>JAULJL010000037.1:12055036-13491817 GCA_030761205.1 Fremontodendron californicum
TTCGTAGCCACTTGCATAGGGGCAATGCTATTCTAAAGAAGTCCTTGATGAATCTTCGGTAAAAACCTGCATGTCCAAGAAAAAAACGAACTTCCCGCACACTAGTGGGATAAGGTAAAGATTGAATAAAATCAACTTTGGCTTTATCTACCTCAATTCCCCTAGATGAAACAACATGACCCAAAACTATACCTTGTTCAACCATAAAATGACATTTTTCAGAATTTAAGACAAGGTTAGTTTTTATGCATCTTTGAAGAACAAGTGTAAGGTTGTGCAAACAATTATCATATGAGTCTCCATAAACTGTGAAGTCATCCATAAAGACTTCTATGATATGTTCAATATAATCTGAAAATATACTAACCATACACTTTTGGAAAGTGGCTGGGGCGTTGCAAAGGCCAAAAGACATGCGACGATATGCAAAAGTTTCGAATGGGCATGTAAAAGTCATTTTTTCTTGATCCTCCAGGGCAATTGCAATATGAAAATAACTTGAATAACCATCAAGGAAACAATAGTAAGAATGACCAGCCAACTTTTCAAGCATTTGGTCAATAAGGGTAAATGGAAGTGGTTTTTGCGGGTTACAAAATTTATTTTTCTATAATCTATACAAACCCGCCACCCATTTTGAACACGGGTAGGAACTAACTCATCATTCTGATTTTTCACAACAGTTATTCCAGTCTTTTTAGGAACCACTTGAACCGGGCTAACCCAATTGTTTTCCGAAATAGGATAAATCACTCCAACTTCAAGAAGTTTGAGGATCTCCTTCACTACATCCATCATGGGCGGGTTCAATCTTCTTTGCGGTTGACGGGAAGGCTTTGCTCCTTCTTCAAGTAAGATACGATGCATGCATGTAGACGGACTAATTCCTTAATTATCCGCAACTGTCCATCCAATAGCTGTCTTATGCTCCTTAAGGACCTGCACAAACTTTTCTTCTTGCGATGCACTAAGTTACTGGAGATGACCACTGGTAACGTTCCTCCGTCTCCAAACGTAAGCATAACCACAAAAGATGCCACAAAGCGTAATACATGGTTACATAAATAATGTGCTTTCTATATGTAAGATATTTTGGTATGTTTGTATAAAAGATGTTTTTGTATATCAAACATGTCTTTTTCATCCTATAACATACACAATTTGCATAATCTTTCTTTAATTCCTGTCAATGGCTTAAGATTTGAATTCAGACTGTTAGTAACTCTTGCCACTTTGCCTTACTATTTCTATTTCCTATAACTTAATATTTCTTTTTCTATTTCCAACCCACTTTGCCTTACTCTTTTGCAATATATATATATATATATATATATATATACTGGTTAATTTTACTATACTTTTATAGGCAAAACCAACTTCTAGAGTGATTTCGCAAGCTAATGAAGAGCTTTTAAAGGAGCAGACAGCAAAGAGTTTATTGATAGCCTATGGTCTAATTTAAGAGATTGTTCATCCATCATTTTTTCCTCTACATCGCCAGGTAAATGTTGCTTTTGAATATGAAAGGGACCATTACTTCTAAATCCTACTAGTAACATTTAATATGACATTGACATATTGAACTAAGTAATCCCTGTTAAGATTTGGTCAATTTGTTATCATGTGTTTGGAGTTATTGAAATAGACAGTGATTTTGAGTACTGTGTTTGGAGTTGTATTCATATTCACAACTATTGTTAATAGATTGTTCCAAGTGGTTGTCGTGCCATGATTGGCCAGGTTGCTGGAGGTGGTAGGACTGAGAAACCTCTTCTTAAGGTTGATAATGCTTACCACAAGTTTAAAGTAAAGAGGAACTACGGGCCTAAGGTCGTGGTGTGGCCATGAACCCAGTTGAGCATCCCCACGGAGGTGGTAACCATCAACACATTGGTCATGCTAGTACCGTCAGGCGCGATGCTCCTCCTTGGCAAAAGGTTGGTCTTATTGCTTCAAGGAGGACTAGTAGGCTCAGAGGACAAGCTGATGTTACTGCTGCCAAGGCTGATAAGGCATAGGTGTAGGATATTACTTGTTGTTTTAGTTGTTTTGGTTCTTTTGGCTTTTATATTTACTTTTAAGGGTATTAAGCACATTTATGCTACAAATTTTGTTTGAATTTTCAGATAATAGTACTACTGTTTTGAGTTGTTTGAGGGATGTTTATGTTTTAAATTTGGATTTTTACTCAAGTGTTTTATATCAATATTTCTGATCCTTGTTCTCTCTGTAGCTTTTCTAAAGTCATGGTTTACATGATGTTTTCCTTTCCAAAATAGTTGATTGGAATTTAGTTGGGTGGTTTGGGTGTTGGGGATGTTATAAGAGGTAAGGCAAAAATGACTAAAAATGACATATTTGAAGATTGAATGTTTTTGAATTATAAAATGTTGGGCTATTTTGAGATATGTACAGGGATAAGGGTGTCCATTGGAATAGAGGTTCAGTTCAGACTTCAATTAATGAAATCAATTTTGCTTCATTCTGGTTGAGTTACTTGAGATTTTATCCCTCGAGTGTAGTGTTGTTGATCCTAATTTAGCTAATAGATGGATGTTATGCTATCTTTTTTATGAACAGTAAAAACCTTAAGGTAAATGAATCATTTTTCAATACTTAATGCATTTTTTTGTCACTATTAAGAAATGTACATATAGTTTTGCCTATATGTACATACAACAATGTTATATGTACATATTGTTTTATTTCTATATACATATAAGTTGACTTATTTTATTAAAAGATTTCTTAGTAAAATTGTTAATTTAGGCTACTTTTAAATGATTTGGGAATTAATTGATTGGGGTTTAGGGTTGAATTTGTCACAATATAAAAATGTACATATATGTACATACAACAATGCTATATGTACATATTGTTTTACTTCTATGTACATATAAGTGAACTTATTTTATTAAAATATTTTTTAGTAAAATTGTTATTTTAGACCATTTTTAAATGATCCGGGATTAATTGATTGGGTTTAGGATTGAATTTGTCACAATATAAAAATGTACATATATTTCGACTACATGTACATACAGCAATATTTTATATACATATTGTTTTACTTCTATGTCCATATAAGTGGACTTATTTTATTAAAATATTTCTTAGTAAAATTATTATTTTAGACTACTTTTAAATGATTTGAGAATTAATTGATTGAGATTTAGGGTTGAATTTGTCACAATATAAAAATATACATATATTTTACCTTCATGTACATACAGAAATGTTATATGTACATACTGTTTTACTTCTATGTACATATAAATGGATTTATTTTATTAAAATAGTTTTTTAGTAAAATTGCTATTTTAGACTACTTTTAAATGATTTGGGGATTAATTGATTGGGGTTTAGGGTTGAATTTGTCACAATATAAAAATGTACATAAATTTTGACTACATGTACATACAGCAATGTTATATGTACATACTGTTTTACTTCTATGTACATATAAGTGGACTTATTTTAGTAAAATTTGCCATCCTAAACATGTGTATTGTCAAGTACTCAAGTTGACAACAATGTTTTTGTCGCAAATACATGAGAAATATTTTGGCCATAAACTTGACTATGATGGTGGAGAAGGATGCGAACTCAGGTCGCGGAAATGTGCATCCAAATTATCTTGGATAGCTCGGACTTGTTGAAGTTCGCCATACATGGTCTCTTGCCTTGCTTCCAAATGGGTAGGTTTAGACTTTCATGTCCAACTTCGCTTTCCAATCCATATGTAGACAACTGAATGAGAATTTTGCTACTTGGGAATGGAAGATTGGCATGGGACCGGAATGCTGGCCTAGGAATTCTCTTTCCTTCAAATGAACAAGTTAATAAAAATATAATGATTCATAAAACTTTTAAGAGTCATAAATATATAACTTTTACTAATCTTATTATAGAGAAACCCCATACCCTACCATAATCTCTCTCCTCATTGTTTTTGCCATTTAAAATTACTAAAAATAACAAAATTGATAAATAATGCTTCAAGAAAATAAGCCCAATTATATGTACATATAGCATAACTATATGTACATATAGCATAACTACATGTACATTCAACAAAACTATATGTACTTTTTATATCTATGACAAATTCTAAAGCTTCAATGCAGTCAACTCTCTAATTTTTTTTTGTTCCAACCAAGATTTGCAACTTCATTGAGGGCTAGTTTAGCATTGCTGTTGGAAAAAGCTTGGGTTGAAAAAAGCTCGAGTTGGAAAAAGTGTGTTTATAAAGTGTGGTGAAAAAATATGGTTTAAATTTTTTAAGTGTTTAGCATTGCTGTGAAAAAGTGTTGTAGGAAATTGAAATGTCAAAAAAAGATGTTTAAAATAATAAAAGTATAGAGATGTGAGGATAATAAAGTCATTTTATCCAAAAGCCAGCTTTTAAAGCCCAAAAGCTATATTTTTTGACTTTTTGATTTGACTTTTCAAATCATGGTTTCAACAGCAGAAGCCAATTTTTTTTATCTGTTTAGCATTACGTTTGCGGTGAAAAGCAACTTTTTATCTAAAAAACTGTGCCAGAAGCAATGCTAAAAGAGGCAAAAAACAGCTAAGAAAACCAAACCTTTAGAATAGACATTAAGGTTTAAGATTTATAAGGCTACCATCATATATCACTCTACCACCCACCTAGTCCTCTTTATCCAAAACAAGCATACTCAAAATGCCTTGGCATTTTATGAAGATGCTACAAGACCATTAAAGCCATTAATTCTACTCTTAAATGATTGTCACGCTTCATAAACATTTTATCTTGGTAGATGCAACAAGGAGCAGCAATATTCTCAAAACCTATACGGATAAAACTGAATCACATATCTAGCAAATCCTACCAGCCTTCAGTTTTGCAATCCCTCTATGAGTACTGTAAAGAAAAAATTGTTGAATGCATGATCAAGCAAAAAGTGGCATCAGGATTATTCAAGGGAATTGTAATGCTAAGATTACATTTTGCGTAGATTGGTTGTAGAAGATAATTCTTCCAAAGCAAAGTTTGAACTATCTTGTGAGGCACCTGGCACTGCTAAAGCATGCCTCAGAAATTTTAACAGGGTAGAAGCAATAGTGCTATGGTATCAATTGGGAGACCAATAAGTCTACTGGGGTGTTCCATTTTTTCATTTAGATGTTTAAGAGGATGTTAAAGTGTAAGAATAACAAATAGAAAGAATCCATATGCATAATGTGAATAATATAATGGTAAGTGAGACTAAAAATAAAGCCATCAAAGCAGTAATTTGAGGGAAATGAAGAGCATACCAAATTTGACGAGGTCCTCCTTTACTGCGTTTCAACGTTGTTATTACTTTCAAGTGGGAGCGAGCAGAAGCAGAACTGGCAATTGTTGTGACTGATGAGGGCTGTAAGAGTTGATCAAGATAAGGCATATCAGACGTGCCGAAGTATTTCCAGGGCTGGCCCTTCATTTTAGCTTCCATGTCTCCAACGAGTAAAGCACTTACTCTTACTTCTACGAAATTATGTGTTCTCATGTCTTTTGAATATTCACAGATCGATCGCTGTTTTTTAATATATAACTTTTCAAGTGTTACATTCATTTTAGAAGCAAAGGAACACATGGAAGAACAATATTAATACCAAAACATACCAGGGACTTAGAAGGGAAGAAAATAATGCCAATATATGTATATGCAAAAGCAATTACCTTTCTTAATACAATAATGATGACTGATGATCCCAAGCCAACGCCATTTCAGAAAGTAGTAAGAATGAAGGACTAGACATAATCTTAACTACAGTCTTAACAGACTTAATCAAAAAATGACTAATTACAATGATTGATTTAAAACCCAAATGATGAGTTAAAAAAATACACGAAACCAAAACAGCTACACTCAAACTAAAGACATGGTAATAATGTGATGAGCCGCCACATTCATTATTAAGATCAAAACTTAAAATAGGAGACTAGCAAAATAAACTACGAAACTAAAATATTTTAAGAAAAAGATTGAATCTTTTTTGAATTACAAGACCATGAAATCGAAAACCCAATGATAACAGTTAATAGCAGGTGGTTCTATTATCAGATAAACAAAGATTTTACAATCTTAATTGTCTCAAAACATACCCTAAAAATTGGAAAGAAGAAAAATTACAGATTTAGAAAATTGAAAAAATGGGAATTGTATTATAATATTGAGAAAAATAATGAAATATTAGTAGTTTAAAAAAATATATTTAATGGTAAAATTTACAACTCTTACCTTGACAGCTTTTGATTAATGAAAAAGACGATTCAGAAGAATTTCGAATTGGTTAGAACTCAAAACAAAAGTGGGTCATTTATTTTCACAAATTGGGATCTAGAGCAATTGTTAGGTAAATAAAGGCAACTTGTATGAATGTAATTTAAACCACGAAAAAGCTAGTATGAGAATGGCTGGGTTTGTGAGAGAGGGGTAGACGGCTGAGTGAGAAAAGGTACGAGAACGACAATGAAAAAGACTCAAAAACAAAGAGAAATTAAATTTGATTTTAAGAGTAAATTTGTCTTTACAATTTCCTTAACAATAAGTTTTTCTTTCTTCATTTCTCTTTTATAAATTATTGTTAGTCATTAGACCATTTAACAATTATTGAATTGCAGATGGGATGTTTTTCAAATTCTCCTTTTTATTATTCCGCCAAGAAGTAATTGTGCAGCAGGTATAATTCTTTCCAAAGTCAAAGCATGTTAGGACTTTAAGAAATCCTAGGAAAAAAATTATTGCTACATCATGTAGATACATGTTTTTATCCGGGTTTGTTAGTTGTTAATTTTTAGTTTAGGTTAATTTTAATTTTAATTTCTAATTTTTGGATTAATTAAAAACTAAACAAAAAAAAAAGGAAAAAAAAATTCAGATAATTAAAAAAAATGGAAAAAAAACAATTTGGATTGGATTTGGTCACTTCCTTGGATCAGATTTGGTTTCTGAAACAAAACGAAAATCCTTATCAGATTACAAATAAAAATCCAAGTGAATTAAATCTCTTGAGATCTTTTCCTATTTAAACAGCTTGGGATTCAAGAACGCAAATAAGGAGAGAATTAGTGGAATTTCGGAGTACAAAACACTAAGAATTTTCGGGTGGATCAGCAACAAAATTTTCCTTTTGTGATAGTATTCAAAATTTCTAGGGTTTGGAGAGTTTGGGTATTTTTTTTGCGAAATCAAACGGTGGAGATTTAGGAATTAATTAGAGAAAGCTTGGGCTGGAGTTTGGTGGTCATCGAGTGGTCACTTGAGGTAATCAGAGGGGTGGAAGTCGTGGGTATAAAACTTAGATCCAGGCTTTTTAGGTGTGATTCGGACGAAACTAGGTTGATTTTTGGGAAGAGGAGATCGAGAGGATTTTTTTGGTATTTTTTGGGATTTTTTCAAGCTTGGTAGTCGGTGACGGTCACCGACGGCAAACGACGAACGAGCGGCGACAGTGGTGACCGAAATCTGGAATTTTGCTTGGTGTTCTTCAACAGTGTTCTTCAAGATGGAAAAAGAGAGAAGAGATCATTTTTTTTTTGTAACAAGGTAAAACAAATGAGTTGAAAGAAGAAATTGTTACACGCGGGTCGGGTCAGAGGACCCGCATACGGGTCCGCATGCACACCTGACCCGCGTGTAAATTTTTTTGGGTTGCCTTTCTGCTTTCGTTTCTTTTGCTAGTTGTCTGTTTTGTTCTCACGTTTCATTTCATTTCACTTTCACTTTCACTTTCACGTTTTTCTTTTTCTTTTATTTTTTATTTTAATATTTAATTGTTATTTGATAATGGGTGGCATGATAATGATGACATGATTTACATGATGATTGAATTGATGATTATATGGTAATGATATTGCATGCTTGAATTAATGATTACATGATGATGATTGCATAATTAATTTGATGATTTCATTATGTGATGATTTTTTTTATTATATATTTAATATATGATTAGTATTTATTGTTTTATGATTATATGATGATTTTTTTATTTAATTTAATTAGATTATTTATTTATTTATTTTTGGACTAATTGTATTTTTTAATTTTTGCAGGTATATTTTTAAGATTAATTAATTATTTTTATTTTTCATGATTTTAGGTTTATTTATTTTGATTATTATTTTTTAGATAAGCATGATTTTAGGTTTTTCTTTTTTAATTATTTTAAATAGCATGATTTTTGGTTTATTTTTCTTTTTGATTGTTATTAAATTTTTATTTTTGCATGATTTTTGTTTAGGTTTGTTTTATTTTAAATTTTCTATTTTTTAGAAGATGTTTAGGTTTATTTTATTATTTTTATTTTTTAGAAGTATGTTTAGGAATTTATATTATTATTTTTAGATTGTATGATTTAGGTTTTATTTTTAGAAGTATGTTTAGGAATTTATATTTTTATTTTTAGAATTTGCATGATAGGTTTTATTTTTATTTTTAGAAAAGCATGTTAGGTTTTATTTAGTTTTTTTAGATGAGCATGTTTAGGTTTTTATTATTTTAGTTAGCATGATTTTAGGATTTATTGATTATTATTTATTTTTTTAGTTAGCATGGTTTTAGGAATTAATATTTATTATCTTTATTTTAATTTTTTGGATATTGCATGAGTTAGGAATTAATATTTATTATTTTTATTTTTTAGATATTGCATGAATTAGGAATTGATATGATAGGTTTTTATTATTTTTATTTTTAGAGGCATGATTAGGTTTTTATTTTTAGAGGCATGATTAGATTTTTATTATTTTTATTTTTGGATGGTATGATTTGGTGATATTATTTTTATTTTTTATTATTCTAGATTAGTTTGCATGATTATGAAATAAATATGAACTTAGGATTGATTAAGACCATTTCGATAAGACAGATTTAGAATACTATGTGACTGATATGGTACTATCTTTAAAATAGGCGTTGTGGGGGGTACTCATCCTTCCCCACACGTAACCGAACTCTCGGACCTAGTTCTGATAAGTAGACCAGAACTTATTCTTATTAGGGTGCCTTAGTCAAGCTTAGGATTACTTTAAGAAGAATAGATTTATAAAGGTGACTAATCATACCTAGATTAGATGATTAGTGGTGACTCCATATTTGCGTCTAGCTTGCTAAATTCGCATTTAGCACGTTATGACAGTTTGGCGACTCCACGGGTGATTGTAGAGAGTCGAGCCATAGGTTAGTCACATGTTATTTCTGGTCTTATATGTTTGGTTTTTTATTTTTATCATTATTATTTTTCTAACTTTTAATCCTTTTTCTTTTTAGTTTGTTTTGTTTTTTATTTTCAGGAATTTTCGGGAGTCAAAGGTTTGGTATGTTCCTTCTTACACACCACACTTTCATGAACATAAGCCCTATACCCGGGCTTGTCCTTTTAGGAGGGGGTAAAGTAACTACGCCTTCATGGGGTAATAACCTTCATATGGGCTAGCGAACCACTCTCAGAGGTTAAAGTACCTATGCTTTCGTGAGGTAATAACCTCCATATGGGCTAGGAAAATACTATCATCAAAATTGAACCTTTTCCAATGAGCCTATAATGAGTGGGGATTGGGGTACCTTACTCATCCTCCATGGATGAAGTTAAGGAGCAATTTGGGGACCTTTTAGAAGTCCAATATCCTAAAGCCTAGCATATAGATAAAACTTAAAAGGCCAGCCTAAGTTAGAGCCATGTCCACCTGTTTCATAGAGAATGTCCCAAGTTAGGACACATGAAGGAACACCTCTTACCTTTGTCTCACATTTTAAATTTATATTTTTGTTTATTTCTTTTGTTTATTTATTCCTTATATAATATACTGACTATTTTCTTTCTTTCTTTTCTTATTCACATCATGCATCAAACAAGACATCTTGCCACATAATAGTCTTTGATAAGAAGAATCTTTACTGACATCTATGGAAATCCTAGTAAGATCCGATTATGAAAAGTTTTAATCCCCGAGCTGTTTGAAGTTGAGATCCGAAAAGGTTCAGCGAAATAGAGGAGACTGTCTACCAGCCGACTATGTGTCCATGCTCCCCGAGGAGGTTCATCTAGACCTTACACAGAATGATCTTGCCGATTTAGTTGACATCTGGGGATCTTGGAACGGGGTTAAACAAGAAATGTTCCAGCAGAGGTATGGTGACCTCGCGTTACTCCTCCAAGTCACAATAGACAGCAACTTAATTCGGGCAATGGTACAATTCTGGGACCCTTCTTATAGATGTTTCGTCTTCAATGAAGTAGACATGGTACCCACTATTGAAGAATACTCTGCAATGCTTCGTTTCGATTGCCCAAATCCTGACAAAGTCTACTTGAAAAATGAAATGGGCTATCATAGGAAGTTTGCTAGGATGATGGGATTAGTCTGTCTGAAGTAGACCATCATGTCCTGGAAAAAGGTGAGTATAGTTACATCACATGGGATTTTCTACGAGACTTCATTAGGGGGCATCTGAATGATGAAGAATGTATGAAAGCAATGGCACTTGCTCTTTATGGGATGGTTGTCTTTTCCAAAATCTTGGGGCATGTCGAGATGGCCGTAGTAGACTTGGTTGATCAGATTGAGCACCGGTTGAATATGGCACCAACAATATTGGCAGAAACTATCAGATCGTTGAATCAGTGCCGACAATTGGGAAATGGACGCTTTACTGGGTGCATACAGTTATTATACATATGGATGAAAAGCCATTTTTAGTGCATTAAGTCGTACTTCACCTGTGACGTCCCCATTTCAGGAATTCTTTAACAGTGTTTGGCCAAACCCAGGGGAAAAATGCCTTTGAGAAGTTTGATTCTGTGTTGTATAGTTGTGGAAGTCTGAGTTCAGGTATGAAAGACGGCCTTTGAGGGATTGGATGATTTGGTTTCGCAAAGGGCTTTGGAGCTTGAAGATATGGGAGTAGAAAATGAAGAGATATATTTGGAATACATGAAATGGAAAGAACAATGCCGAGAGTTGACCCAGAAGCTCGAGAAAGTAAAAGGGGAATGCGAACAAAAGCAGGATCTCCTCAGGCACTTATTCGATCAGATTTGTAAAGGCGCTCACAAGGAAGAAAAAATGAACGACAGGATTGAAGAACTGAAGGAAAATATGCATCCAAGAGGCATGAGAGGTCAATTCGAACAAAAGCAGGATCTCCTCAGGCACTTATTCGATCAGATTTGTAAAGGCGCTCACAAGGAAGAAAAAATGAACGACAGGATTGAAGAGCTGAAGGCAAATATGCATCCAAGAGGCATGAGAGGTCAATTGGAAGTACAAATTATTGCTTTAGAGGGAATTGTTGAAGAATTTGGACATGATAGTCGAGAGATGAAAAAGCAACCTTTTAATTTGATTGAAAGTATTCCTCAAGAATCTCCATCACCTTTGGATAAACCACGTGCACTCAGTGGCTCGCATTATGAATCAGGGTATCAAGTAGCTGAACTTAAACACCTAATGCCCAGTACAAAGTCTTCTGATTAGATACCCTTTCAGATATCTAAGGCAGAGCTTCTCTGCTTCACATCATCACCACAAATTGGTCCGCACGCAGACAAATATCGTGGTGTCACTTCTCGACTAGTTTTTGGGTCTATTAATAAAAAAAAAACGATGTAGCAATCGGGATAGAACTCATATTGATCCAATTTTAATGACCTACATGGAGTTACTTCCCCAGCTTTTTCAAGCCAAATTTGTAGGACCAATTTATCCAAAATATTTAAAGCCTCCTTATCCTAAAGGTCACGATGCCAATGCTACCTGTGGTTATCTATTGAAATTCGGGCCACTCTACGAAAAATTATGGAGCTTTGAAGCGGAAAGTACAGAGTCTGATTAAAGTATGGTTTTTGAGCTTTGAAAAGAAGACGAAGCCAAGAGTTGGAGGAATCTTGTTAAGAGTGGCACCTTAATCTAGGAGGTTTTGGAACAATGAAAATCTGAAGTTTGAGGATAGGAATGTTCGAATGTTATGGATAGTTTTTGATGTTTTCATTTTTGGCATGACATGTTAAGCATTATTTAGGTGTTTTAGGAGATTTGTTTCTTTTGTTAGGAATTGCTTATGTTTGCTTGATTTATTTGCGATCTTAACGAAATTGGTGATTATTGTTAAGAATGAACTTTGCAATCCATTCCCTTGTTTAGTTTCAAATCAGACCACATAAAAGCTTGATTCCTTTGATGATGTAAGTTTGAAAATTCATGAACTTTTCTTTTCCATTTGGCCATGAAATGAATTCCAAAAGTGATAATTACTTCATCTAAGCAATGAACAATGAAATGAATGATTAGTTTGCGAAATATTTTTGAAAGCCAATACATGAGGCACTCTTTTGAAAGAATCTAGATTTTGGTAATTTGGTAAATGTCAAGTCTATTTAGAGCCTCAAACACTTCACCTTTAAGTTCTTTCACCATGACCAAACTTCTCCTTTCCTGAATAGTATCCTTTACTTGCATCATAGGGAAAAATTATCTTAAAGTCATGTTTTCCCAGCATCCTTGAATTCCTTGATTTGAGTAACATACATTTTCACCCAGTTTGTCCTTTACCACGTCTCGAGGCAGGATTATCAAAGAGCCAAATGACCCAATGTTTTTTCACATCATTACCGACTTGTACAAACTTTGTTTTCCTCTATGATTAAATGAAATTGCATGGACATCTTGAGAAAGCCGGGAAAAAGAGAATTGTTGGGTTTTGATAGGCATATTGAGATGATGTATGAGTTGAAAAAAAAAATGATTGTGATATCATGCATATGAGATATTCAAATGGTTTTAAAGGCAATTCTTATTATCTACTTCACCTGGGGTTTGCTCTTCAATGGAAATATTCATACTTGACATGAGAGATGGCCATCTTTCATATTCCTTTCACAAAACGAGAAATTATCCTTTGCTACCCCCTTTGAGCCTATTGAATTCCTTCTTTGAACCTTAACTAAGGATCACCCTCCATACCATAGGGTAAGTATGAAGAATTATCTTTCTATGGAGGAATGAACGTTTGGATCAGATTTCTACACCACGAAGAGAAATGCCTTATGTCAAGGGGCAAATGTTGAAATGGATTGAGTCTGTGAAAAAAAAAAGGAAAAAGATGAAAAAATGAAAAGAAAAGTTCACAAAATGAAATCCTCATGAAGAGAAATAATCCATGGTTTGATGAAAAGAGAGATGGGAAATACATTGGACGTAGAAATGATGAAATCCTCATGAAGAGAAATGATCCATAGTTTCATTACCTTCAAAATGAAGAGAAATATATGAAACATTGAAGACATGATCCTTGGTTTAATAACCTTTAAACACGTTTTTGGGCCTGATTATCCTTTCTTTCATAACCCCAAACCTTGGCCTACATTACAATCTTGAAAAGTCCATTTTGATCAAGTATGAATGTTTAAGTTGGAGAGTTTTTCCTTAGATTTTATCCCATCTTTTTAAATTGTCATTGAAGAAGTTTGAATTCTCAAATGCATGGTAGAGTAATAAAAAAAATGAGAATGGAGCTCTGGGGTGAAAACCCAGAAAACGGACAATCTAGAGCAAAAATTTGAAAGCAACTCTGCATGATTGTGCCAAGGCCCAACAAGAAGTATAAGAGAAATGATGACTTGAACCTACCAAGGAACACCGAACACTCTTGAGAGACTTAAGAAGGTCAATACCATTTAGATGACTTGGCCCAAAATTGAAAATCCCTTTTCATTTTGTCCAAATTTTGAACCCATCATAGATAGTCTTGACATTTGTTAAATTGCTATATATCAAGAAACTAAAAAAGAGTGCCAAAATGGATTGTGTTTTCAAAATAAAACTTTTTGTGAAAACCTGATTGTTGAAAGAAATTCATTGCGAGTTTAGATGAAGAAACATTGATTTTTCCTTTATGTGATGAAAACCTCTCTTGATAACCAAAACCTTGACAAATTGAAATACTCAATGCGCTAAATTGTGATTCACCTTGTCCATTCTTGCAACAATCACCAGTTTTTAAGAGATCCAAAGTTGCATTTTTGTTTAGAAAATGGAAACTTGATTTTTGAACATAATGATATGGGGCAATTTTCATTTACCATGGGGGCATGATTGAAAAATGATTTTTGGGCAAATTTTTTTTCTTTTCAAAGGATTTTCAAAAACATAACATGAGAACATTCAGGTTTTTGATCCAGTTTGATAAGAGTGACTTTACTGGGGGCAAGGAATGAGAAGGCTTTTACCATGATGACAGAATGGTTTTGAAGAATGGAATTTATTGAATTGGTAAATGGCAGAGTAGGCTCTTTTGCATCATTAACATGAAAATTTTCACTTGGAATTTGAATTTGCTTGAAGTCGATACTCTAGGAAGAAAGGAAAATGAGAACAATGAAAAGTTTGGAAATGTATCTGTCCAAAGTCTTGGAACTAAAAGAGAGGGTGTTGTGATCAATTGGAGTTAACCTGGTTCTATATCTAATTGTTCGGAAATTGGAAAATGACGAAATGGTGAACTTGAGTATCCCTTTGTCACAATTAAAAATTAATGATGACATTCATTTCAAGTATTGGCTTTCATGCATGGCATTTCATGACATTTATTAGATTTCATGATATTCATGGCATTCAGTGCATGCATCAGAATATTTCAAATAAGGGGATAAGATTTTGTCATGAATCTCGGTTGAATGAACTCTTTCTTGAACCTTGATAGAGAAGAACTCTAAGTGAGAATCCCTTAGTTTAGTGAGAATCCTTATTTTGGGTACAAATCCCTTATTTCTTTATTTTTGGATGCGAATCCCTTAGTCTAGTGAGAATCCTTATTTTGGGTGCAAATCCTTTATTTTTGGGTGCTAATCCCTTAGTTTAATTAGAATCCTTATTTTGGGTGCGAATCCCTTATATCTTTATTTCTGGGTGCGAATCCCTTAGTTTAGTTTTTTTTTTCCTAATTTTGGTTCGAATCCCTTTTGTTTTAGTGAGAATCCTTAGTTTTGGGTGCGAATCTCGAGAATCTTTAATTTTGGTTTTAATCCTTTTGTTTAAGTTATTTTCAAGTTGTGAATCCTTTATTTTTAAGTTATTTTTAAGTTGTGAATCCTTTATTTTCAAGTTGTGAATCCTTTATATTGTAAATTTTAAGTTTGTTTTTTTTTTAAAGTGAAAGATTTCAAAGTTGGTGTATTTTTTAGAGATTCGGTCGGAATAAAGGGAAACCTTTAGGATGAAGTTAATTTGGAAGAAACGAAGAGGCAGTCGATTTTGAGAACCTTTTATCTTGATCAGAGATTCAGGGAGTTGGTACTAATTAGTACAGTACATTCATGACATCTATTACATGATATGCATCTACACTTTATTCATTGCATTGTATTCATGTATTGCGTTCAAGAAGTTTTTTTTTTTTTTTTGTGCAGATATTCAGCATAATTTGGATAGGAATTTCAATTTGCAAGGTTAGCAATTTCTTTTGGGATTCAAGGTAAGATTCTTGACATTATTTTTGAAGGAAAGTTTTGACTTTGAGAGTTTATGAATTTCGTTGAAGTTATTTAAAGTTGACGCCTTGTTGGGAGGAGCTTTTTCTCGTTGGGAAATTTTAAAGTTGACGCCTCGTTGGGAGGAGCTTTTTCTCGTTGGGAAATTTTGAAGTTGACGTCTCGTTGGTAGGAGCTTTTTTCTCGTTAGGAAATTTTAAAGTTGATGTCTCGTTGGGAGGAGTTTTTCTCCGTTTGGATATTTAAAGTTGATGCCTCGTTGGGAGGAGTTTTTCGTCGTTGGAAATTTAAAGTTGATGCCTCGTTGAGGAGTTTTTCTTCGTTGGGATATTTAAAGTTGATGCCTCGTTGGGAGGAGTTTTTCACGTTGGGTTTATTTAAAGTTTATGCCTCGTTTAGAGGAGCATTTCTACTATCGGATTTTCTTTAAGTATTTAGTGTCTTTTTAATTTTTGAGAACATGTAAGGTGTCTACGTCTTTGCACATCCCCTGATTCTCAGGGAATGCACAAAGATGGGCAACTATAGACATCGGTTTTTATCCGGGTTTGTTATTTGTTAATTTTTAGACTAGGTTAATTTTTATTTTTATTTTCGGATTAATTAAAAAATAAACAAAAAAAAAGGAAAATCAGAAAATAGAAAAGAAATTCGGATAATTAAAAAAAATGGAATAAAACAATTTGGATTGAACTTGGTTTCTTCCTTGGATCAGATTTGGTTTCTGAAACAAAACGAAACTCCTTATCAGATTAGAAATAAAAGCCCAAGTGAATTAAACCTCTCTTGAGATCTTTTCCTATTTAAACAGCCTGGGATTCAACAACGCAAATAAGGAGAGAATTAGTGGAATTTCAGAGTACAAAAAATTAAGATTTTTCGGGTGGGTCAGGAACAATTTTTTGATTTTGTGAGAGTATTCGAAATTTTTAGGGTTTGGAGAGTTTGGGTATTTGTTTTGCGAAATCAAACGGTGGAGATTTAGGAATTAATTAGAGGAAGCTTGGGTCGGAGTTTGGTGGTCATCGAGTAGTCACCGGAGGAGATCGGAGGGGTGGAAGTCGCGGGTATAAAACTTAGATCTAGGCTTTTTAGGTGTGATTCGGATGAAACTAAGTTGATTTTTGGGAAGAGGAGATCGAGAGGAATTTTTAGGGATTTTTTTCGAGCTGGACAGACGGCGGCGAGTGGCGACAGCGGTGATCGAAATCTGGAATTTTGCTTGGTGTTCTTCAACAGTGTTCTTCAAGAAGGAAAAAGAGAGAAGAGATCAGTTTTTTTTTTTTTTTTAACAAGGTAAAACAAATGAGCTGAAAAAAAAAATTGTTTTTAAACCTACACGCGGGTCGGGTCACAAGACCCGCACGCGGGTTCGCGCGCACACTTGACCCGCATGTAAATTTTTTTTGGGTTGCCTTTCTGCTTTCGTTTACTTTTGCTAGTTGTCTGTTTTGTTCTCACATTTCAGTTCATTTCACTTTCACTTTCACTTTCACGTTTTTCTTTTTCTTTTTCCTTTTTATCTTTAATTGTTATTTGATAATGAGTGGCATGATAATGATGACATGATTTACATGATAATTGAGTTGATGATTATATGGTAATGATATTGCATGCTTGAATGAATGATTACATGATGATGATTGCATAATTGCACGATGTGATATTTTTTTTATTATATGATTAGTATTTATTGTTTTATGATTATATGCTGATTTTTTTTTTATTTTAGTTAATTTAATTTAATTTAATTACATTATTTATTTATTATTTTTTGAACTAATTGTATTTTTTTATTTAATTTTAATTTTTGCAGGAATTTTAATAAGATTAATTAATTATTTTTATTTTCCATGATTTTAGGTTTATTTATTTATTTTGATTATTTTTATTTTTTAGATAAGCATGATTTTAGGTTTATTTTTCTTTTTGATTATTATTAATTTTTTTTGCATATTTTTGTTTAGGTTTATTTTATTTTATTATTTTTATTTTTTAGAACTATGTTTAGGAATTTATATTATTATTTTTAGATTGTATGATTTAGGTTTTATTTTTAGAAGTATGTTTAGGAATTTATATTTATATTTTTAGAATTTGCATGATAAGTTTTATTTTTATTTTTAGAAAAGCATGTTAGGTTTTATTTTATTTTTTTTAGATGAGCATGTTTAGGTTTTTATTATTTTAGTTAGCATGATTTTAGGATTTATTGATTATTTTAGTTAGTATGATTTTAGGAATTAATATTTATTATCTTTATTTTTATTTTTTTAGATATTGCATGAATTAAGAATTAATATATATATATTTTAGATATTGCATGAATTAGGAATTGATATGATATGTTTTTACTATTTTTATTTTTTGGATAGTATGATTTGGTGATATTATTTTTATTTATTTATTATTCTAGATTAGTTTGCATGATTATGAAATAAATATGAACTTAGGATTAATTAAGACCATTTAGATAAGACTAATTTAGAATACTATGTGAGTGATGTGGTACTATCTTTAAGATAGACGTTATAGGGGTGCTTATCCTTCCCCACACATAACCAAACTCCCGGACCTAGTTCTAATAATAATACCATAACCTATTCTTGTTAGGGTGCGTTAGTCAAGCTTAGAATTACTTTAAGAATAATAGATTCATAAAGGTGACTAATCACACCTAGATTAGATGATTAGTGGCGACTCCATATTTGCGTCTAGTTTGCTAAATTCGCATTTGATACGTTATGAGACATCAAATTGAAAGTGATGCTATATCAAATTAAATTGCTAGACTTTCTTACTTGTCATATACAAAATCATGTGGGAACAATTGATGTTTGTAAGTCTTCTCAAGACAATGCAAAGGTGCAAATAAATTATGGTATCAAAGCAAATCAAATTTTATGATTTGTTCACTTGTTACACTAAAAAATTGTATACGTAATCAAGTCTTAAGGAGGCATTTGTAGATGGAAAAAAAATTTGACCACTCACAAATTGTCACATGTCAATTGAATTTTTTTTAATTAAGGAATTTTCAATTTAATTATGCATCACCATGTCAAATTGGTGACATCATTTGCGATGACATCATAATTAATTAAATACACATGACCTGACCAATAAAATTGCATGGATTCATGGGTTATCCAATCAAAATTCACCCGTGTGTCATTATTATTTTTTCTCTAATTAAATTTAGAACTCTCTATTCAAAATTCACCCAATCAAAGTGAATTTAGAGATAAATAAAGCATATAAGTTTTTTTAGAACTCTTTCATAAAGAGACCAAATTCTTTAAGAACTCTCTTTCACCTAGCAGGCTAGCACTATAAATAGAGATCTCCCCTATGCCATTCATCACAATTTCACAATTTGCAAGAATGAAGAGAAGAAGATTCTGAAGACCCAAAAGCCTCTCGAAAGTCTAAAGAATAAAGCTTTGAAGAATTGAAGAAAATTTTGAAGAACATTGTGCTTCTTTTTAATCATTATCAAAAAGCTGCTCTTCGATCATGTTCCATCAAAAGAAAGGAGATCAATTCCGTTTATTCAAGATCAAGTCTTGAAGACACTTCAATAAGATTTCATTGATTCAAGATAAGTCGTCAAGTCCATTCGATCAAAATTTTGCTGAAGAAAAGAATCAGAGGATTTCTTTATTTAAGAATTTCCAGAGATTGTAACTTCAACTTCTGATAAATAAATTATTATCTGTCTCCAAATTTTATTTGTGTTATTTTCGACACGAAATTTGTCTGAACAATTAGTTGTTAATTGTCTTTTAAAAATTAGTTAATTAGAAATTAAGTATAATTAGTTATTGAAGTTAGTTAATGGAAAATATGTATGATCTGTTGTAAAAAAAGGGAAAGGACAATATGTAATTCACTATGAATTTTCAATGAGAACGTTCAAAAATTTCTCTCTCTCCCCCATTTGTTACAATCCTCTCTTCTCTCTCTTTTTTTCTCTTGCTTTTTGTCCTCTTCTTTGTTCTTCTTGCTACATTTCCAAAATTATCTATACTTCTCAAGTTCTGCATTGCATTACAAGCTGTAATTGGATCTTCAATTGGGTTTGCATCATTTGGTATTAGAGCTCGATCTTGCCCATGGTTGACAGTGAGAGCATAGTAGAGCAGTGGTGTGTAGATTTGCAAACTGATCTGATGAGCTTTCATACTAAGATGATCAAGAAGCTCGATCAAATGCTTGCTAGAATGGACGATATCATCGTCGGTAAACAGTGATAAGTTCATAAATTACACATTTTATGCCCTTTCTATTCTTAGTTTTCATTATGTCTTCTATCCTTATTTTGGTTACTTATGTTATGTTTTTGAATTTATGGTATCTTTATGAGAATGAAGCAAAAACATGTCAATTAGGATGTTAAAGAGCTTACAAAATCACAATCATAAGATGGAAGAAGATGTCGGAGTCAAAAAGATCAAATTCTTGGTACCAAGCAAGAAGGCAGTTTGACCTCTGGAGCTTGTTGCTAGGAAACATGATTTTAAAGTCTTTATTCAAACAAACTTTTTTATTTACTTTTGAAGCTACTTTGAAGAGTTTTCCAATGGTATATTACTCGCCCAAATGGATAAGAATTGGTTATCCAAATTGGTTGAGAAAGGACGAGAATAAGCAGCAGCATAGAGTGGCAGGCCGAGAGGCCGGTGCCGCGCCGCGGCGCTGGCCCTTGGAGCCGCGGTGCCGAGAGACTTACCTTAAAAAATCTGCACTCTTGATTTTACTTGCGCGAGAAGAAATAGTTTCAGGGTTTTAAAGCTCTATAAATAGGATCTTTTGAGGCACAAATTAGACATCTTTAGAGGAGTCTAAAAGAAAAAAAAAAAGGAGAATAAGAAGAGAAGATCAAAAAGAGATCAAGAGGAGAAAAAGTAGAGGCGATCAAGAGGAAGAAGAAGAAGGAGATTGAAACTAACCACCATAAAAGAGTTTCTTCTTTCTTTTCTTTCTTCTTTTCTTCTACTATCTTTCTTGTTTAAATTTTCTTATGAAAATGTTATTGAACACATCAAGCATTATTTTGTAAGGATTTAATAGATACATTATTTTGTGTATCAATTTTTTGGCGCCATTGCCGGGGATTGTTTTCTTTAATTTATTTGTTACTTGATTTTGTTTTTTGTTTTTAGTTCTATTTTTTTTTTTTTTTTGAGGTTTTCTTTTCAATTTTGAGCAAGGAATGATGGCACTGAACAATCTAACACTTAAGGAGTTGGTGACACACATAAACATTGAGAAACAAATAGCAAATCTCACATCTCTAATTCAACAAATGGCCATGGCTACGGTTCAGCAGTCAAAGAATCGTGGAGTATGCTTTATGGTGGATCATCCAACCAATATGTACCCATCTTTAGAAAAAGATAATTGGGAACAAGCCAATGCTTTAGAAGGATTTCAAGGCCAACAAGGATTCCAAAGACAAAAGTATGACCCTTTCTCAAACATTTATAATGCGGGATGGAAGGACCACCCTAATTTGAGCTATTCGAGAAATCATCAACAAATTGCTCCCAATGCCTATTACAATCGTCAACCTAGCTTCAATCAACCAAGGCCACAACAACCAGATCAATTTCATCCACAACCTGTGACTCATAGCCAAGGTACAACTCTTGAGGATATATTAAAATCTTTGGCTAATAACTCTTTGCAATTTCAATAGGAAATAAGAACATCCATTAAGAGTTTGGAAACGCAAATAAGCCAATTAGCTAGTAGCATAGCTAGATTGGAAGCACAAAGATATGGAAAACTCTCTTCCTAAACTATGATTAACCCAAAAGAGAATGCTAGTGTCATGACCTAAGGAGAGGGAAACAACTTGAGGAAGTATCAAAAAGAGAAACCGATTCAACTCTTGAGGATAATGAAGCCACAATTCCTATCAATAGTACTTCGGCACCTAAGGTGACTTATAAGGTTCCTATTTCTAATTATGTTCCTTCTCCACCTTTTCCTAGCAGATTTGCAAAGTCTAAGAAGGAGGAACACAAAAAATAAATTCTGGAAACCTTTCGCAAAGTACAAGTAAATATACCTTTTTTGGATGTCATTAAACAAGTACTACACTATGCAAAATTCCTCAAAGAGCTATGCACCACTAAGCGTAAATTAAAGTGTGATGAGATAATACGTGTGGGGGAGATGTATCTGTTGTATTGCAAAGAAAACTTCCACCAAAATGCAAAGATTCGGGAAGTTTCATCATACCATGCACTATCGGAAACACCAGGTTTGAAAAAGCCATGCTAGATTTAGGAGCATCAATTAATGTTATGCCTTATTCTATTTATGCTTCTTTAAATTTTGGTCTACTTAAGGAAATCGGTGTTGTTATTCAGCTTGCCAGTCGATCTAACGCTTATCCAAAGGGTGGTTTGGAAGATGTTTTAGTGTAAGTGGATAAGCTAGTTTTCCCTGCTGATTTCTATGTTCTTGAGATGGAAGGTAACCCATCATCAATTCCAACATCATTACTCTTAGGGAGACCATTCATAAAAACTGCCTGAACCAAGATAGATGTTTATAATGGAATCCTATCCATCGAGTTTGATGGAGAGATTATACGTTTCAATGTTTTTGAAGAAACGAGGTATCCTAGTAATTTGCATTCTTGTTTTTCAGTTAACATACTTGATTCATTATCCTAGCAACTCTTTGAGTTAACTAGAAAGGATGCATAAAAAATTATAATGAGAAAAGGCATTAAGCTAAAAGATCCTAAAAAGCCAATGAGGGGTACAGGCTAGGCTAAAGACATTAAATCAAGTGCTAATTGAGAGGCAGCCAATTGATGAGAGTGTTGCCAACCTGCCATAATCAGATTTGCTTTCTTTTCCTTTCTCTTTTTATTATGTTTCTTTGTTAATTGTTTGTTTAGTGTTTTAGGTTTATTTAAGTTTCATTAGTTTGTCTTGTTGTGAGTTTCTAGTTAATATTTTTGTTTGTTTGTGAGTTTTAGTTCCTTTCAATGCAATGATGAGATAAGAACAGTGTAGGTCTAAAACTGGTTTATTATTGAAAAGAATTTTCATGAGAATTAAGCATGAATATCATTTTTCATGAGCCAATGTTAATATGATGTGTTAATTGAGAAAGAAGCATGTTTAGACTTGATTTCGACTTAAATAAACATCCTTGTGAGTTTTGAGCTTATATGATTGATGCATTATACATATCAATCCAATTTCTTTTATTGTGTGCTCTCATAATCACATGTTCCTCTAGAACTTGCTTTAAACCGTTTGATACTATATTGATACATGTGATGACATGGATATGATAAAGGCATTAGGATTGATACCACCAAAGCTGAATTGCCTACACCCTAATGCATTTATTCACTAGAAAGCCCTTTGAGCTTAAATAGGTTTTTTTTTTTTTTATTGATGAACCCCATCTACTTGACCCTTCAACTCAGAAAAACAAAAATCTACCCTAATTTTAAGGGATTAGTAGAGCATACTATGAGATCTTATGTGTTGTTGGAGTTCATGTATGTTGAGTTTGATGATTAAAAGAATCAATTTTAGGAATTCTTGTTGTTTATGGGACGTTATTTGGTGGATAATAAGAGTAATGCCAAACATGTGTTCATTGATGTATCATGCATCTTGTTTTTCAAAAAAAAAAAAAAAAAAGAAAAGAAAAAAAAAAGAAAAGAAAAGAGAAAAAGAAAAAGAAAGAATGTGCATGGTGCATTGAAATTTACAACTTATGAAGTCTTAGTGGAGTACTAAATATTGAAAATGAATATATGAGCCAACAAGATGTTATATGCTCCAAAATTTTGTGCTCTACTAGTTCTTTAGGATTATTTGTGACTTCCTTACCATCTTTTCTTTCTACCTTTACCCCATAGCCCCATTACAACCTTAAATAAAGACTTCTTGATTCATGAAGTTGTATGTTCTAAATAATGGAGAATGGGTAGACAAGCAAGCATATGGTCGGATTGTTTTCATGAGATTGATTGAGCGTAAACACATTACCACCGTTATATAGAGTGAAAATCATGAGAGTATTCCATGTGAGAAGTTGAGATTAAGTTTGATGATTCTTTGTGAAATTCTTTAAACTATTGACTAGTTTATAAGACTTGTTCAGTGATTTTCTCTAATTTACATTGAAAGGATTAGGTATAATTATGTTTTGGTATATAAATATATATATATATGTTTCTAGGTTTGTGGGTATCGTCCTAGTAAACCCTCACAAGACTAAACTCGTCCACTAGGGATACCTAGGGGTTTAAAGGCTTGTGTCACATGCTAAGTGCCATCGTGATTTCCTACGAAAGTGGATTAGATTAGATTTTCTTACTTTGTTTTTATTTTGTTTTTCTCAAGGACTAACAAAAGCTAAGTGTGAGGGTATTTGACAAGTTCATAAATTACACATTTTATGCCCTTTCTATTCTTAGTTTTTGTTATATCTTCTATCCTTATTTTTTGGTTACTTATGTTCTTGAATTTCAGGTATATTTAAGAGAATGAAGCAAAAACATGTCAATTAGGATGCTAAAGAGCTTACAAAATCGCAATCATAAGATGGAAGAATATGTCGGAGTCAAAAATATCAAATTCTTGGTGCCAAGCAAGAAGGCAAATTTGACCTCTAAAACTTATTGCTAGGAAAACATGATTTTAAATTCTTTATTCAAAGAAACTTCCTTCTTGACTTTTAAAGCTGTTTTCAAGATCTTTCCAATGATATACTACTCACCTAAAACGGATAAGAATTGGTCATCCAAATTGGTTGAGAAATGATGAGAAGATGTAGTAGCATAGAGTGGCAGGCCGAGAGGCCGGCACCCATACCCCCTTCCAGGTTGAGAGCATAGCGCCGCGACGTTGGCCGCTAGCGTCGCAGCACCGTAAGACTTACCTTAAAAAAATATGCACTCATGATTTTACTTGCGCGGGAAGAAACAGTTCTCAGGGTTGTAAAGCTCTATAAATAGGATTTTTTGAGGCACAAATTAGACATCTTTGGAGGAGTCTTAAAGAAAAAAATAAGGAGAATAAGAAGAGGAGATCAAGAGGAGAAAAAAAAAGAAGAGATCAAGAGGAAGAAGAAGAAGGAGATTGCAACTAGCCACCATAAAAGAGTTTCTTCTATCTTTTCTTTTTTCTTTTCTTCTACTTTCTTTCTTGTTTAAATTTTCTTATGAATATGTTATTGAACACATCAAGCATGTGTAAATAAATTCGTCTTGTGGTTAAGGGTGATTTCAAAGCCCTAGACATGATTGTTAGGTAATAAATTTCAGATTGTCTTTTTGAACTCTCTTTTGAATTTGTTATATTCTACTAATTGCATGTCATAAATTGCTATCTTGTTTATTTAGGTGGCCAACTAGATGAATATTATAGTGATTTGATTGCTAGTTTAGTGTTTTGATCCGTAATTCTCAAGATTCCTAAACATAAATAGCAAATTGTTATCAATGATTATGGGATTTTTTCATTCGATACAATGTAGAATATGTCTCAAGTTAAATAAACCGAGCTTATGTGTTTATTGCTTGATATAATCTACCTTTCTAGATTGAATGCTTTCATTGAATTAAATTTATAGAGCTTATCCTAGGTTGTTCATTGGAAAGAGATTGAATAAAAGCACTTGTTCTTTTTCTCAACGATAAATTAAGGAAAGATTCGAGACAATCGAGTTTGTGTATTGTCTTAGGGTTATTAAATTTAGAAGAGAGAATGAAAGATAATTCTGATTATTGACTATATTTCATGTTTAGTGGTGGCGAATAATTCCTTAACTATACTTTTCATCATTATTGTTATTTGCTATATTTAAATTTTTGTTTCTTTAAATATTAGTTTTAACTTTTAGTTTTCTTATTTTCTTTACATCTCAAAACAACCCCCCCCAAAGTTTAGTTTAGGTGTTTATTCATATTAGCTTAGAATCAATAACATATAAATTAAGAACAATCTCTTTGGATTCGACCCTTGCTTACTACTATACACAATTACAATCATAACTTAGTGCAAGGATTTAATAGATACATTATTTTGTGTATCAAATAGGTTGAGAAGGTCATCACTCCGGTAAGATCTGGTTCATCCGAGACGTACCAAAATTTGACCGCTGGATCCAGCGTATTGAAAAACCTCGATAATCCACAACAACTGTCGGTGGTTCATTATCTTGATAGCTAAGCCACCACCGGAGAACCCTTCATAAAAAATGAGAATACTACTACCATGTCTGAATTGGTGAACCTAAAGCAGATAGTGACTGTGGATGAGTACTCTGAAAAATTTGGAGATCTCCTGAATCTTTTACAGCTAACTGATGAAGATGCTCTCAACATTTTCATTAGCAATATGAAGCTAGACATCTCAAAATCAGTAAGATTCTTTTACCCAAAAACATTGACACATGCTTTGAAATAGCTAAGCAATTAGAGTCCTTATTTTATAATTTTCCTATAAAGCCTTCTATACCATATAAAAATCCCAACACTATCCCTACTATTCAAACAATTACCCAACCTCTACCCAAGCATTCCTTATCACTATCCCTTTTACCTAATGTTATGAACCCATATGTGCATGGGTCCTAAAACATGTGTAAAAACCTAATTTTGTCCGGACCACTAAAACCGATATGTTTTCTTCCTAAATTGATGTTTCAGAATGCTAAAGGCTTTTCTCATCCTCCAGGTGGCACTCCGAGACTTAGTCTAAGAAAGCTTACAAAAAAAGTCAAACTTGAAAAAGTCAACCTCAAAAAAGTTCAACCTCAAAAAAGTCAACCTAAAAAAGTCAACTACTAAAAAAGTCAACCCACTTTCAAAATCAAGATTTGAAGTTCAATTGAAAGATGATCAAAGAATTTTGACAATCTGAGGTCTACATTGAAAAATATGGAGGTCGGAAGTTGGGTTACGAAACTTCAGTAGAAAGGAAACCCTAGTTCAAGAAATTTGGGGGAAAATGCTTGAACGATCAAATTGGTCAAAATTGAAGGTACCAAATGAAAGATAAGCACTCACTACGGGTAATGGAGAAGCTACTTGAAAGAAAAACTGAAAGAAAAGTCAATCCGGAAGAAAATCAAGAATTAGGGTTTTTGGTGAATTTTAGTGAAATTTGAAAGAATTACCAAAATTTCCCGATTCGGTAAGACTAAAGCCCCTAATTGATGAGGAATGATTAAATAAGGATAGCCCAAGGCTCAATTTGAAGAAAATCTGAAAATCGGACTTGCTTTGAGCAAAATCGGATTTCGGAGGCAAAAGGGCAAAATTGGAAAATTTGGGAAAAATAGCAAATGAACTCCAAAAATTCTAAAAATTAGTAGATCTTATTCTTAAATCATTTTGAAGAGATTGACGTAAGAAAATCTTGATTCGGAGTTCGTTTGCAAAATGGCCAATTCCCGGGTTCACTACGCAAAAATTCAAAAGGATAAATCCCGAAAAATAGTAAATGAGCTCCAAAAATTCTAAAAATTTGCAGATCTCATTCTTAAATTATTTGGAAGAGATTGGTGAAAGAAAATCTTGATTCGGAGTTCGTTTGCAAAATGGCAAAATCTCAGGTCCACTATGTAGTAATTCAAGCAGATAAATCCCGAAAAAATAGCAAATGAGTTCCAAAAATTATAAAAACTTCCAGATCACATGTTTAAATTATTTGGAAGAGATTGGTGAAGAAAAATCTGGATTCAGAGCTCGTTTAAAATTTTTGAAAGGTCGGGTGCACAAAAGGGTATTTTAGAAGAAAAATCTAAAAAAACTAGCAAATGGACTCAATTTTTTTTGAAAACTTCCAGAATTCAATTTTTTTATTATTTCGGAAGTATTGAAAAAAGAAATTTTGAATTTGGAGTCCGTTTGCTATTTATTTAGGTTCGGGGGTCAAAAGGTCATTTTACCGAAGAAACCGAAAGGGGCCAATTTTGTAATTAAGAAAAATATGATAGAAGAAGGAATTGCTGGAATTTTTCTTCCCTTGATCAGCCAGCATAGAGGAGAAGAAGGAAGCTTGATCAATTTAATTCCTTAGTCACTATAAAGCTCACATGCTACCACTAGTACCTTGCAAATGGTCCCCCCCTCATCCAATGCCCTAGGTGCCTTTTAGAAAAGTTGAATACACCATTCAATGTCCAAGATTAAATGCCAAGATGATATTTTTAATTGTCATGAAAGAACCCTCATCTAATGGCCAAGAATAGAAGAGCACAACTCATCCAAAGATTGGACATCTATTTGGCCAAGCAAGGAAGTGCATGGGATTGTTCCTTTTCATCCAATGGCTTAGGCCATGAACAAGGGCTGAGTACACATGTTAAGGGCTGGGATTAAATGCCAAGATGACATTTTTATGTTGTCATGAAAGAATCCTCATCCAATGGCCAAGAATAAAAGAGCACAACTCATACAAGGGTAGGCACTCAAAGGGCCAAGCAAGGGAGTGCATGGGATTGGTCCTCTTTTTCATCTAAGGGCTGAAGTTATTACAAGGGTTGAGTACACATCTTAAGGGCTGCTATAAATTGGCAAGATGACATTTTTATCTTGTCATGAAAATACCTTAATCTAAGCGCCAAAATTGGAAGAGAAAAGTGCAAAAAATCATCGAATGGTGGGCATGCCATTAAGCCAAATCATTAGGGGAGGGGGCTGATCAATTTTGATAAGTTTTAAACGATGGAAGTCAGTAGCTAATTGAAGAAAAAGGGGGGGTTTGAAAGAAAGAAAGAAAGCTTTTGTTAAGGTAGCCATTCTACAATTGCTACTACATTTTTTCTTCTTCTTCCTCATGCTTTATTTTAGTTTTCCATGTGATTTCCTACTATTTCTTTTACATATTTCTTGTTGTTCTTGCTTTTCAAAAATAAAGAAAACAATGGTTAGGCTTCATGATCTTGATGAAAATCAAGTGATAATGGTTAGGGTGGGCTTTGTCCAATAAACCAACCATGGAGCTTATCTCCATATTTTTTCTACATTATTATTATTATTATTATTATTATTATGATTTTGAGATTGAAAAGGCTTCATGACCTTGATGAAAACCAAGAGATATTGGTTAACGGGGCTTTGTCCAATGCACCAAACATGGAACTCATCTTTTTGTTATTTATTTGCTTACTTTAACTTGTTTATTTCTATTATTGTTTATCTTTATGTATATTTATATTCTTGCTAACCATCTTGTTCTTTTGACCTATGTCATATTTTTGCATCTTGGGGCTATTGTCATATAGTTTAGGCCATTTCCATTTTTCATATCATCTTCCATAGCATTTAGTTAGGTCATTTTACATGACATTTGACAACCCTTTTGTTCCTAAGCTATTCGTCCATATGTATTTTCTTTTAACTTTAGGCCATTTTCATATGCCATGTTATTTTTCCATGACATTTAGACATTAGGCCATTTTCATATGCCATGTCATTTCACATGTCATTTAGCTTTAGGCCATTTTTATTATTCCATGTCATTTAAACATTAGGCTATTTTCATATGTCATGTTGTTGTTCCATGAGATTTAGACTTATAGGCCATTTTCATATGCCATGTCATTTCCCATGTCATTTAGACACTAGGCCATTTTCATTATTTTTAATGTCATTTTCCATGTCATTTAGACACTAGTTCATGCATGTTAAGTTAGAATAGCATTTATTGCCATGCAAACTCATGCTAGGCATTTAGGTTACTTATGCCATGCATTTTCCATATCACTTAGGCTTTAAACCATGCATTTCATGCATTCACTTTGCTGTATTTTCATGCATTTCATGTCATCCCACATGATATATGACTTAGGCCAATCAATGGCTCAAAGTCATGCTGACTTGAGCATACTTGTGGAAAATTAAAGGGTAATCAAATTGATTATTCTACCTTTGTGATTTATTTTTACTTAACCAGTTCTTGTCCAAGGTTTTTAAATGTTTTAGCTACTGTTTGTAGGTCTTTATGAGAGTCTCCAACATTTTTACTTTGATTTTTAAATGATTTTATCAAAGGCAAAAAAATGTGTTTTGGTAAAACAGTTTTTCATCCAGTACTTGTGCTTTCTCGATTTTTTCTCGGGTCGTTTTACATGTTCAGAATCTTCAGTATTTTTTTTAGATTTTTTTTTAAATTTTAAAAATAGGCTAAAAATCGTGTGTCAAAACCGGACAGTACAGGCAGATTTGAATACAAAAGAAAAATAATTGTTGAATTTGGCTAAGGCATTTAGAGGGGGTTGGTTAGAAGCATTAGCTACTGTCTTAGTATAGTTTCTAAGTATTTTTAAACTTTAAAAATGATTTTATAAATCTCGGGTTAAGGGTGGTCAAGTCCGGGATTTTAAACTTAGGAAATTATAGCCATTTTCAAACGTTTTGGCTAAGGTTTTAATATTTATTCAAGTCTCTTAAATTGTTTTCAAACAAATCACAAAGTATTTTGTTTTTAGAAAATTTAATTTGATATATTTTCCTAAGGTAGCCGGATATCTTTTTAGATATACGCATTTCCTTATTTAAGGGAAAAAAATACATTTTCATGCATTGCATTTTCCATGTTCATGCACTTTATTTAATATGTGAGTTTTGCTATGATATTTTCCTATGGTATTATTATTTTGATTTACGTTTTTATGATGTTATATTGTTTGCCATATGGTTTTGAATATTTCATGCTATCCTATGCTTTTTATTTTAGTTATTTATTGTTGTCACATTATTTAGCATATACTATGTCAAACATTTATTATTTTATTTTCATGCATATTCCATGATAGCATTATATTATGTTTCATATCATTTCATGTCACTTAGATCATATTCCATGTCATTTAGGTTATATTATTTAGAATATGCCATGTCATTTAAAACATGCCATATCATTTAAAATTGCCATGTCATTTAAATAATTTTATTTCATTTAGAATATATCATGTTACCTAGGCATTTCATTTCATATAGAATATATTATTTCATTTAGGATATTTCATTTCACTTAGAATATACTATGATACCTAGGATTTTTCATTTCATCTAGAATATACTATGCCATTTAAATTATATCATATCGTTTAGGTTGCATTATATTATCTAGACTTTGCTATGTCATTTTATTTATGTCACACATGTTCATATTCATTTTTTTAAATGTTTTGAAAAAAGATAATGATTTTCAATAAAATAAAGATATTCCCGAGTTAAAATAATTCATGAGTTCTCTATCGGGTTTGCTGGGGAGGATATCATCAATTATCATTAATAACGGAATATCTTCTTTAAAACGAGAATGATTCGAAAAATTTTCCAAGTTAATACAAATTTCTATATTTTGCCACGTTTGTTGGGGAATATAGAAAAATTTTGAATTAATAAATTCCGGATCACTTTCAATTAAAAAATGGAATTATATTTCTTTAAATTTGTAATTAACTTGAAATACTAAATTAAAAACTGATTTTTTTATCGAGACTCGAGATAACACACGATTAATAAGGTACCGTTTTTATACGGGCGTTGTGGGGGTGCTAATCCTTCCCTACACTTAACCGAGTCCCGAACCCGCTTCTTTGATTTCTCTGGTATAAAACGCAGACTTGAAATTGGTTTTAAAAATATTTTAATTAATTTTAAAATATTTCACAAAACCGGTTTTAATTGGTGGCCAATCACACCTAGCTAAAAAAGATTGGTGGCGACTCCATGTCTTTTTACGAGGTCGTTTTCATACCCTCGACCTTTTATTTCAATCTAGAGGAATTAAGTCGTCTTTTCCTCTGCTTCTGTTTCCCCCTCACTCGAACGGGTCCCCGCGACAGGATTACATATCGACAGCTTGGCGACTCCACTGGGAAAATTAGAGAGTCGGGTCTAGAATTAGTCATGTGTTATCCAAGTCTCGATTTTTGTTGGTGTATCTGGTATTTAATTTTAATTCCCATATTTTTTTAAAAATAAAGCAGAATTTTGAAAATAATAAAATATTTTAAATATGTTCATATTCATTCACATGCATTTTATTTGTTTTCTAGTTATTTAATGTTGTAAATTACTATTGCATTCTTGTTGGTTAATGCGTTACACTATTTTTGATCTTGTTTTTAATATCTTGTTGGGGCATTTAGGATAGAGGTTAGGATAGTTGATGAAAGGTTTGATTGTTACTCCTCACACACATTGCACTTGCATTTGCATATCATGAGCCATATACCGGGGTTTCGTCTGTTTAAGTGGAAGTAAAGTAGCTACACTCTCATGATTAACAATTCGCATGGGTTAGCAAAATACTTCCGGAGTATAAGTTACCTAAGCTCTCGTGATTAACAATCCGCATGGGCTAGGGAAATATACTCTAATGAATTGAACCCGCTATTATCGGGGTGCCTTACTAGCCTTCACCGGCGACAATGAGTAGCAATTTGGGGCCTTTAGAACTAATTCACCAATAGTGAACCTAAGTGAAGCCATGCCGGATTTTCATTAGATACACCGAAGATAGGAACACATGGGGGGACATTTCTAAACCTTTTGTTACCTATTTTACACTCTGAATAAGGTTGTAGATCAGGCAATGATGTACGTACATCGCCCGTAATAAGTATAATACCCCGCCCAGAAGGCATCGTGATGCCTAAATAAGCAGATACTGTTGGGGCACTAACTTTTTGAAATTGAAAATATAAACATTCTTTTTCAAACATTTTTGCATTTTGCACATTTCATGCATGTGTGAATAGTTTATGTACATTCATCGTTGTATTTTTTATCTCATTTTTTTTGCAATAAACTAATGGTAATAATAATCTCATTTGATGATTTCATAAACATTCATTGGTTGAATGAGAATTGTAGACTGGTAGTGTTGAATGAACATAAGGACATTGTACCATAGTAGGATCCACTACCCCGAAATTCTTTTGAAAAATATGTTAGTTTTCCATGGAGAAAACATATTTCAAAAATCATAGATTAAATTTGGAGACAAAATGAGATTTTTTAATAATCAAGATTTAGGTCCCACCAATTTCGTGTAATCATTGGTTAATTTCTTTGTATATACCTTTGTGTTAATTTATTTATTCTTTACATGTATCATTTTGACATCATGTTACAGTCCTAACATGCATGGTTATTCATTATAGAATACATTTGTGATATACATGGTCATTCTTTGTATCTACCTTTGTGTTAATTCATTTATTCTTTGCATGTATCATTTTGACATCATGTTGCAGTCATAACATGCATGGTCATTTATTGTAGAATACATTTATGATATGCATGGTCATTATTTGTATATACCTGTGCATCAATCTATTCAGTCTTTAAATATATCATGTTGGCATCAGGTTGCATTCATGCATTCATAATCAGCATGATTTTTCTATATATACCTGTGCATCAATTTATTCATTCTTTAAATGTATCATGTTGGCATCAGGTTGCATTCATGCATTCATAATCAGCATGATTTTTCTGTATTATCCATGTATCAATTTATTCATTCTTTACATGTATCATGTTAGCATCAGGTTGCATTCATGCATTCATAATCAGCATGATTTTTCTGTATATATCTATCTATGCATTAATTTGCTTATTCTTTACATGCATCATGTTGACTTTGGGTTGCATTCATGACAAACATAGTCAGCATGATTTCTCTGTATATGTTCATGCATTAATTTGATTACTCTTTACATGTATTAATTTGTTTATATAAATCATGTTGACTTTGGGTTGTATTCATGACAAACATAGTCATCATGATATGCTCAAGCATTAATCTATCATATTAACATCAGGATGCATTCATGACACACATGGTCAGCATGATTTTCTTTGTATATACTCTGTATCAATCATTCATTGTTTACATGCACCATAATTGACATCGTGTTGCATTCATAGTGTATAACATCATTCATTGGGAAATACGCTGAAATGTACATGGTCATTCATTGCATATATCCATGCGTTGATTTGTTTATTCTTTGCTTGCAACATGTTGGCATCGTGATTGCATTTATTACATATATGGTCATCATGTTTCCACTGTACATGTCCATACATCATATTGTTTAGGCTTCACGTGCATCAAATTGCATTCATGGCTCCTTCATCATTACACGCTCTTGGGGGGAATAAAACATAAGTTGGCCTGGCTTTAAGAGTCTTTGAAAGAATTTTCATTTCAAATCAGAGGTATAAGAAGTACTGAGTACCCTTTTAATATAGGCTAGTGCTATGGAGAATGAACAAGTTGCCCGAATGGAAAGAATGGAAAGGTTACAAGAAGAATTACGAGAACAGCTGGCAAAGTCTCAAGCAGAATCTAGGGATAAGATGACTAAATTGATGGAGCTGATGTCAGCCGTAATCAAGGGAAAAGGATACCCTGAAGAGTTTGCCGCCAGAGAAGGGTTAGAGGCATAAAAGGGTCAGAGTGAGGTCATGATGTTGGATGGCCAGAAAACAGTTAATCCCGTCAATGTCCTAAACTCAGATGATCCAGCTGAACAGGCAAAATTAAAAATGGTTGAGTCAAATGAGGCTAAGTTGACAGATTCCCAAAGGAAATATCAGTTGTTAGATGAAAGGCTCCGGGCAGTAGAAAGTACAGATGTATTTGGGAGTTTAGATGTGAAAGAACGATGTTTGGTCCTCGATTTGATCATTCCTCCTAAATTCAAGATCCCTGACTTTGTGAAATATGACGAGACGATTGATCCGTCAGCCCACATCACTATGTTCTACCGAAAGATGACAAGTCATATAGATAATGATAAGCTTCTGATCCACTACTTTCAGGATTGTCTCAGCGAGTCCGCAATTAGGTGGTATGGTCAGTTGAGCAAGGATCAAATTCGCTCTTGGAATGATTTGGCCATGGCTTTTCTAAACCAATACAAGCATATGACCAACATGACACCTGACCGTCTCACTTTGCCAAATATGCAGAAAAGAGCTACTGAGAGCTTCAAAGAGTATGCTCAGAGGTGGAGGAACATGTCCACCCAAGTACAAACACCTTTGACACAAAAAGAAATCACCGTCCTTTTTGTGAGTACACTACGGGCCCCATACCATGATAGACTCATCGGCAATGCCTCAAAGAATTTTGCGGATATGGTAATCTCAGGGGAGATGACTGAGAATACAATCAAGAATGGGAAACTTGAAGGAGAAAGAATATCCAATGTCGAGAGAAATAGGGTACCTAAAAAGAAAGAGAAATATGTCCAAGCTATGGGAGATTTCATCCCATATTTCCAATTTCCCTCATACCAATCATGTTATCCTACTAAGATATCTCCAAGCCTTTATCCTTACCCACCAACCCAAGCACTTAATCTTATACCAGTTCTTGCAATAAGGCCTACTTCCAAAAAACGACCGTGGGATAACCAAGAAAGAATTCCAATCCCAATCCCTGACCTACTGCCATTACTAATAAAGAATCAGTACTTTACCTCAGTACCTTTGAAAATAGCTCTGAATCCATCAGTAAGGAGTTATTACCCTGACAGCAAGTGTGATTATCACCTGGGGGTAATTAGGCATTCAACTAAAAAAGGCAGACAACTGAGGGAAAGGATTGAAAGTTTTATCCACAATGGTATTTTGACATCGGAGCTTATCAATCAGTAGAAGGCCGCTTTCCCATAAATCAGTTTCTTTCAGGGTTTTAGGAGAAGAATTACTACCTTTGAAGGATGGCAATAGGAGCATTTTGATGCATGTAGTTTCAGACCTTATGATGAAAACACTTGTCTAATGTCGACATTCATATGAATTAAATCAAATTTGAATTTTAAATGCTTTGTGTTTGTTGTGTTTTAACAATAATTTGAATTTGCAAAAACAAGCATTAAGGAAGTTTTAATAATGGATAGTCTCGAGAATATTGATGATCATTGTTACAAATGACCCAATACCCTCTCCTCTCTCTTTTAGGCTTTTCTAGGCCTAAATCCCTTGAACCAAGACCACTTGGAAAACCTAATGCTTCAAGGAATATGAATGATTGAACTTCATAAAACCATTGTCATCATAGAATCAGCAAAGATGTAGATCTTAGTCTAGGCTATGAACAAAGGAACGAACTTTTTGAAATTTTTTTGAACTCCTTGAAATTCAAACAAATGAGACATTTTTTCAAGAATTTATATCATGGTAATTTGGTGTGTGTCAAGGTTGTGCCAAAACCATTCATGACATTTTCAACAACCACAAAACACTAATTGCCCAAACATCACTTCATGATTGACACCCTGGGGCACAATGATTAAACTAGATTATCCATGTCCTAGAGAAAACCCGTTTTTGGGCCATATTTTCCTTGTCTCTTCAAAGAACTCAGAATTGAAACTCAGCCTTTTCAAAATAGACCTAGACTTGCTATGTTCCTCGTTGATACAAATTCTCATGGTTAATCAAATTGGGGCATCATATGTGGAAATGATGGATATATGGTGAAAAATGATGGGACTAACGCATGAATCAGTAGGGCATTGAAAAAAAAAAGTGATATCATGCATATGAGAATTCGAATGATTCCAAAGTGCAAAATCAAATTTTGATTATCCATTCCCCCTGGGGATTGCTTTTCAATGAGAATATTCGTGCTTGATATGATAAATGACCATCTTTCATATCCCTCTCACAAAGAGAAAATTATCCATAGTCACCCCTTTTCAGCCAAAAGAATTCTTTCTTCTTTGAATCCAGATCAAGGATCACCCTCTACACTCGCAAATGCAAGGAAGGATCATTGAGAAATGAGTTCTAACTAAAAGACAGATACAAAGCAAATTGAGCCCCGAATAAATATGGGTCCACTCTGTCAAAATAAAGATGCAAGAGAAAAACAAAAACAAAAGAAAAAAGTGTGAAAAAGTATGGCAAATGAAATCCAAAAGCAAAGAAAAAAAAGAGCAAAGGCAAAAGGAATGAAAAGTCCAAAAGGGACAAATGCTTCAAAGAAAATCCTCCTCAAGAAATGATACTTGATCTGATTACCCTTAAACACATATTTTGGGCGTATTTATCCTTTCTTTCGGAACCCCGAATCATGGCCTACATTACAAGCTTTAAAAGTCCATTTTGATTTAGCATGAATATTTAACTTGAGGGGTTTTTCCTCAGATTTTATCCCATCTCATCGAATTATCATTTCACTATGGAAGAATTTAGAATTCTCAAGTGCATGGTAAAACAATAAAAAAAAGAGAAGAAAAAATGGAAAGAATGGGACTCTAGAGCGAAAACCCAAAAATGGGCGGTCTAGAGTAAGATGGAATTTCTGATGCCATTTGTATTAGAGCCGATACCACAAAAGAGAAGGTCATCTTGAAGAAAAGATCATCGAGGAACATCTAGCAATTTATGAACCCCCTAAATTGTCAGCTCTATTCGGAGGATTGACTTCAAAAACTGAGATTTTTTCCCTCCAAGATTAAACTTCCCAGTTTAAACATCCCAGCCAATCTTGACGCTTGTCAAAATGCCTTGATATGAAAACTAAAAAAAAAATGTTGAATTTGTTTGGTTCTCAATGAATTCATGATTTATGAAACCTGTTCCATTTGTGAGCCTAGAAGGGATGTACATCTTTATTGTGAAGTTTTCTTCGATCAATCAAAATTTTGTTATACCAAGCCTTGCAAATCCCAATTGAAAAATCCATATTGACATTTAGGGAAATTTCTAACAGTGGTCATCAATCTTCAAAAGATTCGTACACCACATACCATAGGATTAATATTTTTGACTCAGAAGTTTTCATTAAATGAGCAAGATTGTTTTTAAAAAAAAAAAAGGAAAACAAAAATGTTTTTGAAATACCAATTTTGATATTGATATGAGATAAGGTTTTTCTAACCCTAAGCTATGGAACTACTAAGGTCAACCTTGACTCCGAAATATGAGAAGAAATAGAACTCGGCAAGCAGACTCCTGTCAATAAGAGTTTGAAAACTGTTGGTGCAAAGAAAATAGCCAAAGATTGAACAATGAATTGAAGATAAACTCTGATTTGAAGAGGAAAATGAATTGGAAAGGCTAAACCAAAGTTTCGAAAAAATGATCAGGGGCATTTGCATATTTTCATCAAGCATTTGCATCATTATTCATCTTTGCATTAGCGTCATGTAGAAGCATTCTACATGTTGTCAATCCTTGCATTTACATCATTTAGAAGCATTTTGCACACTGCTAGTCTTTGCATTTGCATTATTCCGAAGCATTTGCACAATGTCGATCTTTGCATCTGCATCGCCACATGAAGTAGTTGCATCAATGTTGATATTTGCATTTGCATCATTCAGAAGCACTTGCATCTTATTCAGTATTTGCATCTGCATCAATAAGCATTTGCATCAACCTAAGCCATTTGCATGTACACCATGAGGCATCTGCATCTTATCCAACATCTACGTCAACATCAAGAAACATTTGCATCAATTCAAAACATTTACATTTGCATAATGAGGTACGTGTATCCTGTTAATCATTTGCACAAGCATAAAAAAGCATTCGCATCTTCTCAAAATCTTCAAGTTAATTTTCAACAATTCTTCAAAGATCATTCTTAAGACCTTCGGGCATCGATTTTTAAGACCTCCAGGCATCATTTTTAAAGTCGCATACAACGCATTTTTCCAAATCACGGGTAAGGCCTCTAGGCACCATTCTTAAGACCTCCGGGCATCATTTTTAAAGTCGCATACAGCGCATTTTTCTTAAATCACGGGTAAGGCCTCCGGGCACCATTCTTAAGACCTTCGGGCATCATTTTTAAATTCGCATACAGCGCATTTTTCCAAATCACGAGTAAGGCCTTCGAGCACCATTCTTAAGACCTCCGGGCATAATTTTTAAAGTCGCATACAGCGCATTTTTCCAAATCACGGGTAAGGCCTTCGAGCACCATTCTTAAGACCTCCGGACCTCATTTTTAAAGTCGCATACAACGTATTTTTTCCAAATCACGGATAAGGCCTCCGGGCACCATTTTTAAGACCTACGGGTATAATTTTACTTTAAATCATGGATAAGACTTCCGGGCACTATTTTTAAGACCTTCGGTCATAATTTTTTATTTTTAAAATCGAACTCGTTTCCTTAAGACGGGTCGAGCCTTGATTAGCTAGGGAATTCAATTTAAGTACAAAATCTTCAATTTACATCTTTTTCAAATATATATATATATATATATGATGAAAAAACGAAACCCTTTTCCCTTTCCTTCGCATATGATTTCACTAACCGAACAAAATTAGTGTTTGTTTACCTTTGTCTGATTCCTGATTCTCAGCAATAGCCAAAGAGGGGCAGCTGTAGACACCTAATTTTGTTCGGACCACTAAAACAGGTATGTTTTCTTCCTAAATTGATGATTCAGAATACTAAAAGGCTTTTCTCATCCTGCAGGTAGTACTCCAAGACTTAGTCTAAGAAAGCATAGAAAAAAAAAAGTCAAACTTGAAAAAGTCAACCTTAGAAAAGTTCAACCCCAAAAAGTCAACTACTAAAAAAGTCAACCCACTTTGAAAATCAAGATTTAAAGTTCAATTGAAAGATGGTGAAAAAATTTTGACAATCTGAGGTCTACATTGAAAAATATGGAGGTCGGAAGTTGGGTTACGAAATTTCAATAGACAGGAAACCCTAATTCGGGAAATTTGGGAAAAAGTGCTTGAACGATCAAATTGATCGAAATTGAAGGTCCCAAATGAATGATAAGCACTGACTACGGGTAATGGAGAATCTACTTGAAAGAAAAATTGAAAGAAAAGTCAATCTGGAAGAAAATCGAGAATTAGGGTTTTTGGTGAATTTTAGTGAAATTTGGAAGAATTACAGAAATGACCCAATTCGATAAGACTAAATCCCCTAATTGATGAAGAATGATTAAACAAGGATATCCCAAGGCTCAGTTTGAAGAAAATCTAAAAATCGGACTTGTTTTGAGCAAAACTGGGTTTCTAAGGCAAAAGGGCAAAATTAAAAAATTTGAGAAAAATAGAAAATGAACTCCACAAATTCTGAAAATTTTTAGATCTCATTCTTAAATCATTTCAAATATATTGGAGAAATAAAATCTTGATTCGAAGTTCGTTTGCAAAATGGCCAAATCCCGGGTTTACTATATAGAAATTCAAAAGGATAAATCCCGAAAAAATAGTAAATGAGCTCCAAAAATTCTAAAAATTTGCAGATCACATTTTTAAATTATTTGGAAGAGATTGGGGAAAGAAAATCTTGATTCGGAGTTCGTTTGTAAAATGGCCTAATCCCAGGACCTTTATGTAGTAATTCAAGCAGATAAATCCCGAAAAAATAGTAAATGAGTTCCAAAAATTATGAAAACTTCCAGATCATATTTTTAAATTATTTGGAAGATATTGGTGAAGAAAAATCTGGATTCAGAGCTCGTTTAAAAGTGGTGAAAGTTCGGGTGCACAAAAGGGCATTTTTGGAAAAAAAATCCAAAAGAATTGCAAATGGACTCAAAATTTTTTGAAAACTTCCAGAATTCAATTTTTTATTATTTTGAAATTATTTAAAAAATAAAATTTGAATTTGGAGTCCGTTTTCTATTTATTTAGGTTTGGGGGTCAAAAAGGTTATTTTATCGAAGAAATCGAAAGGGGCCAATTTTGTAATTAAGAAAAATATGAAAGAAGAAGGAATTGCTGGGATTTTTCTTCCCTTGGTCAGCTAGCATAGAGGAGAAGAAGGAAGCTTTATCAATTTAATTCCTTAGCCACTATCAAGCTCACATGCTACCACTAGTCCCTTGCAAATGGTCCCCCTTCATCCAATGGCTTAGGTGCCTTGTAGAAAAGTTGAATACACCATTCAATGGCCAAGATTAAATGCCAAGATGATATTTTTATTTGTCATGAAAGAACCCTCATCTAATGGCCAAGAATGGAAGAGCACAACTCATCCAAAGGTGGACACCATTTGGCCATGCAAGGAAGTACATGGGATTGTTCTTTTTCATCGAATGGCTTAGGCCATGTACAAGGGCTGAGTACACATGTTAAGGGCTGGGATTAAATGCCAAGATGACATTTTTATGTTTTCATGAAAGAATCCTCATCCAATGGCCAAGAATAAAAGAGCACAGCTCATCCAAGGGTAGGCACTCAAAGGGCCAAGCAAGGGAGTGCATGGGATTGGTCCTCTTTTTCATCTAAGGGCTGAGGTTATTACAAGGGCTGAGTACACATCTTAAGGGCTGCTATCAATTGGCAAGATGACAATTTTATGTTGTCATGAAAATATCTTAATCTAAGGGCCACAATTGGAGGAGGAAAATGCAAAAAATCATCGAATGGTGGGCATGCCATTAAGCCAAATCATTAGGGGAGGGAGCTGATCAGTTTTGATAAGTTTTAAAGGTTGGAAGTCAGTAGTTAATTGAAAAATAAAAGGTTTTTTGAAAGAAATAAATAAAGCTTTTGTTAAGGTAGCCATTCTACCATCGCTACTACATTTTTTCTTCTTCTTCCTCATGCTTTATTTTTTGTTTTCCATGTGATTTCTTACCATTTCTTTTACATCTTTCTTGTTGTTCTTGATTTTCAAAAATAAATAAAACAATGGTTAGGCTTCATGATCTTGATGAAAATCAAGCGATAATGGTTAGGGTGGGCTTTGTCCAATATACCAACCATGGAGCTCATCTCCATATTTTTTCTACATTATTTTTTTTTTTATGATTTTGAGATTGAAAAGGCTTCATGACCTTGATGAAAATCAAGAGATAATGGTTGGAGGGCTTTGTCCAATGTACCAACCATGGAGCTCATCTCTTTGTTATTTTTTTGCTTACTTTAACTTGTTTATTTCTATTATTTTTTATCTTTATGTATATTTATATTCTTGCTAACCATCTTCTTTTTTTGAGCTATGTCATATTTTTGCATCTTGGGGCTATTTTCATATAGTTTAGGCCATTTCCATTTTTCATATCATCTTCCATAGCATTTAGTTAGGTCATTTTACATGACATTTCTCACAACACTTTGGTTCCTAGGCCATTCGGCCATATGTATGTTCTTTTAGGTTTAGGCCATTTTCATATGCCATGTTATTTTTCCATGACATTTAGACATTAGGCCATTTTCATATGCCATGTCATTTCACATGTCATTTAGCTTTAGGCCATTTTTATTATTCCATGTCATTTTACATATCATTTAAGCATTATGCTATTTTCATATGCCATGTTGTTGTTCCATGACATTTAGACTTTAGGTCATTTTCATATGCCATGTCATTTCCCATGTCATTTAGGCACTAGGCCATTTTCATTACTTTTAATGTCATTTTCCATGTCATTTTGACACTAGTTCATGCATGTTAAGTTAGAGTAGCATTTATTGCCATGCAAACTCATGCTAGGCATTTAGGTTACTTATGCCATGCATTTTCCATATCACTTAGGCTTTAAACCATGCATTTCATGTCATGCCACATGATATATGCTTAGGCCAACCAATGGCTCAAAGTCATGCTCACTTGAGCATACTTGTGGAAAATTAAAGAGTCATCAAATTGATTATTCTACCTTTGTGATTTTTTTTACTGAGCCAATTCTTGTCCAAGGTTTTTAAATGTTTTAGCTACTATTTGTAGGTCTTTATGAGAGTCTCCAACATTTTTACTTTGATTTTTAAATGATTTTATCAAAGGCAAAAAAATGTGTTTTGGCAAAACAGTTTTTCATCCAGTACTCATATTTTCCTATTTTTCTGGGCATTCATCTTCAATCAGAAAATTAAGCCAATTGTTTCTCGTGTAGTTTTACATGTTTTGAGTCTCCAGTATTTGTTTTAGATTTATTTGAATTTTTAAAAATAGGCTAAAAAATCGTGTGTCAAAACCAGACAGTAGAGGCAGATTTGAATTAAAAAGAAAAACAATTGTTGAATTTGGCTAAGGCATTTAGAGGGGGTTGGTTAGAAGCATTAGCAAGTCTTAGGATAGTTTCTAAGTATTTTTAAACTTTAAAGATGATTTTATAAATTTGAGGTTAAGGGTGGTCAAGTCCGGGATTTTAAACTTAGAAAATTAAAGCCATTTTAAAAGGTTTTGGCTAAGGTTTTAATATTTATTCAAGTCTCTTAAATTGTTTTCAAACAAATCACAAAGTATTTTGTTTTCAGAAAATTTAATTTGATATATTTTCCTAAGGTAGCCAGATATCTTTTTAGATATACGGATTTCCTTATTTAAAGGAAAAAATACATATTCATGCATTGCATTTTCCATGTTCATGCACTTTATTAATATGTGATTTCTGCTATGATATTTTTCTATGGTATTATTATTATTTTGATTTACATTTTTATGATGTTATATTGTTTGCCATATGGTTTTGAATATTTCATGCTACCCTATACTTTTTATTTTAGTTATTTATTGTTGTCACATTATTTAGCATATACTATGTTCATGCATTTATTATTTTATTTTCATGCATATTGCATGTAGCATTATATTATGTTTCATATCATTCCATGTCACTTAGATCATATTCCATGTCATTTAGGTTATATTATATAGAGTATGCCATGTCATTTAAAATATGCTATATCATTTAAAATTGCCATGTCATTTAAAATTGCCATGTCATTTAAATCATTTTATTTCATTTAGAATATATCATATTACCTAGGTCATTTCATTTCATATAGAATATATTATTTCATTTAGGATATTTCATTTCACTTAGAATATACTATGATACCTAGGATTTTTCATTTCATCTAGAACATACTATGCCATTTAAGTTATATCATATCATTTAGGTTGCATTATATTATCTAGACTTTGCTATGTCATTTTATTTATGTCACACATGTTCATATTCATTTTTTAAAATGTTTTGAAAAAAAAGATAATGATTTTCAATAAAATAAAGATATTCCCGAGTTAAAATAATTCATGAGTTCTCTGCTGGGTTTGCTAGGGAGGATATCATCAATTATCATTAATAACGGAATATCTTCTTTAAAAAGAGAATGATTCGGAAAATTTTCCAAGTTAATAAAAATTTCTATATTTTTCCACGTTTGTTCGGGAATATAGAAAAATTTTGAATTAATAAATTTCTGATCACTTTCAATTAAAAAATGGAATTATTTTTCTTTAAATTGGGAATTAACTTGAAATACTAAATTAAAAACTGACTTTTTTACCGAGACTCGAGATAACACATGATTAATAAGGTACCATTTTTATACGGGCGTTGTGGGGGTGCTAATCCTTCCCTACACGTAACCAAGTCCCGAACCCGCTTCTTTGATTTCTCTGGTTTAAAATGCATACTTGAAATTGGTTTTAAAAATATTTTAATTAATTTTAAAATGTTTCACAAAACCGGTTTTAATAGGTGGCCAATCACACTTAGCTAAAAACGATTGGTGGTGACTCCATGTCTTTTTACGAGGCCGTTTTCATACCCTCGACCTTTTATTTCAATCTAGAGGAATTAAGTCATCTTTTCCTCTGCTTCTGTTTCCCCCTCAGAACGGGTCCCCGTGATGGGATCACGTATCGACAGCTTGGCGACTTCATGAAGCCTTTTCAATCTCAAAATCATAAAAAAAAAAAAAAAAAAAAAAAAAAAAAACTAATGTAGAAAAAATATGGAGATGAGCTCCATGGTTGGTATATAGGACAAAACCCACCCTAACCATTATCACTTGATTTTCATCAAGATCATGAAGCCTAACCATTGTTTTATTTATTTTTGAAAAGCAAGAACAACAAGAAAGATGTAAAAGAAATGGTTGGAAATCACATGGAAAACAAAAAATAAAGCATGAGGAAGAAGAAGAAGAAGAAGAAGAAAAAATGTAGTAGCAATGGTAGAATGGCTACCTTAACAAAAGCTTTCTTTCTTTCTTTCAAAAAACCTTTTCTTTTTCAATTAGCTACCGACTTCCAGCCTTTAAAACTTATCAAAACTGATTAGCCCCCTCCCCTAATGATTTGGCTTAATGGGCATGCCTACCATTAGATGATTTTTTGCACTTTTCTCCTCCAATTTTGGCCCTTAGATTAAGATATTTTCATGACAACATAAAAATGTCATCTTGCCAATTGATAGTAGCCCTTAAGATGTGTACTCAACCCTTGTAATAACCTCAGCCCTCAGATGAAAAAGAGGACCAATCCCATGCACTCCCTTGCTTGGCCCTTTGAGTGTCTACCCTTTGATGAGTTGTGCTATTTTATTCTTGGCCATTGGATGAGGATTCTTTCATGACAACATAAAATTTTCATCTTGGCATTTAATCCCAGCCCTTAACATGTGTACTTAGCCCTTGTACATGGCCTAAGCCATTGGATGAAAAGGAACAATCCCATGGACTTCCTTGCTTGGCCAAATGGATGTCCACCTTTGGATGAGTTGTGTTCTTCCATTCTTGGCCATTAGATGAGGGTTCTTTCATGACAAATAAAAATATCATCTTGGCATTTAATCTTGGCCATTGAATGGTGTATTCAACTTTTCTACAAGGCACCTAAGCCATTGGATGAAGGGGGGACCATTTGCAAAGTACTAGTGGTAGCATGTGAGCTTGATAGTGACTAAGGAATTAAATTGATCAAGCTTCCTTATTCTCCTCTATGCTGGCTGACCAAGGGAAGAAAAATCCTAGCAATTCCTTCTTCTTCCATATTTTTCTTAATTACAAAATTGGCCTCTTTCGATTTCTTCGGTAAAATGACCTTTTTGACCCCCGAACCTAAATAAACAGCAAGCGGACTCCAAATTCAAATTTTCTTTTTCCAATACTTCCAAAATAATAAAAAAATTGAATTTTGGAAGTTTTCAAAATTTTCCGAGTCCATTTTCTATTTGTTTTCCAAAATTGCCCTTTTGTGCACCCGAACTTTCACCATTTTTAAACGAGCTCCGAATCCAGATTTTTCTTCACCAATCTCTTCCAAATAATTTTGAAATGTGATCTGAAAGTTTTCATAATTTTTGTAACTCATTTGCTATTTTTTCGGGATTTATCTGCTTGAATTACTACATAGGGGACCCGGGATTTGGCCATTTTGCAAACAAACTTTGAATCATGATTTTCTTTCACCAATATCATCGAAATAATTTAAAATTGTGATCTGCAAATTTCAGAATTTTTGGAGCTCATTTACTATTTTTTCGGGATTTATCCTTTTGAATTTCTACATAGTGAACTCGGGATTTGGCCATTTTGCAAACGAACTCCGAATCAAGATTTTCTTTCGCCAATCTCTTCGAAATGATTTAAGAATGAGATCTGAAAATTTTCAGATTTTTTGGAGTTCATTTGCTATTTTTCCCAATTTTTCCAGTTTTGCTCTTTTGCCTCCGAAACCCGGTTTTGCTCAAAACAAGTTCGATTTTCAGATTTTCTTCCAAGTGAGCCTTGTGCTATCCTTGTTTAATCATTCCTCATCAATTAGGGGCTTTAGTCTTATCGAATCGGGCCATTTTTGTAATTCTTCCAAATTTTACTGAAATTCACCAAAAATCCTAAATCTAGATTTTCTTTCGGATTGACTTTTCTTTCAGTTTTTCTTTCAAGTAGCTTCTCCATTACCTGTAGTGAGTGCTTATCTTTCATTTGGGACCTTCAATTTCGACCAATTTGATCGTTCAAGCACTTTTCTCCAAATTTCTCGAACTAGAGTTTTCTTTCTACTGAAATTCCGTAACCCAACTTCCAACCTCCATATTTTTCAATGTAGACCTTGGATTGTCAAAATTCTTTCACCATCTTTCAATTGAAATTCAAATCTTGATTTTGAAAATAGGTTGACTTTTTTAGTAGTTGACTTCGAGGTTGACTTTTCTGAGGTTGAACTTTTTCGAGGTTGACTTTTTCAAGTTTGACTTTTTCTGTATGCTTTCTTAGACTAAGTCTCAGAGTACCACCTGCAGGATGAGAAAAACCTTTTAGCATTCCGAAACATCAATTTAGAAAGAAAACATACATGTTTTAGTGGTCCGACAAAATTAGGTGTCTACAAGATGGAATGTGGTTATTGAACAAAGCTATGGTGCTTCAAAAGTGACTAAAGATGGTGTAACTATTGCAAAGAGCATTGAATTCAAAGATAAAGTCAAGAATGTTGGTGCCAGTCTTATGAAACAGATTATAATTTCTACCAATGTTGTAGCCGATGATGGTATTATATGTGCGACAGTGTTTGCACGAGTAATATTTACAGAAGGATGCAAGTCAATTTTTGGAGGAATGAATGCAATGGATATCTAAGCTATGGCATAAAGATGGCAGTTGATGATGTTGTAACAAACTTAAAAAAACGAGCACTAATGATTAGCAAATCTGAAGAGATAGCTCACGTTGGAACAATATCGGCTAATGGAGAGGGGAAATTAGTGAATTAATTGTAAAAGCAAATGAGAAGGTTTACATTAACATTGTGGTTATAGGCCATGTCAACTTTGGGAAGCCGACCACCACTGGTCACTCAATTTATAGCGTGTGATTGAGAGGTTCAAGAAAAAGCCTACTGAGATGAACAAGAGGTCATTCAAGTATGCTTTGGTGCTTGACAAGTTGAAGACTGAGCATGTGCATCGTATTACCATTGATATTGCCCTGTGGATGGCATCAAGGACTGGTATGAACCTGCAACAATCTCAAGTTGACTGTGTTGTCCTTATCATTGACTCCACCATTGGAGGTTTTGAAGCTGATATTTCCAAGGATGGACAGACCTGTGAGCATGCTCTCCTTTCCTTCACTCTTGGTGGTTGAAGTGAATGATTTTCTGCTACAGCAAGATGTATGCCACAACTTCCAAATACTCAAAATCAATGTATGATGAAATTGTGAAGGAAGTTTCTTCTTACCCTCGTAAGGTAGGTTACAACCTTGGCAAGATTCAATTCATTCCCATTTCTAGTTTTGAGGGTGACAAGATGATTAAGAGGTCCACCAACCTCAATTGGTACAAGGGTCTAACCCTCATTGAGGCACTTGACAAGATCAATGAGCCTAAGAGACCTTTCTACAAGCCACTCCGTCTTTCACTTTAGGATGTCTACAAAATTAAAGGTATTGGAACTGTCCTAGTGGGTTGTGTTGACACTATTATCCTTAAGCCTAGTATGGTTGTTACCTTTGACTCCTTTGGATTGACCACGAGAATTAAGTTTGTTGAGATGCATCATGAGGCTCTTCAAGAGGCTTTCTTGATAACAATATTGGCTTCAGTGTTAATAATGTTGCTACCAAGGATCTTGAGTGAGGAATTGTTGCCTCAAACTCCAAGGATGAACCTGCCAAGGAAGCAACCAACTTCATTTCCCAAGTCATCATGATGAACCACCCAAATCAGACTGGAAATGGTTATGTTCATATCCTTGATTGTCACAATTCTTACTTTGATGTCAAGTTTGTAGAGATATTGACCAAGATTGGCAAGCATTTTAGTAAGGAGCTTGAGAATGAGACTTTTATTATTGGGTGGTGTTTCTGGGATGTTTTTGAGACCATTATGTTGCGCGAAAGCTATCATCCTTGAGGACAAGGATGTTTTGAAGGAATAGATATTGACGCAGTTCCAACATAAGTCCAGCCCATATCGACTACATAGTGAGTTGATTTAGCTGGTTTGTTAGTTGTTAATTGTCTTTTAAAGTTAGTTAATTAGCAGTTAAGTATAATTAGTTATTGAAGTTAGTTACTAGAAAATATGAATGGTTTGTTGTAAAAATGGGAAAGTAAAGGACAACATGTAATTCACTCTAAATTTTCAATCAGAACATTCTAAAATTCTTCTCTCTCTCTCCTATATGTTACAATCCTCTATTCTCTCTCTCTTTTTCTTTCTCTTGCTTTCTGTCTTCTTCTCTGTTTCTTTAGCTGTATTTCCAGAATCAGCTACACATCTCAAATTCAGCGTTGCATTACAAGTTGTAATTGGATCTTCAATTGGGCTTGCATCAAGATCGAGTTTGATTTGTAGAGGAAAAGATGAAGAATTTTGCATTATTGGTTGTTTGGTTAGTCAAAAGTGAAGGAAAATGCAAGAAAATGAGGGAGAAATTTACATTGTAGACAAAGCACACAAAAGAGATGGGTAAGGTAAGCCTTGAATGTTGAGAGAAAGAGGGAGGAAGAGAATGGAAGTGGTGCGGGGGCAAACAGCGACGATGACGACTGTAGATCTAGATCTTTATGTTTTGGGTTCTTTGGATTTTTGGTAAAAAAAATAAGTCTTTTTTTTTTTGAAAAATCTAATTCGATAGGAAGAAAAAAGAGATTAAGGGGACAAAGAGGGTAAATTTTGGAGGAGAAATGACACTGGCAAGTGATGGTAGGCGTAAGAGGCGACGACGGTGATGACAGTAATTAGTTGGAATGTAGGTTTGGGTCGTCAGAATCTAGATTTGGGTTTGAAGGGACAGAGAGAAATATTTAGGTTAGTGAGAGAAAAAAAATATATATTAGGATTTTAGATTATGTATGCCACATCAACATTGTCATGTGTGCTTGTTTGCTGAAATGATCATGCCATGTGGTTACTGGCATCATACGTGACATGTTCTATCAGCATTTTGTTAGAGACTAACGACTAGGTGACCCAAAAACACTTACTCAAACGTTTGTTATTGAAATGTAAGTTTTTATAATTAGGTGACCAAAATAAAAAATAATCCAAAATTGAGTGAGACCCTTAATTAATATGCAACACTTGCCTTTCTAACTCATTTTTTTCATTTTGAATTTAAAAATATTTATTTTTGTGAATGAGTGCGATAAATGGTAATCTTCAATATTTTATTTTTTCAATTTTCTTTCTTATCAAACAATAATGAAAATCACGATTAAAAGAGAAGGTTCGCATAGGCTAACTAATCAAAACAGCCTCTGATAATTCAATTGCTATGCAAAATGAAAAAATCCTTCGATAAAGGGAAATGTATTGGTCCAAATCTTGTACCATGTTCGTGACTGGTTGTACTCATAAATTTTCGGAGTTTCAAGGATCCTGAAAATTTAGTCTTGAATTGAATAGATTTTATCTTTTCCAAAATTTAAGACTGGTTTCTTGAAAATTTGATACGGTCCAAATCAATCGAGAACCCGCAAATAAGAGTTGAGAAGGAAATAGTAGAAAGAAAACAGAGGAGATGAGAAGAAGATAAAGAAGAAGAATTTCAGAGAGAAGGGAAATATCTTTTGTATATTCGTTATGTCTCATCTGGCGAACAAGTCATGAAATGTATATGCTCATTCTCTCCCTCACTCCTCAATCGGGAATCTCAGTTCCTCTACTAACCAACACTAACAGAAAGAAATTAAAAATAACAGAAAATGACTCTTAGCACTACTGGACACTAGCTGGACTTAAAACAAGATATTGGGCTAAATATGTGCGATCCAATCCCAAACCCAGAGCTTGAATCCTAATGACTAAACGGCCTGTAGCAATACCCTCCTGTGAAGAAAATTCTTATCCTCAAGGATTGGCACTGGAATATTGTTGAAGTAGTGTTTGTAGAACCTCCCTGATGGTAAATTGTCACGATTGGTTGGAAGAATACCAAGTTTTGCCTCAATAGGTCGACATGGAACTCTTATCTTGTTTAAAATAGGAGGGGCAGGTTTTTCAGATACCAATAGCGCTTTAGCCTCAATTTTGATGGGTGCTTCACTTCCATCGAGGCTACTTCTGTACTGTTGACTCCAATTCCACGAAAGGCAATCCCAAAACCTACAATAGTTGTCTCATGATTTCCCATGCTTCTTGAACGGAACTGAGCTATTGCTAGTTCTATTGTTTGACCACCTACAACAGGAAAGGCGAAGCTTTTGGCAGTTGGAGAGGAAAATGTTACAACACTCTCCCACGTGATAGGCTTTCTCAATGGACAAATCTGGACGGTATCAACAAAAAATCATCTAGTAGTATCAAACGCAGATGTCCTCATAGTTGCCTCAACCCAACTAGGATCAAGCGGTACCTCATATACCTATGTTCTATGGGGATTCTACCGTGAGTTCCTTAGAAAAGGCTTTTGGTAGACTCCAAATTAGGAAACCTGAGTAGCAGGTTATCAGGTCACCATTTTTTACATATAAACATAATTGAAATTACATATAAACATTATAAATTACATATAAACATGACAAACATGAGAAATTACATATAAACTTGACGAATTACATATAAACATGACAAATTACATATGAAAAATTACATATAAACATGACGAATTACATATAAACTTGACAAATTATATATAAACATGATAAATTACATATAAACATGATAAATTTACGAATTACATATAAACATGACAAATTACATATAAACTTGACGAGTTACATATAAACATGAAAAATTACATATAAACATGACAAATTCACGAGTTACATATAAACATGACAAATTACATATAAACTTGACGAGTTACATATAAACATGACAAATTACATATAAACATGACAAATTCACGAATTACATATAAACATGACAAATTACATATAAACTTGACGAATTACATATAAACATGACAAATTACATATAAACATGACAAATTTACGAATTACATATAAACATGACAAATTACATATAAACTTGACGAGTTACATATAAACATGACAAATTACATATAAACATGACAAATTCACGAATTAAATATAAACATGACAAATTACATATAAACTTGACGAGTTACATATAAACATGACAAATTACATATAAACATGACAAATTCACGAATTACATATAAACATGACAAATTACATATAAACTTGATGAGTTACATATAAACATGACAAATTACATATAAACATGACAAATTCACGAATTATATATAAACTTGACGAATTTCATATAAACATGACAAATTACATATAAACATGACAAATTTACGAATTACATATAAACATGACAAATTACATATAAACTTGACGAGTTACATATAAACATGACAAATTACATATAAACATGACAAATTCACGAGTTACATATAAACATGACAAATTACATATAAACTTGACGAATTACATATAGACACGACAAATTACATATAAACATGACAAATGCACGAATTACATATAAACATGACAAATTACATATAAACTTGACGAGTTACATATAAACATGACAAATTACATATAAGCATGACAAATTCACGAATTACATATAAACATGACAAATTACATATAAACTTGACGAGTTACATATAAACATGACAAATTACATATAAATTTGACGAAATGATAAATTACATATCAAGATGACAGATTACATATAAACATGAGAAATTACATATAAACATGACAAATTACATATACAATTGACGAATTACATATAAACATGACAAATTACATATAAACTTGACGAATTACATATAAACATGACTAATTACATATAAACATGACGAAATGACAAATTACATATCAAGATGACAGATTACATATAAATATGAGAAATTACATATAAACATGACAAATTACATATAAATATGACAAATTGACGAATTACATATAAACATAACAAATTACATATAAACTTGACGAATTACATATAAACATGACCAATTACATATAAACATGACGAAATGACAAATTACATATCAAGATGACAGATTACTTATAAACATAAGAAATTACATATAAACATGACAAATTACATATAAACATGACAAATTACATATAAACTTGACGAATTACATATAAACATGACCAAATGACAAATTACATATCAAGATGACAAATTACTTTAAACATGAGAAATTACATATAAACATGACAAATTACATATAAACATATAAACTTGACGAATTACTTATAAACATGACAAATTACATATAAACTTGACGAATTACATATAAACATGACAAATTACATATAAAGATAACAAATTAAGTATAAACATGACAAATTACATATAAACATAAAAAATTACATATAAACATGACAAACATGAAAAATTACATATAAACATGACAAATGACAAATTACATATAAACATGACAAATTACATATAAACATGACAAAGGACAAATTACATATAAACATGACAAATTTGTAATTTTCAATCTTTTGTAAAAATTAAATTAGAAAAGAAATACATATTTAATTAATATAATGCATGCATCAATTAATTTAGATATTGGGTTAATAAAAATTTCATATAGACTATCATTTTTTTTTACATCTAATGAAAGTTAATTAGAAAACACTCGCATATAAAATCTTGCAAATGATGCATCGACAAGTTAAATTTTCTGGTCCTTTACTTTGGATATTGGGATAATAAGAATTTCATATAAGTATTATTTTCTTTACTTTGGTGATAAAAACAATATAAAACATCCATGCTAGAAAAGCAGTTATTTTGGAGTGTATGATTTGTAACTCAACATGCATTTTATCTTCATGCATGTACAAAATAACAATAATCTTTAATTTATGATAAATAATTCATCCGTATATATTTGCCTTCAATTAACACATGCAATTAATATAATTTAATTTCGATGCAAACTTTCAATCCATAAAATTAAACATTAGTAAAATTTTAATTTTAACCTTTTTATATTGCTGCAAAAATTTTATATATGAGAGGAAAAAAAACCTCAAACTTGCAATCCATAAAATTAAACATTAAAGGATATTGTCATGTATTTATGTAATTGAAAAAAGGGAATCAAAAATTGTCATGTATTTATGTATTTATTTTTAAATATAAACATGACCGAAATTAGGGATATAAACATGACAAAGTATATAAATCATTAAAGGATATTGTCATGTATTTATGTAATTGAAAAAAGGAAATCAAATGACCGAAATGCACTTTAATTTGACACAATTTTCCTTTAAATCAATTATTATACCCAAATTCATTAACTTATAATACATTTTAATTTTCTTAACTTTTATGAGAAAATCTAGTCTTGGACTACAAATATCCATGATTCTAGAAAATGCTTTATTTATTTATTGACTATTAGTGTTCATAATGAAAGTGTAGCAAGGACCACATATAAAAAAAAAAAAGAAAAAAATTGACTATTCTTTTTGTCAATTGATAAACATAGAAAATGTTTTTTTTTTTTTTTTTCAGTTTTTCTTTCTTCTATGTTCAATCTTGAGGGTTGAGGCTCCTGAGAATGTTAATTTTATATGAACATTAAAAGTAATAAACTTTATATTACTCTCATATATTTTATACATGAGACAAATTTTACATGTTATTATGCATTTTATTAATTTTAAATATTTACAATGTACAACTACTTATTTAATATATATTATTATTTAAAAATATAAAATTTACGTGCAAATATTTCTAAATTGCCATTATAAATATTTTTTATTATTAATAAGATTTATCTAATTTATAAGTAAAAACTTTAATTTCATTAAAGCATTTTCGTTAAATGTATTAATTTGATAATAAATAAAAAATTTAAAAAATTATGTAGAATTGCTTTATCTTAAAATTTTTAATTTTTCACTAATCTTAAAAAATGAATTAATTTATATTATATAAATAAAAAGTTAAAATTTACATTAATTTTTTTTATCTTCATAATTAATTTTGCATTAATATTAAAAATAATATAATAATTTGATATATTTAATTTGTCATGTATTTATAAATTATACAAGGTGTGTATGAGATGTATCCACGGAATGCATTGACCAAAATTTTAACTAAAAAAACATTAGCTAAGTGACCAACAAAAGCTGCAGTTGGCCAACAAACAAAATTAAATAGGCAAATTTAAGTATGGTTACAAAGATTAAACTGATAATCTTTGTATTTATATTGTGTTCGTGTTTGTTTTATATATTTTAATCATATTTAAGGTGTTATATATTTATATAAATTTTGACACTTTAATAATTCATGTTCTATATTTTTACACATTCATATATTCATGTCGCATTTGTGTTGTATCGAATTTTAATTTTTCCCATCATATTCGTATTATTTTCAAAATTATCGGATCTAATTAAAATATTTAATATTTTATCGACAATCATCTCTCTCATTGTCGAATTATTCAAGAGCCAAAAACAAACAAAATTTGCAATTATTGGGATTATAACTCGATTCTTGCTAAATATAATGTAGTATATATCACATATATATGTAGAAACAAAATCAACCAACAAATATGGGTATGCAAACTATGCATTAAACTCCAAAATAACGCTTGATCATAGCACAAAAAACAAACCCATATACGACATGAAGACACAAATTCAGTAAGACATAACCATATTAAAACCGAGCTTGTTGAAAATAAAAAAAACAAAAGAAATAAATTAATAAAGACAAAATTCACTCAAAACAACAAAGGGAATCAGGCTATCTTACTGTGGCTTAGCATTTGAGACTTGGTAAATCCAAATAAACTGGAGTTAGTGATCTGGGCTTTAACATTTTAAGGTTCCAGCTTCTCTTACATTTTTTCAAGCCACAAACAAAGCCAATGGACATCCCAAATTCTACCACATGATACTTTAATGCAAAATAGACTATAATAAAACAACAAAAGCCTCTAGCTTCATTTTACAACTTATTTGTGGTGAGAGAAATAAAATGGAGCATCCTTCAGTGTGATGCCTTGAATCATACTTACTGTCTGAGTGTCTACCACTAGAAGCCGTGTGATAACTCTGCCACCTGCACCTACTGTCAACAGGTAATCAAAAACATGTAAGCTAGAAAACACTGCAGTTTAAGAAACAATGTAAGAAACTAACAGATAAGCATAAGAACTGATGTCATTGAAGCCTAGACCAATAATATTGAACAAGAGTTAAACCATTCTCAACATGCAACAGGCTAAAGCTAGATATTTCTAATTAATGCCTTCACAGAGCATTAAAAAATTGTAAAAACAAGCACTGCCATAAAGAACTCTTAACATGTTCGCAAGAGAAACCACATCAACAATAAAATGGTCAATCCAATAGGGCAATCACAAATTAAATAAGATAAAACAATAGAATTAGTTTTGTACATAAATGCAAGTCTCAATCTCAAAAATGAATTTTTTAATGTGAAAATTACCTTAACAGAATATAGAAACAAAAAGCTTAAAAGCAATCCAAAATGGAAAAAATCACGGACAAGATTTGTACCTTTGCAACATCAAGACATTGGCAATCCACTGGGAATTGATTGAGCATAATCTACCCAAGTCTGAAATTTTTCTATAAAAAAAAATAAAAACCATAATAAAAATCATCACTTGAAATTACAATAAACAAGAACTACAATAAGCTAAAACCATCCAAAGAATATTTCCAAAAAAAAAAGCTAAAATAAAATCAGACATATTCCCACAACAATATCTTTTTTCCTTCCAACAAAAGACAACAAAGAGGCCTTAAAAACAAATAAAGCTCCATTCTTTTTACAAAATTTACAAATTTACAAAAGACAATCAACTAAATTTTTTGCATATCAACTGCAATCTGTCAATATCTGCTAATATTGCATATGGAACATTTACATATTTTTAATCCCTATATTGCATTTCAGTAATATAAAAAATTCTCCTCCTCATCCTCTTTCTACCAATGCATACACCTTGCATATACAAATAAGGAAATATAACTTACAGCAACCAATCGACATTGAACAACTCTGTTATTTCATGTTCAATTGGATAAGTTTCAATGTCAGTGATTTTGAAGCTTTCTTTCTTAAAGAACAATGTAAAGCAGATACCTTCTCAGATTTATGATAAGGTTTATTTATTTTTTCAGCAACAAATATCTCTGACAGAAAATACACAAATTTTATATGAATTTTTTTTTTCAGCAACAAATATCCCTGTCAAAAAATTAAGAATAAATATCTCTGATAGAATATTTTATTTATATGAATTCAAACTTCAAATACACAAATTTCTTTATTTATTTTATTTATAGATAAATCATTATTTGGAATAAATATATTTAAAAAACTCTATTAACAAGTAACATCACGGGCATATAAAAAAGGATGCAGAATTGGTCTTGAAAAGCATCTATTTGCGAATATCAAAATCTGACTCAATCTCCAAACACTAGGCATGCATACTACATTGAAGCAAACATTATTTGTTCAGTTTTAAAAACTTATGCAGGCTTTTTAAACAGTCAAAGATATAGCAGTATCCGATGGAATAGTGACATCCACAGTGAGCTGCTTGGGTTCATTAGATTGGAATTGCACAACCGTGCATATCACTAGCATTGAACACAGACAATATATACAACAATGACTCTGCATAAAAAATTAAAAAAGAAAAAGAAGACAAGTGATACTTACAGAATGATTGGAACTCAACATCTTTGATACCAAATAATTCTGGTTTTCTAATAATGACTTGCTCTCTTGGATAACTTTTTGAGCAATCACTGGCTGAGAAGGGCCAAAGAAGGATCAAAAATTAAAGTTTTGTAAACCTAGAATAGACAAACTTTGTATATTGTAGAGCATAGAAAAAAGAATCTTTATATTTTATAAACCTTGAATCCACAAACTTCCATAAATTTAATTTGAATTTTTGCACATAAAACGTAAACCTTCCAACTATCTAGCTCTTTGAGCTAGGAAATAGCTAATCAAGTACTTATTACATCAAACACTGCATTGGTCATCCTATAATTTGGAAACATTCATCGATAAACTGGTAAAAATAGTGTAGAAGGCTAAAAGCGTGACGTACTGAGTCGAAGCAAAAGGCATTGCAGGAGAGGCCTGGACTCGGACACTGTGAGGGCTTTTCTTGGAGTAAAACCGCTAGTCCTCCAGCTTCTCATTGCTCTTGACCGAACGGGTGGCTCTCCAGATCGGGACCACCTGGTCGGAGCAGCAGCAATTGATTCGCCTCAACATAGTGAATCGATCAAGTGGAAAGCACATTTTCTTTTTTCTACTCGGTGCCAATCCATGGGAGACATAGAGCTTGAACTCAAGCTGTGTCGCGAATCCTATGGAACTCGCCGCCACAGAATCCTCCAATGAGCGAGTATACCTGTATTAACAGAATAATGCTCATTCACTTCAATGCTCAAATTTAAGCTAAATAGAAAAGACACCACGCATGTTTATGCATGTGCCTACAACATGCAAGAGAGATACCAACCTGAGACAAACTTATAACACACCAAATTCATGGCAGTACAACTGCTCCCATGAACAGGGAAAGGAAAAACCATGCAATTGTACCAATCTTGTCTTTATCCAGTTGATCATGAATTATTAAACATGATCAATCACAGAATTTTCCATGTTTAGATTAATTATTAGCAAGGACCATGATTCCTTTGTTTGGTTGCATCTAACATGTTGAAAAGTTGACTTGACAATTGGATCTTATCAATACTTTAGATGTAAAGGAAAAAAGAAAATAAAGAAGAGAGCAAAAAGCCATGGTTCCTTTTTATAGTCCACATGCCACTTACCAGAATGGTTTTTCCATGAAGAATTGACGACCAATGAAGCCCTTGATCGCCTCAAGGGGACTCGTTCAGCCATCGGATCTTCATACTCCTCTTGAGCAAACTGATTACTCATCTCGGTCAGGTAGTGCACCCACTCAGCTTATCAATTCCACCCTGTAGTTTGGCAAAGTAGTGATGCCATTGCAGCGCCCTTCCTTCAAGGTTCAGCATTACTGTTCGAACCTTAGCAGCTTCAAGAACCATCTCTGTTTCGAAGTATTCTTCTAATTTCATGATCCATCCCTTGAAATCCTCACTTGCGAACCGAGGGCAATCCAACTTGAAGGGTCGAGGAAGGCAGTAAGCTTCAGATGAACCTCGTGCTGGAGTGGTTAACTGCCCACAAGCTTCAATGTGGGTTTTCTCTGTACTAATTACCGTGAATCCATTGTGAGAACTCGATTCATATAGACTTCCTTTACCCATCGAGAATCCATGTTTGGTGGCTAATATCTCAAAGAAGTTCTTAAATTCTGTTTTCATGTCGGATCGGAAGCTCTCAAATCGTTCATCAAATTTCTTATCTAACTGTTGGACCTCCTCTTAGAGCTTGCTAAGATCCTGTCGCGTCTGACTGATTTCATTCTGCAGTCAAGGAAGTTCACCATCAGCCATCATCGTTGCCAAGAAAAAGGCTCTTATACCAATTTATACGGTCCAAATCAATCGAGAACCTGCAAATAAGAGTTGAGAAGGAAATAGCATAAAGAAAACAGAGTCGAGGAGAAGAAGATAAAGAAGAAGAATTTCAAAGAGAAGGGAAATATCTTTTGTATATTCGTTATGTCTCATCTGGAGAACAAGTCATGAAATGTATATGCTCATTCTCTCCCTCATTCCTCAACCGGGAATCTCGGTTTCTCCACTAACCAACACTAACAAAAAGAAATTGAAAATAACAGAAAATGACTCTTGGCACTACTGGACACTAGCTGGACTTAAAACAAGATATTGGGCTAAATATATGCGATCCAATCCCAAGCCAAGAGCTTGAATCCTAATGACTAAACGGCCTGTATCAAAGTCTTGAAATTTGCTCCTATAATTTAGGGATTGTTTTTATTGTAGAGATCCATTTCTTTGAATCTTTCAAAGGTTTGGAAGTTTCAGAGATTTCGATTCTTCAATTTTTTTCTCCTGTTGTGTATAAATGGCTTGGAGGACTATTGTATTTCTAAAAGAACTTAATTTCATCTCTAAAGTATTTTAATTTCGTTAACAGTAAAACATGATAAATTGAATTTAATTGGATAATCATGAATGATTTAAATTTGATTGGTTGGAATTTAGTTTTAATTTAATTGATTGGAATTGTCTCAAGTATTTGTTATTTAATTAGAGATAGAAATGATGACTTACACATGGTAACGAATTATGAATTTTTAAAATTTGATTGGTTAAATTATGTGTCATATTTTGATTTGTCAAATGACTTGATAAATTTTCAATTAATTTCTTTAACAACACTTAAAAAAAATTAATTAATCACTACATAAAATTTTAAATAGTTAAAATAAAAATAAAAAAAAAAAAATCTTTGAACTTTATCATTTTACCTAGATGAACCCCTATACTATCATTGCATTTAAATAAGCTCTTAACTTTTAATTTGAACCCAAATAAACCCTTGATCTTTAATTTGTATCCAAATAAACCCTTAACCTTTAACTTATACATAAATAAACCTTTAATATAAATCAATATTTCATTTGAAATAAAAATTTATTTGAATACAAATAAAAAGATAAAGACTTATTTGAGTAAAAAAATAAAATAGTTCAAAGACTTTTTTAATATTTAAGCCATTTTTTTTTTTTAAGAACATGTGACATTTCGTAATTAGTCAGAAAAAATTTTCTACTATTCTATATTTTTTAACAACACTTAAAGAATCGGCATACAATGAAACTTTGAGACTTAAAAGTTTTTCAAGATTCATTGTTTGGATTTAAATTTTCCTGTAAATTCAAAATTTTCGTGCTGTCAAAACTACGGCTTGCTATAAGAATGTATACACATAATATCTAATAATTTTGAACACGATACGAAAATATGACACAAACATGATATTTAATAAGCATGAAAATAGTGTAATAAATAAAACACGACATGTTTAAACAAGATTAATACGACATGTTTAATACACGTATCATATTCGTGTTTAGGATTTGGACTATTTAATAATTTATGTTATGTTTATGTTTACACGATTAATATGTAAAATAAAAAACATGAAACATGACATGCATATACAAATTATCATATCTTAACTACCTTAAAATTTGCTCCGTTAGAGTTTTTTATTGTCTTCTCTTTTATCTTCTATTTTATTCTCTCTCTAATTTCTCCTTGTCCGTGTGATGAATGCAGCATCTAGGAGCATGGGTACAATGGACACAATGAATTTTGGACATCCAAATACAACAGTCATGTACCAGGAAGAAGCAGGAAGGAGTAGTAGGGTGGTTACTGCTGATGCATTGAATGGAAGCTGTTAGCTTTGAATTGATCTCAATTTTGAAATGGCAAAATCTTAAGCTTAATTACCTTGATAATTAATTATTTCAAAATTTTTTTCTTTTAATTATTTTGAAAATATTTTGGAAAATGCTAAAATATTTTGAACTACTTAGCTTTCTAAAAAATACATGTTTTTAAATGTATATATATGATCAAAATATTTTTAAGACAAGTTAACCTCTTTTCAAAGCCAAAGAAAACATTTTTTGGAGATTTCTTAAAGAGAGGATCGATCCGCTAAGATAGAGGATCGATCCCCTAGTAAAGATTTTTGGCTGAATCGATCACAGGATCGATCCCTACAAAATAGAGGCGTTTTTCACTTTGTAGAGCAGTAAGGGATCGATCCCCACAAGGAGAGGATCAATCTCTCATGATCCAATGGTCTTTTTTTTTTTGTTTTGAATTGGAACAAGTAGGGGATCGATCCCCTCATTTAGAGGTTTTATCCCATGCGTGTTGGGCAGTTTTCAAAGTACGACTTTTTGAAGAAATAACGGCTCTTTTCCATTCCAATCCATTCTCAACAATCATAAATCATATCCAATATATTAAAGGGACTCTCCAACACTTCTAAGATCAAGAGACACCAAGGGAGAAAGATCAAAGTCATATTTTTCATCTCTCTCAAGCTTTCAAGTGTTTTTCAATGTTCTAAGCTTAATCCTTCCATTTTTCTTGTATTCCTTTGTAAAATCACCATTGTATAGTCTATATTTCTTGTGCTAAACCTTGTAAACACTTAACCTTTTAGAGGTTTTTCTTGTTTACCAAAATACCTTTGTAAAAAGGAGAGGTTACTACTTAAGCCTTAAAAAGGTAGAGAGGTTATATCTAAGCCTTGAAAAGATAGGGGGTAGAGGTTGCTATCTAAGCCTAACCAAAAGATAGAGATTGTAAAGGTTATACCTTCTCCTATAAAAGGTAGCAATTCAAGATAGTGAATTGGGAACTCCTTGGCAAGGAAGGCTAAGGAAGAGGACGTAGGCACAAGGCCGAACATCTATAAACCACTAGTGTTTGATCTTCTTTCCCTACTCTTTTTACATACTTTATTTGCATATTTACTTTCCAAATTGAGTATATTGTTTAAATTTCTCAATTTCATTACTTGTGCTTTAATTTCGCAATTAATTTTTAAGAAATCAATTCACCCCCTCTTGATTTAATCACCACTTGAGCTAACAATTGGTATCAGTGTTTTGGTCTCTTTTATAGGTCTAACAACATTGAGAAAAGATCCTTTTCAAATCTCAAAGAATGATGCAAAGTGGTGAGAAGATCCTCAAGTCCCTAAAGTTTGAAAATATGAGTTTTAGGCTTGGAAATTGAGGATGAGAGTCTTTATAGCTAATGACATGAGAGCTTGGGATATGGTCAACGATGGTCTTGGATCTTACTCAAATGATGAAAAATTCATGAAGAGATTGCAAGATGATGCAAAAGCCATGAATTTTCTTTAAGAATCACTAAATGATGCCAACCTCAACTTGGTCTCCCCTTGTGCTAACTCCAAGAAAATATGGGAAAAACTTCAAGAACTCTATGGGGACAAAAAGAACGAGGAAGAAAAGCCTTGTGAAAGTCAATATTCAATAAGTGTCAAGGCAAATAGAGATGAGGAATCAAGTGGAAGCCACCTTTCAAACCAAAATGTGTCATGTCTCATGGCTCTTGAAGAGCCCAAGGTAAATTCCTCACCTTATGATTCAAACTCTTATACATTTGATGAATTACAAGATGCTTTTGATGAGTTAGTTATGGAATTTGAGGAAATGAATTTGAAACACAAGAAGATGATTTAAAAACTCAATGTTGAAAATGAATTTTTGGTAAAAACAAGGGATTATTTGGAAAGGCAAAATGAGAAATTGACAATGAATTTTGACTCTTGTCAAAAGAAAATTGATATTTTGGAAAAAGAAAATCTTTAATTGAAAATGAAACTTGAAAACTTGAGAAGTGAAAAACAAATTGCTTTTGAAAAATCTTTACACTCCAAAATAACCAAATGTGCTTATTGTAATTATCATAGTCATATTATACCTACTTGTCCTATTAAGAGAAAGATTCCATATACATTTAGGCAAGTATGGGTTCCGAAATGAACAATAGATTTGGTGACTAACTTTCAAGGACCCAAAGCAATTTGGCTACCAAAATCCAAATGAGTGTCTCTTGTAGGTTTGCTAGATCAAGGAGGAATAAAGTACTTTGGATTGGATGCTCTAGACACACAAGATGGAAGATGGGTAATCTCTATGCTTAAAAGCTTTTTGGATTAGTAATTTGGTTGCCTATTCATGTTTAATTATTTGGTGTTTAATTCTTTTTCACTTCATTGATTTATCTTGTTGATGCGAAGTATTTTAATGAAGATACATGTTTTGAGATGCATCTTAAACTAAGTATAAGCCTAATTGAATATGTTATTTTCTCTTGAAGTGCTTCATTGATAAATTTTGATTATGCAAAGGTTCAATATTATACATGTTTTGAATTGTATAATCTTGAACATGCTATTGTCTTTGATCTTGAATGCTTAATTATGTAGATATAAGTATATTCTCATGCTTAGTGAACTTGACTTAATATTTCTTGAGATATACTTATTTTGTGAGCATTAAATTAAGCATGACCTTATGCATAAATGTTTGATTTTCATGTTATCATGCTTTGAGAAATTATGATTTGTGCTTCCATGATTGAATGCAATTTATGCATATCTTTAGGGGGAGCATTAAAAGCTTAATGATTTTGAGATTTCAAGTTTACTTTGAAAATTATTTTTACAAACTTGAGCCTTAAAGTGTCAAATTGTGTTTTGGCAAGTTATTAAGTGCAAAATGCCTTTGAATATCTTAGGTTTATTCTTTTAAACTTGCACAAACAAATAAAATTGATTAACTTGCAATGTTCTTAATTCTTGAAGTGTTAAATGCAAGTTTTGGATGATTTATAGAGCTTAAAAAGAAAAATCTTGCTTTCGAGCAAATATGGGCATTAAAATCATTTGGACATTTTTTAAATTGTGATATAAAACCTTTCTAAATAGTTTAAAGAGCTTTAAAATGCTTTCCTAATATTTTCTACATTCTAGCATTTTCAAGGAAAATGAGGTTCTAAGAGTTGACTTTTTGATTTCCTTGTTTCTAAGGTCACATGATCACTTGAACAACTTTGTTTTATCATTTGAAACTTGTTGGAAAGGTTCAAGTTGATTAAAAATGTGCTTAACTAGTTTTGATATTACTTTTAGGCCTTTTCAAGCAAAAATGGAGTTTTAATGTACCAAAAAATCAAAATCTTGAATATATTAAGCTTTGGTTGACCTATTCTATCATGTTGTGTATAAATAAACTTGCTTGAATGAATTTTGTGCCATGAATGTGTTTTAACAAACTTTTTGCCTCTTAAATGTTATTTTCTTATATGATTTATATAAGGCCTAAAGTGTTTGATTATGAAATTTGCTCATATGAATATATTCTTAAGGTTTGGACAAGTTTATTAATTATTGAATATGTTTGTGAAGTTGTCTCAATAACCTTTGGCATCAAAAAACTTTGAATATGACATTTGGTATCATTTACACATATTGAGCTTTAAACTAGCAAATTTTTAATACATGTTGTCGCCACCTAAAAAATAACAAGTCTTATCGCAAGATTTTATTATCCATTATGCATGACATTAAAAAAAACGGAGGAAAAGTCGACTTAATTCTTCTAGAAAAACGAAAATTTTGAAAATAACCTTGAAAAAAACATGGAGTCGCCAGCAATCTTTTTTTGGCTAGGTGTGATCGGCCACCTATTAAAACCGGTTTTATAAAATATTTTAAAATTAATTAAAACATTTTTTTAAAACCAATTTCAAGTCTGCGTTTTAAACCAGAGAAATCAAAGAAGCGCGTTCGGGACTCGGTTACGTGTGGGGAATGATTAGCACCCCCACAACATCCGTATAAAACGGTACCTTATTAATCTTGTGTTATCTCAAGTCTCAGTAAAAAGTCAATTTTTAATTTAGTATTTCAAGTTAATTCTCAATTTAAAGAAAAACAATTCCATTTTTAATTGAAAATGATCCGGAATTTATAAATTCAAAATTTTCCTATATTCCACAACAAACGTGGCAAAATATAGAAATTATTATTAGTTTGGAAAAATTTCCGAATCATTCTCGTTTTAAAGAAGATATTCCGTTATTAATAATAATTGATGATATCCTCCCTAGCAAACCCGGCAGAGAACTCATGAATTATTTTAACTCGGGAATATCTTTATTTTATTAAAAATCATTACCTTTTTCAAAACATTTAAAAAATATGAATATGTGTGACATAAATAAAATGACATAGCAAAGTCTAGATAATATAATGCAACCTAAATGGTATGATGATATAATTTAAATGTCATAGCATATTCTAAATGAAATGAAATATCCTAAGTCATATGATATATTCTAAATGAAATGAAATGACCTAGGTAACATGATATATTATATATGAAATGTAATATCCTAAGTCATATGATATATTCTAAATGAAATGAAATGACCTAGGTAACATAATATATTCTATATGAAATGAAATAACCTAAGTAACATGATAACCTAAGTAACATGATATATTCTATATGACATGAAATATCCTAAGTGACATAATATATTCTATATGAAATGAAATGACCTAGGTAACATGATATATTCTAAATGGAATAAAATGATTTAAATGACATGGCAAATATAAATGATATGGCATATAATCTAAATGACATGAAATGACATGAAACATAAAATAATGCTACATATAATATGCATGAAAATAAAAATAATAATAATAATGCATGAACATAGTATATGCTAAATAATGTGACAAAAATAAATAACTAAATAAAAAGCATTGGATATCATGAAATATTTAAAACCATATAATAAACAACATAACATCAAAAATATAAATAAATAATAATAACACCATGGAAATTATTGTAGCAAAAATCACATATTATATAGTATGCATGAATATGGAAAATGCAATGCATGAAATGTATTTTTTCATTTAATTAAGGAAATCCGTATATCTAAAAAAATATCCGGCTATCTTAGGAAAATATATCAAATTAAATATTCTAAAACCAAAATACTTTGTGATTGTTTGAAAACAATTTTGAAAAGCTTAGATTAAAAATAAAAACTTAGCTAAACCCTTTTTAAATGGCTCTAATTTCCTAAGTTTAAAATCCCAGACTTGACCACCCTTAACCCGAGATTTAAAAAATCATTTTTAGAGTTTAAAAAGGCTTAGAAACTACCCTAAGTCAGTAGCTAAACTTCCTAATCAGCACCCTCTAAGTAACTTAATCAAAACTGCAAAATGATTTTCCTTCAAATTCAATTCTGCCTCTACTCTCCAGTTTTAAAGCATGATTTTTAACCCTATTTTTAAAATTTCAAAAAAATATAAAAAAAATAATGGAGACTGAAGACATGTAAAACTACACGAAAATACATCGGCTTAATTTTCTGAAAGATTACTACTCAGAAAAATCAAATTAAAAATGTTAGAGACTCTCCTAAGGACTCACAAACAGTAGCTAACACTTTTGAAAAGTTAGGCAAAAATTAGCTAAGTAAAAAAAATCACAAAGGTAGAATAATCAATTTGACAACTCTTTAATTTTCCACAAGTATCCTCAAAATGAGCATGAATTTGAACCATTGATTGGTCTAAGTCATAAATCAAGTGGCAATGACATGACATGCATGAAAATACAGATGCATGAAATGCATGATTTAAAACCTAAATGACATGAAAAATACATGGCATCAATAAAATGACCTAGACCAAAATAAACTTGCATGGCATTTAATGCAACCTAGGTCTAAAATGCATGAATATGCATCGCAAAGCAAACCAATCCTAAACCTAAAGAATGCATGACAATAACACAATCATATAGCATGCTTAGATAAAATACACAACCAAATATCATGAAAATGCAAACCTATCAACTAACATAACAAAAATGCACACACAAAGCTTAAAAGATAGGGGTGGCCGAATGGTCTATATAAAAATAAGCATGGCATTTTCACAAACACTTAATATACTAACATGCATAGCTAAAGAATAACACTCAAATCATGCAAATATAAAGTAAAGGCATGAAAACCAATAGGCATTTTCACAAACACATGTATTACAAAATGTAAAACATGAACAAACTTAAACATTTTGAAAACAGAAAATCAAAAATGCAAGACAAGTAAAATAAACATGTTAACAAGATAATGGACCCAAAAATGGAAACAAGCAAGCAACCAAATTAAAACAAGATTCATGTTTATGTATTAGAAGAAGATTTAAAGCATCAAAACTTGTTAAATATCAAGAATAACATGAAATAAAAAATGCAAACAACAACTACACTAAAAAACTTGCCATTCGGCCATCCCCAAAAAACAAAAGAAAAAAAAAATTCTCAAAGCATTTTCCAAGAAAGTATAAAGAAGAACTTAAAGAAGACTATTAAAAAAACTTATTTTAAAAAGAAAAATCAAAAGAAACTCACCAAAATAGTAATCAAAACAGCAAATCAAGAATGGAAAATCAAAGAAAGTGCAAGAGTATGGTGCTTAAAGCAACCTCTAGAAGCTATATTGCAAGGTTTTTCTCTTCTAACTTTCTTTTCTTTTCTAAACTTTTCTTTTTTGCCTTTCAACAATGGAGAGAAAAATCAGCCAAAACAAAAATGAAATAGAGAGTGAATAGCTGAAAAATTAAAAGAGAGAGACTCCCTCTAGTAGTTGCCGAATGGCCCCTCTCTTGCTAGGATGTTGTCATCTTTTCTTCAACCAATTTTGATCCAAAGGCTATTGATCAAAGATGTTTAAAATGTGAAATTATCACCCTTAGATTAGGCAATCAGCTATCCACAATTACAGCTGTTCAAGAATCTTAAGCCATTATGTTGACACTCTCCCTCTTCATGCATTGGTCCATGTGGCTTAATTACAAAGGTTTGATCAAAAAATAACTACCTTCCTCTTCATTGTTGGCCTTTTGATTAAAAATCAAAAAAATATTTGCCCATCCTTGGGCCTTGGCCGGCTGACCCCTCTTCTTCCAGCCCATGCTTTATTTTTTTAAAAGGCAAGAAAAGCCCTTTTCGGTTTCTTAGGTGAAATGACCTTTTTGCCCACCCGAACATAAATAAATAGTAAACGGACTCCAAATTCAAATTTTCTTTTTTCAATAATTCCAAAATAATAAAAAAAAAACTGAATTCTTTAGGTTTTCAAAAATTTTCGAGCCCATTTGCTTTTATTTGGATTTTTTCTTCCAAAATTGCCCTTTTATGCTCCCAACTTTACCATTTTTTTAAACGAGCTTCAAATCCAGATTTTTCTTCGGCAATCTCTTCCAAATAGTTTAAAAGTGTGATCTGGAAGTTTTCATAATTTTTTGAACTCATTTGGTATTTTTTCGGGATTTATCTGCTTGAATTAATGCATAGTGGGCCCGAGATTTGGCCATTTTGCAAACGAACTCCGAATCTGGATTTTCTTTCGCCAATATCTTCCAAATAATTTAAGAATGAGATCTGTAAATTTTCAGAATTTTTGGAGTTCATTTGCTATTTTTTCGGGATTTATCTTCTTGAATTTCTACATAGGGGACCCGGGATTTGGCCATTTTGCAAACGAACTCCGAATCAAGATTTTTCTTCACCAATCTATTCAAAATGATTTAAGAATGAGATCTGTAATTTTTTCAGAATTTTTGAAGTTCATTTTCTATTTTTCCCAAATTTTCCAATTTTGCCCTTTTGCCTCTGAAACCCGGTTTGCTCCAATGCGAGCTGTGACGGGGTTGCCTTAGCGGGTACATATGACAGGAATCAAACCATAGCCTGAGTCGATCGAGTGAGGATAAGCTACCTACCTTTTTTCAGGGCCAGATCTTGATGTAGAAAGGCAGTCTTGACTTCGGCCTTGAGGTGGGCTAACTCTTGAAGCGGATCAATTCCTTTGTATCGAGGGACTGGCGATTGTGGTGCCTTCGCATCCCCAAGTCCGATTTTTAGATTTTCTTCAAACTGAGCCTTCGGCTATCCTTGTTTAATCACTCCTCATCCATTAGGGGCATTAGTCTTACCGAATTGGGCCATTTCTGTAATTCTTCCAAATTTCACCGAAATCCACCAAAAACCCGAATTCTCGATTTTCTTCCGGATTAACTTTTCTTTCAGTTTTTCTTCCAAGTAGCTTCTCCATTACCAGTATTCAGTGCTTATCTTTCATTTGGAACCTTCAGTTTTGACCAATTTGATCGTTTAAGCACTTTTTCCCAAATTTTCCGGACTAGGGTTTCCTTTCTACTGAATCTCCGTAACCCAACTTTCGAACTCCATATCTTTCAATGTAGACCTCGGATTATCAAAATTCTTTTGCCATTTTTCAATTGAACTTCAAATCTTGATTTTGAAAGTGGGTTGACTTTTTTAGTAGTTGACTTTTCGGGGTTGACTTTTCGGGGTTGACTTCTTCAAGTTTGACTTTTTATGCTCGCCTTTTTAGACTAAGTCTCAGAGTACCACCTGCAGGATAAAAAAAGTCTTTTTACATTCTAAAACATCAATTTAGGAAGAAAACATATCTGTTTTAGTGGTCCGGACAAAATTAGGTGTTTACACATGTGTATTGAATGAATATATGTGCTTTTGTCATGTTTATTTGCATATTTCAAATATGTTGGAAGTTTTCTTATTGCACAAAATTTGTCCCAACTAAGTCACATACTTCAAAAAGACCAAATTGACTCATTTACAAAATCATTTCAAACTTGATTCATAAGTTTTTTTTTTATCCAAACTTTTTGATATTATAAGTCTCAAATGATGTTTTAACATGTTACAAGTCTTACTTTTGATTAAAAAACATCACACATCCTAATTTGGCATCGATATTGCTCTAAATGCTTCAGTTTCATGATTTCCCAAACTTGATTTTCTTGTGTTTATATGGATGTGGTGCTTATAGAATGCATAATCTTAGAAATTATCTTGAAATGCGCTTTCTCTTTGTGCTTTATGATTGGTTCAAGATTCTTTCTTGGCTTATGCATATAAATATAGATTATGATGAACTTCTTGAGCTTAAATAATATATTGATTCTTGGTTCATCTATTGCTTTGGTCAAGATATATACTTATATGATCATTGATTTAGCTTGACCTTATATGCTTGAAGTCTATATGTCTAAAACTTAACTTAAGTGGATAAATTACTATAGTGCTTATCTTTTCACTTTAAGTCTTAGTTGATTATGGCTTATGATTTGTATTGACATGTTTATTCATTTATGATTAAACTTTTCTTGAATATATTTATATGATGAATATGTCTTCCTTGAACTCTTTTTGTATACATGGCCAAGAAGGATTGATATATAACTTTAGCTTTATCGCCACTTAATTAAATTGAAAGTTTACTATGGTGTATGGCCTATAGCTTAAGTTAAGATTGAATGCTTAATAAGTTTTCATTGAATACAATTTCTTACAATTGGTATCATTTGAGCTTAATGAATATATTTTCATAACATTTGATATCTTGGTGCTACTAATGAATATATTTGCTAAGAATTTCTCTAAGTCTATGCAAGGTAAAATGGTGTTAAGTTTACATTCCTTTTTGAAGAATTACTCTTGCATTTCAAACACAAGCAAACAAAGCATGACATCTTCATCAAAATCAAGCCTAGTACATCAAGGACTTGCTCAAACATTTGGTATGAAGGATTCAAAGTCAAATGAACATATCAACAAAGCTTGGTAAGAATGGAGGTAAATGTTAATCATATGCTATACATGCTCATATCTGTTGGTATTAAGTTTGATAACATACATGAGTTGAATGACACTTGATATCTCTTTATGTCATGTATGCTTGAAAGGTTTGCCTTGTATGAATCTTTGAGTTAAACCATCTCTTTTAACAACAATTAGTATCACACCTTGTGCTTACATGCTTGCATATATTTGAATTGGTGATATTGCTATATTTTTATCCTTTTGTGTTAACAATTGGCATGAAAATGTTAATAATTGGTATAGTGTTGGTACTAACAATTGGTATGATGGTTTTCTTCTTAATTGCTCAATTGATTTTCATGTCTATTTCATAAGTGAGCTTATACTTTTCATATGTATGGTTTTTTTATGTGCTTAAATGACTTCCATATGTATGATTGTTTGATTTTGAGTATTATGCATAAAGATAACAATTGGTATTTGTTTTAATAACAATTGGTATTTTTTTTTTACTCATGATCTTGAGACTTTGTACTTAAATGATTTCAAATGAATACAAGATTATCTTGAACTCTTGATTGAACTTTATTGTCCATTTTAACAATTGGTATTGAACTTCATTGCTTAACATTTGGTATACATGATTGTGTTTCTCTTGTTGCATTGTCCTTATCTTTGAATTGATCTTCTTTTTATATAACAAAAAAAGGGGGAGAAGTTTAATATGGACATATTTGCTTTAAATGAAAAAAAATGGAAGAATTAGATGAAAAGCAAAAAGTGGGAGAGTTTTCATATGTGATTAAATGTTTTCTATCTTATGAATATGAATTGTTTTGGATATTGTGCTTAAATGTTTTTGGATATTGTGTATTGAAAGTGTCCTTGCTTGTTCTTGCAAAGTTGAAAAGAATGCTTTTATTAAGGGGAGCTTTTATTGAAAATCTTTATTTCTTAAATGATTTAGGGGGAGTTTTTACAAGTAAATTTATCTTAAGTTTTGTCATATCAAAAAGTGGGAGATTGTTAGCTTTGAATTGATCTCAATTTTGAAATGACAAAATCTTAAGCTTAATTAGCTTGATAATTAATGTTTTAAATTTAGTAATTTTCTTTTAATTTTTTGAAAATATTTTGAAAAATGCTAAAAAATTTTGAACTACTTAGCTTTCTCAAAAATACATGTTTTTAAATGTATATATATGATCAAAATATTTTTGAGACAAGTTAACCTCTTTTCAAAGCCAAAGAAAACATTTTTTGAAGATTTCTTAAAGAAAGGATCGATCCCCTAGTCAAGATTTTTGGCTGGATCGATCCCAGGATCTATCCCTACAAAACAGAGGCATTTTTCACTTTGCAGAGCAGCAGGGGATCGATCTCTCATGATCCAACGGTCATTTTTTTTGAATTGGAACAAGTAGGGGATCGATCCCCTCATTTAGAGGATCGATCCCATGCGTGCTCGGTAGTTTTCAAAGTACGATTTTTTGAAGAAATAACAGCTCTTTTCCATCCCAATCAATTCTCAAAGGTCATAAATCATATCCAAGATATTAAAGGGACTCTCCAACACTTCTAAGATCAAGAGACACTAAGGGAGAAAGATCAAAGTCACATTTTTCATCTCTCTCAAGTTTTCAAGTGTTTTTCAATGTTCTAAGCTTAATCCTTCCATTTTTCTTGCATTCCTTTGTAAAAGCACCATTGTATAGTCTTTATTTCTTGTGCTAAACCTTGTAAACACTTAGCCTTTTAGAGGTTCTTCTTGTTTACCAAAATACCTTTGTAAAAGGGAGAGGTTACCACTTAAGCCTTAAAAAGGTAGAGAGGTTATATCTAAGACTTGAAAAGATAGGGGGTAGAGGTTGCTATCTAAGCCTAAGCAAAAGATAGAGATTGTAAAGGTTATACCTTGTCCTATAAAATGTGGCAATTCAAGATAATGAATTGGGAACTCCTTGGCAAGGAAGGCTAAGGGAGAGGACGTAGACACAAGGCCGAACCTCTATAAACCACTAGTGTTTGATCTTTTTCCTACTCTTTTACATACTTTATTTGCATATTTACTTGCCAAATTGAGTATATTGTTTAAATTTCTCAATTTCATTACTTGTGCTTTAATTCCGCAATTAATTTTTAAGAAACAATTCACCCCCTCTTGATTTAATCACCACTTGAGCTGACAGAAGCACTATAGTAAGGAGATGATAAGCGGAGTCAAGGACGTGAGCTAGCTGACAGCTACTATATTTTCATTGGGTCCTTGTAATTAGAAGATTCTAAAGCTCATATATATATATATATATATATATATATATATATATACTGGATGTAACTTATTGGAAATTATGAAAGAAAATATCAGCTTCTCATTTCTCTCTTTCATTCTTTCTGGTCTTTTCTCTCAATTTCTCTCTTCATTTCATAACAAATTGATATCAAAGTTTACCAGATCCACTCAATCTAGGTAAGAATCGAAGAAATCCAAAAAAATGGCTGAAGAAACACGATTGAATACACTCTAGGAGCAGGTTCAGGCCCTGTAATCTCAGCTGGAATCTATGAAGTCTGCTGACAACACAGTTCCACGTTGGTGGGAGGATCAGAGGAAGAGCATTGATGCTAAGTTTGCTGAGAATCAAGGATACATTGGAAGAATGCTGGAACTGATGGCACAAAAGGGGAAGGTTCATTCTCATTCTGAGTCAGGGGGTCTCCAAGCTTCCAAACAATCAACTATCTCCAGCTTCACAATCCAAACCAGAAGGTAAGAACCCTGTTGAGGTTACAATAATAGATGAGCATGGTAAATTTACCTACAAACATGATGAGCCTGGTTTATTGACTATGAACCAACCAAACAATAGTAGTCACTCTCCTTCAAACTGTTCAGGACAAGCTAAAAGACCTGGTCTTACCTCAGGTACCAGTCCAACAGCTAATGTTAATGCATTCACCCCTAGGCTTAAAATCGAGCTGCAAGTTTTTTATGGTAATAATCCAAGAGGATGGCTTAAGAAATGCCAAAAGTACTTTGCCATTTTCTTGATTGCAAATCAACAGAAATTAGAAATAGCAGCAATGTATTTGGTGGGTAAAGCAGAGATCTGGTTTGATGGTTACCTTATCAGAAACCACTGGTCAGCTGGCAAGAGTTTGCTGAAGCTTCTTACCTCAGGTTTTGTAATAGAACCTATTCAGATATCGTTGAGGAATTTAACAAATTAACAGAGAAGGCTACTGTAGAGGAGTACTAGGAGAGGTTTGAAGAGTTGAGACCTTATATGTTACAATACAACCCCTATTTACCTGAGCAGTACTTTATATCAAGCTTCATCAGTGGTTTCAAGGATGACCTGAAACCTAGAGTCAAAACCAATGAACCCAATACCTTAACCTCAGATTACAGACTAGCCAAGCTACATGAACTTTCCCTTGAGGTTGATAGTAAGAAACATAGGCCAATTCCAAAAACAGTTAGTAACCAAACCCTGGGTCCTTATCCTAGACCTATCTTCACTACAAACCAAACTCACAAAGTGACCAAGCCATCCTTACCTACCTTTAACCGACTATCCCTTATTGAGCAAAGAAGAGCCCAAAACTTATGCTTTAGATGTGGGAAGAAATTAATACTAGGCCACCACTGTAAGAACAAACAGTTAAATTTGATCAATGTTAAGGAAGTTAGTGAGGAACAAGTTGATTTTGGGAATGAACAACTAATTCAGAAGGTTGTAGCTACTGAAGATATAGACAATAGTGAGAAAAAACTGGAGATACCTATAAATGCTTTGACTGGTAATGTGAGGCATAGTACCCTAAAGATCCAAGAAAGCTTGAAGGGTAAACCTCTCAGTGTGCTCATTGATAGTGGAAGCACTCATATCTTTATGACTCCTAAATGGGCCAAGGATGGGGTAGAGTTAGTACACACTAACCCTTTAGCTATCACAGTAGCTAGTGGAGACGGAGTATATAGTACGACTAAATGCAGACATTTGGAATGGTTTATGCAAGGCCATCAATTTTCACATGATTTGAGAGTATTACCATTGGGAGAAAGTGATATGGTCTTGGGAGTTGACTAGATGAAACGATACAGTCCCTTAGTATTTGATTTTAATGAACTGTCTGTGTTTTTCCAGAAGGATGGAAAACAAATCCCCTTGAAGGTTGGGCAATCACCAACTGTACTTAAGCTCATCTCTGGTGAAAAGTTACAAAAAATAGTTGATAAGGATCCAGAAGTTATGGGAGAGTTGTATCTGCTTAAAGTGGATGTTGAGAACCAGAATACTCCTGAGGAAATGCAAGATCTCTTGTCCACTTATTCAGACATCTTTGAAGAACCATAAGGCCTTCCTCCAAAGAAGGCACATGATTACAACATTCCTCTTAAACCAGACTCTCAGCTTGTTAATTTAAGGCCCTACAAGTTTCTTCATTTGCAGAAAACTGAAGTGGAAAGATAGATTTCAAATATGCTCTCAGCTTCAATCATTCAAACTAGCCAAAGTCCATTTGCTTCTCCTTGCTTACTAGTCAAAAAGAAGGATGGAACATGGAGGCTATGTATTGATTATAGACAATTGAATTCGATGACAGTGAAGAACAAATTTCCCATTCCTGTAGTGGAAGACTTACTGGATGAGTTGAGAGGGGCAAGGTTTTTCTCCAAAATTGACTTGAAGTCAAGGTATTAGCAAATCAGAGTTAAGGAGGAGGACATACCAAAAATAGCTTTCAGAACTCACCAAGGACACTATGAGTTCAAGGTAATGCTCTTTGCACTTACTAATTCCCCTGCCACTTTTCAATCATTGATGAATGATATATTCTCTACGTATTTAAGAAGTTTGTACTTGTATTTTTTTATGACGTTTTGGTCTATAGTACCAACTTACAGAAACATCTAGAACATCTTCATACTGTTTTTGAAGTACTTAGAAGAAACAGGCTCTATGCTAAGAGAAGTAAGTGCTTTTTGGGCCAAAAGCGAGTGGAGTATTTGGGTCACATTATATCATCAACTGGGGTGTCCACAGATCCGTCCGAGGTAGAGGCTGTGGTGAACTGGACACAACCTAAATCCTTGAAGTCTCTAAAGGGCTTCCCAGGTTTGACTGGTTACTATAGAAAATTTGTAAGGAATTATGGGGTCATCAATAGGCCATTGATTGATATGCTCAAGAAGGATAAGTTGAGTTGGAGTCCAGAAGCTGTTGTTTCCTTCCAAAAGCTGAAGGAAGCAATGAGTACTACTCTTGTCCTAACCTTGCCTGACTTTACCAAGCCATTTTATCTTAAAACAGATGTAAGCTCTACTGTAATTGGAGCTATTTTGACTCAAGAAGGTAGACCAGTAGCATATTTGAGTAAGGCCCTCGGCCCAGGCATTCTGATCTCTCAATATACGAGAAGGAATACCTAGCTATTCTAATGAGTATGACTAAATGGAGGCATTATTTGGAGGGTGGCCAGTTTATTATAAAGACTGATCATGAAGCCCTTAAATACTTGCTTGAATAGAAGCTTACCATTGCAATCCAAAAAAAAAGAGATTGACCAAGCTGCTGGTATTGCACTATGTCATTCAGTACAGTAAGGGAAAGCTGAATAGAGCTGCTGATGCATTATCTAGATAGCATGAACAGGAGGTTACTTGCCAAGCTCTCACTTCAACCATTGTTGTCCCTAAATGGGTTGCTGATGTTGAGAGTAGTTATGAAGATGATAGAGTAGTTCAGGAGAAAATTACAGCTTTAGTTGTTGATTCTAATGTTGTTCCTCATTTTTCCTACTCTAATGGCATTCTCAAAATTCAAGGGCAAGGTGTATATTGGAGATAATGGTCAGTTAAGGAAGCAGTTGCTGCAAGCTTTGCATGATTCACCCCAAGGGGGCATTCTGGTGTGCAAGCTACTTACTACAGACTTAAGTTGTATTTCTTTTGGCCATACATGATGAAATAGGTTCAAGACTATATTCAACAGTGTGATGTTTGTCAAAGGAATAAGTCTGAACATGTATCCTATCCGGGGTTGCTTCAACCCATTCTAGTTCCTAAACAGAGTTGGGAGATGAACATTATGGATTTTATTGAGGGGTTACAGATAACTCTAGGAAATATAGTTATTTTGCCACCTTTCATGCATTTAAATCGGCTAAGTCCTTGAGCTTTTTATTTGGATTTGATTAGTTTTAGATGTTTTTAGATTAATTCTATTTATCTATTTCATGTTTGAAATAGTTATTTAATTAGTATTTATGTGTTTTTATAGGTTTGAAGTGAGAAGGAGCTTCGTGGTGCGAAACGACGAAAAATGGTGCAAAGCAACGTGCAGGCAGATTCGACCTCAGGAGCTTGTTTCAAGGAAAACATGATCTTAAAGTCTTCATTTGAGAAAACATGACTTTTGAAGCTGACTTCCATATCTTTCCAACGATAGTTTACTCGTCAAAATCAGACGAGATTTGCCCATCCAAAATAGCTGAAGAAGTGCAAAAAATGGAGGAACCAGCAGGTGGCTAACAGTGAGTCGGCATTGGAGAGTCAGAAAGTTGGCACCACAGCACCAAAACTGAAATAAAATAAGAAACCTGCTCTTACCTGGTTTGCTAGGACGCGAAGTTTCAAACTCCAAGGGTCTTGGACACTTTAAATAGGCCATTTTTAGGCTGAAACAAGGGGATTTGAGTTCTAAAAGCCTAATTATCTTAAGAGGAGAGCAGCCACCGAAAGCTTTCAAGGAGATAAGAAGATTTGTAAAGATTGAAGACTCAAGACTTGACACCTCTTAGTTTTCTCTATTCTCTTTTCTCTTCTTTATTTTTCTTGTATTGATGATGATGGTGAAACTCTTTGGATATTTGTTTTCTTTAATTATCATGAACTAAATTTATCTTTCCAGGATTGAAATGGAACTGAACATGTAGTTTGAATTTATTTTCTCTCTCTAGCTTAATTTAATGGTTTTTGAGTTGTTTGTTCAATCTTGTTCTAAATGCTTCTAGTTGACTGGCCACCAATTAGATTGATTTGGTAACCTAAATACAACTTGGAAAAGGGAGTTTAGTGTTAGACATAGATTGAATAATACATGTTTCATATTCATTTATTAGGCATATAGGGTAGGAATACACTTACATGTAATGTGTAACCATTGTTAGAGCCTAAGCTTAATGAGTTTCTCTTCAATTCAATTATCATAGGAATATAGTTAATTGGTTAAGAGAGATATTTTTATAAAACCATCGGAAGATCCTTATAAACAAGATAGAACTCTAGGTTAACAACTCAAGTTCATTAATCAAGTTAAGAGGGTAGGAGAGGTTCAAGCGAGATGTTGAGGGAAATTGTAATCCTAAGCTTTTCTCATTTGATTTAATCCATCTTTTTAATTTACTTGCTTTTATTATTAGTTTCTTTTAATTAGTTTGACTATCATCTTTAATTATTTGTTTAGATAAGATTAGGATGTTTTAATTTTAGTATTAGCAAATCTAGTGACAATTTCTCGTGGGTTCGACTCTTTACTTTAAACTATATTACTTGTTACGATATGTGCACTTGCGTGGTGAAAATCGACAACAAGTTTTTGGCGTCGTTGCTAGGGAATTGTTTATTATTTTTGTTAATATTAATACCAAGCAACTTGGATTGTAGTCGTTGGAATAAAAATTATTTTGATGCATATTATAGTTTCCAACATATTGGCAACAATCTCTATGATGTCCTTCCCCACAAAATTCACAAATCACAAACGAACTTTGGACGACATGTACACCCAAATTTTCAAGCTTCTTATTAAGTGCAGCCACCTATGCAGATAAAGCATTTATTGCCTCCCGTTTATAATCCCACATAGTGCATCCAAATCAACAAAACTTGAAAATAAAGAAAAATAAATTTTAAATTAAGACTAAGGTTGCTTGGTATTAATATTAACAAAAATAATAAACAATTCCCCGGCAACGGCGCCAAAAACTTGTTGTCGATTTTCACCATGCAAGTGCACGTATCGTAACAAGTAATACAATGAAAAGTAAAGAGTCGAACCCACGAGGAATTATCCTAAATTTGCTAAGTACTAAAATTAACACAACTTAATCTTATCTAAACAACTAAACAAAAATGATACTCAAAAAACTAAATTAAAAGAAACTAATATTAAAAGCAAGTAAATTAAAAGATGAAATTCAATTAATTATAAAAGCCTAGGATTACAACTTCCCTCAACACTTCGCTTGAATCTCTATCTATCTCTTCTCTTGATTAATGACCCTAAATTGTTAACCTAGAGTTCTATATTATTTATAAGAATCTTCCGATGGTCTCATAAAAATATCCTTCTTAACCAATTAACTATATTCCTATGTTAATTGAATTAAAGAAGAACACATTAAGTTTAGGCTCTAACAATGGTTACACATGACAAGTAAGTGTATTCCTACCCTACCTACAGATCAATTCATCCTAATAAATGAATATGAAACATGTGTCATTCAATCCATGTCTAACGTACTAAACTCCCTTTTCCAAGTTGTATTTAGGTTAATAAATCAATCTAATTGGTGATCATGCAATTACAAGCATTAAGAACAAGAATGAACAAACAACACAACAAACCATTAAATCAAGCTAGAGAGAGAAAGTAAATTCAAACTATGTGTTGAGTTCCATTGAAATCCAAGTAAAAGAAAATTAGTTCATGATAATTAATGAAAACAAATAATCAAATAGTTTAACCATCATCAACTACACAAGAAAAAATAAGAAGATAAAAGAGAAAACTAAGAGTTGTCAATTCTTGAATCTTCAGTCTTCTATCTTCCAATCTTCTTGAGAGAAGTTGATGGCAACTATCTTCTTGAGAGAGAATTAGGTTTCTAGGTATCCAATCCTCTTTATTCTGACCTAAAAAAGTCTTATTTAAAGTGTCCAAGGCCTCCTGGAGTCCGAAACTTCGTTCCCAAGAAACGACATCAAAATCAATCTTTTTTTTACATTTTTTGAGAGTTTACTGTTCACCGTTGGCGTCGCGGCGCCACCTATTCTGCCCCCTTGATGTTTCCCTTCTATTTGTCCGAATTGGTTCCTGCCATCTTCTCAAACTTCGTCAACTATTTTGACTGGAAAACTCTTGTCCGATTTTGATGAGCCTTACATTGTTGGAAAGGTATGAAAGTCATATTTAAAATTCAAGAAGGGAGTTTTCTCAAATGAAGTCTTTAAGATCAAGTTTTTCTTGAAAGAAGCTCCGGAGGTCGAATCTGCCTGCTCATTAGAATGCACCATTTTTCATCGTTTTGCACCTCGAAGCTCCAAATCACCTTGGACCTATAAAAACACATAAATAACAACTAAATAAATATTTTAAACATAAAATGGATAATTAAAATAAATATAAAAACATTTAAAATAAATCAAATCCTAATAAAAACCTCAAAGATTTAGTCGATTCAAAAGCATAAAATATGGAAAAATAACTATATTTCCTAGAGTTATCAGGTATATTTAAAAGAATGAAGTCAAAAGATTTCAATAATGATGGTAAAGAGCTTACAAAGTCACAATCTTAAGATGGAAGAAGACTTGGGAGTCAAAAAGATCAAATTCTTAGTGCTAGATGATCAGGTAGATTTGACCTCCGGAGCTTGTTGCAAGGAAATCATTATGTTACAGATATTATTTGAAGAAACTTCCTTCTTGACTTTTGAATCTGACTTGAATGCCTTCCCAACAATAGTTTACACGCCTAAATCGGATAATGGATGGTCATTCAAATCAGTCGACGAAGTGAGAGACAGTGCATCAATCGCGAAAGCAAAGTCAGCAAGCAAAAGCACCCCATGGGCAGAAATTTAGCGCTGTAGCGCTGGCCGTTGGCGCTGCAACGCTGAGTTGCTGTCTCCAAAAAATTGCAAAACTTGAAAAAATCTGAAAAATGTCCAAAATTGCCTTATTTTGACTCTAGCTTCCTTGATCAACAAGAAAGTATTTCCAATGTCAAAAAGCTCTATAAATACCATCTTTTGAGCCACAAACTATCATTATATTTTGAGGAGACTCAAGGGATCATCAATTTTCTTCTTCTTCTCCATTCTTTTATTTTCTTTTTAGTTTTATGTATATATTATCTATGCTTATGTTAGGCTAAACTTCTCTTTGGTTAAGGGTGATTTCGAAGCCCTAGACATGTTATGTAATTAATTTTCAGATAATATCATATATTAGTTTTCTGTCAAAGTTGTTTATGTTCTTCTACAACAATTGTTTATGATGTTGTCTTGATTTGTTTAGGTTGCAAACTAGATATATCTTGATAATTATCTAATGCTAGTTTAGGAGTCTTGATCCGTGTAATTGTCTTGATTTCCTATTTATAAGTGGCAATTTGTGATTAATGATTATGATCAAGTTTTCACTAATTGCAAAGTGGAACATAACCTAAGTTAAACAATTCATGTTCATGCTTTTGTTGCTTAGATCAATCTATCTTTTTCATCATAAAGCTACTGTCAAATTAAATCTAGAGATGTTTATCCTAGGTTGTTTGATAGTTAGAGATTAAGTAGTGACGTTCGTCCTGCTTAATGACGAACTAAGGAAGGATTGGGGTAACACGGGATGTTGTTATCTACGGTTGTTAACTTTGATAGATAATTAATATTGATAGATCTGAATTTGATTCTTAATGATGTCTAGTGGTGGAGAATGAACCTTTAGCCATATTTTTCACATCTGATCACTTCTTATTTATTTGCTTTCTTACTTTTTAGTGATTGTTTTATTTTTAAACTGATTTCAAAAACCCATTTTATTTTGTTTTTCTTGAATTTAAGTATAAACTAATAACTATTAAATTAAACACCAATCCTTGTGAACTTGATCCTTACTAATCATTATATTTTACAATTGATATTTTTAATGTAAGGATTAAATAAGATATACTTTTTTGAGTCAGCAACTGTCAGCCGCTATATTTTTATTGGTTCCTTGTAATTAGAAGGTTCTAAAGCTCATATATATATATATATATATATATATATATATATATATATATATATATCCCCGGATGGAAATTATGAAAGAAAATATCAGCTTCTTATTTCTCTCTTTCATTCTTTCTAGTCATTTCTCTCAATTTTTCTCTTCATTTCATAACAGTCTGCTACCAATTATTGTCAGTCATGCATGATGCGTCCATACCCTAAGTTTCAAAGAAGTGTATACACATAAATTTTGAATCCGAAAAATAAGATAATGAAAATTTAAAGTTAAATAATAATTTTAATTTATCATGAATGTACTACAAATGTATAATCTTAAAAAAATAATAATAGTAAAAAAATTATTTGATTCTTTTTAATAGAAATTTGTTTCAAGAGTCTCGATAATTTATTCTTAAATTGAATCCAAAATTTAAGATTTTTTTTTTTTTGAGTTTTTGAAATTTGATCCAAAATTTAAGGAGTTTTGAAAATTTTGGAATTTGATCCAAATTTAGAAATTTTTAAAATTCTTGAAATTTTATTTCAATTTAAGATTCTTGAAATTTAGTCTCAATTTAAGGAATTTAAGTACTCGCTCTTTATATTTTATACTTTAATCTTTAGATTTTTTTCTTTTCCAAATGACAACTTTTCAAATGATCAAACTCTTCAAATCTTTCTAGTGTTAAGAGATGCTAGATGAGAGAATTTTTAAAGAATTTAATCTTTTATTTAATTTACGCAAAAAAATATATATATTATTTGAGTTTCATTTTTCTACAAATGTAAGACCATATCATAAAACTTTATCCGATTAGATTCTTATTTTTGATTGTTGGATATTGTTCATTTGTAATAAAAAAAAAAATGTCTAATAGGTTTAAGAACAATTAAAGAAATTTTGAAAAATAAAGTAAAAGATATCTTCCATACAGACTTGTCAATTTTTACCTGAATTCGAAAAACCTGATCAAACAATCCAAATTAAAATCGATTCAATCCGATTTGATCAAAAAAAGCAACAATACAAACCCTATCCAACCTGAACCCAAAAATGAATCGAATCGAAATGACCAAAATCCTAATTGATCTGAACCTAAAATAACCCGAACTCGAGTTGATCCGAACAATTAACCAAAAAAATGACTCGAATTTAAATTAAAATTAGTTTTATTTTAAAATTAATAAATTTAACCCGAATGATCTGAACCCGAATAACTCGAACGTCAAACCCGAATGACATGAACCCTAAATGGTTTGAACCCAAATGACCCGAACTCGAATAACCCGAGTGTTGAACCCGAATGATCCAAACCCAAAATTATTCAAACGCGAAATGATCCGAACCCGAAGTGACTTGAATCCGAAAATTTTAAAATTCGAATTGATCCAACCCAAATTAATCTGACCCAAAACCAACCCGACCCACCCAATTGACATATCTACTTCCATGAAATTATCATTAATCCAAATAAAAATAATTAAAAAAGTACATTTAACTTGATATGTTTTTTAATGTTATATATATCATTGTCAAAAAAAAATTGCTATATATACATGAGAATTATTTCATCCATATGAAATTTTTAAATTTTATAAGCGGAATTAGCAAAATAACACATATCCTTAAAGTATATTTAAAAATAAAAAATTAACGTAAAAAAAATGAAAACGTAATCTCTTAATTCGCTTGTGAGTTAAAAAAAAAAAAATAAATAAAAATCCACACTCAAATCTAATCGCCTCGTTGAATATTTTCTCGTTAAAAATCGATGCCACATGCTGCAGGGCTTGCTACAAGCTCAAATGTTTCTTTCTTTCATGTTATGCACGATGAGACATGCTGCAAATTCAAATCTTTCATCTTCCTTGACTTTTATAACTTTTCAAGATAATTAGCTTAAAAAGTTTAGAAAATGATATTTTTTTAATAAATAAGAATCATTAACTCTAACACTATATGTTTGATAAGAAAAAGAAAAGAAAAGAAATTTTTTATCCTAGTGTTGTATTTTAAAATTTTATTATTTTTCAATCTATTATGTTTTTAGACTTATTTCTTAATTATTAGTATTTTTCATCACGTCATCATCTTGTCATTTTTTTAGGGTTAATGTATAAATTGGTCTATGTACTATACCTCTTTTTATGATTTGATATCTAAAAAAAGAAATTTACAATTAAATATTGAAATTTGTATTCCGTCAACTCCGTTATCCAAAAACTTAACGGTGTTACATTAATGCTAACATGGCTTGATCGACCAATAAAAAGCTGACATGAGTTCAAATCAACGTCATGTCAGCATTTCCACATCAGCAATGTTTTTTTTCCATTTTTTAAAATAAAAATTAAGAACTTAAAATTAAAAATAAAATTTAAAAATTAAATAAAAACTTATGTAAAGAAACTGAAAAATAAAGAGATCGACGGCAAGTTGAGAAGAGAGAGAAAGAGAGAAGTTTTTTCTTTTCTTTTCTTTTTTTAAATTTAGAAAAAATTTAAAAAATTTAATTTCAGAATTTTTTTTTTTAAATTTTAATTCAAAAAATGTAAAATAAAAATTGAAAAATAAAAATTTTCTAAAATGTTGACATGGCAAAGTTGACACGTGTCACATTTTTATTGGGTAAAAATACACATGTCAGCATGCTGTTAAGCATTAGACTAACGTGAGTAACGGAATACAAATTTAGGTACTTAATCATGAAATTTTTTCCTTTAAATATCAAATCATAAAAAAGGATATAGTACAGCGACCAATTTTTGTATTAACCCTTTTTTTTTGTCTTGAGTTTCTTCCCGTCTTCTTTCTAGTCATTCTCCATCTCTTCAATTCTCCTCTTTTATATCTCAAGTTTTGATATAAAAGATAAAGTATTTGTGTTTTTTGTTAGTTTATACACCAAACATCTATTCGTTTGTTCATTATAGAAAACCCAACTAAGATGATTATCTTAAAATCACAAGACCAGTCCCGATGAATCATGAAGCAATAACAATTTCCAAAATACAAAAACTCAATCAATAAAACAAAATTCAAACCCAAGTAGCTTATCAAAATAGTAGCGGAATAGAGAATTTAGTAACAATCAACATTAAAATTGTCAACCACCTTCAACTAATTCTAAAAAATACCAACCACCTTTAATTAATTCTAAAAAATGAGTGACAAGAAATTGTTCACACATCCTCATAGTCATAACAACATTGATGAAACTTTTCTCGAAATTTTTTCCATTTTATCAAACCTTTATATTTATACAAATAGAATATTTGATTGAAAATATTTGAAGTTCTGTTCTACGTTTACGTCAATATACTATTAATTCTTTTAATCTAAATACACTGATATTTTCCAGTAAATAATTACTATTATGAATTAATAATATTCTTGAACTATGATGCATAGACGCGTATAAGAGTGAGCATTTTGCAAACCCCTTTATTGGATCTTAAAAATGGATAAAAGAAGAGAGGTGTGATTAGAGAGTAGATCTGTTCATTGATCGAGTCGAGCCGTGACTCGAAATTGTTTTTCCTTATTCAAGTCCGTTTCGAGTCAGGCCCAGGTCAGTCCAAAAATTCGTTTCATTGTTCAAAAAATATTTAAATATTAAAAAATATAGTTTTATATTAATATTTATATATATTTTTATAATTTAATTTAATTTAAATAAAAAATTATTTAATTAATTGTAATTCGAATCGGACCGAACTGATCCGAATTATCAAACTTTTTACCTAAGCTCGGCCAAATTCGGGTCAGGCAGATAACCTAGCCCATAAACATGTCTATTAGAGAGACATTGTTATCTATATTTATTTATTTTTGTTTTTAGAAAATAATAAAAAAGTATAATCTAGCAAGAAATATTAAGAATCAGGAAATATGTTTAGAAATAAGATTTTAAGTTATCATGAATTAATAAAAAAAACTAAAACAAATAAAATTGAGGAAAAAATGAAAAAAATAAAGAAAAGTAAAAATTAGTAGTTTTCTTTTGGCATTAGCTTTGAAAAAAAAATTATCAATTTTTTTATTTATTTATTTTTCTCTTATCAAAGGAACGAATCTTTGCTTATTTTAATTTTTTTCTTTTTTTATCAAACATAGTGTAAGAGTCACGAGGTTCCCACTCTCTCCAAAGTATGTTATAATTCAAGGTACGAGATACTTATGTATTATAATATATATAATAAATAAAAGTAAGTAAGTAAGTAACAAAATAATCATCAACCCTAAACAAGTAATCAAAAAAGTACACTGATTATATATCTATGTCACAAGCAAACATAAAGAGTTATAAATATATATATTAATATAGATAAAAGTAAGCTTATGCGATTTTCTCATTTTACGCCATGTGTTGTTTTTTTTTTTTAGGTTAATGCATAAATTGATCTCTGTATTATATCTCTTTTTATTATTTGATACTTAAAAAAAAAAAAAAAATTCATGATTTGGTATCTAAAGTTGTATTCCGTCATCCAAGTTAGTCCAAGTAATTAATTCTATTATAAAAATGTTGATGTGGACTAATTGACCAATAGAAAGTCGCCACATGTCAAATTCAGTGCCTAGTCAGTATTCCACGTCAGTAATTTATTTATTTATTTATTTTTAAATAAAAAATTAATTAAAAATTGGAATTTTTTTATATTTTAAATAAAAAATAAAAAATTCTAGAATTTTTTTAAAAAAATTTAAAAATGAAAATTAAAAAAAATAAAAAAAAAATTGAAAAAAAAAAAGAAGAGAGATGAAGAGAAGAATGGAAGGAAGAGAGAAGAAGAAAAAAGAAGAGAGAGGAAGAGAGAAAAAAGAAAAAGAAGAGAGATGAAGAGGAAGAAGAGAGAGGAAGGGGCGCAGTCAGCAGTTGGTGAGCCTCGGGCCGATCGGCCGACACCCTTCTCCCTCTCCCCTTCTCTCTCTTCCCCTCCCTTTCTCTCTCTTCCCCCATTTCCCAGTTCTTTTTGCGTTTTCCTTTTTTTTTTAATTCAAATAATTAAAATAAAAGTAAAATTTTAATTTCAAAAATTATTTTTTTTAAAAAAAAAAAGGTAAAAGAAAATTTTAAAAAATATATTTTTATTTTTTTAAATTTCAAAAAATATTATTTTTTTAATTAAAAAGTAAAAAAAAAATTAAATTCAAAATAATAATTAGAAAATATTATTTTTTTTTATTTTAAAAAAATAAATATTCTAAAATGATGACATGGTATGCTGACGTGTCGAAGTTGCCACATGTCATATTTTTATTGGTAAAAAAAATGATATGTCAGCATGTCGTTAGGGCATGGACTAAAGTGTTAGACGAAATCAAAGTCCGAGTACCTAATTGTGAATTTTTTTTATATCAAATGATAAAAAGAGGTATAATACAAGAACCAATTTATATATTAACTCTTTTTTTTATAAGACGTGACACTTTTTAATTGGACCTTCAGTTCATTTTTTAAATACTTTTTTAAACCAAACAATTAGAAAATTAAATTTTAAAAAATAAAGGAAATTAATTTTGAAAAATAGAAGCAGCATAGAAAGTAGTTGCCTATAGCCATAATCGTCGAAGCCAAGGCCGACGCTGCGCTATCTCCAACGGCCACAACGACAGTTCCAATCACAACACAGCACAAAATACACAAAGGCAACCAAAAATTGCATTAAGCACAGAAAATAATTTCTCATAGGGTTTTGGCTCTGGAGATTTACTAAGATTTTTTAAAATCCTAACGGTGAAAAAGAAGAATAGTGGGAGAGGAGAGTTGTGTGAAATTTTGGAGGTAATCCTACGGTGGCAACGATGAAAAAGGCGGTGATAGTTTAGGATCAAGGTTTTTTTAGATTTTTTTTTTGGAAAACTAACTGAAAAACATGGAAAATGGTACCGAAAGTGATTTTTGGGCATAATTTGGGCTTAAAAGATTACCGACGGCGAAGGACGCTAGAACCATTGCAAAATTTTAAGTTTTCATCGGAATCTAGGTTTTTTTTATCGAAAACTGGATTTTCATGTTTTTTCATATGAAAACTTTGAGTCTTATGAAAGGGTAAAGAGAGAGAGAGATTGAAGAAATGAGAAAAAAATATTTGGTTATTTATAGTCCATCCGAAATGAAGCGCTTTTGACTGGGTTTAGGGTCCGCGTGCCAACCTACAGCCCGACTTGGGATCCATGTTCCTGATCTAGCCTTGCAAGAGGAAAAAAAGGAAAATGAAGGAAAAAAAAAAAAAAGGAAAATGAAAGGAAAAAAAAAAGCCGGCTCCAATGTGCTGCCTAAGGTTTTAGACTTTCAGTATCTTTGGATAATATTTATATTCATTTAAATATTAGCTATTTATATTTTTACTGCTTATTTAAATAAGTAAATTTTTATTTTATTTTTTATTTTATTTTGATGCCCTTAAAGAATATTGTGGATGCTTGAATTGCTGTCAAAGTGTTTTATTATTAAATATTAATAAATTATTTATTTATTTATATTTTTAGCAACTAAGACTTTCAAATACGTTTTTATTATATAATTTATAAGTAAATATTTTTTATATTTAATTTTGATAATTAATAAAATATGATTATACTGATATTAATATATATAAAAATAAAAAAAATTTAAATACATAATAATTATTTAATATGAATTAATTTAAATTTATTTGTGAGAGTCGCCACAATCTATTTTACTAGGTGTGATTGGCCACCTAAGGGAATCTACTCATTTTAATGAAATCCTAAGCTTGACGAAGGCTCTTAAAAATGATAGATTTTAGTGTACATTATCGAAATTAAGTTCAGGAGTACGATTACGTATGGTGAAGTATTAGCACTACCACAACATTCATCCAAAAGAACGATACTTGATTAGTCTTATGTTGCCCTACATTTGGTCTAACGTAAATGGTTTTATTTATTCATTATTGAATTTATTAATTAGTAAATATTGAAAAATTTCTTAAGTTTCTTTTTATCATTCGGGTTAGATATAATTTTTTTTTTTTCGCACCTCAAGAGTATCCAAGAAAATTCATTCATTCTCTGGAGAGGCTTTGTCATAGGAATTATGTAAATTTTTATTGGGGCATTGATATATATATCTTTAAATGACCATTTAAATTTTATTTAAGCATTAAAATATTAAAAAACTTTTAGGTTACTTTCCACCATTCGAGATAGATGCCTAAAAAATTGTTACCTAGAAATTCTTTAGAAATTGATCATTCCCAACTTTCTTAAAATTTCATCATTGGAAAATAAAAATAAATTTTTTTTTCATTTTATAATTCTAATTTTTTTTTATCAATTTAGAAAAAAAAAAAAAGATTTACAATCCTAAATGTGAAGCTAAATAATATAAAACGAATAACACGTTGATAAATACATACATAAACAAGTAAACTAATATGCAAATAAATAAATAATAGATAAATAAGAAATTAATTAAAATAAATAAATAAACTAAATTAAATAAAGAGATTTAAAATAAAAACAAAAAAAGAAATCTATACAAACGGGTCCACCCAGCGTGCTGGTCCGCGCGATCCGACCCAATTACTATAAATTTTAATTTTTTTTACTTCATTCTTACCAAAAGCATAAAAAAAAAAACTCTTTCTCTTCTTTCTTCCAAATCCGGCCACCGCCTCTGTTCTTTAATTTTTCAGATTTTGACGGTTATCCGCCATTGTCCCCACCGTCTACCGTCGTTCACTGCCCGTGGTGCCCAAAAATCCAAAAAAAATGCTTTTCTAAATCCTCTCTTCCTCCTTATTATGTTGGTCTAAAACTCAAAAAAGAACCCCCCAAAATTTCTCAAAACAAAACCCCAAACAAAAGAAAATCTTACTGCCAATCTCTTCTTTTTGTGATTTTCTACTGATGAATGCTTGTTGTGTGATTTTTTCTGTTCTTGTGTATTGTGTTTTGGTGTCTTGAGTGATGAGGGAGTCTTGGATCTTTTTTTCTTTTTTTATTTTTTTTTTTATTTTTTATTGAAATTGCTTTTAGGCGCCCTGCTTTATTTTGGGTTTATTTATTTTTTTAAAACTTGCTACTGGGATTTAAAGAAAAATGCTGAGATTGAATCTGTGATAGTGATAGTGTTATGCTTTGGGTTTCTTTGGTGGGCTTTCTCTAACTAGCAGGAAACTTTTTTTTTTGGGGGGAAAGCTATTTATGGGTTTTTGAATTATTGGGGTTTAATCAATTGGGGAGATCAAATCTGTCAAGACAAACCCGATTCTCAAATTTGATTTTCCTTCTTCAATTTTCTTTGACTCCAAGTCTTTCCAAAAACAAATTCGACTTGATTATCCTTTATTTCCAAACATACAAAATGTCCACTCTTTTTCTAGAAAATCTTCATCCCGATTTCTCCACTAAATTTTTTATTTTTTATTTTTTTCAATTTTTTGATTTTTCGAATGTTTAGAATTAAAAAAATAAAGAAAATGAAATAAGAAAAAGAAATAAAAAATTATAAATTATAAATAAAAAAAGGAAATGAATATGGAAATGGAAATGGATCGACCCAAATGGTTTCAAAGTCTAAAGATCAATTCAAAGTCCATTTTAGTAATTAAAGCCCAAAATAAGGACCCAATATCTAATTCAAAACCCACAACTAATTTAAGATCCAATAAATTTAAAAGTCTAAAAATAATTCAAAGGCCTAAAAAGTGGACTTTAAACCGAATATATAAAAATAAATTCTTTAATTTGAGAAATAGATTTAGTCTCGAATTTGAATTAAAATGGTAGGCCGGGGTGTCTACAAGAACTACTAAAGTATAATATATTATAACTCTTTGCTTAAATTACTATCAATCTTACCTTTAGTCACTTAATTTGAGTGCAAAACTTATAAAAATATTGAAAATTTTAAATGTGAATATATATTATTTTATCGTTTTTATTTTTTTTCTATTTCAGCATTATACATTAAAGTCTTGCAACGAAGCGTGAGTTCTAGCATATATAATGTAGGCATAAAAAAAATTATATACACATATATATACGCATAACTCATTTTTTTCTCACATCAACTTTTTTAAGCTAATAAAAATAATTTTATATTTTTATCTTTAAAAAATGCATTTATAAAACAATTAGTGTACATTTGTGTATATGCTTCTTATGTGTATAAAATAAAAAAATCTCTAGTCACTCGAATCTCTAATATTTTCTTATGAAAGTTGTAATGTTTCATGACATCAAAAGTGGGACTTGCAGCAGGTCAGTATTAAGGCACCAACCTCCGACTTGTACCGCACCTCGCAAGGTTGCACAGCGTCTTAGGCCCCATTCTCCATTGTGAAATATTCTCGGTGAGACAGTGACTACACTTTCGCCTCACATTCGAATTCCACTCACCAATATTAACAACTTCTAAATTAGTACAATACATCTCCTACTTTATAAACCAATATTCACGTTTGTCCCACGCTTACTGCTTTGTTTTTTTGTTGGTGATTTTTTTTTTTTTTTTCAAGCATTCTCATCTTCAGCTTCAGGAGTCTTTTTATCAAAAGTCTAAAAAAATCCGAAACGCAAAAATCTAGATCTACAGCAATCGGCCAATTTGCCCCCAAACCACTTATATTCTTTTTCTCCCTCTTTCTCTCAACACTCAAGACTCATCTCACCCATGTCTTCCGAGTCCTCAATATACAGAATTCTCTCTTATTTTCTTGCATTTTCCCTTCATTTTCTAACTAACCAAACAATCGACAATGCAAAATTCTACCTATTTTTCTCTACAAATCAAACTCCTCTCACTAAGTTTGCTTTTCTCAGATCTATCCCATAATCAAAATAACAAAACCCTTCTTAACCTCAAGCCTTAATACCGAAACTCATATTTCCCAAATTTAAGCAAAATCAAAGAAAACTAAAGAAACACAAAAAACGAATACAGACATATATTAATCGGTATAGTTGAATTATATATATATAAAATATGAAATAAGGGTAAATAACGAAATAGTCATCAACCCCTAAACAAGTAGCCCAAAAAGTACATTCAATTAGATACCTGTCACAAACAAAAATAAAGATATATATATATATATATATTAATATAGATAAAAGAAGTTTATGCGATTCTCCCTTTTTACGCCACGTATTTTTTTCTAATTTATACCATGTGCCATTCTCCAATTGGACCTTTTAATTTACTTCTTAATTCATTTATAAAATCAAACAATCAAAAAATTAAAGTTTAAAAAGAAAAGAAAAAATTAATTTTGAAATAAAAAACAGAGGCAACATAAGAATGTTGCCTACAACCATGATCGTCAGAACTAAGGTCAGTGCTCCGCTGTCTTCGATGACTGCGCCAATCATAATACAACATAAAAAACACGAAGGCAACCAAAATGCATTAAAACACTTAGGAAAAAAAAAAGGAGATTTTTTATCCTACGTTTTGGCTCAAAGACTTACTGAGATTTTTAAAATATTAACAGTGAAAAGGAAGGATACGGGGAGAGGAAGATTGGGTGAAATCTTGGAGGTGATCAGACAATGGACGACTGTGGAAAAGGCACGATAGTTTAGGTTTTAGATTTTAGATCTAGGTTTTTCTGAATTGTTTTTGGAAAAACTAGCTGAAAAACAAGAAAGGGCATCGAAAGGGGTTTCTGAGCATATTTTGGGCTGAAAATAATATCGGCGAACAGCGGAGGACTGCAAGATCGTCACTAGAGGTGCTCATGGTCGGGCTTAGATATGATATCAACATCATATATACTTCTTAAATTTCAATTCGGCTCGAAATATGTAGATTTTATCAAAACCCGTTCATATTTATAAATAAATAGTTCAAACTCATTTAGACCCGCTCATATTATTTTTTATTTTAAAAAAATTAAATAAATATTTTATTATTATTTAATTTTAATAATTTTATCTCTTTATTTTTTTTATTAAGTTCTAAAATTTAAAAAACTTAACATATTTTTAAATATTTACACTATAATATTATATATATTTATTTATTTTTTATATAATATATATTTATTTTTTATATGATATAAATTATATAATATATAAAATATAAAAATAACATATTATATAAATAAAAAATGAGCTGAATCGAACCGGACTCTGATCTTGATTGTTGAAGTCAAAGTCGATCCATTTTTTAAATAGACCTTATTTTTTTTGTTCAAACTCATATTTCGAGATTAATATTTTTGTCCAAACCCTTCAAAATATGGACAGACTTTCGAACTTAAACGAATAACCCGTCTCTTGAGCAAGTCTAGTCATCACCGAATTTTGAGTTTTCGTTGGAATCTAGTGTTTTTTCACCGAAAACTGGGTTTCCATGCTTTTCCAACGAAAACTTTATAGTGGTCGGAGAGGCTAGAAAGAGAGAAGTGTAAAGCGAGAGGAAGAAGAAATTAGAAAAAACTATTTGGCTATTTATAGCCGCTCTGAAACGAAGCGTTTTGACTAGGGTCAAGGTCACATGCAAACTCGCGGCCTAACTCGAGATTAGGGATGGCAATGGAGCGGGGCGGGGGCGGATTTTGCAGTATCCGTCCCCGCCCCGCCATGGCACTGCTCTGCCCCGCCCCCCGCCCCGCTCCGCCGTGGATGTTGAAATTTCAATACCACTACCGTCTCCATGGCTGTCGGTTACATCCATAACCGCCCCGCCCGCTCCGCCCCATTCGATATTTATTAATTATTTTTATTTTTTTCAAATAATAAAGCATTATAAAAAAATTTTAATATAAATTCAATATAAACATGTTTCTAATTTAGGAAGAGAAAAAAAAAATAAAGTATTAGGTTTAAGTTTTTAAAAAGAAAAATAATAATAATAAGTTTAATTATATTATTTTATTATTTTTTTAAAAGTTAAATATTTAAGGGTAAAATTGTAATTTCAATATTCGGGGCGGGGCGGTGCGGAGCAGGCAATTACCACAACTGCTCCATCCCCGCCTTTCAAACAAAAAAAACCGCACCGCCCCGCTCCGCCTCCATTGTTCAAAAAAAAAAAACCTTTCCATTCGGATCGGATCGGTTCGAAATCCATCGATCGGATCGGGTTTTGCCATCCCTACTCGAGATCAACGCGTCTGGCCCAATCTCGCAGGAAAAAAAGAAAAGAAAAAAAATAATGAAAAAAAAAATAAAAAAAAAAAAAAAGAAAGAGAAAAAAAAAAGTCGATTTGCTGTTAAAAGCTTAGTGCAACGCGTAGCTTAGGGTTTTGGATTTTGATACTTTTGGATATTATTTCTATCCCTTTAAATATTAGATATCTATATTTTTACTACTTATTGAAATATATATATTTTGGATGCCCATAAAAAATATTGTCAATGATTGAATTGCTTCAAGATGTTTTATTATTAAATATTAATAAATTAATTATTGATTTGTTTTTATTTTTAGCAATTATGACTTTCAAATACGTTTATATTATATAATTTATAAATAAATAATTATCACATTAATTTTCATAATTAACAAATATAATTATACTAATATTAAAATATATATATTAAAACATATAAAAATAAAAATTATTTAATATGAATGAATTTAAATTCTTTTGTAATTGTTATTTCAATTTAAAGTTTTTTTAAACATTTAAAAAATTCTTGATAAAATAGGATACAACATTTTTCTTATTTACCCACAGTTACAAATTTATCATTGTGAAGGATATCAGACATTTTCTCTCTACAAAAAAAAATTTGGTTTATCATCATAATATAATTTTGTCATTTTAAGGACTATTAAATTTTAACATATTATAACTTTTGACTTAAATTACTATTAATCTTGCTTTCAGTCACCTAATTGGAGTTCAAAACCTATAAAAGCATTAAAATTTTCAAATGTAAATATATATTACTTTATCATTTTGATTCTCTTTCTATTTTAAAATTACAGATTAAATTCTCTTTTTATTTTAATATTAGAGATTAAAATCTCGCGCGGAGCACAAGTTCTAACTCTAGTATATATATATATATATATATATATATATATATATATGAGACATAAAAAAAAAAAAAATAGAAATGTTATATATACATAAAAACATATACATATATATATATACACATAACTGATATTTCTACATCAATTTTTCTAAAACTATCTTATCCTCCTTTTTTTTTTTTTTTTTTTTCAAAAATGCCACTAAAAAACAGTTATGTGTATTTTAATATAAGATTGTCTCAAAAAATCTCTCTAGCCACTCAAATCCCTCCGTCGTAATATTTTCTTGTGAAAATTGGAATGTTTCACAGTATCAAAAGTGGGACTTGCAGCAGGCCGGTATTCAGGCACCAACCTTCCCGACTTGTATTGCATTCCGCAAGCATTGCATAGCGTCTTAGGCCCCAATGGCCCCATCCTCCATTGTGGAGTGTTCTCGGCAAGACAGTGATTGCACTTCGGTCTTATATCCGAATTCAGCTCTGCAATGTTAACAACTACTTCTAATTTAGTAGAATCCATCTCCTGCTTTATGGACGAATATCCTCGCTTGCCCCCACGCTTAGTCCTTTGTTTCTTGTTGGAGAAAGCAATTGTTTGTTCAATTACACTTCTGCTTTTGCTTTTCCAAGCATCCTTATCTTCATTTTTATTTTCATCTTCATCTTCAGATTCACTTTTAGGAGTCTTCAATTCTTGCACCTCGAGAGACAAGGATTCATGTTCCGGAGTTAGAGAAAAGCTATCGAGAGAGATGATTTGATCAGTAAAATTAGGGAACCAGTCTATGTCCTCCAAGGAGTCTTGTGGCACACAAAGCTGACTCTCCCACCCTGAAAACCCTTCAACCTCAATGGTAGGCACTGGCAGTGATAGGTTCTTATTATTATCATAAGTACTGATGTCTTCAACAGCCATTGAATTGCAGAAAGAAACAAAATGAAAAGGCAAAAGAAAACTTATAGTGTTTTTCTTTTTTTCTTTTAGGATTGGAAGCAAAGAGAGTAATGGAGTACAAACGAAGCAAGGGATTCAACTGTTATATTTGTATTTAAATAGGAAGAGAAGAGAAGGCAAGAAGCCATTCAAGGTAAAGTAATTAATACCATATTAAATGATATTTCGTAAAAATTTGAGGGATAATTTTGCTTAGTGATTAAGTTAATTTTATTTTTGGATATATATGTTTAAATTAGGAAGAAGAAAAAGACCCACTGGAGAGGGCTTTCCAGGAAGGTGCCAATTCCGGTGTTGAAGTTGAATAGGAATTAAACTTTGTTTAAATGCAGCAGCTTACGTATTTCAATAATTTTTTTACCATAATCACCAATATTGACAATTATGATATTTAATTATTATTTAAAGTCTATTCAAATTTGATTTCACATACATTATGGAGTTTAATAAAATAAAAGTTCACTTTAAGATTGATCACTCCAAACGATTCCAACAAGCATTAGTTTAATAAAAGGTTTAAGTAATAATTTAATATATAAACTATGTCAATTCTGTTAATTTGATATTTAGGGTTCGTTTGTTTCACTGAAAATGATTTACGAAAAATGATTTCTACATTTTTTGGTATTTGGATGGCGGAAAATTGATTGGTCAACAGAAAATGACTTACTGGTCAACGAAAACTAAGGTTTTTTTTTTTTTTTTTTTTGAAAATTGTCTTCCCATTTTCAAAAGAGGAAGACAATTTTCAAAAAAAAAAACTGTAATGAGTAGAGCTACTCGAATAAGAATTTAGACATCATATTTTGGATCGAAACTTAACTTGACTCGAGCCAAATACTATTATATTAATAAAAATATTTATTTTTTAATTATAAAAATATATTAAAATATTAATATAAACATATTTTAATATTATAATTTTTAATGTTTTATTTAAATATTATTTAACCTACAAATTTATATTTATATTTTAATTATATAATATAATATTTATATTTTAATAATAAATTATTAATATAATGACTATCATTTATTATTTTAATAAAAATATTATTTCATATAGCAATATCATTATTTGAATAATAAATTGTAACACTATAAATATTTTAAATTTTAAATAATATTTTTAATCTTTTATTGAAAAATGTTTTTATATTATTATTTTAATAATAAATATATATATAAATTATATTATATAAATATTTAATAATAATTGTTTGATAGTATAAAAATATTATTACTTTAATAGTATAAATATATTTTTTTGAACAACAATGTTGTTTTATTGAAATTGAAATAAAAAGACAATGTTTCGATTATCTAGCAAAAAACCAAACCCTAAAATACGAAGCTACCCTTCGAGCACTATGCTCAAACCCTATTTAACCCTTACAAAGAAATAAATGATAATACACCTCCAAATAGAGGCCTTGAACTCCTAAAGAAATTGACCCAAAAAAATTACCCTTCAAGCATAAGCATACTTAATTCCCAGAAATCCCTTATTGAATTAAAAACCCGTCGAATACTACAATATAAGCTGTCTTCGTGAGAATATTTAGCAGTAAATGAAACTATGGCTTCCTCACGTTTGTACTGTATAAACTCCTCGATTTGAAACCTGAGACTGATCACTGAAAAAACCCTATGTTGAAACTGAAAATAGCAAGCCTTCGAAAAAAAAAGACTTGGCGCTGGAAAGTAGCGCGTGGTGCCAAGCTACTGTCCTCGGCCGCTGCAGCATTGGCAGATGTCGCCGCGACGTCGAGTTTTCTGTGTTGATTAATCTGATCCTGGTAATGGTACAAATAGCCACCTGATACAAAGGTAAAATATATTTACCAAAAAACAAAGAGATCCACAATTCCAAAGATCAAACTGACACCATTTTAAAACTTTTAAACTGAACATGTTTCACCCTTCAGACTGTAATTAAAACTTTTATCCCCAACATCCTCTAACCCGCATCCATGCTGACTTTATGGCCAGTTGCAACAAAAAAGAAGCCTATTATTAGTCTACTCGATTGGCATAACTGTGCTAATCACCCAAACAACCCCAGAAAAGACAATAATTGAAACAAATGTCTAAGGTGTGCTACCCTCTTGTAAAAAACATACAAGAGTTCCCTTGGTCTCCCAATTCAGACTTGGTCATAACATTGATAAAAATTTGAAGAAACTACCAAAATAAAAAAAGTCACTTGTACCTGCAAAAACAATCAAAATGTCAGTTAAAACTCCTAATATGTTGCCATCAATAACCTTCATCCGCACAGTCTTAGAAATCGTTACTCATTAATCCATGCCATAAAATCTGTGTCTCTACTAACACCTTGGCGTGCAAGATTATCCACAAAAGAGTTTGCCGAACGCCCCTTATGAATCACTCTGCATCCTTTCAATTTTCCCATTATGCGATCTATCACCATAAATAATAAGGTAAGGCGCCATGGCCTAGTCTCTCTCGACTTCCACCAAGCAACTGCAGTCGTTGAGTCACTTTCCACTTCCAAACTAAATGTTGAGAGCTGTTTTGATTGAATAAACTCAAAAGCTTCCTTTATTGCTCTCATCTCCGCCTCGTTTGAGTCCATCACCCCTACCCACTTAAAGAACATAGCCAGCACTATACCTTTGTCGTTTCTCAAAACTCCTCCTATCCCAGCTGGTCTCGATTTCCCTACCACCGAAGCATCCACATTAAACTTCCACCAATTTACTTCAGGAGCTATCTATTGTAATGAAATTTCAACTTTGTCTTTTTTTTCTTGGGCCTAAGAATGATCTGGGATTATGAATGAACTCATCCATTGACTGAAAATCACATGGCCATTTTGCCCAACACCACCAAGCAAGCCTACTTTTAATCATGAATAGTAGAGAGTTGACATATATATTCTTATCATTAAAAACCATACCATTTCGCCACAGCCATATAGTCCATAGAATATCTGCAAATAACATGAACCATACCTATTTATTTGTTGAACTAGGAATCAGTCCCATCCACTGTACGAACCAATCATTTGATTGAGTTTGGCTGCACCATATTCATCTCCCACCATGCACAAACAAACATCCAAATTATCCATACATATCTACACAACAGAAAAAGATGATCAACTGTTTCTTCATCGAATTTACACAGCGGGCATTTGAGATTATCACCTGTCACAATATTACATCTGAACAAATACATATAAACAGGAATCCTGTTTCGAAAAAGAGCCCATAAAAAGATCTCCACTTTTGGTGGGGTAAGACTACGCCATTTGCACATATCAAAAGACCTTTCCTCTAGTATAACTCCTTCAACTGCTTTTCTTAACCATTTTGATTTGTAGTGTCCGTCCAATGAAGGTCTCCAAATCAACCTATCCTTCCTATTAACATCCAACTGGGCACCACTTAATAAATCTACCAATTACTGCCATTGTGTTGATTCCCAATCAAAAATATTCCTACGTAGTGTAATCCTCCATCTCCACACGTCTCCATCCCACCACACAAACTTATTCACCACTGCATTTTTTTATAATGGATAGAGCATATATTATCGGAAAAATTTCTTGTAGCACCTCCTCATTTACCCACCTATCCTCCCAAAACAAAATAGATCCACCATCCCTCAAAAACATCCCTACACTGGCAGAAAAACAAGCCTGAAATTTTCCCCCATCTCTGAGAGGATCAGTAATACCTTTCCATATTGTAGATACACTAATCCATGGCTGATGTCTTGGGATGATTTCGCTAGCATCCATTCTATACTTAGCATAGATAACCCTTTTCCAACTGCTTTAATTTTCCTCCGAGAATCGAAATATCCATTTATTAAGCAGGGCTTGGTTTTGAACCTCAATCGAGATTATACCCAACCCTCCATTTCTAACACTCCTGCATACCGTGGGCCAATTCACCAAATGCAGTTTATGCCTATCCTTGTTTCCATCCCAGAAAAAGTCTCTCTGTAGCTTCTCAATTTTCTTAATAACAGATACTAGTGCTTTAAATAGCGACAGAAAATATATTGGCATACTAGCCATCACCGACTTAATCAACGTCAATGTTCAGCCCGTTGATAAGTATCTCTTCTTCCAATGTCCCAATCTTGTCTCTATCCTTTTGATACCGGATCCCACATAGTAGTATTTCTCGTATCAACCCCTAATGGTAGACCAAGATACTTTAGTGGCCAATCCACTATCCGGCAAGCAAGCATGTCTCCCACTCCTTTAAATCCTCAGAATCAACATTTATGCCTGCCATGCCGCTTTTTGTAAAGTTTATTTGTAGGGCCGACATTAATTCAAAACATTTGAGAGTGCGCTTTATGTTCCGCAACGATGTACTCACTGCCTCACAGAAAATCATCGTGTCATCAGCAAACTGCAAATGAGTTATTTCTATTCCCTGAACTCCAACCATTGGCCCTCTGAATAAATTCAACACATTAGCTTTACAAAGTAACACATTGAGACTTTTCGCCACCATGTTGAAAAGAAAAGGAGATAATGGACATCCCTGTCGTAAGCCTCTATTCATATCAAACTGAGCTGTAGGTGATCCGTTAACCAAAACAGATAGTGGCACTAAGTGGATACACCCCTTCATCCAGCTTCTCCATTTGTCACCAAAACCCATTCTACCCATTACATAGTCAAGAAAATCCCACTACACACAGTCATAAGCTTTGGCGAAATCTAATTGCAAAACACAAACTCTCTGTTTATTTTTCCTTGCCCAATCAACCGTTTCATTTGCTATCAACACACTGTCAATAATCTGTTGCACACCTATAAAAGAAGATTGTGACTGTCCAATAACTTCTGCATTACCTGTCTGAGCCTGTTAGCCAGAATCTTGGCTACTATCTTATATAAGCACCCCGCCAGACATATTGGTCGAAAATCAGACACCACTGTAGGGGACTGCGTTTTCAGAATCAACGCAATAAAAGATGCCTTTACACATCTAGGCATAACACCTATCCTCCAAAAATAAAAAACAAAGTTTAAAATATCACCTTTCAAAATTTCCCATTTTCGTTTGATGAATCCCATGTTGAAACTATCAGGTCCAGGCGCCTTCGAACTTCCACAATCCTGTACTGCCGATAACACCTCTTCCTCTGTTACTTCACTCTCCAAAAAACAATGACTCGAAGAAGATAACATGTTGAAGTTGCAACCTGGCATTGTAACTTGCATATCTATTGAGCAATCACTAAAATGTGTAGAGAAGTGATCAAATACTACCTGCCGAAGATCCTGTGTGTAGGATACCATGCGGCCATTAAGCAACAATTTTTCTACATTATTATGCCTCTTCCTTATTTTTGCGGTTGCATGGAAAAATTTTGTATTTTTGTCCCCACATTGGAACCACGTCAACCTCGACTTCTGTTTCCATTGTATCTCCTCCATTCTGAACAACCTCCATAGCTTAGAAGTTAAAAGGATCTTACTGTCTTTATCAGTGTCTGTCACCACTCCTTAGACCCACTTAGCATCTATCTCCCCCAAATCTTTCTCTACAGTTCTAATTCTGTCCTCCAAGGTTATTTTCTTATTGCTTTGCAATCTTTAATAACTCTCTTCAGATTTCTAAATTTTCCCCATGCGCTACCCTTTTTTTTTCCTTTTCCCAGGCTTCCGTAATGACCTTATCAAAACCCTCTTCCAGGAACCAATGATCATAAAAGCGAAATGGTAGAAGACCCCAATCTATGCTTTCAGACATCAAGCAAATTGCATTATGATCCGATAGGTAGTTTGGCACTCTTAATAGGGAGATGTCCGAAAAATGGTGCAACAAGTCAGGAGTGAAAAGAAACCTGTCCAATTTGCTCCATGACATTGTCTCCCTAATAGAACAGCATGTAAAATTATCTCCTCTCATAAGGACCTCAATTAACCCAGCTTGAGCCACAAAGCTTTGAAAGTCTGCCATCGCTCTCATATTATAGTGCCTGCCTGTGTGTTCATCAATTTTAAGAATTGCATTGAAATCACCCCCAAATAACCATGGACCTGAAAAATTAACCATCATACTTCTCATTTCACCCCATAGATCCCTCTTCCCCTCATCATTATTAGGCGCATAGATATTGACAATAGCCACCTTTGTATTTGATTGGATAAATGTCCCTATCAAAATCATGAATCTGAAACATTTTATCTTCTCGGACACCTCAAAAACTCTGTCATCCCACAAAATTATCAAACCACCCGAAGTGCCTTTTGAAGCCACTGTTTCCATCGATCCATTACCATCATACCAAATCCATCTCAACATACTTTGTTCCACAATCTCCAACTTAGTCTCCTGCAATAGAAGTAACCATGGCTTATTTTTAATGGACAGACGCCTCACCATTCTCACCTTCTCCTTTTGCCCAAACCCCTAACATTATAAGATATAATCTTCATAAAAAAAAATAATCACCCTATATAAGACGCTTCTCCCGATTAGGCTGCCCTCCATTCTCGAACCACCTCTGCATCCCTTTCTTCCATTACTGTTAACCTTCTTTCTATCTCACTATCATTCCCATTGCTTTGTAGACCCACTTTCTATCCTTGTAGCCATGTTAGCTGTCCTTCATCAGGTGAAGCACAACCTCTTGAAATGCTTGATAAACCCGAAACTCTGTTCATAGAAACCCTTAATTCTCTGGCTTCGTTATCAAAAAGACCCATAGAGCGAGTTCTTGGATAGTTTCTGTTCTCTAAATTTAAAGTCAATAACCTCATTTGTTTTCTAGGCCTACCACGTTTCTTGGGAGTGATTAGCAATTCATTCTGATTTTCCTCCCCACAGTCTGCGTCAGCGACATCCTCACTTCAATTTTCCATATTAAATTGTTTTTTTCGATGATTTATCTCCTTTGTTTGTCGAGTACTGAATTCTTTATCCCCTGCTTCACTACTATCATCTTGTTCTATCCCACAATCATCATTTTGCACATCTCTAAAGCACTGATTTGGAGAATAATCTCTAGAGACCACTACTTCAGCTTCACTATTCCTCACTTCCTTATCTGTATCACCACTGTTACAACTGTCACTGGCCTTCCAATACTATTTGAAATTGTTCGGATACTTTAAGGGTGAAGAGAAATCTCCCGATATCTGTAAAGATTTGGCTACATCGAATCTTTCTCTTGATAAAGTCTTTCCATCAACCGCAATAAACGTCCTCCAGTGTTCTGCAAGTAATCTAAAAAAATCCAGATTCCAGTAAATTAGCGGTACTCTCTCTACCCTGATCCATACAAAATAATCCTGTGCAACATCGTGGGGTTGCCAAGTACGAACCTCTTCGAACTAGTCTCCTCTCCATTTACGCTTTTCTTCTAGAAATTTGGTTTGATCTCCCTTATTTTCAAAAGAGATGAGCACTCTCTTGTGATCAATAATGGCCACCTTGTATCCCAGATTCCCTTGTCCACCAAAAAAATCCTCAAGATTTTTTGGATTAGTCAAGTCATGCAACACACAAACAAATGATGATTTTAACCATTCGTCGGATTTGACTACTTCTCCTAGCTGGTTTAGAAGTACTCACTAGATCGGCCATGTGAATGGTAGGTTGGAGACAATTTTCTCCCTTCGCTGTATTCACCTGTTCGACCTTTCGAAACTGCTCAAAGTCTAGCAATTCTAATCGGGAAAAATTGCCCTTTGTGAGAAGGTTTTGTACTGCTTCTCTCCTACCAATAGTATGCGCTGAAACTCTCTGATTTATAGCCACAGACTGTGATGAGACTACCTTAACAGGTTCGATAAAACCACTATTAGAAAGCTTAGCCACTGTATCTCCTCTATTATTTGCAGGGCGATTGTGACCTGTAGATCTGAACTGCATAATATCTGCACTGTAACATCCCTTTGAGCGAACATGCAAAGCCTGATCCAAAACAACAAATCTGAAACATTTTTTCATAGGCAAAACCCTACCCTCCGATGGGGTTTGTACCAACCCAGTTTTGGTTTCTGTTCCTGAACCTCGAACCTACAGAGATTTCGATCGTAAAGGTTGGTTGTTTGATAGCCCTTTTTTTTTTTAAAAACCTTGATTACCGTCCACCTCCCCTTGTTTATTTGCTCCTTTCTCTTGCCCGGCATCATTCATCTCTACCTGTTTGCCATCGTCAAGCCTCTTGTTTCCATCGATACACCCTTTTTCTAATCTCTTTTCATCTTTTTTCACCAGCCCTATTCACCACAACTAGTGCATATGTTCTCTCGTCTCTAACAGCAGCCCTTAAGACTTTCTTCTATATTCTTTTTTTGGAAACCCTACCTCAAAAATTAATTAACCTTGTTTGATCTCTTTTATGGTCCAAATCTAGCTCTAGACAGAACTAACCTTCTTCCCAAGATAAACTCAGCATCACACTTGATTATCAGTCGTCTTGTATCTTCTCCAACAACGCGAATGAATCCGAAGAGATCAACCCGATGAGGTCTCCTCTTCCTAGAGATAAACAAGTCGTACACTTTCACCACTCTGTCAAAATAATCCTCTGTCGAAATAATCCATAAGAAGTTTAAACTGAACCCTAGAATGGAGATTATCGATGAAAATAGTAACAATTTCATTATTGTCGACATCCCAAACTGATGCGTGTATAATACAGAGGGGGCAGTTAAGGTAGTTAGCATTGTTAGCTGAGGCAGTTAAGTCAGTTAGCAGTTAAGTCAATACAGTTAGCATTGTTAGTTGTTACTGTTAGCTGTTATAACAGAATGAACCGAATGCAACTAACTTGTCTTCATTGATTAGTATAAATTGTACATTGGTATAGTATTACAATCATAAATGAAAATACAATACAATTCCCATCTCTCTTCTGCTTCCTTCTTCTCTTCTTCTTCTTCTTCTGTTCTCTGTTCTTGTTCTTGTGGCCAGGTTTCTCTCAAGGGTTGTTCAAGTTCCTAACTCTCCTGAATTCCTTGGTGAATTAGTACAGCTTGCATCAAGTGGTATCAAGAGCTTCTTTCTTGGCACCTGGAAATGGCAGACAACACCAGATCACATGATTTTAAGAAGTTTGAAGAGGCTGTCAAAGAATCCTTGAAGGAAATCTCAGCCAAGATCCATGGTCAAGAACTCAGTCAAGAAAGGATCATTGCAGCATTGAGACAAGATATTTCTGCTCTCAACCTCCAGCAGAACCTCATCATGAGCCAGTTTCAAGGAGCTGAACCTGGATCTCAAGCTGCACCAGTTTCCCAGGGGAGGGGACAATATATGGCCACTCGACAGGCCAAGGTGGATTTTCCCAGATTCACAGGGGATGACTTAGGGGGGTGGATTTACAGATGCCAGCAATTTTTTGAAGTGGATGGCACTCCAAAAACAACCAAAGTCAAGTTGGCAGTCATCAACTTGGAAGGAAGGGCATTATAATGGCACCAGAATTGGACCAGGTATAAAGGGGGCAATGCAATCACTTCTTGGGAAGATTTCATTCAAGCCCTGGAGGCTCGCTTTGGGAATAAGCTGTATCGAGACCCTATGACAGAGCTCCTCAGCTGCAAACAAACAGGTACTGTCTCTCAATACCATGACCAATTTGAATTTTTGCTTGGTCGAGTGGATATTTATGAAGAATATGCCATTAGTTTCTTCCTAAAAGGACTCAAAGACACTATACAAAAACCTGTTAGGATGTTTATGCCTAAGACTTTACAACATGCTTTTGCCTTAGCCCAATTACAGGAATCCTCCTTAGAAACCTTACAACATGAACTTACTGTTTTACCTAAGAAACCACCTGCAAACACCTTCCCTGCCACATTCACCAAATCACCACCCCTACTACCAACTCCCAACTACATACAGAAACCACCAACCAGAAACCAACCCTTACAACCACACCTCTCCAGACCACATAACAACATAAATTGATCTCTGTATTATATCTCTTTTTATTATTTGATACTTAAAAAAAAAAAAAAAAATTCATGATTTGGTATCTAAAGTTGTATTCCGTCATCCAAGTTAGTCCAAGTAATTAATTCTATTATAAAAATGTTGATGTGGACTAATTGACCAATAGAAAGTCGCCACATGTCAAATTCAGTGCCTAGTCAGTATTCCACGTCAGTAATTTATTTATTTATTTATTTTTAAATAAAAAATTAATTAAAAATTGGAATTTTTTTATATTTTAAATAAAAATAAAAAATTCTAGAATTTTTTTAAAAAAATTTAAAAATGAAAATTAAAAAAAATAAAAAAAAAATTGAAAAAAAAAAGAAGAGAGATGAAGAGAAGAATGGAAGGAAGAGAGAGGAAGAGAGAAGAAGAAAAAAGAAGAGAGAGGAAGAGAGAAAAAAGAAAAAGAAGAGAGATGAAGAGGAAAAAGAGAGAGGAAGAGGAGAAAGAGGAAGGGGCGCAGTCAGCAGTTGGTGAGCCTCGGGCCGATCGGCCGACACCCTTCTCCCTCTCCCCTTCTCTCTCTTCCCCTCCCTTTCTCTCTCTTCCCCCATTTCCCAGTTCTTTTTGCGTTTTCCTTTTTTTTTTTTAATTCAAATAATTAAAATAAAAGTAAAATTTTAATTTCAAAAATTATTTTTTTTAAAAAAAAAAAGGTAAAAGAAAATTTTAAAAAATATATTTTTATTTTTTTAAATTTCAAAAAATATTATTTTTTTAAATTTCAAAAAATATTATTTTTTTAATTAAAAAGTAAAAAAAAAATTAAATTCAAAATAATAATTAGAAAATATTATTTTTTTTATTTTAAAAAAATAAATATTCTAAAATGATGACATGGTATGCTGACGTGTCGAAGTTGCCACATGTCATATTTTTATTGGTAAAAAAAATGATATGTCAGCATGTCGTTAGGGCATGGACTAAAGTGTTAGACGAAATCAAAGTCCGAGTACCTAATTGTGAATTTTTTTTATATCAAATGATAAAAAGAGGTATAATACAAGAACCAATTTATATATTAACTCTTTTTTTTATAAGACGTGACACTTTTTAATTGGACCTTCAGTTCATTTTTTAAATACTTTTTTAAACCAAACAATTAGAAAATTAAATTTTAAAAAATAAAGGAAATTAATTTTGAAAAATAGAAGCAGCATAGAAAGTAGTTGCCTATAGCCATAATCGTCGAAGCCAAGGCCGACGCTGCGCTATCTCCAACGGCCACAACGACAGTTCCAATCACAACACAGCACAAAATACACAAAGGCAACCAAAAATTGCATTAAGCACAGAAAATAATTTCTCATAGGGTTTTGGCTCTGGAGATTTACTAAGATTTTTTAAAATCCTAACGGTGAAAAAGAAGAATAGTGGGAGAGGAGAGTTGTGTGAAATTTTGGAGGTAATCCTACGGTGGCAACGATGAAAAAGGCGGTGATAGTTTAGGATCAAGGTTTTTTTAGATTTTTTTTTTGGAAAACTAACTGAAAAACATGGAAAATGGTACCGAAAGTGATTTTTGGGCATAATTTGGGCTTAAAAGATTACCGACGGCGAAGGACGCTAGAACCATTGCAAAATTTTAAGTTTTCATCGGAATCTAGGTTTTTTTTATCGAAAACTGGATTTTCATGTTTTTTCATATGAAAACTTTGAGTCTTATGAAAGGGTAAAGAGAGAGAGAGATTGAAGAAATGAGAAAAAAATATTTGGTTATTTATAGTCCATCCGAAATGAAGCGCTTTTGACTGGGTTTAGGGTCCGCGTGCCAACCTACAGCCCGACTTGGGATCCATGTTCCTGATCTAGCCTTGCAAGAGGAAAAAAAGGAAAATGAAGGAAAAAAAAAAAAAAGGAAAATGAAAGGAAAAAAAAAAGCCGGCTCCAATGTGCTGCCTAAGGTTTTAGACTTTCAGTATCTTTGGATAATATTTATATTCATTTAAATATTAGCTATTTATATTTTTACTGCTTATTTAAATAAGTAAATTTTTATTTTATTTTTTATTTTATTTTGATGCCCTTAAAGAATATTGTGGATGCTTGAATTGCTGTCAAAGTGTTTTATTATTAAATATTAATAAATTATTTATTTATTTATATTTTTAGCAACTAAGACTTTCAAATACGTTTTTATTATATAATTTATAAGTAAATATTTTTTATATTTAATTTTGATAATTAATAAAATATGATTATACTGATATTAATATATATAAAAATAAAAAAAATTTAAATACATAATAATTATTTAATATGAATTAATTTAAATTTATTTGTGAGAGTCGCCACAATCTATTTTACTAGGTGTGATTGGCCACCTAAGGGAATCTACTCATTTTAATGAAATCCTAAGCTTGACGAAGGCTCTTAAAAATGATAGATTTTAGTGTACATTATCGAAATTAAGTTCAGGAGTACGATTACGTATGGTGAAGTATTAGCACTACCACAACATTCATCCAAAAGAACGATACTTGATTAGTCTTATGTTGCCCTACATTTGGTCTAACGTAAATGGTTTTATTTATTCATTATTGAATTTATTAATTAGTAAATATTGAAAAATTTCTTAAGTTTCTTTTTATCATTCGGGTTAGATATAATTTTTTTTTTCGCACCTCAAGAGTATCCAAGAAAATTCATTCATTCTCTGGAGAGGCTTTGTCATAGGAATTATGTAAATTTTTATTGGGGCATTGATATATATATCTTTAAATGACCATTTAAATTTTATTTAAGCATTAAAATATTGAAAAACTTTTAGGTTACTTTCCACCATTCGAGATAGATGCCTAAAAAATTGTTACCTAGAAATTCTTTAGAAATTGATCATTCCCAACTTTCTTAAAATTTCATCATTGGAAAATAAAAATAAATTTTTTTTTCATTTTATAATTCTAATTTTTTTTTTATCAATTTAGAAAAAAAAAAAAAGATTTACAATCCTAAATGTGAAGCTAAATAATATAAAACGAATAACACGTTGATAAATACATACATAAACAAGTAAACTAATATGCAAATAAATAAATAATAGATAAATAAGAAATTAATTAAAATAAATAAATAAACTAAATTAAATAAAGAGATTTAAAATAAAAACAAAAAAAGAAATCTATACAAACGGGTCCACCCAGCGTGCTGGTCCGCGCGATCCGACCCAATTACTATAAATTTTAATTTTTTTTACTTCATTCTTACCAAAAGCATAAAAAAAAAAACTCTTTCTCTTCTTTCTTCCAAATCCGGCCACCGCCTCTGTTCTTTAATTTTTCAGATTTTGACGGTTATCCGCCATTGTCCCCACCGTCTACCGTCGTTCACTGCCCGTGGTGCCCAAAAATCCAAAAAAAATGCTTTTCTAAATCCTCTCTTCCTCCTTATTATGTTGGTCTAAAACTCAAAAAAGAACCCCCCAAAATTTCTCAAAACAAAACCCCAAACAAAAGAAAATCTTACTGCCAATCTCTTCTTTTTGTGATTTTCTACTGATGAATGCTTGTTGTGTGATTTTTTCTGTTCTTGTGTATTGTGTTTTGGTGTCTTGAGTGATGAGGGAGTCTTGGATCTTTTTTTCTTTTTTTATTTTTTTTTTATTTTTTATTGAAATTGCTTTTAGGCGCCCTGCTTTATTTTGGGTTTATTTATTTTTTTAAAACTTGCTACTGGGATTTAAAGAAAAATGCTGAGATTGAATCTGTGATAGTGATAGTGTTATGCTTTGGGTTTCTTTGGTGGGCTTTCTCTAACTAGCAGGAAACTTTTTTTTTTGGGGGGAAAGCTATTTATGGGTTTTTGAATTATTGGGGTTTAATCAATTGGGGAGATCAAATCTGTCAAGACAAACCCGATTCTCAAATTTGATTTTCCTTCTTCAATTTTCTTTGACTCCAAGTCTTTCCAAAAACAAATTCGACTTGATTATCCTTTATTTCCAAACATACAAAATGTCCACTCTTTTTCTAGAAAATCTTCATCCCGATTTCTCCACTAAATTTTTTATTTTTTATTTTTTTCAATTTTTTGATTTTTCGAATGTTTAGAATTAAAAAAATAAAGAAAATGAAATAAGAAAAAGAAATAAAAAATTATAAATTATAAATAAAAAAAGGAAATGAATATGGAAATGGAAATGGATCGACCCAAATGGTTTCAAAGTCTAAAGATCAATTCAAAGTCCATTTTAGTAATTAAAGCCCAAAATAAGGACCCAATATCTAATTCAAAACCCACAACTAATTTAAGATCCAATAAATTTAAAAGTCTAAAAATAATTCAAAGGCCTAAAAAGTGGACTTTAAACCGAATATATAAAAATAAATTCTTTAATTTGAGAAATAGATTTAGTCTCGAATTTGAATTAAAATGGTAGGCCGGGGTGTCTACAAGAACTACTAAAGTATAATATATTATAACTCTTTGCTTAAATTACTATCAATCTTACCTTTAGTCACTTAATTTGAGTGCAAAACTTATAAAAATATTGAAAATTTTAAATGTGAATATATATTATTTTATCGTTTTTATTTTTTTTCTATTTCAGCATTATACATTAAAGTCTTGCAACGAAGCGTGAGTTCTAGCATATATAATGTAGGCATAAAAAAAATTATATACACATATATATACGCATAACTCATTTTTTTCTCACATCAACTTTTTTAAGCTAATAAAAATAATTTTATATTTTTATCTTTAAAAAATGCATTTATAAAACAATTAGTGTACATTTGTGTATATGCTTCTTATGTGTATAAAATAAAAAAATCTCTAGTCACTCGAATCTCTAATATTTTCTTATGAAAGTTGTAATGTTTCATGACATCAAAAGTGGGACTTGCAGCAGGTCAGTATTAAGGCACCAACCTCCGACTTGTACCGCACCTCGCAAGGTTGCACAGCGTCTTAGGCCCCATTCTCCATTGTGAAATATTCTCGGTGAGACAGTGACTACACTTTCGCCTCACATTCGAATTCCACTCACCAATATTAACAACTTCTAAATTAGTACAATACATCTCCTACTTTATAAACCAATATTCACGTTTGTCCCACGCTTACTGCTTTGTTTTTTTGTTGGTGATTTTTTTTTTTTTTTTCAAGCATTCTCATCTTCAGCTTCAGGAGTCTTTTTATCAAAAGTCTAAAAAAATCCGAAACGCAAAAATCTAGATCTACAGCAATCGGCCAATTTGCCCCCAAACCACTTATATTCTTTTTCTCCCTCTTTCTCTCAACACTCAAGACTCATCTCACCCATGTCTTCCGAGTCCTCAATATACAGAATTCTCTCTTATTTTCTTGCATTTTCCCTTCATTTTCTAACTAACCAAACAATCGACAATGCAAAATTCTACCTATTTTTCTCTACAAATCAAACTCCTCTCACTAAGTTTGCTTTTCTCAGATCTATCCCATAATCAAAATAACAAAACCCTTCTTAACCTCAAGCCTTAATACCGAAACTCATATTTCCCAAATTTAAGCAAAATCAAAGAAAACTAAAGAAACACAAAAAACGAATACAGACATATATTAATCGGTATAGTTGAATTATATATATATAAAATATGAAATAAGGGTAAATAACGAAATAGTCATCAACCCCTAAACAAGTAGCCCAAAAAGTACATTCAATTAGATACCTGTCACAAACAAAAATAAAGATATATATATATATATATATATTAATATAGATAAAAGAAGTTTATGCGATTCTCCCTTTTTACGCCACGTATTTTTTTCTAATTTATACCATGTGCCATTCTCCAATTGGACCTTTTAATTTACTTCTTAATTCATTTATAAAATCAAACAATCAAAAAATTAAAGTTTAAAAAGAAAAGAAAAAATTAATTTTGAAATAAAAAACAGAGGCAACATAAGAATGTTGCCTACAACCATGATCGTCAGAACTAAGGTCAGTGCTCCGCTGTCTTCGATGACTGCGCCAATCATAATACAACATAAAAAACACGAAGGCAACCAAAATGCATTAAAACACTTAGGAAAAAAAAAAGGAGATTTTTTATCCTACGTTTTGGCTCAAAGACTTACTGAGATTTTTAAAATATTAACAGTGAAAAGGAAGGATACGGGGAGAGGAAGATTGGGTGAAATCTTGGAGGTGATCAGACAATGGACGACTGTGGAAAAGGCACGATAGTTTAGGTTTTAGATTTTAGATCTAGGTTTTTCTGAATTGTTTTTGGAAAAACTAGCTGAAAAACAAGAAAGGGCATCGAAAGGGGTTTCTGAGCATATTTTGGGCTGAAAATAATATCGGCGAACAGCGGAGGACTGCAAGATCGTCACTAGAGGTGCTCATGGTCGGGCTTAGATATGATATCAACATCATATATACTTCTTAAATTTCAATTCGGCTCGAAATATGTAGATTTTATCAAAACCCGTTCATATTTATAAATAAATAGTTCAAACTCATTTAGACCCGCTCATATTATTTTTTATTTTAAAAAAATTAAATAAATATTTTATTATTATTTAATTTTAATAATTTTATCTCTTTATTTTTTTTATTAAGTTCTAAAATTTAAAAAACTTAACATATTTTTAAATATTTACACTATAATATTATATATATTTATTTATTTTTTATATAATATATATTTATTTTTTATATGATATAAATTATATAATATATAAAATATAAAAATAACATATTATATAAATAAAAAATGAGCTGAATCGAACCGGACTCTGATCTTGATTGTTGAAGTCAAAGTCGATCCATTTTTTAAATAGACCTTATTTTTTTTGTTCAAACTCATATTTCGAGATTAATATTTTTGTCCAAACCCTTCAAAATATGGACAGACTTTCGAACTTAAACGAATAACCCGTCTCTTGAGCAAGTCTAGTCATCACCGAATTTTGAGTTTTCGTTGGAATCTAGTGTTTTTTCACCGAAAACTGGGTTTCCATGCTTTTCCAACGAAAACTTTATAGTGGTCGGAGAGGCTAGAAAGAGAGAAGTGTAAAGCGAGAGGAAGAAGAAATTAGAAAAAACTATTTGGCTATTTATAGCCGCTCTGAAACGAAGCGTTTTGACTAGGGTCAAGGTCACATGCAAACTCGCGGCCTAACTCGAGATTAGGGATGGCAATGGAGCGGGGCGGGGGCGGATTTTGCAGTATCCGTCCCCGCCCCGCCATGGCACTGCTCTGCCCCGCCCCCCGCCCCGCTCCGCCGTGGATGTTGAAATTTCAATACCACTACCGTCTCCATGGCTGTCGGTTACATCCATAACCGCCCCGCCCGCTCCGCCCCATTCGATATTTATTAATTATTTTTATTTTTTTCAAATAATAAAGCATTATAAAAAAATTTTAATATAAATTCAATATAAACATGTTTCTAATTTAGGAAGAGAAAAAAAAAATAAAGTATTAGGTTTAAGTTTTTAAAAAGAAAAATAATAATAATAAGTTTAATTATATTATTTTATTATTTTTTTAAAAGTTAAATATTTAAGGGTAAAATTGTAATTTCAATATTCGGGGCGGGGCGGTGCGGAGCAGGCAATTACCACAACTGCTCCATCCCCGCCTTTCAAACAAAAAAAACCGCACCGCCCCGCTCCGCCTCCATTGTTCAAAAAAAAAAAACCTTTCCATTCGGATCGGATCGGTTCGAAATCCATCGATCGGATCGGGTTTTGCCATCCCTACTCGAGATCAACGCGTCTGGCCCAATCTCGCAGGAAAAAAAGAAAAGAAAAAAAATAATGAAAAAAAAAATAAAAAAAAAAAAAAAGAAAGAGAAAAAAAAAAGTCGATTTGCTGTTAAAAGCTTAGTGCAACGCGTAGCTTAGGGTTTTGGATTTTGATACTTTTGGATATTATTTCTATCCCTTTAAATATTAGATATCTATATTTTTACTACTTATTGAAATATATATATTTTGGATGCCCATAAAAAATATTGTCAATGATTGAATTGCTTCAAGATGTTTTATTATTAAATATTAATAAATTAATTATTGATTTGTTTTTATTTTTAGCAATTATGACTTTCAAATACGTTTATATTATATAATTTATAAATAAATAATTATCACATTAATTTTCATAATTAACAAATATAATTATACTAATATTAAAATATATATATTAAAACATATAAAAATAAAAATTATTTAATATGAATGAATTTAAATTCTTTTGTAATTGTTATTTCAATTTAAAGTTTTTTTAAACATTTAAAAAATTCTTGATAAAATAGGATACAACATTTTTCTTATTTACCCACAGTTACAAATTTATCATTGTGAAGGATATCAGACATTTTCTCTCTACAAAAAAAAATTTGGTTTATCATCATAATATAATTTTGTCATTTTAAGGACTATTAAATTTTAACATATTATAACTTTTGACTTAAATTACTATTAATCTTGCTTTCAGTCACCTAATTGGAGTTCAAAACCTATAAAAGCATTAAAATTTTCAAATGTAAATATATATTACTTTATCATTTTGATTCTCTTTCTATTTTAAAATTACAGATTAAATTCTCTTTTTATTTTAATATTAGAGATTAAAATCTCGCGCGGAGCACAAGTTCTAACTCTAGTATATATATATATATATATATATATATATGAGACATAAAAAAAAAAAAAATAGAAATGTTATATATACATAAAAACATATACATATATATATATACACATAACTGATATTTCTACATCAATTTTTCTAAAACTATCTTATCCTCCTTTTTTTTTTTTTTTTTTTTCAAAAATGCCACTAAAAAACAGTTATGTGTATTTTAATATAAGATTGTCTCAAAAAATCTCTCTAGCCACTCAAATCCCTCCGTCGTAATATTTTCTTGTGAAAATTGGAATGTTTCACAGTATCAAAAGTGGGACTTGCAGCAGGCCGGTATTCAGGCACCAACCTTCCCGACTTGTATTGCATTCCGCAAGCATTGCATAGCGTCTTAGGCCCCAATGGCCCCATCCTCCATTGTGGAGTGTTCTCGGCAAGACAGTGATTGCACTTCGGTCTTATATCCGAATTCAGCTCTGCAATGTTAACAACTACTTCTAATTTAGTAGAATCCATCTCCTGCTTTATGGACGAATATCCTCGCTTGCCCCCACGCTTAGTCCTTTGTTTCTTGTTGGAGAAAGCAATTGTTTGTTCAATTACACTTCTGCTTTTGCTTTTCCAAGCATCCTTATCTTCATTTTTATTTTCATCTTCATCTTCAGATTCACTTTTAGGAGTCTTCAATTCTTGCACCTCGAGAGACAAGGATTCATGTTCCGGAGTTAGAGAAAAGCTATCGAGAGAGATGATTTGATCAGTAAAATTAGGGAACCAGTCTATGTCCTCCAAGGAGTCTTGTGGCACACAAAGCTGACTCTCCCACCCTGAAAACCCTTCAACCTCAATGGTAGGCACTGGCAGTGATAGGTTCTTATTATTATCATAAGTACTGATGTCTTCAACAGCCATTGAATTGCAGAAAGAAACAAAATGAAAAGGCAAAAGAAAACTTATAGTGTTTTTCTTTTTTTCTTTTAGGATTGGAAGCAAAGAGAGTAATGGAGTACAAACGAAGCAAGGGATTCAACTGTTATATTTGTATTTAAATAGGAAGAGAAGAGAAGGCAAGAAGCCATTCAAGGTAAAGTAATTAATACCATATTAAATGATATTTCGTAAAAATTTGAGGGATAATTTTGCTTAGTGATTAAGTTAATTTTATTTTTGGATATATATGTTTAAATTAGGAAGAAGAAAAAGACCCACTGGAGAAGGCTTTCCAGGAAGGTGCCAATTCCGGTGTTGAAGTTGAATAGGAATTAAACTTTGTTTAAATGCAGCAGCTTACGTATTTCAATAATTTTTTTACCATAATCACCAATATTGACAATTATGATATTTAATTATTATTTAAAGTCTATTCAAATTTGATTTCACATACATTATGGAGTTTAATAAAATAAAAGTTCACTTTAAGATTGATCACTCCAAACGATTCCAACAAGCATTAGTTTAATAAAAGGTTTAAGTAATAATTTAATATATAAACTATGTCAATTCTGTTAATTTGATATTTAGGGTTCGTTTGTTTCACTGAAAATGATTTACGAAAAATGATTTCTACATTTTTTGGTGTTTGGATGGCGGAAAATTGATTGGTCAACAGAAAATGACTTACTGGTCAACGAAAACTAAGGTTTTTTTTTTTTTTTTTTTTTGAAAATTGTCTTCCCATTTTCAAAAGAGGAAGACAATTTTCAAAAAAAAAACTGTAATGAGTAGAGCTACTCGAATAAGAATTTAGACATCATATTTTGGATCGAAACTTAACTTGACTCGAGCCAAATACTATTATATTAATAAAAATATTTATTTTTTAATTATAAAAATATATTAAAATATTAATATAAACATATTTTAATATTATAATTTTTAATGTTTTATTTAAATATTATTTAACCTACAAATTTATATTTATATTTTAATTATATAATATAATATTTATATTTTAATAATAAATTATTAATATAATGACTATCATTTATTATTTTAATAAAAATATTATTTCATATAGCAATATCATTATTTGAATAATAAATTGTAACACTATAAATATTTTAAATTTTAAATAATATTTTTAATCTTTTATTGAAAAATGTTTTTATATTATTATTTTAATAATAAATATATATATAAATTATATTATATAAATATTTAATAATAATTGTTTGATAGTATAAAAATATTATTACTTTAATAGTATAAATATATTTTTTTGAACAACAATGTTGTTTTATTGAAATTGAAATAAAAAGACAATGTTTCGATTATCTAGCAAAAAACCAAACCCTAAAATACGAAGCTACCCTTCGAGCACTATGCTCAAACCCTATTTAACCCTTACAAAGAAATAAATGATAATACACCTCCAAATAGAGGCCTTGAACTCCTAAAGAAATTGACCCAAAAAAATTACCCTTCAAGCATAAGCATACTTAATTCCCAGAAATCCCTTATTGAATTAAAAACCCGTCGAATACTACAATATAAGCTGTCTTCGTGAGAATATTTAGCAGTAAATGAAACTATGGCTTCCTCACGTTTGTACTGTATAAACTCCTCGATTTGAAACCTGAGACTGATCACTGAAAAAACCCTATGTTGAAACTGAAAATAGCAAGCCTTCGAAAAAAAATGACTTGGCGCTGGAAAGTAGCGCGTGGTGCCAAGCTACTGTCCTCGGCCGCTGCAGCATTGGCAGATGTCGCCGCGACGTCGAGTTTTCTGTGTTGATTAATCTGATCCTGGTAATGGTACAAATAGCCACCTGATACAAAGGTAAAATATATTTACCAAAAAACAAAGAGATCCACAATTCCAAAGATCAAACTGACACCATTTTAAAACTTTTAAACTGAACATGTTTCACCCTTCAGACTGTAATTAAAACTTTTATCCCCAACATCCTCTAACCCGCATCCATGCTGACTTTATGGCCAGTTGCAACAAAAAAGAAGCCTATTATTAGTCTACTCGATTGGCATAACTGTGCTAATCACCCAAACAACCCCAGAAAAGACAATAATTGAAACAAATGTCTAAGGTGTGCTACCCTCTTGTAAAAAACATACAAGAGTTCCCTTGGTCTCCCAATTCAGACTTGGTCATAACATTGATAAAAATTTGAAGAAACTACCAAAATAAAAAAAGTCACTTGTACCTGCAAAAACAATCAAAATGTCAGTTAAAACTCCTAATATGTTGCCATCAATAACCTTCATCCGCACAGTCTTAGAAATCGTTACTCATTAATCCATGCCATAAAATCTGTGTCTCTACTAACACCTTGGCGTGCAAGATTATCCACAAAAGAGTTTGCCGAACGCCCCTTATGAATCACTCTGCATCCTTTCAATTTTCCCATTATGCGATCTATCACCATAAATAATAAGGTAAGGCGCCATGGCCTAGTCTCTCTCGACTTCCACCAAGCAACTGCAGTCGTTGAGTCACTTTCCACTTCCAAACTAAATGTTGAGAGCTGTTTTGATTGAATAAACTCAAAAGCTTCCTTTATTGCTCTCATCTCCGCCTCGTTTGAGTCCATCACCCCTACCCACTTAAAGAACATAGCCAGCACTATACCTTTGTCGTTTCTCAAAACTCCTCCTATCCCAGCTGGTCTCGATTTCCCTACCACCGAAGCATCCACATTAAACTTCCACCAATTTACTTCAGGAGCTGTCTATTGTAATGAAATTTCAACTTTGTCTTTTTTTTCTTGGGCCTAAGAATGATTTGGGATTATGAATGAACTCATCCATTGACTGAAAATCACATGGCCATTTTGCCCAACACCACCAAGCAAGCCTACTTTTAATCATGAATAGTAGAGAGTTGACATATATATTCTTATCATTAAAAACCATACCATTTCGCCACAGCCATATAGTCCATAGAATATCTGCAAATAACATGAACCATACCTATTTATTTGTTGAACTAGGAATCAGTCCCATCCACTGTACGAACCAATCATTTGATTGAGTTTGGCTGCACCATATTCATCTCCCACCATGCACAAACAAACATCCAAATTATCCATACATATCTACACAACAGAAAAAGATGATCAACTGTTTCTTCATCGAATTTACACAGCGGGCATTTGAGATTATCACCTGTCACAATATTACATCTGAACAAATACATATAAACAGGAATCCTGTTTCGAAAAAGAGCCCATAAAAAGATCTCCACTTTTGGTGGGGTAAGACTACGCCATTTGCACATATCAAAAGACCTTTCCTCTAGTATAACTCCTTCAACTGCTTTTCTTAACCATTTTGATTTGTAGTGTCCGTCCAATGAAGGTCTCCAAATCAACCTATCCTTCCTATTAACATCCAACTGGGCACCACTTAATAAATCTACCAATTACTGCCATTGTGTTGATTCCCAATCAAAAATATTCCTACGTAGTGTAATCCTCCATCTCCACACGTCTCCATCCCACCACACAAACTTATTCACCACTGCATTTTTTTATAATGGATAGAGCATATATTATCGGAAAAATTTCTTGTAGCACCTCCTCATTTACCCACCTATCCTCCCAAAACAAAATAGATCCACCATCCCTCAAAAACATCCCTACACTGGCAGAAAAACAAGCCTGAAATTTTCCCCCATCTCTGAGAGGATCAGTAATACCTTTCCATATTGTAGATACACTAATCCATGGCTGATGTCTTGGGATGTTTCGCTAGCATCCATTCTATACTTAGCATAGATAACCCTTTTCCAACTGCTTTAATTTTCCTCCGAGAATCGAAATATCCATTTATTAAGCAGGGCTTGGTTTTGAACCTCAATCGAGATTATACCCAACCCTCCATTTCTAACACTCCTGCATACCGTGGGCCAATTCACCAAATGCAGTTTATGCCTATCCTTGTTTCCATCCCAGAAAAAGTCTCTCTGTAGCTTCTCAATTTTCTTAATAACAGATACTAGTGCTTTAAATAGCGACAGAAAATATATTGGCATACTAGCCATCACCGACTTAATCAACGTCAATGTTCAGCCCGTTGATAAGTATCTCTTCTTCCAATGTCCCAATCTTGTCTCTATCCTTTTGATACCGGATCCCACATAGTAGTATTTCTCGTATTAACCCCTAATGGTAGACCAAGATACTTTAGTGGCCAATCCACTATCCGGCAAGCAAGCATGTCTCCCACTCCTTTAAATCCTCAGAATCAACATTTATGCCTGCCATGCCGCTTTTTGTAAAGTTTATTTGTAGGGCCGACATTAATTCAAAACATTTGAGAGTGCGCTTTATGTTCCGCAACGATGTACTCACTGCCTCACAGAAAATCATCGTGTCATCAGCAAACTGCAAATGAGTTATTTCTATTCCCTGAACTCCAACCATTGGCCCTCTGAATAAATTCAACACATTAGCTTTACAAAGTAACACATTGAGACTTTTCGCCACCATGTTGAAAAGAAAAGGAGATAATGGACATCCCTGTCGTAAGCCTCTATTCATATCAAACTGAGCTGTAGGTGATCCGTTAACCAAAACAGATAGTGGCACTAAGTGGATACACCCCTTCATCCAGCTTCTCCATTTGTCACCAAAACCCATTCTACCCATTACATAGTCAAGAAAATCCCACTACACACAGTCATAAGCTTTGGCGAAATCTAATTGCAAAACACAAACTCTCTGTTTATTTTTCCTTGCCCAATCAACCGTTTCATTTGCTATCAACACACTGTCAATAATCTGTTGCACACCTATAAAAGAAGATTGTGACTGTCCAATAACTTCTGCATTACCTGTCTGAGCCTGTTAGCCAGAATCTTGGCTACTATCTTATATAAGCACCCCGCCAGACATATTGGTCGAAAATCAGACACCACTGTAGGGGACTGCGTTTTCAGAATCAACGCAATAAAAGATGCCTTTACACATCTAGGCATAACACCTATCCTCCAAAAATAAAAAACAAAGTTTAAAATATCACCTTTCAAAATTTCCCATTTTCGTTTGATGAATCCCATGTTGAAACTATCAGGTCCAGGCGCCTTCGAACTTCCACAATCCTGTACTGCCGATAACACCTCTTCCTCTGTTACTTCACTCTCCAAAAAACAATGACTCGAAGAAGATAACATGTTGAAGTTGCAACCTGGCATTGTAACTTGCATATCTATTGAGCAATCACTAAAATGTGTAGAGAAGTGATCAAATACTACCTGCCGAAGATCCTGTGTGTAGGATACCATGCGGCCATTAAGCAACAATTTTTCTACATTATTATGCCTCTTCCTTATTTTTGCGGTTGCATGGAAAAATTTTGTATTTTTGTCCCCACATTGGAACCACGTCAACCTCGACTTCTGTTTCCATTGTATCTCCTCCATTCTGAACAACCTCCATAGCTTAGAAGTTAAAAGGATCTTACTGTCTTTATCAGTGTCTGTCACCACTCCTTAGACCCACTTAGCATCTATCTCCCCCAAATCTTTCTCTACAGTTCTAATTCTGTCCTCCAAGGTTATTTTCTTATTGCTTTGCAATCTTTAATAACTCTCTTCAGATTTCTAAATTTTCCCCATGCGCTACCCTTTTTTTTTCCTTTTCCCAGGCTTCCGTAATGACCTTATCAAAACCCTCTTCCAGGAACCAATGATCATAAAAGCGAAATGGTAGAAGACCCCAATCTATGCTCTCAGACATCAAGCAAATTGCATTATGATCCGATAGGTAGTTTGGCACTCTTAATAGGGAGATGTCCGAAAAATGGTGCAACAAGTCAGGAGTGAAAAGAAACCTGTCCAATTTGCTCCATGACATTGTCTCCCTAATAGAACAGCATGTAAAATTATCTCCTCTCATAAGGACCTCAATTAACCCAGCTTGAGCCACAAAGCTTTGAAAGTCTGCCATCGCTCTCATATTATAGTGCCTGCCTGTGTGTTCATCAATTTTAAGAATTGCATTGAAATCACCCCCAAATAACCATGGACCTGAAAAATTAACCATCATACTTCTCATTTCACCCCATAGATCCCTCTTCCCCTCATCATTATTAGGCGCATAGATATTGACAATAGCCACCTTTGTATTTGATTGGATAAATGTCCCTATCAAAATCATGAATCTGAAACATTTTATCTTCTCGGACACCTCAAAAACTCTGTCATCCCACAAAATTATCAAACCACCCGAAGTGCCTTTTGAAGCCACTGTTTCCATCGATCCATTACCATCATACCAAATCCATCTCAACATACTTTGTTCCACAATCTCCAACTTAGTCTCCTGCAATAGAAGTAACCATGGCTTATTTTTAATGGACAGACGCCTCACCATTCTCACCTTCTCCTTTTGCCCAAACCCCTAACATTATAAGATATAATCTTCATAAAAAAAAATAATCACCCTATATAAGACGCTTCTCCCGATTAGGCTGCCCTCCATTCTCGAACCACCTCTGCATCCCTTTCTTCCATTACTGTTAACCTTCTTTCTATCTCACTATCATTCCCATTGCTTTGTAGACCCACTTTCTATCCTTGTAGCCATGTTAGCTGTCCTTCATCAGGTGAAGCACAACCTCTTGAAATGCTTGATAAACCCGAAACTCTGTTCATAGAAACCCTTAATTCTCTGGCTTCGTTATCAAAAAGACCCATAGAGCGAGTTCTTGGATAGTTTCTGTTCTCTAAATTTAAAGTCAATAACCTCATTTGTTTTCTAGGCCTACCACGTTTCTTGGGAGTGATTAGCAATTCATTCTGATTTTCCTCCCCACAGTCTGCGTCAGCGACATCCTCACTTCAATTTTCCATATTAAATTGTTTTTTTCGATGATTTATCTCCTTTGTTTGTCGAGTACTGAATTCTTTATCCCCTGCTTCACTACTATCATCTTGTTCTATCCCACAATCATCATTTTGCACATCTCTAAAGCACTGATTTGGAGAATAATCTCTAGAGACCACTACTTCAGCTTCACTATTCCTCACTTCCTTATCTGTATCACCACTGTTACAACTGTCACTGGCCTTCCAATACTATTTGAAATTGTTCGGATACTTTAAGGGTGAAGAGAAATCTCCCGATATCTGTAAAGATTTGGCTACATCGAATCTTTCTCTTGATAAAGTCTTTCCATCAACCGCAATAAACGTCCTCCAGTGTTCTGCAAGTAATCTAAAAAAATCCAGATTCCAGTAAATTAGCGGTACTCTCTCTACCCTGATCCATACAAAATAATCCTGTGCAACATCGTGGGGTTGCCAAGTACGAACCTCTTCGAACTAGTCTCCTCTCCATTTACGCTTTTCTTCTAGAAATTTGGTTTGATCTCCCTTATTTTCAAAAGAGATGAGCACTCTCTTGTGATCAATAATGGCCACCTTGTATCCCAGATTCCCTTGTCCACCAAAAAAATCCTCAAGATTTTTTGGATTAGTCAAGTCATGCAACACACAAACAAATGATGATTTTAACCATTCGTCGGATTTGACTACTTCTCCTAAATCAATAGACTATGTAGCTGGTTTAGAAGTACTCACTAGATCGGCCATGTGAATGGTAGGTTGGAGACAATTTTCTCCCTTCGCTGTATTCACCTGTTCGACCTTTCGAAACTGCTCAAAGTCTAGCAATTCTAATCGGGAAAAATTGCCCTTTGTGAGAAGGTTTTGTACTGCTTCTCTCCTACCAATAGTATGCGCTGAAACTCTCTGATTTATAGCCACAGACTGTGATGAGACTACCTTAACAGGTTCGATAAAACCACTATTAGAAAGCTTAGCCACTGTATCTCCTCTATTATTTGCAGGGCGATTGTGACCTGTAGATCTGAACTGCATAATATCTGCACTGTAACATCCCTTTGAGCGAACATGCAAAGCCTGATCCAAAACAACAAATCTGAAACATTTTTTCATAGGCAAAACCCTACCCTCCGATGGGGTTTGTACCAACCCAGTTTTGGTTTCTGTTCCTGAACCTCGAACCTACAGAGATTTCGATCGTAAAGGTTGGTTGTTTGATAGCCCTTTTTTTTTTTAAAAACCTTGATTACCGTCCACCTCCCCTTGTTTATTTGCTTCTTTCTCTTGCCCGGCATCATTCATCTCTACCTGTTTGCCATCGTCAAGCCTCTTGTTTCCATCGATACACCCTTTTTCTAATCTCTTTTCATCTTTTTTCACCAGCCCTATTCACCACAACTAGTGCATATGTTCTCTCGTCTCTAACAGCAGCCCTTAAGACTTTCTTCTATATTCTTTTTTTGGAAACCCTACCTCAAAAATTAATTAACCTTGTTTGATCTCTTTTATGGTCCAAATCTAGCTCTAGACAGAACTAACCTTCTTCCCAAGATAAACTCAGCATCACACTTGATTATCAGTCGTCTTGTATCTTCTCCAACAACGCGAATGAATCCGAAGAGATCAACCCGATGAGGTCTCCTCTTCCTAGAGATAAACAAGTCGTACACTTTCACCACTCTGTCAAAATAATCCTCTGTCGAAATAATCCATAAGAAGTTTAAACTGAACCCTAGAATGGAGATTATCGATGAAAATAGTAACAATTTCATTATTGTCGACATCCCAAACTGATGCGTGTATAATACAGAGGGGGCAGTTAAGGTAGTTAGCATTGTTAGCTGAGGCAGTTAAGTCAGTTAGCAGTTAAGTCAATACAGTTAGCATTGTTAGTTGTTACTGTTAGCTGTTATAACAGAATGAACCGAATGCAACTAACTTGTCTTCATTGATTAGTATAAATTGTACATTGGTATAGTATTACAATCATAAATGAAAATACAATACAATTCCCATCTCTCTTCTGCTTCCTTCTTCTCTTCTTCTTCTTCTTCTGTTCTCTGTTCTTGTTCTTGTGGCCAGGTTTCTCTCAAGGGTTGTTCAAGTTCCTAACTCTCCTGAATTCCTTGGTGAATTAGTACAGCTTGCATCAAGTGGTATCAAGAGCTTCTTTCTTGGCACCTGGAAATGGCAGACAACACCAGATCACATGATTTTAAGAAGTTTGAAGAGGCTGTCAAAGAATCCTTGAAGGAAATCTCAGCCAAGATCCATGGTCAAGAACTCAGTCAAGAAAGGATCATTGCAGCATTGAGACAAGATATTTCTGCTCTCAACCTCCAGCAGAACCTCATCATGAGCCAGTTTCAAGGAGCTGAACCTGGATCTCAAGCTGCACCAGTTTCCCAGGGGAGGGGACAATATATGGCCACTCGACAGGCCAAGGTGGATTTTCCCAGATTCACAGGGGATGACTTAGGGGGGTGGATTTACAGATGCCAGCAATTTTTTGAAGTGGATGGCACTCCAAAAACAACCAAAGTCAAGTTGGCAGTCATCAACTTGGAAGGAAGGGCATTATAATGGCACCAGAATTGGACCAGGTATAAAGGGGGCAATGCAATCACTTCTTGGGAAGATTTCATTCAAGCCCTGGAGGCTCGCTTTGGGAATAAGCTGTATCGAGACCCTATGACAGAGCTCCTCAGCTGCAAACAAACAGGTACTGTCTCTCAATACCATGACCAATTTGAATTTTTGCTTGGTCGAGTGGATATTTATGAAGAATATGCCATTAGTTTCTTCCTAAAAGGACTCAAAGACACTATACAAAAACCTGTTAGGATGTTTATGCCTAAGACTTTACAACATGCTTTTGCCTTAGCCCAATTACAGGAATCCTCCTTAGAAACCTTACAACATGAACTTACTGTTTTACCTAAGAAACCACCTGCAAACACCTTCCCTGCCACATTCACCAAATCACCACCCCTACTACCAACTCCCAACTACATACAGAAACCACCAACCAGAAACCAACCCTTACAACCACACCTCTCCAGACCACATAACAACATAGCCAGAAACCAAAACACACCATATAAACCAACCAACCTCAGAACCAGTACAGATTTTGATGAAAAAAGGGCAAAAGGATTATGTTTCTGGTGTGATGAAAAATATGATCAGGGGCATAAGTGTCAACGCAGAGAATTGTATCAGATTGAACTTAATGAAGTGGAAGAAGATGTAGTGGTTGATGACAATGCTGAGAATATTGAATGGGAAGAAGAAAACCCCCAGATTTCTGTGCATGCTATGAATGGCCATGTTGACAAGGGCTATAGGACCATGAGAGTGACTGTCTTTATAAAAAAGAAACCACTCCATATCTTGATCGATTCCTGAAGCACCCACAACTTCTTGGATATAGAAGTAGCCAAGAAATTAAGATGCCAAATCATGGACATTAGTCCCTTTAAGGTTGATGTAGCAGATGGCAACAGCGTCCACTGTAGGGCTGCATGTAAGGGATTGGCATGGACACTACAAGGGACCACCTTCACCACAGATGTCTTACTGTTACCTTTGAGTAACTGTGATATGGTGCTGGGCATACAATGGTTAGAAACATTGGGTGTTATACAATGGGATTTCAAACAACTTAGAATGGAATTCATTGTGGAAGGGAAAAAGCATGTTCTCAGAGGTGCTCAACCTCAACCAACTCTCAGAACTGTTACCAGCAAACAGATGGGCAAACTTTTACCTCACTTTTCACAGTGTTCATTAATACAACTGTGTTGCATGGTGATTGAACCAGATTCTGAATGTACACTTCAGACAATCAGCCCTACTATGGATGAAGCAACAACAATTCCCAGGAGATTCAGCAACTTTTGCTCAAGTATGCTGGTATATTTGAGGAACCTAAGGAGCTCCCTCCCCATAGGGGACATGATCACCAAATCCTGCTAAAGGAAGGTACTGCAGCAGTTAATCTAAGGCCTTACAGACATTCTGCACTTCAAAAGGATGTGATAGAACGAATGACTCAAGAGATGTTGACAGCAGGCCTCATTCAGCATAGTAATAGCCCTTTCTCTTCCCCTGTGGTTCTAGTCAAGAAGAAAGATGGCACCTGGAGGATGTGTATTGACTACAGAGAATTGAATAGAGGAACCATTAAGGACAAATATCCTATTCCTCTCATTGAAGAGTTATTGGAGGAGCTTCATGGGGCTGCATGGTTCTCCAAGATTGACCTAAGGTCAGGCTATCATCAGATTAGAATGCACCCTCCTGATGTGCATAAAACAGCATTCAGAACCCATGATGGCCATTATGAGTTCTTAGTCATGCCTTTTGGCCTCACAAATGCTCCCTCCACCTTTCAGAGCCTAATGAATGATATATTCAGGCCTTATGATGGTAACTCAATTAAGAGTTGTAAACCCAAGTGCAGGTTATGTTCAAGTAATAAATTCTCGGGTGTCCGAGGTCGAACCACAGGGAAGCGTATTAGTAAGTATAAGTTTATAAATATATAAGAAAAAGAAAATAAACAAGATATTAGGGAATCAATAACAAAGAAAGTAAACAAGATATTAGAGAACAAAATAAACAAAATAACATAAAAGCAATTAAACAAGATATAAAAAAAAAATAAGAAAAGATGTTGAGGTTAGAGAATCCACTCTTGGTGTTATGCTAAGATTAATCTTGTTTTATTACACAATTGAAATCCACACATAAGGGAGGTTCCAACCGGAAGGTTTAGCAATTCAGTCCAAATTGTCCAACGTCCATAGCATATGATATTATGTTCATTTGGTGTCCTCAAAACTCATAAAAAGAGTCCAAGCATTCCTTATGCCAAGGTATATGTCTACAACAAATCAAGGTTATGAAACCAAGCATTTACTGTGCCATTTTCATTGTCAATAATGAATCAAGATCTCTACTTTGCAAGTATGATTTTAAACCAAAAGAAAATATTATCTATGCTAGTGCTTATAAATGATGATTCATTTTAGCTCATGTTTAAGAGACTAACCTTAGCATTTACCAAGAGCTTCACCTCATCACCTCAACAATATGATTAGAAACACATACTAGATATGAATAAAATGAAAAGAAATGTAAGAAGAAAAAGAAAACTAGAGAAAGGAAAGAAAAAGAAAACTTAGAGAATTTTATTACAATGGCTATCCTACCAATGTATCAATGTATCCCAATACTCATCCAAGGCCCTCTATTTATACACATTTTGGAGGGCTAAATGACAAGAGACAAGCTTTACAAATTTCAAAGGTAGGTATAATAGGTGGGTGCATTTTTCTAACAATTTTCGTCATATTGTATGACAATTCTGATCAGCCAGCTTGATGGTCGATTTTGTCAATGTTGGAGGCTCGATCTGATAAAATGGTCTTCTATAAAAATATACCCCTATCAGTTACGGATCCATAGCCGTTGGAATCAGATCATTTGCGCACGTGGATCGGAAGATATGGTCAAAATACCAAAACGGTGCAGAACAGACGTCATTGCACATCAGCCAACTTGATGGTCGATTTCGCTAGGGAAAACGACTCCGTTTCAAGAAGTGTAAAACATGAAAAAGATAGATATGCCTCTTAGCTTTGCAGGGATACAAAGTTCAGCCTTATTGCTTCAGTGAAACTCGAGATATAGCTGATATGGCAAAAGGTGTCGGAACTGGAACTGAACTGGATTTGCCCTTAATTCTAGTAATCTGAAATCACTCAAAGAAACTTGTGAAAAACACCAAATTACATAAAAATATAAAAGATCATAAACACAATTAGACTAAACAATAATAACTCGTATTTGACACAAAACAATAATAAAACATAACTAAAAACTATATAATTATACGAGTTATCACACCCCCATACTTAGATTGTTGCTAGTCCCTAGCAACGACTCAATAAAATAAGAAAATCTAATCTAATCCATTTTCGTAGGAAATCACGGTGGCACTTAGCATGTGACACAAGCCTTTAAACCCCTAGGTGTCCCTAGTGGACGAGTTTAGTCTCGTGAGGGTTTACTAGGACGATACCCACAAACATTGAAGACATAAGAAAAACTAAAAATAATAATTATAACTAATCCTTCCAATATAAATTAGAGATAATCATTGGACAAGTCTTAAAAACTAATCAATAGCTTAAAGAAATTCACAAAAAAAATCTTGCTTGAATGTAAATAGTTTGAGTTAAGCCAATATTAACATAACATATTTCAATCAAAATAGTGCATATTCAAACTTAATCTCAACTTCTCACATGGGATACTCTCTTGATTTTCACTCTTTAAAGTAGTGGTAAAGTGTTTACACTCAATCAATCTCATGAAAACACTTCTACCATATGCTTGCTTGTCCACCTATTCTCCACTATTTAGATCATACAACTTCATAAATCAAGAGGTCTTTATTCAAGGTTGTAATGGGGCCAAAGGGTTATAATGTGGTTAAAGAACAAAAGGATAAAGATATCACAAAGGTTCCAAAGAGTTCATAGATTTTAGAGACATAATAAGATCATACAAATAAAACTTCTCAAAACTCTTATAAAGCACATAATAACATAGGCTAAATATTCATGTTGAGCCTTTGCATCATTCTAACCAACTTTGTAACATCTTTTTCTAGAAGTTCAAGAGAAGATTTTTTTTTTTTTTAATATGGGAATGTATTTGACAATGATCCCTTTCTTTTTCTCTTGACTTTTTCTTTTCTTTTCTTCCCCCACACTTATCTTTTGTTTCTAACCCAAATTTTCAACTAAAAATATCCCTTGTTTTTTTGCAATATGTCTCAAAATATATAATCCATCTTTAGAACAAGGGTAAGGATATAAGTATATTTAGGCTAGGTGTAAGTTGTGGTTACCAATAAAACAGCATATTTAATGTAGGCTCAAATTGGCTCACTAGTGGGGATGTTCTCTTAGAACATTAATAATGGATGGCTGTTTGGCTCTGGTTATAATCCTAATGCCTCTATCATATTCATGTTGTCACATGTATCAATATAGTCTCAAACGGTTTAAAGCAAGTTCTAGAGAATCATGTAATCATAAGAGCACTCAAGAAAGAAATTAGATTGATTTGTATAATGCATCAATCATTATAGGCTCAAAAACTCACAAAGATGATTATACAAGTCAGATTAAGTCTAAACATGCTTCTTTCTCAATCAACATATCATATTAACATTGGCTCATAAAAAGGTTGACATCAAGCTCAATTCTCATGAAAATCTTCTCACTAATAAATCTGTTTTAGACTTATGCAATTCATATCTCATCATTGTATTGAAAGTAACTAAAAAAAAAAAAACACACTAAGTCTAAACATGCTTTTTTTTTTTTTTTTTTTGTTTTTTTTGTTTTTTTGAAGAAGAAGATTAAATCAAAGTGACAAGGTATGTCTCAAGTCTCCCTTACTCAGACCTTGTTCAGAATGAATACTTCTAAATGTCTTAAAACACAACAATTTTTTTTTTTTTTTTTTTTTAGCAAAATATGTCCCTTACCCCCTACTAAAATATGACATTGTCCCCAATGTCAAATTTTAAAGGTAGAATTTAGGAGATATTACCTGCAGAGGTTGCTAACCACTTATTATAACTGAGACACAACAAGCAAAATGTTAGATAATGTCACAAAGACAAAGTGCAATCCACTCCTTGCTCGTCCATATCTCTTTTTCTTTTTCCGAGCGTTTGCGAAACAACCGTAGCAGATAAACACTCATAAGCTTGTAGCTTTTTGAGTAAATCTTCAATGGTTGTAGCAGAAATTATGGTTCTCCTTGCCTCTGAAAACATGAATCCATTATCCACAGCATTATCTAAATATGAAAGCAAATTACTAAAATAACCATTAATGTTAAGCAAACCAATGGGTTTCTTATTTGTGACCAAAGATGACCAAGAAGCCACGCAAGCTATTTCTTCCAATGTACCCAGACCTCCTGGTAAAGCAATGAATGCATCGACAGAATGGTACATGATTGTTATCCGTTCAGGGATACTCCAGACTTGTATTTCCTTACCCACGGTAGGTCCACAAAAATCTGTGAATAGTTTTGGCACGATTCCTAGAACTGGACTTCCTCCGGCGTGTGCTGCTGTAGCGACTGCTCCCATTAAACCCGTACTACCGCCTCCATAAATCAAGTGGATCTTTTGTTGGGCAAGTATTACTCCAACTCTTATGGCTTCATCAGCGAATATGTTATTTTTCCCTGGATAAGCACCTCCAAAGACACAAATTTTTTTAATGCGTTGGGACGAAGTACTTTCCATTTTTTTTCTTTTTCGAGTGCCTGAAAGAGAATGAGTACATGGTGTAATATATAGAGGACTGAGTAGTGAATCAGACAAGAGTAATAATGTCGTCGAAAGTGTATTTGACCTGTCAGAAGAAAATGTTAACCTAACAAAAGATTTTTGCGTGATTTCAGGAAGAAAATCAAAAAGAGAAGAAAAATCAACCGTAAAAGTCCAATGCAAAAAATACGAGAATAATTACACAAATCGAACAACACGTAAATTAAACCGAAATGAAATTATTGCAAATCAAACCAAAAGCTGAGAAGTCATTTATTGTAGTTGTGATTGTGGCTCACATCTTCCTCTGGTTTTACGTCCAGAAACGGCTTAAACGCCTTCTATGAGTCGAGGATATGCTTCCCATCCAGTTTTCTTACAAGCTGGCAAACAGGGTCTTTTAACATCAGATTCCCAAGATGTTGCCATTCCCTTTGGAATTGCGGCCATAAATCAAGAATTTCTCTTTGTACGTCTCCACTAGGATGCGTCTCAAGAGAAAGTTGGATATTACCCAAATTCTCCTTACTCAGTCCATCCTTAATGAATTCAATTTTATCATCTCGATTAGAGGACGGAATCCCAATAGAACGACATTTACCGTTACACGTCCATCGTGCACATTTGTGGCAATTTGAACTCATGCGCTTTGCTCGTCGCTTCTTTGCAAAAGTGCTTCTACCTGTACCTTCTTGTAGTTCATCAAGATGTGAAGAAATTATGACTGAAAAAGTTTCATTCTCACCCAAAAAGGAATATTTTAGCTCGGATGGCAATGGTTTTAAATCCAGCTTGGGTGGTTCAATAGTTGATGGTACAGTGACATTTGTGAGTGATGGGATTTCCTCAAACTTTTGTTTCCAACGATGCTTATCCTGAAAATAATTTAACAAAGAATTAGTGTGTGAAATTTCTGAAGCATTATCAAACTCACATTCAATTAAATAAGCTTCTAAAGGATCATGGAATGTGGTAGTGGTGAGATGTTCATGAACAAGTTCTTCAATGAAATCCACTTCATGTACTTCTGAATCATCACCAGGTTGCTTGCAAGTGTTGAACACATTTAATTCTAAAGTCATATTTCCAAAAGAAATGTTCAACATACCATTCCTGCAATTTATCAGAGCATTAGAAGTTGCAAGAAATGGACGGCCTAATATAACAGGAATTTGAACATTTGGATTTGAAACAGGATGTGTGTCCAAAACAATAAAATCAACAGGGAAGTAAAAATTATCAATTTGAACCAAAACATCTTCAACTATCCCTCGAGGAATTTTTACAGAACGATCAGCTAGTTGAAGTGTAACAGGTGTTTCCTTGAGTTCACCTAAACCTAACTGTTGATAAACAGAAAAAGGCAAAAGATTAACACTAGCACCAAGATCAAGCAATGCACGTTCTATTCTAGTGTTTCCAATGATGCATGAGATTGTTGGACATCCAGGATCTTTGAATTTTGGTGGAGTAAGGTGCTGAATGATTGAGCTCACACTTTCCGTCAGAAATGCTTTCTTTTGTACATTATGTTTCCTTTTAACTGTGCACATGTCCTTCAAAAATTTAGCATAAGATGGAACTTGTTTGATTGCATCCAATAAAGGAATGTTAATCTTAACTTGTTTGAAAAGTTCATAAATTTCTGCATTTTGATTCAAATTCTTTATTGTTTGCAACCTTTGAGGAAAAGGAGCAGGATGCATACCTTTTTCTTTGTCCAAATTTTCAAGAAGTTTAGACTTAACATCATCCTTACCATTACTTTTCGGAGGGGAAAGAGGATCTTGGTCTTTTGATGGAATCTTTTTGTCAATTGCCTTTCCACTTCGAAGAGTTGTGATAGAACTGGCATTTTCCTGTTGAGTTTCATTGGAGCAAGAAACAAGACATTGAGTAGAAAGGTTAGGCTGAGGTTGAGCAGGAAACTTACCTTTTTCTTGAGTGCGTAATGAAGCTGTCAATGTGGACAAGGTGTTTTTGATCTCATTGATGTCCTGTGAAGTCCGGCTATTCACATTTGCTTGTGTTTGCATGAATGCTTGCAATGTCTCTTCCAAGGTTTGTACACGTGAAGGTTGATAGGAAAAAGTGTTGCCCGGCTTTTGAGATTGTGGTACCTGAACATGATTATTATTCCGCCAACTGAAGTTGGGATGATTTCTCCATTCAGGGTTATACGTTTCAGAGTAAGGAGAAGGAAAAGGTTTTTTAAATGTGTTTATGGAATTTACTTGATCATGCAACGCTTCTTTAAGAATGGGAATGTTTGGACATTCAGAAGTGGGGTGTCCCATGATTTCACAAATTCCACAACTTTCTTCATTTTTAACCGTTTTGACTTCTTTTACTTCTCTAAGTTCCATGGCTTCAATCTTTCTAGCCAAATTAGCTACTTTAGCTTTTATCTCATCTTCTTGACTAAAATGATATTTTCCTCTGTTAGAAACAACATTAGATCTATTGGAACTTTCAGAGGAATTATCTGTGTGCCAGGCTTGAGAGTTATCTGCCAAATGGTCTAAGTAGTCAAAGGCTTCTTCAGGTTCTTTTTCTAGAAACTCACCGTTACACATTGTTTCAACAAATTGTTTAGTTTCGGGAGTTAAACTTTCATAAAAGAAACTAATAAGACGCCATTTTTCAAAACCATGATGTGGACAAGAACTTAACAAATCTTTAAAACGATCCCAGCACTGAAAAAATGCTTCATTTTGATTTTGATTGAAATTTTGAATCTGTCTTTTCAAAGCAGTAGTTTTATGTGCTGGGAAAAATTTCTTTAGAAACTCAGTTTGTAATTCTTGCCATGTGCCAATTGACCTTGGTTTTAAATTATGAAGCCAAATTTTTGCTTTATCTTTTAAAGAAAAAGGAAATAATTTTAGCTTGACAATTTCATTTGTACATTGTTGGTCATTAAAGGTGACACATACATCTTCGAAGTCTTTTAGAAACGAGTAAGCACTTTCTGATTCCAACCCATAGAAATTTGGAAGCAAAGCTATCATACCTGGTTTAAAACGAAAGTTGTTTGCATTGAGAGGAAAAATAAAACAAGAGGGTGATGAGCTTCGAGTTGGTTGCAAGTAGTCACGCATGGTGCGTACTTGTCTGTTCTCATCTTCAGCATGAACACTTTCATTGTCAGCCATGGTAGGAGTTGTATTAGAAAGATTACCTGAAAAAGTTTCACAATAAAATCTAACTAAACGACGAGATCTAAAATCACGTCGCCAAACAAGCATAAAACAAAGTTAATATAAAAATTAGGCGGTATAACCAGCCAATAAAAATAAATTAGGCGGTATAACCAGCCAATAAAAATAAATATATACAAATTAGGCGGTATAACCAGCCAATAAAAATAAATATACTTATAAACTTATATACTTAGTATTGCTTCCCCGGCAACGGCGCCAAAAACTTGATGGTAACTCAATTAAGAGTTGTAAACCCAAGTGCAGGTTATGTTCAAGTAATAAATTCTCGGGTGTCCGAGGTCGAACCACAGGGAAGCGTATTAGTAAGTATAAGTTTATAAATATATAAGAAAAAGAAAATAAACAAGATATTAGGGAATCAATAACAAAGAAAGTAAACAAGATATTAGAGAACAAAATAAACAAAATAACATAAAAGCAATTAAACAAGATATAAAAAAAAAATAAGAAAAGATGTTGAGGTTAGAGAATCCACTCTTGGTGTTATGCTAAGATTAATCTTGTTTTATTACACAATTGAAATCCACACATAAGGGAGGTTCCAACCGGAAGGTTTAGCAATTCAGTCCAAATTGTCCAACGTCCATAGCATATGATATTATGTTCATTTGGTGTCCTCAAAACTCATAAAAAGAGTCCAAGCATTCCTTATGCCAAGGTATATGTCTACAACAAATCAAGGTTATGAAACCAAGCATTTACTGTGCCATTTTCATTGTCAATAATGAATCAAGATCTCTACTTTGCAAGTATGATTTTAAACCAAAAGAAAATATTATCTATGCTAGTGCTTATAAATGATGATTCATTTTAGCTCATGTTTAAGAGACTAACCTTAGCATTTACCAAGAGCTTCACCTCATCACCTCAACAATATGATTAGAAACACATACTAGATATGAATAAAATGAAAAGAAATGTAAGAAGAAAAAGAAAACTAGAGAAAGGAAAGAAAAAGAAAACTTAGAGAATTTTATTACAATGGCTATCCTACCAATGTATCAATGTATCCCAATACTCATCCAAGGCCCTCTATTTATACACATTTTGGAGGGCTAAATGACAAGAGACAAGCTTTACAAATTTCAAAGGTAGGTATAATAGGTGGGTGCATTTTTCTAACAATTTTCGTCATATTGTATGACAATTCTGATCAGCCAGCTTGATGGTCGATTTTGTCAATGTTGGAGGCTCGATCTGATAAAATGGTCTTCTATAAAAATATACCCCTATCAGTTACGGATCCATAGCCGTTGGAATCAGATCATTTGCGCACGTGAATCGGAAGATATGGTCAAAATACCAAAACGGTGCAGAACAGACGTCATTGCACATCAGCCAACTTGATGGTCGATTTCGCTAGGGAAAACGACTCCGTTTCAAGAAGTGTAAAACATGAAAAAGATAGATATGCCTCTTAGCTTTGCAGGGATACAAAGTTCAGCCTTATTGCTTCAGTGAAACTCGAGATATAGCTGATATGGCAAAAGGTGTCGGAACTGGAACTGAACTGGATTTGCCCTTAATTCTAGTAATCTGAAATCACTCAAAGAAACTTGTGAAAAACACCAAATTACATAAAAATATAAAAGATCATAAACACAATTAGACTAAACAATAATAACTCGTATTTGACACAAAACAATAATAAAACATAACTAAAAACTATATAATTATACGAGTTATCACCTTACTTGAGGAAATTCACCTTAGTCTTCTTTGATGACATCTTGGTGTATAGCAAGGACCTCTCTGCACATGTGCAGCACTTAGAAATGGTCTTCCTCAAGCTACAACAACATTCCCTACTAGCCAAAAGAAGCAAATGTTACTTTGCTCAACCCAAGGTCGAGTATTTGGGCCACTTCATCTCTGCTGCAGGAGTCTCCACTGACCCCAAAAAGATTGCTACAGTGCAACAATGGCCCCTTCCCAAGAATGTCAAACAGTTGAGGGGATTTTTGGGTCTCACAGGGTACTATAGGAGGTTTGTTAAGAATTATGGGCTTATTAGTAAGCCACTCACAGAATTGTTGAAAAAGGACCAGTTCAATTGGAATGAACAAGCTACTACAGCTTTTCAAGCCCTCAAGGTGGCCATGACCTCCTCACCTGTGTTACTCTTGCCTGATTTTTCCCATCCCTTTGTCATTGAGACTGATGCATCTGGTAATGGCATTGGAGCAGTGCTAATGCAACAAGGTCATCCAATTTCCTACATAAGTAAGTCACTCTCTCGTAGGCACCAAGGGCTCTCAGTGTATGAGAAAGAACTGTTAGCAATTGTCTATGCAGTAACAAAATGGCACCATTACTTGGTGGGACAACGTTTCAGTATTAAGACTGATCATCAGAGCTTGAAGCACTTACTGCAACAAAGGATCACCAACCCTGGCCAACATGCTTGGCTTACCAAATTAATGGGGTATGATTATGAGATCAACTATAAAAAGGGGAAGGAGAATGTTGCTGCAGATGCCCTTTCTAGGGTCCAATCTCATGAATTGATGCTTATGGCCATCACCAGTGTTTCATCAGAGTTATAGCCTTTAATACAGGCTAGTTGGGACAATGATCCTGACTTGAGCAGGGTCATCCTACAACTTCAGCAACAGCCAAATTCTGACTCTCCCTATACATGGAAGGATGGACAGCTGAGGCGTAAGGGAAGACTTGTGATAGGTAAGGATCACACACTACAAAATCGACTCATTCAGCTGTATCACACTGGGGGAATGGGAGGTCATTCTGGTATGCATGCCACAACAAAGAGACTCATGGTACTGTTCTATTGGAAGGGATTAGCTAAGCAAGTGAGACAGTTTATAAGAGAATGTGATGTCTGCCAGAGGTTTAAATATGATCCTAGTGCTTCTCCAGGCTTGCTCCAACCTTTGCCAATACCTGCTGAAGCATGGTCTCAGGTGAGCATGGATTTCATAGAGGGTTTGCCCAAGTCCTTTGGTAAAGATGTCATCTTAGTAGTGGTTGATCGTCTCACTAAATATGCTCATTTCATCAGCCTGCTTCATCCTTACACAGCAATGACAGTGGCTCAAGCTTATATGGATTTTGTGTTCAAACTCCATGGTCTTCCCACAGTTATCATCAGTGACAGGGATCCCATCTTCCTTAGCAATTTCTGGCAAGAACTTTTTAAGATCCAGGGTGTCTCTTTACACATGTCCACTGCTTACCATCCTCAAACTGATGGTCAGACAGAGGTAGTTAACCGTTGCTTGGAAACATACCTCAGATGTGTATCAGGGGATCAACCTCAAGCTTGGAGCAAGTGGTTGTCTTTGGCTGAATGGTGGTACAACACCAACCATCATTCAGCTATCAATATCACCCCTTTTGAAGCACTTTATGGGTACCCTCCTCCATTACATGTCCCTTATTTCCCTGGAGACTCTTTGGTGCATTCAGTTGATACAAGTTTGCAGGCTCGAGAAGATATGATGCACCTATTGAAGCATCATCTGAGTAGAGCTCAACAAAGAATGAAGGTATAAGCTGACAAACATAGAAGTGATCGACAATTCCAAATTGGGGACTTGGTCTATTTGAAGTTACAGCCCTACAGACAGAATTTCTTGCATGATCGACAATTCCAAAAGTTGGCTCCAAGGTATTTTGGTTCCTATAAGGTTGTTGACAGGATAGGATTGGTGGCTTACAGGTTGGCTTTGCCTGACAATGCAAAAATACACCCAGTCTTCCATGTTTCTCAGCTGAAGAAGAAGCTAGGTCCTGATCCTATGGTGCACTCCCAGCTTCCATTACCTGGTCCCTCTCCTACTCTAGAACCTTTAGCCATTTTAGAAAGGAGAATGGTTAAAAGAGGCCAGCGTGCTGCAACTCAGGTTTTGGTTCACTGGTCCAATTCTTTTCTTGAGAATGCTACGTGGGAATTCTTATACGATTTGCAACAAAAATTTCCTGATTGATGCGTGTATAATACAGAGGGGGCAGTTAAGGTAGTTAGCATTGTTAGCTGAGGCAATTAAGTCAGTTAGCAGTTAAGTCAATACAGTTAGCATTGTTAGTTGTTACTGTTAGCTGTTATAACAGAACGAACCGAATGCAACTAACTTGTCTTCATTGATTAGTATAAATTGTACATTGGTATAGTATTACAATCATAAATGAAAATACAATACAATTCCCATCTCTCTTCTGCTTCCTTCTTCTCTTCTTCTTCTGTTCTCTGTTCTTGTTCTTGTGGCCAGGTTTCTCTCGAGGGTTGTTCAAGTTCCCAACTCTCCTGAATTCCTTGGTGAATCAGTACAGCTTGCATCACAAACCTGCTTGATTGGATTGACTGCTATAGATCCATGGCTGCGGGAATACCTTCCTAGCTCCTCACGTATCTCTTAATCTCTTTCTAATAGTATAAATATTAATAGAAATAATATTTTAATAATTATTAGAACACTTTAAATATTTTAAAATATTAATATAATTAATGTTTTAATAATAAATAATATTAATAGAAATAATAATATTATTTTTAATATTTTAATAATAAATATTTTAATATTTATGCCATATTACTATTTGAAAAAAGTAGAAGTAATATTTTAATAATAATTATATCAATATTAAAATTTGATATTTTTGAATAATATTTTATAATAATTATATTAATATAAATAAAATTTAGTAATTATTATATTAATCAAGATAATATTTTAATAATAATTATATTGATAGAAATAATATTTTAATAATAACTATATTAATAGAACCAAACGAGGCCCAAGGATCAGCAGAGATCAAATGAAAAAATGAAAAAAAAATAAGAAAAGGTAAATATTAAAAGAAGAATTTTATTTCTGGGTATTGCTTTACAAAGAGTTTTCTTAGAGAAAGTTCTTCCTTCAGATGAAAAACTTGCCTCTTACATTGATTTTGGGAGCCTTATATAGAGGTTGGCTCCATGATTTGCCTAAGCACTATTGTGCAGGGAATATATTCCCTGACTCTAGTCTATTTGGATGCTTTTGCATCATTACAACTTTGTGCGGGGAATATATTCCCTAGCTCTAGTCCTATTTGGATGCTTTAGCATCATTACAACTTTTGAATTTTCAAACTGAAACTTTTCAGGAATCTATTCCTTGTCTTTTTTCCTATTCGGATTATTACAATTTGAATTACAGCTGAGACTGTATTTGTACATTTTACAATTTGGAAGTACTCTTGTCAACTTTAAAAAGATTCATGTTTTCTTTCCATATTTTTTTTACACTTTGTCTTGTTCTACCGACAATTTGTGTCATCATTTTTTCTTTGATTTGCCTATAATGACTTCATCATCTGCCAGGTTTATGGTCCTGTTGGAGGATGTTGAGGATTCGTCTTCTTCTGAGTCAGAGTCAGAGTCCATTGAGTTGAGCATTTCTGCCATTAGTTTCTTGTATTCTTTTTTGGTCTTGGCTTGTGCTATGAGTGAACTAGCATTTGTTTTAGCCTGAAGAAATCTGGCTGTATCTTGATCTGGTGCTGCAGATTTGCAAAATTGTGGATTTCTGTTGAACCATTCATTGAGATATTGTGGGTTATATTTTTCTTCATTAAATTTATCCCACCACTTGGTTTTGAGCTTGCAGATAATAAATGGTATACCCTGGTTATCCGTTTGGTATGCATATTCCTAGGATGTAATCCATGAGATACATAATTTTGAGAAGAAGGGGATGGAGGGATGTAATTATTTTTGTATCTTCTTCTGGTTGGAATTTGAAATAATTTGATCATAAAAAAGATCAAATTTATTTGGTAGTATTTCTCTAAGAGGTCCATACCAATTCCACCAATGTTGAAACCAGTACGAAAATTTGTATTGGGCACCAAATTTAAAAAATATGAGCCATGAATGCCGAATGTGCTTGTTGTTAAACAAAAAAGTATTGAACCAAGCCTGTTGGTAATCCCAGTATGTAAAGAATGGGCAATGGTTAGTCTTGGTGGTAAATTTGGTTGGGAATTTTTTTGTTGTGTTTGGCTTTTCATCCCAATCAACTGGCTGAAGGACCTTAAGAATTTGGGCAGTAGAGTGGGTTATGAAGTTTGGGTTTTTGGGGTCTGAAAGTGTTTGAAGATTGCAGAACTTGTCTGGACTAAAATGTTTTCATAGTATTGATGGGTTTTTTAGGGTGTCCCGTCGTTTAAAATGTCATCCTTTGAAAACAATTTTAATTACTAAATTTGGGGATTTTTCAAAAAATCCTTCTTCTACCAATAAAACATTTTGGACTGCTTTTTTGGGGAAATAATGTGATGAACTTTTTTGAGTAGCTGAAGAGGATGCTACTTGATTTTGGGGAAAAATAGTTTGCAGAGATTTAGGTTTGTGCAAAACAATCTCTGTATTTTTTGAAACCTTTGTTGCTTGGGCAGCAATCTGTTTGAGAGGTGATTCCTCTTTTGTTTGTGCAAATGCTAATGCAAGTTATGGGGATTGGTAGAGTGATTCAATCCATTTTTTAATCTAGGAGCTAAGCTCATTTGGATCTCGTCCATCTTGAAAAATTTCAGGGTTTGAATTTTTGGAAGAACATGTGGATTCTTCCTTTTCTTTTTGGGTACATATTTCGTACCATTACTTGATTGGTTTTTGAGAGAAAGTGTCCTCCTTTTTTGCTTTCCCTTTATCTCTCAATTTTGGTGGCATTTTGGAGGAATTCTCTGGTGAGAAAATCAGGCAAAGAATTAGAGTCACCTTTGATATGTTCAATTTCGAAATCAAATATACTTAAAATTGGTTGCCATCTGGCAAAATTTTATTTTGATGCAATGTTTTGAACATCTTTTTGTAAAACTTCTTTTACTGATTTGCAATCAATTCTAAGCAAAAATTTTTGATTGATCAAATCACTTTGAAATTTTGTAATACATAAAACAATGGATAAAATCTCTTTTTTATTGTACTATATAGGTGTCCAATGTTTAGAGGTAAACTGAGTACTTGTTCTTTTTCATTTTTGATATGTTTAAGGATCCCACTATATCCTATTTTCGAGGATCAATTTCTACTATTTTTGAGGAATTTGGGTCTGCTAGGTGTAAGCAGGGTAATTCCTTAATTTGTTTCTTAATTTGTTGAACAATATCAGTATGGATTTTGGACCATAGTTTTGGATCCTATCATATAACGGCTTACAGATTTTACTAAGGCCTCGATAAAAGTCAATGACATAATTGAGGCTACCTAAGAACCTTTAAAGTTGGATTTTATCTAAGATTTGGTCAGGGAACTTATCTGTAAAAGTTATAGATCTTTCTATTGGAGTAATAGTTTCTTGCGTGACATAATGTCTTAAGAACCTTACTCGTGTTTGGAATAGGCTAATTTTTTACTTAGAAACCACTAAACCATTTTTTTCAATAATCTTGATAAAAATATTGAGATGTTAAAAGTGTTGATCTAGATTTTCTGAGAATACTAGAACATCATCTATGTAAACAATTGTAAATTGAGAATAAGGATTGAAAATATCATTCATTATTCTTTGAAACTCATATGGTGCATTTTTTAATCCAAATGGCATTACATTCCATACGTATTGGCCAAAAGGGACTGTGAATGTTGTTTTGTATCTTTCGCTTTCTTTGATTTGTATCTGCCAAAATCCTGATTTCATGTCAAATTTTGAAAAGATACTGGCATTACAGAGTTTTTGTAACAAGTCTTTTTTGTTTGGGATTGGATATCTTATCCATTTAATGCCATATTTAATGGTTTGTAATTGATTACTAATCTTGGGATCCCTCTTTCAAGTTCTGCATTTTTCATTACATAGAAGGCAGGACAATTCCATGGTGAACTGCTTTTTCTTATTAGCCTTTTATTGAGAAGATCTTGTATTTCTTTTTTATAGAATTATTCTATTTCTTTGTTCATTTGAATTGGTCTTGCTTTGTAGGAATCTGTCTTTCATCAAAATCTTTTTCGTATGGTAGGTTTACCTCATGTTTTTTCCTGTCCCAAAAGGCATTTGGAATGTTAGAGCAGATTGTTGTTTCAATGTGGTTTTTGATTCGTTCTATCTTTTGTTGAACAGATTTTATTTTTAGTTAGTCACTTAATTTTTGAAGTGAATTTCTTCCTTGAGAAAAGAAATTTGTTTCTGTTTATATTAATTAAATTATTGATTTGTCCTGTATGAATAGACAAAGATTTTTAACTTTTGGTTTTTCTATAAAAAGAAATGTTATTTTGGTGTTTAATACTTTAGTGGTGATTTCTTGATTTGTCACTTCGTAAGGTTTGAGTAAAGATATAAAAGGTATGCCTAGTATGACATTTTGCATTATATCTTTTACCATTAAGAAGCATGTTTGATATTTGATTCCTTTATTACAAATTTCTGCATTAGGAATTTTGTATGTAATTTTGAGTTTTTCACCATTGGCGGCTTTTAGAGCTTCTGATGTTTTATTATAGTATTTGGTTGGAATAATACCTTCTCTAATACAATTCTGGTCTGCTCCAATATCAAATAGTGCTATTGTTTCCCATTGAAATTCATTATTGATTAAAAGATTTATTTTAATCAAATATCTTTATATGAAGACTTCGGTGAGGATCATCATGTATTCTTGTGAATTTTCTTCTGGTTCTGGTTCCGTATCTGAGGAACTTTGGTTTGGGGTTTGCATCTGTTCTTTGATTTCTTCTTGTTCAATTTTTAGTTTAGAGAATTCTATTTTAATTTGTTTGATTTCTGTTTGTAATTCAGAATTTGTTATCTGTTTAGGTTTTGAAGTCTCATATTTACTGAATATGATATCTTTTATATTATACATTTGTGATTGATTTGTGATTATGTCTCTCTCTGGTCTTTCTTTTAAAGAAATTTTTAATTTTTGGAGATATTCTTTTTTAAGATCTGAATCTTGAATCTTATCAATAATTTCAATCATAAATTCTTGATCTTTTGTTAAGACGTTTATTTGTATTTCATAATCTGTTGAGGATCGGGATGTTGTTTGTATTTCATCTATTTGAAATTCGTTTGTGGAATCTGTATTTTCGGATGTTTCATAATCTGATGATGGTGATTCTAGGAGAATTTCGTTGATTTTTTGTTCAACATCCTCTTCCAATTGGAGATTATTGATTTTTCTTACAATATTTTGAGATATGACATTGTTTTCCGCACTTGTATCATTTTATTGTTTTGTTTTGTTTATTTTATTTTATTTTCAGCTTTTTGTTTTTTTTCTCTTTTCTATAAATTTTGTATTTTGGGTTTTTGTAATATTCAGGAGAATTTTTTCTTATGGATTTTGTTTTTGCAGGACAGCATGTTTTTGAAGACAAAGGTTCCTGTCGAATGTCAAATTGGCGACAAAAAAATCCTAATTCCTTTTTACATTGTTGCCTTTCTTTTTTAAGCTATTTTTGTAATTTTAGATTTGATAATAATTCAAAATTCCTATCTTTGAGGTGTGAAGGATCTCCTATTAAGTATTTAGATATTGAAAAGATTAAGGTTGCTACCGCATCTTGAATTTCTCTCCCTTGTTCATCAAGGATGTCTTTTCCTTGGTTATCTTTTTTAATGGCTTTCAAAATTTCTTGTTGTTGTTTTGTGGTAAGAGAATTATCCCACCATCCTTTTAGTTGCCCTGTAAATCTGGCAACCAAAAGATTTGCTATTGCATGATCGGTGATTTGGCTTGTCTGGTTTTGTGATTTGTAAACATTTGACACCATTGTCATTTGTTGGAGTGTACTTAGGATGTTGTATTTAGACATATCGTCAATGTTCCATTCATATATGGTATTGGCATTATATTTGTTTTGAAGAACGGGTTTTTCTTCAATGTTTAGATCAGGAGCAGTGATTTTTGGATAGTAAAGTTTTTTAGGTTCTTTCCAGGTCATTTTATTAATTTGTTGTCCATATGTTAAATCAGAATCTGTTTGTTGTTTTATTGTATTTATGGAGTGTTGGGTTGGAGTATCATGAATCACTAAGTCAGATTTTTGGCTCTCTAAAGCGTCAATTCTATTTTGGATTTTTGTTAGGAAATCATATTGGGTTCTTTGGAATGCTTTTGGTATTTCGAAAGGTGTGAAAATTGGTTCTTCTAAGACTCTAACCGTTTCAGTGCTGATTGGTTGATTTTCAATTAGGGTTTCAATGTTTTCTAATTGTTTTCCAATGGTATGGAGATTTAAATTAGTATAGTTATTTTGTTCAACAATCATTTTGATATCTTTAGAGAAAATTTGTTCTCCAATATCTGGAGCTCTCATTCTTAGAGGAGTTGCTTTTATCCCTACATTCTTGTGGGAATATTGGATTTCCATTACAGGGGGTGTGGAGCTTCTACTTCTCATCTGTTTGTTTGCCATTTAACAATATTTTTTGTAGCATTTATTATTTTGAGATAATATTCTTCAAACCAGTCAAAGAATTTTATTTGAATTTTATTGGAGCTCATAAAATTGTAGTAATCTTGAAGAATTTTTTCTTTTTCTTTATCAAAGTGTTTGAAATAATTTTTTCTTTTCTGTTTATTTTTTCAGAATAAAAATGTTTTCTACACCATTCTTTATTGATTTCAAAATGTTTTTCTAGTACAAATATTTCAGAATTTTCTTCAACTCTTGCATTGTTAGTCATTGATGAATATGTTGGTGACATATTAGGCGAGGCCGTTGGACTCGGTTGTTGTCTGTTGTAAACAGGTTGGGGGATATTTGAGGAATTATTTATTCCTTGTAGATTGGTTATAACAGTGGATGGTATTGATGAAACAGAGGCTCTAGCCGTCCTAAAGTCTGTTCTTTGTGTTCCTATAGAGGATTCATTGTCTAAGATATTTAACCCCCCAAAGGCTATGCTTGATTGTCCTATGTCAAAGGATTGCCTTGGGGGCATTCTTCTTGGTCTATCAAAGACTAATTCAACAGAACCGTCATTATATTGGGCAATATGGTTTATCTCTGTGTTTTGAATGGGGCTTGGTCTGCGGCCCCTTCTAGTCTCCATCTATGTGGAAGTTGAACTTCATGCCACTGTATGGTTTTGGGTATTGTGGTGTGAGCACTTGACATGTCTGTTTAAATTAACAATGTTTCTCCTTTTGGGCTGTGGATCAAGGCTTTTGAGTTAACTACTAAATACTTGGCTTTATAATAAAGTATGTATACTAATGTTAGAGCTTCAGATCCTGCTCTCAGTTCGTAGTTGTGGGTTTGAATTTGGAGTGTTAAAGAACTCAAAATATTTTTATCAGTTAATGAAACCATTGTAGACACCTAATTTTGTCCGGACCCTCTAAACTAGGTAAATTCTTCCTTGTACTTTTTAGAATGCAGAAAATCTATTCTCATCTTGCAGATGGTCCTCCAAGACTTATGATTCGGAGTTCATCATGAAAAGTCAACTTCGACAACTTCGAAAAGTCAACCACAAAAAGTCAACCACATAAAAAGTCAACCCTTGGTCAAAATCAAGATTTGAAGTTGAATTGAACAATGGTGAAAGAATTTTGATAATCCAAGGTCTACAACAAAAGATATGGAGTTCGGAAGAGGGATTGCGGAAATTTCAGTGTAGGGAAAGCCCTAATTCGGCAAATTTGGGGAAAAGTGCTTAAACGATTAAATTGGTCGAAATTGGAGGTTCCAAATGGAATATAATTAAGGACTACGGGTATTGGAAGGGCCAATTGGAAGTAGAACCAAAGGAAGAGTCAATTTGGAAGGAAAACCGAAAATTAGGGTTATGGTTAAAAAGGGAGAATTTTGCAAATTTAGGGAAAACTGCAAAGATGGCCCAATTTGGTAAAATTGAAGCCCCCAGTTGATAAAGAATGAGTAAACAAGGATAGCCCAAGGCCCAGTTTGAAGTGAATCCAAAAGAAGAGCTGATTGGAGCAAAAACTAAAAAACGAGAAAATTCATGAGTTTGAAAAGGGGAAAACAAAATTGGAGGGGAATTTATTCGTAAAAATTGGGTGTTTTTGGACCAAATATAGGACAAAGGAATTGGAAAAAGAAAATCCAAAAATCGGACCCGTTTTGAGTAAAATCGATGTTTCGGAGGTTGGAGGGCAATTTCGAAAAATCCTAAAGAAAATTTTAGGCAAAATGGTAAACGAGCTCGAAAAATTATGAAAACTTTCTTTGCCATAATGGCAAACCATTATTATAAATTCCTTTGCCATGTCATAATGAAAATGTTCGCCATGTCATGATAATTATGCATGTTGTTTGATTTATGTTTAAATCTTAGTATTAATTTGCATATCCATAATCATTTTTAAATGATTTTAAAAGAATGGAAAATAATAATGGTTTTTAATAAAATAAGGATGTTCTCGAGTTAAAATAATTCATGAGTTCTATGATGGGTTTGCCGGGGAGGATATCATCAATTACCATTAACAACGGAATATCTTTTTTTTCTCAAAAAATGAGGGTGATTCGGAGAATTCCAAAATAAATAAAAGTTTCTCTTTGCCAGTACTCTCGAAAAACATGAAAAAAATTTACATTAATAAATTCCGGATCATTCTAAAATAATATGATTGTTTTTAAAAAAAGGGAATTATTTTTAATGTCGAAACTAAAACTGACTTCCATCGAGACTTCATGATAACACGTGATTAATAAGGCACCGTTTTATATAGGTGTTGTGGGGGTGCTAATCCTTCCCCATGACGTAATCGACTCCCAGACCTATCTTTGTTTTTGTTTTTTTATTTTATTTTTTCCCTCTAGTTTAAAGCGCGAATTTTAAAATTGGTTTTTCAAAATGTTTTAATTAATTTTAAAATGTTTTACAAAATCGATTTTAATAGGTGACCGATCACACCTAACCAAAAAAATCGATGGCAACTCCATTTTTTTCGAGATTGTTTTAAAACCCTCATTTTTTTCTATTTAAGAGGAACCACAAATAATTTTCTTTTTCCTCTTTTCCCCACACTTTTTTAATGACATCTGGATGGGTCCCACAAAGAACCAAGTTATAACATTATGAAAGGAATAATTTTAAATTTTTAAGTAAAAAAGAAAAAGTCAGCAAATAGAATTACCAAGCTTTATGCAATACATCCTTAAAGAACTGCTGGTAATTAGGGCAGAAAAGTCAGAATCCTAAATTGGCAACGCAATACAAGCAACAACTTTTATCTACTTCTAATTACTAACTAAAAATAAATAAATAATTCATGATTAATAACTTTTTATTTAAGATTAACTTAATAAATAACATGACTTCATGGAAGTTAGTGTATATTTTACCAAATATCAAGCAAGTAAGAGGGCTTTCACAAATTAAAGAAGAATAACTACATTTTCTTTTAAATCTCATGAGTAATGTACTTTATCTTTATTAAATGTTGGGTTACCATCTTCCAGAATATCAAATAGTTATTGCACTCTAATTCATAAGTTAATTATAACAATTTGGAACTAATAATTAGATTAACAGAATATAATTATATAAAAAATAACAAAAACAATAAAAAGTTATTCCATTAAACGTCAAGTGTTGAAAATTATCTCTTTTGTTACTTACATATATAGCAGCAAAAAATGTCAATATAAAACTCAAATCAATATTCACTTATATATAATGTTGAATTAAACAATCTTGCCTATCAACTAATTTATGTTTGGTTTGGTTGAGGCTTTTCTTTTCTTTTATTTTTTTTCAATAAAATAAAATAAATAAAAATATGTAAAAGATAAAAAACCAAAACCAAAAGTAATAGCATCTATCCAACAAACCTTTAACCATTTAAAATATTTTGCTCGTCTTAGGAGCTGAATATTAACCCTTGCATTGGGGTTAAGATTCTCTCCATTAGTTTTCTATTCATTATTTTTTAATATAACCTTAATTACTATTTATAAATATGATTTTCATAATTTATAAGTGGGTCTCAATCTCTTACAAGTTAAGATTCTCTCCATCGATTTTCTTTTCACTATTTTTCAATACAACCTTAATCACTATTAATATGATTTTCACAGTTCATAGGTGGGTCCTCTACATATGAACAGTAATGATAATTGTATTAAAAATTAATAAACAAAACAATTAAAGGAGGACAGCACAACCCCTTACATTGCATGATAAAATATAAACCAAACACGTCTTTGCTCTCTCTCTCCCTTCCCCCTTCATAGTCTCCTTTTGGTTTTGACACAAATTAACCACATTTTACGTAAACAAACTTTTGAACACGTCTAAGTTCTAACCTAAGAAAACCCCACCATAGCCCTTCTACCCTGCAACAACAACAACCACCAACTAGGAAAATCCCATCTCGAATGGATCTTTCCGATGCCATTAAGCAACAACATGGATCATGATAACAAAGAAACTCATTTTATTTGAATCTTTTCTTTGATTTCTCAAATGCCTGAACCAGATCCTAAGGCTGGCCGCACATACATATGGACCATCAGTTCCATTTTATTTATCTGTATTGTTGCTGGGGGTGGCTGTCTTTTAGCCTACATGATTGTTCCTGAATCTCAACCCTCGATTTTGCTTCCTGCTCTTGGTTTTACCCTTGTTTGCATGCCTTGGATATTTTGGACCATAACAGTAGTATACCGTATAACGTCAAGGGCCTTTGGATTCAGGATGGTAATTGGTAGTTTATATGGAAATGGTAGTGTTGCTGCCAAAGGTTCTGACAATGGTGGTGTTGGTGGTTGTGCAGCTGCTGGTGTTAATGATATTGGTGGAGCACAAATTCTTGAAGTTAATGCCAAATCTCCACCAAATTCTCTTGAGAATAATGGAAGGGAAGCTCAATTTGGAGAAGCTAAAAATGGTGATATTGGCCAGGAAAGAAATACCAAGAGAGATGGTAGCTCTTCCTCAAGAAATTCAAATGATATATCTGTTACCTCACGTGAGAGTGAAATGCCATTGGCTTTATCAATGCCATTGTGATTAAAATTAGGTGAACCATTTGCAAAATTAATTCGAATGATGCATGACATGATTGCAAAGGGTTGGATCTCAAGCCATGATGATAACTTTTCACCAGGAAAGGCTTTTTCTTTGTTTCTTAATATATATATATATATAGAGAGAGAGAGAAAGAGAGAAGGGATATGTTCATGACTGTATATAATTATACTGATCTTTTAAGATCCCAAGTTGTTGCTTAAATTTAATATGGAGGTAGCACCCTTTTGCACAACCAAAACATTTTTCTTCTTATGGAAATGCACATTTGAAGCAAGAAAGAAAAATTCTTGCCATTCTCAGTTCTCTCTATATCATCTTTCCTTAACCTTTCAAACACAACATTAGACTAATTTTTGCTTTCCCCATCCTCACTATTGTTCTTATTTTTCTTCCTTCAGCTTATATCCTTAAGTCATTTAAGGAATTTTTTTTTGTCATATAAATGTGACATTCTTTTTTCTTCAGTGACTATTGAAGAAACATTATCATTGTTTGTAAGGAAACAAACTGATTTTATTGCAAAACTATTGCATGAGGGTTGCTTCTCTGGCTTTTATATTGATATTCTATACTGAAATTATTCAGGTACTTTTTTATGCTCAAACGACTTTATGATGTAATGACTCAATGCTTTTAATGATGGAAAATGTTATATGCATAAAAACATACGCATAAAAATACACATAATAGATTTTTCTCACATCAACTTTTTAAATTTAATAAAACATTATTTTATTTTTTTTATTTTTCAAAAATACCATCACAAAATAATAATATGTATATTTTTATGTGTATGTAGCATTATCCTTTAATGATCCATCTATGGAAAAAGTTTTATCTAATTCTTGTGTTGATGTTTAAGCAATATATCATCATGAAGCAAATTTGATAATTCCTGTTTTAAATTTGATAAAAATGAAATAAATTTGAATATAATACTTGCAATTGCGTGAAAAATTACATTTTATTTCATTAACTTGATAATCATAGTAAAAATAATAACAAAAAATCTTAAATCTCGATTCACATTAAGCAACTATGGTATAGATTAGTAGAAACTGACTTATACACTTAAATTAGTTTTCTATTTTTTAAAAAAATCTCATCTTCTTAAGGTAAGTGTTATTAAGGCATGCACCTAAGCATTGTGCCTAAGTGCCAGATAACAAACGACAAAAGCACCTCAAACTCTTTATGGTAGACTTGGTAATTTGTGTATTTGTATTGTGTTCCAATTATTTTTTCGTATCATATATTTGTATTTAAAGTATTATATACTTATAAAAATTTTGACACATTAATAATTCGTGTTATATAGATTTTGACAAATTCTTGTATTCGTACCATTTTCGTGTTATTTTTTTTGTATTGTATCATGTTTTAGTTATTTTTCTTGTGTCGTGTTCAAAATTGTTAGGTCTACTTTCAAGCGAGACACATTTGATCAAGAGTAAGTCTGGTGTACCTACGCAAGCTATTTTGTAAGGCATCTAGGTGAGTCTAGGCACAACGCCTAAGCACCAAACAATAAAAGGCAAAAGCGCCTCAAACCCTTTCGGACGAGGCGAATTTGATCAGGCATATATCTGGTGTATCTAGACGCACTTTTTTGTAAGACGGTAGACACAAAAAAAACCCGCTTGATTGGAATTCTCTTTAACCTTTTTAATTAACTGTACATTTACTAATAATAAAAAAGGATAATATCAAACTTTTTACTTCTCAATGTTTGAGTATTCAACAACAGACATGGGATCATAATAAATTATGCATCTTAATCAACAAATGAAAAAAAAAATTGCATGTTTTGTAGGATAAATTGAACCACTCTTTAGAGCTTATTATCATAATTATATATCTTAAGTTTATTTTATATATACACATATAGCCATAAAAATACACGCATATACATATTGCGTCATACTTCACTCAAGAAAGCGTTTCTTTTACGTTTTGCACCTCAGACAATATAAGGGTTTTAGTACTTAAAACGCGCTTTGCGCCCTTGATAACACTAAATAAAGCAGTAAACCAACAAATTTTTTTAACCACTTAGATTAGACCTGGCAATTCATCCTATCGTGTTTGTGTATTTTCACATGTCATAATCGTGTTTAAGATTTTATATATTTAAATAAACTTTGATACGTTAATAATTTATATTATATAGATTTTGGCACATTAGTGTATTTGTATCGTGTTCGTGTTATTTTTTCTTGTCGTGTTGTGTTTTTTTATCGTGTTTTAGTTATTTTTTCCATGTCGTGTTCGTGTTGTATAATCGTATCGTATCCAAAATTGTCAGATCTAACTTAGATGAAACCAACAAAACACAAGTATATCATATAAGGACAGAAGCACTGTCAATTTCTCACTCTTCACAGCTGTACCATATCTACCAAATAATTTATAAACTTCTTTCACTTTCAAATTTCAACTTTAAAGCACTAATTAAGTTCACTCTTTACGTGAAAATTCTTCAGTAACTTCTGGTTGTAAGAGGTCCACAACATTTTTCGTGACCTATAAGTGATCTGTAACACCTCATTATTCATTTTTTTATCACATAGGAACTTCTCTCTCTTTTCCAATTTGAGTATAAGCTTTCTTACTCTTTGAAAAAATTTGGGTCATGCTCTGACGAAATTCACAAGCAGTATCCTATAATTAAAATAAAATGTTTTTCATAATCTAGTATTTTTACAAAAAACAATATGATTAATTACCGAGTATTACGGGCATCCATAAAACCTTTTACTTTGACTTTGAATAGTCTATGCAATTTACATAAGTTACCTTCATAGTCTCATCTAGAGGTGGCAATTGAGCTGGTTTGGGTTAGGTCATTTCGAGTTCGGATCATATCAGGTTCAGATCTTTTCGGGTTCAAGATTTTTTGGGTTTGGGTTTTTTTGGTTCGAACCTTTTTGAGTTCAAGTCTTTTCGGGTTTGGACCTTTTCAAGTTTAAGTTTTTTCAGGTTCGAGTTTTACGTCATTCTTTTTTGTTAGATGTAATCATTATTACACAATTTAAATGTTTAAATCCAAAAATATTTTTTTTTAAGTAAGTTTTTGTATGGTATGATATTTTTAATTATATTTATATATTAATATCAACATTTGTTAACACCAAAAGGATATAACATTAATTTGTTATATAAAATCAATTTGTTACATAATTAATTATAAAAAATATGTCATCATATTGATATTTAAAATAATTGATTCGATGAACTCAAATATTCAACATACATTATGATTTATATCATGCATATGTTGGGATTCGGCTCATGCTCAAACAGAGATAATGTATAATTTAATCAACAAGTTAAACATACAACGCAGCGGAATAAAATAAAACATAGAGAAAACTGAATCCCTCCAAGGATCTACCTATGAATTCAAAACGATCAGCCTGTCAAGAACAGATAACAATCAAAATCTCATACCTCTATATTGGAGATTGCCGAAACCTCAAAACAGATTCTTGACGTTCTTGTTCTTGTACACAAAGCTCGCTTGTCGAAAACCAAAGTCGTCCAATTGTCCGACCTCTAACAGTAATCCACACAGGTGATCACAGGTGATCTGAAAACCTTCGCAAGGTTGAGATTATGTTTTTCCAAGACGATACTAGTAGTCTAGGTTCTGAGAAACCTTCCTCCTCTACCTTAGTTAGCCTAAAGAAAACGAAAGAATCGTATTCTCTCTTCTCTCTAGCTATTCTGCTGAATCTCACTTGTTAGTGTGATAGACGTCGATTTAGGTTATCCTTAGAGGGGGAGGTGGCAACAACATAAGCATATATATATATAAGTAGGTTTAGTATCTGCCAACTATTGGACTAACTACACTAAAGCCCTTATACATATTATTAAATATTCATATTAAGCCAACAACACTTAATGAATATTTAATCTGGCCCAATCTCATTTTAATTTCATTAATCACCTTTTGTTGTGACCCATTAGGCTCTTAACATGTTGGCAATAAATATAATTAATTCAATTAAGAATTTTCTATTCATATTTATAGATCATGAGCGGCATCTAGCAATGCTTCATGACCACCCAAATGCCAAGAGAGTCATCAAGCTTCAACAAGCCTTTCATGTACAATATGTCTGTGTAATTCGATCCCTTCATCATATATCCCGGGATAGGAAAGAGCATGGTTTAGTGTCTACTCTTAATCCCATTCCATATTAGATCTGCAGCTTTAATATTAAATCCTTAAGTATTGCCTTGGCCAAGGACTTCCATAAGTTAATATAAGCAAGATACATGTGAGATATGTCCCCTCATATCACTTGGGGTGATGAATCCTCTCTGGACCACTCATTCATTTTCGTATGCTTCATGTCATACCCAATAACACCCTACTATAAGCATCCTCATGATTGGGACCCGTTCGTGATGAAATCTAAGTATGAAAGTTCACATACAAGATGACTTGGTGTCACAAGTCAAAGGATTACTTACACTATTGACACGTGAGAGTATTTTCCCATAGACACTTGAGTGAAACACCAAATGGAACTCTCATAGCGAGTCATGTTCAGTGAACTTGTTCAATAACAAGCACCCATATGTTATCCCCATGTATCTCTATACTTTCAACCTATGAGACCGGTTGCATGCATCAAGTGCATGAATGCTTAACATATGCCAGTCTTTGAGCATTGTCAATGCCTTGTCTTGACAATACGATGACCAGAAACAGTTTTAGAAATACAACATTGATGCATAAGGATCCTCATAACTGTAACTCCTTACAATTCTTTTGCAATGTCATCTTGTTTTATGGGCTTTATCTTCACAAGTGATTTATAACAATTATAACAAAACTTATGGATAAATAAATACCTCAATTATAATTAATAAACTATAATTGTGCAATACATGAATATATAAATAGTGTTTTACAAGCCCAACTAGATTGGCTTGCAGGGCTTACACCAACAATCTCCCACTAGAACTAAAGGCAATCGCCCATGTACTTCCATGGACGATTATGTTTCTGCTGGGACAGAAATCCTCAGTAGGTAACCTTTTTCATATTAATGTCACCTCTTTCAATGATTACACTAATCAGGTGAAACTGCCCTAATATATGTATGGATCTACGATGAGACCTTGGTTCCTTAGCTTGCGCTATGGCTCTATTGTTATCACAGTAAAGTGGTACTGGATCAACAATGCTCAAAACCAACCAAGTTCTTTAATGATTAAAAGATCAAACAACCTCCTTCATTGCCTCAAACAAGGAATATACTCGGCTTTGGTTGTTGAATCTACAGTCATCTCTAGTTTGGAACCTTTCCAACTGACTGTACCAAGATTCAAGGTAAATATATAATTACACTGCGATTTACTGTCATCCTAATCAGATTAGAAGTCAGCATCTGTATAACCCCTAACTTGGAGTTCAGCCCCTCCATAGACCAAGAAAGTATCTTTAATGCTTTTTAAGTACTTAAGGACATTCTTCACAGCAGTCCAGTGACTTTCACTAGGATTGCCCTTTTTGTATCTGCTCATGACAGTCAGAGCGTATAATACATCTGGTCTATTGCACAACATAGCATACACGATAGATCCAATTGCCGAAGCATATGGAATCCTATCCATTCATGTCCTTTATAAACAAGTTTTAGGACACATCTCTTTCAAGAGAGGTATGCAATGTAACATAGGCAAGTTTCCTCTTTTGGAGGTATCTATGCTAAACATTTTAGCACCTTGTCTATGTAAGTGGATTGGGAGAATCCAAGCAGGGTTTTTGATCTATCTCTATAGATCTTAATTCCTAGAATAAATGTTGTTTCTCCCAAATCCTTCATGGAGAATTGTTTCGACAGCCAGACCTTGGTGGTCTGAAGCATAGGCACATCGTTTCTTATAAGAAATATGTCATCGACATATAGCACTAGGAACACGACTGCATGTACATTTACCTTCTTGTAAACACATGCTTCATTAGGATTCTTAATGAAACCAAATTCTTTAATTGTTTCATCAAACCTACTGTTCCAACTTCGAGATGCTTGCCTTAGTCCATAAATGGACTTTTGTAGCTTGCGTACCTTATTAGAAGAGGCCTTGGATGAAAAACCTTCAGGTTGTGTCATTTACACTTCCTCTTGCAAATTCCCGTTAAGAATGCAGTTTTTACATCAATCTGCCATATCTCATAATCATGGTATGCATCAATAGCAAGCATAATCCTAATGGACTTTACCATGGCAACTAGTGAAAAGGTTTCTTCAAAATCAATGCCTTTAACTTGATTATAACCTTTTGCAACCAATCTGGCCTTATACATTTGTATGTTGCCATCCATGTCTGTCTTTATCTTGTTGACCCATTTACACCTTATGGATTTTATCCCTTGAGATGGATCAACTAAAGGCCAAACTTGGTTAACTTCCATGGCATCCATTTCGGATTTCATGGCTTCTAGCGATTTCTTGGAATTGATGTCCGACATCGCTTCCTTATAGGTAGTAGGTTCATTATCAATAGGCAAACCATCTCTTTCCAAAAGAAATCCATATCTTATTGGAGTTTTCCTCTCCCTACTAGACCTTCGGAGTACTTGTGTTTCTTAAGCGTTAGTCCGAGCATCCAATGCCTCGACCAATGGCTCAGGTTCCAAAGGAATGTTAGGTTTTGGTTCTTGAACTTCTTCAGGATCTACTTTACTCCCACTGAATCCTTCTAGTAGAAACTCTTTCTCTAGAAAAGCATGACACAAACACCTTTTGATCAGTAGGACTATAAAAGTAATATCCAACAGTCTTTTTAGGATATCCTACAAACTTACATTTTTCTGATCTAGCTCCCAGCTTATCAGAAGGTGCTTGCTTCACATAAGCAGTACATCCCCAAATCTTTAGATAAGATAAGTATGGCTTCATGCCATACCACATCTCATATGGTACCTTATCTACCGAGTTGCTTGGAACCCTATTTAGAAGGTAAGCTGCAGTTTCTAAGGCATATCCCCAAAAAGAATATCGAAAGGTCAGCCTTAGACATCATGGACCGAACCATGTCCAACAAGGTTCACTTTCTCCTCTCGGACACTCAGTTATGCTGAGGAGTTCCAGGTGGAGTCCATTGCGAAAAAATTCCATTTTTCGTAAAATGATCCAAGAAATCATGGGTTAAATATTCTCCTCCTTGATCCGATCTAAGAGCTAGAATATTTTTCCTAGTCTGTTTCTCTACTTCAGCTCTGAACTCTTTGAACTTTTCAAAAGCTTCAAACTTGTATCTCATCAGATACACATAACCATATCTAGAATGATCATCGATAAAGGTTATGAAGTATAAGTAATTACCTCTAGCAGCTGTGTTTAGTGGCCAACATACATCTGAATTTATTAAGCCCAATAAAACACCAGCTCTTTCACCCTTTCCAGTATAGGGAGTCTTGGTCATCTTACCAAGGAGACAACATTCACAAGTCCCATATGATTCATAATCAAAGGGTTCCAAATAACCATGTTTTTGCAATTTGGAAGTCCTTGTCTCATTGATATGACCAAGTCTACAGTGCCAGATGTAAGTCCTACTTGGATCATCCTTTCTTGACATTTATATTGAACATAGGCATCTCTGGATCCAAAACATATAATCCATTATGTAATGTTGCCGATCCATAGTGAATGTCTTTAAGAATGATGGAGCAACTATTTCCCTTCATTCTTATCTCGAAACCATCATTAACAGTGAGGTATGAAACCGAAATGATGTTTCTAGACAATACTGGAACAAAGTAACAATCTTTCAGTTCCAATTTCATGCCAGACGACAAAGATAAAGTACATGTTTCAACGGTCAATGCTGCAACTTTTGCACCATTGCCTACTCTTAGAACTACTTCATCTTTGCTCAACTTTCTACTTCCTTTCAACATCCTTGTAGACACCTAATTTTGTTCGGACCACTAAAATAGGTATGTTTTCTTCCTAAATTGAGGTTTCAGAATGTAAAACAACTTTTTTCATCCTACAGTTGGTACTACAAGACTTAGTTTAAGAGGGCGAGTAGAAAAAGTCAAACTCAAAAAAAGTCAACCTCAAAAAAAGTCAACCCCGAAAAAGTCAATCCCGAAAAGTCAACTACTAAAAAAGTCAACCCACTTTCAAAATAAAGATTTGAAGTTTAATTGAAAAATGGCAAAAGAATTTTGATAATCCGAGGTCTACCTCGAAAGATATGGAGTTCGGAAGTTGGGATTTGGAGATTCAGTAGAAAGGAAACCCTAATCCGAGAAATTTGGGGAAAAGTGCTTAAACGACCGAATTGGTCAAAATTGAAGGTTCCAAATGAAAGATAAGCACTGAATATGGGTAATGGAGAAGCCACTTGAAAGAAAAATCGAAAGAAAAGTCAATCCGAGAGAAAACCGAGAATTAGGGTTTTTGGTGGATTCCGATGAAATAGGGAAGAATCACATAAATGGCCCGACTTGATAAAACCAAAGCCCCCAATGGATGAGGAATGATTAAAAAGGGATAGCCCAAGGCTTATCTTGAAGAAAATTTGAAAATCGGACTTGTTTTGAGAAAAATCGGGTTTCAGAGGCAAAAGGGCAAAATTGGAAAATTTGGGAAAAATAGCAAATGGACTCCGAACATTTTCAAAATTGGCAAATCTCATTCTTAAATCATTTGAAAGAGATTGGAGAAATAAAATCTTGATTCGGAGTTCGTTTGCAAAATGGCCAAATCTCGGGTCTCTAATGTAGTAATTCAAAAAAAGAAAATCCTGAAAAAATAGCAAATGAACTCCAAATCTTCTGAAATTTTGCAAATTTCATTTTTAAATTATTTGGAAGAGATTGGCAAAATAAAATCTTGATTCGGAGTTCATTTGCAAAATAGCCAAATCCCGGGCCTCTTATGCAATAATTCAAGAAGATAAATCCCGAAAAAATAGCAAATGGACTCCAAAAATTCTGAAATTGTGCAAATCTCATTTTTAAATAATTTGGAAGAGATTGGCGAAATAAAATCTTGATTCGGAGTTCGTTTACAAAATGGCCAAATCCTGAGCCCCTATGCAGTAATTCAAGCAGATAAATCCCGAAAAAATACCAAATGAGCTCCAAAAATTATGAAACCTTCCAGATCACACTTTTAAATTATTTGGAAGAGATTGGTGAAGAAAAATCTTGATTTGGAGCTCGTTTAAAAAATGGTAAAATATGGGGGCATAAAAGGGAATTTTTGGAAGAAAAAATCCAAATAAATAGTAAACGGACTCGAAAAATTTTGAAAACTTCCAGAATTCAATATTTTATTATTTTGAAAGTATTAAAAAAATAAAATTTGAATTTGGAGTTCGTTTGATATTTATTTGCATCTGGGGGGCAAAACGGTCATTTCACCCAAGCAACTGAAAAGGGCTTCTTTTGGCCTTTCAAAAATCAGACTTGGGCTGGAAAAGAGAAGTGCTGACCTGCCAAGGCCCAAAGGAAAGAGAAAGCTTCTGATTTTTCAATCAAATGGCCAAGAATTAAGAGTTAGTTATAGATTCTTTTAATCAAGCCATTGTGATTAAGCCACATAGGCCAAGGGAGAGTGTCAACATTATTCTTGAATAGATATAATTATGGACAGCTGCCATGCTAATATAAGGGTGGTAATTTCATGATTTTTCACCTTGAATTATTAGCCATTTGATGGAAAATTGGTTGGGAAAAAATGACAACATTTTTGGAGGAGAGAGAGGGGCATTCGGCCTTGACATAGAGGGGGTTCAGAATTTTCATTTACACACTTTCATTTTGCTGATTTCTCTTAGTTTTTCTTAGTTTTTCTCTCCTTGGTTGAAAGCAAAAAAGAAATAGTTTAGAAAAGAAAGGAAAGTTTGAAGAGATAAAGCTTGAAATATAGCTTCTTGAGGTTGCTCTTGAGCACCAACTCTTGCACTTTCTTGATTTTCCATTCTTGTTTTTGCTATTTTGTTTACTATTTGGTGAGTTTCCTTTTTAAATAAATGTTTTTTTTTTTATTGTTCTTCTTAAGTTCTTTCTTCATTTCTGTCTTAAATATTTTTTACAATTTTTTTTACATTTTTCTCACCATGGCCGAATGGCCTACATTTTTTATTAAGGTTGCTGTTTTTTTATTTTATCATGTTATTATTGTTATTTTCATTAATCTTGATGTATTAAGTGTTATTTTACTTCATACTTGAGTCATATTTTAATTTGGTTGCTTTGTTTGTTTCCATTTATGATTTAAATATCATGTTCTTGCATTTTTAATTTTTTGTTTTCATAATGTTTAAATTTGTTGATGTTTTATATTTAGTATATCAAGTGTTTGTGAAAATGTTTGTGTGGTGTTTGCATGTTTTGAGTGTTATATTTTAGTTGAGCTTGTTAGTATATCAAGTGTTTGTGAAAATGCTTGTTTGGTTTTAGTATTTCTACTTTGTGTTTGCATGTTTTGAGTGTTATATTTTAGTTGAGCATGTTAGTATATCAAGTGTTTGTGAAAATCCCATGCTTGTTGGAGCTTGAGGCCATTCGGCTACTCCATGTGTTTTGCATTGTGTGTTGCATTTTTCCCATGTTAGTTGGTAGGTTTTGCATTTGCATGACATTTGATTTAGTTTTGCATGTTAGTATACCAAGTGTTTGTGAAAATGCCATGCTTGTTAGGAACCATAGGCCATTCGACCACCCCTTTAATTCTAGCATTGAATGTGCATTCTTGCCATGTTAGTTGATAGGTTAGCATTTTGCATGATATTTGGTTGAGTTTTTGGTTTAAGCATGCTTTGTGTTTGTGAAAATGCCATGCATATTTTAGTTATTAGGTTTGGTTTATTTTCCATGCATGTTCATGCATTTTAGACCTAGGTTGCAATAAATGCCATGCAAGTTCATTTAGGTCTAGGTCACTATATGGATGCCATGCATTTTTTCATTGTAGACACCTAATTTTGTCTGGACCACTAAAACAGGTATGTTTTCTTCCTAAATTGAGGTTTCAGAATGTGAAAAAACTTTTTTCATCCTACAGGTGGTACCCCGAGACTTAGTTTAAGAGGGCGAGCATAAAAAGTCAAACTTGGAAAAAGTCAACCCCAAAAAAGAACCCCCAAAAGTCAACTACTAAATAAGTCAACCCACTTTCGAAATCAAGATTTTAAGTTCAATTGAAATATGGAGAAAGAATTTTGATAATCCGAGGTCTACATTGAAAGATATGGAGTTCGAAAGTTGGGATTTGGAGATTCAATAGAAAGGAAACCCTAATCCGAGAAATTTGGGAAAAAGTGCTTAAACGATCAAATTGGTCGAAATTGAAGGTTCCAAATGAAAGATAAGCACTGACTACGAGTAATGGAGAAGCCACTTGCAAGAAAAACCAAAAGAAAAGTCAATCCGGAAGAAAAACTAAGAATTAGGGTTTTTAGTGGATTTTGGTGAAACCGGGAAGAATCACAGAAATGGTCCGACTTGGTAAGACCAAATCCCCCAATGGATGAGGAATGATTAAAAAGGGATAGCACAAGGCTCAGTTTGAAGAAAATCTGAAAATCGAACTTGTTTTGAGCAAAACCGGGTTTCAGAGGCAAAAGGGCAAAATTAGAAAAATTGGGAAAAATAGAAAATGGACTCCGAAAATTCTGAAAATTTGCAAATCTTATTTTTTAAATCATTTGAAAGAGATTGGCAAAATAAAATCTTGATTCGGAGTTCGTTTGCAAAATGGCCAAATCCCGGGCTTCTTATGTAGTAATTCAAGAAGGAAAATCCCGAAAAAATAGCAAATGAACTCAAAATCTTTTGAAATTTTGCAAATCTCATTTTTAAATTATTTGGAAGAGATTGGCGAAAGAAAAGCTTGATTCGGAGTTCGTTTGCAAAATGGCCAAATTCCGGGCCTCCTATGCAATAATTCAAGAAGTTAAATCCCGGAAAAATAGCAAATGGACTCCAAAAATTCTGAAATTTTGCAAATATCATTTTTAAATTATTTGGAAGAGATTGGCGAAAGAAAATCTTGATTCGGAGTTCGTTTGCAAAATGGCCAAATCCCGAGCTCCTATGTAGTAATTCAAGCTGATAAATCCCAAAAAAATATCAAATGAGCTCCAAAAAATATGAAAACTTCCATATCACACTTTTAAATTATTTGGAAGAGATTGGTGAAGAAAAATCTTGATTTGGAGCTCGTTTAAAAAATGGTAAATGTAGGGGCATAAAAGGGCATTTTTGGAAGAAAAAATCCAAATAAATAGGAAACGGACTCTGATAATTTTGAAAACTTCCAGAACTCAATGTTTTATTATTTTGGAAGTATTAAAAAAAATAAAATTTGAATTTGGAGTCTGTTTGACATTTATTTGCATCTGGGAGGCAAAACGGTCATTTCACCCAAGCAACCGAAAAGGGCTTCTTTGGGCTTTTCAAAAAATCAGACTTGGGCTAAAAAAGAGAAGTGCTGGCCTGCCAAGCCCCAAAGGAAGGAGGAAGCTTCTGATTTTTCAATCAAATGGCTAAAAATTAAGAGTTAGTTAGAGATTCTCTTTGATCAAGCCATTGTGATTAAGCCACATAGGCCAAGAGAGTGTCAACATTATTCTTGAACAGCTGTAATTTAGGACAGCTGATATGCTAATCTAAAGGTGGTAATTTCATGATTTTTTCACCTTGAATTATTAGCCATTTGATGGAAAATTGGTTGCAAAAAATGACAACATCCTCGAGAATATAAGGGGTTTCGGCCAGCATGAAAGAGGGGGGTAGAATTTCATTTTTCAACTTTATTTTTGCTGATTTCTCTTGGTTTTTACTTGGTTTTTCTCTCTTTGGTTGAAGGCAAAAAGAAAAAGTTTAGAAAAGAAAGGAAAGTTTGAAGAGATAAAGCTTGAAATATAGCTTCTTAAGGTTGCTCTTGAGCACCAACTCTTGCACTTTCTTGATTTTCCATTCTTATTTTTGCTATTTTAATTATCATTTGGTGAGTTTCCTTTTTAAATAAATGTTTTTTTTATTGTTCTTCTTAAGTTCTTTCTTCATCTCTTTCTTAAATATATTTTTTTACAATTTTTTTACAATATTCTCACCATGGCCGAATGGCCTACATTCTTTGTTTAAGTTGTTGTTTTGTTTATTTTATCATGTTGTTTATGTTATTTTCTTTGATCTTGATGTTTTAAATGTTATTATACTTCATATACTTGAGTTATATTTTAATTTGGTTGCTTTGTTTGTTGCCATTTATGATTTAAACATCATGATTTTGCATTTTTAATTTTCTGTTTTCATAATGTTTAAATTTGTTGGTGTTTTAGATTTAGTATATCAAGTGTTTGTCAAAAATGCTTTGTGTGGTTTTTGCATGATTTGAGTTTTATATTTTAATTGAACATGTTAGTATATCAAGTGTTTGTGAAAATGCTTGTTTGGTTTTAGTATTTCTACTTTGTGTTTGCATTTTTTAGTGTTAAATTTTAGTTGAACATGTTAGTATATCAAGTGTTTGTGAAAATGCCATGCTTGTTGGAGCTTGAGGCTATTCGGCTACTCCATGTGTTTTGCATTGTGTGTTGCATTTTTGCCATGTTAGTTGGTAGGTTTTGCATGTTAGTATACCAAGTGTTTGTGAAAATGCCATGCTTGCTAGTTACATAGGCCATTCGGCCACTCCTTGAAATTTTGCATTGTATGTTTCTTGCCATGTTAGTTGATAGGTTAACATTTGCATGATATTTGGTTGAGTTTTTGGTTTAAGCATGCTTTGTGTTTGTGAAAATGCCATGCATATTTTAGTTATTAGATTTGGTTTATTTGCTATGCATGTTCATGCATTTTAGGTCTAGGTTGCTTTAAATGCCATGCAAGTTCATTTAGGTCTAGGTCACTATATGAATGCCATGCATTTTTTCATGACATTTAGGTTTAAACTCATGCATTTCATGCACTATACTTGCTGTATTTTTTCATGCATTTCATGTTCATGCCACTTGAATAATGACTTAGACCAATTAATGGTTCAAAGTCATGCTCTCTTGAGCACACTTGTGGAAAATTAAGTTTTGTCAAATTGATTATTCTACCTTTGTATTTTTTTTACTTAGCCAATTTTTATCTAACTTTCAAAAAGTCCTAGCTACTATTTATGAGTCATTTTGTGAGTCTTAAATATTTTTACTTTGATTTTTAAATGATTTTATCAAAGGCAAAAATGTATTTTGGCAAAGCAGTTTTTTCACCCAGTACTCGTACTTTCCCGATTTTTATGGGATTCAACTTTAATCCAAAAACTAAGATGATTTTTTCCCGTGTAATTGTACATGCCCTAAGTCTCCAGTATTTTTTTTCAGAATTTTTTGAATTTTTAAAAATAGGATAAAAATTGTGGCTTAAAACTGGACAGTGGAGTAAGAATTAAATTTAAAGAAAAATCATTTTTCTGTTTTGGTTAAGTTACTTAGAGGGGGCTGATTAGGAAGGTTAGCTACTGACTTAGGGTAGTTTATAAGCCTTTTTAAACTCTAAAAATAATTTTTTAACTCTCGGGTTAAGGGTGGTCAAGTCTGGAATTTTAAACTTAGGAAATTAGAGCCATTTAAAAAAGGGTTTAGTCCAGTTTTTATTTTTAACCTAAGCTTTTCCAAATTGTTTTCAAACAATCACAAAGTATTTTGGTTTTAGAATAATTAATTTGACATATTTTCCTAAGGTAGCCGGATGTCTTTTTAGATATACGAATTTCCTTAATTAAAGGAAAAAATACATTTTCATGCATTGCATTTTCCATATTCATGCATTTTATATGTGATTTTTTTGCTATAATAATTTCTCTGATATTGTTATGATTTCTAGTTATGTTATATTGTTTATTATATGATTTGGAATATTTCATGATATCCTATGCTTTTTATTTATTTATTTTTGTTATATTATTTAGCATATACTATGTTCATGCATTATTATTTTCATTTTTATTTCCTTGCATATTATATGATAGCATTATTTTATATTCCATCTCATTTAAATTATATGCCATATCATTCATATTTGCCATGTCATTTAAATTATGCCATTTCATATAGAATATATTATGTTACCTAGGTCATTTCATGTAGAATATATTATGTTACCTAGGTCATTTCATTTAGGATATATTATGTCATTTAGGATATTTTATTTCATTTAAAATATATCACATGATTTAGGATATTACATTTCATATATATTATATATTGTTACCTAGGTCATTTCATTTCATTCAAGATATGTCATATAACTTAGGACATTTCATTTCATTTAGAATATGTCATATAACTTAGGACATTTTATTTCAATTAGAATATAATAAGGCATTTAAATTATATCATACCATTTAGGAAGCATTATATTATTTAGATTTTGCTATGTCATTTTATTTATGTCATGCATATACATATTCATTTCTTTTAAATGTTTTCAAAAAAAGGATAATGATTTTCAATAAAAAATAAAGATATTCCCGAGTTAAAATAATTCATGAGTTCTCTACCGGGTTTTCTGGAGGGAATATCATCAATTATCATTAATAAAGGAATATCTTTCTTTCAAAAAAGAGAATGATTAGGAAAGTTTTCCAAAACTAATAAAAATTTCTATATTTTGCCAAGTTTGTTGGGGAATATAGGAAAATTTTGAATTTATAAATTCCGAATCATTTTCAATTAAAAATGGAATTATTTTTCTTTAAATTGGGAATTAATTTGAAATACTAAATTTAAAACCAACTTTTTACCGAGATTTGAGATAACACACGATTAATAAGGTACCGTTTTATACGGGCGTTGTGGGGGTGCTAATCCTTCCCCGCACGTAACTGAGTCCCGAACCCGTTTCTTTGATTTCTTTGGTTTAAAACGCAGACTTGAAATTGGTTTTAAAAATATTTTAATTAATTTTTAAAATATTTTATAAAATTGATTTTAATAGGTGCCGATCACACCTAGCTAAAAAAGATTGGTGGCGACTCCAAGTCTTTTTCAAGGTCATTTTCAAAACCTTCATTTTTAGAGGAATTAAGTCGACTTTTCCTCGGTTTTTTTTTTAATGTCACGCTTAACGAATAATAAAGTCTTGCGATGAGACTCGTTATTTTTTAGGTTGCGACATTCATGACATTTAGGTTTAAACTCATACATTTCATGCATCATATTTGTTGTAATTTTTCATGCATTTCATGTTCATACCACTTGACTAATGACTTAGGCCAATTAATGGTTTAAAGTCATGCTCTCTTGAGCACACTTGTGGAAAATTAAAGTTTGTCAAATCGATTATTCTACCTTTGTGATTTTTTTACTTAGCCAATTTTTGTCTAACTTTCAAAAAGTCCTAGCTACTGTTTGTGAGTCTTAAATATTTTTACTTTGATTTTTAAATGATTTTATCAAAGGCAAAAATGTATTTTGGCAAAACAGTTTTTTCACCCAGTACTCGTACTTTTTCGATTTTTTTTTGGAGTTCATCTTTAATCAAAAAATTAAGCTGATTTTTTCCCGTGTAGTTTTACATGTCCTAAGTCTCTAGTATTTATTTTCAGAATTTTTTGAATTTTTAAAAAATAGGGTAAAATATCATGGCTTAAAACTCGACAGTGGAGTCAGAATTGAATTTAAAGAAAAATCATTTTTCTGTTTTGGTTAAGTTACTTAGAGGGGGCTGATTAGGAAGGTTAGCTACTGACTTAGGGTAGTTTCTAAGCCTTTTTAAACTCTAAAAATGATTTTTTTAACTCTCGGTTTAAGGGTGGTCAAGTCCGGGATTTTAAACTTAGGAAATTATAGCCATTTAAAAAAAGGTTTTACCCAGTTTTTATTTTTAATCTAAGTTTTTCAAAATTGTTTTCAAACAATCACAAAGTATTTTGGTTTTAGAATATTTAATTTGACATATTTTCCTAAGGTAGCCGGATATCTTTTTGGATATACGGATTTCCTTAATTAAAGGAAAAAAAAATACATTTTCATGCATTGCATTTTCTATATTCATGCATTTCATATAATATGTGATTTTTGCTATGATAACTTCTATGATATTACTATGATTTTGAGTTATGTTATATTGTTTATTATATGATTTGCAATATTTCATGATATCCTATGCTTTTTATTTAATTATTTTTTGTATAATGTTTAGCATATACTATGTTCATGCATTATTATTTTCATTTTTTTTTCCATGCATATTATATGATAGCATTATTTTATATTTCATGTCATTTAAATTATATGCCATATCATTCATATTTCCCATGCCATTTAAATTATTTCATTTCATATAGAATATATTATGTTATTTAGGTTATTTCATTTCATGTAGTATACATTATATTACCTAGGTCATTTCATTTCATTTAGGATATATTATGTCATCTAGGATATTTTATGTCATTTAGATTATATCATATGACTTAGGATATTGCATCTCATATAGAATGTATTATGTTACCTAGGTCATTTCATTTCATTTAGAAGATATCATATAACTTAGGATATTTCATTTCATTTAGAATATGCTAAGGCATTCAAATCATGTCATATCATTTAGGTTGCATTATATTATTTAGATTTTGCTATGTCATTTTATTTATGTCATGCATATGCATATACATATTCATTTCTTTTAAATGTTTTCAAAAAAGATAATGATTTTCAATAAAATAAAGATATTCCCGAGTTAAAATAATTCATGAGTTCTCTGCCGGATTTGCTGGGGAGGATATCATCAATTATTATTAATAATGGAATATCTTCTTTAAAATAAGAATGATTCGGAAAGTTTTCCAAATTAATAAAAATTTCTATATTTTGCCACGTTTGTTGGGGAATATTGGAAAATTTTGAATTTATAAATTCCGGATCATTTTCAATTAAAAATGAAATTATTTTTCTTTAAATTGGGAATTAACTTGAAATACTAAATTTAAAACCGATTTTTTACCGAGACTTGAGATAACACACGATTAATAAGGTACCATTTTGTACGGGCGTTGTGGGGGTGCTAATCCTTCCCCGCAAGTAATCGAGTCCCGAACCCGTTTCTTTGATTTCTCTGGTTTAAAACGCAGACTTGAAATTGGTTTTAAAAATGTTTTAATTAATTTTTAAAATGTTTTATAATACCGGTTTTAATAGGTGGCCAATCACACCTAGCTAAAAAAGATTGGTGGCGACTCCATGTCTTTTTCAAGGTCATTTTCAAAACCTTCATTTTTCTAGAGGAATTAAGTCGACTTTTCCTCGGGTTTTTTTTAATGTCACGCTTAACGAATAATAAAGTCTTGCAATGAGACTCGTTATTTTTTAGGTTGCGACAGCTTGTCGACTCCACTGGGGACAATTAGAGAGTCAAGCCTAGAATTAGTCGTGTGTTATCAAAGTCTCGGTTTTGTTGGTTTAATTGGTATTTAATTTTAATTCACAGATTTAAAAAAAAAAAGATAATTTCAAAAATTAATAAAATGTTTTTTAAATATGTCCATATTTCATGTGCATACATATTATATTTGTTCTCTGGTTATTTTGGTGCATATATTTATTTATTGATTAATTGATGATTTATGTTGTTTAATCTTGTTGGGGCATTTAGAATAAGGGATATAGAATAGGTGGTGAAAGGTTTGTTATTTCTCCTCACACACTACACTACACGTGCATTTGCATATCATGAATCCTATATCCGGGTTTCGTCCTTTTAGGTGGGAGCAAAGTAACTAAGCCTTCGTGATTAACAATCTGCATGGGCTAGTGAAACACTTCTGGAGTACTAAATTACCTAAGCCTTCGTGATTAACATTCCGCATGGGCTAGGGAAATAGACTCTAACGAATTGAACCCGCTTTTATCGGGGTGCCTTACTAGCCTTCACCGGCGATAGTGAGGAACAATTTGGGGCTTTTAGAATTCATTCACCTTCATATAGTAAACCTAGGTGAAGCCATACCAGATTTCCAATTAGATATCCCGAAGTTAAGAACACATGGAGGAATATTTCCAATCCTTTTACCTTCTATTTTACTTTTCGAATAAGTTTATTTTTTTTCGGACAATGATGAACGTACATCACAATGCCCGTAATAAATGTTGATATTTCATCCCGGGGGTGTTATAATGCTGAAAATTTGTTGGCATCCTCAGGGATAATTATTGCTTTGAATTATATGTTTTTTGTTTTATTCATATTTATTTTCGTTACTAATTCATTTTCCTTTTTTGTTGTTTCTTTTGTATTCTTGCCATCATTTTTGCACATTTGAAGGTTATTGGTCTTGGGATATTATTCAACCAAAAGGGATTTCATGGAGGGTCAGAGTGTCTCAGTGGTCGAGAAACATTTAGAAGTTAGGAAACTGTCCGAGAAAGGTCAGCAGGATAATGGGGATTGTTTGAAGATGGGATATGTGTCAGCATTGCTAGCCGAGGTTGATCTTATTATCAAGCAAAATGATCTCTGGGATTTGATTGATATATGGAATCAGTGGAATATATCGAAAAAAGAAGCCTTCACTCAGACATATGGGGACATAGCTCTGTTAGCTCAGGTTAAGGTCAGTAGCGAGGTGATCCGGGTTGTGGTACAATTCTTGAATCCCGCTTATCGGTGTTTTACTTTCAACAGAGAAGATATGACTCCAACCATAGAGGAGTATTCGACCTTGTTGCATATTGAGAATGTTATTCCCGATCGTATTTATTTGACGGATACAAATACGCCGGGTTTCAAGAAAAAAGTGTCTAAGATTTTGGGAGTGAAAAGAAATTGGGTAGAAGGCCATGTTGTCCAAAAAGGGATAAGCTATTGCATATCATGGGACATTTTATGGGCTTTAATCCATAGACATTCAAGCAAGGAGACAGTTAGGAATATTTTTGCTTTGGCTATCTATGGTTTAGTTATCTTCCCAAAAACATTAGGGTATGTGGATGTGGCGATATTTGATGTTTTCGAGAGGCTTGAGCAAAGGATAAACCCAGCCCCGACAATCATAGCAGAAACAATCCGATCCCTAAATTTCTGTAGACGGGAAGGCAAAGGTCATTTTCTAGGTTGTATACAGCTCCTCTACATATGGGTTCAGAGTCATTTCTGTAAACAGGAGAATTTCCCTCTTCGTTCATACTGGAAATCTTTTGCACCAATTAGTGAATTCTTAAGAGGGATTGTCTTGAGAATAGGACTGAGGAGCAATGGATCAACATATTCCGGAACATAAGGGCTGAGATAATAGTTTGGAGAGCTCCATGGATAGCTCCTATACCGACATTGTATATATGCGGAGATAAAGCCTCTGTTCCATTATTGGGAGTATGGGGAGGAGTGAGCTATGCACCACTGCTAGTATTGAGGCAATCAGAATCTCGTCAGTTTACTCCAATGACCCATGACCTTGGTAATTTGGAATTTGCTTACGGAGAATATGGATATTCGGGAAAGGTCCGTGAGATTGTGGTGGCATGGAAGGAAACTCATCGGGTGGAGGTAGCTAGATATGCTGATATCGTCACACCTGACTACCTGACATGGAGGGAATCAAGGATTAATGATAGGTTGTTGACATTGAATGGGGAAGAAGTTCAACATTTGAGTTCGCCTCCCAAGGAAGCGCCATCAGATTTAGAAATTGTAAGGGCAGAATTTGAAAAAGAAAAGGCCCGGATGAACAAGGAGATTGCCCGACTGCAAGAAGAGCTTGAGGACATGAAAGATAGGGAGGTAGCCCGAGAAAAAGAAAAGGAAAAGATCAAGAGAGAGGGATACTGTTCAAAGTGATCTTCAGAAATTACACTTGGAGAACAAGAGATACAGTTTCGAGCTCAAATTCGAGGGGACTCTCAAGACTTCCGGGGAATGGGAACAAGAAGTCAGAAACCTCAAGAAGGAGAAGAACTATTGGGCACAAAAGGAAAAACACGAGGAAGCTCGAGCAAATTAACTTGAGAAACAAGCTAGGGAAAGCTTACACGGCGATGCTTCTGCTGACATGTCAAAGGGTCGCGAACAAGTAGGGATCAAATGGAAGAGCAAGGTAGTTAAAAGAGGACATTGAAGAAGGTCCAGGATCCGAGGCCGTTATTATGGGACCAGTATCTTGTAATAGTTTTTTAGGAGAGACAGATTATCATGTTGTCTTAAGCAGGGATCTTTTCTTTGATGTATTTAGTTCCAGGGAATCAATAAAAGACCGTTTGGTTGGAATTATCCCAGGGCCAATACTTTAAATACATTCATCATTCGCTAGTTCTTTCTTTTATATATTTTATTTTTTCATAATCATTTATTCATTTATTCTTTATAAATTGTTCATACACTTAGTCATTTATTGGTCCATTCATTTATTCATTATAGGTTCATACACTTAGTCATTTACTTAGTTGAGCATTCACTAACATTCATTCATTCATTTATTCATTTTTTTTTTTAAAAAAAATAAAATAAGAAATGTGTCAATAATTTCTAATCCATGGTTTTTAAAACTAAAGGTACAATTGGTCACACTCAGAAAGAACCAGACTTCCAACACCCTTACAATACTCGATCTCGAATAAGAGCCATGGAAAACGATCAACTTGCCAGAATTGAAAGAATGGAAAGAATCTAGAAAGAACTGCAGGAACAGTTGACTAAGTCTCAAGCGGAGACACGAGAACAGATGACAAAGCTCATGGAGATGATGAGCACTATGATGAAGCAAAAGTGGCCCGGAGAGAATTTAGTTACTGGAATGGGGGCAGTGAATCAGGAGGATCAACCAGAAGTGGTACAGAGAAATGGCCAGACATCCCAACCTGTGGGAAATAAAATCCCAACTGGGGCAGCTTCCTACATTTACATCCACCCAGCGGCCGAAGCACAGAATTTCGGTCCAAAAAGGGGTAACATCGGAGTTGATCCAATTGAGGTTGAGGTTCCAGACTTCGAAGAAATGGCAGAAAAGGAAAGGGCCAAAATGACTGAGCTGAAGAGGGTCGAAACCGCTGAATCTCAGAAGAAATATCAGTTGTTGGAAAAAAGGCTAAGAGCAGTGGAAGGAGCAGAGTTATTTGGCAGTCTAGATGCCAAAGAGATGAGCTTGGTACATGATCTAGTAATTCCACCGAAGTTCAAAGTACCAGACTTTGAAAAGTATAATGGGACCACCAACCCATCAGCTCATCTGACCATGTACTGTAGAAGGATGACAGGGCATGAAGATAATGAGAAATTGCTTATTCATTGCTTCCAAGACAGCTTAACTGGGTCAGCCGCCCGATGGTACAATCAACTGAGTCGTACCAAGATTCGTTCATGGACGGATTTGGCCAGGGCCTTATGGAATATTATAAGCATGTGTTCGACATGGTACCGGATAGGTTGTCATTACAGAATATGGAAAAGAGGTCCAATGAGACCTTCAAGGAGTATTCGCAGAGGTGGAGGGATCTGGCCACACAAGTGCAACCCCCTTTAACTAGCAAAGAAACCACGGTGCTTTTCATCAACACATTGAAAGCATCCTATTATGACAAATTGGTGGGAAGCGCTACCAAGGATTTTGCAGATATGGTAATATCTGGGGAAATGATTGAGTTAGCTATTAAGAATGGAAAGATGGAATGGGGTGAGTCTGCTACTCCAAAGAGAGCTTTTCCTGCAAAGAAGAAGGAGGAAACCCATGCAGTAAGCTTCAACCAATACCCTTATACACCTCCTACACCATACACACCACCAAGGCCCTATACTCCTACCACACCTTATGCGCCTCCGACACCTTACACACCATACCCTTGGTATAATCCTTACTACCCCAATGTTAACCACCTTAGCCAAAACCCGTTCCCTTACACCAATATACCACAACAGCCATTCCCAACTGGCATATCCCCTCAAATCACCATTCCTAGAAATACTGTTCTAAACACACAAGGGCTTGCGCTCAATGACCAACGTTCACCAAGGAATAATCAAAAACCCCAATTTGATCCGATTCCTACCACCTAACGTGAGCTATATCCAAAACTGTTGCAGGGTCAGCTTGTTGCACCCGTGTACCTAAAACCTTTGACACCTCCATAACCGAGATGGTACAATGCAAACACTAACTGTGCATACCATGCGGGAATCAAAAGATATTCAATTGAAGATTGCCTGGCCTTCAAAAAGAAAGTCCAAAGCCTGATCAATGCTGGGGTTGTGAAGTTTGGATCAAAAAATGGGCCGAACGTAGCTGGAAACCCATTGCCCAATCATGCTGGGAATCAGGTAAATGCAATATTGACCGGAGAGGGCAGAAGATTAAAAAGGGATATTGGGGAGGTTAAGACTCCGATGCTAACAGTATGGGTTGAAATGGTCAAGGTAGGATTGGTAGAAGATTCAGACAGTCTGAAAATGGTTGCAAAAAGGGTGCATAATTGGTGCTCGTTCCATAAGGGTGGAGGCCATGACATACAGAACTGCGGGACTTCCGGGTTAAAGTCCAAAAAATGATGGATAATGGGGTAGCCCAATTCTACGAGGAGATAGAGGGGGAAATAGAAGTCATTGAAAATGCAGGTGGCTATGGGATAGGAAGACCCCTAATCATCTATTATGATGAACCAGAGGAAAAAGTTATGCCAGTCATTGAAGAAAATACGCCCAAATTAATCATTGATCTACCTTTTTCCTTTCCATACAAGGAAAACAAGGCTACACCATGGAAATATGACTGCAACATGGTTATGCCCGAGTCTTCAAGCCTACAGGATATCACAGGTGTGGGGCATTTAACCCGAAGCGGGAGGTGTTATGCTTCGGAGGCCGTTGAACAGGGGTTAGCAGGGAAAGATAGAGGAACTGATAAAAGGAAGAAGGTAGTCGAGCCAATCCATATTGAGATGGATTTGCCAAAGGAAACAGAGAGGGGATCAGCCCCGGTTAATGGAATGAAAGAACCAGTATGTGAGAAAAAAGCCTGTGAGTTCTTGAAATCTATAAAGCATAGTGAGTATAGCGTGGTTGAACAACTGCAACTTCAACCAGCTAGGATCTCAATCTTATCCTTGCTTTTGAATTCAGAACCACACAGAAATGCCCTGTTAAGAGTATTGAATCATGCATACGTGGCTAATAATATATCAGTGGAAAAGCTGGATAGGTTGGTGGGAAACATCGCAGCAGATGACTACATATTTTTCAGCTATGAGGAGATACCACCCAACGGTATTGGATCAACGAAAGCTCTCCATATAACTACCACTTGTAAGGGGCACATATTATCGAGGGTCCTTTTGGATAATGGTTCTTCACTAAATGTGATGCCTTTAGCAACCCTATCCAAATTGCCAGTGGATATATCCTATATGATACCAAGTTGCACGGTGGTCAGGGATTTTGACGGAACAAGGAGAGAGGTTATGGGAACCATTGAAGTTCCTCTGGAGATAGGCCCGTGCATTTATACAGTGAACTTCCAGGTCATGGACATTAATCCATCTTATAATTGCTTGTTGGGAAGGCCATGGATACATTCAGCTAGGGCCGTACCCTCATCTCTCCACCAAAAGCTGAAATTTGTGATGGAGGGCCGGTTGATCACAATATCAGGGGAGAAAGACATAATAGCCCCCGCATTTATTGAATCTCCTTATGTGGAGCCCAATGAAGAGGCCGTAGAGTGCTCTTTTCGATCTTTGGAATTCGTAAATGCAGTTTTCGTCGCTGAAGGACAGAAAATTCTGAAACCGAGGTTGTCCAAGAACACAAGGTTGGGGATAAGAACCACCGCGGGAAAAGGCTGCAGGGCTAGAAAAGGACTCGGGAAATATCTTCAGGGGATGGCTCGAGCAATGGAAGTAAAAGGAAAGAAAGATCGATTTGGCCTAGGATATCTCCTGAAGGCCCATGAGAAAAGGAAACAAGTTGAAAGGAACCGGCAAAGGAGGATGGCTCATCTTACGGGTATGGATATCGAGTGGGAGCCTATGACATTCCCACCTATCCTTCACAGCTTCCGCTTAGTCGGTTCTCTGTTCGGAGAAAAGAATTCTGATGATGTGCTCATAATGATAGAGCAAGCCTTCGAGAGATTCTAGGTGAATAGGGATGAGTAGATGTATGATGTGGAGATCTGCGCGACTGAGGAAGACAGAATTGAAAGAGAGAATGCTAGCTGGATGGTGCAACCTTGTCCACCAGGATATAAACTAACCAACTAGAGTGCGACTGAGTTTCCCATAGTTTTTAAGTCTATTCCAAAGTAATACTTTTAAAAAGAAATCTTAATTATCTTTACCCAGAGATATTAAGAGTTTTTTCTGTAATGGGCTTTTTAAATATTTTCATTCAATAAATAACAAGCACAATGCATTTTATCCATATTGATGTGTCCATATTCTTTCATTTTTGTTATTTATTTTGTTTTAATTATATATTTTCCTATATTGTTTCTTCTCCTATTTACAGGTGTACGGATGCGGAATATGAGGATCTTCCTATCAGTAATTCTGAAATCGATTTTGAAAGACCCATTTGCATGGGTGATTTTGAGGCTAATGAAGATACTGAGGATTATGGTCTACCTCCAGATCTATTGAGGAAAATAGAACAAGAGGAGAAACAAGTACTTCCTCATAAGGAGTTATTGGAGACGATAAATCTGGGAAATGGTGAAGAGATAAAAGAAGTCAAAATCGAAACTTCATTGTCATCATCAATAAAAGGTGAATTGATAGCTTTGCTCCAGGAGTATGTGGATGTATTTGCATGGTCTTACCAAGACATGCCAGGGTTAGATCTGGATATTGTGGTTCATAAGCTCCCTTTAAAGCCAGAATGCAAGCCAATTCAGTAGAAGTTGAGAAGAATGAGGCCTGATATGCTGTTAAAGATAAAGGAGGAGGTAAAGAAGCAATTTGATGCTGGATTCTAGAGGTGGTAAAATATCCAGAATGGGTGGCAAATATTGTTCCGGTACCAAAGAAGGATGGCAAGGTGCGAATGTGCGTTGATTACCGAGATTTGAACAAGGCCAGTCCTAAAGATAATTTCCCTTTGCCCCACATTGATACTCTAGTGGATAATACGGCGAAAAGTTCTTTATTTTCTTTCATGGACGGATTCTCAGGATACAATCAGATCAAGATGGTACCAGAAGACATGGAGAAAACCACATTTGTTACAATGTAGGGAACCTTCTGCTACAAAGTAATGCCATTTGGGTTGAATAATGCTGGGGCAACATACCAGAGAGCCATGGTGACCTTGTTTCATGATATGATGCATAAGGGAATTGAGGTCTACATTGATGATATGATCGCAAAGTCACAAGGAGAAGAGGAGCATATTGCGAATCTTAAGAAGCTCTTTGAATGGCTAAGGAAGTTTAGACTCAAGCTAAATGCGGCAAAATGCACTTTTGGAGTCACCTCGGGGAAGTTGTTGGGTTTTGTCATCAGCAAAAGAGGAATTGAGATTGACCCAGATAAAGTGAAGGCCATTCAGAATCTGCCACCACCTCGCACTCAAAAGGAAGTAAGAGGCTTTTTGGGGAGATTGAATTACATTGCTCGGTTTATTTCACAGTTAACCGACAAATGTGATCCAATATTTAAGTTACTTCGAACACGTGATCTAGGAGAATGGTATGAAGGGTGTCAGATTCTTTTTGAAAAGGTTAAGCAGTATCTATCAAACCCACCAGTATTAATGCCATCTATTTTGGATAAACCAATCATACTGTATTTATCAATATTTGAAAGATCCATGGGTTGTATTTTTGGGCAGCTTGATGAAACTGGAAAGAAAGAACAGGCAGTTTACTACCTCAGCAAGAAGTTCACAGATTATGAGTTGAAATATTCATCAGTAGAGAAGTTGTGTTGCGCCTTAGCTTGGACTGCTCAAAGACTCAGACAGTATATGTTGTATCACACAACGTGGCTAATTGCCAAGCTGGATCCAGTCAAGTACATGTTGGAAGCACCTTCTTTGTCAGAGAGGACGACAAGATGGCAGGTTTTATTGTCAGAATATGACATTGTATATGTAAGTCAAAAAGCTATCAAGGGCAGTGCAGTGGCTGAATTCTTAGCAAGTCGGGCAGTGGAAGATTATGAGCCATTGAACTTTGACTTCCCAGATGAGGACTTGATGTATGTGTCACAGGCAGATGATGTTCCCCTGAAGAAGAAAGTATGGAAAATGTACTTCGATGGCGCATCTAACGCCATGGGGCATGGAATTGGTGCAGTGCTTATATCCCCAGAAGAAGATTGTTATCCTTTCACTGCTAGATTGGATTTTGATTGTACAAACAATACTGCCGAGTATGAAGCATGTACTATGGGCCTTCGTGCTGCAGTAGACAGAAAGATCAAAGTATTGGAAGTTTTCGGAGACTCAGCCTTAGTGATTTACCAGCTACGAGGAGAATGGAAACTCGAGATACAAAACTAATCCGATACCGAGAACTCATACTGAGTTTATTGGAGGAGTTTGAAGAAGGGAATTTCAACTACTTTCCTCAAGAAGAAAATCGGATGGCAGATGCTCTGGCTACTTTGTCATCAATGTTTAAAGTGAATGAAGGGGCAGAAGTTGTGGCGATCAAAATGAGCATATATGAGTCTCCTGCCCACTATCTGAGTATTGAAGAAGAAGCAGATGGCCTACCTTGGTATAATGACATCTTACAGTAAATCAAAAGTCAACAGTATCCAGAACAGGCAACAGAGAATGACAAGAGAACTCTGAGAAGGTTAGCAATGGGTTTTGTTCTAGATGGCGAGATTCTCTACAAGAAAGGGAAAGATCAAGTCTTATTGAGATGTGTCGGGTCTGCCGAAGCTCGAAGAATCATAGAAGAGGTCCATGAAGGGGTATGTGGCACCCATGCTAATGGTCACATGCTTGCTAAACAGATTATGAGGGCAAGGTACTATTAAATGATCATGGAAGGAGATTGCATCAGTTATTCCCGGAAGTGCCATAAATGCCAGATATACACAGATAAGATTCATGTGTCGCCATCGCCATTACATGTCATGACTGCACCATGGCCTTTTTCGATGTGGGGAATGGATATGATAGGGCATATTACCCCGAAAGCTTCAAATGGACATCGTTTCATCTTGGTGGCCATAGATTATTTCACAAAGTGGGTAAAAGCTACTTCCTATGCGAATGTAACAAAGTCGGTGGTATGCAGATTCGTCAAGAAAGAAATCATATGCCGTTACGGGTTGCCAGCAAGAATTATTTTGGATAATGCTTTCAATTTGAACAATAAGATGATGAGAGAAGTGTGTACTCAATTCAAGATCACACATCATAATTCGGCACCTTACCGTCCAAAGATGAATGGCGCAGTAGAAGCAGCTAACAAGAATATCAAGAAGATTGTCGAGAAGATGACCAATATGTATAAAGATTGGCATGAGATATTACCGTTTGCTCTTCATGCATATCGTACTTTGGGGTCCGCACATCTACAGGGGCAACACCATTTTCTTTGGTATACGGGATGGAAGCAGTGCTACCTATTGAAGTTGAGATCCCTTCACTTCGGGTTTTGATGGAAGTTGGCCTAGAGGAAGCAGAATGGGTTAGAGCTTGTTATAAACAGTTGAATCTTATCAAGGAGAAAAGACTAAAAGCAATTTGTCACGGGCAGTTGTATCAGAAAAGGATGATTCGAGCCCACAACAAGAAAGTTCATCCCAGACAGTTCCGAGAGGGGGAGTTGGTATTGAGAAAAATTCTCCCTATACTGAAAGACCCGAGAGGAAAATGGGCTCCGAATTGGGAAGGACCCTATGTGGTAAAAAGAGCTTTTTCTGGAGGAGCATTGATTTTAACTATAATGGAGGGGGAAGATTTTAGAAATCCCATGAATGCTGATGAACTGAAGAAGTATTATGTTTGGAAAAAAAAGTGTGATGCTGTGCACATGGAAATTCGAATGATTCCAAGTGTAAAAATAGAAATTCTATATATCTATTTCCCCTGAGAATTGCTTTTCAAAGAGAATGGTCATGCTTGATATGATGAATGGCCGTCTTTCATATTCCTTCCACTAAAAAGAAATTATCCTTAGTCACACCTTTGAGCCTTAGGAATTATTATTTTTTCTTTAAACATTGATCAAGGACCACCCTCTATACTGGAGGGCAAATGCGAGGAAAAATAATAAAAACATGGCAAAAAAAAAAGTCATCAGAAAATGTGGCAAATGAAAGCCAACAAAGCAAACACAAAAAAGAAGTCCAAAAAGGGACAAATGTTTCAAGAACCAATTCTCCTCAGGAAATTATCCTTGATCCAATCACCCTTAAACACATTTTGGGCTTATTTTATCCTTTCTAAACCTAAACCTTAGCCTACATTACATGTTTTAAAAGCCCATTTTGATCAAGCATGGATATTTAATCTGAAAGGTTATTCTCAGAATTCATCCCATCTTTTGAATTGATATTTTTACCTTGGAAGCATTTAGAATTCTCAGATGCATGGTAGAATAAAAAATGGAAATGAAAAAAGATTGTAAAAGGAGAGGTTTAAGCCAAAAACCCGCAAAGGACGACTTAATACCGAATGGAGGACACTTGAGTTGAAAACCCACAAAGGGCGGCTCAAGTACTGATCAAAGCTTGAATCAATGCTCCGTGTAAAAGGGAGAAAGTATCTGACAATCAGAGAAAAGGGGAACAACACAGTCTGATGTAACTACAGAAGCTAAGAGGTTACCCAAGTGAATTGCTCACTCAATAGAAATTTCAGATGGTTTGAAAAAGGAGGGGTCCAAGATATTCCGCATCCGGGGCATCTACAGCCTATAACCTTACATTTGTTTCTTAGATCTTTGATATTTATTATTTCAAAAACATTTATTGCAATAAATTCTTGTTAATCTTTTCATGACAATTTTTGCTTGATTCATATTCTCTTTCATATACTTTTGAGATGTATTATGGTTGTTATTAAATTGAATGATGATTAGTAATAAAAATCTTTAAATAAAGGGATTTCAAAGTATTACTAAGGAATAGATTTAAATCTTGGGAAAGGTTTGGAAAGTTCACCAAGAAAAGAAAACAGTGAGCGTGGTGGAAACTCCATCACGAAGTCAGAAAATCTGTTAACTTCAGTGAGAGACAGAAGCTGAGACTATTTGACAAGATATCTTGAGTGAAGAATTCCTTAAGTGGGGCATCAATGAACAATTGAAGACTTTGTCATGAAGTCAGATAATTTGTGAACCCCAAAGAAACCATAGATTAGAAATCATGGCACAATCATTTGATTGCATTTATTTTTAGGAAACATTCAAGCATTTGCAAACGCATGACATTCTCATCATTGCATTTAGCTAACAGTGCAGAAATCAGGGAAACTTGGACTTCCCCAAAGAGAACTCGTTTTGCTTCTCAAAAGATTCAGACTCCGAGACCACCATCGAGGTATTTCCTTCTATTTTAAATCAAATTCATTTTGTTTATCAGACGAGTCAAGCCTTGAGACCATCGTCAAGGTATTTTAGTCACAGTTTTAAAGACCTTCGGCACTAGTTTTAAAGATATTCGGGCACCAGTTTTAAAGACCTTCGGGCACCAGATTTAAAGACCTTCGGGTATCAGTTTTAAAGACCTCCGGGCACCATTTTAAAGACCTTCGAGCACCAGTTTTTTATGACCTTCGGGCACCATTTTGAAGATCTTCGGGCACAATTTTTTTCTTTTGAAAATCGAATCCGTTTCCTTAAGACAGGTCGAGCCTTGATTAGTCAGGGAATTCAATTTAAGGATAAATCTTCAATTTACAACTTTTTCAAAAAAAAATGAAAAAATGAAAAAAGAAAAAGAAAACCCCTTTCCCTTTCCTTCACATGTGATTTCACCGACCGTACAAAATTAGTGTTTGTTTATCTTTGCCTGATTCCTGATTCTCAGCAATAGCCAAAGAGGGGCAGTTGTAGACACCTAATTTTGTCTGGACCCCTAAAACAGGTATGTTTTCTTCCTAAATTGAGGTTTCAGAATGTAAAACGACTTTTTTCATCCTGCAGGTGGTACTCCGAGACTTAGTTTAAGAGGACGAGCATAAAAAGTCAAACTTGAAAAAGGTCAACCCCGAAAAAAATCAACCCCGAAAAAGTCAACCCTAAAAAGTCAACTACTGAAAAAGTCAACCCACTTTCAAAATCATGATTTGAAGTTCAATTGAAAAATGGCAAAAGAATTTTGATAATCCGAGGTCTACATCAAAAGATATGGAGTTCGGAAGTTGGGATTTAGTAGAAAGAAAACCCTAATCCGAGAAATTTGGGGGAAAAATACTTAAACGATCGAATTGGTCAAAATTGAAGGTTCCAAATGAAAGATAAGTACTGACTACGGGTAATGGAGAAGCCACTTGAAAGAAAAATCGAAAGAAAAGTCAATCCGGGAGAAAACCGAGAATTAGGGTTTTTGGTGGATATTGGTGAAATCGGGAAGAATCACAGAAATGGCCCGACTTGGTAAGACCAAAGCTTCCAATGGATGAGGAATGATTAAAAAGGGATAGCCCAAGGCTCAGCTTGAAGAAAATTTGAAAATCGGACTTATTTTGAACAAAACCGGGTTTCGGAGGCAAAAGGGCAAAATTGGAAAATTTGGGAAAAATAGCAAATGGACTCCGAAAATTCTGAAAATGGGAAAATATCATTATTAAATCATTTGAAAGAGATTGGAGAAAGAAAATCTTGATTCGGCATTCGTTTGCAAAATGGCCAAATCCCGGGTCTCTTATGCAGTAATTCAAAAAGGAAAATCCCGAAAAAATAGCAAATGAACTCCAAATATTTTGAAATTTTGCAAATATTATTTTTAAATTATTTGGAAGAGATTGGCGAAAGAAAATCTTGATTCGGAGTTCGTTTGCAAAATGGCCAAATCTCGGGCCTCCTATGCAATAATTCAAGAAGATAAATCCCAAAAAAATAGCAAATGGACTCCAAAAATTCTGAAATTTTGCAAATCTCATTTTTAAATTATTTGGAAGATATTGGAGAAATAAAATCTTGATTCGGAGTTCGTTTGCAAAATGGCCAAATCCTGAGCCCCTATGCAGTAATTCAAGCAGATAAATCCCGAAAAAATACCAAATGAGCTCCAAAAATTATGAAAAATTACAGATCACACTTTTAAATTATTTGGAAGATATTGGTGAAGAAAAATATTGATTTGGAGCTTTTTTAAAAAATGGTAAAATGTGGGGGCATAAAAGGGCATTTTTGGAAGAAAAAATCCAAATAAATAGCAAACGAACTCGGAAAATTTTGAAAACTTCTAGAATTCAATATTTTATTATTTTGAAAGTATTAAAAAAATAAAATTTTAATTTGGACTTCGTTTGATATTTATTTGCATCTGGGGGGCAAAACGGTCATTTTACCCAAGCAACCGAAAAAGGCGTCTTTTGGCCTTTCAAAAATCAGACATGGGCTGGAAAAGAGAAGTTCTGGCCTGCCAAGGCCCAAAGGAAAGAGAAATCTTCTGATTTTTCAATCAAATGGCCAAGAATTAAGAGTTAGTTAGAGATTCTTTTTAATCAAGCCATTCTGATTAGGCCACATAGGCCAAGGGAGAGTGTCAACATTATTTTTGAATAGCTGTAATATGTACAGCTGCCATGCTAATCTAAGGGTGGTAATTTCATGATTTTTCACCTTGAATTATTAGTCATTTGATGGAAAATTGGTTGGGAAAAAATGACAACATTTTTGGAGGAGAGAAAGGGGCATTCGGCCTAGACATAGAGGGGGTTCAGAATTTTCATTTACACACTTTAATTTTGCTGATTTCTCTTAGTTTTTCTCTCCTTGTTTGAAAGCAAAAAGAAAAAGTTTAGAAAAGAAAGGAAAGTTTGAAGAGATAAAGCTTGAAATATAGCTTCTTGAGGTTGCTCTTGAGCACCAACTCTTGCACTCTCTTGATTTTCCATTCTTGTTTTTTCTATTTTGATTACTATTTGGTGAGTTTCCTTTTTAAATAAATGTTTGTTTTATTGTTCTTCTTAATTTCTTTCTTAAATATTTTTTACAATATTTTTTACATTTTTCTCACCATGGCCGAATGGCCTACATTTTTTTTATTAAGGTTGCTGTTTTGTTTATTTTATCATGTTATTATTGTTATTTTCTTTAATCTTGATGTTTTAAGTGTTATTTTACTTCATACTTGAGTCATATTTTAATTTGGTTGCTTTGTTTGTTGCCATTTATGATTTAAATATCATGTTCATGCATTTTTAATTTTCTGTTTTCATAATGTTTAAATTTGTTGATGTTTTATATTTAGTATATCAAGTGTTTGTGAAAATGCTTGTGTGGTGTTTGCATGTTTTGAGTGTTATATTTTAGTTGAGCATGTTAGTATATCAAGTGTTTGTGAAAATGCTTGTTAGTATCTCTACTTTGTGTTTGCATGATTTGAGTGTTATATTTTAGTTGAGCATGTTAGTATATCAAGTGTTTGTGAAAATGCTTGTTAGTATCTCTACTTTGTGTTTGCATGATTTGAGTGTTATATTTTAGTTGAGCATGTTAGTATATCAAGTGTTTGTGAAAATGCTTGTTAGTATCTCTACTTTGTGTTTGCATAATTTCAGTGTTATATTTTAGTTGAGCATGTTAGTATATCAAGTGTTTGTGAAAATGCTTGCTAGTATCTCTACTTTGTGTTTGCATGATTTGAGTGTTATATTTTAGTTTTGCATGTTAGTATATCAAGTGTTTGTGAAAATGCCATGCTTGTGTGGAATCATAGGCCATTCGGCCACTCCATGTATTCTAGCATTATGTGTGCATTTTTGCTATGTTAGTTGATAGGTTGGCATTTGCATGATATTTGGTTGAGTTTTTGGTTTAAGCATGCCTTGTGTTTGTGTTATTGCCACGCATATTTTAGATGTTAAGTTAGGTTTATCTTGCCATGAATGTTCATGCATTTTAGACCTAGGTTACATTAAATGCCATGCAAGTTCATTTAGGTCTAGGTCACTATATTGATGCCATGCATTTTTTTCATGACATTTAGGTTAAAAACCATGCATTTCATGCATCATATTTTTATATTTTTTCACGCATTTCATGTTCATGCCACTTGACTAATGACTTAGGCCAATTAATGGTTCAAAGTCATGCTCTTTTGAGCATACTTGTGGAAAATTAAGGTTTGTCAAATTGATTATTCTACCTTTGTGATTTTTTCTACTTAGCCAATTTTTGTCTAACTTTTCAAAAGTCCTAGCTACTGTTTGTGAGTCATTTTGTGAGTCTTAAATATTTTTACTTTGATTTTTAAATGATTTTATCAAAGGCAAAAATGTATTTTGGCAAAACAGTTTTTTTCACCCAGCACTTGTATTTACCTGATTTTTTTGGGCATTCATCTTTAATCAGAAAATTAATCTGATTTTTTCTCGTGTAGTTTTCATGTCCTGAGTCTCCAATATATTTTTAAATTCTTTTGAATTTTTAAAAATAGGATAAAAAATCGTGGCTTAAAACTAGACAGTGGAGTCAGAATTGAATTTAAAAAAAAAACATTTTTCTGTTTTGGTTAAGTTACTTAGAAGGAGCTGATTAGGATGTTTAGCTACTGACTTAGTGTAGTTTCTAAGCCTTTTTAAACTCTAAAAATGATTTTTTAAGTCTCGGGTTAAGGGTGGTCAAGTCCGGGAGTTTTAAACTTAGGAAATTAGAGCCATTTAAAAAAGGTTTAGCCCAGTTTTTATTTTTAATCCAAGCTTTTCAAAATTGTTTTCAAACAATCACAAAAGTATTTTGGTTTTAGAATATTTAATTTGACATATTTTCCTAAGGTAGCCGGATATCTTTTTAGATATACGGATTTTCTTAATTAAAGGGAAAAAAATGCATTTTCATGCATTGCATTTTCCATATTCATGCATTTTATATAATATGTGATTTTTGCTATGATAATTCCTATGGTATTGTTATTATTTTGATTTATATTTTTGAGGTTATATGGTTTATTATATGGTTTTGAATATTTCATGATATCCTATGTTTTTATTTATTTATTTTTTTGTTTTGTCATATTATTTAGCATATACTATGTCCATGCATTATTATTTTCATGCGTATTATATGATAGCATTATTCTATATTCCATGTCATTTATATTATATGCCATATCATTCATATTTGCCATGTCATTTAAATCATTTCATTTCATATAGAATATGTATGTTACTTAGGTCATTTCATTTCATGTAGAATATATTATGTTACTTAGGTTATTTCATTTCATTTAGGATATATTATGCCATTTAGAATATTTTATTTCATTTAGAATATATCATATGATTTAGGACATTTCATTTCATAAAGAATATATTATATAACTTAGAATATTTCATTTCATTTAGAATATGCTAAGGCATTTAAATTATATCATATCATTTAGGTTGCATTATATTATTTAGATTTTACTATATCATTTTATTTATGTCATGCATATACATATTCATTTCTTTTAAATGTTTTCAAAAAAGGTAATGATTTTCAATAAAATAAAGATATTCCCGAGTTAAAATAATTCATGAGTTCTCTGCTGGGTTTGTTGGGGAGGATATCATCAATTATCATTAATAAAGGAATATCTTTCTTTCAAAAAACGAGAATGATTCGGAAAGTTTTCCAAATTAATAAAAATTTCTATATTTTGCCACGTTTGTTGGGGAATATAGAAAATTTTGAATTTATAAATTCCGGATCATTTTCAATTAAAAAATGGAATTATTTTTCTTTAAATTGGGAATTAACTTGAAATACTAAATTTAAAATCAACCTGTTACCGAGACTTGAGATAACACACGATTAATAAGGTACCGTTTTATACGGGCGTTGTGGGGGTGCTAATCCTTCCCTGTATGTAATCGAGTCCCGAACCCGTTTCTTTGATTTCTCTGGTTTTAAAACGCAGACTTGAAATTGGTTTTAAAAATCTTTTAATTAATTTTTAAAATATTTTATAAAACCGATTTTAATAGGCGGCCGATCACACCTAGCTAAAAAAAATTGGTGGCGACTCCATGTCTTTTTCAAGGTCATTTTCAAAACCTTCATTTTTCTAGAAGAATTAAGTCGACTTTTCCTCGATTTTTTAATGTCACGCTTAACGAATAATAAAGTCTTGTGATGAGACACGTTATTTTTTAGGTTGCGACAGCTTGGCGACTCCACTGGGGACTATTAGAGAGTCAGGCCTAGAATTAGTCGTGTGTTATCAAAGTCTCGGTTTTGTTGGTTTAATTGGTATTTAATTTTAATTCCCATATTTTTTAAAATAAAAAATAATTTTGAAAAGAAGAAAATGTTTCAAATATGTCCATCATCATGTGCATTCATATTATTATTTGTTCTCTAGTTATTTTGTTGCGTATATTTATATGATTGCTTGACTGATGCTTTACATTGTTTGATTTTAGTGGGGTATTTAGAATTAGGGGTGTAGAATAGGTGGTGACAGGTTTGTTTTGTTCCTCCGCACACATTGTATTTGCATAACATGAATCCTCTACCCGGGTTCCGTCCTTTTAAGTGGGAGTAAAGTAACTACGCCTTCGTGATGTTCCTCCGTATGGGCTAGTGAAACACTTTCGGAGTATAAAGTACCTAATGCCTTCGTGATAATCCTCCGTACGGGCATAGGAAAATATACTCTAACGAATTGAACCCGCTTTTATCGGGGTGCCTTACTAGCCTTCATCGACGACAGTGAGGAACAACTCGGGGCCTTAGAACCGATTCACCTTCATATAGTGAACCTAGGCGAAGCCATGCCGGATTTCTGTTAGATACCCGAAGTTTAAGAACACGTGGAGGAACATTTCCAACCTTTTACTATCTTTCTATATGTTAGATACAAATTGGGTGATGATGAACGAACATCATATCGCTCGTATTTTTATTTTGTCCCAAAGGCGTCGTAATGCCGAAGCTCTATTTAAATTTTCGGGACATTTTTTTAAAAAAAGCATGTTGTTATTTATGTAATATTTGTGAATTCATTTCTTTACTATTCTATTTCTTTCTGTTTTCTTTTCTTTGACATGCATCATAGACATCATCATACACTTGGAGTTTATTGGCCTCGGGATCGTTATCAACCCAAAGGACTTTCATGGAGTGTCAGGTTATTTCGGTGATAGAAGATCATGTAGTAGTCAGGGCACGGTCGGAAAAAGATCAGAGGTAGGATGGTGATTGCCTCAAGAAAGATTATGTGTCAGTATTGCCGGAAAGGGTCAAAGTGGATCCTAGACAGAATAATCTCCAAGGGTTAGCCGACATTTGGAATCAGTGGAATGTACCAGAGAAAGAAGCCTTCACTCAGAAATATGGAGATATAGCACTCTTAATTCTGATTCAGGTCAATAGTGGGTTGATTCAGGCTATGGTACAATTTTGGAATCCTGCTTATAGATGTTTCACTTTTAACAAGGAGGATATGACACCACTGATCGATGAATATTCAGCACTGTTACGTATTGAATGTCCTAATCCTGATCAGGTATATTTGAAGGAAATGAAACCTTCAGGTTTTAAGAAAAAAGTGGATAGGATCACAGGAATGGATACAACATGGGTTGAGAGTCATGTGGACACAAAGAAGAAAAATGGGTGCATTCTGTGGGAAACTCTCTTACAGTTGATATTGGGTTATTCCGACGAAGAAAAAGCCAGGGACATCTTCGCTCTAGCCATCTACGGGTTAATCATATTCCCAAAGATATTGGGTCATGTGGATATAGCCGTGTTTGATTTCTCTGAAAAGTTGGAACAAAAGATCAACCCATCTCTGGCCATCATAGCTGAAACTATCCAATCCCTAAATTTTTGTAAAAGGGCAGGACAAGGGAGAATCAAGGGGTGTGTACAACTCCTTTATATTTGGATTCAAAGTCACTTTTGGAAGATAGAAAATGTTTCCTTTAAACGGTACATGAAGACTTTAGTTCCGATTAGGGAATTCCTTCAAATGATTAGCCTAAAGATGGGAATGAAGAGAAATGGGTCAATATGTTCCGGAATCTAAAAGGGGAGATGGTGACTTGGAGAGCTCCATGGATGGTTCCTATGCCGATTATGTACAAATGTGGGGACAACCCGGGAGTTCCACTACTCGGAATTTGGGGGTCTGTAAGTTATGCGCCTTTGTTGGTGCAAAGACAGGTTGAGCCTTGGCAATTCACACCCGTGACTCATAATCTAGAATCATCAAAATTCACTTATGGGGAAGACGAATATTCTGGAAAAGTGTGGGCAGTGATTGAAGCATGGAAGAAAACTCACTGGATAAAAGTGGCCAGATATGCCGACATCGTTACACCTGATTACCTGGTATGGAGGGAATTAAGGGTTAATGATAGACTGTTGACATCAGATGGGGAGGAGGTCCAGTTCATTAATCCGCCACCGAGGGAAATGCCATCAGAGTTAGAAATCACAAGGGCAGAATTTGAAAAAGAAAAGGCCCGGATGAGCAAGGAGATTGCCCGATTGCAAGAAGAGCTTGAGGACATGAAAAATAGGGAATCAGCTCGGGAAAAAGAAAAGGAACAGATCAAGAGAGAAAGGGACAGCGCTAAGGGCGATCTTCAGGAATTACATTTGGAGAACAAGAGGTATCGCTTCGAGCTCAGATTTGAGGGGACTCTCAAGACTTTCGGGGAGTGGGAACATGAGGTCAAAAACCTCAAGAAGGAGAATAACTACTGGAAAGAGAAAGCAAAACACGAGGAAGCCCGAGCAAATCAACTAGAGAAACAAGCTAGGGAAAGCTTACACGACGATGCTTCTGCTGACACGTCAAAGGGTCATGAACAAGTAGGGATCAGATGGAAGAGCAAGGCAATCAAAAGAGGACAGTGAAGAAGGTTTAGGATCTGAGAGAATGATTATAGAACCAGTATTTTGTAATAGTCTTTTAGGAGAGACAGATTATCATGTTGTCTTAAGCAGAGATCTTTTCTTTAATGTATTTAGTTCCAGGAAATCAATGAAAGACCGTTTGGTTGGAATTATCCCAGGGCCAATACTTTAAATACATTCATCATTCACTAGTTCTTTCTTTTATATATTTTATTTGTTCATTCAGTTATAATCATTGATTCATTTATTCTTTATAAATTGTTCATACAATTAGTCATTTATTTATTTGTTCATTCATTTACTCTTTATAATTAGTCATCTAAGTTCATATACTTAGTCATTTACTTAGTTGAGCATTCACTAACATTCATTCATTTGTTCATTCATTTATTCATTTATTCATTTTTTATAAAATAAAATAAGAAATGTGTCAATAATTTCTAATCCATGGTTTTTAAAACTAAAGGTACAATTGGTCGCACTCAGAACGAACCAGACTTCCAACACCCTTACAATACTCGATCTTGAACAAGAGCCATGGAAAATGATTAGCTTGCCAGAATTCAAAAGAATCCAGAAAGAACTGCAGGAACAGTTATTAAGTCTTAAGAGGAGACACGGGAACAGATGACAAAACTCATGGAGATGATGAGCACTATGATGAGGCAAAAGTGGCCCGGAGAAAATTTAGCTACTGGAATAGGGGCAGTGAACCAGGAAGATCGACTAGAACTGGTACAGAGAAATGGCCAGACATCCCAACCTATGGGAAATGAACTCCCAACTGGAGCAGCATCCTACATTTATATCCAACCAGTAGTCGAAGCACAAAATTTCGGTCCTAAAAGAGGTAATATCGGAGTTGGTCCAATTGAGGTTGAGGTTCCAGACTTCGAAGAAATAGCGAAAAAGGAAAGGGCCAAAATGAATGAATTGAAGAGGGTCGAAACTGCTGAATCTTAGAAGAAATACCAGCTGCTAGAGGAAAGGTTAAGGGCAGTTGAAGGAGCAGAGTTATTTAGCAGTCTGGATGCCAAAGAGATGAGCTTGGTACATGATCTAGTAATTCCCCCAATGTTCAAAGTACCAGACTTTGAAAAGTATAATGGGACCACCAACCCATCAGCTTATCTGACCATGTATTGTAGAAGGATGACAAGGCATGATGATAATGAGAAACTACTTATTCATTGCTTCCAAGATAGCTTAACAGGGTCATCCACCCGATGGTACAATCAACTGTGTCGTACCAAGATTCGTTCATGGACGGATTTGGCTAGGGCTTTCATGGAATATTATAAGCATGTTTCTGACATGGTACCGGATAAGCTGTCATTACAGAATATGGAAAAGAGGTCCAATGAGAGCTTCAAAGAATATTCGCAGAGGTGGAGGGATCTGGCCACACAAGTACAACCCCCTTTAACCAGCAAAGAAACCATAGTGCTTTTCATCAACACCTTGAAAGCACCTTATTATGAAAAATTGGTGGGAAGTGCTACCAAAGACTTTGCAGATATGGTACTATCTTGGGAAATGATTGAGTCAGCTATTAAGAATGGGAAGATGGAAGGGGGTGAGTCTGCTACCCCAAATAGAGTTTTTCATGCAAAGAAAAAGGAGGAAACACATGCAGTAAGCTTCAGCCAATACCCCTATACACCTCCTATACCATACACACCACCAAGGCCCTATACTCCTACCACACCTTATTCACCTCCGACACCTTACACACCATATCTGGGGTATAATCCTTACTACTCCAATGTCAACAACCTTATCCAAAACCCATTCCCCTACACCAATATACCACAACAGCCATTCCCAACTGGTATATCTCCTAAAATAACCCTTCCTAGAAATGTTGTCCCAAACACTCAAGATCCTGCGTGCAATGACCAACGTTCACCAAGGAACGATAAAAAAAACCCAATTTGATCCGAATCTTACCACCTACGGTGAGCTATATCCAAAACTATTGCAGGGTCAACTTGTTGCACCCGTGTACCTCAAACCTCTGACACCTCCATATCCAAGATGGTACAATGCAAACACTAACTGTGCATACCACACGAGAATCAAAGGACATTCGATTGAAGATTGCCTGACCTTCAAAAAGAAAGTCCAAAGCCTGATCAATGCTGGGGTTGTGAAGTTTGGATCAAAAAATGGACCGAACGTAGCTAGAAACCCATTGCCTGATCATGCTGGGAATCAAGTAAATGCAATATTGACCGGAGAAGGAAGAAGATTAAAAATGGATATTAGGGTTGAAATGGTCAAGGTAGGATTGGTGGAAGATACAGATAGTCTGAAAATGGTTGCAAAAAGGGAGCATAATTGGTGCCCGTTCCATAAGTGTGGAGGCCATGACATACAGGATTGGGGGGACTTTCGGGTTAAAGTCCAAAGGATGATGGATAATGGGGAAGCCCAATTCTACGAGGAGATAGAGGAGGAAATAGAAGTCATTGAAAATGCAAGTGGCTATGGGATAGGTTGACTCCTGATCATCTATTATGATGAACTAGAGGAGAAAGTTATGCCAATTATTGAGGAAATGCGCCCAAGTTAATCATTGATTTACCTGTTTCCTTTTCATACAAGGAAAACAAGGCTGCACCATGGAAATACAATTGTAGCATGGTTATGCCTGGGTCTTTAAGATAGCAGGATATCACAGGTGTGGGGCATTTAACCCGAAGCGAAAGGTGTTATGCTCCGGAGGTTGCTGAACAGGGGTTAGAAGGGAAAGACAGAGGAGCAGATAAAGGGAAGAAGGTAGTCGAGCCAATCCATATTGAGATGGATTTTCCAAAAGAAACAGAGAGGGGATCAGTCCCGGTTAACAGAACGAAAGAACCAGTATGTGAGAAGGAAGCCTGTGAGTTCTTAAAATTCATAAAGCACAGTGAGTATAGCGTGGTTGAACAACTGCAGCGCTAACCAGCTAGAATCTCAATCTTATCCTTGCTTTTGAATTCAGAGCCACACAGAAATGCCCTGTTAAGAGTATTAAATCAGGCATACATGGCTAATAATATATCAGTATAAAAATTGGACAGGCTGGTGGGAAACATCGCAGCAGATGACTACATATTTTTCAGCTATGAGGAGATACCACCCAATGGTATTGGATCAACGAAATCTCTCCATATAACTACCACTTGCAAAGGGCACATATTACCAAAGGTCCTTTTAGATAATGGTCCTTCACTAAATGTGATACCTTTAGCAACCCTATCCAAATTGCCAATGGATATATCTTATATGATACCAAGTTGCACAATGGTTAGGGCTTTTGATGGAACAAGGAGAGAGGTTATGGGAACCATTGAAGTTCCTCTGGAGATAGGCCTGTGCATTTATATGGTGAACTTCCAGGTCATGGATATTAATCCATCTTATAATTTCTTGTTGGGAATGCAGTGGATACATTCAGCTGGGGCTGTACCCTCGTCGCTTCACCAAAAGCTGAAATTTGTGATGGAGGGCCCTTTGATCACAGTATTAGGAGAAGAAGACATAATAGCCTCCGCATCTACTGAATCTCCTTATGTTGAGCCCAATGAAGATGCCGTGGAGTGTTCTTTCCGGTCTTTGGAATTCGTAAATGTAGTTTTCGTCATTGAAGGATGAAAAATTTTGAAACCAAGATTGTCCAAGAACACAAGGCTGGGAGTAAGAACCACCGTGGAAAGGGCTGCAGGGCTGGAAAAGGTTTGGGGAAATATCTTCAAGGAATGGCTCGAGCAATGCAAGTAATAGAAAAGAAAGACCGATTTGGCCTAGGGTATCTTTCGAAGGCCCATAAGAAAAGGAAACAAGTTGAAAGGAACCGACAAAGGAGGATGGCCCGTCTTGCGGGTATGGATATTGAATGGGAGCCTATGACATTCCCATCTATCCTTCACAGCTTCCGCTCAGCCGGTTCTCTGTTTAGAGAAAAGGATTCTGATGATGTGCTCGTAATGACAGAGCAAGCCTTCGAGAGATTCTAGGTGAATAGGGATAAGCAGATGTACGATGTGGAGATCAGCACGACTGAGGAAGAAAGAATTGAAAGAGATAATGCTAACTGGATGGTGCGACCTTGTCCACCAGGATATAGACTAACCAACTGGAGTGCGACTGAGTTGCCCATAGTTTTTAAGTCTATTCCAACGTAATACTTTTAAAAAAAGCAATCTTAATTATCTTTACCCAGAGATATTAAGAGTTTTTTCTGTAATAGGATTTTTAAACATTTTCATTCAATAAATAAAAAGCACAATGCATTTTATCCATATTGATGTGTCCATATTCTTTCATTTTTGTTATTTATTTTGTTTTCATTATATATTTTCCTATATTGTTTCTTCTCCGCCTATTTACAGGTGTGCGAATGCGGAATATGAGGACCTTCCTGTCAGTAATTCTGAAATTGATTTTGAAAGACCCAGTTGCACGGGTAATTTTGAGGCTAACGAAGATACTGAGGATAATGGTCTACCTCCGGATTTATTAAGGAAAATAGAACAAAAGGAGAAACAAGTACTTTCTCATAAGGAATTATTGGGAACGATAAATTTGGGAAACAGTGAAGAGATAAAGGAAGTCAAAATCGAAACTTCATTGTCATCATCAATAAAAGGTGAATTGATAACTTTGCTCCAGGAATATACGGATGTATTTGCATGGTCTTACCAAGACATGCCAGGGTTAGATCTAGATATTGTGGTTCATAAGCTCCCTTTAAGGCCAGAATGCAAGCCAATTCAGCAAAAGTTGAGAAGAATGAGGCCCGACATGCTGTTAAAGATAAAAGATGAGGTGAAGAAGCAATTTGATGCTAGATTCTTAGAGGTGGCAAAATATCCAGAATGGTGGCAATTATTGTTCCAGTACCAAAAAAGGATGGCAGGGTGCGAATGTGCGTTGATTACCGAGATTTGAACAAGGCTAGCCCTAAAGATAATTTTCCTTTGCCCCATATTGATACTCTGGTGGATAATATAGCAAAGAGTTCTTTATTTTCTTTCATGGACGAATTCTCAGGATACAATCAGATCAAGATGGCACCGAAAGACATGGAGAAAACCACATTTGTTACAATGTGGGGAACCTTCTGCTACAAGGTAATGCCATTTGGGTTGAAGAATGTTGGGGCAACATACCAAAGAGCCATGGTGACCTTGTTTCATGATATGATGCATAAAGGAATCGAGGTCTATGTTTATGATATGATCGCTAAGTCACAAGGAGAAGAAGAGCATATTGCGAATCTTAAGAAGCTCTTTGAACGATTAAGGAAGTTTAGACTCAAGCTAAATCCGGCAAAATGCACTTTTGGAGTCACCTCGGGGAAATTGTTGGGTTTTGTCATCAGCAAAAGAGGAATTGAGATTGACCCGGATAAAGTGAAGGCTATTCAGAATCTACCACCACCTCGCACTCAGAAGGAAGTAATAGGCTTTCTGGGGAGATTGAATTACATTGCTCAGTTTATTTCACAGTTAACCAACAAATGTGATCCAATATTTAAATTACTTCGAAAACGTGATCCAGGAGATTGGGATGAAGGTTGGCACATTGCATTTGAAAAGGTTAAACATTATCTATCCAATATTAATGCCATCTATTTCGGATAAACTAATGATACTGTATTTATCAGTATTTGAAAGATCCATGGGTTGTGTTTTGGGGCAGCTTGATGAAACTGGAAAGAAAGAACAAGCAGTTTACTACCTCAGCAAGAAGTTCACAGATTATGAGTTGAAATATTCATCGATAAAGAAGTTGTGTTGGGCCTTAGCTTGGACTGCTCGAAGACTCAGACAGTATATGTTGTATCAAAGAACGTGGTTGATTGCTAAGCTGGATCCAGTCAAATACATGTTGGAAGCACCTTCTTTGTCAGGGAGAACGGCAAGATGACAGGTTTTATTGTCAGAGTACGACATTGTATATGTAAGTCAAAAAGCTATCAAGGGCAGTGCAGTGGCTGAATTCTTAGCAAGTCGGGCAGTGGAAGATTATGAGCCACTGAACTTTGACTTCTTGCATGAAGATTTGATGTATGTGTCGCAAGCAGACGAGATTCCCCTGAAGAAGAAAGTATGAAAAATGTACTTTGATGGCGCATCTAACGCCATGGGGCATGGAATCGGTGCAGTGCTTATATCCCCAGAAGAAGATTATTATCCTTTCACTGCCAGATTTGATTTTGATTGTACAAACAATACTGCCGAGTATGAAGCATGTACTATGGGCCTTCGTGCTGCAATGGACAGAAAGATCAAAGTATTGGAAGTTTTCGGAGACTCAGACTTAGTGATTTACTAGTTACGAGGAGAATGGGAAACCCGAGATACAAAGCTAATCCGATACCGAGAACTCATACTGAGTTTATTGGAGGAGTTTGAAGAAGTGAATTTCAATTACTTTCCTCGAGAAGAAAACCGAATGGCAGATGCTCTAGCTACTTTGTCATCAATGTTTAAAGTGAATGAAGGGGGTAAAGTTGTGCCAATAAAGATAAGTATATATGAGTCTCCTGCCCACTGTTTGAGTATCGAAGAAGAAGCAGATGGCCTCCCTTGGTATAACGACATCTTGCAGTACATCAAGAGTCAACAGTATCTAGAACAAGCAACAGAGAATGACAAGAAGACTCTGAGAAGGCAAGCAATGGGTTTCGTTCTAGACAGTGAGATTCTCTACAAAAAAGAGAAAGATCAAGTCCTATTGAGATGTGTAAGGTCTACCGAAGCTCGAAGAATCATAGAAGAAGTCTATGAAGGGATATGTGGCACTCATGCTAATGGTCACATGCTTGCTAAACAGATTATGAGGGCAGGTTACTATTGGTTGATAATGGAAGGAGATTGTATTAGTTATTCCCGGAAGTACCATAAATGCCAGATATATGCAGATAAGATTCATGTGTCGCCATCGCCATTACATGTCATGACTGCACCATGGACTTTTTCAATATGGGGAATGGATATGATCGGGCCTATTACCCCGAAAGCTTCAAAGGGACATCGTTTCATCTTGGTGGCCATAGATTATTTCACAAAGTGGGTAGAAGCTGCTTCCTATGTGAATGTAACAAAGTCGGTGGTATGCAGATTCGTCAAGAAAGAAATCATATGCCGTTACAGGTTGCCAGCAAGAATTATTAATGCTCTCAATTTGAATGATAAGATGATGAGAGAAGTGTGTACTCAATTCAAGATCACACATCATAATTCGGCACCTTACCGTCCGAAGATGAATGGCGCAGTAGAAGCAGCTAACAAGAACATCAAGAGGATTGTTGAGAAGATGACCAATGTGTACAAAGATTGGCATGAGATCTTGCCTTTCACTCTTCATGCATATCGTACTTTGGTCCATACATCTACAGGGGCAACACCATTTTCTTTGGTATACGGGATGGAAGCAGTGCTACCTATTGAAGTTGAGATCCTTTCATTTCGGGTTTTGATGGAAATGGCCTAGAGGAAGCAGAATGGGTTAGAGCTTGTTATGAACAGTTGAATCTCATCGAGGAGAAAAGATTGAAAGCAATTTGTCACGGGCAGTTGAATCAAAAAAGGATGATTCGAGCCCACAACAAGAAGGTTCGTCCTAGACAGTTTCGAGATGGGGAGTTGGTATTGAGGAAAATTCTCCCTAGAGTGAAGGACCCGAGAGGAAAATAGGCTCCGAATTGGGAAGGACCCTATGTGGTAAAAAGAGCTTTTTCTGGAAGAGCATTGATTTTAACTAGAATGGACGGGGAAGATTTCAGAAATCTCATAAATACTGATGAACTGAAAAAGAAAGCCATCGAAAAATGTGGCAAATGAAAGCCAACAAAGAAAAAAAAAGAGAAGAAGAAAAGAAAGTCCAAAAAGGGACAAATGTTTCAAGAATGAGTTCTCCTCAAGAAGTGATCCTTGATCCAATCACCCTTAAACACATCTTGGGCCTATTTATCCTTTCTTTCTAAACCTAAACCTTGGCCGACATTACATGCTTTTAAAGTCCATTCTGATCAAGCATGGATATTTAATTTGAAAGGTTATTCTCGGAATTCATCCAATCTTTTGAATTGATATTTTTACCTTGGAAGCATTTAGAATTCTCAGATGCATGGTAGAATAAAAAAAAATGGAAATGAAAAAATATTGTAAAAGGAGAGGTTTAAGCCGAAAACCCGCAAAGGGCGACTTAATACCGAATGGAGGATACTTGAGTTGAAAACCCGCAAAGGGCAGCTCAAGTACTAATCAAAGTTTGAATCAGTGCTCCGTGTAAACGGGGAGAAAGTATCTGACAATCAGAAAAAAGGGAACAACTCAGTCTGACGTAACTACAGAAGCTAAGAGGTTACCCAAGTAAATTGCTCATTCAAGAGAAATTTCAGATGGTTTGAAAAAGGAGGGGTCCAAGATATTCTGCATCTGGGGCATCTATAGCCTATAACCTTACATTTGTTTCTTATATCCTTGATATTTATTTTTACTATTTTAAAACATTTCTTGCAATAAATTCTTGTCATCTTTTTCATGACGATTTTTGCTTGATTCATATTTTCTTTCATTTTTGAGATGCATTATGATTATTATTAAATTGAATGATGATTAAAAATCTTTAATTAAAAAGATTTCAAAGTATTACTAAGGAATAGATTTAAATCTTGGGAAAGGTTTGGAAAGTTCACCAAGAAAAGAAAATAGTGAACGTGGTGGGAACTCCATCACGAAGTAAAAATCTGTGAATTTTAGCGAAAGTCAGAAATGAGACTGATTGACAAGATATCTTGAGTGGGGCATCAATGAACAAATTGAAGACTCTGTCATGAAGTCGGATAATCTGTGAACCTCAATGAAACCATGGATTAGAAATCATGACATAATCATTTGATTGCATTTATTCTTAGGAAACATAAAGCATTTTCAAAGCATGTCATTCTCATCATTGCATTTAGCTAACAGTGCAGAGATCAGGAAAATTTGGACTTCCCCCAAGTGAACTTGTTATGTTTTTCAAACGAGTCTAGTCCCGAGATCATCATCGAGGTACGTTTCCTTTCCAAATCAAACTCATTTTGCATACCCAAAAAAAGTCTAGCCTTGAGACTGTCGTCAAGGAATTTTAGTCACAGTTTTAAAGACCTTCGGACACCATTTTTAAAGACCTTCGGGCACTAGTTTTAAAGACCTTCGGGCACCAGTTTTAAAGACCTTCGGACACCAGTTTTAAAGACCTTCAGGCACCAGTTTTAAAGACCTTCGGGCACCATTTTTAAAGATCTTCGAGCACCAGTTTTAAAGACCTTCGGGCACCATTTTTAAAGACCTTCGGGCACCAATTTTAAAGACCTTCGGGAACCAGTTTTAAAGACCTTCGGGCACCAATTTTGAAGACCTTCGGGCACCAGTTTTAAAGACCTACGGGCACTAATTTTAAAGACCTTCGGGCACCATTTTTAAGATCTTCGGGCACTATTCTTAAGACCATCAGGCACAATTTTTTCTTTTAAAAATCGAACCCGTTTCCTTAAGACGGGTCGAGCCTTGATTAGTCAGGGAATTCAATTTAAGGACAAAATCTTAAATTTATATCTTTTTTCAACAAAAAAAATGAATGAAGAAAAGAAAAAAGAAAACCCCTTTCCCTCACATGTGATTTCACTGTCCGTACAAAATTAGTGTTTGTTTATCTTTGCCTGATTCCTGATTCTCAGCAATAGCCAAAGAGGGGCAGCTGTAGACACCTAATTTTGTCCAGACCACTAAAACAGGTATGTTTTCTTCCTAAATTGATGTTTCAGAATGTAAAATGACTTTTTTTATCCTGAAGGTGGTACTCCGGGACTTAGTTTAAGAGGGCGAGCATAAAAAGTCAAACTAAAAAAAGTCAACCCCGAAAAAAGTCAACCTAAAAAAAGTCAACCCCAAAAAGTCAACTACTGAAAAATTCAACCCACTTTCAAAATCAAGATTTGAAGTTCAACTGAAAAATGGTGAAAGAATTTTGATAATCCGAGGTTTACATTGAAAAATATGGAGTTCGGGAGTTGGGATTTGGAGATTCAGTAGAAAAGAAACCCTAATCCGAGAAATTTGGGGAAAAGTGCTTAAACGATCGAATTGGTCAAAATTGAAGGTTCCAAATGAAAGATGAGCACTGAATACGGGTAATGGAGAAGCCACTTGAAAGAAAAACTGAAAGAAAAGTCATCCGGGAGAAAATCGAGAATTAGGGTTTTTGATGGATTTCGGTGAAATCGGGACGAATTATAGAAATGGGCCGACTTGGTAAGACTAAAGCCCCCAATGGATGAGGAATGATTAAAAAGGGATAGCCCAAGGCTCATTTTGAAGAAAATCTGAAAAACGGACTTGTTTTGAGCAAAACCGGGTTTCGGAGGTAAAAGGGCAAAATTGGAAAATTTGGGAAAAATAGCAAATGAACTCCAAAAATTCTGAAAATTTGCAAATCTCATTCTTAAATCATTTGGAAGAGATTGGTGAAAGAAAATCTTGATTCGGAGTTCGTTTGCAAAATAGTCAATTCCAGGGTCTCTCACATAGAAATTCAAGAAGGAAAATCCCGAAAAAATAGCAAATGAAGTCCAAATCTTCTGGAAATTTGCAAATATCATTTTTAAATTATTTTGAAGAGATTGGCGAAAGAAAATCTTGATTCGGAGTTTGTTTGCAAAATGGCCAAATCTCGGGCCTTCTATGCAATAATTCAAGAAGATAAATCTCGAAAAAATAGCAAATGGACTGCAAAAATTCTAAAAATTTGCAAATATCATTTTTAAAGTATTTTGAAGAGTTTGGCGAAATAAAATCTTGATTCGGAGTTCGTTTGCAAAATGGCCAAATCTCGAGCCCCTATATAGTAATTCAAGCAGATAAATCTCGAAAAAATACCAAATGAGTTCCAAAAATTATGAAAAATTCCAGATCACACTTTTAAATTATTTGGAAGATATTGGTGAAGAAAAATCTTGATTTGGAGCTCGTTTAAAAACGGTAAAATGTGGGGGCATGAAAGGGCATTTTTGGAAGAAAAAATCCAAATAAATAGCAAACGGACTCGGAAAATGTTGAAAACTTCTAGAAAAAAATATATTATTATTTTGAAAGTATTAAAAAAATAAAATATGAATTTGGAGTCCGTTTGCCATTTATTTGCATCCGGGGGGCAAAATGGTCATTTTACCCAAGCAACCGAAAAGGCCTTCTTTTGGCCTTTCAAAAAATCAGACTTGGGCTGGAAAAGAGAGTACTGGCCTGCCAAGGCCCAAAGGAAGGAGGAAGCTTCTGATTTTTCAATCAAACGGCCAAGAATTAAGAGTTAGTTAGAGATTTTTTTGATCAAGCCATTGTGATTAAGCCACATAGGCCAATGCATGAAGAAGGAGAGTGTCAACATTATTCTTGAACAGCTGTAATTATGGACAGCTGATATGCTAATCTAAGGGTGATAATTTCATGATTTTTCACCTTGAATCACTAGCCCTTGGATGGAAATTGGTTGGAATCAAAATGACATCCTAGGTGAGGAGAGAGGGTCCATTCGGCTGGCTATAGGGAGAGGTAGAATTTTCTTTTTTCTTCACTTCATTTTTTCAGATTTCTTCTTGTTTTGCTTAGTTTTTCTCTCATTGGCTGAAAGCAAAAAGAAAAGGTTTAGAAAAGAAAGGAAAGTTTGAAGAGATAAAGCTTGAAATATAGCTTCTTGAGGTTGCTTTTAGCACCAACTCTTGCACTTTCTTGATTTTCTATTCTTGTTTTTGCTATTTTGATTATTACTTGGTGAGTTTTCTTTTTAGATAAGTTTTTTTTTTTTTTTTTTTTTTTTTATGTTCTTCTTAAGTTTTTTCTTCATCTCTTTCTTAATTAATTTTTACAAATTTTTTTCTTATTTTTCTTTAATGGCCGAATGGCCTATATCTTTTATTTATTTATTATTGTTGCTGTTTTTGCTTTAATTTATCATGTTATTTATGTTATTTTCTTTAATCTTGATGCTTTAAGTGTTCTTCTACTTCATATACTTGAATCATGTTTTAATTTGGTTGCTTTTTTTGTTGCCATTTATGAGTTAAGTATCATGTTCTTGCATTTTTAATTTTCTGTTTTCATAATGTTTAAATTTGTTGATGTTTTATATTTAGTATATCAAGTGTTTGTGAAAATGCTTATTAGTTTTAATATCTCTACTTTGTGTTTGCATGATTTGAGTGTTATATTTTAGTTGAGCATGTTAGTATATCAAGTGTTTGTGAAAATGCTTTTTAGTATCTCTACTTTGTGTTTGCATGATTTGAGTGTTATATTTTAGTTGAGCATGTTAGTATATCAAGTGTTTGTGAAAATGGTTGTTAGTATCTCTACTTTGTGTTTGCATGATTTGAGTGTTATATTTTAGTTTTGCATGTTAGTATATCAAGTGTTTGTAAAAATGCCATGCTTGTGTGGAATCATAGGCCATTCGGCCACTCCATGTATTCTAGCATTATGTGTGCATTTTTGCTAAGTTAGTTGATAGGTTGGCATTTGCATGATATTTGGTTGAGTTTTTGGTTTAAGCATGCCTTGTGTTTGTGTTATTGCCATGCATATTTTAGATGTTAGGTTAGGTTTATCTTGCCATGCATGTTCATGCATTTTAGACCTAGGTTACATTAAATGCCATGCAAGTTCATTTAGGTCTAGGTCACTATATTGATGCCATGCATTTTTTTCAAGACATTTAGGTTAAAAACCATGCATTTCATGCATTATATTTGCTGTATTTTTTCATGCATTTCATGTTCATGTTCATGCCACTTGACTAATGACTTAGGCCAATTAATGGTTCAAAGTCATGCTTTCTTGAGCATACTTGTGGAAAATTAAGGTTTGTCAAATTAATTATTCTACCTTTGTGATTTTTTCTACTTAGCTAGTTTTTGTCTAACTTTTCAAAAGTCCTAGCTACTGTTTGTGAGTCATGTTGTGAGTCTTAAATATTTTTACTTTGATTTTTAAATGATTTTATCAAAGGCAAAAATGTATTTTGGCAAAACAGTTTTTTTCACCCAGCACTCGTACTTTCCTGATTTTTCTGGGCATTCATCTTCAATCAGAAAATTAAGCTGATTTTTTCCCGTGTATTTTTACATGTCCAGAGTCTCCAGTATTGTTTTTAGATTTTTTTGAATTATTAAAAATAAGGTAAAAAAATCGTGGCTTAAAACTGGACAGTGGAGTCAGAATTGAATTTAAAAAAAAAAACAATTTTTATATTTTGGTTAAGTTACTTAGAGGGAGCTGATTAAGAAGTTTAGCTACTGACTTAGGGTAGTTTCTAAGCCTTTTTAAACTCTAAAAATTATTTTTTAAGTCTTGGGTTAAGGGTGGTCAAGTCCGGGATTTTTAAACTTAGGAAACTAGAGCCATTTAAAAAAGGTTTAGCCCAGTTTTTATTTTTAATCTAAGCTTTTCAAAATTGTTTTCAAACAATCACAAAGTATTTTGGTTTTAGAATATTTAATTGGACATATTTTCCTAAGGTATCCGGATATCTTTTTAGATATACAGATTTCCTTAATTAAAGGAAAAAATACATTTTCATGCATTGCATTTTTCATATTCATGCATTTTATATAATATGTGATTTTTACTATGATAATTCCTATGGTATTGTTATTATTTTGATTTATATTTTTGAGGTTATATGGTTTATTATGTGGTTTTGAATATTTCATGATATCCTATGTTTTTATTTAGTTTTTTTTTTTGTCATATTATTTAGCATATACTATGTTCATGCATTATTATTTTCATTTTTATTTTCATGCGTATTATATGATAGCATTATTTTATATTCCATGTCATTTAAATTATATGCCATATCATTCATATTTGCCATGTCATTTAAATCATTTCATTTCATATAGAATTTGTATGTTACTTAGGTCATTTCATTTCATGTAGAATATATTATGTTACTTAGTTTATTTCATTTCATTTAGGATATATTATGCCATTTAGAATATTTTATTTCATTTAGAATATATCATATGATTTAGGACATTTCATTTCATATAGAATATATTATATAAATTAGGATATTTCATTTCATTTATAATATGCTAAGGCATTTAAATTATATCATATCATTTAGGTTGCATTATATTATTTAGATTTTACTAAGTCATTTTATTTATGTCATGCATATACATATTCATTGGTTTTTTTATTCAAATATAGCCAAAAAAAAAAATACCAAAATACCGTTGATTTCGGATTAATTCCCAAAATCCGTTTATTGTTTTCTAGCTGGGAAATCGCCATCCCCCATGGCGATTTCCCAGTGTAAAAATTTGAATTTTGGCAAAAAACACCAAGGGAAATCGCCATGGAGGGTGGCGATTTCCCTTGGTGTTTTTTGCCAAATTTGCAAAAATTACCAAGGGAAATCGCCACCCCCCATGGCGATTTTCCTTGGTAAATTTTGCCAAATTTGCAAATTTCATCAAGGGAAAATGCTATGGGGGGTGGCGATTTCCCTTGATTTACTTATATATATTTTTTTTACTTAAATTAAAAAACAAATTTTATTTTTATTTTTAAATTTGTAAGTTTTGTTTTTTAATTTTAAAAATTATAAATTAAATTAAAATATTTTTTTATAATTTTGAAAAAATAAAGAAATTTCGTAAGGTATATTTTATTATTTAAAATTTATGAACAAATTTTTGTAAATTTTGTTAATTGATTTGTATTAGATAAAACAAAAAACAAAATAAAATAAAATTCAAAATTTTTTGAAGGCAACGGTCAAATGACCGTTGCCTTCAAATCCCTCCCCCCCCCCCCCACACACACACACACTTCACTCTTCTATAAATACCACTTCATTTTCCATTCTTCTTTCAACAATTAAATTTCTTTCTACCAACAAAATTATTTTCTACAACAATTTATTTTTTCTATAACAATATTTTTTTTTCTACAACAATATTTAGAAATGGCTTCATCATCACTATTGAGGTTGCAAGAAAATCACATATCGGAGGTTATATTTAAAGAGGTAAGTAAATTGTTATGATATTATCTGTATTACATTATCAATTTTTAGTTATTTTTTATTGATTAGAATTTTGTAAATTTATAGTTTTATTGTTTTATAATTTTTATATTTTTAATGTTATAGTGCTTATTATAGTTTTATCATTTATTAATTAGTATTGTTTTTTGATTTCATAGTTATATAATTATTTATTTTTTATATTGTTTAATTTTTTATTATTATAGTTATTTAATTTGTTAATTATTTTTGTTTTTTCATTTTATAGTTTTATATAATTTTAATTATTATATTATAATAGTTATTTTATTATTATATAGAATAATAATTTTGTAATTATTACTGTTTTTTCATTGTATAGTTTTATATAATTATAAATTTTATATTATATTATTTTGTATTATTATAGTTTTATAATTGTTTAATTATTATTATTTTTTTCATTTTATAGTTTTATATAATTTTAAATTTTATATTATATTATATTATTATTGTTTTATAATTTTGTAATTATTATTGTCTTTTAATTTTAATTTTATAGTTATTTATTTATTATATAATTGAATTATTTAATAATTATATAAAAAATTTAAATTTTTTATTATTATTGTTTTGTTATTTTATAGTTTTAGAGTTTTATTTATTAATTTTTAATTGTTATAGTTTTATAATATATTAATTTTTATTATTATGACAGGAAACTCGTCGCGTGCTACGTTTGAGGAAATTTACATTGGAAGATCCGCATCCATCTATTATCGACCACTTAAGAAGAGCCGGATTTTATCATGCAACTCAAATTCGACGATTTTTGATACAACCCGACTTAATCAGTCCGTTGATCGAACGATGGAGACCCGAGACGCACACTTTTCATTTTCCATTTGGTGAATGCACGGTAACTCTTGAAGATGTTGCGCTGCAACTTGGACTTCCGATCCATGGCGATGCAGTTACAGGCGGAAGCTTGCTAGATTGGAATGAAGTGTGTCAAAATCTATTGGGCTCGGTACCTCCAGATGAGTATGTATCTGGCTCAACGGTGAGACTAAATTGGTTGAAATCGTTTCAAAATCTTCCATTACATGCAACTGAACAACAGATACAATATGCTGCTAGAGCATATATTTTACGTTTGATTAGAGGATTACTGATGCCTGAGAAATTGAGCAGTCGGGTACATTTAATGTATCTTCCAATACTACGTGATTTAGAGCATGCGGCAAATTATAGTTGGGGTTCTGCGTGTTTGGCGGTTTTGTATAGAGAACTTTGCTGGGCTACAGTTCCAAAAAGCCATGACATAGGTGGATGTTTAGTGCTTCTACAATCATGGGCTTGGTATCGGCTACCATTTCTTGCTCCGCGCGTGGATATTTCGGCTGTATACCCCCTTGCAAGCAGGTAATAATCTTTACTATTTTATTAATTTTGTACGAACTTGTATTTTTATAGGTCATTAAGATATTATATGCATTTTAATAGGTGGAGTAGGAGTAGGAGTAGAGATTTTACAGAGACTCCGAGCGACCTTGCAAGTATAAGAGTACGACTAGATCGAGTAGGATATGATAAGGTAAATATTTCGATTGTTACATTGAAGTTTTTTTTATTTAATCCATATGAAACTAATAATTTGTAATAATTATTCGCAGTTTCTGTGGATGCCATATTCCTCAAGTGAAATTATGGCATGCCTCCCATCGGATGCCTACAATAATTGCAATATATGGAAAGCAAACACAGCATTGATATGCTTTTCATATGTAGAGTGGCACCAAACTGACAGGGTGTTGCGGCAATTTGGGATGCAACAACCAATTCCTGCAGCCCCGGTGAACCTTGATAAGCTTCACAAGATCGACATGCGTGGTCGTCATGAGGAATTCTGGCCTGCGAAGCATGAACATTGGATCCATTGGTGGAATATACGTTTTCAACGAATTCCGACAGGTTACCCGGTTGTTGGTAATAATTTCAACCCATCTGATGATTACATAGGATGGTAAAAAATGAAGGTCGGCCTTTCGTTTGTCCACCGTCGATGTATGAGGATGTTAGGAGTATGCCATTTACCGGACAAACTTCAGCTCCAGTCCCTCCTACACAGGATATGGATGCTCCTAGACCTCGCCGACAACGTGGGCGAATGCGTCAACCGACCTCATCGGAGTTCACAGCACCGAGGATGTCATTTAATCATCCTGAACCTGAACGGGATCATGGAGTACTATCCAGTCATCGTTATTCCGTAAGTCACCCCGGATATGACGTTGATGAGTGTTACCGACCATCACCGCCAAGAACGAGGTTAGATGACCAGCTCCCCATCCTAAGTCCAAGTCTAGCATATCTAACATCAATGTATCAGTTTGGAACCCCTTCGTCAGCATTTGATGGTACATCATTTATGGGTGCATCTAGTAGTCAGGTTCCCGTTATGGGTGAACTAGGTGTTGGCTCATCCAGCAGTGGGTTTCAAATTTTTGATACGGAAGAAATGACTGATGACATACAACCGGAACCAGTGGCGGTTATAGCAGGAGGTCGTGGTCGACCGCGAATACGTGCCACTGACGAGGTTGAACGACGGGTGCAACCACCACGCACTAGAAGAGCTCGACAGTGTTGCTCTACACCACGCAATAATTAGAATAAATGTACTTTTATCAATATAACGAGAATAATGTGTTTTAAATTTCTAATATATAAATTTATATGTTTTCCATTTCATGTTATTTATTTTAAATTTGTTGGGAAATTAATTGTTATATTTTATTTTAATTTATATCTTAATGTTGTTATTTAATTTAAAAAATTGTAAAAAACAAATATAATTGAGTTATATTTTTATAATTTTTTTTTCATTTTAAATAAAATAATAATCCAAATTACATGATAAGTTGACAAAAACTTGCATTACATTTTCCCTTATATGTAAAATAATAATCCAAATTACATGATAAGTTGACAAAAACATGTAATTCATTTATTGTTGATGCGAAGTCTCCCCAATGTGCCAAATCGATGCGGACAATTTTGACGGTTATGACCTTCATTTCTGCATAATCCACAACGTTTTGGTTGGCCTTTCTCCCTAAGGTCCATTTCATTACGAATACGACTTGATTTTGGCCGACCATGTGGATTTCTCCGCATTTCTTGATTGGGACACACTTCTGGACCATCATATTGAGGCTAGTAACCTTTATTTCCAACAGCTTCGAACTCATGTCTATAAACATTCAATATAGTTTCCAGTCTATAGACTTTGCCCACATATTGCATGCAATCTACATGGACATGTGCACAAGCAGCAACTACATGTGAACAAGGGAACCTTTGTGCTTGAAACTTTCCACAATCACACCACATGTCGCTAAGCTTGACTTTGTACTTCATTGCAGAAACACCCTCTTGTGGATCAACTAACTCTTCAACCAGAAAAGATTGATTTGCTCGCGTAAAATTACGAACAAAGTGGGAGTTAGCTTTCCTGCGATTTTCTTGCATAGCCTGTGTAACTGTTTCACAATATGTGTGCCCTCCCTCCATCATTGCAATTTGCTTGTTCCCCATCTTAACAAAAAGTGCAGGCAATCTATAATATCTTGATTGCACTAAAGCAGTAATGGGAAGATGACGCGTTCCCTTCAACACCGAATTGATAGATTCAGCTAGGTTGGTTGTCATATGGCCATACGTCTTCCTTGATCATATGACTGGGCCCACTTCTCCTTGGGGATCCTATCAAGCCAATTAGCCGCCTCTACATTTTCTCCACGAAGATTGTCATACATGAAATGAAAATTCGGTCGCCTCAACTCGAATGCTAATAAATTTTAAAACAAAAAACTTGTGAATTTCAGTATTATTTTATATACTAAACGAAATATAAGAGATAAAATAACTATGATTTGATTCCATACCCATGTTAACAATGTGTCGACGCAATTCCTTATTGTTAAACTTTTTCATAAAGTTCGCTGCAATGTGTCGAATGCAGTACACTGAATATGCATGTGGAGGATTCCATCCACTATCATCGCGTCTAATCGCAGCTTTGATGGCTTCATGTCGATCAGACATCAAGCAAATGCCAAGCTGTTTTGTCACGTGTCTACGCAAGTTAGTGAGAAAGAATGACCAAGCCTCTGTTGTCTCACCCTCCACAATGGCAAAGGCAATTGGCAGTATGTTTCGGTTGCCATCTTGTGCAATAGCTAACAATAATGTGCCTTTGTATTTTCCATATAAGAAAGTACCGTCTATTTGCACAATAGGTTTACAATACGGATACCCTTCAATACACGACTTAAATGTCCAAAATAGTCGATGGAATATTCTCTTACACTGGACCAGTCGATCACCGTGATATGCAGGTACCGTTTGCAATTCGACAATTGTACCAGGCACGAAATGTTGCATTGCACCTAACCATTTAGGTAGCTCATTCTACGATCTTTCCCAATCGCCAAAAACTCGAACAATTGCCTTTTGCTTTGCTTTCCATGTTTTCTTGTAGGAGGTGATGTATACATACCGGATTCGCATCTTAGTGATCAAAACTGAAACGAAAATCTCCGGATTTGCTTGGACCAATGACAAAATGCATGAACAGATCATGTTACAATCTAACTTGCAATGATCTTGTGAAATCCTCCCCGATGTGCAAGTATGAGGCCCTTCATATTTTCTAATCTCCCATGCCTGTTTCTTCTTCATAAAAGTTGCTTTTATTCTCCAATTACACCCATTCCCATACATTACGCACTTGGCATAATATTTCATCCGCTCAGATTCAATTACTCTGTAATCTACAGAGTTTTTGATGTTATAGTGCTTGATAGCTGAAAGCACAGCCTCTTTCGCTGGGAATTGTAACCCAACACACAGATCAAGTGCAGATGGATCAAATGTCAGAGGCGTAGCTAATGTATGAGCATACTCAGGAAATTCTGGCACATGCATTGCCTCTAGATCCAGGGTATGCATATGGGATGCAGCCTCATATGGGGGAAGATCTCCATGAGTGTTGATCTCAGCAGGGAAGACGTCTGGGTCAGAATCACTATTGTCATCACTTGCGAATTCAACATCCTCTTCCTGCTCACTAAATTCACCAAGATCTTCACCATGGACTCCACGTGGACGAACAGGATCAACACCAGCTGGCTCATCTTCGAGGGTAGTAGGAATTGTTTGTGAGACTAATGAAGTCTGAAAAGTTGTAGCTTGAGATAAGGGCACGACTTCTTCTGTGGAAACGTCGTATGTAGTGTGAACATAAAACGACCCAGAATCATAATCTTCTATGGGAAAGTTTTCTGTTGTGCGAACATTTGAAGGGCCACAATCATCGTCAACATCATCTATGTCAGCATATAACTCAAGTACACCAACATTTGCAAATGTCTCATGAGCATAAAACATGCATCTGACATCATCATCATCTTCAAGTGGAAATGTTCTATATCGGACACATCCTTCACCAATAGAAAGAGGATGCCTATACTTAACCTCTGAAACTCTTTTTCTATTTCCAGCTTTAATTTTTGTATGAATTTGCAGCTTCAGTTCCTCTAATGTGACGTCTTCTTCAACACGAAAACTTTTAGGACGTTCACAATCAAAGGTAGCACCTTCGTCAGTATTATGAATTTGGCCATTATAGTAGACCAATGCAATCACTCTATTGCTCATGTTGTGTAGTAATGAAACTAAGAAAGATGAGAATGTAGGTATTATCACTCCGCAAAAGAAAGAAGAAATATAGAAGGATGAGAATGAGGAGATTTTAGCACTCAGGAAAAATCTGATTGAAAAACTATTGTAGGAGGTATTGTAAACCTTCATAAGTACTATGAATTTATAATGGTTCATTATGTTGTACCAGATGACAAATCCCATCCTTTGTATAGGATGGAATCTGATTCTCATATTCTGTCTAGGACTATTTGACTGAAAAAGTTATAACTTATTCAATGCAAAATCTGATTGATAAATCACATCCTTTGTACTGGACTGTCCAATAGTCCCATCCATTGCAGAAGGAATCCAATTTCAATATTTTCTACAGCATTTCATTGACTGAAAAATAGCTGAAACCTATCCCTAACTCTAAATCATCAGTCTCATCCATTGCAGAAAGAATCCAATTCCAATATTTTATGCAGCATTTGATTGACTGAAAAATAGCTGAAACCTATCCCTAACTCTAAATCATCAGTCTCATCCATTGCAGAAAGAATCCAATTCCAATATTTTCTGCAGCATTTGATTGACTGAAAAATAGCTGAAACCTACCCCTAACTCTAAACCATCAGTCTCATCCATTGCAGAAGGAATCCAATTCCAATATTTTCTGCAGCATTTGATGGACTGAAAAATAGCTGAAACCTATCCCTAACTCTAAACCATCAGTCTCATCTATTGCAGAAGGAATCCAATTCCAATATTTTCTGCAGCATTTGATGGACTGAAAAATAGCTGAAACCTCTCCCAAACCCTAAATCATCAGTCTCATCCATTGCAGAAGGAATCCAATTCCAATATTTTCTGCAGCATTTGATGGACTGAAAAATAGCTGAAACCTCTCCCAAACCCTAAATCATCAGTCTCATCCATTGTAGAAGGAATCCAATTCCAATATTTTCTGCAGGATTTGATGGACTGAAAAATAGCTGAAACCTCTCCCAAACCCTAAATCATCATTCTCATCCATTGCAGAAGGAATCCAATTCCAATATTTTCTGCAGCATTTGATGGACTGAAAAATAGCTGAAACCTCTCCCAAACCCTAAATCAGCAGTCTCATCCATTGCAGAAGGAATCCAATTCCAATATTTTTTGCAGCATTTTATAAGAAATATAATGTTATTTTTAAAATTTTAATAAGCAATAAAATAGTATATTTTATAAAATTTTAATAATAAATTAAATTTTAGTTTTTATAATATTAAAAAAGTATAACAAATAAAATTTTTGAAATAAAAATTTAAGAAGAAATATTATTTTCTTTTTTTAATTTTAGTAAGAAAAAAAATTTACCGTATTTAAATTTAATAAGAAATTTAATTTTCTTTTTTAAATTTTAATAAGAAATAAAATTTTATTTTTATAAAATTTTAATCATAAATTAAATTTTGCTTTTTATAATATTACAAAATTATAAGAAATACAATTTTTGATATAAAAATTTAATAAGAAATATAATCTTCTTTTTTAAATTTTAATAAGAAATATATTTTTATTTTTTATAAAATTTTAATAATAAATTAAATTACATTTTTAATATATATTAAAAAAAAAAAACCAAAACTAGAAAATATTTTAATTTAATTTATAATTTTTAAAATTAAAAAAAAACTTACAAATTTAAAAATAAAAATAAATTTTGTTTTTTAATTTAAGTAAAAATATATATATATTTAATCAAGGGAAATCACCACCCCCCATGGCGATTTCCCTTGATGAAATTTGCAAATTTGGCAAAATTTACCAAGGGAATCGCCATGGGGGTGGCGATTTCCCTTGGTATTTTTTGCAAATTTGGCAAAAAAACCAAGGGAAATCGCCACCCCCCATGGCGATTTCCCTTGGTGTTTTTTGCCAAAATGCAAATTTTTACACTGGGAAATCACCATAGGGGATGGCAATTTTCCAGCTAGTAAAAAAAAAAGCGGATTTTGGGAATTAATCCGAAATCAACGGTATTTTGGTTTTTTTTTGGCTATATTTGAATAAAAAAACCCATATTCATTTCTTTTAAATGTTTTCAAAAAAGGTAATGATTTTCAATAAAATAAAGATGTTCTCGAGTTAAAATAATTCATGAGTTCTCTGTTGGGTTTGCTAGGGAGGATATCATCAATTATCATTAATAAAGGAATATCTTTCTTTCAAAAAATGAGAATGATTCGGAAAGTTTTCCAAATTAATAAAAATTTCTATATTTTGCCACGTTTGTTGGGGAATATAGGAAAATTTTGAATTTATAAATTTCGGATCATTTTCAATTAAAAAATGGAATTATTTTTCTTTAAATTGGGAATTAACTTGAAATACTAAATTTAAAATCAACCTGTTATCGAGACTTGAGATAACAAACGATTATTGAGGTGCCATTTTATACGGGCGTTGTGGGGGTGCTAATCCTTCCCCGCACGTAATCGAGTCCCGAACCCGTTTCTTTGATTTCTCTGGTTTTAAAACGCAGACTTGAAATTGGTTTTAAAAATGTTTTAATTCATTTTTAAAATATTTTATAAAACCAGTTTTAATAGGTGGCCGATCACACATAGCTAAAAAAGATTGGGGCGACTCTATGTCTTTTTCAAGGTCATTTTCAAAACCTTCATTTTTCTAGAGGAATTAAGTCGATTTTTCCTCGATTTTTTAATGTCACGCTTAACGAATAATAAAGTCTTGAGATGAGACACGTTATTTTTTAGGTTGTGACACAGGGGAATTGAGCATGCTTACTGTTCTGATTTTCTGGGTTTGGCACAGCTGGATTTATATTTTTGTTGATATTTCTCCTAGAAACTACACTTCAATACGAGAATTTTGGTCTTTCAATCACTCAAAACCGATAAGTGGTTAAAAAGATAAAATTCGGTGAAGTTGCTATTCTGTTTTGACCCATGTTTTGGCATAGTTTCGGGATTTATCAAATTTGATCAAGATTTTGTTCTAATTGTCTAAGTTAGTTATTTTATTCATAAAGTAGACTTATTGGCCGAGATAAACCGATTGGAATCACTTCAAAATTTCTTACCAAACTCAAGTTATGATTTTTCTAATCTAGCTTGATAGTAAGGAATTCATTGCTTCAGAGGAATATAATACTAAATGATGATTATGGATTATGGAAATCTCTAAGTGATGGAGTATTAGAAAGTAAATTTGATAAGGACATGAATATGGAGTTGAATTATGGAGAAAATGATTATGAAAATTATATTAAAAATTGAGGATACATTTTCTCGAGTATGAGAAATTAGTATTGACATTGGGGTAGATTAATGGGACTTAAGTTGCATCCATAATTGTATAATGCCTTGAGTATGTATAGATACTAATTATCGTTAATCTCTAGGCCACGTAGATCCAACATCACCTGAAGATCCAGAGGTTTCAGACCGAGGTATATAGAGAGATCATCTCAAGTACTGTGAGTAGACTATATTTATGGAGTTTCTTTAATTGGCCCTTTTCCTGTATGTTTTCAAGTTGATCCTCTTCATTCACCACCCTTTTCCCAGTGACCGAATTTTCTCCCGGCCCTTTTTGTTTCATCATGGCACTCATCATTTCCATGAGTTTAGTCATCTGTTCCCATGACTCCTCCTGAGACTTGGCCAACTTTTCCTGCAGTTCCCTTTGAGTTCTTTCCATTCTTTCAAATATAGCAAGCTGATCGTTCTCCATAGTTCTGGCTTGAGATCGAGTATTGTAAGGGTGGAAAAATCCAATTTTTTCTGTGTGCGGCCAATTGTACCTTTAGTTTTGAAAACCATGAATTAGAAATTATTGACATAAATTTTTTTTAATGTTTTATAAATGAATGAATGAATGACTAAATGTTTAATGAATGAACAAATGAATAATTATAAAGAATAAATGAATGACTAAGTATATGAGTAAGAATGAATGATATGCAGAATAAATGAATAAGTAATTATAACTATGAATAAATGTATGAATGAACGAACAAAATATATAAAGGATAGAATAAGTGAATGATAAAAATATGTATGCACTTGAAAGTATTGGCCCCGGGATAATTCCAACCAAACGATCTTTCATTGATTTCTTGGAATTAAATACATCAAAGATAGAATAAAAAGATCCCTGACTAAGACAAGTCCATAATTTGCCTTTCAAAGTACTGTTACAAAATATTAGTCCTATAGTAACTTCCTCGGATCTTGGACTTTCTTTCACAGTCCCCTTTTGATTGCCTTGCTCTTCAATCTGACCCCTACTTGTTCACGGCCCCTTGACATGTCAGCAGAAGCATCACTGTGTAAGCTTTTCTTAGCTTGCTTCTCTAGTTGATTGGATCGGGCTTCCTCATGCTTCGCTCTCTCTTTCCAGTAGTTACTCTCCTTCTTGAGGTTTTTGACCTCTTGCTCCCATTCCCCGGAAGTCTTGAGGGTTCCTTCAAATCTAAGCTCGAAGCGATACCTCTTGTTCTCCAAGTGTAATTCCTGAAGATCGCCCTTAGCAGTGTCCCTTTCTCCCTTGATCTTTTCCTTTTCTCTTTCTCGAGCTGATTCCCTATTTTTCATGTCCTCAAGCTCTTCCTGCACCCGGGCAATCTCTTTTCTTATTTGGGCCTTTTCTTTTTCGAATTCTGCCCTTGCAATTTCTAACTCTGATGGCACTTCCTTCGGTGGTAAACTCAAGAACTGAACTTCTTCCCCATTGGATGCCAACAACCTGTCATTAATCCTCTTTTCTCTCCATGCTAGGTAGTCGGGTGTGATGATATCGGCATATCTGGCTACCTTTATCTGACGGGTCTTTTTCCATGCTTCAATTATTCCCCGCACCTTTCCTGAGTAACCTTCTTCTCCATAGGTGAACTCTAATAGACCCAGTCCATGAGTCGCGGGTGTGAACTACCGAGATTCAACCTGTCTTTGCACCAACAGAGGCGCATAGCTCACAACTCCCCAAATCCCGAGTAGTGGAACCCCTGACTTGTCTCCGTATTTGTACAATATCGGCATAGGGATCATCCATAGAGCTCTCCAAGTTATCATTTCACCTTTAAGATTTCGGAACAGGTTGATCCACTGCTCTTCATTTCTGTCTTCGAGCTAATCTATTTTAAGGAATTCACTGATCGGTACTAGGGTTTTCAAGTATGGTTTGAAAGAGACATCTTCCCTTCTCCAAAAATGACTCTGAATCCAAACATAAAGAACTTGCATACATCCCCTGAATCTTCATTTTCCTTCCCTTTTGCAAAAGTTCAAAGATTGAATAGTTTTGCTAGGATGGCTGGAGACGGATCTATCTTATGCCTTAACTTCCCCGAAAGGTCAACTGTGGCCAACTCGACACGTCCTAGCGTCCCCGGGAAGATAACCAAACCATATATGGCTAAGGAAAAAATATCCCTAGCAATCTCTCTATTCGGGTGACTTCGGATAAAAGATTAGAGAGCATCCCACAGAATACACTTGCTTTTCCCTTTCTTAACAACATGTGCATCGACCCCATTTGCTATCCATTCCCATAATCCTAGCTAATTTCTTCTTGAACCCTAATGTCTTTGAATCCTTCAAATAAATTCGATCAGGGATAGCATCCTCAATACGCAAAAAAAGTCAAATATTCCTCTATGGTCAGAGTCATATCTTCTTTTTTGAAGTTGAAACATCAGTAAGCCGGATTTCAGAAATGTACCATAGCCCGAATCAACTCACTGTTAATCTTAACCGGCATCAACAATGCTATGTCTCCATATATCTAAGTGAAAATCCTCTTTTCTGACACATCCCATTGATTCCAAATATTCATCAACCCTCGGAGATCATTTTACCGATAAACTAAATCTACCCATTCTGGCAATGCTGATATATATCCCTCCTTTAAACAGTCCCCATCTCTTCGATGATCTAACTCCGAACACTGCCGCACCCCTGCATGCTCTTCCACTATCGAACTAGCCTGGACTTCCATGAAAACCCTCTTGGTTGAAGATTACCCTGAGGCCAATAATTTTTCCTATGCGTTATGATGACAGAAAAAAATGCATGAAAAAGAAACAAGTCAGTAGAGGTGAAGAAATCAAATAATAACAAAATAATACAACAAATGTCCCAATGAAAATTCGACATTATGACGCCTTTGGGGACGGAATTTTGAATCCATGATGGGCAAAACGATGTGCGTTCATCACTGCCCGATTTGCAAAATTTATTCGGGATGTAACATAGGTAATAAAAGGTTAGAAGTGTCCCTCCATGTGTCCCTAACTTCGGTAATTCTATAAAAAAATCCGGCAGAGCTTCGCCTATGTTGGCTCTATGGTTCACTATATATGGGTGAATGAAGTTCTAAAAAGGCTCTGAATTGTTCCTCACTGTCGCCTGTGAAGGCTAGTAAGGTACCCCGATAAAAGCGAGTTCAATTCGTTAGAATATATTTCCCTAGCCCATGCAGATTGTTAATCACAGGAGCTTAGGTAATTTATACTCGGAAGTATTTTGCTAACCCATGCGGATTGTTAATCACGGGAGTGTAGCTACTTTACTTCCACTTAACGAGACGGAACTCGGGTGTAGGGCTCATGATATGCAAATGCGAGTGCAATGTGTGTGAGGAGGCACAACAAACCTTTCACCACCTATTCTACAACCCTGATTCTAAATGCCCCAACGAGATTAGACAACATAAATCATCAATTAATCAATAAATGAATATATGCACCAAAATAACCAGAGATCAATTATAATATGTATGCACATGAATATGGACATATTTAAGAGCATTTAATTATTTTTGAAATTCTCTTTATTTTAAAAAAATTTGGGAATTAAAATTAAATACCAATTAAACCCGACAAAACCAAGACTTTGTTAACACACGACTAATTCTAGGCCTGACTCTCTAATTTCCTTAGTGGAGTCGCCAATGTAATAACCGTGGTTACGTACGATCGTGCAAAGTCAAACCTCGAAAATTTTAAGGGCAAACTTGGAAATTGGTAAGAAGTTATAAGTGAAGGAAATAAAAGAAGAAAGGATCAAATTGAACAAATTAAAAAGTTTAGGGGCTTAATTGTTATTTATAAAAAGTTGAAGGACCAATGTGCAATTATACAAAAAATTTAAAAATATCTCTTAAGTTTATTTTATCTCTTGAAAACTCTAGAAATTTTCTTCCACTCCTAAGTAGCAGCCGGCCTCTCCTATCCTCCCTCTCTTTCAAAATTCTCTTCAAACAATTCCACCAAAATCTCATCAACAATCACATTCAAGGTTAGTTTCTTGATTTATTCTTCCTTTCTTTAGATATTCTACATGAATATGTTAAGATATTAGCTCCATAAACATGTTAAGGTCTGAAATTTCATCTATTAAGTATGAGTTTTCTCCCATTTGGTAAGAATTAAAAGGATTTGAAAGTATGAAAAAGAAAACGGGAAGAAAAAGCAAAACAGGGAATTGAGCATGCTTACTGTTCTGATTTACTAGGTTCTGCACAGCTGGATTTGTATTTTTGTTTTATATATCGTTCCTAGAAACTAAACTTCAATACGAGAATTTTGGTCTTTCAATCGCTCAAAACCGATAAGCGATTAAAAAGATAAAATTCGGTGAAGTTGGCTGTTCTGTTTTGACCCCTGTTTTGGCATAGTTTCGGGATTTATCAAATTTGGTCAAGATTTTATTCTAATTGTCAAAGTTAGTTATTTTTTTTTCATAAAGTAGACTTATTGGTTGAGATAAACGAATTGGAATCACTTCAAAATTCCTTACCGAACTCAAGTTATGATTTTTCTAATCTAGCTTGATAGTAAGGAATTCATTGCTTCAGAGGAATATAATACTAAATGATGATTATAAATTATGGAAATCTCTAAGGCATGGAGTATTAGAAAGGAAATTTGCTAAGGACATGAATATGGAGTTGAATTTTGGAGAAAATGATTATGAAAATGATATTAAAAATTGAGGATACGTTGTCTCGAGTATGAGAAATTAGTATTGACGTTGGGGTAGATTAATGGGACTTAAGTTGCATCCATAATTGTATAATGCCTTGAGTATGTATAGATACCAATTATCGTTAATCTCTAGGCCACGTAGATCCAACATCACCCGAAAATCGCGAGGTTTCAGATCGAGGTGTATAGAGAGATCATCTCAAGGACTGTTAGTAGACTATATTTATGGAGTTTCTTTAATTATAATTATAATTTATTTAGCATAATATTTATTTTACGTATTAAAGACATGCAATTTACAAACATATTAATTGATTTTGTTATTAATGTGCAAGTATTTCAAGAAATATTATATTGAACAAGTTGGATGATTTACAAAATATGATTATACATAGATTTTAACATACTTGGTTTTGGCTCCACCTGACTTAATGTATGAGATTATACCCGTGATCGAAATACGGGAGCTGCATGCTACGCCTTTGTGGCAGGAGCCACCTCCAAAGTCCCAATTCTGTGATATTGGATCGGAATACAGGAGCTGCGTGCTACGCCTTTGTGGCGGGAGCTACCTACAGAGTCCCAATTTCGTGAAATTAGACTGGGTATGGGAGCTGCGTGCTACGCTTTTGTGGTGGGAGCCACCTCCAAAGTCCCTATCCCGTTATATTTGCCTTTTGGGGGCACATCACAGCGACACATATGCCTTTGGGGCGTCCTATGGTGGTATTGGCCTTTGGGGCCGGCTACTAGTATGCCTACATGGATATTACCTAGTTATTTCATGTATGTATTCTTATGCATGACAATAAGTTGGAGCCTATGAAACCTGATTTACTTTACAGATTTTATACATTGATTTGATATTATAATACTGTTATACTGTAACAACCGAGGTTACGTACAATCATGTAAAGTTAAATCCCGAAAATTTTAAGGACAAACTTGGAAATTGGTAAGTTATAAGTGAAGGAAATAAAAGAAGAAAGGATCAAATTGAACATATTAAAAAGTTTAAGGGCTTAATGGTTATTTATAAAACGTTGAGGCACGAATATGCAATTATACCAAAAATTTAAAAATATCTTTAAGTTCATTTAATCTCTTGAAAACTCTAGAATTTTTCATTATATTCTTCAAGTGGCAGCCGGCCTTCCTTCTCCTTATTCTCCCACAATTTTCTTCAAACATCTTACACCAAAAGTTCTTCAATAATCACATCCAAGGTTAGTTTCTTAATGAATTATTCCTTTTCTCTAGATGTTCTACATGAATATGCTAAGATTTTAGCTCTATAAACATGTTAAGGTCTGAAATCCATCTATTAAGTTAGATTTTTACTCACCTTTGGTAAGAATTAAAAGGATTTGAAAGCATGAACAAGAAAATGGGAAGAAAAAGCAAAACAGGGGAATTTGAGCATGCTTGCTCTTCGGATTTTCTGGGTTTGGCACATCAAGGTTTGTATTTTTTTTTTATATTTTCCTAGAAACTAAACTTCAATACTAGAATTTTGGTTTTTAAATCACCCAAAACCGATAAGCGATTAAAAATATAAAATTCGGTGAAGTTGGTTGTTCTATGTTGACCCCTGTTTCGGCATAGTTTCGGGATTTATCAAATTTGATCAAGATTTTGTTCTAATTGTCTAAGTTAGTTATTTTCTTCATAAAGTAGACTTATTGATTGAAATAAACCAATTGGAATCACTTCAAAATTCCTTACCAAACTCAAGTTATGATTTTCTAATATAGCTTGATAGTAAGGAATTTATTGCTTAAGATAAATATAGTACTAAATGATGGTTATGTATTATGAAAATATCTAAGGCATGGAGTACTAGAAAGGAATTTGATAAGGACATGAATATGGAGAAAATGATTATGGAAATGGTATTAAAAATTAAGGATATGTTGTTTTGAGTATGAGAAATTAGTATTGACTATGGGGTAGATTAATGGGACTTAAGTTGCATTCATAATTGTGTAATGCTTGGAGCATGTATAGATACTAATTATTGTTAATCTCTAGGCCACGTAGATCCGACGTCACTTGTGGATCCCGAAGTTTCAGATCGAGGTGTACAGTGAAATCATCTCAAGGATTGTGAGTAGACGACAACTATAGTTATTTGAAATTTCTTTAATTATAATTATATTTACTTTTTTAGCATAATATTTATTTTACGTATTAAAGGTATATACGATATATAATCATATGAATTGATTTGTTATTAAAGTACATTTGTTTCACGAAATATTATATCGAGTAAGTTGGTTGATTTATGAAATATGATTATACATAGAATTTCACGTACATGGTTTTGGCTCCACCTGACTTAATGTATGAGATTATACCCTTGATCGGAATACAAGAGCTGCATGCTATGCCTTTATGGCAGGAGCCACCTCCAGAGTCCCAATTCCGTTATATTAGATTGGGGTATGGGAGCTGCGTGCTACGCCTTTGTGGTGGGAGCCACCTCCAGAGTCCCTATCCCGTTATATTTGCCTTTTAGGGGCACATCATAGTGACACATATGCCTTTGGGGCGAGCTATGGTGGTATTGGCCTTTGGGGCCGGCTACTAGTATGCCTACATGGATATTGCCTGGTTATTTCATGGATGTATTCTTATGCATGACAGTAAGTTGGAGCCCAACTATACGTAACTTGATTTGTTTTACAGAATTTATACATTGATTTAAGATTATAATATTATTATACATTTGAAAACTTCGCTACATCTTTGAATTACTCATTATGATTTTACTATTATTTATTTTGAAAACGTCAATTATGCTTTACAGGTTACCATAATAGTTTTCACACGCTTTAAATGTTGTCTACTCATTGATATATTCATATATCTCACCTCTTCTTATTTTTCATTTTCAGGACACAGTTAGGTGTCGGGATTGCTGCCTTCCTCTACTCTCCGCTTCAAGAGTATATTGACGTGGTGGGCATCATATCTAAATTTCTAGAAGATTTGATATCTTGATGTTTTTGTCTAGTAAACCTTGCTGAGATAGGTTTACTTCTGGATATATTATATATATTTGAAGATATGAGACGATAGATCAATATGTTTTCACTTGAGCATAAATTGATCATGGATAATTTTTGAATATGCATGGATATATGTGATAATAGTATTGAGAAATATTGCTGGTCGAGGATATGAATTGAGTGTTATTTGCAAGAGGGTTATAGTTGAGATAGAAAGGAAACTCTGCCGGATTATAGGTAGATTATCCGGACAGGGTGTTTCAATTTTGGTATCAGAGCAAGGTTATAGGTCCTGTAGACTTAGAAACTGTTTGTTGAAGTATTAAAATATTGTCACTTGTGCAGGAAATCAGACACGATGCCACCACGTCGAAGAGGAAGGCCTAGAATCAATCCCTTCCCCAAAATAGGGATAAGAATAGAAATGAGAATATTGATGAGCAAAATGGAGAATAAGCTTCAGCTGCTTGTTCATCTTCTGTTGCTGCACCTTTAGCAGCACCCCCAGCAGCTGATCTTAATTTAGCAGAGGCAGTTGCGGCCTTGGCAAGAGTAATTCCCGCTTTGACTGCCCCTGCTGAAAAGGGGATAGTTGATTATTGTAAAGTTCTGAAGAATATGGGTTGCAAGATTTTCACGGGATCTTTGGAATCAGATTTAGCCTGGTCATGGCTACAAAAAATTGAGACTACATCTATTACTCTTAATATTCCCGATCCTATGAGATTGCCATGTGCGGTGCAATTTTTGGAGGATCATGCACACACATGGTGGAAAACTACAGTGCAAAGGTATGCTGGACGTCATGCCATAACCTGGGCAGACTTTCAAAGAGAGTTTGAAGAAAAATACTATTCTAGGGCCTTGCGGGAAAAGAAATGGACTGAGTTTATGAATTTAAAACAGGGTAGTATGTCAGTAGCAGAGTATGAGCAAACATTTAGCGAACTATCAGAATTTGCTCCATCAGTAGTAGCCAACGATGCTGACAGATGCAAGAAATTCCAAGATGGGCTACATGTTAGTATTCTAGATAGGTTGACGACCCTGGATACAGATGACTTTAATAAATTGGTAAACATGGCAATCAAAGCTGAACAAAATCTAAAAGAAATAAAAGATAGAGACGAGAAGTTTAGAAAAAGAAAAGGGCAGTCCTCCAGTGAGGACGTAAGGCCTAAGAAAAGTTATGTAGAAAGTAGTGTCAGTGGTTACAAACCCTCGAGATTTCAAGAGGGATTAGACAGAAAACCTATTAGTGGTTCTTCTAGCAGATTTATCATCGAACCTCAACAGCAGACTAGATCGCTACCTAGGAGGTCAGGAGGACCTCGTACATTGACTTATCCTCAGTGTCCCCATTGTGGGAGGAATCATCCTGGTGAATGTTGGAGACTACAGGGTGTGTGTTTTTACTACAAAGAATCGGGACACATGAAACGGGATTGTCCCAAGCTGGAGACCAAGGGAGTTACTTGTCAGTTATCAGTGGGTCAAAAGGAAAGGATCCAACCTACTGCTGCACCTCAGCCAACAGCAGTTAGAGATAGAATTGGGGCACAATCTCAAGTTGGTTCATCTACTGGCCCTCGACAGAGTGGACAGCCTGGTAGACCTCTAACTGCAGCCAGAATTTATGCTATGACCCAACAACAAGCTCAGGCTACTCCTTAAGTGGTTACAGGTACTCTCCTAATTTCTAAGGCAAATGCTAGGATCTTAATAGATCCGGGTGCAACTCATTCTTTTGTTGCTAATTCATATGTCATGCATTTGGGTAGAGAGTCTAGGAGGTTAGACATCCCTATGGTCGTTAGTACCCCAGTGGGAGAAACTTTGAAAATTAATGTGGTTTATCCGGATTGTACCATTATGGTTTAGGAGCATGAATTACCAGTTAATTTGTTTCCATTAGGAATGTATTATTTTGATGTGATTATGGGAATGGATTGGTTGTCTAAACACAATGCAGTGATAGATTGTTTTTCCAAAACTGTGAGTTTTAAGAAGTCGGGAGACTTGGAGTTTACCTTTCAAGGAGAAAGGAAAGTTTTACCTTCTTGCCTTATCTCCAAAATGGCAGCCAATAGATACTTGCAGAAAGGGTATTCTGCTTACCTTGCTTATGTGATTAGCAAGGACATACATGAGGCGAAGTTGGAAACTATACCTGTGGTCAAAGAGTTTCCTGAGATCTTCCCTGAAGAATTGGTCGATTTACCTCCTGACAGGGAATTGCAGTTTACTATCGACTTAATCTCTGGCAGTGCTCCTATTTCTCAGGCACCCTATAGAATTGCAACTTCGGAGCTAAAGGAATTGAAAGTGCAGTTGCAAGACCTAGTTGATAGAGGTTTCATTCGGCCTAGTACTTCACCGTGGGGAACACCGATTTTATTTGTAAAGAAAAAGGATGGATCTTTACGATTGTGTATCGACTATCGGCAACTGAACAAGGTCACCATTAAGAATAAGTATCCTTTGCCAAGGATTGATGATTTGTTTGATCAGTTGCAAGGTGCAAGTGTATTCTCCAAAATAGACCTAAGGTCGGGTTATCATCAATTGAAGATTAAAGAACCTGATATTCCAAAGACTGCTTTTAGAACTCGATATGGTCATTATGAATTCTTAGTTATGCCTTTTGGGCAAACTAATGCACCTGTAGTCTTTATGGATTTGATGAATAGGGTGTTTCGACCCTACTTAGATAAGTTTGTTATTGTGTTCAATAATGACACCCTAGTTTATTCCAGGAATAAGGATGATCATGTAAGCCATTTGAGAACGGTGTTGCAGACTATGCGTGAAAAGCAACTTTATGCTAAATTTTCCAAGTGTGAATTCTGGCTGGACAAAGTAGCATTCCTTGGTCATGTAGTATCTAAGGAAGGGATCTTTGTAGATCCACAAAAGATAGAAGATGTAGTTGCTTAGGAAAGACCCACGAATGTCATAGAAGTTAGAAGCTTTCTCGGATTGGCTGGGTACTATCGAAGATTCGTGGAAGGATTTTCCATGATTGCCTCTCCTTTGTCAAAACTAACAAGGAAGCATGCTAAGTTTGAGTGGACTGACGAATGTGAGCAAGCTTTCCAAGAGCTCAAGCGTAGATTGACCACAGCACCAGTTCTTACATTACCTTCAGGGACTGGAAGCTTTGTGGTATACAGTGATGCCTCGAGGCGAGGTTTGGGTTGCGTTTTGATGCAACATGGGAAGGTGATAGCTTATGCTTCTCGACAACTGAAACAGCATGAGCAGAACTATCCCACTCACGATTTAGAGTTGGCGGCAGTGGTGTTTGCACTGAAAATTTGGAGGCTTTATTTATTTGGAGAAAAATGTACAATCTACACTGATCATAAGAGTCTGAAATATCTGATGGATCAGAAGGAACTAAATTTTAGGCAAAGGAGATGGTTGGAATTGATAAAAGATTATGACTGTGTAATTCATTACCACCCAGGAAAGGCCAATGTAGTGGCCAATGCTCTTAGTAGAAAGTCTTCTAGTTCTCTTGCTCATATCCGAGCGATTCAGAAACCCTTACAAAATGAGTTGAAGTCTTTACCTTTAGAATTGATAATTGATGAGAATGATCTTCAAATAGCCCACTTGAAGGTTAAACCGATTCATATTGATTCGATACGTGAAGCATAGAATAATGACCCTATGCTGGTAAAGTTAAAGCAAGAAGTAAGGGATGGTGTGAGGACTGACTTTCAAATAAAGGATGGTGATGTACTGATAATGAAAAATAGGCTTTGTGTGCCTCAGGATGAAGAACTCCTGAAGATGATTTTGGAGGAAGCTCATAATGCACCATACGCGTTACATCCCGGTAGTGTGAAGATGTATCAAACCTTAAGAGAACATTATTGGTGGCAAGGTATGAAATGGGACATAGCTGAGTTTGTTTCTAGATGCTTGGTATGCCAACAAATTAAAGCCGAGCATCAAAAAACTTTAGGGAAATTGAACCCCCTACCTATTCCTCATTGGAAGTAGGAAGATATTGCTATGGATTTTGTTTCGGGATTGCCAAGAACGCAGTCTGGTTATGACAGCATTTGGGTGATTGTTGATCGTTTAACAAAATCAGCTCACTTTTTGCCAGCCAAGAAGACTTTTTCCATGGAAAGACTGGCTAAACTTTATGTGAACGAAATTGTTAGGTTACATGCTGCCCCAGTATCAATTGTATTTGATCGAGACCCCCGATTCACATCTCGCTTTTGGCCAAGTTTGCAGAATGCTATGGGCACTAAACTCAAGTTTAGTACTGCTTTTCATCCCCAGACTGATGGACAATCTGAATGGACAATTCAAATTATGGAAGATATGCTCAGATCTTGTATTATGGAATGCAAAGGAAACTAGGATGAACACTTGCCTCTAGCAGAGTTTGCATATAACAATAGTTATCAGTCCAGCATCAACATGGCTCCATTTGAAGCTTTGTATGGTAGGAAGTGCAGAACTCTGGTGTGTTGGGATGATACAGATGAAAGGAAATTACTAGGTCCAAAAATTGTTATGATGACTGCAGACAAAGTTAAGGTAATTCGAGAAAAGATAAAAATAGCTCAAGATCGACAAAAGAGCTATGCAGATAATCGGAGAAAAGATTTAGAGTTTGAAGTTGGTGATATGGTGTTTTTGAAAGTGACTCCTTGGAAAGGAGTAATCCGGTTTGGAAGACGAGGAAAGTTGGGTCCTCGATATAGAGGGCCATATGAGATCATTGAACGGATTGGCCCAGTTGCTTATAGATTGGCCTTACTAGAAGAATTGTCACAAATTCATAATGTGTTCCATGTTTCTATGCTCCGAAAGTACATTTTCGATTCTTCACATATATTGAAAGACTTGCCTATGGAAATTGAGGAAAATTTAACTTATGAAGAGCAGCCGGTTGAGATTTTGGATAGAAATGACCAATTTCTAAGGACTAAGACTATTCCATTAGTGAAAGTTCTTTGGAGGAATAATTCATATGAAGAAGCTACATGGGAAAGGGAGGAAGATATGCGGATTCAATATCCTCACTTGTTCAATCAAGTTGGTAAGTAAATTTCGAGGACTAAATTTTTCTAAGGGGGGTAAGTTGTAACAACCGAGGTTACGTACAATCATGTAAAGTTAAATCCCGAAAATTTAAGGACAAACTTGGAAATTGGTAAGAAGTTATAAGTGAAGGAAATAAAAGAAGAAAGGATCAAATTGAACATATTAAAAAGTTTAAAGGCTTAATGGTTATTTATAAAAAGTTGAGTCACCAATATACAATTATACCAAAAAATTAAAAATATCTTTAAGTTCATTTAATCTCTTGAAAACTTAGAATTTTTCATTCTATTCTTCAACTGGCAGCCGGCCTTCCTTCTCCTTATTCTCCCAAAAAAAATTTCAAACATCTTACACCAAAATTTCTTCAATAATCACATCCAAGGTTAGTTTCTTGATTAATTATTCCTTTTCTCTAGATGTTCTACATGAATATGCTAAGATTTTAGCTCTATAAACATGTTAATGTCTGAAATCCATCTATTAAGTATGAGTTTTACTGACCTTTGGTAAGAATTAAAATGATTTGAAAGCATGAACAAGAAACTGGGAAGAAAAAGCAAAACAGGGGAAGTTGCGCATGCTTGCTGTTCGTATTTTCTGGGTTCAGCACATGTGGTTTTTTATTTTTTTTGATATTTTCCTAGAAACTAGACTTCAATACAAGAATTTTGGTTTTTGAATCACCTAAAACAGATATGCGGTTAAAAAGATAAAATTCGGTGAACTTGGCTATTCTGTGTTGACCCCTGTTTCGGCATAGTTTCGGGATTTATCAAATTTGATCAAGATTTTGTTCTAATTGTCTAAGTTAGTTATTTTCTTCATAAAGTAGACTTATTTATTGAAATAAACCAATTGGAATCACTTCAAAATTCCTTGCCAAACTCAAGTTATGATTTTCTAATATAGCTTGATAGTAAGGAATTTATTGCTTAAGATAAATATAGTACTAAATGATGGTTATGGATTATGAAAATCTCTAAGGCATGGAGTACTAGAAGGAATTTGATAAGGACATGAATATGGAGTTGAATTATGGAGAAAATGATTATGGAAATGGTATTAAAAATTAAGGATATGTTGTTTTGAGTATGAGAAATTAGTATTGACTATGGGGTAGATTAATGGGACTTAAGTTGCATTCATAATTGCTTAATGCTTGGAGCATGTATAGATACTAATTATTGTTAATCTCTAGGCCACGTAGATCTAACTTCACTTGTGGATCCCGAAGTTTCAGATCGAGGTGTACAGTGAAATCATCTCAAGGATTGTGAGTAGACGACAACTATAGTTATTTGAAATTTCTTTAATTATAATTATATTTTTTTTAGCATAATATTTATTTTACGTATTAAAGGTATATACGATATATAATCATATGAATTGATTTGTTATTAAAGTACATTTATTTCAAGAAATATTACATCAAGTAAGTTGGTTGATTTATGAAATATGATTATACACAGAATTTGACGTACATGGATTTGGCTCCACCTGACTTAATGTATGAGATTATACCCTTGATCAGAATACGGGAGCTGCATGCTACGCCTTTGTGGCGGGAGCCACCTCCAGAGTCCCAATTCCATGATATTAGACTGGGTAAGGGAGCTGCGTGCTACGCCTTTGTGGTGGGAGCCACCTCCAGAGTCCCTATCCCGTTATATTTGCCTTTTGGGAGCACATCATAGTGACACATATGCCTTTGGGGCCGGCTACTAGTATGCCTACATGGACATTGCCTAGTTATTTCATGGATGTATTCTTATGCATGACAGTAAGTTGGAGCCCAACTATACATAACTTGATTTACTTTACAGATTTTGGACATTGATTTAATATTATAATATTATTATACATTTGAAAACTTCACTACATCTTTGAATTACTCATTATGGTTTTACTATTATTTATTTTGAAAATGTCAATTATGCTTTACAGGTTACCATTATAGTTTTCACACGCTTTAAATGTCGTCTACTCATTGAGATATTCATATATCTCACCTCTTCTTATTTCTCATTTTCAGGACACAGTTAGGTGTCGTGATTGCTGCCTTCCTCTACTTTCCACTTCAAGAGTATATTGACGTGGTGGGCATCATATCTAAATTTCTAGAAGATTTGATCTCTTGATGTTTTTATCTAGTAAACCTTACTGAGATAGGTTTACTTCTGGATATATTATATATATTTGAAGATATGAGACGATAGATCAATATGTTTTGACTTGAGCATAAATTGATCATGGATAATTTTTGAATATGCATGGATATATGTGATAATAGTATTGAGAAATATTGCTGGTTGAGGATATGAGTTGAGATAGAAAGGAAACTCTGCCGGATTTTAGGTAGATTATCCGGACAGGGTGTTTCATATACATTTGAAAACTTTTCTACATTTTCGAATTATACATTATAGTTTTACTATTATTTATTTTGGAAACGTCTATTATGTTTTAAAGGATTATCTTTATAGTTTTCAAATGTTTTAAAAGTTGTCTACTCATTGAGATATTCATATATCTCACATTCTCATATTCTCATTTTCAGATGACAGTTAGGTGTCGGAATTGCTGCCTTCCTCTACTCTCCGCTTCAAATAGTATATTGACGTGGTGGGCATCATACTTAAAATTTTAAAAGTCTTGATCTTTTGATGTCTCTATCTAGTAAACCTTTTTGAGATAGGTTTACTTGAAGATGATTTGTATATATTTGAAGCTATAAGACAATAAATCAATATGTATTGACTTGAATATAGATTGATTGCAGATAATGTTTGAATATGCATGTATAAATGTGATAAATGGTATTGAGAAACATTGCTTTCTGAGGATATGAACTGAGTGTTAATTGCAGGATGGTTATAGTTAAGATAGAAAGGAAACTCTATCGGATTTTAGGTAGATTATCCGAAAAGGGTGTTATAATTTGGTATCAGAGCAAGGTTATAGGTCCTGTAGACTTAGGAACTATTTGTTGAAGTATTAAAAGATTGTCACTTCTGCGGGAAATCAAACGCGATGCCACCACGTCGAAAAGGAAGGCCTAGAATTAATCCCCTACCCCAAAATAGGGATAGGAATAAAAATGAGAATATTGATGAGCAAGTTGGAGCACGAGCTCCAGCTGCTGGTTCATCTTCTATTGTTGCACCCCCAGCGGCACCCCCAGTAGTTGATCTTAATTTAGCTGAGGCAGTTGCGGCCTTAGCAAGAGTAATTCCCGCTTTGACTGCCCCTGCTAAAAAGGGGATAGTTGATTACTGTAAATACCTAAAGAATATGGGTTGCAAGATTTTTACGGGATCTTTGGAATCAGACCTAGCTTGGACATGGCTACAAAAATTTGAGACTACTTCTATTACTCTTCAAATTCCCGAGCCCATGAGGTTACCATGTGCGGTGCAATTCTTGGAAGATTATGCACACACATGGTGGAAAATTACAGTGCAGAGGTATGTTGGACGTCCTGCCATAACCTCGGCAGAATTTCGAAGAGAATTTGAAGAAAAATATTATTCTCGGGCTTTGCGGGAAATGAAATGGACTGAAATTATGAATTTAAAGCAGGGTAATATGTCAGTAGCAGAGTATGAGTAGAAATTTAGTGAACTATCAGAATTTGCTCCATCAGTAGTAGCCAACGATGTTGACAGATGCAAGAAATTCCAAGATGGGCTACATGTTAGTATTCGGGATAGGTTGACAACCTTGGATACATATGATTTTAATAAATGGGTCAACATGGCAATCAGAACTTAACAGAATTTGAAAGAAATGAAAGATAGAGAAGAGAAGTTCAGAAAAGAAAAGAAAAAAAAGGGCAGTCCTCTAGTGAGGACGTGAGGCCTAAGAAAAGTTATTTAGATTGTAGTACCAGTCGTTACGAACTCTCGAGATTTCAAGAGGGATCAAACAGAAAACTTTTTAGTGGTGCTTCTAGTGGACCTGCCATCGAACCTCAACAGCAGACTAAATTGCTACTTGGGAGGTCGAGAGGACCTCGGACCTCGACTTATCCTCAGTGTCCCTATTATGGGAAGAATCATCCTGGTGAATGTTGGAGACTACAGGGTGTATGTTTTTACTGCAAAGAATCGGGACACATGAAACGGGATTGTCCCAAGCTGGAGAACAAGGGATCTAGCAGTCAGTTATCAGTGGGTCAAAGGGATAGAACCCAACCTACTACTACACCTTAGCCGACAGTAGTTAGAGATAAAACAAGGGCACAATCTCAAGTTGGTTCATCTACTGGTCCTCGACAGAGTGGACAGCCTGGCAGGCCCCGAATTGCAGCCAAAATTTATGCTATGACCCAACAGCAGGCTCAGGCTTCTCCTGAAGTGGTTACAGGTATTCTCCCAATTTCTAAGGCAAATGCTAGAATCTTAATAGATCCGGGTGCAACCCATTCTTTCGTTGCTAATTCATATGTCATGCATTTGGGTAGAGAGTCTAAGAGGTTAGACATTCCTATGGTCGTTAGTACCCCAATGGCAGAAGTTTTGAAAATTGATATGGTTTATCCGGGTTGTATCGTTATGGTTCAGGTGCATGAATTACCAGTTGATTTGTTTCCATTAGGAATGTATGATTTTGATGTGATTCTGGGAATGGATTGGTTGTCTAAGCATAATGCAGTGATAGATTGCTTTTCCAAAACTGTGACTTTTAAGAAGTCGAGAGACCTGGAGTTCACCTTTCAAGAAGAAAGGAAAGTTTTACCTTTTTGCCTTATCTCTACAATGGCAGCCAATAGATGCTTGCATAAAGGGTATTCTGTTTACCTTTCTTATGTGATTAACAGGGACATACATGAGGCAAAGCTGGAAACCGTACCTGTGGTCAAAGAGTTTCCTGAGATCTTTCCTGAAGAATTGATCGGTTTACCTCCTGATAGAGAATTGGAGTTTACTATCGACTTAATCCCTGGTAGTGCTCCTATTTCTTAGGCACCCTCGGAGATAAAGGAATTGAAAGTGCAGTTGCAAGACCTAGTTGACAGATGTTTCATTCGGCCTAGTGCCTCACCATGGGGAGTACCAGTTTTGTTTGTAAAGAAAAAGGATGGATCTTTATGATTGTGTATCGACTAGCGGCAACTAAACAAGGTCACCATTAAGAACAAGTATCATATGCCAAGGATTGATGACTTGTTTGATCATTTGCAAGGTGCAAGTGTATTTTCAAAAATAGACCTAAGATCGGGTTATCATCAATTGAAGGTCAAAGAATCTGATATTACAAAGACTGCTTTTAGAACTCGATATGGTCATTATGAATTCTAAGTTATGCCTTTCGGGCTAACTAACGCATCTGCAGTCTTTATGGATTTGATGAATAGAGTGTTTGGAGCCTACTTAGATAAGTTTTTCATTGTGTTCATCGATGACATCCTAGTTTATTCTAGGAATAAAGATGATCATGTAAACCATTTGAGAACGGTGCTGCAGACTAGCATGAAAACCAACTTTATGCTAAGTTTTCCAAGTGTGAATTCTGGCTGGACAAAGTAGCAGTCCTTGGTCACGTAGTATCTAAGGAAGGGACCTTTGTAGATCCACAAAAGATAAAAGCTGTAGTTGCTTGGGAAAGACCACAAATGTCATAGATGTTAAAAGTTTTCTCGGATTAGCAGGACACTATCGAAGATTCGTGGAAGGATTTTCCATGATTTCCTCTCCTTTGTCGAAGCTAACACGGAAGCATGCTAAGTTTGAGTGGACTGATGAATGTGAGCAAGCTTTCCAAGAGCTTTTAGTTGAAAGTCTTCTAGTTCTCTTGCTTATATGCGAGCGATTCAGAAACCTTTACAAAATGAGTTGAAGTCTTTACCTTTGGAATTGATGATTGATGATAATGATCTCCTAATAGCCCACTTGAAGGTTAAACCAATTCATATTGATAGGATACGTGAAGCACAGAATAATGACCCTATGCTGGTAAAGTTAAAGAAAGAAGTAAGGGATGGAGTGAAGACTGACTTTCAAATGAAAGACGATGATGTACTGATAATGAGAAATAGGCTTTGTATGCCTCAGGATAAAAAACTCCGGAAGGTGATCTTGGAGGAAGCTCATAATGCACTATATGCGTTATATCCCGGTAGTGTGAAGATGTATCGAACTTTAAGATAACATTATTGGTGGCAAGGTATGAAACGGGACATAACTGAGTTTGTTTCTAGATGCTTGGTATGCCAACAAATTAAAGCCGAGCATCAAAAACCTTCAGGGAAATTGAACCCCCTACCTATTCCTCAATGGAAATGGGAAGATATTGCTATGGATTTCATTTCAAGACTGCCAAGAATACAGTCTGGTTATGACAGCATTTGGGTGATTGTTGATCGTCGAATGAAATCAGCTCACTTTTTGCCAATCAAGAAGACTTTTTCCATGGAAAGGCTGGCTAAACTTTATGTGAATACATTGTTAGGTTACATGGTGCCCCAATATCGATTGTATCTGATCAAGACCCCAGATTCACATCTCGGTTCTGGCCAAGTTTGCAAAATGCTATGGGCACTAAACTCAAGTTCAGTACCGCTTTTCAATCCCAGATAGATGGATAGTCTGAACGGACAATTCAAATTCTAGAAGATATGCTCAGATCTTGTATTATGGAACTCAAATGAAACTGGGATGAACATTTGCCTCTAGCGGAGTTTGCATATAACAATAGTTATCAGTCCAGCATCGACATGTCTCCGTTTGAAACATTGTATGGAAGGAAGTGCAGAACTCCGGTGTGTTGGGATGATACAGATGAAAGGAAATTGCTAGGTCCAAAAATTGTTATGATGATTGTAGACAAAGTAAAGGTAATCCGGGAAAATATAAAAATAGCTCAAGATCAGCATAAGCGTTATGCAGATAATCGAAGAAAATATTTAGAGTTTGAAGTTGGTGATATGGTGTTTCTGAAAGTGACTCCTTGGAAAGGAGTAATCCGGTTTGGAAGACGAGGAAAGCTGGGTCCTCGATATATAGGGCCGTATGAGATCATCGAAAGGATTGGCCTTACCGAAAGAATTGTCACGAATTCATAATGTGTTCCATGTTTCTATGCTACGAAAGTGCATTTTCGATTCTTCACATATATTGAAGGACTTTCCTATGGAGATCGAGAAAAATTTAACTTACGAAGAGCAACCAGTTGAGATTTTGGATTGAAAGGACCAAGTTCTAAGGACTAAGACTATCCCATTAGTGAAAGTTCTTTGGAGGAATCATTTATATGAAGAATCTACATGGGAAAGGGAGGAAGATATGCGGACTCAATATCCTCACCTATTTAATCAAGTTGGTACGTAAATTTCGAGGACGAAATTTTTCTAAGGGGGGTAGGTTGTAACAACCGTGGTTACGAACGATAGTGCAAAGTCAAACCTCCAAAATTTTAAGGGCAAAATTGGAAATTGAAGAAGTTATAAGTGAAGGAAATAAAAGAAGAAAGGATCAAATTGAACAAATTAAAAAGTTTAAGGGCTTAATGGTTATTTATAAAAAGTTGAAGGACCAATGTGCAATTATACCAAAAATTTAAAAATATCTCTTAAGTTTATCTCTTGAAAACTCTAGAAATTTTCTTCCTCTCCCAAGTTGCAGCTGGCTTCTCCTATCCTCCCTCTCTCTCAAAATTCTCTTCAAACAATTCCACCAAAATCTCATCAACAATCACATTCAAGGTTATTTCTTGATTTATTCTTTCTTTCTTTAGATATTCTACATGAATATGTTAAGATCTTAGCTCCATAAAGATGTTAAGGTCTGAAATTTAATCTATTAAGTATGAGTTTTTCTCTCCTTTGCTAGGAATTAAAAGGATTTGAAAGTATGAACAAGAAAATGGGAAGAAAAAGCAAAATAGGGGAATTGAGCATGCTTACTGTTCTGATTTTCTGGGTTCGGCACAGGTAGATTTATATTTTTTTTGATATTTTTCCTAGAGACTACACTTCAATACAAGAATTATGGTCTTTGAATCACTCAAATCCGATAAGCAGTTAAAATTCGGTGAAGTTGGCTGTTTTGTTTTGACCCCTGTTTTGGCATAGTTTCAGGATTTATCAAATTTGATCAAGATTTTGTTCTAATTGTCTAAGTTAGTTATTTTCTTCATAAAGTAGACTTATTGGTTGAGATAAAGCAATTGAAATCACTTCAAAATTCCTTACCAAACTCAAGTTATGATTTTTCTAATCTAGCTTGATAGTAAGGAATTCGTTGCTTCAGAGGAATATACTAAATGATGATTATGGATTATGGAAATCTCTAAGGCATGGAGTATTAGAAAGGAAATTTGATAAAGACATGAATATGGAGTTGAATTATGGAGAAAATGATTATGAAAATGATATTAAAGATTGAGGATACGTTTTCTCGAGTATGAGAAATTAGTATTGACATTGGGGTAGATTAATGGGACTTAAGTTGCATCCATAATTGTATAATGCCTTGAGTATGTATAGATAATAATTATCATTAATCTCTAGGCCACGTAGATCCAACATAACCTGAAGATCGCGAGGTTTCAGACCGAGGTGTATAGAGAGATCATCTCAAAGACTGTGAGTAGACTATATTTATTGAGTTTCTTTAATTATAATTATAATTTATTTAGCATAATATTTATTTTACGTATTAAAGACATGCGATTTACAAACATATGAATTGATTTTGTTATTAATGTGCAAGTATTTCAAGAAATATTATATTGAACAAGTTGGATGATTTACAAAATATGATTATACATAGATTTTGACATACATGGTTTTGGCTCCACCTGACTTAATGTATGTGATGCACCCAAAAGAGTGTATCTTATTTAACCTTGCACTAAAAAGATCAATTGTAAGTATAATAATTAGCAAGGGTCGAGTCCTCAGGGATTGGGTTTTAATCTATGAGTTATTATTTTATAACTTACGTTCAAAGAAAACAATAAAAGAAAAGGGGTTTTTGAAGCCAGATTTAAACTAAAGTAAATAATAAGAATAAGATGCAAGGCGGTATAACCAGCCAATAAAAATATATATACTAATTTAGGCGGTATAACCAGCCAATAAAAATATATATACTAAATTAGGCGGTATAACCAGCCAATAAAAATAAAACAAAGTTAATATACAAATTAGGCGGTATAACCAGCCAATAAAAATAAATATACTTTTAAAAATAAGCAAACTAGAAAAGTAAGAAAACAAGTAAGTAAGAAGAATCAAATATGAAAAATATGGTTAAGGTTTCATTCTCCACCACTAGACATCATTAAGAATCAATTTCAGATCTATCAATATCAACCAACTATCAAAGTTAACAACCGTAGATAACAACAAGCTCTGTTATCCCAATCTTTCCTTAGTTTGTCGTTAAATAGAACAAGCTCTCTATTTAATCTCTAACCATTAAACAACCTAGAATAAGCTCTCTAAATTCAATTTAATGGCAGCTTTATGATGAGAAAGATAGGTTGATCTAAGCAACAAACACATAAGCTCGGATTGTTCAACTTAGGTTATGTTCCACTTTGCAATTATTGAAAACTTGACCATAATCATTAATCACAAATTGCCACTTATGAATAGGAAATCAAGACAATTACACGGATCAAGACTCCTAGACTAGCAATAGATAATTATCAAGATCTATCTAGTTGTACACCTAAATAAATCAAGACAACATCATGAACAATTCTTGTAGAAGAACATAAGCAACTTTGATAGAAAATTAATGATAGATAGAATCTGAAAATCAATCACAAAACATGTCTAGGGCTTTGAAATCACCCTTAACCAAATAGAAGTTTAGCCTAGCATAGGCATTGTAAACATAAACATAAAATTAAAGAGAATCTAAGAAGGAAATAAAAGAAAGAAAGAAGAAGAAGAAAATAAAGAAAAAGAAAACTAGAGAAAAGAAAGAAGAAGAAAACTTAGAAAGAATTTTATTACAATGGCTAATATCCTACCAATGTACAATATCTCTTACAATCATCCAAGGCCCTCTATTTATACACATTTTGGAGAGCTAAATGACAAGAGGCAAGCTTTATAAATTTCAAAGGTAGGTATAATAGGTGGGTGCATTTTTCTAACAATTTTTGTCATATTGTATGACAATTTTGATCAGCCAGCTTGATGGTCGATTTTGTCAATATTGGAGGCTTGATCTGATCAAATGGTCTTCTAGAAAAATGTTCCCCTATCAGTCGGTGATCCATAGCCGTTGGAATCAGCTCCTTTTCTGATTTGGATCAGAAGATATGGTCAAAATACCAAAACTTGTCAGCACAGACGTCATTGCACATCAGCCAACTTGATGGTTGATTTCGCTAGGGACAACGACTCCGTTTCAAGAAGTGTAAAGCATGAAAAAGATAGATATGCCTCTTAACTTTGCACTATAAAAATTTCAGCCTTCATGCTTCAGTGAAACTTTAGATATAGCTGATATGGCAAAAGGTGTCGGAACTGGAACTGAACTGGCTTTGCCCTTAATTCTTGATTTAACCTAGTAATCTGAAATCACTCAAAGAAACTCGTGAAAAAACACCAAATTACATAAAAATATAAAAGATCATAAACACAATTAGACTAAGCAATAATAATTTGTATTTGACACAAAACAATAATAAAACATAACTAAAAACTATATAATTATACGAGTTATCACACCCCCACACTTAGATTGTTGCTAGTCCCTAGCAACGACTCAATAAAAATCAAATAAGAAAATCTAATCCAATCCATTTTCGTAGGAAATCACGGTGGCACTTAGCATGTGACACAAGCCTTTAAACCCCTAGGTGTCCCTAGTGGACGAGTTTAGTCTCGTGAGGGTTTACTAGAACGATACCCACAAACATTGAAAAACTAAAATATAAATAAACTACATATACTAAAAATATTTACTCCTAATCCTTTCAATACAAATTAGAGACAATCTTTGAACAAGTCTTATAAACTAATCAATAGCTTAAAGAATTTCACAAAAAATCATGCTTGAATGTAAATTGTTTGAGTTAAGCCAATTATTAACATAACATATTTCAATCAAAATAGTGCACATTCAAACTTATTCTCAACTACTCACATGGGATACTCTCATGATTTTCATTCTTTAAAGTAGTGGTAAAGTGTTTACACTCAATCAATCTCATGAAAACAGTTCTACCATATGCTTGCTTGTCCACCTATTCTCCACTATTTAGATCATACAACTTCATAAATCAAGAGGTCTTTATTCAAGGCTGTAATGGGGCCAAATGGTTATAATATGGTTAAAGAACAAAAGGATACAGATATCACAAAGGTTCCAAAGAGTTCATAAAGTTTAGAGACATAATAAGATCATACAAGTAAAACTTCTCAATATTCTTTAGAAGTACATAATCACATAGGCTGAATATTTCATGTTGAGCCTTTACTTCATTCTAACGAACCTTGTAACATTCTTTTTCTTTTCTTTACCTAGAAGTTCAAGAGATGATTCATAATTTTTTTTTTTTTACATAGGAATGTATTTGCCAGTATTCCATTTCTTTTTTTCTTTTTTTTTTCTTGACTTTTCTTTTCTTTCCCCCCCCCCCACACTTATTTCTTGTTTCTAACTCAAATTTTCAATAGATCTTCCTTGTCTTTGCAACTTGTCTCAAAACATGCTAATTCATCTTTGGAACAAAGGTAAGGATATAAGTATATTTAGGTTAGGGACAAGTTATGGTTACCAAAGAGATAGCTTATTCAATGTAGGCTCAAATTGGTTCACTAAGGGTGTGTTCTCTTGGAACATCAATAAGGGATGGCTGTTTGGCCCTGGCTAAAAATCCTAATGCCTCTATCATATTCATGTTGTCACATGCATCAATATAGTCTCAACAAGGTCTAAAGCAAGTTCTAGAGAATCATGTAATCATAAGAGCACTCAAGAAAGAAATTAGATTGATTTATATAATGCATCAATCATTATAGGCTCAAAAACTCACAAGGATGATTATACAAGTCAGATTAAGTCTAAACATGCTTCTTTCTCAATCAACATATCATATTAACATTGGCTCATAAAAAGGTTGATATCAAGCTCAATTCTCATGAAAATCTTCTCACTAATAAATCTGTTTTAGACTTATGCAATTCATATCTCATCATAGTATTGAAAGTAACTAAAACACACTAAAAACACACTAAGTCTAAACATGCTTTTTTTTTTTTTGAAGAATAAGATTAAATCAAACTGACAAGGTATGTCTCAAGTCTCCCTTACTCAGACCTTGTTCAGAATGAATACTTCTAAATGTCTTAAAACACAACAATTTTTTTTTTTTTAAATTAGCAAAATATGTCCCTTACCCCCTACTAAAATATGACATTGTCCCCAATGTCAAATTTTAAAGGTAGAATTTAGGAGATATTACCTGCAGAGGTTGCTAACCACTTATTATAACTGAGACACAACAAGCAAAATGTTAGATAATGTCACAAAGACAAAGTGCAATCCACTCCTTGCTCGTCCATATCTCTTTTCCTTTTTCCGAGCGTTTACGAAACAACCGTAGCAGATAAACACTCATAAGCTTGGAGCTTTTTGAGTAAATCTTCAATGGTTGTAGCAGAAATTATGGTTCTCCTTACCTCTGAAAACATGAATCCATTTTCCACAGCATTATCTAAATATGAAAGCAAATTACTAAAATAACCATTAATATTAAGCAAACCAATGGGTTTCTTATTTGTGACCAAAGATGACCAAGAAGCCACGCAAGCTATTTCTTCCAATGTACCCAGACCTCCTGGTAAAGCAATGAATGCATCGGCAGAATGGTACATGATTGTTATCCGTTCAGGGATACTCCAGACTTGTATTTCCTTACCCAAGGTAGGTCCACAAAAATCTGTGAATAGTTTTGGCACGATTCCTAGAACTGGACTTCCTCCGGCGTGTGCTGCTGTAGCGACTGCTCCCATTAAACCCGTACTACCACCTCCATAAATCAACTGGATCTTTTGTTGGGCAAGTATTACTCCAACTCTTATGGTTGCATCAGCAAATATGTTATTTTTCCCTGGATAAGCACCTCCAAAGACACAAATTTTTTTAATGCGCTGGGACGAAGTACTTTCCATTTTTTTTTTCGAGTGCCTGAAAGAGAATGAGTACATGGTGTAATATATAGAGGACTGAGTAGTGAATTAGACAAGAGTAATAATGTCGCCGAAAGTGTATTTGACCTGTCAGAAGAAAATGTTAACCTAACAAAAGATTTTTGCGTGATTTCAGGAAGAAAATCAAAAAGAGAAGAAAAATCAACCGTAAAAGACCAATAAAAAAAAACGAGAATAATTACACAAATCGAACAACACGTAAATTAAACCGAAATGAAGTTATTGCAAATCAAACCAAAAGCTGAGAAGTTATTTATTGTAGTTGTGATTGTGGCTCACATCTTCCTCTGGTTTTACGTCCAGAAACGGCTTAAACGCCTTCTATGAGTCGAGGATATGCTTCCCATCCAGTTTTCTTACAAGCTGGCAAACAGGGTCTTTTAACATCAGATTCCCAAGATGTTGCCATTCCCTTTGGAATTGCGGCCATAAATCAAGAATTTCTCTTTGTACGTCTCCACTAGGATGCGTCTCAAGAGAAAGTTGGATATTACCCAAATTCTCCTTACTCAGTCCATCCTTAATGAATTCAATTTTATCATCTCTATTAAAGGACGGAATCCCAATAGAACGACATTTACCGTTACACGTCCATCGTGCACATTTGTGGCAGTTTGAACTCATGCGCTTTGCTCGTCGCTTCTTTGCAAAAGTGCTTCTACCTGTACCTGGTAAATGCAAAACAGGAAGATATTCATCTTCACGTACCTTGGCTTCAATTATCCAACGTATGTCTTCAGGAATCCCTTTGTGCATAAGCATTCTTAATCTTTCAAATCGAACTTGGTAAAGCTTCAGTAAAATATTTCGAGGAAAAGGAGGAAATCGTTTCTGCAATCTTGTGAGAATATCATCCATCCTGAAAAAAAAAATGAAAAAAATTGAAAGAGAAATTGGAAGAGAAATTTATATACAATATTAGTTTTGTGGGTAGCTGATGGAACCGATTTAAATAATCATGGAGTACCGTTATCCGCCATTTAACCGGGGTTAAAAAAATTATATTTACATCTAGTTATTTTCAAAACAAGGATCAAAAAGAAAAACAACATAAAAACACTCAAAAACAAAACACTCTAAATAAAATCCTAAATTCTTCCCCCCACACATAATTCTTACATTGTCATTAATGTAATGCTATTAATCCCAAATGAAAGAATCATGTGTAAGTGAAAAGAACTAATAAACAAAATAAACTTATGCAGCCTAAATGAACTTAGAAACACTAAACACAATTAGCAAATAAACATAAGAAAAAGAGAGCAAATCTGAGGATGGCAGTTTGGCAATGCTTTCACTAATTAGGCTGCCTCCCCCAATTAGCACTTGATTTAGTGTTTTGAACCTAACCAACACCCCTTCTTGGCATTTTAGGCTTGTCAGGCTCATACATGAAATTTCCCAAATTTATGCGTTTGAGAGGAAGCTTTCTTTGCACAACAGTGGATGTATTCTCCATTACAAGTATTATTCCATCATCCTTTGTGGTGCATATGTCATCGAGGAATGGAGCATATTTTGATACTTGTTGAATGACCTCCACAAACAAGTTGTTTAAGGTTTCCGGCATGTGTTGTTCATGTTCTTCCTCCTTGAACTTTGCAAATCTACTAGGAAAAGGTGGAGAAGAAACATGAGTAAAAAGTGAAACCTTAAACGTTACCTCAGGTGCCGAAATACTCTTATTTGGATCTTTGGCTTCATTATCCTCAAGAATAGAATCCATCTCTAATTTTGTTTCATCCTCATCTTGTTCCTCATTCTTCAAGGTCACAATAGTAGCATTCTCCTTTGGGTTAACCATCGTTTGGACTGGGAGTTCTTCAGATCTTTGTGCTACCCATCCCACCATACTACTAGCCAATTGGCTCATTTGCTTTTCCAAACTCTGGATGCTTGCCCTTGTTTCCTGTTGAAATTGCAAAGAATCAGTAACAAGAGAATAGACAAGATCTTCTAAAGAAGTACCTGAGTTTTGAGTCATATGTGGTGGTTGAAAAAGATCTGGTTCTTGAGACCATGATTGATTGAAGCTAGATGGATGAGTGTAATTGGCATAAGGATCTACTTCTTGGTAATTTTTCGAGTAGCCATAATTAGTATGATCCCACCATCCCTCATGGTAAGTGTTTGAGTAATGATCATACTGTTGGTCTTGGAACACTTGATGGCCTTGACATCCTCCCATGGCCAATTGTTGAACTGGGGAGGTGAGATTGGCTTGTTGATTCTCCATGTTCATGTATGCCACCAACTCTTCAAGTGTTAGATTGCTCAATTCCATTGTTTTTTTTTTTTTTAAAAAAATTGAAAAGAAAAACTTGTATGTACAAGAAAATAAAACTAATTAGAACTGAAAATAAGAATAAACCAAGTAACAAATAAACTAAAGAAAACAATCCCCGGCAACGGCGCCAAAAATTTGATGCACCCAAAAGAGTGTATCTTATTTAACCTTGCACTAAAAAGATCAATTGTAAGTATAATGATTAGCAAGGGTCGAGTCCTCAGGGATTGGGTTTTAATCTATGAGTTATTAGTTTATAACTTACGTTCAAAGAAAACAATAAAAGAAAAGGGGTTTTTAAAGCCAGATTTAAACTAAAGTAAATAATAAGAATAAGATGCAAGGCGGTATAATCAGCCAATAAAAATACATATACTAAATTAGGCGGTATAACCAGCCAATAAAAATATATATACTAAATTAGGCGGTATAACCAGCCAATAAAAATATATATACTAAATTAGGCGGTATAACCAGCCAATAAAAATAAAACAAAGTTAATATACAAATTAGGCGGTATAACCAGCCAATAAAAATAAATATATTTTTAAAAATAAGCAAACTAGAAAAGTAAGAAAACAAGTAAGTAAGAAGAATCAAATATGAAAAATATGGTTAAGGTTTCATTCTCCACCACTAGACATCATTAAGAATCAATTTCAGATCTATCAATATCAACCAACTATCAAAGTTAACAACCGTAGATAACAACAAGCTCTGTTATCCCAATCTTTCCTTAGTTTGTCGTTAAATAGAACAAGCTCTCTATTTAATCTCTAACCATTAAACAACCTAGAATAAGCTCTCTAAATTCAATTTAATGGCAGCTTTATGATGAGAAAGATAGGTTGATCTAAGCAACAAACACATAAGCTCGGATTGTTCAACTTAGGTTATGTTCCACTTTGCAATTATTGAAAACTTGACCATAATCATTAATCACAAATTGCCACTTATGAATAGGAAATCAAGACAATTACACGGATCAAGACTCCTAGACTAGAAATAGATAATTATCAAGATCTATCTAGTTGTACACCTAAATAAATCAAGACAACATCATGAATAATTCTTGTAGAAGAACATAAGCAACTTTGATAGAAAATTAATGATAGATAGAATCTGAAAATCAATCACAAAACATGTCTAGGGCTTTGAAATCACCCTTAACCAAATAGAAGTTTAGCCTAGCATAGGCATTGTAAACATAAACATAAAATTAAAGAGAATCTAAGAAGGAAATAAAAGAAAGAAAGAAGAAAAAGAAAATAAAGAAAAAGAAAACTAGAGAAAAGAAAGAAGAAGAAAACTTAGAGAATTTTATTACAATGGCTAATATCCTACCATTGTACAATATCTCTTACAATCATCCAAGGCCCTCTATTTATACACATTTTGGAGAGCTAAATGACAAGAGACAAGCTTTATAAATTTCAAAGGTAGGTATAATAGGTGGGTGCATTTTTCTAACAATTTTTGTCATATTGTATGACAATTTTGATCAGCCAGCTTGATGGTCGATTTTGTCAATATTGGAGGCTTGATCTGATCAAATGGTCTTCTAGAAAAATGTTCCCCTATCAGTCGGTGATCCATAGCCGTTGGAATCAGCTCATTTGCTGATGTGGATCAGAAGATATGGTCAAAATACCAAAACTTGTCAGCACAGACATCATTGCACATCAGCCAACTTGATGGTTGATTTCGCTAGGGAAAACGACTCCGTTTCAAGAAGTGTAAAGCATGAAAAAAGATAGATATGCCTCTTAAATTTGCACTGTAAAAATTTCTGCCTTAATGCTTCAGTGAAACTCCAGATATAGCTGATATGGCAAAAGGTGTCGGAACTAGAACTGAACTGGCTTTGCCCTTAATTCTTGATTTAACCTAGTAATCTGAAATCACTCAAAGAAACTCGTGAAAAAACACCAAATTACATAAAAATATAAAAGATCATAAACACAATTAGACTAAGCAATAATAACTCGTATTTGACACAAAACAATAATAAAACATAACTAAAAAATATATAATTATACGAGTTATCAGTATGAGATTATAACCGTGATCGGAATACGGGAGCTGCGTGCTACGCCTTTGTGGCGGGAACCACCTCCAGAGTCCCAATTCCGTGATATTGGATAGGAATACGGGAGCTGCGTGCTATGCCTTTGTGGCGGGAGCCATCTACAGAGTCCCAATTTCGTGAAATTAGACTGGGGTATGGGAGCTGCATGCTACGCCTTTGTGATGGGAGCCACCTCCAGAGTCCTTATCCCATTATATTTTCCTTTTGGGGGCATATCATAGCGACACATGTGCCTTTGGGGTGTCCTATGGTGGTATTGGCTTTGGGGCCGGCTACTAGTATGCCTACATGGATATTACCTGGTTATTTCGTGGATGTATTCTTATGCATGACAGTAAGTTGGAGCCCAATTACATGAAACCTGATTTACTTTACAGCTTTTATACATTGATTTGATATTATAATACTGTTATACATTTGAAAACTTTGCTATATTTTCGAATTATACATTATAGTTTTACTATTATTTATTTTGGAAACGTCTATTATGTTTTAATGGATTATCATCATAGTTTTCAATTGTTTTAAAAGTTGTCTACTTACTGAGATATTCATATATCTCACCTTCTCATATTCTCATTTTTAGATGACAGTTAGGTGTCGGGATTGCTGCCTTTCTCTACTCTCCGCTTCAAATAGTATATTGACATGGTGGTCATCATACTTAAATTTTTAAAAGTCTTGATCTTTTGATGTCTCTATCTAGTAAACCTTTCTGAGATTGGTTTACTTGAAGATGATTTGTATATATTTGAAGCTATGAGACAATAAATCAATATGTATTGACTTGAATATAGATTGATTACGGATAATGTTTGAATATGCATGTATAAATGTGATAAATGGTATTGAGAATTATTGCTTGCTGAAGATATGAAGTGAGTGTTAATTGCAGGATGGTTATAGTTAAGATAGAATGGAAACTCTGTCGGATTTTCGGTAGATTATCTGAACAAGGTGTTACAGCCAAGTTGTCGATGCACGATCCCGTCGCGAGGACCCGTTCGAGTGAGGGGGAAACAGAAGCAGAGGAAAAGATGACTTAATTCCTCTAGGTTGAAATAAAATTTCGAGGGTATGAAAACGGCCTCGAAAAAAGATATGGAGTCGCCACTAGAGGTGATCATGGGCCGGGCTGGGCCAGGCTGCGGCCCGGTTTTTTTGTTTTCCTCTGCCCAGGCCCGGCCCTGAGTAGCCCAAGCCCGCCCGTTTAGGCCCGAATCACTGTTCATTGAAATAAAAAAATAAATTTTTTATTATTTTTTATTTTTTTTATAATTAAAATTTAAAAAAATAATAATATTATATTAAAAATTACTGTTCCGGGCCGGGCCGGGCCGGCCCGGAACATAAAAACTCCTGCCCAGGCCCGGCCCAATACGGGCCGGGCCTACCGGGCCGGGCGAGCTGCCCGGCTCGTGAGCAGGTCTAGTCGCCACCAATCTTTTTTGGCTAGGTGTGATCGGCCACCTATTAAAACCGGTTTTGTAAAACATTTTAAAATTAATTAAAACATTTTTAAAACCAATTTCAAGTCCGCGTTTTAAACGAGAGAAATCAAAGAGGCGGGTTCGGGACTCGGTTACGTGCGGGGAAGGATTAGCACCCCTACAACGCCCGTATAAAACGATACCTTATTAATCATGTGTTATCTCAAGTCTCGATAAAAAGTCGATTTTAAATTTAATATTTCAAATTAATTCCCAATTTTAAGAAAAATAATTCCATTTTTAATTGAAAATAATCTGAAATTTATTAATTCAAAATTTTTCTATATTTCCTGACAAACATGGCAAAATATAGAAATTTTTATTTATTTGGAAAAAAAATTTGAATCATTCTCGTTTTAAAGAAGATATTTCGTTATTAATGATAATTGATGATATCCTCCCCAGCAAACCCGGCAGAGAACTCATGAATTATTTTAACTCGGGAATATCTTTATTTTATTGAAAATCATTATCTCTTTCAAAACATTTTAAAAAATATGAATATGAACATGTGTGACCTAAATAAAATGACACAGCAAAGTCTAGATAGTATAATGCAACCTAAATGATATGGTATAATTTAAAAGGCATAGCAAATCCTAAATGAAATGAGATATCCTAAGTATCATGATATTCTAAATGAAATGAATAAGATTTAAATGACAAGGAAAATTTAAATGACATGGCATATCCTAAATAAGATAATCTAAATGACATGGAATATTATCTAAGTGACTTGGAATATGAAACATTAAATAATGCTATCATGAAATATGCATGAATATAAAATAACAAAATGCATGAACATGCTAAATAATGTGACAAAATAAATGACTAAATAAAAAGCATAGGATAGCATGAAACATTCAAAACCATATGACAAACAGTTTAATACCAAAAAATATAAATCAAAATAATAACAAATATCATAAAAATTATCATAGAAAAAAAATCATATGTTATACAACATGCATGAATATGGAAAATGCAATGCATGAAAGTGTATTTTTTTCCTTTAATTAAGGAAATCCGTATGTCTAAAAAGATATCCGGCTACCTTAGAAAAATATATCAAATTAAATCTTCAAAAATCAAAATACTTTGTGATTTGTTTGAAAACAATTTAAGAGACTTGAATAAATATTAAAACCTTAGCCAAAACCTTTGAAAATGGCTCTAATTTCCTAAGTTTAAAATCCCGGACTTGACCACCCTTAACCCAAGATTTATAAAATCATTTTTAAAGTTTAAAAATACTTAGAAATTATCCTAAGACAGTAGATAATGCCTCTAACCAACCCTTCTCTAAATGCCTTAGCCAAATTCAATACTTGTTTTTCTTTTGAATTCAAATCTGCCTCTACTGTCTAGTTTTGACACACAATTTTTTAGCCTATTTTTAAAAATTCAAATAAATATAAAACAAATACTAGAGACTCAGAACATGTAAAAATACACGACAAAAAATTGGCTTATTTTTTTGATTAAAGATGACATCCAAGAAAAATCGAGAAATTACGAGTACTGGATAAAAAATTGTTTTGCCAAAACACATTTTTTTGCCTTTGATAAAATCATTTAAAAATCAAAGTAAAAATGTTGGAGACTCTCATAAAGACCTACAAACAGTAGCTAAAACATTTAAAAACCTTGGACAAGAATTGGCTAAGTAAAAAAATCACAAAGGTAGAATAATCAATTTGATGACCCTTTAATTTTCCACAAGTATGCTCAAGTGAGCATGACTTTGAGCCATTGACTGGCCTAAGTCATATATCATGTGGCATGACATGAAATGCATGAAAATACAGAAAAGTGGATGCATGAAATGCATGGTTTAAAGCCTAAGTGATATGGAAAATGCATGGCATAAATAACCTAAATGCCTAGCATGAGTTTGCATGGCAATAAATGCTATTCTAACTTAACATGCATGAACTAATGTCTAAATGACATGGAAAATGACATTAAAAATAATGAAAATGGCCTAGTGCCTAAATGACATGGGAAATGACATGGCATATGAAAATGGCCTAAAGTCTAAATGTCATGGAACAACAACATGGCATATGAAAATAGCCTAATACTTAAATGACATGTAAAATGACATGGAATAATAAAAATGGCCTAAAGCTAAATGACATGTGAAATGACATGGCATATGAAAATGGCCTAAAGCTAAATGACATGTAAAATGACATAGAATAATAAAATGACCTAAACTTAAATGACATAGAATAATAAAAATGGACTAAAGCTAAATAACATAGCATATGGAAATGGCCTAATGTCTAAATGTCATGGAAGAATAACATGGCATATGAAAATGGCCTAAAGCTAAAAGAAATACATGTGGCCGAATGGCCTAGGAACCAAAGTGTTGTGAGAGATGTCATGTAAAATGACCAAACTAAATGCTATAGAAGATGATATGAAAAATGGAAATGGCCTAAACTATATGACAATAGCCCCCAAGATGCAAAAATATGACATAGGTCAAAAGAACAAGATGGTTAGCAAGAATATAAATATACATAAAGATAAACAATAATAGAAATAAACAAGTTAAAGTAAGCAAATAAATAACAAAGAGATGAGCTCCATGGTTGGTACATTGGAAAAAGCCCTCCCTAACAAATATCTCTTGATTTTCATTAAGGTCATGAAGCCTTTTCAATCTCAAAATCATAAAAAAAAATTAAAAAAGAAAAACTAATGTAGAAAAAATATGGAGATGAGCTTCATGGTTGGTATATTGGACAAAGCCCACCCTAACCATTATCATTTGATTTTCATCAAGATCATGAAGCCTAACCATTTTTTTATTTATTTTTGAAAAGCAATAACAACAAGAAAGATGTAAAAGAAATGGTAGGAAATCACATGGAAAACAAAAAATAAAGCATGAGGAAGAAGAAGAAATAATGTAGTAGCAATGGTAGAATGGCTACCTTAACAAAAGCTTTCTTTATTACTTTCAAAAACCTTTTTTTTCACCTTTAGCTACTGATTTCCCCTCATAAATGATCAGCCTATATGGAAAAAATAAAAGATTCCCCACTTTCCCTCTTGCTTGGCCGAATGGCCCCTCAACCATAGGATGATTTTTGCACTTTTTCTCCTCCAATCTTGTCCCTTAGATTAAGATATTTTATGACAACATAAAAATGTCATATTGCTAATTGATAGCAGCCCTTAAGATGTGTACTCAGCCCTTGTACATGGCCTAAGCCATTGGATGAAAAAGAGGACCAATCCTATGCATTCCCTTGCTTGGCCCTTTGAGTGCCTATCCTTGGATGAGTTGTGCTCTTTTATTCTTGGCCATTGGACGAGGATTCTTTCATGATAACATAAAAATGTCATCTTCGAATTTAATCCCAGCCCTTAACATGTGTACTCAGCCCTTGTACATGGCCTAAGCCATTGGATGAAAAGGAATAATCCCATGCACTTCCTTGCTTGGCCAAATGGATGTCCACCTTTGGATGAGTTGTGTTCTTCCATTCTTGGCCATTAGATGAGGGTTCTTTCATGAAAAATAAAAAATATCATCTTGGCATTTAAACTTGGCCATTCGATGGTGCCTTCAACATTCCTACAAGGCACCTAAGCCATTGGATGAAGGGGGAACCATTTGCAAGGTGTTACTGGTAGCATGTGAGCTTGATAGTGACTAAGGAATTAAATTGATCAAGCTTCCTTCTTCTCCTCTATGCTGGCTGATCAAAGGAGGAAAATCCCAGCAATTCCTTCTTCTTTCATATTTTTCTTAATTACAAATTTGCCCTTTTTGGTTTCTTCGATAAAATGACCTTTTTGACCCCCGAACCTAAATAAATAGCAAACGGACTCCAAATTCAAATTTTATTTTTTCAATACTTCTAAAATAATAAAAAATTGAATTCTGGAAGTTTTCAAAAAAATTCAAATCCACTTGCTATTTATTTCGGATTTATTTTCAAAATTGCCCTTTTTATGCCCCCGAACTTTACCATTTTTTAAACGAGCTCCGAATCCAGATTCTTCTTCACCAATCTCTTCCAAGTAATTTAAAAATGTGATCTGGAAGTTTTCATAATTTTTGGAGCTCATTTGCTATTTTTTGGGGATTTATCTGCTTGAATTACTACATAGGGGACCCGAATTTTGGCCATTTTGCAAACGAACTCTGAATCTGAATTTTCTTTTGCCAATCTCTTCCAAATAATTTAAGAATGAGATCTGCAAATTTTAAGAATTTTTGGAGCTCATTTACTATTTTTCCGGGATTTATCCTTTTGAATTTCTACATAATGGACCCGGGATTTGGCCATTTTGCAAACGAACTCCGAATCAAGATTTTATTTCTCCAATATTTTCCAAATAATTTAAGAATGAGATCTGCAAATTTTCAAAATTTTTGGAGCTCAATTACTATTTTTCCGGGATTTATCCTTTTGAATTTTTACATAGTGAACCTGAGATTTGGCTATTTTGCAAACGAACTCCGAATCAAGATTTTCTTTCACCAATTTCTTTGAAATGGTTTTAGAATAAGATCTGAAAATTTTCAGAATTTTTGGAGTTCATTTGCTATTTTTCCCAAAATTTCCAATTTTGCCATTTTGCCTCCGAAGCCCTGTTTTGTTCAAAACAAGTTCGATTTTCAGATTTTCTTCAAACTGAGCCCTGGGTTATCCTTGTTTAACCGCTCCTCATCAATTAGGGGCTTTAGTCTTACCAAATTGAGCCATTTCTGCAATTCTTCCAAATTTCACCGAAATCCACCAAAAACCCTAATTCTCGGTTTTCTTCCGAATTGACTTTTCTTTCAACTTTTCTTTCAAGTAGCTTCTCCATTACCCGTAGTCAGTGCTTATCTTTCATTTGAGACCTTCAATTTTGACCAATTTGATCGTTCAAGCACTTTTCCCCAAATTTCTCCAAACTAGGGTTTTCTTTCTACTAAGATTCCATAACCCAACTTCCGACCTCCATATCTTTCAATGTATACCTCGGATTGTCAAAATTCTTTCACCATCTTTCAATTGAAATTCAAATCTTGATTTTGAGAGTGGGTTGACTTTTTGGGATTGACTTTTCCATTAGTTGACTTTTTGGGATTGACTTTTCCATTAGTTGACTTTTTGGGATTGACTTTTCTAGTAGTTGACTTTTTTGGGGTTTACTTTTTCGGAGTCGACTTCTTTTGAGTTTGACTTTTTCTATCTGCTTTCTTAAACTAAGTCTCGAAGTATCACCTACAGGATGAGAAAAGTCTTTTTGCATTCTGAATCATCAATTTAGGAAGAAAACATACCTGATTTAGGGGTCTGGACAAAATTAGGTGTCTACAATGTATATAGTATATATTTAAATATTTTAATAATTTGTCATTTGAATAGTAAATATTAAATAGTAATGATCAATGAAAATGTGATGATATAAAAATTTGTAGACATGATACGATTATATGACACGGGATATATAACATAATATCATGATCTTATTAATTAATTAAGTTGTGGTAAAGGAAAAATAATTATTTAAAAAGAATTTTGTGAATTCTAAAAAAAAAATACGGACTATGAATAAAGAAAAGTAGACAGTTAGTAATATAACAATATAAGTATCATGTTTTTTAGACATGATACAATTACATGACATGGGATATATAAGATAATATCATGATCTTATTAATTAATTAGGTTGTGGTTAAAGAAAAAATAATTACTTAAAAAGAATTTTGTGAATTCTAAAAGAATACGGAGCATGAATAAAGAAAAGCAGACAACTAGTAATGTAACTATATAAGTATCATGTCTTGGATCTCATACTAATTGAGTTTTTGATTTTTTAATTTTTGTATTTATTTCATTGTCTTATATAAAATTAGTAGTATGATTATTAGTATGATTGTTTGTAGGCTTGTAACTCACTACTTAATAGCATAACTTTTAATATATTATTTTAAACAACTTTTAAACATATCACATAAGCAAATATGTCGATACGTGATCCCGTCGCAGACAAAGGAACCCGTTCAAGTGAGGAGAAAAAAAAGGCAGAGGAAAAGACGACTTAATTCCTCTTAACTCAAAAGGTCGAGGGTATGAAAACAACCTCGAAAAAAGAAATGGAGTCACCACCAATCTTTTTTGGCTAGGTGTGATCGGCCACCTATTAAAACCGATTTTTATAAAATATTTTAAAACTAATTAAAACATTTCTAAAACCAATTTTATAGTCTGCATTTTGAACCAGAGAAAAACAAGTGCAGGTTCGCGAGTCGGTTACGTGTCGGGAAGGATTAGCACCCCCACAACGCCCTATCGCAACCTAAAAAATAACAAGTCGCATCGCAAGACTTTATATTCATTAAGCGTGACACTGAAAAAAACAGAGGAAAAAACGACTTAATGCCTCTTGAAAAATGAAGGTTTGAAAATGACCACGAAAAAAAAAACATGGAGTCACCACCAATCATTTTTGGCTAGGTGTGATCGGCCACCTATTAAAACCGGATTTGTAAAACATTTTAAAATTGATTAAAACATTTTTAAAACCAATTTCAAGTCCGCATTTTAAACCAGATAAATCAAAGAAAAGGGTTTGGGACTCGGTTACGTGTGGGGAAGGATTAGCAACCCCACAACGCCGATATAAAACGGTACCTTATTAATCATGTGTTATCTCAAGTCTCGGTAAAAAGTTGGTTTTAAATTTAGTATTTCAAGTTAATTCCTGATGCACCCAAAAGAGTGTATCTTATTTAACCTTGCACTAAAAAGATAAATTGTAAGTATAGTAGTTAGCAAGGGTCGAGTCCTCAGGGATTGGGTTTTAGTTTATAAGTTAATAGTTTAAAACTTAAATTCAAGAACAATAAAAGAAAAGGGGTTTTTGAAGCCAGATTTAAACTAAAGTAAATAATAAGAATAAGATGCAAGGCGGTATAACCAGCCAATAAAAATATATATACTAAATTAGGCGGTATAACCAGCCAATAAAAATATATATACTAAATTAGGCGGTATAACCAGCCAATAAAAATAAAACAAAGTTAATATACAAATTAGGCGGTATAACCAGCCAATAAAAATAAATATAAAAAATAAGCAAACTAAAAGTAAGAAAACAAATAAGTAAGAAGAATCAAATATGAAAAATATGGTTAAGGTTTCATTCTCCACCACTAGACATCATTAAGAATCAATTTCAGATCTATCAATATCAACCAACTATCAAAGTTAACAACCGTAGATAACAACAAGCTCTGTTACCCCAATCTTTCCTTAGTTTGTCGTTAAATAGAACAAGCTCTCTATTTAATCTCTAACCATTAAACAACCTAGAATAAGCTCTCTAAATTCAATTTAATGGCAGCTTTATGATGAGAAAGATAGGTTGATCTAAGCAACAAACACATAAGCTCGGATTGTTCAACTTAGGTTATGTTCCACTTTGCAATTATTGAAAACTTGACCATAATCATTAATCACAAATTGCCACTTATGAATAGGAAATCAAGACAATTACACGGATCAAGACTCCTAAACTAGCAATAGATAATTATCAAGATCTATCTAGTTGTACACCTAAATAAATCTAGACAACATCATGAACAATTCTTGTAGAAGAACATAAGCAACTTTGATAGAAAATTAATGATAGATAGAATCTGAAAATCAATCACAAAACATGTCTAGGGCTTTGAAATCACCCTTAACCAAATAGAAGTTTAGCCTAGCATAGGCATTATAAACATAAAATTAAATAGAATCTAAGAAGAAAATAAAAGAAAGAAAGAAGAAGAAGAAGAAGAATATTAATTATCCAACCTCTTGATCTTTCTAAAGAAAAAGAAAACTAGAGAAAAGAAAGAAGAAGAAAACTTAGAGAATTTTATTACAATGGCTAATATCCTACCAATGTACAATATGATCCTACCAATGTACAATATGATCCTACCAATGTACAATATGATCCTCTACAATCATCCAAGGCCCTCTATTTATACACATTTTGGAAGGCTAAATGACAAGAGACAAGCTTTACAAATTTCAAAGGTAGGTATAATAGGTGGGTGAATTTTTCTAACAATTTTCGTCATATTGTATGACAATTTTGATCAGCCAACTTGATGGTCGATTTCGTCAATGTTGGAGGCCTGATCTGATCACATGGTCTTCTAGAAAAATGTTACCCTATCAGTTACTGATCAATAGCCGTTGGAATCAGCTCATTTGCTGATGTGGATAAGAAAATATGGGCAAAATACGAAAACAGGTCAGCACAGACGTCATTTCACATCAGCCAACTTGATGGTCGATTTCGCTAGGGAAAACGACTCCGTTTCAAGAAGTGTAAAACATGAAAAAGATAGATATGCCTCTTAGCTTTGCACGGCTAAAAATTTCAGCCTTATTGATTCAGTGAAACTCGAGATATAGCTGATATGGCAAAAGGTGTCGGAACTGGAACTGAACTGGATTTGCCCTTAATTCTAGTAATCTGAAATCACTCAAAGAAACTTGTGAAAAACACCAAATTACATAAAAATATAAAAGATCATAAACACAATTAGACTAAACAATAATAACTCGTATTTGACACAAAACAATAATAAAACATAACTAAAAACTATATAATTATACGAGTTATCACACCCCCACACTTAGCTTTTTGCTAGTCCTCGAGCAAAATCAAATAAAATAAGAAAATCTAATCTAATCCACTTTCGTAGGAAATCACGGTGGCACTTAGCATGTGACACAAGCCTTTAAACCCCTAGGTGTCCCTAGTGGACGAGTTTAGTCTCGTGAGGGTTTACTAGAACGATACCCACAAACATTGAAAAATTAAAATATAAATAAACTACATATAAATAAACTACATATACTAAAAATATTTACTCCTAATCCTTTCAATACAAATTAGAGACAATATTTGAACAACTCTTATAAACTAATCAATAGCTTAAAAAAATTTCACAAAAAATCATGCTTGAATGTAAATTGTTTGAGTTAAGCCAATATTAGCATAACATATCTCAATCAAAATAGTGCATGTTCAAATTTAATCTCAACTTCTCACATGGGATACTCTCTTGATTTTCACTCTTTAAAGTAGTGGTAAAGTGTTTACACTCAATCAATCTCATGAAAACACTTCTACCATATGCTTGCTTGTCCACCTATTCTCCACTAAAAGATCATGCAACATCATAAATCAAGAGGTCTTTAATCAAGGTTGTAATGGGGCCAAGGGGTTTGTAATGTGGTTGAAGAACAAAAGGATAAAGATATCACAAAGGTTCCAAAGAGTTCATAAAGTTTAGAGACATAAAAAGATTATACAAAGAAACTTCTCAAAACTCTTTACAAGTACATAGTCACCTAGGCCGGATATTCATGTTGGGCCTTTTCTTCATTCTAAACGACTTTGTAACATCTTTTTCTTTTTCCACAAATTCAAGAGATGATTCATATTTTTTTTTTTACATAGGAATGTATTTGCCAGTATTCCATTTCTTTTTCTCTTGACTTTTCTTTTCTTTTCCCCCCACACTTATTTCTTGTTTCTAACCCAAATTTTTAACTAAAAATATCCCTTGTCTTTGCAACTTGTCTCAAAACATGCTAATTCATCTTTGGAACAAAGGTAAAGATATAAGTATATTTAGGTTAGGGACAAGTTATGGTTACCAAAGAGATAGCTTATTCAATGTAGGCTCAAATTGGTTCACTAAGGGTGTGTTCTCTTGGAACATCAATAAGGGATGGCTGTTTGGCCCTGGCTAAAAATCCTAATGCCTCTATCATATTCATGTTGTCACATGTATCAATATAGTCTCAAACGGTTTAAAGCAAGTTCTAGAGAATCATGTAATCATAAGAGCACTCAAGAAAGAAATTAGATTGATTTGTATAATGCATCAATCATTATAGGCTCAAAAACTCACAAGGATGATTATACAAGTCAGATTAAGTCTAAACATGCTTCTTTCTCAATCAACATATCATATTAACATTGGCTCATAAAAAGGTTGACATCAAGCTCAATTCTCATGAAAATCTTCTCACTAATAAATCTGTTTTAGACTTATGCAATTCATATCTCATCATTGTATTAAAAAGGAACTAAAACTCAAAAAAAAAAATAATAATAATAATAAAGACTCATAAAAAAAAATAGTAGACAAAAATAAAAGAAATCCTAAATCATTCCCCCCACACTTAATTCTTACATTGTCCTCAATGTAAGTCTATTAACCCAAATGAAAGAATCATGTGTAAGAGAAAAGAACTAATAACATAAGAATAGGAAAAGGTAAGACTCAAAACAAAACAAACTCATGCAACCTGAATAATCTTAAAATACTAAACAAAAATTAACAAGTAAACATAAAAAGATTAAAATCAAACTGACAAGGTATGTCTCAAGTCTCCCTTACTCAGACCTTGTTCAGAATGAATACTTCTAAATTGCTTAAAACACAACAAACTCTCTTTTTTTTTTTTTTTTTTTTTTTTTTTTTTTTGAAAAGAAGAAATCAAACTGACAAGGTATGTCTCAAGTCTCCCTTACTCAGACCTTGTTCAGAATGAATACTTCTTAATTTTTTTTTTTTTTTTTTAAATTAGCAAAATATGTCCCTTACCCCCTACTAAAATATGACATTGTCCCCAATGTCAAATTTTAAAGGTAGAATTTAGGAGATATTACCTGCAGAGGTTGCTAACCACTTATTATAACTGAGACACAACAAGCAAAATGTTAGATAATGTCACAAAGACAAAGTGCAATCCACTCCTTGCTCGTCCATATCTCTTTTTCTTTTTTCGAGCGTTTGCGAAACAACCGTAGCAGATAAACACTCATAAGCTTGGAGCTTTTTGAGTAAATCTTCAATGGTTGTAGCAGAAATTATGGTTCTCCTTGCCTCTGAAAACATGAATCCATTATCTACAACATTATCTAAATATAAAAGCAAATTACTAAAATAACCATTAATATTAAGCAAACCAATGGGTTTCTTATTTGTGACCAAAGATGACCAAGAAGCCACGCAAGCTATTTCTTCCAATGTACCCAGACCTCCTGGTAAAGCAATGAATGCATCGGCAGAATGGTACATGATTGTTATCCGTTCAGGGACACTCCAGACTTGTATTTCCTTACCCACGGTAGGTCCACAAAAATCTGTGAATAGTTTTGGCACGATTCCTAGAACTGGACTTCCTCCGGCGTGTGCTGCTGTAGCGACTGCTCCCATTAAACCCGTACTACCGCCTCCATAAATCAACTGGATCTTTTGTTGGGCAAGTATTACTCCAACTCTTATGGCTTCATCAGCGAATATGTTATTTTTCCCTGGATAAGCACAAGAGTAATAATGTCGCCGAAAGTGTATCTGACCGTAAAAGTCAAGAGTAATAATGTCGCCGAAAGTGTATTTGACATCTTCCTCTGGTTTTACGTCCAGAAACGGCTTAAACGCCTTCTATGAGTCGAGGATATGCTTCCCATCCAGTTTTCTTACAAGCTGGCAAACAGGGTCTTTTAACATCAGATTCCCAAGATGTTGCCATTCCCTTTGGAATTGCGGCCATAAATCAAGAATTTCTCTTTGTACGTCTCCACTAGGATGCGTCTCAAGAGAAAGTTGGATATTACCCAAATTCTCCTTACTCAGTCCATCCTTAATGAATTCAATTTTATCATCTCGATTAGAGGACGAAATCCCAATAGAAGGACATTTACCGTTACACGTCCATCGTGCACATTTGTGGCAATTTGAACTCATGCGCTTTGCTCGTCGCTTCTTTGCAAAAGTGCTTCTACCTGTACCTGGTAAATGCAAAACAGGAAGATATTCATCTTCACGTACCTTGGCTTCAATTATCCAACGTATGTCTCCAGGAATCCCTTTGTGCATAAGCATTCTTAATCTTTCAAATCGAACTTGGTAAAGCTTCAGTAAAATATTTCGAGGAAAAGGAGGAAATCGTTTCTGCAATCTTGTGAGAATATCATCCATCCTGAAAAAAAATGAAAAAAAAAAAAAATGAAAGCGAAATTGAAAGAGAAATTTATATACAATATCAGTTTTGTGGGTAGCTGATGGAACCGATTTAAATAATCACGGAGTACCGTTATCCGCCATTTAACCGGGGTTAAAAAAAAAAATAAAAATTATATTTACATCTAGTTATTTTCAAAACAAGGATCAAAAAGAAAAACAACATAAAAAAACTCAAAAACAAAACACTCTAAATAAAATCCTAAATTCTTCCCCCCACACATAATTCTTACATTGTCATTAATGTAATGCTATTATCCCCCAATGCAAGAATTATATGTAAGAGAAAAGAACTATTAAACAAAAGAAACTTATGCAGCCTAAATGAACTTAAAAACAGTAAACACAATTAACAAAGAAACATAAGAAATAAAAATAAAAACAATAAAAATAATAAAAGAAAAAGGAAAAGAAAGAGAAAGCAAATCTGAATATGGAAGGTTGGCAATTTCATCTTTAATTGGGCTGCCTTCCCAATTAACACTTGAGTTAGTGTTTTGAATCTAACCAACACCCCTTCTTGGCTTTTTAGGCTTGTCAGGCTCATGCATGAAATTTCCCAAATTTATGCGTTTGAGAGGAAGCTTTCTTTGCACAACAGTGGATGCATTCTCCATTACAAGTATTATTCCATCATCCTTGGTGGTGCATATCTCATCGAGGAATGGTGCATCTTTTGGTACTTGTTGAATGACATCCACAAACAAACTGTTTAAGGTTTCCAGCGTGTCTTGTTCATGTTCATCCTCCTTGAACTTTGCGAATCTACTAGGAAAAGGTGGAGAAGAAACATTAGTAAAAATTGGAATCTCAAACGTTACCTCAGGTGCCGAAATACTCTTATTTGGATCATTGGCTTCATTATCCTCAAGAATAGAATTCATCTCTAATTTTGTCTCATCCTCATCTTGTTCCTCATTCCTGAAGGTCACAATAGTAGCATTCTCCTTTGGGTTAATCATTGTTTGGGCAGGGAGTTCTTCAGATCTTTGTGCTACCCATCCCACCATACTACTAGTCAATTGGATCATTTGCTTTTCCAAACTCTGGATGCTTACCCTTGTTTCCTGTTGAAATTGCAATGTATCAGTAACAAGAGAATAGACAAGATCTTCTAAAGAAGTACCTGAGTTTTGAGTCATATGTGGTGGTTGAAAAAGATCTGGTTCTTGGGACCATGATTGATTGAAGCTAGATGGATGAGTGTAATTGGCATAAGGATCTACTTCTTGGTAATTTTTCGAGTAGCCATAATTAGTATGATCCCACCATCCCTCATGATAAGTGTTTGAGTAATGATCATACTGTTGGTCTTGGAACACTTGATGGCCTTGACATCCTCCCATGGCCAATTGTTGAACTGGGAAGGTGAGATTGGCTTGTTGATTCTCCATGTTCATGTATGCCACCAACTCTTCAAGTGTTAGATTGCTCAATTCCATCGTTTTTTTTTTATTTTTTTATTTTTTTTTTCAAAATTTGATCAGAAAAACCCGTATGTACAAGAAAATAAAACTCATTAGAACTGAAAATAAGAATAAACCAAGTAACAAATAAACTAAAGAAAACAATCCCCGGCAACGGCGCCAAAAATTTGATGCACCCAAAAGAGTGTATCTTATTTAACCTTGCACTAAAAAGATAAATTGTAAGTATAGTAGTTAGCAAGGGTCGAGTCCTCAGGGATTGGGTTTTAGTTTATAAGTTAATAGTTTAAAACTTAAATTCAAGAACAATAAAAGAAAAGGGGTTTTTGAAGCCAGATTTAAACTAAAGTAAATAATAAGAATAAGATGCAAGGCGGTATAACCAGCCAATAAAAATAAAACAAAGTTAATATACAAATTAGGCGGTATAACCAGCCAATAAAAATAAATATAAAAAATAAGCAAACTAAAAGTAAGAAAACAAATAAGTAAGAAGAATCAAATATGAAAAATATGGTTAAGGTTTCATTCTCCACCACTAGACATCATTAAGAATCAATTTCAGATCTATCAATATCAACCAACTATCAAAGTTAACAACCGTAGATAACAACAAGCTCTGTTACCCCAATCTTTCCTTAGTTTGTCGTTAAATAGAACAAGCTCTCTATTTAATCTCTAACCATTAAACAACCTAGAATAAGCTCTCTAAATTCAATTTAATGGCAGCTTTATGATGAGAAAGATAGGTTGATCTAAGCAACAAACACATAAGCTCGGATTGTTCAACTTAGGTTATGTTCCACTTTGCAATTATTGAAAACTTGACCATAATCATTAATCACAAATTGCCACTTATGAATAGGAAATCAAGACAATTACACGGATCAAGACTCTTAAACTAGCAATAGATAATTATCAAGATCTATCTAGTTGTACACCTAAATAAATCTAGACAACATCATGAACAATTCTTGTAGAAGAACATAAGCAACTTTGATAGAAAATTAATGATAGATAGAATCTGAAAATCAATCACAAAACATGTCTAGGGCTTTGAAATCACCCTTAACCAAATAGAAGTTTAGCCTAGCATAGGCATTATAAACATAAAATTAAATAGAATCTAAGAAGAAAATAAAAGAAAGAAAGAAGAAGAAGAAGAATATTAATTATCCAACCTCTTGATCTTTCTAAAGAAAAAGAAAACTAGAGAAAAGAAAGAAGAAGAAAACTTAGAGAATTTTATTACAATGGCTAATATCCTACCAATGTACAATATGATCCTACCAATGTACAATATGATCCTCTACAATCATCCAAGGCCCTCTATTTATACACATTTTGGAAGGCTAAATGACAAGAGACAAGCTTTACAAATTTCAAAGGTAGGTATAATAGGTGGGTGAATTTTTCTAACAATTTTCGTCATATTGTATGACAATTTTGATCAGCCAACTTGATGGTCGATTTCGTCAATGTTGGAAGCCTGATCTGATCACATGGTCTTCTAGAAAAATGTTACCCTATCAGTTACTGATCCATAGCCGTTGGAATCAGCTCATTTGCTGATGTGGATAAGAAAATATGGGCAAAATACGAAAACAGGTCAGCACAGACGTCATTGCACATCAGCCAACTTGATGGTCGATTTCGCTAGGGAAAACGACTCTGTTTCAAGAAGTGTAAAACATGAAAAAGATAGATATGCCTCTTAGCTTTGCACGGCTACAAATTTCAGCCTTATTGATTCAGTGAAACTCGAGATATAGCTGATATGGCAAAAGGTGTCGGAACTGGAACTGAACTGGATTTGCCCTTAATTCTAGTAATCTGAAATCACTCAAAGAAACTTGTGAAAAACACCAAATTACATAAAAATATAAAAGATCATAAACACAATTAGACTAAACAATAATAACTCGTATTTGACACAAAACAATAATAAAACATAACTAAAAACTATATAATTATACGAGTTATCAATTCCCAATTTAAAGAAAATTAATTCAATTTTTAATTGAAAATAATCCGGAATTCATTAATTCAAAGTTTTTTTTTCTATATTTCCCGACAAACGTGGCAAAACATAGAAATTTTTATTTATTTGGAAAATTTTCCGAATCATTCTCGTTTTAAAGAAGATAATCCGTTATTAATGATAATTGATGATATCCTCCTCAGCTAACCCGGCAGAGAACTCATGAATTATTTTAACTCGAGAATATCTTTATTTTATTGAAAATCATTATCTTTTTCAAAACATTTTAAAAAATATGAACATGGATATGTGTGACATAGTAAAGATGATATAACAAAGTCTAAATAATATAATGCAACCTAAATACGATGATATAATTTAAATGGCATAGCATATTCTAAATGAAATGAAATATCCTAAGTAACATGATATATTCTAAATAAAATGAAATATCCTAAGTGACATGGTATATCCTAAATGAAATGAAATATCCTAAGTAACATGATATATTCTAGATGAAATGAAATATCCTAAGTAACATGATATATTTTAATGAAATTATATGATTTAAATGACATAGCAAATTTAAATGACATGGCATATTTTAAATAATATAATCTATATGACATAGAATATAATCTAAGTGACATAAAATGATATGAAACATAAAATAATGTTATCATGAAATATGCATGAAAAATAAAAATAATAATGCACGAACATAGTATATGCTGAATAATATGACAAAAATAAATGACAAAATAAAAAGCATAGAATAACATGAAATATTCAAAACTATATAACAAATAATATAACATCATAAAATATAAATCAAAATAATAACAATTCCATAGAAATTATCATAGCAAAAATCATATATTATACAATATGCATGAACATCAAAAATGCAATACATGAAAGTGTATCTTTTCCTTTAAATAAGGAAATCCGTATATCTAAAAAGATATCCAGCTACCTTAGGAAAATACATCAAATTAATTTTTCTAAAACCAAAAAAAACTTTGTGATTGTTCGAAAACAATTTTGAAAATCTTGGATAATAAAATCTCTTAGCCGAATCCCTTTTAAAAATGGCTCTACTTTCCTAAGTTTAAAATCCCAAACTTGACCACCCTTAACCCGAGGTTTATAAAATCATTTTTAAAGTTTAAAATAGTCTAAAAACCAAGCTAGGATAGTATCTAAAGTTCCTAACCGACCTCTCTAAATGCCTTAGCCAAATTCAACAATTAGTTTTCTTTTGAATTCAAATCTGTCTCTACTATCCAGTTTTAAATCACGATTACTTTACCTATTTTTAAAAATTCAAAAAACTCTAAAACAAATACTGGAAACTTAGAATATGTAAAACTACACTATAAAAAATTGGCTTAGTTTTATGACTAAAGATGACTTCCCAAAAAAAATGGGGAAAAAAGTTTGAGTACTGGGTGAAAAACTGTTTTGCAAATACACATTTTTTTGCCTTTGATAGAATCTTTTAAAAATCAAAGTAAAAATGTTGGAGACTCTCCTAAAGACCTACAAATAGTAGCTAATACTTCTAAAAAGTTAGACAAAAATTGGCTAAGTAAACAAAAATCACAAAAGTAGAATAATCAATTTGACAACTCTTTAATTTTCCACAAGTATGCTCAAGTGAGCATTACTTTGAGCCATTGATTAGCCTAAGTCACAAATCATGTGGCATGACATGAGATGCATGAACATACAGCCAATTGAATGCATGAAATGCATGATTTAAAACCTAAATGGTGTGGGAAATGCATGGCAATTTAAAATAACCTAATGCCTAGCATGAATTTGCATGGCAATAAATGTAATCCTAACCTAAGTATATATGAGATCCATAATAATGCAAATGAGACTTAGACCTAAAATAACATGAAATGCATGGCGATACAAAGTGACCTAAGACCTAAATAGCATAGCAATGTATGACAATACCAATATGACTCTAGACCTAATATGCATGGGAATATGCATGGCAATATTAAGATGGCCTAGAACTAAAATGTCATGAGAATGCATGAAAATGTCATGAACATATAATGACCGATAAACCTAATACTAATGCATGAACAAACAGCAACTAATACACAATATCATGGCATAGTAATCCAAAGCAATGGTACCTAAACAAAATGCAAATGCACACATAAGGAAGAAACACATGCAAAGGCCGAATGGCTCCCAAATAACCTAATGCAGTCCTATCTAGCCAATAACACAAACACATGGCAAACCAAATCAAAATACACAATGTTATGGCATGAAATTCTAACCTATCAACTAAACAAATTGAAAATGCAACCACAAAGCAAAAGGGGTCATGTTGGCCGAATGGTCCTCAAAAATCATGGTATAACCCTAGCTAGCAAATAACACAAACACATGGTAGCAAACATGATAATAATGCAAATATAGTGACTAATATAACTCATGAACTTATCAATGACAATATAACAAACACATGGCATGGTCTAAATATGCAAACATAAATAGAAGCATACTAAGCAAGTTAACACACACAAAATGCAAACATGGTAATTTCTACATGTCATGGTCGAATGGTCTTATAGACTTAGCATGGTATTTCCACAAACACATAGCATGGTATAATGCTAAACTACCACAATCAAGCTAACCTACCACAAACCAAGCTAATCTAACACAAGCTAACCTACCACAACAAAACTCATGAACAAAATCCAAAAGAAAATCATCTAAAAGCAAGAAAACCATTCGGCCATTGTAAAAACAAGGATGAAAACTTGTTTTTTTTTATTTTCTTTTAAAAAAAATATAACAGCTCTTTAGAAACAAGTTTAATTCATAAAAATGAAAAAATATCAATCAGAAAAGCAAGATCATGTTAATAAAATATGAAAAATAACCATGAAAGAGCATAGCTACCTTGCTCTAGCTTTTCAAATCAAAAAGAAACAAGCCAAAACCCTTCTTTTTCTTCTCCTTTTTTTTCCACTTTTTTTCCTTTCTTTTTTCTCTCTTTTTCTCCTTAGCTACTGCCTCTTTTCAGCCTCCAAACTTGTGAAAAAACTGCTCAGCCCCCCTCTAATGCATTGGCCGAATAGCCCCTTTCTAGAAGCAAAGTGGTTATTTTTTTCATCCAATGGCTATCACTTCAAGATGCCTTCTATGTAAAAATCCCACCATTAGATTAGAATAATCAGCCCCTAAATATATGACGTCATGGAGATGATGTCATATATAGGATCATAAATATGACATCATCCCTCTTCAACTATTGGTCCATGTGTTGCAAATTCAAAGGCTTGATCACAAAAATTACTATCTTCCTCTTCTCTCTTAGCCCTTAGATGAAATGGCTCAGCAAAATTAATCTCTATCATGGGCTTGGCTTGTTTCCCTCTTAAAACCCAGCCCAATTCCATTACAAGAGCTCTTTTTTCAGTTTCTTCGGTAAAATGACCTTTTTGACCCTCGAACCTATATAAATAGCAAACGGACTCCAAATTAAAATTTTATTTTTTTAATACTTCCAAAATAATAAAAAATTGAATTCTGGAAGTTTTCAAAATTTTTCGAGTCCATTTGCTATTTTTTTGGATTTTTTCTTCCAAAATTACCCTTTTGTGTACCCGAACTTTTACCATTTTTTAAACGAGCTCCAAATCCATATTTTTCTTCGCCAATCTCTTCCAAATAAATTAAAAGTGTGATCTAGAAGTTTTGATAATTTTTGGAGCTTATTTGCTATTTTTTCGGGATTTATCTGCTTGAATTTCTACATAGTGGGCCCGGGATTTGGCCATTTTGCAAACGAACTCCGAATCCTGATTTTCTTTGGCCAATCTCTTCAAAATGATTTAAGAATGAGATCTGCAGATTTTAAGAATTTTTGGAGTTCATTTGCTATTTTTTCCAATTTTGCCCTTTTGCCTCTGAAGCTCGGTTTTGCTCAAAACAAGTCCGATTTTTAGATTTTCTATTCCTGGGCCTTTGTCATATATTAAATTGGAGTTGTTCCTAAAACGCCCAATTTTACGATCAAATTCCCTTCCAATTTGATTTTTCCTTTTTTCACTATTGGGAATTTCCTCGTTTTTTTCGTTTTTCCTCTAATCGGCTCTTTTCTCGGATTTTCTTCAAACTGAGCCTTGGGCTGTCCTTGTTTACTCAATTCTCATCAATTAGGGGTTTTAATTTTATCCAATCAGGCTATTTCTACAAATTTCCCCAATTTCACCAAAATCTACTAAAAACCCTAATTCTCGATTTTCTTCCGAATTGACTTTTCCTTCAGTTTTTCTTCCAAGTAGCTTCTCCATTACCCGTAGTCAGTGCTTATCTTTCATTTGGAACCTTCAATTTTGACCAATTTGATCATTTAAGCACTTTTCCCCAAATTTCCCGAACTAGAGTTTCCTTTCTACTGAATCTCCGTAACCCAACTTCCGAACTCCATATCTTTCAATGTAGACCTCGAATTATCAAAATTCTTTCACCATTTTTCAATTGAACTTCAAATATTGATTTTGAAAGTGGGTTGCTTTTTTGAGGTTGACTTTTTCAAGTTTGACTTTTATGCTTGCTTTCTTAGACTAAGTCTCACAGGATGAAAAAAGCCTTTTTGCATTCTGAAACATCAATTTAGGAAGAAAACATACATGTTTTAGTGGTCCGGACAAAATTAGGTGTCTACACGCCCGTATAAAATGATACCTTTTTAGTCGTGTGTTATCTTGAGTCTCGGTGAAAAGCCGGTTTAAAATTTTGGTGTTTTGAAAATAATTCCCTATAAAAAATTCATATTTTATTTGAAAATGATCCGGAATTTACTAACATAAAATTTTCCATATTTTTCGACAGACTCGGCAAAACATGGAATTTTTCCTTGATTTTAAAATTCTCTGAATCATTCTCGTTTGAAAAAAGATATTCCGTTGTTAATGATAATTGATGATATCCTCCCCGGCAGACCCAGCAGAGAATTCACGAATTATTTTAACTCGGGAATAATCTTGATTTTAAAAATGTTTTTTGTTTTTCATGTATTTCGAAAATCATAGAAAATGATCATGAATATGCAAAAATGCTACCAAGATAAAGATTAAATGAGCATGCATATTTACTATGGTATGACAAACATTTTATTATGACATGGTAAAAGAAATTAAGACAGCATAAAGAAATGAATGTCATGTGAACAAAATTGACATGGCAAACCTAAGCTTGGCGGACTAAATGACATGGCAAACGAAATGACATGGCATAAGAATGAATGCCATGTGAGTGAAATCGACATGGCAAACAAAATGCCATGGCATGAGAAGATGACATGGCACAAAAATGACATAGCATGAGGATGAATGCTGTGGCCTGTAAATGATGTGGCAAAAGAATGACATGGCATATAAATGACATCGCATAACAATGAATGTCATGTGAAGGAAATCGACATGGCAAACAAAATGACATGGCATATAAATGACATAGCATATGGATGACATGGCAATATGAATGACATGGCTAGAGAATGAATGTCATGTGAATGAAATCGACATGGCAAGCAAAATGACATGGCATAATGAATGACTTGGCATGTGAATGACATGGCCTATGAATGACATGGCATGTGAATGAATAACATGGCATGGCATATGAATGACATGGCATAATGAATTACATGGCATGTGAATGACATGGCATATGAATGACATGCACATGAATGACATGGCATATACTTGATGACATGGCATGTGAATGATTGACATGGCATATGGGTGACATGGCATAATGAATGACATGGCATGGCATATGAATGATATGGCAAATTCTTGATGACATGGCATGTGAATGAATGACATGGCATATGAAAGACATGGCATAATGACATGGCATGGCATATGAATGACATGGCATAATGAATGACATGGCATAATGAATGACATGGCATGTGAATGACATGGCATATGGATGACATGGCATATGGATGACATGGCACTTGAATGACATGGCAAATTTTGATGATATGGCATGTGAATGACATGGCATATGAATGACATGGCACAAATGAAGACATAGCATGCGAATGACATGGCCTAATCTAGATGGAATGACATGTGAATGAATGACATGGCATGGCATATGAATGACATGGCATAATGAATGACATGGCATAATGAATGACATGGCATGGCATGTGAATGACAAGGCAAAATCAACAAAATGGCATCATCATAAAATATTCATAATCATATCATCATCACATGCACACATCATTATTTGAAATGAATTATTCATGTGAGGAATCATATAAATAGCATATGAATGACATGGATTGTGAATGACCGACATGGCATATGAATGACATGGCATGTGAATGACATGGCATGTGAATGACATGGCATGTGAATGACATGGCATATGAATGACATGGCATAATGAATGACACGGCATATGAATGACACAGCATAATGAATGACATGGCATGTCAATGACATGGCAAAATCAACAAAATGGCTTCATCATGAAATATTCATAATCACATCATGATCACAAGCACATATCATTTTTTGAAGAATTTTCATGTGCAGAATCATATAAATAGCATATGTCGGAAAATATAACCGTGCTTCCCGGCAAAGCTTGGAAAATAATTCTTTCATATGATATTTACATGGTTCTGAGTAAAACGAAAACCATACTTTTCGATTCCATAAACACGTGCGTTGAATAATTTCCTAACCTCCCCGGCAAACCCGGCAAAGATTGGGAACTAATTCTCGCCAATTGTTTAATAAATCGAAAAATATGTTTTTATGACAAGTTAAGTAAAAAACATTTTTAAAATGCAATGCATGGAAATGTATTTTTTTCCTTGAAGTAAAGACATCCGTATACCTAAAAAGGTATCCGACTACCTTAGGAAGATACTTAAATCGGATTTTCAAAATCGAAATACTTTAGGTTTGGATTTAAAGAAAATGGATTTTTTGGATAAAAATGGCCTCTTGGCCGAACCCCCTATTTGACAAGGCCCTATTTTCCTAGTTTTGAAATTCGGGTTGACTGCTCTTGACTCGACTTTTATAAAATCAAATTTTATGATTGAAATGACTTGAAAATTAACCTAAGATAGTAGCTAATGCCCCAAATCAGCCCCCTCTTAATATACTAACTAAAACAAAAATTATTATTTCTTAAAAAACAAATCTGACCCTCACTGTTAGTTTTGAAAACCTATTTTTTTGCCCTTCTAAAAAATTTCAGAAAAATCTGAAAAAAATAGGGAGACTTAGAACATGTCAACCTCCAAGGGAAAAAATCAGCTTAATTTTTGGAGCATGGATATTATGACCAAATTTTACCAAAATCAAGACAGTGAGTTAAAAACTACTTTGTCAAAATCTATTTTTTTCAACCATGATAAAAAAAAATCTAAAAATCATGAGACAAATACCATGGCATCCCTTAAATGGTTATTGCATGTGATAAAAAATCAATTTATTTTGACCATGGATGAGTAGTGAAATAAAATCCCAAAGTCAGAATACCCAATCTAAAATATCTCTCTTCCAAATAGCATGGGCCAAGGATTTTTGGCTTGAGATATTAGTTGATCTTGGCCAAAAACCTAGTTGAAATGTCATGAAATGCATGATTTTCAGCTAATCAAACATATGAAAATAGATCAAGCATGAGTTGATGGAGACTCAATTAAGAGTTGTAAACCCAAGTGCAGGTTATGTTCAAGTAATAAATTCTCGGGTGTCCGAGGTCGAACCACAGGGAAGCGTATTAGTAAGTATAAGTTTATAAATATATAAGAAAAATAAAGTAAACAAGATCTTAGGGAATCAACAACAAAACAAGATAAACAAGATATTAGAGAACAAAATAAACAAAATTAAATAAAAGAAATTAAACAAGATATAAAAACAATAAGAAAAGATGTTGAGGTTAGAGAATCCACTCTTGGTGTTATGCTAAGATTAATCTTGTTTTATTACACAATTGAAATTCACACATAAGGGAGATTCCAATCGGAAGGTTTAGCAATTCAGTCCAAATTGTCCAACGTCCATAGCATATGATATTATGTTCATTTGGTGTCCTCAAAACTCACAAAAAGAGTCCAAGCATTCCTTATGCCAAGGTATATGTCTACAACAAATCAAGGTTATGAAACCAAGCATTTACTGTGCCATTTTCATTGTCAATAATGAATCAAGATCCCTACTTTGCAAGTATGATTTTAAACCAAAAGAAAATATTATCTATACTAGTGTTTATAAATGATGATTCATTTTAGCTCATGTTTAAGAGACTAACCTTAGCATTTACCAAAAGCTTCACCTCATCACCTCAACAATATGATTAGCAACACATATTAGATATGAATAAAATGAAAATAAATGTAAGAAGCATAAGTAAATAAAAAAAGAAAACTAGAGAAAGGAAAGAAGAAGAAAACTTAGAGAATTTTATTACAATGGCTAATATCCTACCAATCTACAATAATGCTCATCCAAGGCCCTCTATTTATACACGTTTTGGAGAGCTAAATGACAAGAGACAAGCTTTATAAATTTCAAAGGTAGGTATAATAGGTGGGTGCATTTTTCTAACAATTTTCGTCATATTGTATGACAATTCTGATCAGCCAGCTTGATGGTCGATTTTGTCAATGTTGGAGGCTCGATCTGATCAAATGGTCTTCTAGAAAAATATACCCCTATCAGTTACGGATCCATAACCGTTGGAATCAGATCATTTGCTCATGTGGATCGGAAGATATGGTCAAAATACCAAAACAGGTCAGCACAGACGTCATTGCACATCAGCCAACTTGATGGTCGATTTCGCTAGGGAAAACGACTCCGTTTCAAGAAGTGTAAAACATGAAAGAGATAGATATGCCTCTTAACTATGCACTGTAAAAGTTTCAGCCTTAATGCTTCAGTGAAACTCCAGATATAGCTGATATGGCAAAAGGTGTTGGAACTGGAACTGAATTGGATTTGCCCTTAATTCTTGATTTAACCTAGTAATCTGAAATCACTCAAAGAAACTCGTGAAAAACACCAAATTACATAAAAATATAAAATATCATAAACACAATTAGACTAAGCAATAATAACTCGTATTTGACACAAAACAATAATAAAACATAACTAAGAACTATATAATTATACGAGTTATCACACCCCCACACTTAGATTGTTGCTAGTCCCTAGCAACGACTCAATAAAAATAAAATAAGAAAATCTAATCTAATCCATTTTCGTTGGAAATCACGGTGGCACTTAGCATGTGACACAAGCCTTTAAACCCCTAGGTGTCCCTAGTGGACGAGTTTAGTCTCGTGAGGGTTTGCTAGAACGATACCCACAAACATTGAAAAACTAAAATATAAGTAAACTACATACACTAAAAATATTTACTCCTAATCCTTTCAATATAAATTAGAGACAATCTTTGAACAAGTCTTATAGACTAATCAATAGCTCAAAGAATTTCACAAAAATTCATGCTTGAATGTAAATAAATGAGTTAAGCCAATATTAACATAACATATTTCAATCAAAATAGTGCATATTCAACTTAATCTCAACTTCTCACTATACTCTCATGATTTTCACTCTTTAAAGTAGTGGTAAAGTGTTTACACTCAATCAATCTCATGAAAACAGTTCTACCATATGCTTGCTTGTCCACCTATTCTCCACTATTTAGATCATACAACTTCATAAATCAAGAGGTCTTTTTTCAAGGTTGTAATGGGGCCAAAGGGTTATAATGTGGTTAAAGAACAAAAGGATAAAGATATCACAAAGGTTCCAAAGAGTTCATAGAGTTTAGAGACATAATAAGATCATACGAATAAAACTTCTCAAAACTCTTATAAAGCACATAATAACATAGGCTAAATATTCATGTTGAGCCTTTGCTTCATTCTAACCAACTTCGTAACATCTTTTTCTTTACTTTAACTAGAAGTTCAAGAGAAGATTTTTTTTTTTTTTAATATGGGAATGTATTTGACAATGATCCCTTTCTTTTTCTCTTGACTTTTGCCTCTCTCCTCCCCCACACTTATCTTTCGTTCTAACCCAAATTTTCAAAAAGTATCCCTTGTTTTTGCAATATGTCTCAAAATATATAATCCATCTTTAGAACAAGGGTAAGGATATAAGTATATTTAGGCTAGGTGTAAGTTCTGGTTACCAATAAAATAGCATATTTAATGTAGGCTCAAATTGGCTCACTAGTGGGGATGTTCTCTTAGAACATTAATAATGGATGGCTGTTTGGCTCTGGTTATAATCCTAATGCCTCTATCATATTCATGTTGTCACATGTATCAATATAGTCTCAAACGGTTTAAAGCAAGATCTAGAGAATCATGTAATCATAAGAGCACTCAAGAAAGAAATTAGATTGATTTGTATAATGCATCAATCATTATAGGCTCAAAAACTCACAAGGATGAATATACAAGTCAGATTAAGTCTAAACATGCTTCTTTCTCAATCAACATATCATATTAACATTGGCTCATAAAAAAGTTGACATCAAGCTCAATTCTCATGAAAATCTTCTCACTAATAAATCTGTTTTAGACTTATGCAATTCATATCTCATCATTGTATTAGAAAGGAACTAGAACACATTAAAAAAATAATAATAATAATAAAGACTCATAAAAATAAAAATAGTAGACAAAAATAAAAGAAATCCTAAATCGTTCCCCCCACACTTAATTCTTACATTGTCTTCAATGTAAGTCTATTAACCCAAATGAAAGAATCATGTGTAAGAGAAAAGAACTAATAACATAAGAATAGGAATAACTAAGACTCAAAACAAAACAAACTCATGCAACCTAAATAATCCTAAAATACTAAACAAAAATTAACAAGTAAACATAAAAAGATTAAAATCAAACTGACAAGGTATGTCTCAAGTCTCCCTTACTCAGACCTTGTTCAGAATGAATACTTCTAATTGCTTAAAACACAACAAACTTTTTTTTTTTAAATTAGCAAAATATGTCCCTTACCCCCTATTAAAGGTAGAATTTAGGAGATATTACCTGCAGAGGTTGCTAACCACTTATTATAACTGAGACACAACAAACAAAATGTTAGATAATGTCACAAAGACAAAGTGCAATCCACTCCTTGCTCGTCCATATCTCTTTTTCTTTTTCCGAGCGTTTGCGAAACAACCGTAGCAGATAAATACTCATAGGCTTGGAGCTTTTTGAGTAAATCTTCAATGGTTGTAGGAGAAATTATGGTTCTCCTTGCCTCTGAAAACATGAATCCATTATCCACAGCATTATCTAAATATGAAAGCAAATTACTAAAATAACCATTAATATTAAGCAAACCAATAGGTTTCTTATTTGTGACCAAAGATGACCAAGAAGCCACGCAAGCTATTTCTTCCAATGTACCCAGACCTCCTAGTAAAGCAATGAATGCATCGGCAGAATGGTACATGATTGTTATTCGTTCAGGGATACTCCAGACTTGTATTTCCTTACCCACGGTAGGTCCACAAAAACCTGTGAATAGTTTTGGCACGATTCCTAGAACTGGACTTCCTCCGGCGTGTGCTGATGTAGCGACTGCTCCCATTAAACCCGTACTACCGCCTCCATAAATCAACTGGATCTTTTGTTGGGCAAGTATTACTCCAACTCTTATGGCTTCATCAGCGAATATGTTATTTTTCCCTGGATAAGCACCTCCAAAGACACAAATTTTTTTAATGCGCTGGGACGAAGTACTTTCCATTTTTTTTTCAAGTGCCTGAAAGAGAATGAGTACATGGTGTAATATATAGAGGACTGAGTAATGAATCAGACAAGAGTAATAATGTCGCCGAAAGTGTATTTGACCTGTCAGAAGAAAATGTTAACCTAACAAAAGATTTTTGCGTGATTTCAGGAAGAAAATCAAAAAGAGAAGAAAAATCAACCGTAAAAGACCAATGCAAAAAAAAACGAGAATAATTACACAAATCGAACAACACGTAAATTAAACCGAAATGAAGTTATTGCAAATCAAACCAAAAGCTAAGAAGTCATTTATTGTAGTTGTGATTGTGGCTCACATCTTCATCTGGTTTTACGTCCAGAAACGGCTTAAACGCCTTCATGAGTCGAGGATATGCTTCCCATCCAGTTTTCTTACAAGCTGGCAAACAGGGTCTTTTAACATCAGATTCCCAAGATGTTGCCATTCCCTTTGGAATTGCGGCCATAAATCAAGAATTTCTCTTTGTACGTCTCCACTAGGATGCGTCTCAAGAGAAAGTTGGATATTACCCAAATTCTCCTTACTCAGTCCATCCTTAATGAATTCAATTTTATCATCTCGATTAGAGGATGGAATCCCAATAGAACGACATTTACCGTTACACGTCCATCGTGCACATTTGTGGCAATTTTAACTCATGCGCTTTGCTCGTCGCTTCTTTGCAAAAGTGCTTCTACCTGTACCTGGTAAATGCAAAACAGGAAGATATTCATCTTCACGTACCTTGGCTTCAATTATCCAACGTATGTCTTCAGGAATCCCTTTGTGCATAAGGATTCTTAATCTTTCAAATCGAACTTGGTAAAGCTTCAGTAAAATATTTCGAGGAAAAGGAGGAAATCGTTTCTGCAATCTTGTGAGAATATCATCCATCCTCATTCAGAAACTTCCTTTTATCTTGGGGGCTCCATTGAGAAGGAATTTTTCCCAAAAAGGAATATTTTAGCTCGGATGGCAATGGTTTTAAATCCAGCTTGGGCGGTTCAATAGTTGATGGTACAGTGACATTTGTGAGTGATGGTAGTTCCTCAAACTTTTGTTTCCAACGATGCTTATCCTGAAAAGAATTTAACAAAGAATCAGTGTGTGAAATTTCTGAAGCATTATCAAACTCACATTCAATTAAATAAGCTTCTAAAGGATCATGGAATATGGTAGTGGTGAGATGTTCATGAACAAGTTCTTCAATGAAATCCACTTCATGTACTTCTGAATCATCACCAGGTTGCTTGCAAATGTTGAACACATTTAATTCTAAAGTCATATTTCCAAAAGAAATGTTCAAAATACCATTCCTGCAATTTATCAGAGCATTAGAAGTTGCAAGAAATGGACGGCCTAATATAACAGGAATTTGAACATTTGGATTTGAAACAGGATGTGTGTCCAAAACAATAAAATCAACAGGGAAGTAAAAATTATCAATTTGAACCAAAACATCTTCAACTATCCCTCGAGGAATTTTTACAGAACGATCAGCTAGTTGAAGTGTAACAGGTGTTTCCTTGAGTTCACCTAAACCTAACTGTTGATAAACAGAAAAAGGCAAAAGATTAACACTAGCACCAAGATCAAGCAATGCACGTTCTATTCTAGTGTTTCCAATGATGCATGAGATTGTTGGACATCCAGGATCTTTGAATTTTGGTGGAGTAAGGTGCTGAATGATTGAGCTCACACTTTCCGTCAGAAATGCTTTCTTTTGTACATTATGTTTCCTTTTAAATGTGCACATGTCCTTCAAAAATTTAGCATAAGATGGAACTTGTTTGATTGCATCCAATAAAGGAATGTTAATCTTAACTTGTTTGAAAAGTTCATAAACTTCTGCATTTTGATTCAAATTCTTTATTGTTTGCAACCTTTGAGGAAAATGAGCAGGATGCATACCTTTTTCTTTGTCCAGATTTTCAAGAAGTTCAGACTTACCATCATCCTTACCATTACTTTTCGGAGGGGAAGGAGGATCTTGGTCTTTTGATGCAATGTTTTTGTCAATTGCCTTTCCACTTCGAAGAGTTGTGATAGAACTGGCATTTTCCTGTTGAGTTTCATTGGAGCAAGAAACAAGACATTGAGTAGAAGGGTTAGGCTGAGGTTGAGCAGGAAACTTACCTTTTTCTTGAGTGCGTAATGAAGCTGTCAATGTGGACAAGGTGTTTTTGATCTCATTGATGTCCTGTGAAGTTTGGTTATTCACATTTGCTTGTGTTTGCATGAATGCTTGCAATGTCTCTTCCAAGGTTTGTACACGTGAAGGTTGATAGGAAAAAGTGTTGCCCGACTTTTGAGATTGTGGTACCTGAACATGATTATTATTCCGCCAACTGAAGTTGGGATGATTTCTCCATTCAGGGTTATACGTTTCAGAGTAAGGAGAAGGAAAAGGCTTTTTAAATGTGTTTATGGAATTTACTTGATCATGCAACGCTTCTTTAAGAATGGGAATGTTTGGACATTCAGAAGTGGGGTGTCCCATGATTTCACAAATTCCACAACTTTCTTCATTTTTAACCGTTTTGACTTCTTTTACTTCTCTAAGTTCCATGGCTTCAATCTTTCTAGCCAAATTAGCTACTTTAGCTTTTATCTCATCTTCTTGACTAAAATGATATTTACCTCTGTTAGAAGCAAGATTAGATCTATTGGAACTTTCAGAGGAATTATATGTGTGCCAGGCTTGAGAGTTATCTGCCAAATGGTCTAGGTAGTCAAAGGCTTCTTCAGGTTCTTTTTCTAGAAACTCACCGTTACACATTGTTTCAACAAATTGTTTAGTTTCGGGAGTTAAACTTTCATAAAAGAAACTAATAAGACGCCATTTTTCAAAACCATGATGTGGGCAAGAACTTAACAAATCTTTAAAACGCTCCCAGCACTGAAAAAATGCTTCATTTTGATTTTGATTGAAATTTTGAATCTGTCTTTTCAAAGCAGTAGTTTTATGTGCTGGGAAAAATTTCTTTAGAAACTCAGTTTGTAATTCTTGCCATGTGCCAATTGACCTTGGTTTTAAATTATGAAGCCAAATTTTTGCTTTATCTTTTAAAGAAAAAGGAAATAATTTTAGCTTGACAATTTCATTTGTACATTGTTGGTCATTAAAGGTGACACATACATCCTCGAAGTCTTTTAGAAACGAGTAAGCACTTTCCGATTCTAACCCATGGAAATTTGGAAGCAAAGCTATCATACCTGGTTTAAAACGAAAGTTGTTTGCATTGAGAGGAAAAATAAAACAAGAGGGTGATGAGCTTCGAGTTGGTTGCAAGTAGTCACGCATGGTGCGTACTTGTCTGTTCTCATCTTCAGCATGAACACTTTCATTGTCAGCCATGGTAGGAGTTGTATTAGAAAGATTACCTGAAAAAGTTTCACAATAAAATCTAACTAATGGACGAGATCTAAAATCACGTCGCCAAACAAGCATAAAACAAAGTTAATATACAGATTAGGCGGTATAACCAGCCAATAAAAATAAAACAAAGTTAATATACAATATAAATATAAATATATAGAAAATTAGGCGGTATAACCAGCCAATAAAAATAAAACAAAGTTAATATACAAATTAGGCGGTATAACCAGCCAATAAAAATAAAACAAAGTTAATATACAAATTAGGCGGTATAACCAGCCAATAAAAATAAATATACTTATATACTTAGTATTGCTTCCCCGGCAACGGCGCCAAAAACTTGATGGAGACTCAATTAAGAGTTGTAAACCCAAGTGCAGGTTATGTTCAAGTAATAAATTCTCGGGTGTCCGAGGTCGAACCACAGGGAAGCGTTTTAGTAAGTATAAGTTTATAAATATATAAGAAAAATAAAGTAAACAAGATATTAGGGAATTGATGCACCCAAAAGAGTGTATCTTATTTAACCTTGCACTAAAAAGATAAGTTGTAAGTATAGTAGTTAGCAAGGGTCGAGTCCTCAGGGATTGGGTTTTAGTTTATAAGTTAATAGTTTAAAACTTAAATTCAAGAACAATAAAAGAAAATGGGGTTTTTGAAGCCAGATTTAAACTAAAGTAAATAATAAGAATAAGATGCAAGGCGGTATAACCAGCCAATAAAAATATATATACTAAATTAGGCGGTATAACCAGCCAATATATATACTAAATTAGGCGGTATAACCAGCCAATAAAAATAAAACAAAGATAATATACAAATTAGGCGGTATAACCAGCCAATAAAAATAAATATACTTTTAAAAATAAGCAAACTAGAAAAGTAAGAAAACAAGTAAGTAAGAAGAATCAAATATGAAAAATATGGTTAAGGTTTCATTCTCCACCACTAGACATCATTAAGAATCAATTTCAGATCTATCAATATCAACCAACAATCAAAGTTAACAACCGTAGATAACAACAAGCTCTGTTACCCCAATCTTTCCTTAGTTTGTCGTTAAATAGAACAAGCTCTCTATTTAATCTCTAACCATTAAACAACCTAGAATAAGCTCTCTAAATTCAATTTAATGGCAGCTTTATGATGAGAAAGATAGGTTGATCTAAGCAACAAACACATAAGCTCGGATTGTTCAACTTAGGTTATGTTCCACTTTGCAATTATTGAAAACTTGACCATAATCATTAATCACAAATTGCCACTTATGAATAGGAAATCAAGACAATTACACGGATCAAGACTCCTAAACTAGCAATAGATAATTATCAAAATCTATCTAGTTGTACACCTAAATAAATCAAGACAACATCATGAACAATTCTTGTAGAAGAACATAAGGAACTTTGATAGAAAATTAATGATAGATAGAATCTGAAAATCAATCATAAAACATGTCTAGGGCTTTGAAATCACCCTTAACCAAATAGAAGTTTAGCCTAGCATAGGCATTATAAACATAAACATAAAATTAAAGAAAATCTAAGAAGAAAATAAAAGAAAGAAAGAAGAAGAGGAAGAATATTAATTATCCAACCTCTTGCTCTCTCTAAAGAAAAAGAAAACTAGAGAAAAGAAAGAAAACTAGAGAAAAGAAAGAAGAAGAAAACTTAGAGAATTTTATTAAAATGGCTAATATCCTACCTATGTACAATATGATCCCTTACAATCATCCAAGGCCCTCTATTTATACACATTTTGGAGGGCTAAATGACAAGAGACAAGCTTTACAAATTTCAAATGTAGGTATAATAGGTGGGTGAATTTTTCTAACAATTTTCGTCATATTGTATGACAATTTTGATCAGCCAACTTGATGGTCGATTTCGTCAATGTTGGGGGCCTGATCTGATCACATGGTCTTCTAGAAAAAGGTTCCCCTATCAGTTACGGATCCATAGCCATTGGAATCAGCTCATTTTCTGATGTGGATAAGCAGATATGGGCAAAATACGAAAACAGGTCAGCACAGACATCATTGCACATCAGCCAACTTGATGGTCGATTTCGTCAATATTAGAGGCCTGATCTGATCATATGGTCTTCTAGACAAAGGTTCCCGTATCAGTTACGGATCCATAGCCATTGGAATCAGCTCATTTGCTGATGTGGATAAGCAGATATGGGCAAAAGACGAAAACAGGTCAGCACAGACGTCATTGCACATCAGCCAACTTGATGGTCGATTTCGCTAGGGAAAACGACTCCGTTTCAAGAAGTGTAAAACATGAAAAAGATAGATATGCCTCTTAGCTTTGCACGGCTACGATTTCAGCCTTATTTCTTCAGTGAAACTCCAGATATAGCTGATATGGCAAAAGGTGTCGGAACTGGAACTGAACTGGATTTGCCCTTAATTCTAGTAATCTGAAATCACTCAAAGAAACTTGTCAAAAACACCAAATTACATAAAAATATAAAAGATCATAAACACAATTAGACTAAACAATAATAACTCGTATTTGACACAAAACAATAATAAAACATAACTAAAAACTATATAATTATACGAGTTATCACGCCCCCACACTTAGATTGTTGCTAGTCCCTAGCAACGACTCAATAAAAATAAAATAAGAAAATCTAATCTAATCCATTTTCGTAGGAAATCACGGTGGCACTTAGCATGTGACACAAGCCTTTAAACCCCTAGGTGTCCGTAGTGGACGAGTTTAGTCTCGTGAGGGTTTACTAGAACGATACCCACAAACATTGAAAAACTAAAATATAAATAAACTACATATACTAAAAATATTTACTCCTAATCCTTTCAATACAAATTAGAGACAATCTTTGAACAAGTCTTATAAACTAATCAATAGCTTAAAGAATTTCACAAATAATCAAGCTTGAATGTAAATTGTTTGAGTTAAGCCAATATTAACATAACATATCTCAATCAAAATAGTGCATGTTCAAATTTAATCTCAACTTCTCACATGGGATACCCTCATGATTTTCACTCTTTAAAGTAGTGGTAAAGTGTTTACACTCAATCAATCTCATGAAAACAGTTCTACCATATTCTTGCTTGTCCACCTATTCTCCACTATTTAGATCATACAACTTCATGAATCAAGAGGTCTTTAATCAAGGTTGTAATGGGGCCAAGGGGTTTGTAATGTGGTTGAAGAACAAAAGGATAAAGATATCACAAAGGTTCCAAAGAGTTCATAAAGTTTAGAGTCATAAAAAGATCATACAAAGAAACTTCTCAAAACTTTTTACAAGTACATAGTCACCTAGGCCGGATATTCATGTTGGGCCTTTTCTTCATTCTAAACAACTTTGTAACATCTTTTTCCTTTTCCACAAATTCAAGAGATGATTCATTTTTTTTTTTTTACATAGGAATATATTTGCCAGTATTCCATTTCTTTTTCTCTTGACTTTTCTTTTCTTTCCCCCCCACACTTATTTCTTGTTTCTACCCCAAATTTTCAATAGATCTTCCTTATCTTTGCAACTTGTCTCAAAACATGCTAATTCATCTTTGGAACAAAGGTAAAGATATAAGTATATTTAGGTTAGGGACAAGTTATGGTTACCAAAGAGATAGCTTATTCAATGTAGGCTCAAATTGGTTCACTAAGGGTGTGTTCTCTTGGAACATCAATAAGGGATGGCTGTTTGGCCCTGGCTAAAAATCCTAATGCCTCTATCATATTCATGTTGTCACATGCATCAATATAGTCTCAAATGGTTTAAAGCAAGTTCTAGAGAATCATGTAATCATAAGAGCACTCAAGAAAGAAATTAGATTGATATGTATAATGCATCAATCATATAGGCTCAAAAACTCACAAGGATAATTATACAAGTCAGATTAAGTCTAAACATGCTTCTTTCTCAATCAACATATCATATTAACATTGGCTCATAAAAAAAAAATGATATCAAGCTCAATTCTCATGAAAATCTTCTCACTAATAACTCTGTTTTAGACTTATGCAATTCATATCTCATCATTGTATTAAAAAGGAACTAAAACACACTAAAAAAAATAATAATAATAAAGACTCATAAAAAATATATATATATAGTAGACAAAAATAAAAGAAATCCTAAATCATTCCCCCCACACTTAATTCTTACATTGTCCTCAATGTAAGTCTATTAACCCAAATGAAAGAATCATGTGTAAGAGAAAAGAACTAATAACATAAGAATAGGAACAGCTAAGACTCAAAACAAAACAAACTCATGCAACCTAAATAATCTTAAAATACTAAACAAAAATTAACAAGTAAACATAAAAAGATTAAAATCAAACTGACAAGGTGTGTCTCAAGTCTCCCTTACTCAGACCTTGTTCAGAATGAATACTTCTAAATTGCTTAAAACACAACAAAATTTTTTTTTTTTTAAATTAGCAAAATATGTCCCTTAAACCCTACTAAAATATGACGTTGTCCCCAATGTAAAATTTTAAAGGTAGAATTTAGGAGATATTACCTGCAGAGGTTGCTAACCACTTATTATAACTGAGACACAACAAGGAAAATGTTAGATAATGTCACAAAGACAAAGTGCAATCCACTCCTTGCTCGTCCATATCTCTTTTTCTTTTTCCGAGCGTTTGCGAAACAACCGTAGCAGATAAACACTCATAAGCTTGGAGCTTTTTGAGTAAATCTTCAATGGTTGTAGCAGAAATTATGGTTCTCCTTGCCTCTGAAAACATGAATCCATTATCCACAGCATTATCTAAATATGAAAGCAAATTACTAAAATAACCATTAATATTAAGCAAACCAATGGGTTTCTTATTTGTGACCAAAGATGACCAAGAAGCCACGCAAGCTATTTCTTCCAATGTACCCAAACCTCCTGGTAAAGCAATGAATGCATCGGCAGAATGGTACATGATTGTTATCCGTTCAGGGATACTCCAGACTTGTATTTCCTTACCCACGGTAGGTCCACAAAAATCTGTGAATAGTTTTGGCACGATTCCTAGAACTGGACTTCCTCTGGCGTGTGCTGCTGTAGCGACTGCTCCCATTAAACCCGTACTACCGCCTCCATAAATCAACTGGATCTTTTGTTGGGCAAGTATTACTCCAACTCTTATGGCTTCATCAGCGAATATGTTATTTTTCCCTGGATAAGCACCTCCAAAGACACAAATTTTTTTAATGCGCTGGGACGAAGTACTTTCCATTTTTTTTTCGAGTGCCTGAAAGAGAATGAGTACATGGGGTAATATATAGAGGACTGAGTAGTGAATCAGACAATAGTAATAATGTCGCCGAAAGTGTATTTGACCTGTCAGAAGAAAATGTTAACCTAACAAAAGATTTTTGCGTGATTTCAGGAAGAAAATCAAAAAGAGAAAAAAAAAATCAACCGTAAAAGACAAATAAAAAAAAAACGAGAATAATTACACAAATCGAACAACACGTAAATTAAACCAAAATAAAGTTATTGCAAATCAAATCAAAAGCTGAGAAGTCATTTATTGTAGTTGTGATTGTGGCTCACATCTTCCTCTGGTTTTACGTCCAGAAACGGCTTAAACGTCTTCTATGAGTCGAGGATATGCTTCCCATCCAGTTTTCTTACAAGCTGGCAAACAGGGTCTTTTAACATCAGATTCCCAAGATGTTGCCATTCCCTTTGGAATTGCGGCCATAAATCAAGAATTTCTCTTTGTACGTCTCCACTAGGATGCGTCTCAAGAGAAAGTTGGATATTACCCAAATTCTCCTTACTCAGTCCATCCTTAATGAATTCAATTTTATCATCTCGATTAGAGGACGGAATCCCAATAGAACGACATTTACCGTTACACGTCCATCGTGCACATTTGTGGCAATTTGAACTCATGCGCTTTGCTCGTCGCTTCTTTGCAAAAGTGCTTCTACCTGTACCTGGTAAATGCAAAACAGGAAGATATTCATCTTCACGTACCTTGGCTTCAATTATCCAACGTATGTCTCCAGGAATCCCTTTGTGCATAAGCATTCTTAATCTTTCAAATCGAACTTGGTAAAGCTTCAGTAAAATATTTCGAGGAAAAGGAGGAAATCGTTTTTGCAATCTTGTGAGAATATCATCCATCCTGGAAAAAAAAATTGAAAGAGAAATTGGAAGAGAAATTTATATACAATATCAGTTTTGTGGGTAGCTGATGGAACCGATTTAAATAATCACGGAGTACCGTTATCCGCCATTTAACCGGGGTAAAAAAATAAAAATTATATTTACATCTAGTTATTTTCAAAACAATGATTAGAAAGAAAAACAGCATAAGAAGACTCAAAAACAAAACACTCTAAATAAAATTCTAAATTCTTCCCCCCACACATAATTTTTACATTGTCATTAATGTAATGCTATTAACCCAAATGAAAGAATCATGTGTAAGTGAAAAGAACTAATAAACAAAATAAACTTATGCAGCCTAAATGAACTTAAAAAACACTAAACACAATTAACAAAGAAACATAAGAAAAAGATAAAGAAAAAGAGAGCAAATCTGAGGATGGCAGTTTGGCAATGCTTTCACTAATTAGGCTGCCTCCCCCAATTAGCACTTGATTTAGTGTTTTGAACCTAACCAACACCCCTTCTTGGCATTTTAGGCTTGTCAGGCTCATACATGAAATTTCCCAAATTTATGCGTTTGAGAGGAAGCTTTATTTGCACAACAGTGGATGCATTCTCCATTACAAGTATTATTCCATCATCCTTTGTGGTGCATATGTCATCGAGGAATGGAGCATATTTTGATACTTGTTGAATGACCTCCACAAACAAGTTGTTTAAGGTTTCTGGCATGTGTTGTTCATGTTCTTCCTCCTTGAACTTTGCAAATCTACTAGGAAAAGGTGGAGAAGAAACATTAGTAAAAAGTGGAACCTTAAACGTTACCTCAGGTGCCGAAATACTCTTATTTGGATTTGTGGCTTCATTATCCTCAAGAATAGAATCCATCTCTAATTTTGTCTCATCCTCATCTTGTTCCTCATTCCTCAAGGTCACAATAGTAGCATTCTCCTTTGGGTTAACCATCGTTTGGGCTGGGAGTTCTTCAGATCTTTGTGCTACCCATCCCACCAAACTACTAGCCAATTGGCTCATTTGCTTTTCCAAACTCTGGATGCTTGCCCTTGTTTCCTGTTGAAATTGCAAAGTATCAGTAACAAGAGAATAGACAATATCTTCTAAAGAAGTACCTGAGTTTTGAGTCATATGTGGTGGTTGAAAAAGATCTGGTTCTTGGGACCATGATTGATTGAAGCTAGATGGATGAGTGTAATTGGCATAAGGATCTACTTCTTGGTAATTTTCTGAGTAGCCATAATTAGTATGATCCCACCATCCCTCATGGTAAGTGTTTGAGTAATGATCATACTGTTGGTCTTGGAACACTTGATGGCTTTGACATCCTCCCATGGCCAATTGTTGAACTGGGTAGGTGAGATTGGCTTGTTGATTCTCCATGTTCATGTATGCCACCAACTCTTCAAGACTTAGATTGCTCAATTCCATCGTTTTTTTTATTTATATTTTTTTATATATTTTTTTTTTTCAAAATTTGATAAGAAAAACCCGTATGTACAAGAAAATAAAACTTATTAGAACTGAAAATAAGAATAAACCAAGTAACAAATAAACTAAAGAAAACAATCCCCGGCAACGGCGCCAAAAATTTGATGCACCCAAAAGAGTGTATCTTATTTAACCTTGCACTAAAAAGATAAGTTGTAAGTATAGTAGTTAGCAAGGGTCGAGTCCTCAGGGATTGGGTTTTAGTTTATAAGTTAATAGTTTAAAACTTACGTTCAAAGAAAACAATAAAAGAAAAGGGGTTTTTGAAGCCAGATTTAAACTAAAGTAAATAATAAGAATAAAATGCAAGGCGGTATAACCAGCCAATAAAAATATATATACTAAATTAGGCGGTATAACCAGCCAATAAAAATATATATACTAAATTAGGCGGTATAACCAGCCAATAAAAATAAAACAAAGTTAATATACAAATTAGGCGGTATAACCAGCCAATAAAAATAAATATACTTTTAAAAATAAGCAAACTAGAAAAGTAAGAAAACAAGTAAGAAGAATCAAATATGAAAAATATGGTTAAGGTTTCATTCTCCACCACTAGACATCATTAAGAATCAATTTCAGATCTATCAATATCAACCAACTATCAAAGTTAACAACCGTAGATAACAACAAGCTCTGTTACCCCAATCTTTCCTTAGTTTGTCGTTAAATAGAACAAGCTCTCTATTTAATCTCTAACCATTAAACAACCTAGAATAAGCTCTCTAAATTCAATTTAATGGCAGCTTTATGATGAGAAAGATAGGTTGATCTAAGCAACAAACACATAAGCTCGGATTGTTCAACTTAGGTTATGTTCCACTTTGCAATTATTGAAAACTTGACCATAATCATTAATCACAAATTGCCACTTATGAATAGGAAATCAAGACAATTACACGGATCAAGACTCCTAAACTAGCAATAGATAATTATCAAAATCTATCTAGTTGTACACCTAAATAAATCAAGACAACATCATGAACAATTCTTGTAGAAGAACATAAGCAACTTTGAAAGAAAATTAATGATAGATAGAATCTGAAAATCAATCATAAAACATGTCTAGGGCTTTGAAATCACCCTTAACCAAATAGAAGTTTAGCCTAGCATAGGCATAATAAACATAAACATAAAATTAAAGAAAATCTAAGAAGAAAATAAAAGAAAGAAAGAAGAAGAGGAAGAATATTAATTATCCAACCTCTTGCTCTCTCTAAAGAAAGAAAACTAGAGAAAAGAAAGAAGAAGAAAACTTAGAGAATTTTATTAAAATGGCTAATATCCTACCTATGTACAATATGATCCCTTACAATCATCCAAGGCCCTCTATTTATACACATTTTGGAGGGCTAAATGACAAGAGACAAGCTTTACAAATTTCAAAGGTAGGTATAATAGGTGGGTGAATTTTTCTAACAATTTTCGTCATATTGTATGACAATTTTGATCAGCCAACTTGATGGTCGATTTCGTCAATGTTGGAGGCCTGATCTGATCACATGGTCTTCTAGAAAAAGGTTCCCCTATCAGTTACGGATCCATAGCCATTGGAATCAGCTCATTTGCTGATGTGGATAAGCAGATATGGGCAAAATACAAAAACAGGTCAGCACAGACGTCATTGCACATCAGCCAACTTGATGGTCGATTTCATCAATATTAGAGGCCTGATCTGATCATATGGTCTTCTAGACAAAGGTTCCCGTATCAGTTGCGGATCCATAGCCATTGGAATCAGCTCATTTTCTGATGTGGATAAGCAGATATGGGCAAAATACGAAAACAGGTCAGCACAGACGTCATTGCACATCAGCCAACTTGATGGTCGATTTCGCTAGGGAAAACGACTCCGTTTCAAGAAGTGTAAAACATGAAAAAGATAGATATGCCTCTTAGCTTTGCACGGCTACAAATTTCAGCCTTATTGCTTCAGTGAAACTCTAGATATAGCTGATATGGAAAAAGGTGTCGGAACTGGAACTGAACTGGATTTGCCCTTAATTCTAGTAATCTGAAATCACTCAAAGAAACTTGTGAAAAACACCAAATTACATAAAAATATAAAAGATCATAAACACAATTAGACTAAACAATAATAACTCGTATTTGACACAAAACAATAATAAAACATAACTAAAAACTATATAATTATACGAGTTATCAGGAATCAACAACAAAACAAGATAAACAAGATATTAGAGAACAAAATAAACAAAATAAAATTAAAGAAATTAAACAAGATATAAAAACAATAAGAAAAGATGTTGAGGTTAGAGAATCCACTCTTGGTGTTATGCTAAGATTAATCTTGTTTTATTACACAATTGAAATTCACACATAAGGGAGATTCCAATCGGAAGGTTTAGCAATTCAGTCCAAATTGTCCAACGTCCATAGCATATGATACTATGTTCATTTGGTGTCCTCAAAACTCACAAAAAGAGTCCAAGCATTCCTTATGCCAAGGTATATGTCTACAACAAATCAAGGTTATGAAACCAAGCATTTACTGTGCCATTTTCATTGTCAATAATGAATCAAGATCCCTACTTTGCAAGTATGATTTTAAACCAAAATAAAATATTATCTATACTAGTGTTTATAAATGATGATTCATTTTAGCTCATGTTTAAGAGACTAACCTTAGCATTTACCAAAAGCTTCACCTCATCACCTCAACAATATGATTAGCAACACATACTAGATATGAATAAAATGAAAAGAAATGTAAGAAGCATAAGTAAATAAAAAAAGAAAACTAGAGAAAGGAAAGAAGAAGAAAACTTAGAGAATTTTATTACAATGGCTAATATCCTACTAATCTACAATAATGCTCATCCAAGGCCCTCTATTTATACACATTTTGGAGAGCTAGATGACAAGAGACAAGCTTTATAAATTTCAAAGGTAGGTATAATAGGTGGGTGCATTTTTCTAACAATTTTCGTCATATTGTATGACAATTCTGATCAGCCAGATTGATGGTCGATTTTGTCAATGTTGGAGGCTCGATCTGATCAAATGGTCTTCTATAAAAATATACCCCTATCAGTTACAGATCCATAGCCGTTGGAATCAGATCATTTGCTCATGTGGATCGGAAGATATGGTCAAAATACCAAAACAGGTCAGCACAGACGTCATTGCACATCAGCCAACTTGATGGTCGATTTCGCTAGGGAAAACGACTCCGTTTCAAGAAGTGTAAAACATGAAAAAGATAGATATGCCTCTTAACTATGCACTGTAAAAGTTTCAGCCTTAATGCTTCAGTGAAACTCCAGATATAGCTGATATGGCAAATGGTGTCGGAACTGGAACTGAATTGGATTTGCCCTTAATTCTTGATTTAACCTAGTAATCTGAAATCACTCAAAGAAACTCGTGAAAAACACCAAATTACATAAAAATATAAATATCATAAACACAATTAGACTAAGCAATAATAACTCATATTTGACACAAAACAATAATAAAACATAACTAAGAACTATATAATTATACGAGTTATCATGAGTCAAGAGCATGAACACAACCAAGCAAGTAAGAAATATCAAGCAAGAACAAGCACAAAATCATCAAGGAGGTTTCGGCTATGGCATGAAACATGTAGAGAAATTTTGTCAACTTGGTTACTTGATAAAGAATGAAGGAAAAAGGATAGAAAACCTTTAAAATAAATTTTTGATAACCTTTTTATTCATCAAAAGGTTACAAATCACATGAATAAAAGAAGAACAAGAATCACAACATCAAAGAAAACATTAAAGAAGAAGAAAGGAAGAGATAGTCACCTAGCTTTTGCTTTCCAAATCAAGAGCTCCCAATTTTTTTTCACTTTTCTTTCTCTTCTCCTCTTTTTCTCTCTAGAGTGAACTTGCCTTGGAAAAAAAATGAACTCCCCCCTTCTTGCTTGGTCGGCTGCCCCATTTTAATTAGAGTGAGTGTTGCTTCTTTTTTACGCTTTGTCTCCTATCTTTCATAAAATATCTTTGCCAATGTCATGATCATGGATACTACAAAAATATCCTCCTACATGGCATTATTTATCCTATTTGGCATCATCTTATTAACTTCACATGCTCTTCACATGGCCATGCAAATTGAAGTCTTCTTATTGGCTTAAAATGCCATGTAGGCAAAGTAGTGGAGAATCTTGTCCTTGTAAAAATGTAATCTTGCTATCCATCCTTAGCCATTTGATCCATGATCATCACACTTTCTCTTTGAATCAGCTACTGGCAGGAAATGGCCTGGAAATTTCCAGGCCGTTCAACTTTTTTTCATTTGCAAATTGGCCTTTTTCGATTTTTTTGGTAAAATTACCTTTAGCCCCCCAAACTTAATTTAATTGCAAATGGACTCCAAATTCGGATTTGTCTTTTCCAACTCATCGCATCCATTATAAAACTTGGTTCAGGATGTTTTCACATTTTTCGAGCTCATTCGCTATTTTTCCTAGATTTTTCTCTAAAGTTTTGGTTTAGTGCCTCCCAAATTTAGCCTTTTTTCATTTGAGCTCCAATTTCGGATTTTCATTCTCCAATCTCTTCTAGAAAATATAAAACTCAAATCTATAAGTTCTATAATTTTCCGAGCTCATTAGCCATTTTTCCTGAAATTTTCTTTGGGATTTTCCAGTACTGCCCTTTAAACTCTGAAACCTCAGTTTTACTAAAAACGGGTCCGATTCCCGGATTTTCTTTTTCTACTTCCTTTGTCATATATTGAATTTCATTTGATCCAAAAATGCCCAATTTTTATGGTCAAATTCCCCTCAGATTTAGTTTTCCCCTTTTCAAACTCGGAAATTTTCTCGTTTTTCCATTTTTGCTCTAACCGGCTCTTCCTTGGGATCCACTTCAAACTGGGCCTTGGGCTATTTTTATTGATTCATCCTTTATCAACTGGGGGCTTCAATTTCACCGAATTGGGCCATCTTTGCAGTTTTCCCCAACTTTGTCGGACTAGGTCTTCCTTATACTGAATTTTCGCAACCCATCTTTCGAACTCTATATCTTTCATTGTAGACCTCAAATTATCAAAATTCTTTCTCCATTGTTCAATTCAATTTCAAATCTTGATTTTGACTGGGAGTTGACTTTTTCAATGGTTGACTTTTTTAAGGTTGACTTTTCTGAGTTGACTTTTTATGCTGACCTCTGAAACAAAGTCTTGGGGACCCATCTATGGAATGGTGGAAGCCTATTTGCATTCCAGGAAGTTGAAAGGGGGAATCTACCTGGTTTAGGGGGTCCGGACAAAATTAGGTGTCTACAGCTGCCTCTCTTTGACTATTGCTGAAAATCAGGAATCAGGCAAAGATAAACTAGAAAATAATTTTGTCCGGCCAGTGAAATCATATGTGTAAGATAATAAAGAGAATTTCCATTTTTTATTTTATTTTATTTGTAAGAATAAAATAAATTTTAAATCTTTTCCATCCTTTGTTCTTCATTTTTTTCATTTTTTTGTAAATTGTAAAATAAAATTCGTCCTTAAATTGAGTTTCCTGACTAATCAAGACTTGACCCGTCTTAAGGAAACGAGTTTGATTTGTAGGAGAAAAAAATACCTCGATGGAAGTCCCGGGGCCTTACCTCATCTTGGTGCAGTTTTGATTTGCAAGAAAAGAAAATACCTCGGCGGAAGTCCAAGGGCCTTATCCCATCTTGGTGTGGTATTGATTTGTAAGAGAAGAAAATACCTCGGCAGTAGTCCCTTTTCCTTATCCTATCTTGGTGAAGTCTTGATTTGCAAGAGAAGAAAATACCTCGACGAAAGTCCCGGGGCCTTATCTCATCTTGGTGCTAACCTTACTGGTGAAACCAGAAACTGAAATAACCTGTGCGAAACCAGAAGTCGAAAAGTTATCTAGGCGAAACCATAGATAATTTTCAAATAAGATGACTTGGACGAAACCAGAAGTCGAAAATTTATCTAGGCGAAACCATAGATAATTTCCAAATGAGACGAATTTGGCGGAACCAGAGGTCGAAAAGTTATCTAGGCGAAACCATAGATAATTTTCAAATGAGATGACTTAGCCGAAACCAGAAGTCGAAAAGTTATCAAGGCGAAACCATAGATAATTTTTGAATGAGATGACTTGGGAAAAACCAGAAGTCGAGAAAGATCTGGATGAAGCCAGAGATTGAAATAACCTGGGTGAAACCAAAAGTCGAGAGAGATCTGGATGAAGTCGGGAATTGAAATGATCTGGATGAAACCAAAAGTCGAGAAAGATCTCGATGAAGCCAAGGATTGAAATGACCTGGGTGAAGCCAAAGGTCGAGAAGAGACTTGGGTGAAGCCAGTGGTATTTTCTGAACATGGTGTCCAAATAACTTATCCACGGTTTTTGAAAATGTGTTGAAAGCTTACCTGAAGGTTTTGAGAGAAGATGCAAATGCTTCATGATGCAAATGCAAATGTCTTTAGTTGATGCAAATGCTAGTTGATGTAGATGCAGAGATTGATTAGGATGCAAATGCTTCTTTATGCAGATGCAGAAATTAAACAAGATGCAAATGCTTCATGGTGCAATTGCAAATATCTTGGATTGATGTAAATGCTTCTTGATGAAAATACAAAGATCAACACTGTGCAAATGCTTATGAATGATGCAAAGGCATAGATTAATAATGTGCAAATGCTTTTGAATGATGCAAATGTGAGTATCCTCGAATGTTGCAACTACTTCATAGAATGATGTAGATGCGAAGATCGACATTATGCAAATGCTTCTGAATGATGCAAAGATTGACAATGTGCACATGCTTCTAAATGATGCAACTGCAAAGATCAATATTGATGTGAATGCTTCATGAAAAGATGCAGATGCCCCTACGAATCGTGTTCATGTAAGTAGTCCATGAATGGTGTAACTGTAGTTACCACATAATAATGAAGATGCAATGATCCTAGAAATTACGCAATTGCATGAGATGATGCAAATGCAAATATCCATGAAGGATGTAAATGTAATGGTGAAATGTGGATGCTCATGGAATGGTTCAAATGCAAGTACCCATGATTGATGCAGATGTTTGCTGACATGGTGCAGATGCAAAGCTTAATAAAGAGGTAAGTACTCATGAATGATGCCAATGTCCCCGATTATTTCTCTAGACTTTGGCTTGGCCTTTTCAATTTATCTTTCCTCTTCAAATCAGAGTGTATCTTGAATACTCGAGCCCCATAAGAGGTCATTCTCCTTTCGATCTTCGGCTATCTTCTTGCCCCAACAGTTTTCAAACTCTTATCAACGAAAATCTGTTTGTCGAGTTCTATGTCTGGAAGTGAAGGTCAACCCTAGTAGTTCCATACCTTTAGGTTAGAAAAACCCTTGTCTCATGTCAACATCAAAAATGGTTATTTCAAAAATATTTTATTTGTTTTCCCATTTAAAAAAAAAAATTGCTCACTTAATGAAAACTTCTGAGCCAAAATATTAACCCCATAGTGTGTGATGTACGAATCTTTTGAAGACTGATGATCACTATTAGAAATTTCCTAAGTGTCAATCTGGGTTTTTCAACTTGAATTGAAAGGCTTGATACAACAGGATTTTGGTTGATCGAAGAAAACTTCACAACAAAAATGTATGTCCCTTCTAGGCTCAAAAATGAAACAGGTTTTATAAAATACGAATTCCTTGAGAATCAAACAAATTCAACATTCTTTTAGTTTCCAAATCATGGCGTTTTGACAAGGATCAAGATTGACTGGGATGTTCTAATTGGAAAGTTGATTTTGGAGGGAAAAAGTCTCAGTTTTTGAAGTCAATCCTCCAAATCAGAATTGACAATTTGGGAGGTACAGGAATTCCTAAATGTTCCTCGATTTCTTCGAGAGGACCTCTTCTTTTGTTGTGGCATCAGAATCAAAAATTCCATTTTACTCTAGACCGCCCATTTTTGGGTTTTCGCCCTAGAGTCCCATTCTTTCCATTTTTTCTTCTCTTTTTTCCTTTTTTTTTTATTGTTCTACCATGCACTTGAGAATTCTAAACTCTTCCATAGTGAAATGATAATTCGATGAGATGGGATGGGAGGGGAGGGGATGGGATAAATCTAAGGAAAAACCCTTCAAGTTAAATATTCGTGCTTGATCAAAATGGACTTTTCAAAGCACGTAATGTAGGCCAAGGTTCGTGGTTCAGAAAGAAAGGATAAATAGGCCCAAAATATGTGTTTGGGGGTAATCAGATCAAGAACCATTTCTTGAGGAGGATTCCCTTTGCAGCATTTGTCCTTTTTAGACTTTTCTTTCTTTTGACATTTGGTCCTTTTTTTCTTTGTTCCTGGCTTTCATTTGCCATCCTTTTTCACACTTTTTTTTGTGTTTTTTCTTTTGTTTTGTTTTGTTCTTGGCTTTCATTTCACCATCCTTTTCTTTTTTTTCCTTTTTCTTTTGCATCTTTATTTGGACAGAGTGAGCCCGTATTTATTTGGAAGCTCAATTTGCTTTGTATCTGTCTTCGAGTTAAGACTCATTTCTCCTTGATCTTTGAGAAGATCTTTCCTCGCATTTGCCCCCCAATGTAGAGGGTGATCCTTGATGAGGGTGATCCTTGATGAGAGTTCAAAGAAGAAAGAAATTTTTCGGCTCAAAAAGGGTGACTATGGATATTTTTTTTTTTGTGAAAGGGATATGAAAGATGGCCATTTCTCATATCAAGCACAAATATTCTCATTGAAAAGCAATCCCCAGGGGGAATAGATAATCAGAATTTCATTTTGCACTTTGGAATCATCCGACTTCTCATATACATGATGTCACAATTTTTTTTTTGTCACATGCCCCAATGATTCATGCGTCAATTTCCATCCTTATTCACCATATACCCATCATCTCTACATATGATGCCCCAATTTGATTAACCATGAGAATGAGGAACATCGCAAGTCTAGGTTTACATTAAAAAGGCTGAGTTTCAATCTTGGGTTTGTTTGAAGTGACAAGGCAAATATGACCCAAAAACAAGTTTTCACTGGGACAATGGATAATCTGGTTTGGTCATTGTGCCCCAAGGTGTCAATCATGAAGTAATGTTTTGGTAGTTGTGTTTTGTGATCATTGAAAAAGATATGAATGGTTTTGGCACAACCTTGACACACATCAAATCACCATGATCTAGATTCTTGAAAAAATGTCTCATTTGTTCGAGTTTCCAAGGAGCTCGAAAATTTTTCAAAAAGTTCGTTCCTTTGCTCATAGCCTAGACTAGGATCTACATCTTTGCTTTGTGACAATGGTTTATGAAGTTCAATCATTCATATTCCTTGAAGCATTAGGTCTTTCAAGTGGTCTCGGTTCAAGGGATTTATGCATATGAAATCCCAAAAGAGAGGGGGAGGGTATTGGGTCATTTCTAACAATGATCATCAATATTCTCGAGACTGTCCATTATTAGAACTTCCTTAATGCTTGTTTTTGCACATTCAAATTATTGTTAAAACACAATAAGCACAAAAGCATTCAAAATTCATTTATTTTATATGGATGTAAATATAAGACAAGTGTTTTCATCATGAGGCGTAGAACTACATGTATAAAAAACTCCCTTCTTGACATGTTTTCCTATAATTCAAACTGACTATTCCTCGGTACTCTTTTTGACCTTTTCATCTTTCTTCCCCATTATGACATCCACAATGGTCTCATCATTCCCAATCAGCGAATTCTCCATGCTGTCTGACCTTTGTTTCTTTCCCACATCAAATTGCCCTTTATTGATGAGTGCTTGAACCTTCCATTTTAGACATATGCAATTTTCTGTGGAATGTCCTCGAATCCTGAAACGATAATCACAATATGCACTCTCATAATACCAGCTCAGGTATGGGGGTTGGATAGGCTCCACTAGAACTTTAATGAGGAGTTGCTCTTCGATCAGCTGGGTAATAGTTTAGAGTACGAAAAGGGGCATGGCTCAAAACGATCCCTTTTTTGATGTTCTTCGGCTTCCTCTAGCTGACAAGAGGTTAAAGATTTGCTGAATTCTGAGAGGTCATCGGGTATAAGTATGAACCCTGGGATATGTTGTTCATAGAAGGACAAGATAGTTGGCATGAGAGGGGCCAGAAGATACGAGGCAAAGCCTCCCATATCTTGGACATCTTCCTCTTTCTTTTCAGGTGTCCTGTTTCTCTCTACATTGGATATTTTATCTCCTTCGAGTTTCCCAGTCTTGATAGCATTCTCAATCATTTCCCCGGAGATTACCATATTCAAAAAATTCTCCGTGGTGTTACCGACGAGTCTATCATAGTACGAGGCCCGCAGTGTATTCACAAAAAGGACAGTGGTTTCCTTCTGAGTCAGAGGCGGTCGTACTTAGGTGGCCATGTTCCTCCACCTCTGAGCATACTCTTTGAAGCTTTCAGTAAACTTTTTCTCCATATTCTGCAAAGTGAGACGGTCAGGCACCATATTAGTCACATGCTTGTATTGGCTTAAAAATGCATTAGCGAAATCAATCCAATAGTGGATCCGATCCTTGCTCAACTGACTATACCACCTAATTGCGGATCCGCTAAGGCTATCCTGAAAGCAGTGGATCAAAAGCTTATCATTATCTGTATGGCTCGTCATCTTTCGGCAAAACATAGTGATGTGGGCTGACAGATCGGTTGTCCCATCATATTTCTCAAAGTTGGGAACATTGAATTTAGTAGGAACAATCAAATCAGGGACCAAGCAACGTTCCTTCGTATCTACACTCCCAAACATATCCTACTTTCTACTACCCGGAGCCTTTCCTCTAACAGCCGATACTTCCTTTGGGAATCTACCGACTCAGCCCCATTCAACGCAACCATTTTCAAATTTGCCTGTTCTGTTGGATCATCTAAGTTCAGGACATTGACGGGATCCACTATGTTTTGAAAAAACTAGCCATCCATTGTTACGACCTCATTCCGACCCTTTTGTGCCTCTGACCCTTCTCTAGCAGCCCAGTTTTCAGTGTATCCCTTTCCTTTGATCGAGGCAGACACCAGCTCCATCAGTTCAATCATCTGATTTCTAGATTCTGCTTGAGATTTTGCCAGCTCTTCTCGCAATTCTTCTTGTGCCCTTTCCATTCTTTCCATTCGGGCAGCTTGTTCATTCTCCATGGTTCTGGTCTGTGTCATAAAAATGCTCAGTATTTTCTTATACCTCTGATTTCGAAGAGAAATTTCTTCAAAAACTCTTAAAGCCAAGCCAATTTCTGTTTTATCCCCCTAAATATGTTTATGATGAATGAGTCATGAATGCAATTTGATGCACGTGAAGGATAAAAAAGTGATGTATGGACACATACAGACGAAACATGCTAACCATGTATGTTATAAATGCAACATGATGCCAACATGATGCATTTAAAGAATAAGAAAAATCAATCCATGGATATATGCAATGAATGACCATGTATGTTCCAAATGCATTTCCCAATGAATGATCATATACACTATGAATGCAACACGATGTCAATTACGATGCATGTAAAGAATAAATGGTTGATGTCGCAACCTAAAAAATAATATAACAAGTCTCATCGCAAGACTTTGTTATTCATTAAGCTGCCGATACGTGATCCCGAATCGCGGGGAACCCGTTCGAGTGAGGGGGAAACAGAAGCAGAGGAAAAGAAGACTTAATTCCTCTAGATTGAAATAAAAGATCGAGGGTATGAAAACGGCCTCGTAAAAAGACATGGAGTCGCCACCAATCTTTTTTAGCTAGGTGTGATCGGCCACCTATTAAAACGGTTTTATAAAATATTTTAAAATTAATTAAAACATTTTTAAAATCAATTTCAAGTCTGCGTTATAAACCAGAGAAATCAAAGAAGCGGGTTCAAGAGTCGGTTACGTGCGGGGAAGGATTAGCACCCTCACAGCGCCCGTATAAATCGGTACCTTATTAATCATGTGTTATCTCAAGTCTCGGTAAAAAGTTGGTTTTTAATTTAGTATTTCAAGTTAATTCCCAATTTTAAGAAAAATAATTCCATTTTTAATTGAAAATGATCCGGAATTGATTAATTCAAAATTTTCCTATATTCCCCGACAAAATCGGCAAAATATAGAAATTTTTATTCATATTGAAAACTTTCTGAATCATTCTCGTTTTTTGAAAGAAAGATATTCCTTTATTAATGATAATTGTTGATATTCCCTCCAGCAAACCCGGTAGAGAACTCATGAATTATTTTAACTCGGGAATATCTTTATTTTTATTGAAAATCATTATCTTTTTCAAAACATTTAAAAATATGAACATTAATATGTATGACATAAATAAAGTGACATGGCAAAGTCTAGATAATATAATGCAACCTAAATGATATGACATAATTTAAATGGCATAGTATATTCTAGGTGAAATGAAAAATCCTACGTATCATGGTATATTCTAAATGAGATAAAATGATTTAAATGGCATGGCAATTTTAAATGATATGGCATATTTTAAATGACATGGCATATTCTAAATAATATAACCTAAATGACATGAAACATAAAATAATGCTATCATAAAATATGCATGAAAATAAAATAAAAATGCATAAACATAGTATATGCTAAATAATGTGACAAAAATAAATGACTAAATAAAAAATATGGTATATCATGAAACATTCAAAATCATATGGAAAACAATATAAGATCATAAAATGTAAATCAAAATAATAATAATACCATGGAAATTATCATTGCAAAAATCACACATTTAAATAAAATGCATGAACATGGAAAATGCAATGCATGAAAATGTATTTTTTTCCTCTAAATAAAGAAATATGTATATCTAAAGAGATATCAAGCTACCTTAGGAAAATATGTCAAATTAGATTTTCTAAAAAAAAAAAACAAAACTTTGTGATTGTTTGAAAACAATTTTGAGAAAAAACTTGAATAAAGATTAAAACCCCTATCAAACCCTTTTAAAATGGCTCTAATTTCCTAAGTTTAAAATCCCAGACTTGACCACCCGTAACCCGAGATTTATAAATTCATTCTTAAAGTTTAATAAGGACTAGAAACTACCCTAAGACAGTAGCTAAAGCTTCTAACCAACCCCCTCTAAATGCCTTAGCCAAATTCAACCATTATTTCTCTTTTGATTTCAAATTTGCCTCTACTGTCCGGTTTTGACACGCGATTTTTTTGCCTATTTTAAAAAATTCAAAAAAATATAAAAACAATACTGGAGACTTAGAACATGTAAAAATACACTATAAAAAATTGTCTTAATTTTCTGATTAAAGATTATTGCCCAAAAAAATTAGAGAAGTTCGAGTACTGAGTGAAAAAAAAAAAACTATTTTGTCAAAACACATTTTTTGCCTTTGATAAAATCATTCAAAAATCAAAGAAAAATTGTTGGAGATCATCCTAAAGACCTAAGGACAGTAGATAAAACATTTAAAAACCTTGGAAAAAATTGGCTAAGTAAAAAAAATTCACAAAGGTAGAATAATCAATTTGACAACTCCTTAATTTTTCACAAGTATGCTCAAAAGAGCATGACTTTGAGCCATTGATTGGCCTAAGTCATAAATCATGTGGCAATGGCATGGAATGCATGAAAATACAGCAAATGAAATGTATGAAATGCATGGTCTAAAGCCTAAATGGTAAAGGAAATGCATGACAATTCAAGATAACCTAAATACCTAGCGTGAGTTTGCATGGCAATAAATGCTATCCTAACTCAATATGCATGCAATGCTTGATAATGCAAATATGACTTAGACCTAATATGTTATGAATATGCATGAAAATGCTAATGTAACCTAAGACCTAAGTAGCATAGCAATGCATGGCAATACCAATATGATTTAAGACCCAATATGCATGGCAATACCAATATGGCCTAGACCTAACATGTAGTGAAAATGCATAGCAATACTATGAACATACAATGACCAATGAAACTAATGCTAATGCTGGAATAAACAGCAACTAATACACAATTCAAAGATATGATAATGCAAAGCATGTTACCTAAACAAAATGCAAATGCATGACAAGGCAAGGGATGCATGAAGAGGCCGAATGTGGTTACATGATACTCTAATGCAATCCTATCTAGTAAATGACACAAGTACATGACAAATCATATCAAGATGCATAATGTCATGACATTTTCATAAGCATATGACATACTAAAATCAAAATGCACAATCTCATGGCATAGAGATGCAAACAAGTCAAGAGGCAAGATGGAAATGCACATGCACATGTAAGGCATACTAAATGGAATAGCCGAATGGTCATATACCCCAAATCATGGCATTTTATCATAGCATTTTCACAAGCATATGGCATACTAAAAAATCAAGATATGCTAACTAATGGCAAGGAGATGCAAACAAGCCAAGAAGCAAGATGAAAATGTACATGCAAGGCATACCAACATGGAGTAGCTGAATGGCCATATGATAAAATATGAAAAATGCAAACATGTTTATAATATAAGACATGATACATGAAAAAAAATGCATAATATGAGCATATGACACAATGGCCGAATCTTCAAGGAAACAATATCAAGCATGGAAATGAAATATAGAAACAAATATAGCATAGAAAATGATGTAAAGAACATATAAAACATTAAACATAGACATGCAAAGCAAATAACAAGCAATACTAGTAAATAAAACAAGGAAAGTTTAGCTCCATGGTTGGTATCAAATGGGCATAGCCTCTCACCTAACCATAATCACTTGGTCTTGCCAAGATCATGAAGCCTTTCCATTTCAAAAAATCAGAAAATAAACCATGTTAAATAACAAAAATAAGGTGAGCTTCATGGTAGGTAAAAATGGGCATAGCCTCTCCCCTAACCATGGCCACTTAGTCTTGCCAAGATCATGTAGCCATTTCAACCTTTTTGCTTCATCTTTTGTAAAAAATCAGAATATTTTTACTCTAAAAAACCTTCTAAAAATCATTTTCCACAACAACATGCAAGGAAGAAAGAAAAAGAAAACCAAGGCAAACAAACATGCCATATTCGGCCAAGCATAAAACCATGTAAAAAAAATTGTTTTCCACCATTTTGATGGAGAAGAAGAGATGAAAACCTAAGTAAACATTACAAAACTTTATTTCTATGAAAAATGTAGTAGGAAAATGATAACTCGTATAATTATATAGTTTTTAATTATGTTTTATTATTGTTTTGTGTCAAATACGAGTTATTATTGCTTAGTCTACTTGTGTTTATGATATTTTATATTTTTATGTAATTTGGTGTTTTTCATGAGTTTCTTTGAGTGATTTCAGATTACTAGGTTAAATCAAGAATTAAGGGCAAATCCAATTCAGTTCCAGTTCCGACACCTTTTGCCATATCAGCTATATTTGGAGTTTCACTGAAGCAATAAGGCTGAAATTTTAACCATGCAAAGTTAAGAGGCATATCTATCTTTTTCATGTTTTACACTTCTTGAAACGGAGTCGTTTTCCCTACCGAAATCAACCATCAAGTTGGCTGATGTGCAATGACGTCTGTTCTGCACCGTTTTGGTATTTTGACTATATCTTCCGATCCACATGAGAAAATGATCTGATTCTAACGGCTATGGATCAGTAACTGATAGGGGCATATTTTTCTAGAAGACCATTTGATCAGATCGAGCCTCCAACATTGACAAAATCGACCATCAAGCTAGCTGATCAGAATTGTCATACAACATGACGAAAATTGTTAGAAAAATGCACCCACCTATTATACCTACCTTTGAAATTTATAAAGCTTGTCTCTTGTCATTTAGCTCTCCAAAATGTGTATAAATAGAGGGCCTTGGATGAGTATTAGGATACATTATAGATTGGTAGGATATTAGCCATTGTAATAAAATTCTCTAAGTTTTCTTCTTTTTTCCTTTCTCTAGTTTTCTTTTTCTTTATTTACTTATGCTTCTTACATTTCTTTTCATTTTTAGTATGTGTTGCTAATCATATTGTTGAGGTGATGAGGTGAAGCTCTTGGTAAATGCTAAGGTTAGTCTCTTAAACATGAGCTAAAATGAATCATCATTTATAAACACTAGTATAGATAATATTTTCTTTTGGTTTAAAATCATACTTGCAAAGTAGAGATCTTGATTCATTATTGACAATGAAAATGGCACAGTAAATGCTTGGTTTCATAACCTTGATTTGTTGTAGACATATACCTTGGCATAAGGAATGCTTGGACTCTTTTTATGAGTTTTGAGGATACCAAATGAACATAATATCATATGCTATGGACGTTGGACAATTTGGACTGAATTGCTAAACCTTCCGATTGGAACCTCCTTTATGTGTGGATTTCAATTGTGTAATAAAACAAGATTAATCTTAGCATAACACCAAGAGTGGATTCTCTAACCTCAACATCTTTTCTTATTGTTTTTTATATCTTGTTTAATTTCTTTTATGTTATTTTGTTTATTTTGTTCCCTAATATCTTGTTTACTTTCTTTTTATTATATATTTATAAACTTATACTTACTAATACGCTTCCCTGTGGTTCGAACTCGGACACCCGAGAATTTATTACTTGAACATAACCTGCACTTGGGTTTACAACTCTTAATTGAGTCTCCATCAAGTTTTTGGCGCCGTTGCCGGGGAGGCAATACTAAGTATATAAGTTTATAAGTATATTTATTTTTATTGGCTGGTTATACCGCCTATATTTATTTTTATTGGCTGGTTATACCGCCTAATTTTCTATATATTTATATTTATATTGTATATTAACTTTGTTTTATGCTTGTTTGGCGACGTGATTTTAGATCTTGTCGTTTAGTTAGATTTTATTGTGAAACTTTTTTCAGGTAATCTTTCTAACATGGCTGACAATGAAAGTGTTCATGCTAAAGATGAGAACAGACAAGTACGCACCATGCGTGACTACTTGCAACCAACTCGAAGCTCATCACCCTCTTGTTTTATTTTTCCTCTCAATGCAAACAACTTTCGTTTTAAACCAGGTATGATAGCTTTGCTTCCAAATTTCCATGGGTTAGAATCGGAAAGTGCTTACTCGTTTCTAAAAGACTTCGAAGATGTATGTGTCACCTTTAATGACCAACAACGTACAAATGAAATTGTCAAGCTAAAATTATTTCCTTTTTCTTTAAAAGATAAAGCAAAAATTTGGCTTCATAATTTAAAACCAAGGTCAATTGGCACATGGCAAGAATTACAAACTGAGTTTCTAAAGAAATTTTTCCCAGCACATAAAACTACTGCTTTGAAAAGACAGATTCAAAATTTCAATCAAAATCAAAATGAAGCATTTTTTCAGTGCTGTGAGCGTTTTAAAGATTTGTTAAGTTCTTGTCCACATCATGGTTTTGAAAAATGGCGTCTTATTAGTTTCTTTTATGAAAGTTTAACTCCTGAAACTAAACAATTTGTTGAAACAATGTGTAACGGTGAGTTTCTAGAAAAAGAACCTGAAGAAGCCTTTGACTACCTAGACCATTTGGCAGATAACTCTCAAGCCTGGCACACAGATAATTCCTCTGAAAGTTCCAATAGATCTAATCTTGTTTCTAACAGAGGTAAATATCATTTTAGTCAAGAAGATGAGATAAAAGCTAAAGTAGCTAATTTGGCTAGAATGATTGAAGCCATGGAACTTAGAGAAGTAAAAGAAGTCAAAACGGTTAAAAATGAAGAAAGTTGTGGAATTTGTGAAATCATGGGACACCCCACTTCTGAATGTCCAAACATTCCCATTCTTAAAGAAGCGTTGCATGATCAAGTAAATAACATAAACACATTTAAAAAGCCTTTTCCTTCTCCTTACTCTGAAACGTATAACCCTGAATGGAGAAATCATCCCAACTTCAGTTGGCGGAATAATAATCATGTTCAGGTACCACAATCTCAAAAGCCGGGCAACACTTTTTCCTATCAACCTTCACGTGTACAAACCTTGGAAGAGACATTGCAAGCATTCATGCAAACACAAGCAAATGTGAATAACCAAACTTCACAGGACATCAATGAGATCAAAAACACCTTGTCCACATTGACAGCTTCATTACGCACTCAAGAAAAAGGTAAGTTTCCTGCTCAACCTCATCCTAACCCTTCTACTCAATGTCTTGTTTCTTGCTCCAATGAAACTCAACAGGAAAATGCCAGTTCTATCACAACTCTTCGAAGTGGAAAGGAAATTGACAAAAACATTCCAGCAAAAGACCAAGATCCTCCATCCCCTCCGAAAAGTATTGGTAAGGATGATGGTAAGTCTGAACTTCTTGAAAATTTGGACAAAGAAAAAGGTATGCATCCTGCTCCTTTTCCTCAAAGGTTGCAAACAATAAAGAATTTGAATCAAAATGCAGAAATTTATGAACTTTTCAAACAAGTTAAGATTAACATTCCTTTATTGGATGCAATCAAACAAGTTCCATCTTATGCTAAATTTTTGAAGGACATATGCACAGTTAAAAGGAAACATAATGTACAACAGAAAGCATTTCTGACGGAAGATGTGAGCCACAATCACAACTACAATAAATGACTTCTCAGCTTTTGGTTTGATTTGCAATAACTTCATTTCGGTTTAATTTACGATTTGTGTAATTATTCTCTTTTTTTTTTGCATTGGTCTTTTACGGTTGCTTTTTCTTTTCTTTTTGATTTTCTTCCTGAAATCACGCAAAAATCTTTTGTTAGGTTAACAGTTTCTTCTGACAGGTCAGATACACTTTCGGCGACATTATTACTCTTGTCTGATTCACTACTCAGTCCTCTATATATTACACCATGTACTCATTCTCTTTCAGGCACTCGAAAAAAAAATGGAAAGTACTTCGTCCCAGCGCATTAAAAAAATTTGTGTCTTTGAAGGTGCTTATCGAGGGAAAAATAACATATTCGCTGATGAAGCCATAAGAGTTGGAGTAATACTTGCCCAACAAAAGATCCAGTTGATTTATGGAGGCGGTAGTACGGGTTTAATGGGAGCAGTCGCTACAGCAGCACACGCCGGAGGAAGTCCAGTTCTAGGAATCGTGCCAAAACTATTCACAGATTTTTGTGGACCTACCGTGGGTAAGGAAATACAAGTCTGGAGTATCCCTGAACGGATAACAATCATGTACCATTCTGCCGATGCATTCATTGCTTTACCAGGAGGTCTGGGTACATTGGAAGAAATAGCTTGCGTGGCTTCTTGGTCATCTTTGGTCACAAATAAGAAACCCATTGGTTTGCTTAATATTAATGGTTATTTTAGTAATTTGCTTTCATATTTAGATAATGCTGTGGATAATGGATTCATGTTTTCAGAGGCAAGGAGAACCATAATTTCTGCTACAACCATTGAAGATTTACTCAAAAAGCTCCAAGCTTATGAGTATTTATCTGCTACGGTTGTTTCGCAAACGCTCGGAAAAAGAAAAAGAGATATGGACGAGCAAGGAGTGGATTGCACTTTGTCTTTGTGACATTATCTAACATTTTGTTTATTTTGTCTTAGTTATAATAAGTGGTTAGCAACCTCTGCAGGTAATATCTCCTAAATTCTACCTTTAGTAGGGGGTAAGGGACATATTTTGCTAATTTAAAAAAAAAAAAAAATTTGATGTGTTTTAAGCCATTTAGAAGTATTCATTCTGGACAAGGTCTGAGTAAGGGAGACTTGAGACATACCTTGTCAGTTTGATTTCTTCTTTCAAAAAAAAATAAATAAAAGTTTGTTGTGTTTTAAGCAATTTAGAAGTATTCATTCTGAACAAGGTCTGAGTAAGGGAGACTTGAGACATACCTTGTCAGTTTGATTTTAATCTTTTTATGTTTACTTGTTAATTTTTGTTTAGTATTTTAGGATTAATTAGGTTGCATGAGTTTGTTTTGTTTTGAGTCTTAGTTATTCCTATTCTTATGTTATTAGTTCTTTTCTCTTACACATGATTCTTTCATTTGGGTTAATAGACTTACATTGAGGACAATGTAAGAATTAAGTGTGGGGGGAACGATTTAGGATTTCTTTTATTTTTGTCTACTATTTTTTTATGAGTATTTATTATTATTATTATTATTTTTTTAGTGTGTTTTAGTTCCTTTTAATACAATGATGAGATATGAATTGCATAAGTCTAAAACAGATTTATTAGTGAGAAGATTTTCATGAGAATTGAGCTTGATGTCAACCTTTTTATGAGCCAATGTTAATATGATATGTTGATTGAGAAAGAAGCATGTTTAGACTTAATCTGACTTGTATAATCATCCTTGTGAGTTTTTGATCCTATAATGATTGATGCATTATACAAATCAATCTAATTTCTTTCTTGAGTGCTCTTATGATTACATGATTCTCTAGAACTTGCTTTAAACCGTTTGAGACTATATTGATACATGTGACAACATGAATATGATAGAGGCATTAGGATTATAACCAGAGCCAAACAGCCATCCATTATTAATGTTCTAAGAGAACATCCCCACTAGTGAGCCAATTTGAGCCTACATTAAATATGCTATTTTATTGGTAACCAGAACTTACACCTAGCCTAAATATACTTATATCCTTACCCTTGTTCTAAAGATGGATTATATATTTTGAGACATATTGCAAAAACAAGGGATATTTTTTGAAAATTTGGGTTAGAAACAAAAGATAAGTGTGGGGGAAGAAAAGAAAAGAAAAAGTCAAGAGAAAAAGAAAGGGATCGTTGTTAAATACATTCCCATATACAAAAAAAAAAAAAAAAAAAAAAAAAAAAAAAAAAACTTCTCTTGAACTTCTAGTTAAAGTAAAGAAAAAGATGTTACAAAGTTGGTTAGAATGAAGCAAAGGCTCAACATGAATATTTAGCCTATGTGACTATGTACTTGTAAAGAGTTTTGAGAAATTTATTTGTATGATCTTATTATGTCTCTAAACTCTATGAACTCTTTGGAACCTTTGTGATATCTTTATCCTTTTGTTCTTTAACCACATTATAACCCTTTGGCCCCATTACAACCTTGAAAAAAGACCTCTTGATTTATGAAGTTGTATGATCTAAATAGTGGAGAATAGGTGGACAAGCAAGCATATGGTAGAACTGTTTTCATGAGATTGATTGAGTGTAAACACTTTACCACTACTTTAAAGAGTGAAAATCATGAGAGTATCCCATGTGAGAGGTTGAGATTAAGTTGAATATACACTATTTTGATTGAAATATGTTATATTAATATTGGCTTAACTCATTTATTTACATTCAAGCATGAATTTTTGTGAAATTCTTTGAGCTATTGATTAGTTTATAAGACTTGTTCAAAGATTGTCTCTAATTTATATTGAAAGGATTAGGAGTAAATATTTTTAGTGTATGTAGTTTACTTATATTTTAGTTTTTCAATGTTTGTGGGTATCGTTCTAGCAAACCCTAACGAGACTAAACTCGTCCACTAGGGACACCTAGGGGTTTAAAGGCTTGTGTCACATGCTAAGTGCCACCGTGATTTTCTACGAAAATGGATTAGATTAGATTTTCTTATTTTATTTTTATTGAGTCGTTGCTAGGGACTAGCAACAATCTAAGTGTGGGGGTGTGATAACTCGTATAATTATATAGTTTTTAATTATGTTTTATTATTGTTTTGTGTCAAATACGAGTTATTATTGCTTAGTCTACTTGTGTTTATGATATTTTATATTTTTATGTAATTTGGTGTTTTTCATGAGTTTCTTTGAGTGATTTCAGATTACTAGGTTAAATCAAGAATTAAGGGCAAATCCAATTCAGTTCCAGTTCCGACACCTTTTGCCATATCAGCTATATTTGGAGTTTCACTGAAGCAATAAGGCTGAAATTTTAACCATGCAAAGTTAAGAGGCATATCTATCTTTTTCATGTTTTACACTTCTTGAAACGGAGTCGTTTTCCCTACCGAAATCAACCATCAAGTTGGCTGATGTGCAATGACGTCTGTTCTGCACCGTTTTGGTATTTTGACTATATCTTCCGATCCACATGAGCAAATGATCTGATTTCAACGGCTATGGATCAGTAACTGATAGGGGCATATTTTTCTAGAAGACCATTTGATCAGATAGAGCCTCCAACATTGACAAAATCGACCATCAATCTGGCTGATCAGAATTGTCATACAACATGACGAAAATTGTTAGAAAAATGCACCCACCTATTATACCTACCTTTGAAATTTATAAAGCTTGTCTCTTGTCATTTAGCTCTCCAAAATGTGTATAAATAGAGGGCCTTGGATGAGTATTAGGATACATTATAGATTGGTAGGATATTAGCCATTGTAATAAAATTCTCTAAGTTTTCTTCTTTTTTCCTTTCTCTAGTTTTCTTTTTCTTTATTTACTTATGCTTCTTACATTTCTTTTCATTTTTAGTATGTGTTGCTAATCATATTGTTGAGGTGATGAGGTGAAGCTCTTGGTAAATGCTAAGGTTAGTCTCTTAAACATGAGCTAAAATGAATCATCATTTATAAACACTAGTATAGATAATATTTTCTTTTGGTTTAAAATCATACTTGCAAAGTAGAGATCTTGATTCATTATTGACAATGAAAATGGCACAGTAAATGCTTGGTTTCATAACCTTGATTTGTTGTAGACATATACCTTGGCATAAGGAATGCTTGGACTCTTTTTATGAGTTTTGAGGATACCAAATGAACATAATATCATATGCTATGGACGTTGGACAATTTGGACTGAATTGCTAAACCTTCCGATTGGAACCTCCTTTATGTGTGGATTTCAATTGTGTAATAAAACAAGATTAATCTTAGCATAACACCAAGAGTGGATTCTCTAACCTCAACATCTTTTCTTATTGTTTTTTATATCTTGTTTAATTTCTTTTATGTTATTTTGTTTATTTTGTTCCCTAATATCTTGTTTACTTTCTTTTTATTATATATTTATAAACTTATACTTACTAATACGCTTCCCTGTGGTTCGACCTCGGACACCCGAGAATTTATTACTTGAACATAACCTGCACTTGGGTTTACAACTCTTAATTGAGTCTCCATCAGAAAACAAGATAGAAAATCAAGAAATCAACATAGAAAACAAGAAGAAACCATGCTAGAGCTTGGTAGAGATGACTACCTTCAAGCTCTCTTACTAAAAACCTTTTTTTTTCTTTCTTTCAAAACCTTTTTCTTGCTAAATTAGCTACTGACTTCAGCCAAAAACTATATGAAAAAAAATGAAATCACCACCCCTCTAATGGCTTGGCCGAATGGCCCTCTCACCCTTAGATGAAAATTACACTTTTTCTCCTCTAATCTTGGCCCTAGGATAAGATATTTTGATGACAACATAAAAATGTCATCTTTCCAATTGATAGCAGCCCTTAATATGTGTACTCAGCCCTTGTAGTAACCTCAGCCCTTAGATGCAAAAGAGGACCAATCCCATGCACTCCCTTGCTTGCCCCCTTGAGTGCCTACCCTTGGATGAGTTGTGCTCTTCCATTCTTGGTCATTGGATGATGGCAACATAAAAAATACATGTTGTATATTAAATCCAGCCCTCAACATGTGTGTTAAGCCCTTGTAGATGGCCTAAGCCATTGGATGAAAAGAGACAATCCCATGCACTCCCTTGCTTGACCGAATGGATACTCACCCTTGGATGAATTGTGCTCATCTTTTTTCTTCCATTCTTGGCCATTAGATGAGGGTTCTTTCATGACAAATAAAAATTTCATCTTGGCATTTAAACTTGGCCATTGGATGGTGCATTCAACTTTCCTACAAGACACCTAAGCCATTGGATGAAGGGGGGACCATTTACAAGGTGTTAGTGGTAGCATGTAGCTTGATAGTGACTAAGGAATTAAATTGTTCAAGCTTCCTTATTCTCCTCTATGCTGGCTGAACAAGGGAAGAAAAATCCTAGCAATTCCTTCTTCTTTCATATTTTCCTTAATTACAAATTTGCCCTTTTTGGTTTCTTCAGTGAAATGACCTTTTTGCCCCCTGCACCTAAATAAATAGAAAACGGACTCCAAATTCAAATTTTTCTTTTTTCAATACTTCTGAAATAATAAAAAATTTAATTTTGGAATTTTTCAAAAATTTTCGAGTCCATTTGCTATTTATTTTCGAAATTGCCCCTTTTATGCACCCGAACTTTACCATTTTTTAAACGAGCTCCGAATCCAAATTTTTATTCACCAATCTCTTCCAAATAATTTAAAAATGTGATCTGAAAACTTTCAAAATTTTTGGAGTTCATTTGCTATTTTTTCGGGATTTATTAGTTTGAATTACTGATAGTGGGTCCGGTATTTGGCCATTTTGCAAACGAACTCCGAATCAAGATTTTCTTTCGCCAATCTCTTCGAAATGATTTCAGAATGAGATTTGCAAATTTTCAAAAATTTTGGAGTTCATTCGCTATTTTTCCCAAATTTTCCAATTTTGCCCTTTTGCCTTTGAAACCCGGTTTTGCTCAAAACCAGTTCGATTTTCAGATTTTCTTCAAACTGAGCCTTGGGCTATCCTTGTTTAATCATTCCTCATCAATTAAGGGCTTTATTCCTACCGAATCGGGCCATTTCTGTAATTCTTCCAAATTTCACCGAAATCCACCAAAAACCCTAATTCTCGATTTTCTTTCGAATTGACTTTTCTATCAGTTTTTCTTCCAAGTGGCTTTTCCATTATCCGTATTCAGTACTTATCTTTCATTTGGAACCTTCAATTCTGAGCAATTTGATCGTTTAAGCACTTTTCCCCAAATTTTTAAGAACTAGGGTTTTCTTTCTACTGAGATTCCGTGATCCAACTTCCGACCTCCATATCTTTCAATGTAGACCTTGGATTATCAAAATTCTTTCACCGTTTTTCAATTGAACCTCAAATCTAGATTTTGAAAGTGGGTTGACTTTTTCAGTAGTTGACTTTTTTGGGGTTGACTTTTGCTGTCTGCTTTTTTAAACTAAGCCTCGGAGTACCATCTGCAGGCTGAGAAAAGCCTTTTAGCATTCTAAAACATCAATTTAGGAAGAAAACGTACCTGAATTAAGGGTCCGGACAAAATTAGGTGTCTACAGTTGACACAAAGTATATACAAAGAAATCATGTTGACCATGTATGTGATGCATGCAACCTGATGCTAATATGACAAATTAATGCATGGGCATATACAAAGAAATCATGCTGATTATGTATGCCGCGAGTGCAACCTGATGCCAACATGATGCATGTAAAGAATAAGAAAATTAATACATGAACATATACAGAGAAATCATGCTGACTATGTATGTCATGAATGCAACCTGATGCCAACATGATGCATGTAAAGAATAGACAAATTAATTCATGAACATATACAGAGAAATCATGCTGACAATGTTTGTCATGAATGCCACCTGATGCCAACAAGATGCATGTAAAGAATGAATAAATTGATACACGGGTATATACAAATGATGACCATGTATGCCACAAATGTATTCTACAATGAATGACTATGCATGTTAGGACTGTAACATGATGTCAATATGATACATGTAAAGAATAAACAAATTAATCACCAGGGTATATACAAAGAAATTAATCAATGATTAAACGAAATTGGTGGGACCAATCTTCATTATTCAAAAATCTCATTATGCAAGGTTTTCCCCCAAATTTAATCTCTGCTTTTTTGAAACATGTTTTCCCCGCAAAAATCAAAATATTATCTTTCAAAAGAATTTTGGGGTTGAGGATCCTATTATGGCACGGGTGTCCAAATGTTCATTCAACACTATCAATCTATATTTCTTATTCAACCAATGAATGTTTATGTAATTAACAAATGAGATTATCACCATCCGTTTGTTGAAAAAGATGAAATCAAAAATACAACCATAGATGTACATGCTTATTCACATATGCATGAAATGTGCAAAATGCAAAATGTTTGAAAAAGAATTTTTATATTTTCAATTTCAAAAAGTCAATGAACATTTGCCCCAACAATATCAACTTATTTAAGCATCTCAATGCCTTTGGGGCGGCATACCAAATTTATTACGGGCGATGCACGTACATCGTTGCCCGATCTACAATGCTTATTTAGAATGTAGAAATAAATGGCAAAATATCAGAAGCATTCCTCCATGTGTTCCTAGCTTCGGTACCTCTAACAGAAATTCGGCATGGCTTCGCCTAGGTTCACTATATGAGATTGTATTAGGTTCTAAAAAGGCTCCAAATTACTCCTCACTGTCGCCGATGAGGGCTAGTAAGGCACCCCGATAAAATTGGGTTCAATTTGTTAGAGTGTATTTCCCAGGCCTATACGGATGTTATCACCCCACGAAAGCGTAGGTAGTCTACTACTCCGGAAGTGTTTCGCTAGCCCATGAGGAGGTTAACACCTCATGAGAGCGTAGTTACTTTACTTCTATCTAAAGGACGAAACCCGGGTAGAGGGCTCATGTTATGCAAATGCACATGTAGTGTATGAGGAGGAACAAACAAACCTTTCACTACCTATTATACAATCCTTATTCTAAATGCCCTAGCAATTAAAGCAAAGATAAAGAATAGTGTAACGCATTAACCAATCAGAGAGCAGTAATGATATACAAGGTTAAATAATCAAAGAACAATAATAATATACAAGATCAAATAACTAGAGAACAATGACAATATGCATGCAAATGAATATATTAAAACATTTTGTTATTTTCATAAATTCACCTTATTTACAAAAAAAATATGGGAATTACAATTAAACCTGACAAACCGAGACTTTCGATAACACGCAGCTAATTCTAGGTCTGACTCTCTAAAGTCCCCAGTGGAGTCACCAAGCTGTTGATACGTGATCCCGTCGCAGACGAAGGAACCCGTTTGAGTGACTAGAAAAAAAAAGGCAGAGGAAAAGACGACTTAATTCCTCTTAACTCAAAAGGTCGAGGGTAAGAAAACAACCTCGAAAAAAAAAATGGAGTCGCCACCAATAGTTTTTGGCTAGGTCTGATCACCTACCTATTAAAATCGATTTTTATAAAACATTTTAAAATTAATTAAAACATTTCTAAAACCAATTTTATAGTCTGCGCTTTGAACCAGAGAAAAACAAGTGCGGGTTCGGGAGTCAGTTACGTGCGAGGAAGGATTAGCACCCCCACAACGCCCATATAAAACGGTAACTTATTAGTCATGTGTCATCTGGAGTCTCGGTGAAAAGTTGGTTTTAAATTTGGTGTTTTGAAAATAATTCCCTATAAAAAATTCATATTTTATTTGAAAATGATCCAAAATTTACTAACATAAAATTTAACATATTTTTCGACAGACTCGGCAAAACATGGAATTTTTCCTTGATTTTGAAATTCTACGATTCATCCTCGTTTGAAAAAAAGATATTCCGTTATTAATGATGATTGATGATATCCTCCCCGGCAGACCAGTAGAGAATTATTTTAACTATGGAATAATCTTGATTTTAAAAATATTATTTGTTTTTCATGTATTTCAAAAATCATAGAAAATGATCATGAATATGCAAAAATGGTACTAAGATAAAGATTAAATGAGCATGCATATTTACCATGGTATGACAAACATTTTATTATGACATAGCATAAAGAATTGAATGTCATGTGAACAAAATCGACATGGCAAACCTAAGCTTGGAGGACTAAATGACATGGCAAACAAAATGACATGGCATAAGAATGAATGAATGTCATGTAAGTGAAATCGACATGGCAAACAAAATGGCATGGCATACGAATGACATGGCATGAGAAGATGACATGGAACGAAAATGACATAGCATGAGGATGAATGTCGTGGCATGTAAATGATATGGCAAACGAATTACATGGCATAAGAATGAATATCATGTGAATGAAATCGACATGGCAAACAAAATGACATGGCATAAGGAATGACATGACATGTGAATGAATGACATGGCATATGAATGACATGGCACAAATGAATGACATGGCATGGCATGCAAATGACATGGCCTAATCTAGATGGCATGACATTTGGATGGATGACATTGCATATGAATGACATGGCATTTGGATGACATGGCACGTGAATGACATGGCAAATTTTGATGATATGGCATGTGAATGACGTGGCATATGAATGACATGGCACAAATGAAGACATGGCATGCGAATGATATGGCCTAATCTAGATGGCATGACATGTGAATGAATGAAATGGCATATGAATGACATGGCATAATGAATGACAAGGCAATATGAATGACATGGCATATGAATGACATGGCAAATTCTTGATGACATGGCATGCGAATGAATGACATGGCATATACTTGATGACATGGCATGTGAATAAATAACATGGCATAATGAATGACGTGGCATATGCATGACATGGCATAATGAATGACATGGCATGTGAATGACATGGCATAATGAATGACATGGCATGTGAATGACATGGCCTATGAATGACATGGCAAATTCTTGATGACATGGCATGTGAATGAATGACATGGTATATGAATGACATGGCATGTGAATGACATATCATGAATGACGTGGCATATGAATGACATGGCATAATGAATGACATGGTATATGAATGACATGGCATATGAATGACATGGCATAATGAATGACATGGTATATGAATGACATGGCATACTTGATGACATGGCATATGAATGAATGACATGGCATATGGGTGACATGGCATAATGAATGACATGGCATAGTGAATGACATGGTACATGAATGACATGGCATATGAATGACAAGGCATAATGAATAACATGGCATGTGAATGACATAGCATATGAATGACATAGCATGTGAATGACAAGGCATATGAATGACATGGCAAAATGAATGACATGGCATGTGAATGACATGGTATATGAATGACATGGCATATGAATGACAAGGCATATGAATGACATGGCATAATGAATGACATGGAATATGAATGACATGACATAATGACTGACATGGCATATGAATGACACGGCATAATGAATGACATGGCATAATGAATGACATGGCATGGCATGTGAATGACATGGGAAAATCAACAAAATGGCATCATCATAAAATATTCATATCATATCATGATCACATGCTCACATGCACACATCATTATTTGAAATGAATTATTCATGTGAGGAATCATATAAATAGCATATGTCGGAAAATATTATTGTGCTTCCCGGCAAAGCTTGGAATAATTTACATGATATTTACATGGTTCCGAGTAAAACGAAAACCATACGTTCGATTCCATAAACACGTGCGTTGAATAATTTCCTAACCTCCCCGGCAAACCCGGCAAAGATTGGGAACTAATTCTCGCCAAATGTTTAATAAACCAAAAAATACGTTTTTATGAAAAGTTAAGTAAAAAACATTTTTAAAATGCAATGAATGGGAATGTATTTCTTCCTTGAAGTAAGGACATCCGTATACCTAAAAAGGTATCCGATTACCTTAGGAAGATACTTAAATTGGATTTTCAAAATCAAAATACTTTAGGTTTGGATTTAAAGAAAATGGAATTTTTGGATGAAAATGGCCTCTTGGCCGAACCCCCCATTTGAAAAGGCCCTATTTTCCTAGTTTTGAAAATCGGGTTGACCGCCCTTAACTCAACTTTTATAAAATCAAATTTTATTATTAAAATGACTTGAAAATTAACCTAAGACAGTAGCTAATGCCCCAAATCAGCCCCCTCTTAATATCGTAACCAAAACAGAAAATTAGTATTTCTTAAAAAACAAATCTGACCCTCACTGTCAGTTTTGAAAACCTATTTTTTTGCTTTTCTAAAAATTTCAAAAAAATCTGAAAAAATTAGGGGAGACTTAGAACATGTCTACCTCCATGTGAAAAAATCAGCTTAATTTTTGGAGCATGGATATTATGACCAAATTTTACCAAAATCAAGACAGTGAGTTAAAAACTACTTTGTCAAAATCTATTTTTTTCAACCATGATAAAAAAAATCTAAAAATCATGAGACAAATACCATGGCATCCCTTAAATGGTTATTGCATGTGATAAAAAATCAATTTATTTTGACCATGGATGAGTAGTGAAATAAAATCCCAAAGTCAGAATACCCAATCTAAAATATCTCTCTTCCAAATAGCATGGGCCAAGGATTTTTGGCTTGAGATATTAGTTGATCTTGGCCAAAAACCTAGTTGAAATGTCATGAAATGCATGATTTTCAGCTAATCAAACATATGAAAATAGATCAAGCATGAGTCAAGAGCATGAACACAACCAAGCAAGCAAGAAATATCAAGCAAGAACAAGCACAAAATCATCAAGGAGGTTTCGGCTATGGCATGAAACATGTAGAGAAATTTTGTCAACTTGGTTACTTGATAAAGAATGAAGGAAAAAGGATAGAAAACCTTTAAAATAAATTTTTGATAACCTTTTTATTCATCAAAAGGTTACAAATCACATGAAAAAAAGAAGAACAAGAATCACAACATCAAAGAAAACATTAAAGAAGAAGAAAGGAAGAGATAGTCACCTAGCTTTTGCTTTCCAAATCAAGAGCTCCCAATTTTTATTCACTTTTCTTTCTCTTCTCCTCTTTTTCTCTCTAGAGTGAACTTGCCTTGGAAAAAAAATGAACTCCCCCCTTCTTGCTTGGTCGGCTGCCCCATTTTAATTAGAGTGAGTGTTGCTTCTTTTTTACGCTTTGTCTCCTATCTCTCATAAAATATATTTGCCAATTGTCAAAATCATGGAGGCTACTACAAAAATATCCTCCTCCTACATGGCATTATTTATCCTATTTGGCATCATCTTATTAACTTCACATGGCCATGCAAATTGAAGCCTTCCTATTGGCTTAAAATGCCATGTAGGCAAAGTAGTGGAGAATTTTGTCCTTGTAAAAATGTCATCTTGCTATCCATCCTTAGCCACTTGATCCATGATGATCACACTCCCTCTTTGAATCAGCTACTGGCAGAAAATGGTCTGGAAATTTCCAGGCCATTCAACTTGTTCTTTATTTGCAAATTGGCCCTTTTTGGTTTCTTTGGTAAAATTACCTTTTAGCCCCCCAAACTTAATTTAATTGCAAATGGACCTCAATTTCGGATTTGTCTTTTCCAACTCATCCTATCCAATATAAAAATTGATTCTGGAGGTTTTCACATTTTTTCGAGCTCATTCGCTATTTTTCCTGGATTTTTCTCTAAAGTTTCGGTTTAGTGCCTCCAAAATTTAGCCTTTTTCATTTGAGCTCCAATTCTGGATTTTCTTTCTCCAATCTCTTCCAGAAAATATAAAACTCAGATCTGGAAGTTTTACAAATTTTCGAGCTCATTATCCATTTTTCCCATAATTTTCTTTCGGATTTTCTAGTATTGCCCTTTAACCTCTGAAACCTCGGTTTTACTCAAAACGAGTCCGATTTTTGAATTTTCTTTTTCTACTTTTTTGCCATATATTGAATTTGAGTTGGTCCGAAAACGCCCAACTTTTATGATCAAATTTCCCTCCGATTTAGTTTTCCCCTTTTCAAACTCGAGAATTTTCTCGTTTTTTCGTTTTTGCTCTAACCAGCTCTTACTTGGGATCCATTTCAAACTGGGCCTTAGGCTATTTTTCTTTATTCATCCTTTATCAACTGGGGGCTTCAATTTCACCTAATTGGGCCATCTTTGCAGTTTTCCCCAAATTTGCCGGACTAGGTCTTCCCTTACCCATCTTCCGAACTCTATATCTTTCGTTGTAAACCTCAGATTATAAAATAAAATTCACCATTGTTCAATTCAACTTCGAATCTTGATTTTTACTGGGAGTTGACTTTTTTATTAGTTGACTTTTCGAGGTTGACTTTTTTCAAGTTTACTTTTTGTGCTAACCTCCGAAACAAAGTCTTTGGGACCCATCTATGGAATGGTGGAAGTCTCTTTGCGTTTCGGGAAGTTGAAAAGGGGAATCTGCCTAGTTTAGGGGGTCCGGACAAAATTAGGTGTCTACAAAATATAAAAGAGAAAATAAATAAATAAATAAATAAATAAAACATTACATTACATTAAATTTTAAGAACAATGAAATATATAAAAAAAAAAATCTCCATTTTAGATATTTTCAACTTTATCCTAAAAAAATCTATTTTAGATAAATTTTCAAAAATAATCATCAGTTTATTCTTTACAGTTTTAGGAAAAAACATTTATCTTTTGTTCACAACTCAATTATCTACACATAAATTAATTTTTTTTATATTATTATCTTAAGACGGGCATAATTTTTAAATTAATTGTTGACTATTAGACAATAAACATTCATTTAAATGGTGGATTCATCAAGACATGGGAGGTTAAAATTATAAGTAGAAAATACAATATTTTGATAAAATTATTATTTTAATATATATTAATTTTATTTTTAAATAAATCTATAAAAAATATATTAGAATAAAATTGATAATTAAAGTTTTGTATTATAAAATTATTTAATTACAATTCGATCATTCTTATTTTTAGTATTAAATTTGGTTTCTGATCGAGTGGGTCTCAGGTTCAGGTCGATCTCGGTTTCGCTTTTGGTTTTGGGCTCGAATTTTTCGGGTTTGGATCATTTCGATTTCGGGCTATTTCGAGCTTGGACTTTTTCGGGTTCAGGTTTTTAACTTTTTTTACCAAATCGAATTTGGACAGGTTCGAATTCGGATTTTTTCGAACGGGTTTTCGAATTCATCTTGCCACCTCTAGTCTCATTCCATGGCTCGGCTAGTTGTAATCAACTTATATGAATACAAATCTAAAGTGTCACCCTTGTTTCATTGCAAAATTAAGAAATCCAAAAAAAAAAAAAAATTAAAAACAAGAACTCATCCCTAAAAAACTTATAGTTGAGGAACTCGGATTTGCAACTTGAAATTTCAATTTTTGGTTTTTCATGTGAACCAAACGTTTTGAAATTAAAGGCGTCCACAGGCTGGTCGAGTCAAGTTCGAGTTAGATCGAAAAATTGTATCAACATCTTACATATTTGCCCAAATTCGAATTGACTCGATAATTCGAGTCTTAAATTCTGTCCAAACCCGTCTAGGTTATTAAATGATAAAATCCAAGCTCGCCCAGATAACTTTTTTTTATAAAATAAAATAAAAACATTATATTTTTGTTTAATCATTTATATTTTTTTTTAATTAAATTTTAAAACATGAATAACTTAGTATTTTTTTAATGTTTACACTATATTATTAAATTTATCTATCCTTAGCATAATATAAATTATATAACATATAATATAAAAATCATATATATTATATCATTAACAAAAGGAATTGGACTAGACTCAAAATTTGAATGTTGGAGCAAAGACCTAACTTGCTTTTTAAACGAGTTTCATTTTATTGCACAAGCACGTTTAACGATTTCAATATCTTTGTACAAGTTTTTTCAAATATTGGACTGAGGCTTCGAACTTCAAACCCTTGGATAGGTCTACTTGGAATGTAACTTTCTCATTCTAATATTTTTTTTTATGTATAACGTTTGGTATACCAAAAGCTATAATCTTATCTTCCCAGTAATTGTCTTAGGTCCATACTTCCAATCCTAAATAAAGTAAAGAAAGACCTTGACTTAAGTCCAAGACCCATCCATCTCTTTCAGAATGGGACGAATTATGCAACGCCCTCGATTTAGTGGCTCTTTCATTCATAAAGGAAAAGAATCCACCATGATTCAAGCCTACCTCAACCCTATTATCTCAAGGAAAGGTCCTTATAATAAAGAATTAAATAAGGTTTGATACCACTAGTCACATACCTACAATTCCAACCCAAAAGATATACTTATTAGGTGAAGAAAAATCTTGACTTAAAAACCCAAAGTTCAACTCATTTCTTTCAATGTGAGACTCGTGAGCCGTGACAATCACCTTCTCAACATTCATATTACATTGGAATGAAGAAATAAGAAAGCATCAAATACTACCTAGGATTGTTGTAATAGTTCCAATGATTCTTGTATAAACTTAACCAAAGTGTAATATGCCCAACCCAAATATCAAATAATCAAAATGCTTATTTAGAATTTTATTATTTATAGGTTAAAAGGTAAATTTATCGTACATATTGAAATTAGACTATTTTTTAAACTATTTTTTAAAAACACTGAAAGTTGTGCTTTTTTTTTTTTCTATTTTCAAAACTGTACATTAGTTTTTTTTTTACTATTTCTCTCCTATATTTTAGATCGTTTTTAATATTTATTTAAATAATAAAATTATTTATCATTTCACTCACATAGAATTTAAAATTAATTTTGTATAAAATAAAAAATATAATATGAATATTCAAGTGTAAAAATATAAACATGATATATCACATTACAAAAAAATATTATTTGTTTTTTACAAAATTTATATTAAAATAAATACTTTTCAACTATTAAATTTAAAATAATTGTTTATAAAAATTAATTCTAATTTATCAAAAAAAATTATAAAATTCTACGAAATAACTCTATTCCCCTACATTCAAATACTGCAATGGCTTGAAAATAAAATTTGAACTTTGAAATTAAAGTTACTGTAAACCAATTCTAACCCTTTTAATTTCTTATAAATATGCTTTTACCATATTAATCTCTATAAAATCATTTTTATTAGATTAAACAAATAACAAAAAATTACAACTTCTTTTTGTTTTTTTTTTTTTTTTGGACCAAAAAAATGTGCTCCTTTGGAAAGTGGAAACTTAAATTCTATAAAAAATGAACAAATCTCCTTTAATTTTTTTTTCGTAATTTACATATTTTCATTGTATTTATATTTGGTTATGTAAAAATAAAAGAAGATAAATAACAGTATCTATTAGTGAGGTTCAAAAATCATTAATTAATAAATAAAAGTACAATGACAAATATCAATTAAAATATAATATAATGATAAATTTCAATATTAACCTATAATACAATGACAAATTTATCCTATAAACTTTATTTATATGTTTTTTAGACTATCTCTCCAAGAAATAAAATTTAAAAGCCTAAGATATTATATGTAGTACTCACGGTTATAAATCAAATTTACATTCATCCTTAAAAAAGTGCAATTTTGTTATATACTTTTTATTATTTTAATTTAAAAAATTAATAGTAAAAAGCATTCGATGAAATTCTTTTTACAAATATATATATATATATATATATATATATTCTTTCTACAATTTATGAAGTAAATTAAAAAAAGAATAGAAATGCAACATTCAAAGATGAGTAATAAATTTGATCCATCACTCTAAATTATTTTATCTAAAAGTAAAAAATTAATAAGATCCAATAAACAACCAAAATGAAGATTGTGAAATAAGTGCAAGCACCATTTGCCATTCCAGCCATCATTTGCCATTCCAATTGCAAGCATATTTCATGTCTAAAACAAGTAATATTAACATCAAAAACAAAACAACTCTATTAACAATGATGAGTGTGGATATAGATCCAACAGCAAATCTAGAAAAGGGTTTGAAGTCTATGAGCTTGAGTCTTCAAATTACAGTTTAAGTAGAGCATTCCATATTTCCATATTAACATCATGAATCTACTAGATATAGCTGGGAAAGATTTTTGCTACAAGATTTGTGCATGACTTGGTAATAAAGAATCAAATCAATGGGCTTCCAAGGTTGCAAACCAATGACAATTTAGTAAACATCTTGCGGTCTTATTCACCATCTGTCACACGCAAATTCCGGCTCAAGAAGTACTCGATCCCAAATGAGCATGCCTCACCCAACAAGCATCACAGGAGATCACCCAAACTCTCTTATGGGTAACCTATGTTGCTCAAACTCTTTATTTTTCTTAAAGTATCCATGTCCGACACCCGTTTTCGACATATATTCGGATATGAGTATGGGAATATAACCCTCCAAAGATCCTCCAAATACATAGAATAACTTAGAAAAAATTGAACATACACTCACACAAGAGTCCGAATAATATAGTGGGTAACTACCAATGTTGAAATATTCAATGTATACAACAGTTAATGATGGAGAGGGAATCACCCAAACTCTTATGAACAACTCTCAATGCTGCAATATTCATGTCTACAACAGTTAACGAAGTGTAGCTCACAAATTTTACGAATTCATTATAAGACTAGTTTTAGTCAAACTATGCAAGCACACTTCTTTAAGGAAAATTCAAGGTTTCGACACTAAATTTGGTATTTAGTATCTAACACAATTCTCCACAAGTTGACTTGTAAATTTACATTATGGTCCAAAATTGTAGTTTCAAGCAAACTATGCAAGTACAGTTCTTGAAAGAAAATGTTTGCTATATGGATGTAAAATGCCTTCAAAGTACAAACATTAGGTTTTAAAACTTAACAACCACTAAAACTATAATATCAAACCACTAGAATGCTTTAGGCAACCTAACACAAACTCTGTGCTGAGGTCCTACCAAGGTTCACATAGAATGAACAAAGGCATGCAAAGCATAGTATTCTTCGTCCTTTGGCCAATGAATTTTCCTTTATCAACATCTCACTTCAAACTAGGTTGATAGCAATGGTTTCAATCATAGACCATTTACGATGACATCCAAAATAAACATCCACCTCTCTAGCATAGAGTTCCCACACCACCTGCTCTCAAAGTATCAAATACAAGTTCATCCCTTCATATAAATAATCATGGATAGAAAAATCCAAATGATATGGCCATTAGCCTCACAAAAATCAGCACGTATAACGCTAGCAAAATTTGCAAGAAGCATACTCCTTTTTATTTCAAACAATCAAGCCCAATCACCTCAAGTCACTTGAGTAAGAATTTGGTCTACTCAATATAATGCATCTTTTGCCTTGTTAAAAACCTTGTATGCCTATGACAATGAGTATTATTACGAAAGAAACCCATTTTCCATGATAGGGCTCAACTTCTTTTAGGAATTGATGTACTTCAACATCTCATGATTTGAATGAGAACAGATACTTGGAAGGGTTGGTATTCATTGCCCTACTAGTAAATTATCACCAATGATATAAAACCACTGGTAATTTTACTTCATTAATGATTTTAAAGGTGATGCTTTATCACCTTGTTTCATATAGAGTTAGGTTTAAAGCATGATCTCTAAAAGAAAGATCCATCTTTTTTTTAATAACAAAATTGCCCCTAATTTGATGTATGTATGTGTTAGTATTTAGGTTAATGGGTATATTAGTCATTTGCACTACTTAATGTTCTAATATAAATACATATGAGTCTACCACATTGGTAGACTCTACTTTTTTCCCAATGACATGGTATTAGAGCCACACATTCTTGGTGGAAAATTTCTAATTCTTTTCCAATAAAAACGACATACTAGCACTGACTCTCCCCTAAGCAACAAATCTAGGTGGTTACTCCATATAAACTTCCTCGAATATTCGATTGTGTATCATTTGTTCATCAACTTTCACCAAGTAAGGACAAGTTGGACCCTTGATCTATTAAGTGTATATTTTTGAGTTATTCTCATTCTCAAAAAGGATATTAGTGTTATAGATCAGTTCTGAATACATTTTTAGTTTGTGCTGATGTCACTTTCTTTGAAGGTACTCCATATTACTCAGATTTTTATCAATCTTCAGATCTTACAATTGGTTTCCCTTTTTCCTCTACTTGTTCCTATTAATTCCAATCCTATTATTTCTACCCCACAAAATTCAAGTTGCCCTTTAAGTCCTTCTGGTCGATTATCTCGTCCTAACTTGCACATACACACCAAGCAATACTATTAGGAAGTAGAGCCTCCTTCAAGTCCGCCAACTTAATCCAATCCTCCAACAAATTCTGTCCTCAGATCATTCTCCAAGTGTTGTTCCTACTGATTTAGATCTTCCTATTGCTGTTCGAAATGGTAAACGTTCTTGTACAACTGGTCCTATTTCTAACTTTGTATCCTATCAAGCTTTGTCACTTTCCTATTTCTATTTTATCTCTTCAATATCATATATTTCTATTCCTAAATCTACTACCAAAGCTTTGTCCCATCCGGATTGGCAAATTGACATGAAAGATGAGATGCGTGTCTACAAGACACAATGATACTTGGGAACTTGCAAAACTCCCTATGGATAAGTCAATTGTTGGTTGTAAATGGGTTTATACCAATGTTGTCAATGGTGCAAGGCACACACTAGCCGCTAGAACCCTTATATTGCCTTAGGCACAAGGCGCGAAAAAAGCACTCGTCTGAGTGAAGTAAGGCGTAATATGTATGTGTGTTTTTATGTGTCTGTGTGTGTGTGTATATATATATATATATATATATATATATATATATATATATATATATAATAAGCTTAAGATATATAATTATACTAATAAACTCTAAAAAATGGTCAGTTTATCTACAAAACATGCAATTTTTTTGTAGCCCAATATGCATGATTTCCTTATGGTCCCATGTCTGTTGTTGACTACTCAAATATTAACAAGTAGAGAGTTTGATATTATCACCTTTCTTACTAGTAAAGATACATCTAATGAGAAAAAGTTAAAATAAAAAAAATTAAAGAGAACTTCAATCAGACGAGCTTTTTTTTACGCCTATCACCTTACAAAAAAGCGCGCCTAGGCGCACCAGGCGTGCACTTGATCAAATGCGCCTTGCCCGAAAGGATCTGAGACGTTTTTGTTATCTAACGCTAAAGCGCAAGGCGTAGGCGGACCTAGGCGCACACCTTGACAACATTGGTTTATACAATTAAAGTGCATTCTGATGACTCAATTGATATATTGAAAGCTCGTTTGGTTGATAAGGGTTATACTCAGGTGTATCGAGTTGATTACCTGCACATGGACGATGAGAGGAAACAATTTAGAACATCCTGCCATATGATCAATTGCACCTGAATCAATGACCCATGGGTAACTAGAGTTAAAAGACACATTGAATGCTATGGCTTGAAGATAATTACCTTTTTGGGCTAGGGAACAAGCGGAGGACATGTTTGAGAACTGTGTGGATTGAAATAGTTTATACAGTTGGTCTAATTGTTCCTTACTGAAAGGAGATGTCTCAGTAGTTCCTCCTGTACCATTCGGAACCTCTTGCTCTATAGTGCTTGTTTGGAATTCCTTTGAGTCACGATTGACTGATCGTGGTTTCCAATTCGGAGGCTTCCCATGTAACTCCCAACATGTCTTCCGTGTGTGGCGTGGTTTGTTGCAATGATCACACTCTTTTTCTCCTTTTCTGGATTGTCGAGGGTTATTATGGTTGGCTTTAGTAACAAGTGCAGAGGCTTCGGTAAGAGATTGGCTGCTGTCTCCTAACATTACTTTTCTTCGACCTGCTTCTCTTCTAACTTCAACAAACACTTCATGAAGAGATGGCAGCGGTTGTTTTCCAAGTATACGACCAAGTACCTCATCCAAACTCCTGTTCAAACCTGCCAAAAATAGGTAAACTCCATCATTCTCTATTCTTTTCATATATCTTACATGATCATTCGCATTCTCCCACATGTCATTGTAACATAAGTCCAGCTCTTGCCAAAGCCCCTCATTTCGTTGTAGTATTCAGTCACATCACGATCACCCTATTTGGAGTGCCACAGCTTCGTCTTTAGTTCGAAAATTTGGGAAGAGTTCTCCAAGTCTCAGTACATTCCATGAACACTGTCCCAGACATCTTTTGCAGTTGGCAAAAACATATATGTTTTTTAAATTGTTGGCTCCATGGAATTAACAAGCCATGCAGTGACTAATGAGTTTTCATGCCTCCATATTCTGAACGTAGGATCATCTTCGGCAGGTTTCTTTGTCTCGCCCGTCACGTGGCCAAGTTTTCCCTTTCCGTCGATTTGATTGACTATGCCCATCCTAGATAGTTCTTACCGTTCAATTTGTGAACGATTCATTGGAGAGATGGATTATCAAATCCATTAATTTGCACAACAGGATTTACCGAAACACCATTGGAGTTAACACCCGAGGATGATGAACTCCTTTCTCCAGTCATGGCTATTTTAACCATCAGGATTTTTTACAACCAGAACCAAAGCCCTGATACCATGCGCGCAGCAGTGCAAAGAAAGAAGAAAAATAGAATTACTTTTGATATGATTAAAACAGGAATTACATGAACTTCTAATAGCATAAATTCAATACTTAACAGACCTAAAAATCTGCATAAATCTCCATAATTCTAGGACCTAACTTGACTACATGATTCTGGATCAGATGATGCTATCAAAGCCAGATTTATTGGACTATCTTACAAATCCCTAAGAATCCTGATTTTCTACATGTACTACTTAATGTTCTAATATAAATACATAAGAGACTACGACATTAGTAGACTCTCTACTTTATCAATTTTTTTCCAAATAAAAGTATGTATATAAATATTTAAATACACACATGGTTACGCATATGCATATACAAATATATATATATATATAAACTTATATTAATATATTTATATGTACAATTATCTTTAGGAATCTATATATATGTGTTTCATGTGTGTTTTTGTCTATCTATATATCTACTTATCTATCAATGTTTTGGGTTTGGGTTATTTCCATACCTTGTGCATGTTCTCATGATACCTAAACCAAAAATACTTGTTTACCTTTCAATCAACCATATGGGCCTTAAGCTTGATAAGAAGTTTTTTGCATAAGAAACATGACTCCATTAGGGCTTAGAAACCCTCATCTCCCCAACTTGAGAAAAAAAATTGCCATTAATGGACTTCAAATTCTTTCTCAATTTTCATGGGAAATGGAAAATCTTATTCACATTAAGGACTTTATATGTCACCATTTGGTTGCAAATATCCACGGGCAATCACAACTCACTTGAAGAAATAGTTTGACAATAATCCTCAACTCCTTCAGATGAGATCTTCAACTCCTCAAAACTTATTCACATTCTCAGCTTTGTCTCCTACAAATTATCGACCATAGGGGACTGCCCAACTTCTCTAAGATCATTCTTCACACCAGTCCACCAGATTTTAGTTTGTCCAACTAGCTTCGTGGCAACCAACAAATCACTCTCAAGTGTAGCTAAACAATTTGAAAACCAAGTGATCAATTCTACCCTTAATATCTGATACTTCTATGCAAGCTCTCTATATAATATATTCAACAACATTTAAGGGAGTAAACCTTTCATAAAAGTCAACCCCCACCCTCCTGTTTGCCTTAAATCTAGCAAGGTGCCCTTTGGCAGGTGGCTAGATGGTCAGCCTAGAGAGTGGCACATAAACTAACTCAGCCTACTCAAGTGTGCTCTACTAGTTCCCCTTTATCCTTAGTGATGCTAGTTGATGAACCTGGAATCTTGCTTACTCAATTTCAAGGATTATTAGTTCATGATTTGCTGCTCACTATCTTTGGCTTTTAAAGCCATAATCTTCCATCCTTTACAAGATCCTACAGATAGTCATCCCATTTTCAATCAATCAGTTTGACTCTAACTTTTGTCCAGTTCTAGTTGTCATAGTGTGATTAGCCTCAATTACAGTTAGCCGTAGGGGTAAGGTAACTAAGGGCCAGATTGTTTTAGGGTTTTAGGATTCAAGCTAAACTACGAAAAGCTGGGGATTTGGAGATGACAAGTCAAGGTTGTTTAGAGGCTAATCCCAATAGAAGAAGTTCAAAACCTATGAACCGCACCATAGGTTTTGAAAGCAATCAAATCTAAGAGAAAAGTCGTTAACAACCTCATCAAAATTCAACAACCCAAAAGAACTCTCTTGTTAAATCTCTTGAAATGAGAAGAGTAAATGACAATGTAAGCACATTAACTTGACTTGGCCTTTGATTATGGGATAAAATCCCAACATGCTATTGGATCATATATAAGGCCTGATTATATTACTGAATGACAGGCCCATGAGACAATAAGACTTGTCTCTAGCAAGATCAGGTTACAATAACTGTTCTTGGCCTAATAAAACTAAAGCTACAGCTAATTTTGCCTTTTACTACTTGCTTTCTGTTTTCCCAAATTCTGCTATAAGATAGAACAGCCAAAAAGCGGGGAAAAGTTGTTTAAAAAGGAAGAAAATGGCTAAAACTAAAAACAAACACCAATTCAAGTATGACCACTCCATCTAAAAACTAAAATCATGCTTTTCATTAAACATAACAGTCAAAATTTTAGTTTCTAATTCTTTAAGGAAAAAAAAAAAAAACAAAATTGCATGTCTACCACAATTCATTTTTTTTTATGTATTTCCAAAAGAAACAATTAAAAGTAGACTAAGAAACCTTAATAGACTTAACTAGCAACCGAAATAGCCCTTTAAAAAAAATTTAAAAAAAAATCAAATTTGACTCAGCCAAAATAGTTGATCAATCAAGATCCCATGTCAACCCTAAATTCCAATAGTAATCCCTAGCAATTGAAGTTCGGGCATTAGAACAAGTCTTTTGCCTTTTAATATATACTATATACTTTAATTAGACATTACCAGTATTGTTTCCCATCAAACAACTAAGACCTACTTTCACTTTGAAAAATTCAAACAATGAAAAATCCATGAAAAAAAATCAAATTTTATTTAAAACATTTAAAAACTAAGAATCGATTAAATTTATAACAATAAGGTGATTTTCTAAAGAAATATTAAGAAGATCTAATCAATCCTTTTCTTACTTTATGTAGAAAAAACAAATTGCTTCCATATCTATATTTAAATATTTTATTTTGGTAGTAATTTAGGTCAAAGAAAAGTGAAAATATGAGATGAAAATCTTAATTCCTCAAATTGATGGTTTTATTAATACAATTGTACAGAAGTGCATGAAAAAGAGGGCAAAAAATAAAACTAGGAAAGCAAATTGTACTATTTTGACTAATAAAACACTAGCGTAATATCTACTCCAATTTGCCTACAGAATTTTATCTTAAACTTCGGTAAAAAAACATGCAGACAGAAGCTATTACAGCAACTAGCAAGATATCAAGATGTTGCAGTTCATACTAAGAAAAGGACCGAAAAGCTGATAAATGAAGATACATATCAATATTCCTACCATTAAAAGGCCTCTCATTCAAAAATCTTTTAATCTGAGTTTTCATAATTCAACATCTGATGAGAGTTCTATCTTAGCAAGTCAGATGGAGTTTGTAATTGAAAAATTCAAGATATGGTGAGAATTGTATGTTAGTAAGTCACGTAAACAAAAAGGGTGACTAACATCCACTAGTTAAATTTGCAATTTTACTGCCACAGGAATGACGGCAGTCAACAAAATAATTCACTGAACTGCATTCCCCTAAAAGCAGTATAGGTAGAGGTTCACCTGTGAGTTTTTAATTACTTCAATTCATCGGTATTTCAATCTCTGCTAGCCAGTATTCGCCTCCGCTTGCGCGAATTATCAGAAAGTTGCGTAAGTCCACCACAGTTGTTGACCAAATTTTCTTTCCCAATAACTTTTAATTTCAGCCTGCGCTCGTAAAACAAGCCATAGAACCTGTCCTTGCTATCAGACCCTTGCTTGTGCTTCTATAACATTAAAACAAGATTAATATGAGAACTTTTGTCAAAAAAAAAAAAAAGATTGTGTTAGTAAAATAAAGACAGCTAGAAAACCAATGTTATCACTGAATTTAATAAATGTTAAATTACTAAAATTACAAACAGATAGATACAACTGATTTACAAACCAATAACCTTTGTAATTGGACCCAAATGATTTATTAGTATTAATCAACTTCTTAAAGTAAATTATATGGGGAAAGAAGTTTGAAGGACCCGCATATATATATATATATATAAAACAGCTGATAATAACTTAGTGAGATCCAGAACAAAGTGCTTATATAACATGGTTGTGAATCTATGAACCGTGGAATAAATATTAAAATATTAATGGCAAAAAAGAGGCAAAACAAAAGATAACCTTACCATAAAGACATTTGACGTATTTCCCCCCAAATCAAGAGATTTTCCTGCAAAATCTACAACAAAGAAAATCGGGACAGAGTAAAAAATATTGAAGTATACACTTGTTTGTCAGTAATAAGGAAAGCGCCATTAGTACCTCTCATCCCCTTATTAATAATAGAGTTCCTAATGAGTTTCTGTAACATTGCCGTCCCCTGAAAGGCCAAAAAAGGATAGCCCAAGAATTGCAGCCTTTCTGAAAGAGGCATTTCCAAGAAACCAAAGGACGTTTCCCACGTTTCTCTAAGCTGAGGTATTGAAGGCAAGACTAATCTCTCAATGCCCATTTGAGTGAGCAGCTGCAATTGAAAATTTGTCGCATTCATATCCAATAAAGAAAAAAAATATTCCCTTTTCCATGCAAACAAAAAACTAGGAAGAGCACAACCAAAGAAACTACCTTCTCCAACTCCTGCAAAAGAAGTCGACACATACCCTGCCGACGATATTGGAAAGGTGTAGCAACTAAAGGCATCTCTGCAGCCTTTAGTCCATGGATCCTGAAAATCAAATATATAAAAAAACATATGAAGCTTATGGTAAGTAAGTTCCACAACCCTCAACAAAAGGAAAATAAAAGAGAAGAAAGCAGGTACCTCACTGTGGCTATTGATAAAATTTCAACACCATTATGGAGAACCATGGCATAGAATCCACGAAAATCTACTCGTTTGAGTTTGGACCTTCACCAGGGAATATGAAAGAGAGAGAGAGAAAGGATAAATATCAGTAACTACAAGTTCATGTTAGATCCAGCTTTTATAAATGACTAAGTAATAGGATTTCCTCTCTGCCTGGTTTAAAAGGATTTTAACTCGAGGAAAAGAAGCAAATTTTGCTGCAGCTTACAAAGTTTTAAAGCAACTAACAAAGAACAGAAATCATGAATTCCTTATTTTAAAATGAAATATATATATATATAAAGGGTTTATTTCAACATAGAAAGTTTTAATCCTGTCCAACAAAAATGAACAGAAAGCAACTCAAAAGGAGAATTGTCCAAGCTCTTAAAGCAATTATATTAACCTAACTCCAGAAGCATCAATTCTAAAGAGAAGCATTATCAATGGCAACCCAAGGTCTTCAAACCAGCTGATTGACCAGCAAGGAAACATCAGTGGAAAATCAAAAAATAACTAAACAGAGTCACAATTATCAACTACTCATTATCACTCCGAACGTTAAGTCCAGAAAAATTGCCCATGGAAGCTCATATCAGATTTAAACCATGTTTCTTGAAAAAAAAAATTGGATAACTGAAATTTTCCATTTTAACAATGTGCATGGCAAACAGGGCCTAGCTCAGGTGGTTAACAGCCAAAGGTTGAGGTAGAGACCCAAGTTTGAGTGTAGTGCCCTTTTCTTGTGACCATCAATAAACTTTGGCATGACATGTAGAAAATATTTGTAAAGCTCAAATTTGATCTAGCAAATTATAAAGCAACATTCAGTAAATTCTGGCAACATGAAAATACCAATCATGACAATGATAAGATAATAACCCAGGACACCCCATGCTCCATGCAAGAAGTGGGGGATCACTGGCTGGATTATGATTAGAGAATAATATAAATTCCAACGTCATTCAGCAATGATCTTACGTTTAAAAAAAAAGTCTTTCCAAGTAGGAATTTATTTAATCATCTCTAAACTAAATAATTAAAGGAAAAAACCTTACCCTGAATTAAAAACAACATCTCTGACCAGATCTCTCTTGGTATGAGGATCCTTGACAGGTTCGAAACACTCATGGATAACCCTTAGTATATTGGATAGCTTAATCCAGGTGGGAGTTTTTGACATATCAGGAAATTTATACACATTTTTCTGTGATCTCATCAGCGTCCAGCTTAAGCCATCCACAGTAGTGGGATTTGAAATTCCCAAAAGTTGATGAAGTTGAGCACATAACTGAAAAGGTATATATGTTGCCATATATTATAACCTTGTTGGAATGTCAAAAAATCTCAATCCACTGTTCTCACTAAAACGCAGACAATCAAATTCAGCAAGATTACATAATAGATCCAGAAATAACACCCTGAATATAACTCAATTCTGGAATTCAGAGAACCAAAATTTTCAAACTCAGTTGAATAAACCACCTACAGCATGAAAAAGAGAAAGAGACAAGTACAGGACTGGGGAGGAGGATAAAGCAGCTCCTAGAAGCTATTAAATCACAGCCTTAAATGAGCTTAGACACAATAAAGGGAATTATACCTTATAACAAGCCTCACTACAAAAACTCCCAAATGGATATTCTGTAGGAGATAGATGCTGAGCTTCAGTTAGGCAAGCAACATGATCTACAAAGAAAAATGAAGATTTATTAAATACTTGGAGATAGAAATCACATATTCCCATGAACCAAACTCACATTGGCGGGTGCATTGGAGACAAGCTTTTGTAAAATGTTCACTATCACCCTTGCAATCTCTCAAGCCACATAGTCCACAACAGCAAGATGGACAAAACCACTTTTCACTAGGTAAATCCTGAAACAACAAAAATAAGAAGCAAACGTCAATCAAAATGAACCACCAACCCTATTTAAAGCACAAAATCAGAAAGTATATAAACTAAGGGATTTAGAAATTCACAGTATATCAGCCACCAATCCCTTCATAAAATAATGTATCATGTGGTCATAAAGAAAGCCAATCTCATCAGATTCCAGTGCTACACTTAACTCGAAAAACAAATTGAATGAACAGATTAAGAAGCCAATCATGAAGAAAACTTACTCAATGATGATTCATCCATACTGCTGCAGGAGCCAAAAGACTTTCTAAAACAGTGTGTGGGAAAAACCAGAGTGGTAGCATAGAAAACATGCAGCATGACACTACACCACTTAGCATGTTTTTGTTAAAAGGGTTTTATGCCTTTTCGGTCTATTTTTTTTAAGTTATTTTGGACTGCCAAGACTAGACTTAATTAAGAGCCAGGATTTAATCTTATCAGGGTTTTATGCTATACAAAGTACTCTTATTGATGTAATCGAAGTAGTTTAGGTTTTATCCACAACTATATTCAAGAAGCAGCTGTTCTTTCTATTCCCTGGCCTTGGGTACCAAGGGACCACCAATGCCTGCTCTTTTACTCCTCACTCTACCAGATTCTTTCTCCCTTGGTTCTCTTTCTTCCAACTTCCAAGAACCCAAAAATAAATAAATAAATAAAAAGTAAAAAATCCTAAATGCCATAAAACATGACAAGTAGCGCATTTTTACCCTTAAAAACTTTTAAATGCCAACTGAGTCCTGAGGACTCGACTTTTATATATTGAAAGATACTATATTTCATAACAAAATTTACTATATTTATCATGCATAATTGCATATCTTCATCCAATGATCTTGTGTTCTAGAAGCATTTTTTTCCTTCAAATAGGTTTGAGATCTGTTTAGGCATCCTAGTGCGGGTAGGTAATCACAAGGTAATAAAAACTAAAAAAAAATAATAATAAAAAGCTATGCAGGCATTAAATAAACCTGTTGCATTTTAAGGTGATTGAAATAGATTGTCAATTTGGTCTGGCTATATAAAGTTTGGCAAGAGCAAACCAGCAGTCTTTATATTATAGTTATATGATCTAACTAAAGAACCAAAAACTTAACTTGTTTCAACAGCTTCAGTATGCATTAAGCAATGCTTAAGAAAACCAAGGTTAATTAGTTAGTACGATATCCTACTACCTTGCACCAAAAAAAAAACGTCACTATGTAGCCCCTAGATTAATTTTTCCACTTCTATTAGTTCTTTTTCTGATTTATTTTCCTTGCACGCAAGTCAGGTTTCTATCCACAAGCTTTCTTTTTCTTCTAGCACCCTAATGACCTACCGACTGCCAAAATGGAAATCACTAGTCCAAATAACAGTAATAACTCCTTTCCGAGCTAAAAGATTTTATTATTACATCAAAAACCAAAAATTAGCATTATACATAAACCGAAATTTTACCATGTGAATTTAAGCATCCAAAAAAATCAAAATGTATGTGCTACTAGGTCTTTAACTTGCAGAACCTGTAAACAAGTTTTATACTGAAATAAAATTAACCACAGAAACACAAGACATGAAAATTAAATAGGTTCATGATACATGAATGAGAACAGACCTTGAGGTTAATGCAACTTAAATGATATGAGCATGGGCAGTGATCACAAATAATAAGATCTCCTCCATAGTGACAAACACTACATATTGTATCACACAGTCGGGAACCGCTACATCGCCACTTCCTCTTGCGCCTCCGAGAACGAGACACCATGTCTTTAAGCCTAACCTTTTTTCCGCAATTATCAAAGGAAAGACTCGGACAATGGTGACCTGCAACTAAATCATCCTCTTTCCTTATGACATCTAGGCCTTTCTCCTCTTTCTTTGGGTTGGCTTCAACTTTTAAATCAGCCTGGTTAGGTTTCTTTGAAAACCTTTTCCTCATCACTGAATCATTTTTCTGCTTATAAACAAGGAAAGAAGCCTTGTTATTCCCCTTCTCCACCTTTGACGGATTTGTAAACTTTGAATTTGGTTGCTGATAGTTCTTTGAAATCCTTTTTCTCGTTAACGAAGATCTTCTCTGCTTCTGAATAACAGAAAAGAATGCTTGCCTGCTCGCCTGCATTTTGCTACAGTCAGGAAAAATGACAGCAAGATTACCATCGATCTGCCTATGCTTTGTGAAAGTCCTGTAAGCTGATTGATTGTCTTGAATATGAGAAACAGAAAAAGAAACGGTTTTACTTCCTCCTGAGCTGTCAACAGATAGCCGATTACCCTCTTTTTCACAAAGTATAGGAGACTTTTGCTTGTCTATTTCAGATTCCAGTTTACCAGACTCCTTTATTTGTGTAGGAAGAGAAGAAGGACAAACTTCTTTATTAACATCAGTGTAATGATCTGGCATCTGACCAGACTCATCTCTTAGTATACTGTAGTTACTCTTTATCAAAGATACACTTGCTGTCATTTGCTTTTCCCCACATGATTTATCTGCCCGAAAACTTTTCCTAGTAGATGTATTTATTGTAGATAGCTCCTCATGTTTCAATTTTGACATTACAGATCGTTTCCTTCCTTTGTGCTTACCAAGAGGACCTCTTCCCTCTCCTTTTCGACATGATCTAACAGCCTTGAGATCATTGCAGCTTCCTACCTGTGCAAAAGTGTCAGATAAATGGGAATTTGCCTGCCCATGATCCTTTAATTTATTACTTTTCTTTCCCACCATCCATGCCAATATTTTGCGATTAGCAAGATTTCGCCGACTTGACCCAATTGCAATCTCCTGAACAACTTCCATGAAGTACGTCCTCCAAACAGTCCGAACACCACAAGTCCACTCAGATATCATCTTTATGAACCCATAATTTAAACGTAAGGAGGACCAAACTTTCTTTACACAACAAGCCAAGGGAACATCACCTTCAAGCTCCTTCGCTAACTGCACCAATATCCATATGCCTCGGTCTCTCCAAATGCCCATAAACTCATCCCACTCATGAGCTACACGTAATTGACTCACACTGAATTTGCACTCATCATCCTCATCAGGAAAATACACATACCGCTCAGAAGCATTATCATCATTATCCAAAATAACCCCTTCCCACCATGCATCTTCAAACAATGCATCAACACAAACCCCAAAACCCAGCTTTTGATTAGAATGAGGTTGAGATTTGGGAGGCAGAGGTCGTATATGCCCACGATAGGTCGATGGAACATGGCGACGGCTATGAAGACCTTCAATTGCCTCTGTCACAGGGATGGACTCAATGAGCTTTGAATCACCTGTTTCACACAAGAGTTCATCGTATTCAATGGATCGGAATAAGTTTGAAACACCAACAACCACCCCAGGGTGCCATGATCCCCGCAGCCCTTCCTCAAACTGGCGAACCTAAAAACAATCCACAATGAAACTCATATCAGCACAGCAGCAAATCAAATAAATGCAAATTTTGTGACAAAAAATGTAACAATCATTTCAATACAGGAACAAAACATCACTAAAACTCAAAATATTCATTTACAGATCGTCCACTGTGTAAAACAGGGGGAAGATTGCGTACATCAGGACCTTCTTCAGATCCTGCTTATAGTGGGAGCCTTGTGCACAGGGTACGACCTTTTTTTCAAAGGAAAAATTGCATACAAAAAAAAATGTTTTGGCTTGAAAACTGTGGAGAACTTGCATGACCAAGCTAACCACAACTTCAGTTTTAACTTAATCTCTCCAACATATTTTGACAGTCTATAGAAGGCGGATTTGAGATTTGAAAACCTCCCTTTAATTCAAAATAATTAAATAATAAATACTTAGTCTAGGCATTAGACTCCTTTACTTACCATTTCCGGAATTTAAAAGATTTTATAATTTTAATTTATAAAAAAAAAAAAAAAAAAAAAAAAAAAAAAAAAACTCTTATTTATGTTTACAATCAAATCTCAGTATCTTACTCAAAAAGAAATTAAAGCCAATAAAATCTTATGCAATAACTCAAATTCCATAATCATAAATTCTAACAAAAGAGAATTACAAATGATTTCGGAATTAACAATTTGGCAGATAAAATGCGCTCTCGCGTGGTTACTCAGAAAATGCGGGAAAATTAATTTCAAATTTGAAACCTAAATTTCTTAAAAAATCAAACGAAAGCAATGTAACCAAAGACTTCGAGGCTTCGATCAAGGAATCAACTCAAAGACATGTTATTTTTCAATATTTTGCTAAGAAAACAAAATTTTCGAAAGAAAACAACATTTAAATATCCTGTTTGGCTGCCGGGAAAATGCAAGATGAATAGAAGAAATTGCCAACTTGCAGGTGGATCAGAAAAATCAGAAATAAAAAAAATAAAACTAATGTCAATTTTCAAACAAATTTCCCTCGATTTTCTTTACTAAGAAACCAAACAGAATAATAAGAGGTTAAAATTAACAAAACAACAATAAGTAAATCACAATTCCTTCTTAAAAATAAATAATAAAAAAAAGCGCTAGCATTACCTCAACTCTGTCATTGAGAAGAAGCTTCCGCTGGTTCATGAATTCAAACTTTTTTTTTTCTTTTTCGAGAGGAACAGAGCGAAGCTAATGGATCTTGCTCTAACACAGAGAAAGTTTGAGTTTTTATTTTATATTTATAGGTAAATAATTTAGGTTGGGTTGGGTTTCATCATTTATGGCAGAAAGGAATATTCTGGTGCTACCAGTTGTACATTTTAATCTTTGGCGATAGAAGATCAGACTACAGAGTTTAGTTTAAGTACGTTGGGTGGGTGGGCCCGTTCGCTCTAAGCCGTGGATTTTCGATCGATGAATTTTTTTTATTTTATTTTAAGCTGCTTAATATACCAAATTTCGATTTCCCTTAGTTATCAGCCGTCGATATTTACAATCGACCGTCCAATAGCTTTCCCGCGAAATACAGTATTTTTTTTTTTTAAGCTCCTAATCTACCTTGAACCCTCACCTTTATCTAAAGCAAAGTAGTCAGTATCGTATTGAAAGGTGTATCATTTTTATTTTGATATTAATACGTAATGGTATCGATATATTTCGACGTATCATTTCGAATTTATCAATATTTTTTAAATATTTTTCATATATATAATTTATTTTCAAATTTTATAATAAAATATATATCATATATATATATATATATATACAAATATAGCTTAATTACCTACATAATATATATATTTATATGTAAATATAAAATTATAAATTATAAATACTTAGTATCCAAATTTTTTAAACATCAAATAAATAAAATAAATATAAATTATATAGTAAATTATTATTAATTAAGTTCAATAGATTAATTTAATAAATATATTTATTTTTAAATGTAATTATAAAAAAATAAAAATGATCATAATAGAGAAAATATTATAAATTTATTTAAGACAATTAAATAAGTGAAAAAAATTTAAAATCTTGTATCAACCGGTACGAACTTGTACGTGCCGATACTGACCGATATTGATCGGTACAGGCCGATACAAATCGGTATGACGGGTACAAAAATCGAAACAGCACACTATTGGTACCGTTTCGTTTTACCTTAAAGTCGGTACGTACCAGTTGGTACGACCGGTATCGATACGGTACCGACTACCTTGGTCTAAGCCCTCTCGAACCAAGAGTCTGTTAGTAACATGCATGTCATTTGAGCTAATACTTAATTGATGCGAAATACAATAGTCTTCAATCTATTTCTATCACATGTTTTTTTATTTTATTATTAGAATTTGTTTTTTTATATATTTGGATGAAATTTTTTAAATTTATAAATGGATTAAGAGATTGTCACATGTCTCATTTTTTATTTTTATTATACAGCTAAAGGATATGTATCATTCTGCTAACCTGAATTTAATAATTAACTGCCAATGGATATGATAAATTCTCTTATGGTGAGATTGGTAGAGTGAAAAAACAGAATGATGGATAGAGAATGATAGAAAAGTGAAAGAAAAAAAATGAATTTTTAGTGTGATTGGTAGGGAAAAAAATGAGACGAAAGGAAAAAATGACTATTTTTCACTTTTTATGCATAAAAATAAATCATTCCAAATTGGAATGATAAGATAATTGACTCAAGTGTGCATATTTATAAAAATTATTCATTATTTTTTAAATTTTATTATTTTATCTTAATTTACAAAAGATCTAATTATAAAATAATATAATTTTCATTTTGTTTCTCTCATTTTTGAATTCTACCAAACAATGAACGGAAATAAATTACTTTTTCTTTTAACTTTTTCATTTTTACTATTAAATACACCTATGAAAAGAAATATATATATATATTTTTTTTCTATCTTTTCAATTTTTTATTTTTATTTTTTATTTTTTTTAACTTACCAAGCAAAGCCTTAAAGTCTTAAAAAAGTCCAATCTCAAACTTTACAATACAAAACAAAAGAATTTTCCTTATGCAAGTTAATTGTAAAGGCCTTTTAAAATTTTTTGTATATATATATATATATATAACTTTTTAAAGACAAATTAATAAACAAATTTTTGATGTTATGTTTGAAAAAATGAATTTGAGAGAATCGATTTGTATTTCATTTACTATATAAATTATGAGAATAAAATACATATATTATATAAAAATTAATTAAGATTTAATAGGTTTATATATTATAAATAAATAAATAAATAAATTTTAAATTCACAAATACATATAGATATTTCAAATTCATCATTAATAAATATCTAACAATTATCATGAAAACTATATTCACATGTGTTTTATCATATAGTTTATTTTAATTTAGAACTTTAAATTCTTTATTTTATGTTCAAATTACCAAACGCAATGCAACACATTTGAATTTGGAGATTTCAAAAGGAAAAAGACTTTCATGTCCTTTGTTTATATAGAAAATGTGGAAACTAGAGAAAGGGAGGTGAGAGAATCCCACTCTTCAAATTTTCTTTTCCTAGCAAGTTAGGGGAAAAGAAAAGAAAATAGTCCCTTTAAATATTTTGACTAAACTACCCATTTTATCACTTTACCCTTTTCAAATACCACGTGTGTGTATATATACAATTATTATTTTATAAATCGATGTCATGTGTCTTTTTAATTGTTGTCAAAAATTAATAATTTTTAAATATATTTTTAAAAAATATGATTATGGATGGCAACGGATCGGGGTGGGTCGGATTTTTCTTGCCCCGACCCGACCTCTTTACACCTATACTTGAAACTCGCCCCAAACCTGACTTTAATTAGAGTTTAACCCTGACCCCGAAATGAAAAAGGCCCATTTCGATCCTACGCCGCCCAGCCCCGAATTTTTCTCCTAACTACACTTTGCATCTCATTACGCTCTTGTTACATCTAATCCCATTCATTCTTCTTTTTCTTTTATTATTTTTAGTTGTATGGTTGCTTAGATGCTCTCAATATTCTTAATCTAACAATGGTTCTTGTTAATCCAACATTGTAAGATACAACAAGGCTTGGATTTAAGCCCAAACTCTTTTTTTATAGAAAAAAATGCAAGAAAGAAGAGTTAAAAGGGAAGAAGAGGCGGACTGAAGAAAGGAAATAAAGAAAAGTTAAAGAGGAGGGTAGGAGTTGGACTGGAAAGAAGAAAGAAAATGTGAAACCCTAAGTTAAAGAGGAGGGTAGGAGTTAGAATCGAGATTGGTTTAAGAAAGAAAGAAAGTGTGAAACCCTAAGTTGTCTTTTATATAAAAATATAAAGTTAGTAATAAAATTATAAAAGGGTATTTTAGTAAATATCTCAGGTCGGGGCGGATTTAGGCTAAAATCTCCCCGACCGGACCCTAAATTTTTTTTTTTGAAAAAATTCTCTCAGCCCGCCCCGAATCTGATTTTCAAAAAAAAAAAAAAAAAAACCCGACCATATAGGGTCGGGTTGGAACCTAATGGGTTCAGGTTGTTTTGCCAATCTTACATTTGATAACCTTTTAATCTCACTTATAAAATTTAGAAATGTAGGGTTAAATGAACAAAACGTTCGATGAACGATCCGTGAACAGTTCGATTTCTATTCGTTTATGTTCGTTTCTCAAGCTAAATAAACGATTATTAACATGATTTTAAGGTTCGTTTATTAAACGAACAGAACTCGAACAAGGTTTGTTCAGTTCATTTATTTTCACGAACAAGCTCGTTTAAAATTCGTTTAAAGCTCATTTAAAACTTATCTATTGTTGGATTATAATATAATTAATAATAATATTATTTATATTTTATTTATTTACTAGGACGAGTTCGCGCGTTGCTACAGTTCTATTTTTTAATGCTGGAAGCAAGTAATGTAGGCAATCTAGTAACGCAATGCTAAATATACATATTTAAATATAATTATTTTTATATTTTTGAAATTGAAATTAAAAAGGAGATTAATTATATTTCAATACAAAAGTAGATTGTTCGAAAAGACAAAAACATTTATGATGAAAAATAAAATATTATATATGGAACTGACATGTTTGATGTTAGACGTGTCAATTAGGAGTGTAAACACCAAATTTTGTCCGGATCCCCTAAAGAAGGTAAGTTCTCCTTCAACTTCCTAGAATGCATAGAATTTCTCCTAATTCTAAAGTTGGGTCTCTAAGACTTTGATTCGAAGATCAATACGAAAAAGTTAACACGAAAAAAATCAACTCCAAAAAAGTCAACTCTAAAAAGTCAACCACTGAAAAAGTTAACTTTTTAGAAAATCAAGATTCGAATGTGAATTGAACAATATGAAAAAATCTTGGCAATTGGAGATCCACAATTGAAAATAGAAAGAAATTTTGGAGGTGGAAAGACAAATTGCAAATTTCAGTGTATGAGAAAAGCATTGAATTTTCAAATTTGGGGAAAAGTACGTAAACAATCAAATTGGATGAAATTGAAACCTCAAATTGAAGGATGATCAATAAACAGAAGCACCTCAAAATCCAATTTCATAAAGATTTGAAGAAAACTGGACAAGAGTGAAAAATTGGAAATTGCCATTTTGGGGAAAAGTATGAATTTTGCAAATTTGGGAAAAGTATATAAATGATCAAATTGGACAAAATTGAAAGTTCAAAGTGGAAGAAGATCAATAAATAAAGGTACCTAAAGGTTCAATTTAAAGTGAAATCGAAGGAGAAGTCAACTTGAAGAATAATTGAAAAATAAAGATTAAGTGAATAAATACAAAAATATATATATATTTGGGGAAAACCATGGAGATGGTCAAATTGAGTAAAATTGAAGTCCCAAGTTGGAGAATAATCAATAAATAAAGATATCCAAAGGTCCAATTTGAAGTGGATTCAAAGGGAAAGTCAATTGGAAAAAAAAAAGAAGCCAAAAAAGAGAATAAAGAGGAAATTCCCAATTTGGAGAAAAAAGGAGGAAATAAAATTGGAAATGAATTAGGATATAAAAATTGGACAAAATGGGTTCAACTCTGTTTCAATATATGAAAAAGGGGATGGAAAAAGAAAATCCAAAAAATTGGCCCCTTTCGAGTAAAACCGAGGTTTCAGGGGCTAAAGTGCAATTTTAGAAAATCCGAGAAAATAGAATTTGAGCTCGAAAAATTGCAAAACTTTTCAGAATTAAGTTTTAGGATGGAAAGAAGGAAGTGAGAAGGAAAAAACCTGAAATTGGGGCTGAAATGCAAATAGGCTAAATTCGAGTGACTAATCTGTAATTTTAGAGGAAAATTCGAAAAAATGGAAAACGAGCTCGAAAAATTATGAAAACTTCCAAAAGTGAGTTTAAAATAGGATAGGATAAATTGGAGGAAAAAAATCCGAAATTGGGGCCCATTTGTAAATAGATCAAGTTTGGGAGCCAAAATGCGATTTTACTGAAAAACGGAGGAGGGACCAATTTGCAAATAAAAAAGAGGAATGACCTAGAATATTCTAGGCCATTTTCGGCCAAAGAGAGGGAGGAGGCTGAGAGATCTGATCCAATGGTCAAGATGGAAGATAAAGTAGATATTTTTAAAGAAATGACATGATTCACCACTAGTTGCCTATGTGGCATTCTTAGCCACTGAGAGGCATTTTAATTGTAAGGATGGAAGGTTATTGGCCAAGGCCATGTGAAGCCCATATGATGATGCCAAGTGGATAAAGAACGTCAACTAGGAAGATATTTTGTTGGTAAGCTACATGATCATGATAAGTGGCTAAAAAGAGGTTGTAGAGATAGGGGACAAGAATATTTGAAGTGGCATTTAGGGCCAATGAGAGTGTTACTTGGTCCCCAATTTTAGAAAATGACCATGAGGAAGAGGGACAAGAAATAGCCATGTGGAAAAGAGGTTGGAAAAGCATGTAGAAAGCATGACTAACAATAAAAGATGAGCATGCACACCAACAAGAGGTATTCGGCCAACATAATATAAAAAAAGAGGAATCCATTTTTTTTCACATGCATTCACATCATTTTGGAGAAAGGGCAGTAGCTAAAACCTCTCAAGGAGAAAAGGAAAGGAAGAGAGAAAAAGGAGAAAAAAAAGGAAGAAGTTGGAGAGGACTTTGGAAGCTTTGCTAGGTAACTTTCTTCTCTTCTCATGTTCTTCATTTCCTTTTCATTTCTCATGCATTTGCTTCTTTCTTTTCTATGTTAGTTTCATATTTTCTCATTCAAAACAAAGGTTTCTTAAAAAGGTTTACTAATTCTTTTTCTCTTTTTCACAAAATATCAAAGTTTATAAAAATTTTCCTACATGTAAAAACCTTGGTCGAAACTTGTAGTGTTTATTGTGCTTGTCTTTTGCTCATTTTTCTTGCTTGCATGTTGGATGTGGGATGTATTATTGTGGTAGGATAGATATTTTTCTTTTGATCTCTTTCAAAAAAAAAAAAAAAAGGTTTGATGTGCTTGAGGATCTTGGTTTTACCAAGTGATTTTGGTTAGGTAAGACTATGTCCAAAGAACCAACCATTGAGCCAACCTTTATTTTTCTTTGTTTATGTTTGGGTTAATATATAAATTAACTCCTGTATTTTATGCCTTTTGTACATTTGGTATTTGAATTTTTTGTCACTTTGGTACTCGAACTTTCATGCCGTCTTTCACATTGACCATTTACCCTAACATCGTTAGTTAATGGTTGACTAGGCCAAAAAAATCAATCAGAGCCTGACACGTGGCAAAACTGTCACATCATCATGAAAGAAAAAATTCAAAAATATATATAAAAATTCAAAAAATTTATAAAAACCAAAATAAAAAAACTGATTTTTTTTTTAAATCAAAATTTTAAATTTTTTTAAAAGAGTTTAGAAATTAAAATTTTTAAAAATGAAAAAGAAATTATAAAAAATCAAAAGATAAATCTGAAAAAATTAAAAATTAAAAAGAAAAAGAAAAATAATTTTTTAAAATATAGAAATTTCAAATTAAAAATATATATATGAAATTTTGAAATTAAAAAAAATAGAAATTTAAAATTAGAATTAAATTTTTTTTTAATTTTTATTAAAAATATTTAGATTTCTTTTTCTTATTTTTTATTTTTTATAGATTTTTATATATATATATATATATAAAGTTTTCAATTTTTATAGAAATTAATATTTTGGTTTTTCATTTTTATTTTTATAATTTTTTTTAAAAAAAATGATATTTCAATTTTTTAATTTTTATTTTTTTAAAAAAGTTTTTAATTTTTATTTTTATAATTTTTTTTTGTTTTTTTGATTTTTTTGATTTTTGATTTTTTATATTTTTTTGAATTTTTTTCATGATGACGCGACATTAATGATGTGACAGTTTTGCCACGTGTCAGGCTCTGATTGAGTTTTTTTTTGCCTAGTCAACCATTAACTAACGGTGTTAGGACAAAGGGCCAATGTGAATGACGGCATGAAAGTTCGAGTACCAAAGTGACAAAATTTTTTCTTCAGGTACCAAAGGGACAAAAGGCATAAAGTACAGGGGCTAATTTATATATTAACCCCTTATGTTTCTAGCTTATATTTCATCATATTCATATGCTTGTCTTGCTGAAAAGGATTCATAATATAGGCATATTATGTGTGCTTGTTGGGAAATAATGTTAGTGCTTGATGACCTTGGTCTCCTACCAAGAGATGGCTAAGTAGGATTTATTTCCAATAAGCTAGCCTTGAGCCCATCATTTGTGCTTGCTGTAAAAATGTGTTTTCAACTTATTTTCAACTTGATTTTGGTTAGGATCAGTCAATGGTCCATAGCCAAAATCTATTTTTCAAAATAGTTAGAAGAAAACATTGTTTTACAAGTTGAGTAAGCTGATTTAGGACAATATTTTCAACATGCATATTTTGTCAAAATTAAAAACTATTTTTACCTTACTGAGTTTAGCATGTTTTGAATCTAAAATTATTTTTCTAGATTTTTTAGAATTTTTTTAAAGGATATAAAAATAGCCTTGCAAAACCGGGTTTTGGGTGGCTAAAACTAGTTTTAAAGTTAGGAAAAATCTCATTTTATTCACCAAAAGGGAGGGGTTGGCCTAAACCTATAGCTACTGTTTTGGGAGGTTTTCCATGTTATTTCAAAAATAAAAAAAATTGGTTTTATAAAAAACGAACCATGGGAAGATAAAACGAGTTTCAAAACCGAACAAAAACAAGATTTCTTGCTTTATGGCCATTCGGCCACTTTGAATGTCCACTTCAAAACTTGTATTTTTTTTATACTTATTTTGGCTTTCAAAATGTTGCATTCAAAGTTTATTTAAAGATACTCGGATGTTAATTAAGGGCATTCGAATGCCCCCTAATCCGAGCCAAAATCCATGCCCGAAATCTCTCATTTTTAATATCCAACTTAGGTTTCTTTCAAAAGGTAGTCAGACATATTTTTAGGTGTTCAAATTCCTCTTTTCAAGAGAGAAACACATTCTGTTTTCATGTATGACATATTTTAAAATGTTTTTATTTAATTTAGCATAAAAATGTATTTTTCGGTTTCCTAGACATTTGGCAAGAATTAGTTCCTAACTTTGTCGGGTTTGCCAGGAAGGTTAGGAAATTATTCAACGCACGTGTTTATGGAATCAAAAGGTATGGTTTTCGTTTTACTCAGAATTATATACGTGTCACGCGAAAAGATGTTTTTCCAAAGCTTTGTCGGATTTGCCAGGGAGTTGGTAAAATATCCCATCACGTGCCATTTATATAATTTCATCAAGAAGAAAACTCATGAAAATGAATTTCAAAATAATGATGTGTGCATATTTCATGGTCATGCATATTTCATGATATCTACATTTGCCATCTTAATCATGCAAATTCTATGTTTATGAATATTTCATGACGATGTCATTTTATGATTTAATATTCATGTTGCCATTTTTTATTATGATGTGATTGTGAATATTCTATGATGATATCATCTTCATGATTGGTGCTTATGTCATATATGCCATGTTATGTAAGTCACGTTATGAAATATTTGACATGTCATGAATCATATGACATGTCATGTATGTCATGTCATAAGTTACTTACCATGCTATGTATGTCATGCCATGAAATCTTTGCCATGTCATGTATAAAATGTAATTAATTCTCTGCCATGTCGTGATAAAGTTTGCCATGTCATAATAAAATATTTGTCATGCCATAACAATTATGCATGTTGTTTAATTTATATTTCTACCTTAGTAGTAATTTGTATATCCATGGTCATTTTTTATATATTGTTTTCAATGCATAAAAATTAATGATTTTTAACAAAAATAAGGTTATTCTCGAGTTAAAATAAATCATGAGTTCTCTGTTGGGTCTGTCGAGGAGGATATCATCAATTATCATAACGGAATATCTCTTTTTTAAAAACGAGGGTGATTTGAAGAATTCCAAAATAAATAAAAGTTTCTCTGTTTTGCCGGGCCTGCCGGGAAACATGGAAAAAATTTTGCATTACTAAATTTCAGATTACTTTCAAATAATATGATTGTTTTTTTAAAAAAAGGGAATTATTTTTAAATATCAAATATAAAACTGACTTTTTTCGAGACTAGATACAACACACGATTAATAAGATACTGTTTTATATGGGCATTGTGGAGGTGCTAATCCTTCCCCGTATGTAACCGACTCCCGAACCCGTTTTTGTTTTCTCTCTGGTTCAAAGCGCAGACTTCAAAACTAGTTTTAAAAAATATTTTAATTAATTTTGAAATGTTTTACAAAAATCGATTGTAATAGGTGACCAATCACACCTAGCCAAAAAAGATTGACGGAGACTCTATTTTCTTTTTCGAGGTTGTTTTCAAACCCTCAATTTTATTTAAGAGGAATTAAGTCGTCTTTTCCTCTTTTCTCTTTTTAATGTCTTTTTTGAGGAATTAAGTAATCTCTTTTTTAAAAACGAGGATGATTTGAAGAATTCCAAAATAAATAAAAGTTTCTCTGTTTTGCCGGGCCTGCCGGGAAACATGGAAAACATTTTGTATTACTAAATTTCAGATTACTTTCAAATAATATGATTGTTTTTTTTAAAAAAAAGGGAATTATTTTTAAATATCAAATATAAAACTGACTTTTTTCGAGACTAGATACAACACACGATTAATAAGATACTGTTTTATATGGGCATTGTGGAGGTGCTAATCCTTCCCCGTATGTAACCGACTCCCGAACCCGTTTTTGTTTTCTCTCTGGTTCAAAGCGCAGACTTCAAAACTAGTTTTAAAAAATATTTTAATTAATTTTGAAATGTTTTACAAAAATCGGTTGTAATAGGTGACCAATCACACCTAGCCAAAAAAGATTGACGGAGACTCCATTTTCTTTTTCGAGGTTGTTTTCAAACCCTCAATTTTATTTAAGAGGAATTAAGTCGTCTTTTCCTCTTTTCTCTTTTTAATGTCACCTGACGAGGATCCCACGACGGGGTTTTTCATTAAGACAGGGAGGGTCGGGTTTGGAAAGTTTGGGTCGATTTTGGGTTCGAGTCATTCGAGGTTTGACACTCGGGTTATTCGGGTTCGAGTAATTTGGGTTTGATACTCCGGTTATTCGAATTTAGGTTATTTTGGATTCAATTTATTCATTTTAAAAATAGAATCAGATTAAATTTAAACAAATTATTTAATCGAATCAAATTTGTTAGAATTTTATTGAAAGATAAAACTAAATAGGATATTATCGTGTCTCTGAAATCGTTACCTGAATCTATTTAGATATTTGTAAAATATGTAAAATTTTATGTTTGTTAAAAGGTTCGAACATTGATAAGTAACCCTTAATACTAAAAGTTTTACCAAGTCAACCAATCTTAGAACTTAAAATGATTTGCTACTAAAATTAAATCAGATTTAAGAACTTTATTTAAAAGTTTAATTATCAAATAAAATGAAATATTATGATAAATATTTATTCAAAATAAAAATATAATAATAAATTTATTATGAAATTAAATTAGTTAATTATGCTAAATATTTTAAATTTTAAATATAATATATGAAATTAAATTAATAAAAATTTTATAATAAGTAAAGATGCAATTATTAACATATTGACATACTGACATATATAATATTTTTGTATAATATATAATTATTATTATATTAATATATACATATATGATTATATGCGTGTATATATATATTTCTCTTTGTAGCTCTTTACAATAAAATAAAAAATAATTTATTTTATGAACTTAGTAGCAAGTATTGTTAAATGGACCAATATTATGATTATTGCCGGAACTAATCTAAATCATATGATAAAAGATTATAAATTTGAAATTAAAAATAACACATTTATTCTAAATAACATGCATAACGATAAGATATTAATTTATTATATATCACATGATAAAATATTATTATAATGTATATAAATCATTATAATAAAATACACATATTAAAAATCTATTTATATACTTTTAAAAAATTTCATGATAAGACTTAAGAGATTATACATTTGAAAATAAAAATAACACATTTATTTCAAAAAAAATATGTATATTAATAGAAATTATCTAATTAATTTAAATAACATGATAAGAGATTATTATACGTGATGTACTAATTATTAAAATAACATTATCATTATCAATGACCTTTTTTTTATGTATTTTATTCTACATTGCATGATAAGATGTTATAGTTTTAAAATTAAAAATAAGACAATTTAAATAATATGTATAAATATTGTAGAACCCAATTTTGTCCAAGTCTTTTAAAGCATTATTCGGGATAATCTAATTTAAACCGTGTTTGATTATTAGGTTAATCTCACTCGAAATATCTTAATATTGATCAAATATTATCTAAATCAAATTCTAGATTAAAGTTGATTTTTGGATTATTAGACATATTTTTTTATAAATTGATTCTAGTCTGAACGACTTCAGGACTTTGATTTATTTTGGGTTTGAAATTATTGCTTTAGATTTTATTTTGGATTTTGAGCCCAATATTTTTTTTAGACCCGATTATGTTTTGGGCTTTAGACTTGGACTTTGGACCGAATTTGGTTCATATCCATTTTATCTTATCTTATTTTAGTTTTTTATTTTATTTGTTTTTCCTTTCCTTTCTTTTTTCTTTTCTTTTCATTTTTTTATTCATTTTTATTTTCCTTTATTATTTTAAAAAAATATAAATAACTAATAAATAAATAAAAGAAAAGACAGATTTTGAAACTAAAAACAATTTTTGAATCTGAGACGAAAATATTTCTTTTAAAGTTAGAAATGGATTTGTAAAGAAAAAACCAAATTTAACAAAACTTAAAATTCTTATTCTAAATCCTATTTAAAAATACAACAATCATCATCAAAAAACAATCACGAAGGGAAAAATAGATTAGCAGCGAGAGATTTTTGGGGTTTTCGGTTTTGCAAAAACCTTTGAGATTTTTTTTTTGAGTTTTTGGTTTAAGGGTGTTTTGTGGTGATTTCTTTGTGGATTTTCTAAATCGAAGGAAAATAGAAGAGATTTTGGTGTTTTGATAACAAAAAGGTGGAGGTAGATTTATTTTAAAACTTAGATCTAGGATATTCTAGGATTATTTTTGAAAATCTAGTCTGGTGGAAAGATCGAAGAGGTGTCTAACGATCGAATCTTAGTATTTGGCATGTTGGAACAAATATTATATAATTTATTATAAATCATATGTATACCCATGAGAATAAAAATATATAATTTTTATTAAATTATCATAAGTAATATAACATATATTAATTTATTTAAAATTATATTATATTATAAGATTATAATCTTATTGAATTATTGTTAATTATTTTTTATTTTAAAATAATAATTATTGATCTATTTAATTATTTTATCAAAGTAAAAAAAAATAAAGAAATTTATTTATAATATATACTAATAAATATGAAAATTACAATTTAATTATAATAAAAAATATTTTTAATTACAATTAAAAAAGAAAATATATAAAATTGTAATAGTAAAAAAAAAATTAAAAGATAATTGAAGTTATAAAATTAAAATAAATTAATAATTTTGTCATATTTATTTATTTTATTAAATTAATATTTTTTAAAATAAAATTATAATTAATTTAAGTTTGGGTTATTTCAGGTTAATATTTCGAGTTATTTCGGGTTCAGGTTATTTCGTGTTTGGATCATTTCAGGTTCTGGTTATATCGTGTTTGAATCATTTCAGATTCGGATCATTTCGAGTTTGAGTTGTTCTTGGGTTCGGGTTGTTGACTTTTTATGGTCAAATCGGGTTGGATCAAGTTCAGGTTCAAGTCGATCGGGTTGATTTTTTGAGTTCGGATCAAAATTGATAGGTCTATTTGATTTCCTTCACAAAAGTGACGTCAAAATATTCTTTTCTATATTTTCTTTATTTCCTTTCTTGTGTTTTTTTGTAAGAAAATTGAGATCATAAAACTTTGTTGCATATTAAATTTATGTGATTATTATCGATATTTGAAATTTAAATGCAGTTCATATTTAAATATGTACAAAAAATATGTACCTTATATGTAAAAAAAAAATTATAATAGATATCAAAATTTAATGCATTTAAATTATGTTGATATCCATCATTCATATTCATATTAAGAGTGATAAAAAAAATAGTAAAATATAAACCCAACAACTATCATACAATAACTCATAACTTATAATATTATTTAACATAGTTTTCTTTTACCATTTCACCATCACAATATTTTTCTGTTAATTCAATACATAAAGTTTAAAAAATAATTCCACTTACATCAACCCATCTCATATAATTATTCAATTTTTTAATTTTTACCGATCATTTATCAATACAATTATTTTTTTAATTCTATAATATAAAAAATAAAAAAATAATATGACCTTATTTTGCAAAAAAAATTAAAGAACCAATCATTATACGACACGTGACTCAAAATTTAGAGTTATTTAAATAGTACCAATTAGACCTGACAATTTTGAAAACGACACAAGAAAAATAACTAAAACACAACATGATACAAAAAATAACACGAGCACGATAAGAATATACGAATGTATCAAAATTTATATAAAACGAATTATTAACTTGTCAAAATTTCTATAAATATATAATACTTTAAATACGATTATGACAAAAAAAAAACACGAAAACATGAATCTTTTTTTTTTTTTTTTTTCTTTCCTTCCCTTTTTTTTTTTTTTTTTCTTTCTTTCTTGATAAAAAATAAAAGCTTGTAAAAAAAAATAAAGTGATTCTTTGCCACACGTGGAAAGCAATCGCAATCCAATTTCCCTTCAATTGTTTGTACAATTGAAGGACTTAGTTTAATATAACTAGATAGATGTTCGCGTTTTATTGTGAGCCTGTTATCGGGTTTGAATTGACACTTTGTAATAAATTTGAAAGATAAAAAAGTAAGAGAAATAAAAATAATTTAGAAAATAATAATTCCCATCATTATACGACACCCGATATAAAATTTAAAGTTATTTAATATGGTCAATTAGATCCGACAATTTTGGACATAACGTAATTTTTTTTTTTTGAGTAATGGACATAACATAATTATACGATACGAATATAACATGGAAAAAATAATTAAAACACGACATGAAAATAAAATAAAAATGACACAAATACACGAACGTGTCAAAATCTACATAAAAAGAAATATTAACGTGTCAAAAATTATATAAATATATAATAGCTTGAATACGATTATGACAAAAAAAATAACACGAACACAACGATACGTGACACAAAAGTGAGAGTTATTTAAATAGTGTCAATTAGACTTGATAATTTCAGACACAACATGATTATATGACACGAATAGAATATGAAAAAATAATTAAAACATGACACGAAAAATAACATGAACACGACACAAATATACGAATGTGTCAAAATCTGCATAAAACCAATTATTAACGTGTAAAGTTTATATAAATTTATAATACTTTAAACACACGATAAAATAACACAAACACATTACGAACATATATTTTTTCTCTAAATTGAATCATTATGACAAATTATGCAAAATATGGGATGAATTGAGACACGACACATACACATAAGAATTTCTCTAGATTGAATCACCATGATCAATTATGCAAAATAATTAGATGAATTGAAAACGACACGAATACAATATGAAAAAAAATAATTAAAATACGGCACGAAGGATAACATGAATACAAAATAAATACACGAACGTCTCAAAAATTACATAAAACAAATTATTAACATATACAAATTTATAATACTTTAAACACACGAAAAAATAACACGGATACACATAGTTGTCAAAATCTACATTAAACGAATTATGAACTTGTAAAATTTATATAAATTTATAATACTTTGAACACACGAAAATAACACGAGCACGAATACTTTGAACACACGAAACAGTAACATGAATATGACACGAAAAATAACATGAACACGACACAAAATATTTGAAACCGAAAAAATCCGAATCCGAGAAGGTACGAACCCGAAAAGACCCAAACCTGATATGATCCAAACCTGAAATAACCCAAGGTCCAAAATATCTCATTAGTATTAATCAGAAGACAAAACAAACATAAAAATATTTTAAAATGACCTAATTAATCCCAAAATCATATGGCAAAATTCCAAATACCATAATTAATCCCCAAACTATAGCTTATGACATGTATTATGTTGTAAAAAAGAATGTGATACCACAAACAATTAACCCCTAAACTATAACTAATGACTTGTATTATGTGACAAAATAATATTTAAAAATCCTAAATTCTCAATTCTCAATCCTCATCCATTTGAATATTGCTTTTAATGTAAGTATAGATATTGTAATAGATGTAATAGATAATATAATTAATATTATTTATCTTTTATTATTTTATATTTAATAATAATTTAAATTTAATAATTTATTAATATTTTTGTTTTATTGTTTATATTTAATAATAACTTAAATTTAATTTAATTTAATTTAATTTTATATTTTATTATTTTATATTTAATAATAATTTAAAATTAACTTATTTGTTTATTTATTTGTTTGTTTAGATTTATTTGTTTATTGTTCATGAACATATTTTTATTTGTTCGCGAACATGTTTGATTATATGTTCATGAAAATGTTCGTTTAATATTCGCAAATAAGTTCATTTAATTTAAACGAATGAACTTGAACACACTCACTTTTAAATGAACCGAGTTCGAATATAATTTTAAAATTCTTAACGAACACGAATCGAATACAAACAGACTAAAAAATAAACAAACAAATACAAACAAAAATCTATTCGTTCAAACCTGACTAATTTACGGTCTAGATTTATATTTGATGTACTGACAGTTGATATATTTATACACTAACAGTGAATCAAATTATGTCACTTCATTACAAAATTTTAAAAATAAATATAAATAATTTTATTTTTAATGAGATAACATCATTTAATTTATTAACAATATATAAATTTATACACGATCGATGCATTAAATATAAATTCTTTACGGTCTATAGAAATGTTACCCCGATTTATAAGGTAATTATCCATACATATATGGGCTTTATGTAGCTAATGAAAAAAGAAAAAAAAAGTCAACCTTTCTCTAAATGGTTAACACTTAGTTCTTTTTTTAACATGAAATGAATTTCTAAAATTGGTTAGGATGATTTTGGACTTCGAGGTTGATTTTCAGTAAGTTTTGACATTTCAAGCTGAATATGTGGTGAATTTAATATTTTAAATTTGTTTGGACAATTCTCAAGGAAAGAGAAAGGAAAAGAGAAGAAAGTAGAGGGCAGCGATAGGGGGAGGGGGTTCTGAAATATTCAAGAAATTTATGTATCCAGGTCAAAAAGAGAGATGAGTTTCGGCAGGCTGGAAGGATCTTTGGCTAGATTATTTGTTTTATATTCGTATTACTTTTTTTTATCATAATTCTATTTAAGATATTATATATTTATATAATTTTTTGATACTTTAATAATTCATATTATATAAATTTTAACACGTTTATATATTCGTGTCATGTTCATATTATTTTTAGTATTATATCATATTTTAATTATTTTTTCGTATCGTATAATCATATCGTATCCAAAATTAATGATTTTTTTTTTGTTGGACACTTCAGGTGGATCCAAGTAGAAGACCAACCAAAATGGAAGCATTAGAGGCTTTCTCGTTATTCTCTCTCTCATGCTTAACTCAATATTTGAAGGTTGAAGGAAAACGAGGGATAAGGTTAATGTAAGTAAGTTGATGGTCTGAGAAAGGATAAAGCATAAAATAGTAGGACATGAGGGAAGAGGAAGGATACATGTATTGGTTTAATTTAATTGATTAATTAATAATTTAATAATTGTAATATGAGTCATTATTAAATATTAATTAATTATATTAAACCGATAATTAACCAATTTAACATCTTAATGCATATACATGCTTATTTGTCAAATTCCAATAATTATTTTGCAATTACATATAATTAAATTATATCACCTTACGTTTGTACGCTAGTGTCAAGTGATAAGAAAAAATTACTTGCATGCAACAATGTCCAAGCATTATGCACATAAATAGTATCTATTTCTGTAATTTACCTACAAGAAATTAATTTTTTTCATGAATTATTATTTTATAGACAAACACTTAAATTTACAAGCACAATTTGATGAATCCCATATTTTCATTTAATATTTTTTTTTTGAAAATATATTTATTTAATAATTAATTAATGAAATAAAGGTGAACTTTATCAATGCACTATGCATCAATATTGAATTTTGTTTTTATACTTCAATTTCGTTGAATTTTTCTACTATACATTTAATTTTGTTAAATTTTGTCACTCTACTTTCAATATCGTTGATTTTAAAATATGAAAAAATAAAAATATAAAAATTTGTCATTTTAATTAATAAAATATTATGTGAAATATTTTAATTTCATTATTTTTTTTGTCCAATAATTAATAAAATTAAAAATACAACGACAAAATTTTTCATTTGCATCAACAAAATATTGTTTCTATTATTTGTTATCGAATAATCAACAAAACTAAAAATACAATGATAAAATTTAACGAAATTGAAATAGAGGATCCAAAATTCAATATCGACTAACAAAATTCACCTTTTTCCTTTAATTAATTTATTAAATCTTATCAATATAATATAGTGAGACACATATTAACTCTCTACCCACCACTAGTGTATAGAATAGTTTTCCTTTTTTCATACAAAATTCACCACTAGACATTGCAAAAACAAACAAACACTTATCATAAAACAATTAAAAGAACTGTGGGGAAGCAAAATACTCCAAAGTAGAAACCTTTAAAGAAAAGAAAAGAGAGCTTAATTAGTGCAAAGAATCTTATAAACTACAATAAAAGTTATCCCTCAATTGGTGGGTAATTTATCAATTAGTTATCCAATTGAGAGTAATTTTGTATCTGTTATTTATTTTTTTAGATGATAGAAAAAAGAAAGAAAGGAAAAAGAAAGAAAGAGAAAGAAGAAAGGAAGGAATGGAAAGGAGATAAGACGGAAAGAGAAAAAAGAAAAGAAGAATTTATGTATTCGTATCGTGTTTGTGTTATTTTTTGTGTCATAAATGTATTCAAGTTATTATATATTTATATAAATTTTGACAAGTTAATAATTTGTTTTATATAAATTTTGACACGTTCGTGTATTCGTGTCTTATTTTAGTTATTTTTCTCATGTCATGTTCCTGTCGTATAATCATGTTGTGTCTGAAATTGCCAGGTCTAATTGGCACTATTCAAATAACTTTCAATTTTGTGTCACGTGTCATATAATGATTGGTTCTTTAATTTTTTTTTTAAATAAGATCATATTAATTGTTTGGTTTTTATATTATTGAATTAAAAAATTAATGTATTGATAAATAATTTGTATTATATATATTTTGATACATTCGTGCATTCGTGTCGTGTTAGTGTTATTTTTTCGTGTTGTATTGTGTTTTTGTTATTTTTTTGTGTCGTGTTTGTGTCGGTGTTTGAAATTGTCAGGTCTAATTGGCATTGTTCAAATAACTTTTAATTTTGTGTCAATTTCGTTTTATATAAATTCCAACACGTTCGTGTATTCATGTCGTGATCATGTTATTTTTCATGTTGTGTCGTATTTTAGTTATTTTGTCATGTCATGTTCATGTGTGACATTATTCAAATAACTCTTAATTTTATGTCACGTATTGTATAATAATTGGTTTTTTTTATTATTTTTAAATAAGATAATATTAATTTTTTGATTTTTATATTATTGAATAAAAAATTACTGTATTAATAAATTATCGGTAAAAATTAAAATATTGAATAATAATATGAGATTGGTTGATGTAAGTAATTTTATTTTAAGCTTTTGATGAATCAAAAGAAAATAAAATATTATGATGATTAAATAGTAAAAAAAACTATGTTAAATGATGTTATAAGATATAAATTATTGTATGATAGTTGTTAGGTTTATATTTTATAATTATTTTTAATATGAATAGATATTATGGATATCAATATAATCTAAATAAATTAAATTTTGATATTCATCTTAGTTTTTTTGCATATAATGTACATATAATGAATTAGATTCATATATTCGTATTGTATTTGTGTTATTTTATATCTATATCTTATTTTAAAAGTTATCCTCATATTTGACATAGTTTGTCATAGTAATTCAATTTTAACTCTAAATTCATGTTATTTTTTTGTGTCATAATCGTATTCAATATATTATCAATGACAATAAAACCGAAGCAACGCGAAGATTTGTTGATTAATTCTCACATGGCCACCTTTGTATTTGAGAACCTAATTGAAATAGAATAGCAGTACTTTATGCACATATTGCATAATGAATTAAATGCTGTTTCCGTTAGACCTGTCACTTGGGAAGGTGAGATTGGTTTTGGATCAGGTCAATTCAAGTTGAGTTAATTCGAATCTTAAAATTTTTGGGTCTTTTTCGAGTTGGAATCATTTTAGGTTTGGGTCACTTTGATTCGGGTCATTTCGGATTCGGATCGTTTCTGGTTCGGATCATTTTGAGTTCGATTCAATCGGTTTTGATACTTGGGTTATTCGGGTTTGAATCATTATGGTTCAATTCATTAATTTTAGAATCAAATCAGATCAAATTTAAACAAATTATTTGATAGAGTTAGATTTAATTAAAATTTTATTGAAATATAGAAAATAAATAATAAATAATATTTAAAAATAAAAATTGTAACTTTTAATAAAAATAAATATCTATCTATCTCGATTTTCAGATTCGAGCATACTCGGGTAATTTTTCGAATTTGAGTATCCATTTTACTTAAACGGGTATTATCGTTTAACAATTTTTTAGTAAATATCAATAGCAAAATGTGTATTATCTATCTCAAATGTCATCAATAATAATTTTTTATATGTTGAAAGATGAAGGATAAAAAAAAAAAAATTATGTTTTTAGTAAATAAACATTAAAATGGAAATGAGTATTTTTTCGAAATTTTTTCTAAAATGGATTTTTAAGGAAAATTACAAGTATCAATTATTCTTTAAAACGTCTTGAGTAAAGATGATTAGTACAATATTGCCAAAAATATTAGATTGTCTCAAAAATCATTTTTGCATAGATGATTTTTTCTAAAAATAATCATCCATAAATAACTACCAAAATTTTTTCTTCTAAAAAAAAGAAGAGGAAGAGAAAGGAAAATAAAAAATTAATTCAAAATTAATTCATGTGCATTACATTTTTAATTGTTTCCATCATTTGCATTAATGGGAATTATAAAGATGAATATGAATCTCCGATGACGGAATTCTAAAAAACACAAAAGTCCAATGAAATCTTGAGGTGAAAAAAATTATATTAAATACTATTAAAAGTATTGGAATATTTAGTGAGACTTTTCAATATAAAAAATTCTCATTAATTTTAAAAAATTAAAAGTTTTTGTCTTCATAAAAAAAGGGAAATAATTTAAAAATAGTTTTTAAAAGAAAATCAAGGGAATTATTTTCAAATATAAAATTAAGATTTTTTTTTTATCAAGGACAAAAGATAACACGTAATTACGTTTTTTCAAATGGGTGCCGTGGAGGTGCTAACACTTTCTCCACACGTAATCATACTCCTAAAACCAAATTTTGTTTTCGCGGATCAAAATTATCTTTTTAATAAATCTTATTCAATTTTATGATTTTATTAAAAAGATCATTTTTCTTAGGTGGCCAATCATACCCAAACAAAAAAGATTGGTGGCGACTCCTTGTGTGTGTTTTTTTTTTTTTTTTTAAATCGGCTAGCAGTTGAAAAACCGTTATGACGATTATCAAAGATTTTCACACATTTTTCTTCCTTTTTTTGAATTATTAATTTATTTTGAGAATATTAAAAAAATAAAAAAATAAAAAAAATAATAATAATAATAAGAAAATGGATATGGATATGGCTCAGTTTCAAGAAAATCTGAAAATCGGACTTGTTTTGAGCAAAACCGGATTTCGGAAGCAAAAAAAGCAAAATTGGAAAATTTAGGAAAAATAGCAAATGAACTCCAAAAATTCTGAAAATTGCAGATCTCATTCTTAAATCATTTCGAAGAGATTGGCGAAAGAAAATCTTGATTCGGAGTTCGTTTGCAAAATGGCCAAATCCCGGATCCCCTATACAGAAATTCAAGAAGATAAATCCCGAAAAAATAGCAAATGAACTCCAAAAATTCAGAAAATTTGCAAATCTCATTTTTAAATTATTTGAAAGAGATTGGCGAAAGAAAATCCGGATTCAGAGTTCGTTTGCTAAATGGCCAAATCCCGGGCCCATTATGTAGTAATTCAAGCAGATAAATCCCGAAAAAATACCAAATGAGTTCCAAAAATTATGAAAACTTTCAGATCATACTTCTAAATTATTTGGAAGAGATTAGTGAAGAAAAATCTGGATTTGGGGCTCGTTTAAAAAATGGTAAAATTTGGGAGCACAAAAAGGCAATTTTAGAAGAAAAACAAATAAATAGCAAATGGACTCGAAAAATTTTGAAAACCTCCAGAATTCAATTTTTTATTATTTTGAAAGTATTGAAAAAATAAAATTTGAATTTGGAGTCCGTTTGCTATTTATTTATGTTCGGGGGGGGGGGAAAAATGTCATTTTACCCAAGAAACCGAAAAGGGCTTTTCTTGCCTTTTTAAAAAATGAAGCATGGGCTAGAAGAAGAGGGGTCAGCCGGACAAGGCCCAAGGATGGGAAAATATTTTTTGATTTTCAATCAAATGGCCAACAATGAAGAGGAAGGTAGTTATTTTTTTGATCAAACCTTTGTAATTAAGCCACATGGGCCAATGCATGAAGGGGGAGAGTGTCAACATAATGGCTTAAGATTCTTGAACAGCTGTAATTGTGGATAGCTGATTGCCTAATCTAAGGGTGATAATTTCACATTTTAAACATCTTGTATCAATAGCCTTTGGATCAAAATTGGTTGGAAGAAAAATGATAACATCCTAGCATAGAGAGGGCCATCCACTACAAGGAAGGGGGGTCTCTCTCTTTCATTCACTAGCTATTCACTCTCTATTTTCACTCTTGTTTTGGCTGATTTTCTCTCCATTGTTGAAAGGCAAAAAGAAAAGTTTAGAAAAGAAAAGAAAGTTAGAAGAGAAAAAGCTTGCAATATAGCTTTTAGAGGTTGCTTTAAGCACCATACTCTTGCACTTTCTTTGATTTTCCATTCTTGATTTGCTATTTTCATTTGATATTTGGTGAGTTTCTTTTGATTTTTTTTTTTTTAAAAATAAGTGTTTTTAATATTCTTATTTAAGTTCCTTCTTGATTCTTTCTTGTAAAAAGCTTTCGATTTTTTTCCTTTTCTTTTTGAGTTGGCCGAATGGCCTAGTATTTTTGGTAGTTGCTGTTTTACTTCTTTATTTCATGATTCTAATGATATTTAACAAGTTTTGATGTTTTAAATCTTCTTCTAATGCACAAACATGAAGCTTGTTTTAATTTGGTTGCTTGCTTTTTTCCATTTTTGAGTATATTATCTTGTTATCATGTTTATTTTACTTGTATTGCATTTTTGATTTTCTGTTTTCACAATATTTAAGTTTGTTTATGTTTTACAATTTGTAATCCATGTGTTTGAGAAAATGCCTATTGGTTTTCATGTCTTTATTTTATATTTGCATGATTTGAGCATTATTCTTTAGCTATGCATGTTAGTATATCATGTGTTTGTGAAAATGCCATGCTCATTTTAAGCATGAGACCATTCGGTCACCCTCATGTTATATGCTTTGTGTGTGCATTTTTGTTATGTTAGTTGATAGGTTTGCATTCTCATGATTTTTGATTGTGTATTTTGTTTAAGAATGCCATATGTTTGTGTTATTGCCATGCATTTTTTAGGTTTAGGATTGGTTTGCTTTGCCATGCATATTCATGCATTTTAGACCTAGGTTGCATTAAATGCCATGCAAGTTCATTTAGGTCTAGGTCATTTTATTGATGCCATGCATTTTTCATGTCATTTAGGTTTTCAATGATGCATTTAATGCATCATATTTGCTATATTTTTCATGCATTTCATGTCCTTGCCACATGATTTATGACTTAGACCAATCAATGGTTCAAAGTCATGCTCATTTTGAGCATACTTGTGGAAAATTAAAGAGTTGTCAAATTGATTATTCTACCTTTATGAATTTGTTTACTTAGCTAATTTTTGCCTAACTTTTCAAAAGTGTTAGCTACTGCTTGTGAGTCCTTAGGAGAGTCTCTAACATTTTTAATTTGATTTTTAAGTGATTTTATCAAAGGCAAAAAAATATGTTTTGACAAAACAGTTTTTTCACCCAGTACTCATACTTTCCTGATTTTTCTGGGTAGTCATCTTTAATCATAAAATTAACCCGATTTTTTCTCGTGTATTTTTACATGTCCTGAGTCTCCAGTAGTTGTTTTATATTTTTTTGAATATTTAAAAATAAGGTAAAAAATCGTTCTTTAAAACTGGACAATGGAGTCAGAATTGAATTTGAAGAAAATTCATTTTTCTGTTTTGGCTAAGTTACTTAGAGGGGGCTGATTAGGAAGTTTAGATACTGTCTTAGAGTAGTTTCTAAGCCTTTTTAAACTCTAAAATTGATTTTATAAACCTCGGGTTAAGGGTGGTCAAGTCCGAGATTTTAAACTTATGAAATTAGAGCCATTTAAAAATGGGTTTAGTTAGGTTTTATTTTTAATCTAAGCTTTTCAAAATTGTTTTCAAACAATCACAAAATATTTTGTTTTTAGAATATTTAATTTGATATATTTTCCTAAGGTAGCCGGATATCTTTTTAGATATACAAATTTTCTTAATTAAAGGAAAAAATACATTCTCATGCATTGCATTTTCCATATTCATGCATACTATATAATATGTGATTTTTGCTATGATAATTTCCATGGTGTTGTAATTAATTATTATTTATATTTTGATGTTATGTTGTTTATTATATGGTTTTGAATTTTTTTCATGATATCCTATGCTTTTATTTAGTTATTTATTTTCGTCACATTATTTAGCATTTACTATGTTCATGTATTATTATTTTCATTTTTATTTTCATGCATTTTATATGATAGCATTATTTTATGTTTCATGTCATTTAGATTATATGCCATATCATTTATATTTGCCATGTCATTTAAATTATTTCATTTCATATAGAATATATTATGTTACCTAGGTCATTTCATTTAGAATATATTATGCCACTTAAGATATTTCATTTCATTTAGAATATATCATGTGACTTAGGATATTTTATTTCATATAAATATATTATGTTACCTAGGTCATTTCATTTCATTTAGAATATATCATATGACTTAGGATATTTCATTTTATTTAGAATATGCTATGACATTTAAATTATATCATACCATTTAGGTTGCATTATATTATCTAGACTTTGCTATGTCATTTTATTTATATCACACATATTCATATTCATATATATTTTAAATGTTTTGAAAAAGGTAATGATTTTCAATAAAATAAAGATATTCCTGAATTAAAATAATTCATGAGTTCTGCTGGGTTTGCTGGGGAGGATATCATCAATTATCATTAATAACGGAATATCTTCTTTAAAACGAGAATGATTCGGAAAGTTTTTTTTTTTTCAAATTAATAAAAATTTCTATATTTTGCCACGTTTGTTGGGGAATATAGGAAAATTTTGAATTAATAAATTCCGAAATATTTTCAGTAAAAAAAAATGGAATTATTTTTCTTTAAATTTGGAATTAACTTGAAATACTAAATTAAAAATTGATTTTTTACCGAGACTTGAGATAACACATGATTAATGAGGTACCGTTTTATACGGGCGTTGTGGGGGTGCTAATCCTTCCCCACACGTAATCGAGTTCCAAACCCGATTCTTCGATTTTCTCTGGTTTAAAACGCAGACTTGAAATTGGTTTTAAAAACATTTTAATTAATTTTAAAATATTTTAAAAAATCGGTTTTAATAAGTGGCTGATCACACCTAGCTAAAAAATATTGGTGGCGACTCCATGTCTTTTTCAAGGTCATTTCCAAAACCTTCATTTTTCAAGAGGAATTAAGTCGATTTTTCCTCGGTTTTTTTTAATGTCACGCTTAACGAATATAAAGTCTTGCGATGAGACTTGTTATTTTTTAGGTTGCGACAGCTTGGCGACTCCACTGGGAGATATAGAGAGTCAGACCTAGAATTAGTCGTGTGTTATCAAAGTCTCGGTTTTGTCGGTTTAATTGGTATTTAATTTTAATTCCCACACTTTAAAAAAAAAAGGATAATTTTAAAAATAATAAAATGTTTTTAATATGTCCATATTCATATGCATACATATTATAATTGTTCTCTGGTTATTTTGGTGCATATATTCATTTATTGATTAATTGATGACTTATGTTATTTAATCTTGTTGGGGCATTTAGAATAAGGGATGTATAATAGGTGGTGAAAGGTTTGTTATTTCTCCTCACACACTACATGTGCATTTGCATATCATGAGCCCTATACCCGGGTTCCGTCCTTTTAGGTGTGAGCAAAGTAACTAAGCCTTCGTGATTAACAATCTGCATGGGCTAGTGAAACACTTCCGGAGTACTAAATTTCCTAAGCCTTCGTGATTAACAATCCGTATGGCTAGGGAAATAGACTCTAACAAATTGAACCCGCTTTTATCGGGGTGCCTTACTAGCCTTCACCGGCGACAGTGAGGAACAATTCGAGGCTTTTAGAACTTATTCACCTTCATATAGTAAACCTAGGCGAAACCATGTCGGATTTCCAATTAGATACCCCGAAGTTAAGAACACATGGAGGAATATTTCCAATCCTTTTACCTTCTATTCTACTTTCCGAATAAGTTTATTTTTTAAAATCGGACAATGATGAACGTACATCACAATGCCCGTAATAAGTGTTGGTGTGTCGTCCCAAGGGTGTTATAATGCCGAAATTTTGTTGGCATCCTCGGGGATAAATATTGTTTTGAATTATATGTTTTTTGTATTATTTGAATTTATACCCGTTACTAATCATTTTCTTTTTCTTTTTCTTTTGTTGTTGTTGTTGTTTTTTTTTTTTTCGCATTCTTGTAATCATTTTTTTTTGCACATGGAAGGTTATTGGTCTCGAGATAATATTCAACCAAAAGGGCTTCCAAGGAGGGTCAAAATGTCTCAGTGGTCGAGAAGCATTTAGAGGTTAGGAAATAGTCCGAGAAAGGTCAGCAGGATAATGGGGATTGTTTGAAATTGGGATATGTGTCAGTATTGCTAGCCGAGGTTGATCTTACTATCAGGCAAAATGATCTCCAGGAATTGATGGATATATGGAATCAATGGAACATATCAGAAAAAGAAGCCTTCACTCGGACTTATGGGGACATAGCACTGTTAGTTCAGGTTAAGGTTAGTGGTGAGGTGATCCGGGCTGTGGTGCAATTTTGGAATCCTGCTTATAGATGTTTTACCTTCAACCGAGAGGATATGACTCCAATCATAGAGGAATATTCGATCTTGCTGCATATTGAGAACGTTATTGCCGGTCGTATTTATTTGAAGGATACAAAGACGCCGGGTTTCAAGAAAAATGTGTCTAAGATTCTGGGAGTGGAAAGAAATTGGGTCGAAAGCCATGTTGTCCGAAAAGGGGTAAGCTACTGTATATCATGGGATATTTTACGGATCTTAATCCATAGCCATTCAAGTAAGGAGACAGTTAGGAATATTTTTGCTTTGGCTATCTATGGTTTAGTTATCTTCTCAAAGACATTAGGGTATGTGGATGTGGCGATATTTGATGTTTTTGAGAGGCTTGAGCAGAGGATAAACCTAGCCCTGACAATTATAGCAGAAACAATCAGATCGCTAAATTTCTATAGACGAAAAGGAAAAGGGCGTTTTATAGGTTGTATATAGCTTCTTTACATATGGGTTCAGAGCCATTTTTGTAAACAAGAAAATTTCCCTCTTCATTCGTATTGGAAGTCTTTTGCACAAATTGGTGAATTTGTTAAGAGGGATTGGCTTGAAAATAGGACTGAGGAACAATGGATCAACATATTCCGGAATATCAGGGCTGAGATGATAATTAGGAGAGCTCCATGGATAGCTCCTATGCCGACATTGTATAAGTGTGGAGATAAAGCTTCTGTTCCATTATTGGGAGTATGGGGAGGAGTGAGATATGCACCACTGCTGGTACTAAGACAATTAGAATCTCGTCAGTTTACTCCTATGACCCATGACCTTAGTAATTTGGAATTTGCTTATGGGGAAGACAGATACTTGGGAAAGGTACGTGAGATTGTAGTAGCATGGAAGGAAACTCATCGGGTAGAGGTAGCTAGATAAGCCGACATCGTCACACCTGATTACCTGGTATGGAGGGAATTAAGGGTTAATGATAGGTTGTTGACATCAGATGGAAAAGAGGTCCAGTTCATGAGTCCACCACCTAAGGAAGTGCCATCAGAGTTAGAAATTGCAAGGGCAGAATTCGAAAAAGAAAAGGCCCAAATGAGCAAGGAAATTTCCCAATTGCAAGAAGAGCTTGAGGATATTAAAAATAAGGAATCAGCTCGAGAAAGAGAAAAGGAAAAGATCAAGAGAGAAAGGGACACTGCTAAGAGTGATCTTCAAGAATTACACTTGGAGAACAAGAGGTACCGCTTCGAGCTCAGATTTGAGGGGACCCTCAAGACTTTCAGAGAATGGGAGCAAGAGGTCAAAAACCTCAAGAAGAAGAAGAACTATTGGAAAGAGAGAGAAAAGCATGAGGAAGCCCGAGCCAATCAACTGGAGAAACAAGCTAAGAAAGCTTACACAGTGATGCTTCTGCTGACATGTCAAAGGGTCGTGAACAAGTAAGGGTCAGATGGAAGAGCAAGGCAATTAAAAGAAGACAGTGAAAAAGGTCCAAGATCCGAGGAAGTTACTATAGGACCGGTGTTTTGTAATAGCTTTTTTAAATTAGGATAGACAGATTATCAGATTGTCTTAAGCAAGTGATCTTTTATCTTTGATGTATTTAGTTCCAGGAAATCAATGAAAGACCGTTTGGTTGGAATTATCTCGGGGCCAATACTTTTAAATGCATTCATCATTCATTTGTTCTTTCCTTTATATATTTTGTTTGTTCATTCATTCATTTATTCTTTATAAATTGTTCATACACTTAGTCATTTATTTGTTTGTCCATTCATTTATGCTTTATAATTATTCATTCATATTCATACACTTAGTCATTTACTTATTTGTTCATTCATGAACATTTAGTCATTTATTCATTCATTCATTTTTATAAAATAAAAAATGTGTCAATAATTTCTAATCCATGGTTTTTAAAACTAAAGGTACAATTGGTCGCACTCAGAAAGAATCAGACTTTCGACACCCCTACAATACTCGATCTCAAGCAAGAGCTATGGAGAACGATCAGCTTGCTAGAATTGAAAGGATGGAAAGAATTCAAAAGTAACTGCAAGAACAATTGGCTAAGTCTCAAGAGGAGTCACGGGAACAAATGACCAAACTCATGGAGATGATGAGTACCATGATGAGGCAGAAGTGGCCAGGAGAAAATTCAGTTACAGGAATGGGGGCAGTAAACCAGGAAGACCGACCAGAGGTGGTACAGAAGAATGGCCAGGCATCCCATCCTGTGGGAAATGAACTTCCGACTGGGGCAGCATCCTATATTTACATCAACCAGCGGCTGAAGCACAAAATTTTGGTCCTAAAAGGGGTAATATTGGGGTTGATCCAATTGATGTGAACATTGACTTTGAGGAATTGGCTGAAAAGGAAAGGGCAAAGATGAATGAGCTGAAAAGGGTTGAAACGGCAGAATCCCAGAAAAAATATCAGCTGTTGGAGGAAAGATTGAGGGCAGTTGAAGGGGTGAACCTATTTGACAGTCTGGATACCAAAGAAATAAGTTTAGTGCACGGTCTGGTGATTCCTCCAAAGTTCAAAGTACCAGACTTTGAAAAATATAACGAAACTACCAACCCATCAACGCATCTGACCATGTAATGCCTAAAGATGACCGGACATGATGAAGATAAAAAATTGCTTATCCACTGTTTTCAAGATAGCTTGATAGGGTCCCCAACTTGGTGGTATAACCAACTTACCCATATGAAGATCAGTTCCTGGATGGATATAGCAAAAGCTTTCATGGAACAATACAAGCATATGATGAACATGGTGCCTGACCGTCTAACTCTGCAAAACATGGAAAAGAAAGCTACTGAAAGCTTTAAAGAATATTCTCAGAGATGGAGAGACATGGCTACACAAGTACAACCTCCTTTGACCAACAAGGAAACTACAGTGCTTTTCATCAATACCTTGAAAGCACCTTATTATGATAAACTGGTGGGGAGTGTCACCAAGGACTTTGCAGATATGGTGATATCCGGGGAGATGATAGAGTCTGCCATTAAGAACGAAAAAATGGAAGGGGGTGAGTCTGCTACCCCAAAGAGGGTTTTCCCTGCAAAGAAGAAGGAGGAGACACATGCAGTCAGTTTCAATCAATACCCATATACGCCTCCTACACCATATACACCTCCAAGGCCCTATACTCCTACTACATCTTATGCACCTCCTACACTTTACACACCTTACCCGGGGTATAATCCTTACTACCTAATGTGAACCACCTTACCCAAAATCCATTCCCCTATACCAATATACCACAACAGCCGTTTCCAACTGGTATATCCCCACAAATAACCCTTCCTCGAAATAATATCCCAAATACTCAAGGTCCCGCGCGCAATGACTATCGTTCACCAAGGAACGATCAAAAACCCTAGTTTGATCCCATTTCTACCACCTATGGTGAGCTATATCCTAAATTACTGCAAGGCCAACTTGTCGCGCCAGTATATCTTAAACCTTTGACCCTACCATACCCAAGGTGGTACAATGCAAATACCAACTATGCATATCATGCAGGAATTCAAGGGTTTTCTACTGAGGATTGTATTGCCTTCAAAAAGAAAGTCTAAAGTTTAATCAATACCAGAGTTGTGAAGTTTGGGTCAAAAAATGGGCCGAATATAGCGGGAAACCCATTGCCCGATCATGCTGAGAATCGAGTAAATACAGTATTGACAGGGGAAGTCAGAAGGATAAAAAGGGATGTCAAGGAAGTCAAGACTCCGATGTTAACAGTATGGGTCGAGATGGTTAAGATAGGAATGGCGGGGGATGCAGACAATTTAAAAATGGTTGCAAAGAGGGTGTAGAATTGGTCCCCGTTCCATAAATATAGAGGTCATATCATACAGGACTGTGGGGACTTTCAGGCTAAAGTCCAAAAGATGATGGATGATGGAGAGGCCTAGTTTTACGAGGAGACAGAGGAGGAAGTAGAGGTTATTGAGAACGCAGTTGGTTATGGAATAGGAAGACCTTTAATCATCTATTATGATGAACCAGAGAAGACTACTCCGATTGTTGAGGAAATTGTGTCCAAGCTAATCATAGATTTGCCTTTTTCCTTTTCATACAAGGAAAACAAAACTACACCATGGAAGTATGACTGCAGCATGGTTATGCCCGGGTCATCAAGTCAACAAGATATTACAGGCGTGGGGCACTTAACACGAAATGGAAGGTGTTATGCTCTTGTGGTTGTTGAACAGGGATCAACAAGAAAGTATGGAGGACTGGATAAAGGGAAGAAAATAGCTGAACCAATCCATATTGAGATGGATTTGTCTAAAGAAGCAAAGAGGGGATTAGCCTCGGTAAACAGGATAAAAGAACCGGTGAATGAGAAGGAGGCCTGCTAGTTTTTAAAGTTCATAAAACATAGTGAGTATAATGTGGTTGAGCAATTGCAGCGTCAGCCAGCAAGAATTTCCATCTTATCTTTGCTATTAAACTCAGAGCCATACAAAAATGCCCTGTTGAGAGTGTTAAATTAGGCATATGTGGCTAACAACATATCAGTAGAAAAGTTAGACAGGCTGGTGGGAAACATTACGGTAGACGATCATATATATTTCAGTTATGATGAAATACCACCCAATGGTATTGGGTCCACAAAGGCTCTTCACATAACAACCACCTGCAAGGGGCATATACTATAAATGGTGCTTCTGGATAATGGTTCTTCATTAAATGTAATGCCCCTGGCAACCCTGTCTAAGTTTCCGGTTGATATGTCTTAGATGTTACCGAGTTGCACAGTAGTCAGGGCTTTCGATGGTACAAGGAGAGAGGTAATGGGAACTATTGAGGTTTCTCTGGAGGTAGGCCCATGTACCTATACGGTGAACTTTCAGGTCATGGATATTAATTCGTCCTAATTGCTTGTTGGGAAGGCCGTGGATACATTCAGCAGGGGCTGTACCCTCGTTTCTCCACCAAAAGCTGAAATTTGTGATGGAGGGCCGTTTGGTCACTGTATCAGGAGAAGAAGACATAATAGCCTCTGCATCTATCGAATCTCCTTATGTTGAACCCAATGAAGATGCCGTAGAATATTCTTTTCGGTCTTTGGAATTCGTAAATGCAGTTTTCGTCACTGAAGGATGAAAAATTCCAAAGCCAAGGTTGTCCAAGAACACAAGGCTGGGAGTAAGAACCACAGTGGGAAAGGGCTGCAGGGCTGGGAAAGGGCTTGGAAAATATCTTCATAGGATGGCTTGAGCAATGAAAGCAGTAGGAATGAAAGATCGATTTGGCTTAGGGTATCTTCCAAAGGCCCATGAGAGGAGAAAACAGGTTGAAAAGAACCAAAAAAGGAGGATGGCCCATTTCGCTGGTATGGATATTGAATAGGAACCCTTGACTTTCCCATAAATCCTTCACAACTTTCGCTCTGCTGGTTTTCTATTCGGAGAAAAAAATTCAGAGGATGTACTCATAATGATCGAGCAAGCTTTTGAAAAATTCCATGTGAATAAAGGGGGTAGATTTAGGATATGGTAATTTGCATGACTGGGAAAGAAGGAATGGAAAGTGACAATGCAAAATGAATGGTGCGACCTTGTCCACCAGGATATAGACTGACCAATTGGAGTGCGACTGAGTTGCCCATAATTTTTAAGTCTATTCCAACGTAATACTTTAAAAAAGTCTTAATTATCTTTACCCAGAGATATTAAGAGTTTTTTCTGTAATGGGCTTTTTGTTTAAACATTTTCATTCAATAAATAACAAGCACGATGCATTTTATTCATTTGATGTGTCCATATTCTTTCATTTTTGCTATTTATTTTGTTTTCATTATATATATTTTCCTATATTGTTTCTTCTCCACCTATTTACAGGTTTACGGATGTGGAATATGAGGACCTTCCTATCAGTAATTCTGAAATTGATTTTGAAATACCCATTTGCACGGGTGATTTTGAGGCTAACGAAGATACTGAGGATTATGGTCTACCTTCGGATTTATTAAGGAAAATAGAACAAGAGGAGAAACAAGTACTTCCTCTTAAGAAATTATTGGAAATGATAAACCTGGGAAATGATAAAGAGATAAAGGAAGTCAAAATTGGGACTTCATTGTCATCATCAATAAAGGGTGAATTGATAGCCTTGCTCCAAGAATATATGGATGTATTTTTATGGTCTTACCAAGACATGCCAGGGTTGGATCTGGATATTGTGGTTCATAAGCTCCCTTTAAGGCCAGAATGCAAGCCAATTCAGCAAAAGTTAAGAAGAATGAGGCCGGATATGCTGTTAAAGATAAAAGAAGAGGTGAAGAAGCAATATGATGCTGGATTCTTAGAGGTGGCAAAATATCCAGAATGGGTGGCAAATATTGTTCTAGTACCAAAAAAGGATGGCAAAGTGCGGATGTGCGTTGCTTACCGAGATTTGAACAAGGCCAGCCCTAAAGATAATTTCCCTTTGCCCCATATCGATACTCTGGTGGATAATACAGCAAAGAGTTCTCTGTTTTCTTTCATGGATGGATTCTCAGGATACAATCAGATTAAGATGGCAAAGAAAGATATGAAGAAAACCACATTAGTTACAATGTGGGTAACCTTCTACTACAAGGTAATGCCATTTGGGTTGAAGAATGCTGGGGCAACATATCAGAGAGCCATGGTGACCTTGTTTCATGATATGATGCATAAAGGAATTGAGGTCTATGTTGATGATATGATCGCAAAGTCACAAGGAGAAGAGGAGCATATTGCGAATCTTAAGAAGCTCTTCGAACGACTAAGGAAGTTTAGACTCAAGCTAAACCCGATAAAATGTACTTTTGGAGTCACCTCGGGAAAATTGCTGGGTTTTGTCGTTAGCAAAACGGGAATTGAGATTGACCCGGATAAAGTGAAGGCCATTCAGAATTTGCCACCACCTTGTACTCAAAAAGAAGTAAGATGCTTTATGGGGAGATTGAATTGCATTGCTCAGTTTATTTCTCAGTTAACCGACAAATGTGATCCAATATTTAAGTTACTTCGAAAACGTGATCCAAGAGAATGGGATGAAGGTTGTCAGATTGCATTCGAAAAGGTTAAACATTTCTATCCAACCCACAGTATTACTGCCACCTATTCCGGATAAAGCAATGATACTGTATTTATCAGTATTTGAGAGATCCATGGGTTATGTTTTGGGGCAGCTTGATGAGTCTGGAAAGAAAGAACAGGCAGTTTACAACCTCAGCAAGAAGTTCACAGATTATGAGTTGAAATATTTGTCGGTAGAAAAGTTATGCTGTGCCTTAGCTTGGACTACTCGAAGACTCAGACAGTACATGTTGTACCACACAACATCATTGATTGCCAAGCTAGATCCAATCAAGTACATGTTGGAAGCACCTTCTTTATCAGGGAGAACAGCAAGATGGCAGGTTTTATTGTCAGAGTACGACATTGTATATGTAAGTCAAAAAGCTATCAAGGGTAGTGCAGTGGTAGAATTCTTAGCAAGTCGAGCAGTGGAAGATTATGAACCGTTGAACTTTGACTTCTCGGATGAAGATTTGATGTATGTTTCACAAGCATATGAGATTCCCCTAAAGAAGAAAGTATGGAAAATGTACTTTGATGGCGCATATAATGCCATGGGGCATGGAATCGGTGCAATGCTCATATCCCCGGAAGAAGATTATTATCCTTTCAATGCTAGATTGGATTTTGATTGTACAAATAATACTGCCGAGTATGAAGCATGTACTATGGGCCTTCGTGCTGCAGTGGACAGAAAGATCAAAGTATTGGAAGTTTTCGAAGACTTAGCCCTAGTGATATACCAGCTATGGGGAGAATGGGAAACCCGAGATACAAAGCTAATTCGATACCGAGAACTCATATTGAGTTTATTGGAGGAATTTGAAGAAGTGAATTTCAATTACTTCCCTCGAGAATAAAACCGAATGGCAGATGCTCTGGCTACTTTGTTATCAATGTTTAAAGTGAATGAAGGGGCTGAAGTTGTACCAATAAAGATGAGTATATATGAGTCTCCTGCCCACTGTCTGAGTATTGAAGAAGAAGCAGATAGACTCCCTTGGTATAACAACATCTTACAGTACATCAAGAGTCAACAGTATCCAGAACAAGCAATAGAAAATGACAAGAGGACTCTGAGAAGGCTAGCAATGGGTTTTGTTCTAGACAGTGAGATTCTCTACAAGAAAGAAAAAGACCAAGTCCTGTTGAGATGTGTCGGATCTGCCAAAGCTCGAAGAATTATAGAAGAGGTCCATGAAGGGATATGTAGCACTCATGCTAATGGTCATATGCTTGCTAAGCAGATTATGAGGGCAGGGTATTATTGGCTGACAATGGAAGGAGATTGTATTAGTTATTCCCGAAAATGCCATATATGCCAGATATATGCAGATAAGATTCATGTGCTGTCATCGCCATTGCATGTCATGATTGCACCATGGCCCTTTTCAATGCGGGGAATGGATATGATCGGGCCTATTACCCCGAAAGCTTCAAATGGACATCGTTTCATCTTGGTGGCCATAGATTATTTCACAAAGTGGGTAAAAGCTGCTTCCTATGCGAATATAACAAAGCCGGTGGTATGCAGATTTGTTAAGAAAGAAATCATATGCCGATATGGGTTGCCAGCAAGAATTATTTTGGGTAATGCTCTCAATATGAACAATAAAATGATGAGAGAAATGTGTACTAAGTTCAAGATCACATATCATAATTCGGCACCTTACCGTCTGAAAATGAATGGGGCAGTAGAAGCAGCCAATAATAACATCAAGAAGATTGTTGAGAAGATGACTAATGTGTACAAAGATTGGCATGAGATCTTGCCTTTTGCTCTTCATGCATATCATACCTCAGTTCGCTCATCTATAGGGGCAATGCCATTTTTCTTGGTATATGGGATAGAAGCAGTGCTACCTATTGAAGTTGAAATCCCTTCATTACGGGTTTTGATGGAAGTAGGCCTAGAAGAAGCAGAATGGGTTAGAGCACGTTATGAACAGTTGAATCTCATCGAAGAGAAAAGATTGAAAGCAATTTGTCATGGGCAGTTGTATCAGAAAAGGATGATTCGAGCCCACAACAAGAAAGTTCGTCCCAGATAGTTCCGAGAGGGGCAGTTGGTACTGAGGAAAATTCTCCCTATAGTGAAGGATCCACGAGGAAAATGGGCCTCAAATTGGGAAGAACCTTATATGGTAAAAAGAGCTTTTTCTGGAGGAGCATTGATTTTAACTCAAATGGACGGGGAAGATTTAAAAAATCCCCTGAATGCTAATGAATTGAAGAAGTATTATGCTTGAAAAAAAAGTTTGATGATGTGCACATGGAAATTCGAATGATTCCAAGTGTAAAAATGGAAATTCTATATATCTATCTCCCATGTGGATTGCTTTTTAATCAGAATATTCATGCTTGATATGATGAATGACCATCTTTCATATTCCTTTCACTAAGAAGAAATTATCCTTAGTCACCCTTTTAAGCCTTAGGAATTATTTCTTTCTTCAAACCTTGATCAAGGATCACCCTCTACACTGGAGGGCCAATACGAGGAAAAATAATCAAAAATCATGGCAAAAAGAAAGCCATCGGAAAATGTGGCAAATGAAAGCCAAAAAAACAAAAAAAAAAAAAGAAGAAAAAAGAAGAAAAGAAAGTCCAAAAAGGAATAAATGTTTCAAGAATGAGTTCTCCTCAGGAAATGATCCTTGATTCAATCACCCTTAAACACATTTTGGGCCTATTTTATCCTTTCTTTCTGAACCCGAACCTTGGCCTACATTACGTGCTTTAGAAAGTACATTTTGATCAAGCATGGATATTTAATTTGAAAGGTTATTCTCAAAATTCATCCTATCTTTTGATTTGATATTTTTACCTTAGAAGCATTTAGAATTCTCAGATACATGGTAGAATATAAGGAAAAAAAGAAAACAAAAAAAATGAAAAAGAATGTAAAAGGGGAGGTTTAAGCCGAAAACCCGCAAAGGGTGATGAGAACCAAGCTGGTATTGGACTTTAAGATCCATTGCATGTTCCTATTGGGCCTATTACAAGGTCAAGATCCAAGAAGCTCAAGGAAGCTATGCAAGGATTGGTAAAAAGGACTTGGGAAGAATCTACAAGTCTTTTAAGCAATGTCAATCCGTTCAAGTTGGGCTGCTTGAATGAGGAAGACCAAGAATTGGTCCATGTGATCCAAGCTTCACATGATGGGCCATAGAGGAATTCAAGGGGGCAGCAATCTTAATGAATTAGTGGGCCTGTTTTTATTTCATTATCTAATATGAAGTGGGGACCAATTCATTAATGTTGTGGCGCCTAAATTAGAAGCTTTAGTTGGGTCTTTTAATTACTTAGGCTTTTAGGCCTGATTTATGTATTATGTCCATTAGGCTTAAGGGGTCTATCTTCATTAAACTTATTGGACATCCTTTTAATTATTAGGTTTGGGCTTGAGCATGTTCAGCCCATATTTTACATATTATTGCTTAGAAGATTTAGGGTTATTGTAGAGAGGCTATAAATATATGTCTTAGCCACCTACTTTAATTATCTTTTGATCAATTAAGTCTGATTTTATTCAGTGAGAGTTTTCTCTTTTAGTTCTTGAAAGAACTTAGGAACTTATCAAAGAATTCTTTCTTTGTGGCGTTCAACCTATCAAACTTAGGTTTTTGAAATGAGAGTTCTTAGGGTCTAGCTTACATGCTTAATCTAGGTTCTTTGAAACAGGCTTATAAGGGTTTAAGTTTTCTTTGCCTGAATCTTGGCTTTTCTGGGTTAGGTATTTCAATTTGTTAGTGGGTTCAAAGGGTTTAACCCCTAGGGTTCACATTAGTTGGTATCAGAGCTTAGGCTTCCAATCAGGTTTTTCTAGTTATCGCTTTGATTTGTTGTTTGTTACTTCTTTTTGGGGCTTCAGATACTATCACAGCAAAATCAATAACAAGATTTTTGGGTTTTAGGCATTCTTGTCTTGGGGTTATAGCTTTAGGCATTCTTGCCCTGTGTTATAGTTTTTAGGCGGTCTTGCTTTGGGGTTTCGTTTCTTGTAATTGAATCAAATTAATCTAACAAGATTTTGGGGTTTCAGCATTTTTGTCTTGGGGTTATAGCTTTAGGCATTTTTCTTAGGGTTATAGTTTTTAGGTAGTCTAAGTTTGGGGTTTCAGTCTTGAAAAGTGGTTTAAATCAAGATTTCGTTTCTTGAATTCTTGATCAATTAAAATTTCTTCTTATTGATTCTTGATCCGAATCTTGAAAAAAAAAGTTCAAGAATTCAGAGGGGCATTCGAACAGTCCCAAGAAAGAAAAAAAAAAGTTCATCCGAGATTTCAAGAAAATTAAGAAGTCTCGTTCTTGAAAAAAAAGAAAAAAAGAAAAGTGTTCGAACAACAAGAAAAAGAAAGAAAGATTCGAAAAAGATCAAGGGAAGTAGGAAAGATTTGAATTCTTGGTTATCTTGTTCTTGATTTTTACTTGTTTTACCTTCTTACTAATTGTTTCTTGTTTCTTGAGTCTTTTTCTAGGTAGAATTAAGCAAGTGGAGTTCTTGAAGAGTTCTTCTAGTTCCAAAAGAACCTGAAAGAGGAAATAGAGTCGTAAAAGGCAAGAGTAAGTAAGTTTATTAAAGAAAAAGCCTAAAAGAGTGCAAACAAGAGTTGGAGTGATATCTTAATTGAGTGTAAACACTAAGGGAGTGTGTGAGTTTATTTTTATCACTAACATTTTGTTTTGCAGCAACTTCAAATGTCTCACCATAGTGAATCATCACACAAGGGGGATAAAAATTCATCATTTACATGGAGAGCTATTCAACAACAGTTTGAGAGGATGAATTTTGTGATGGCACAGATGTCAGACAAGATAGAGAGCCAATCGGTAGCCATTCAAAACCTACAAGATGGGCGAGATAGAGGGGCTAGGCGAGAGCCTAGTGTTGTTGATGAACATGATATAGAGGAGGCGGATGATGAGGAAGTTGATATGGGTAGACCTAGAGGAGTTAGGCATTAAGGAAGGCCTAGGAGAAAAATTAGGGATCATGATTGGGAAAATAGAGAAGATAGGAACCTTGGGAATATTAAAATGAAAATTCCACCATTCCAAAGTATCACTGATCCTGAGGTGTATTTGGAGTGGGAGAAGAAGATAGAGTTGATCTTTTATTGTCACAACTATTCGGAAGAGAAAAAGGTGAAGTTGGCAGTCATTGAATTTACTGACTATGCCATAGTTTGGTGGGATCAACTAGTAACCAGTAGGAGGAGAAACCATGAGAGACCTATAGAGACATGGAGGGAATTGAAAGCTCTCATGAAAAGGAGGTTTGTACCTAGCCATTATTATAGGGACCTTTACCAAAAACTTCAAAACCTTACCCAAGGGTTTAGAAGTGTAGAGGATTACTATAAGGAGATGGAGGTGGCTATGATTAGAGCCAATGTAGAGAAGGATCGGGAAACCACCATGGCTAGATTTTTGAGTGGCTTACATAGAGACATAGCCAATGTTGTGTAGTTGCAGCATTATGTGGAGGTAGAAGACATGGTGCACATGGCTATGAAGGTGGAGAGGCAATTGAAAAGAAAGGGGGCAGCAAGGTATTCTTTGGTTTCTAGCACTCCTTGGAAACCAAAGTGGGACAAAGATCGGCTGTTGTCAAGGGCAAAATTGAACCACCAAAGGGGAAAAAAGAGAGCACTAGCAAAGACAAACCCAAGGTATTTAAAATTCCAATTCTTCAAGGAATAGAGATATTAAATGCTTTAAATTTTGGGTTCAGGCCATATTGCATCTCAATGTTCAAACAAAAGGGCGATGATCATGCATGCTAATGGTGAAGTCGTGACCGAAAGTGAGGATGTTTGTGATGACATGCCAGAATTAGAGGATGCTAGTGATTGTGTTGGTGATGATGCTGACTTGGACTACCCCGTGGAAGGTAAATCTCTTGTTGCTAGGCGTGCTTTGAATGCACAAATTAAAATAGATGATGTAGAGGAACAAAGGGAAAACATTTTTCATACTAGATGTTTGTGAACAATAACGTATGTAGTATGATAATTGATGGGGGGAGTTGCACCAATGTAGCTAGTACTACCTTAGTAGAAAAGTTGGGTTTACCTATGCTTAAACATCCTAAGCCTTACAGATTGCAATGGTTGAATGATTGTGGGGAGGTTAAGGTGAATAGGCAAGTAAGGGTAGCTTTTACTATTGGGATGTATAGTGATGAGGTGCTTTGTGATGTAGTGCCTATGCATGCTGGCCATCTATTATCGGGGAGGCCATGACAGTATGATAGGAGGGTAACACATGATGGGTTTAGGAATAGATACAGCTTTGTAAAAGATGGCAAAACTATCAACCTTGTTCCTTTAACACCAAAGCAGGTCTATGAAGACCAAATGAAATTGAAATTTGTTTTTGAGAAAAAAGAATTGAGTGTGGCCGAATCTAATGAGGAAAAAAAGAGAGAACAAAAAAAAGAGAGATTGGCCGAAAAAGGGGAAGAAAAAGAAAGTGACAAAAACAGAGAAGTGGCTGAAAAAATAAAGTGATGCCACAAGAAAGAAAAGCAAAAACAAAGATGAGCTTTTATGCAAAAGAGAGTGAGGTTAAGAAGGCTTTTTTAGAAGATCAGCCCATGATCTTCCTTGTTTATACAGAATCAGATCTTAATCTTGATGAATCTAACCAAGCTCTTCCTAGTGTTGCTATTTCTTTGTTACAGGAATTTGAAGAGTTATTCTCGGAAGAGATGCCAAGTGGGTTGCCTTCCATAAGAGGCATTGAGCATCATATTGATTTTGTACCCGGAGCAGTCATTCCAAACCGACCAGCTTATAGAAGTAATCCGGAGGAGACAAAGGAACTTCAAAGGCAAGTTGAAGACATGATGAGTAAAGGGTACATAAGAGAAAGCATGAGTCCATGTGCTGTTCCAGTTCTTCTAGTGCCAAAGAAGGATGGGTCTTGGAGGATGTGTGTTGATTGTAGAGTAGTCAACAATATCACGGTAAAGTAACATCATCCCATTCCTATATTAGATGATATGCTAGATGAATTGTATGGATCTTGTGTTTTTAGTAAGATAGATCTTAAAAGTGGTTACCATCAGATTAGGATGAAAGAAGGTGATCAATGGAAAACAGCTTTTAAGACAAAATATGGTTGTATGAATGGTTAGTCATGCCATTTGGACTTACTAATGCACCTAGTACTTTTATGAGACTAATGAATCATGTTTTGAGAGAGTTTCTAGGTAAATTTGTAGTAGTCTACTTTGATGACATTTTATGTACAGCAAAAGCTTAGATGAACATGTTGAACATCTGCGATTGTGTTTAATGTGTTGAAAACTGAAAAGTTGTATGCTAAATTTTAAGAAGTGTACCTTTTGCATGGATAGAGTTATATTTCTTGGATATGTTGTTAGCTCAAAAGGTATTGAGATGGATGAAGAGAAAGTCAAGGCCATCAAGGACTGGCCGAAGCCTAAAGGGGTAAGTGAGGTAAGAAGCTTTCATGGTTTAGCTAGTTTTTATAGGTGTTTTGTTAAAGACTTTAGCACTATTGCTGCACCACTTACTGAAGTTATTAAAAAGAATGTTGGTTTTCATTGGGGCAATGAACAAGAGAAAGCATTTGTTAATCTTAAAGATAGGTTATGCTCAGCACCTGTTTTAACATTACCTAACTTTGACAAAGCTTTTGAGATTGAATGTGATGCCTCAGGAATAGGAATTGAAGCTGTTTTAATGCAGGAAAAGCGTCCAATCGCATTCTTCAGTGAGAAGCTTAGTGGAGCGGCCTTGAACTATCCAACTTATGACAAGGAGCTCTATGCACTTGTTAGAGCTTTGGAGACATGGCAGCATTACTTATGGCCTAAGGAATTTGTGATACATACTGATCATGAGTCATTGAAACATCTCAAGGGTCAAGGTAAGTTGAATAAGAGACATGCTAGGTGGATGGAATACATAGAGACCTTTATTTATGTCATTAGATATAAGCAAGGTAAGGAAAATATTGTGGCTGATGCTTTATATAGGAGGTATGTATTTCTCACATCTATGAATGCTAAGATGCTTGGATTTGAATATATAAAGGATGAATATGCCAATGATGCTGATTTTTGTGATGTATACATAGCATGTGATAAGACAGCATTTGGTAAATTTTACAAGCATGATGGTTTTTTGTTTAGACAAGATAAACTATGTGTGCCTAATTGTTCTATGAGAGAGTTATTAGTGCGTGAGGCACATGGTGGTGGTTTAATGGGACACTTTGGTGTCAAGAAAACCTTAGAAATATTGTATGAACATTTCTTTTGGCCTAAAATGAAAAGGGATGTTATTCGCATATGTAATAGATGCATTACATGTAGAAAGGCCAAATCTAAGGTTTTACCTCATGGGTTCTATACACCCTTACCAGTTCCTAGTGTACCATGGGTAGACATATCTATGGACTTTGTATTGGGTTTACCTAGGACGAAAAGGGGTAGGGATTCAATTTTTGTGGTAGTGGATAGGTTTAGCAAGATGGCACATTTTATCCCATGCCATAAAACTGATGATGCAACTAACATTGCTGAATTGTTCTTTAGGGAGATAGTGCGCCTACATGGTGTTCCTAGAAGCATTTTATCTGATAGAGATGTTAAGTTCCTTAGTTACTTTTGGAAGGTTTTGTGGGGGAAATTGGGTACTAAAATTTTGTTTTCTACTACTTGTCATCCACAAACTGATGGGCAAACTGAAGTAGTTAATAGGACTTTAACACAACTTTTGCGCACTGTTATACAAAAGAACTTGAAAACTTGGGAAGAATGTTTGCCATTCATAGAGTTTGCATATAATAGGACTGTGCATTCTACTACTTCTTATTCTCCATTTGAGATTGTTTATGGTTTTAATCCATTAACTCCCTTAGATTTAATGCCTTTACCTATTGATGCAAGGAATAGTTTGAATGGGAGTAAGAAAGCTGAATTGGTGAAGTCTCTTCATGAAAAAGTAAAGCTTCAAATTGAGAAAAAGAATGCAAAAATTGCTTCACAAGCAAACAAAGGCAGGAGGCGAGTTACTTTCGAACCAGGTGATTGGGTCTGGGTTCATATGCGCAAGGAAAGATTTCCAGCCCATAGGAGAACCAAGTTGCATCCTCGAGGAGATGGGTCTTTCCAAATCCTTGAGAAAATTAATGACAATGCTTACAAAGTAGACTTACCAGGTGAGTATAACATTTCTGCTTCATTTAACGTTTCTGATCTTTCCCTTTATGATGTAGGTGATGATTCGAGGTTGAATCCTTTTGAGGAAAGGGGGAATGATGAGAACCAAGCTGGTATTGGACTTCAAGATCCATTGCATGTTCCTATTGGGCCTATTACAAGGTCAAGATCCAAGAAGCTCAAGGAAGCTATGCAAGGATTGGTAAAAAGGACTTGGGAAGAATCTACAAGTCTTTTAAGCAATGTCAATCCATTCAAGTTGGGCTGCTTGAATGAGGAAGACCAATAATTGGTCCATGTGATCCAAGCTTTACATGATGGGCCATAGAGGAATTCAAGGGGGTGGCAATCTTAATGAATTAGTGGGCCTGTTTTTATTTCATTATCTAATATGAAGTGGGGACCAATTCATTAATGTTGTGGCGCCTAAATTAGAAGCTTTACTTGGGTCTTTTAATTACTTAGGCTTTTGGGCCTGATTTATGAATTATGTCCATTAGGCTTAAGGGGTCTATCTTCATTAAACTTGTTGGACATCCTTTTAATTATTTAGGTTTGGGCTTGAGCATGTTCAACCCATATTTTACATATTATTGCTTAGTAGATTTAGGGTTATTGTAGAGAGGCTATAAATAAATGTCTTAGCCACCTACTTCAATTATCTTTTGATCAATTAAGTTTGATTTTATTTAGTGAGAGTTTTCTCTTTTAGTTCTTGGAAGAACTTAGGAACTTATCAAAGAATTCTTTCTTTGTTGCGTTCAACCTATCAAACTTAGGTTTTTGAAACGAGAGTTCTTAGGGTCTAGCTTACATGCTTAATCTAGGTTCTTTGAAACAGGCTTTTAAGGGTTTAAGTTTTCTTTGCCTGAATCTTGGCTTTTCTGGGTTAGGTATTTCAATTTGTTAGTGGGTTCAAAGGGTTTAACCCCTAGGGTTCACATCAAAGGGCGACTTAATACCGAATAGAGGAAACTTGAGCTGAAAACCCTCAAAGGGCGGCTCAAGTATTGATTAAAGTTCGAATCAATGCTCCGTGTAAAGGGGGAGAAAGTATCTAAAAATCAGAGGAAAGGGGAACAACTCAGTCTGACGTAACTACGGAAGTCGGGAGGTTACCCAAGTAAATTGTTTGTTCAAGAGAAATTTCAGATGGTTTGAAAAAAGAGGGGTCCAAGATATTCCGCATCCGGGGCATCTACAACCTATAACACTACATTTGTTTCTTATATCCTTGATATTCACTTTTTCAATTAAAAAAAAAACATTTGTTGCAATAAATTCTTGTTATCCTTTTCATGGCATTTTTGTTTGATTCATATTTTCTTTCATACATTTTTGAGATGCATCATGATTGTTATTAAATTGAATGATGATTAGTAATAAAAAAATATTTAAATAAAAGGATTTCAGAGTATTACTAAGGAATAGATTTAAATCTTGGGAAAGGTTTGGAAAGTTCACCAAGAAAAGAAAATAGTGAACGTGTTGGAGACTCCATCACGAAGTCAAAAAATCTATGAATTTCAGCGAACGTTAGAAACTGAGACTGTTTGACAAGTTATCTTGAGTGAAGGTTTCCTTAAGTGGGGCATCAGTGAACAATTGAAGACTCCGTCATGAAGTCAGATAATCTGTGAACCTCAAAGAAGCCATGGATTAGAAATCATGACACAATCATTTGATTCCATTCATTCTTAGGAAACATACAAGCATTTGCAAAACATGTCATTCTCATCATTGCATTTAGCTAACATTGCAGAAATCAGGAAAACTTGGACTTCCCCAAAGTGAACTCGTTCTGCTTTTCAAACGAGTCGAGCCCTGAGATCACCATCGAGGTACGTTCCTTTCCAAATCGAACTCGTTTTGCTTCTCAAATGAGTCGAACCCCGAGACCGCCATCGAGGTATGTTCCTTTCATTTTCAAGATACATGTTTTTCCAAATGAACCAAACCCAGAATCATTCTTAGTATTTTTTTTTTGTTTTAAATCGAATTCATTCTGTTTTATCAAATGAGTCGAGCCTTGAGACCACCTCGAGGTATTTCCTTTTGTTTTAAACCGAATTCATTCTGTTTTATCAAATGAGTCGAGCCTTGAGACCACTGTCAAGGTATTTCCTTTTGTTTTAAATCTAATTCATTTTGTTTTATCAAATGAGTTGAGCTTTGTGACCACCGTCGAGGTATTTCCTTTTGTTTTAAATCGAATTCATTCCGTTTTATCAAATGAGTCGAGCCATAGACCACCGTCGAGGTATTTCCTTTTGTTTTAAATCGAATTCATTCTGTTTTATTAAATGAGTCGAGCCTTGAGACCACCGTCGAGGTATTTTCTTTTGTTTTAAATCGAATTGATTCTGTTTTATCAAATGAGTCGAGCCTTGAGACCACCGTCGAGGTATTTCCTTTTGTTTTAAATCGAATTCATTCTGCTTTATCAAATGAGTCGAGCCTTGAGACCACCGTCGAGGTATTTCCTTTTGTTTTAAATCGAATTCATTCTGTTTATCAAATGAGTCAAGCCTTGAGACCGTCGTCAAGGTATTTTCAAATCATGGGTAAGACCTCCGGGCACCATTTTTAAGACCTCCGGGCACCATTCTTAAGACCTCCAAGCATATATTTTTAAAGTCGCATACAACGTATTTTTCCAAATCACGGGTAAGGCCTCCGGGCACCATTCTTAAGACCTCCAGGCATCATTTTTAAAGTCGCATACAGCGTATTTTTCCAAATCACGGGTAAGGCCTCCGAGCACCATTCTTAAGACCTCCAAGCATCATTTTTAAAGACGCATACAGCGTATTTTTTTCAAATCACGGGTAAGGCCTTCGGGCACCATTCTTAAGACCTCTGGGCATCATTGTTAAAGTCGCATACAGCGTATTTTTTTCCTAATCACGGATAAGGCCTCCGGGCACCATTTTTAAGACCTCATGGCACTATTTTTAAGACCTCCGGGCATAATTTTCATTTTGAAAATCGAACTCGTTTCCTTAAGATGGGTCGTGCCTTGATTAGTCAGGGAACTCAATTTAAGGACAAGATCTTCAATTTACAGCTTTAAAAAAAAATTGGAAAATTGGAAAAATGAAAAATGAAAAATGAAAAAAGAAAAAAGAAATCCCCTTCCCCTTCTCTTCACATGTGATTTCACTAACCGGACAAAATTAGTGTTTGTTTATCTTTGCTTGATTCTTCATTTCCAGCAATAGCCAAAGAGGAGCAGCTGTAGACACATAATTTTATTCGGACCACTAAAACAGGTATGTTTTCTTCCCAAATTGATGTTTCATAATGTAAAAAGACTTTTTTCATCCTGCAGGTGGTACTCCGAGACTTAGTCTAAGAAGGCGAGCATAAATAGTCAAACTTGAAAAAGTCAACCCCAAAAAGTGAACTACTAAAAAGTCAACCCACTTTCAAAATCAATATTTGAAGTTCAATTGAAAAATGGTGAAAGAATTTTGATAATCCGAGGTCTACATCGAAAGATATGGAGTTCAAAAGTTGGGTTACGGAGATTCAGTAGAAAGAAAACCCTAGTTCCAAAAATTTGGGGAAAATGCTTAAACGATCAAATTGGTCAAAATTGAAGGTTCCAAATGAAAGATAAGCACTGACTACAGGTAATGGAGAAGCTACTTGGAAGAAAAACTGAAAGAAAAGTCAATCCGGAAGAAAACTGATAATTAGGGTTTTTGGTGGATTTCGGTGAAATTTGGAAGAATTACAGAAATGGCCCGATTCGGTAAGACTAAAGCCCCTAATGGATGAGGAGTGATTAAACAAGGATAGCCCAAGCCTCAGTTTGAAGAAAATCTAAAAATCGGACTTGTTTTGAGCAAAATCGGGTTTTGGAGGCAAAATGGCAAAATTGGAAAATTTGGGAAAAATAGCAAATGAACTCCAAAAATTCTAAAAAATTGCAGATCTCATTCTTAAATCATTTTGAAGAGATTGGAGAAAGAAAATCTTGATTCGGAGTTCGTTTGCAAAATGGCCAAATCCCGAGTCCCTTATGCAGAAATTCAAGAAGATAAATCCCGAAAAAATAGCAAATGAACTCCAAAATTTCTGAAAATTTGCATATCTCATTTTTAAATTATTTGGAAGAGATTGGAAAAATAAAATCTTGATTCGGAGTTCGTTTGCAAAATAGCCAAATCCCGGGCCCACTATATAGTAATTGAAGCAGATAAATCCCGAAAAAATACCAAATGAGTTCCAAAAATTATTAAAACATCCAGATCATACTTTTAAATTATTTGGAAGAGATTGGGGATGAAAAATTGGGATTTGGAGCTTGTTTAAAGAATGGTAAAGTTTGGGAGCACAAAAGGGCAATTTTGGAAGAAAAAATCCAAATAAATAGCAAATGTGCTCGAAAAATTTTGAAAGCCTCCAGAATTCAATTTTTTTTTATTTTTAAAGTATTGAAAAAAAAAATTGAATTTGGAGTCCGTTTGCTATTTATTTATGTTCAGGAGGCAAAAAGGTCATTTTTCTCAAGAAACCGAAAAGGGCTTTTCTTGACTTTTATAAAAATGAAGCATGGCTGGAAGAAGAGGGGTCAGCCGGCCAAGGCCCAAGGATGGGCAAATATTTTTTGATTTTCAATCAAAAGGCCAACAATGAAGAGGAAGGTAGTTATTTTTTTATCAAACCTTTGTAATTAAGCTACATGGGCCAATGCATGAAGAGAGAGAGTGTCAACATAATGGCTTAAGATTCTAGAACAGCTGTAATTGTGGATAGTTGATTGCCTAATCTAAGGGTGATAATTTCACATTTTAAACATCTTGGATCAATAGCCTTTGCATTAAAATTGGTTGGAAGAAAAATGACAACATCCTAGCATAGAGAGGGCTATTCGGCCACTACAAGGAAGGGGGGTCTCTCTCTTTCATTCACTAGCTATTCACTCTCTATTTTCACTCTTGTTTTGGCTGATTTTCTCCCATTGTTGAAAGGAAAAAAGAAAAGTTTAGAAAAGAAAAGAAAGTTAGAAGAGAAAAAGCTTGCAATATAGCTTTCAGAGGTTGCTTTAAGCACCATACTCTTGCACTTTCTTTGATTTTCCATTCTTGATTTGCTGTTTTCATTTGATATTTGGTGAGTTTCTTTTGATTTTTCTTTTTAAATAAGTGTTTTTAATATTCTTTTTTAAGTTCCTTCTTGATTCTTTCTTGTAAAAAACTTTTGAATTTTTTTTCCTTTTCTTTTTGAGTTGGCCGAATGGCCTAGTATTTTTGGTAGTTGCTGTTTTGCTTCTTTATTTCATGATTCTAATGATATTTAACAAGTTTTGATGCTTTAAATCTTCTTCTAATGAATAAACATGAAGCTTGTTTTAATTTGGTTGCTTGCTTGTTTCCATTTTTGAGTCTATTATCTTGTTATCATGTTTATTTTACTTGTCTTGCATTTTTGATTTTCTGTTTTCACAATATTTAAGTTTGTTTATGTTTTACATTTTGTAATCCATGTGTTAGAGAAAATGCCTGTTGGTTTTCATGTCTTTACTTTATATTTGCATGATTTGAGCATTATTCTTTAGCTATGCATGTTAGTATATCATGTGTTTGTGAAAATGCCATGCTCATTTTAAGCATGAGACCATTCGACCACCCTCATGTTGTATGCTTTGTGTATGCATTTTTGTTATGTTAGTTGATAGGTTTGCATTCTCATGATATTTGGTTGTGTATTTTGTTCAAGCATGCCATTTGTTTGTGTTATTGCCATGCATTTTTTAGGTTTAGGATTGGTTTGCTTTGCCATGCATATTCATGCATTTTAGACCTAGGTTGCATTAAATGCCATGCAAGTTCATTTAGGTCTAGGTCATTTTATTGAAGCCATGCATTTTTCATGTCATTTAGGTTTTAAATCATGCAATTCATGCATCATATTCGCTGTATTTTTCATGCATTTCATGTCCTTGCCACATGATTTATGACTTGGACCAATCAATGGTTCAAAGTCATGCTCATTTTGAGCATACTTGTGGAAAATTAAAGAGTTGTCAAATTGATTATTCTACCTTTGTAATTTTTTTTTACGTAGCCAATTTTTGCTTAACTTTTCAAAAGTGTTAGCTACTGTTTGTGAGTCCTTAGGAGAGTCTCTAACATTTTTACTTTTATTTTTAAATGATTTTATCAAAGGCAAAAAAATATGTTTTGACAAAACAGTATTTTCACCCAGTACTCATACTTTCCCAATTTTTCTGGGCAGTCATCTTTAATCAGAAAATTAAGCCTATTTTTTCCGGTGTATGTTTACTTGTCCTTAGTCTCCAGTACTTTTTTTAGATTTTTTAAAAATAGGGTAAGAAATCATGCTTTAAAACCGGATAGTGGAGTCAGAATTGAATTTGAAGAAAATTCATTTTTCTGTTTTGGCTAAGTTACTTAGAGGAGAATGATTAGGAAGGTTAGCTACTGTCTTAGGGTAGTTTCTAAGCCTTTTTAGACTCTAAAATTGATTTTATAAACCTTGGGTTAAGGGTGGTCATGTCTGGAATTTTAAACTTAGGAAATTAGAGCTATTTAAAAATGGGTTTAGTTAGGTTTTATTTTTAATCTAAGTTTTTCAAAATTGTTTTCGAACAATCACAAAGTATTTTGTTTTTAGAATATTTAATTTGATATATTTTCCTAAGGTAGTCGGATATCTTTTTAGATATACGGATTTTCTTAATTAAAGGAAAAAATACATTCTCATGCATTGCATTTTCCATATTCATGCATACTATATAATATGTGATTTTTGCTATGATAATTTCCATGGTGTTGTTATTATATATATTTTGATGTTATGTTGTTTATTATATGGTTTTGAATATTTCATGATATCCTATGCTTTTTATTTAGTTATTTATTTTTGTCACATTATTTAGCATATACTATGTTCATGCATTATTATTTTCATTTTTATTTTCATGCATATTATATGATAGCATTATTTTATGTTTCATGTCATTTAGATTATATGCCATATCATTTATATTTGCCATGTCATTTAAATTATTTCATTTCATATAGAATATATTATGTTACCTAGGTCATTTCATTTCATTTAGAATATATTATGTCACTTAGGATATTTCATTTCATTTAGAATATATCATGTGACTTAGGATATTTTATTTCATATAGAATATATTATGTTACCTAGGTCATTTTATTTCATTTAGAATATATCATATGACTTAGGATATTTCATTTTATTTAGAATATGCTATGACATTTAAATTATATCATACTATTTAGGTTGCATTATATTATCTAGACTTTGCTATATCATTTTATTTATGTCACACATATTTATATTTATATATTTTTTTAAATGTTTTGAAAAAGGTAATGATTTTCAATAAAATAAAGATATTCCCGAGTTAAAATAATTTATGAGTTCTCTGCCGGGTTTGCTGGGGAGGATATCATTAATTATCATTAATAACGGAATATTTTCTTTAAAACGAGAATGATTAGGAAATTTTTTTTTTCCAAACTAATAAAAATTTCTATATTTGCCATGTTTGTTGGGGAATATAGGAAAATTTTGAATTAATAAATTCTGGACCATTTTCAATAACAAAAATGGATTTATTTTTCTTTAAATCGGGAATTAACTTGAAATACTAAATTAAAATCGATTTTTACCGAGACTTGAGATAACACATGGTTAATAAGGTACCGTTTTATACGGGCGTTGTGGGGGTGCTAATCCTTCCCCACATGTAATCGAGTCTCGAACCCGATTCTTCGATTTTCTCTGGTTTAAAACGCAGACTTGAAATTGGTTTTAAAAATGTTTTAATTAATTTTAAAATGTTTTATAAAACTAGTTTTAATAGGTGGCTGATCACACCTAGCTAAAAAAGATTGGTGGCGACTCCATGTATTTTTCAAGGTCATTTCCAAAACCTTCAATTTTCAAGAGGAATTAAGTTGACTTCTCCTCATTTTTTTTAATGTCACGCTTAACGAATATAAAGTCTTGCGATGAGACTTGTTATTTTTTAGGTTGCGACATCAATAAAATATAGATATTCCCAAATTAAAATAATTCATAGGTTGTTTTCCGGGTTGCCGGGGAGGATGTTATCAATTATCATTAATAAAGAAATATCTTTCTTAAAACGAGATTGATTTGGAAAATTTTCTAAATAAATAAAATTTTCTATATTTTGCCGAATTTTCGGGGAATATAGAAAAATTTTGAATTAATAAATTACGGATCATTTTCAATTAAAAATGGAATTGTTTTTCTTTAAATTGGAAATTAACTTGAATTACTAAATTAAAAACCGACCTTTTATCGAGACTTGAGATAACACACGATTAATAAGGTACCGTTTTATACAGCCGTTGTGGGGGTACTAATCCTTCCCCACACGTGACCGAGTCCTGAACCCGCTTCTTTGATTTCTCTGGTTTAAAACGCAGACTTGAAATTGGTTTTAAAAATGTTTTAATTAATTTTAAAATGTTTTATAAAACCGGTTTTAATAGGTGGCCGATCACACCTAGCTAAAAAAGATTGGTGGCGACTCCATGTTTTTTTAAGGTCATTTTCAAAACCTTCATTTTTCAAGAGGAATTAAGTCGACTTTTCCTCGGGTTTTTTTAATGTCACGCTTAATGAGTAATAAAGTCTTGCGATGAGTGATGGAGACTCAATTAAGAGTTGTAAACCCAAGTGCAGGTTATGTTCAAGTAATAAATTCTCGGGTGTCCGAGGTCGAACCACAGGGAAGCGTATTAGTAAGTATAAGTTTATAAATATATAAGAAAAATAAAGTAAACAAGATATTAGGGAATCAACAACAAAACAAGATAAACAAGATATTAGAGAACAAAATAAACAAAATAAAATAAAAGAAATTAAACAAGATATAAAAACAATAAGAAAAGATGTTGAGGTTAGAGAATCCACTCTTGGTGTTATGCTAAGATTAATCTTGTTTTATTACATAATTGAAATTCACACATAAGGGAGATTCCAATCGGAAGGTTTAGCAATTCAGTCCAAATTGTCCAACGTCCATAGCATATGATATTATGTTCATTTGGTGTCCTCAAAACTCATAAAAAGAGTCCAAGCATTCCTTATGCCAAGGTATATGTCTACAACAAATCAAGATTATGAAACCAAGCATTTATTGTGCCATTTTCATTGTCAATAATGAATCAAGATCCCTACTTTGCAAGTATGATTTTAAACCAAAAGAAAATATTATCTATACTAGTGTTTATAAATGATAATTCATTTTAGCTCATGTTTAAGAGACTAACCTTAGCATTTACCAAAAGCTTCACCTCATCACCTCAACAATATGACTAGCAACACATACTAGATATGAATAAAATGAAAAGAAATGTAAGAAACATAAGTAAATAAAGAAAAAGAAAACTAGAGAAAGGAAAGAAGAAGAAAACTTAGAGAATTTTATTACAATGGCTAATATCCTACCAATGTCCCCTTAATGCTCATCCAAGGCCCTCTATTTATACACATTTTGGAGAGCTAAATGACAAGAGACAAGCTTTATAAATTTCAAAGGTAGGTATAATAGGTGGGTGCATTTTTCTAACAATTTTCGTCATATTGTATGACAATTCTGATCAGCCAGCTTGATGGTCGATTTTGTCAATGTTGGAGGCTCGATCTGATCAAATGGTCTTCTAGAAAACTATACCCCTATCAGTTACGGATCCATAGCCGTTGGAATCAGATCATTTGCTCATGTGGATCGGAACATATGGTCAAAATACCAAAACAGGTCAGCACAGACGTCATTGCACATCAGCCAACTTGATGGTCGATTTCGCTAGGGAAAACGACTCCTTTTCAAGAAGTGTAAAACATGAAAAAGATAGATATGCCTCTTAACTTTGCACTGTAAAAAATTCAGCCTTATTGCTTCAGTGAAACTCCAGATATAGCGGATATGGAAAAAGGTGTCGGAACTGGAACTGAACTGGATTTGCCCTTAATTCTTGATTTAACCTAGTAATCTGAAATCACTCAAAGAAACTCGTGAAAAACACCAAATTACATAAAAATATAAAAGATCATAAACACAATTAGACTAAGCAATAATAACTCGTATTTGACACAAAACAATAATAAAACATAACTAAGAACTATATAATTATACGAGTTATCACACCCCCACACTTAGATTGTTGCTAGTCCCTAGCAACGACTCAATAAAAATAAAATAAGAAAATCTAATCTAATCCATTTTCGTTGGAAATCACGGTGGCACTTAGCATGTGACACAAGCCTTTAAACCCCTAGGTGTCCCTAGTGGACGAGTTTAGTCTCGTGAGGGTTTGCTAGAACGATACCCACAAACATTGAAAAACTAAAATATAAGTAAACTACATACACTAAAAATATTTACTCCTAATCCTTTCAATATAAATTAGAGACAATCTTTGAACAAGTCTTATAAACTAATCAATAGCTCAAAGAATTTCACAAAAATTCATGCTTGAATGTAAATAAATGAGTTAAGCCAATATTAACATAACATATTTCAATCAAAATAGTGCATATTCAACTTAATCTCAACTACTCACTATACTCTCATGATTTTCACTCTTTAAAGTAGTGGTAAAGTGTTTACACTCAATCAATCTCATGAAAACAGTTCTACCATATGCTTGCTTGTCCACCTATTCTCCACTATTTAGATCATACAAATTCATAAATCAAGAGGTCTTTTTTCAAGGTTGTAATGGGGCCAAAGGGTTATAATGTGGTTAAAGAACAAAAGGATAAAGATATCACAAAGGTTCCAAAGAGTTCATAGAGTTTAGAGACATAATAAGATCATACGAATAAAACTTCTCAAAACTCTTATAAAGAACATAATAACATAGGCTAAATATTCATGTTGAGCCTTTGCTTCATTCTAACCAACTTTGTAACATCTTTTTCTTTACTTTAACTAGAAGTTCAAGAGAAGATTTTTTTTTTTTTTTTAATATGGGAATGTATTTGACAATGATCCCTTTCTTTTTCTCTTGACTTTTGCCTCTCTCCTCCCCCACACTTATCTTTCGTTCTAACCCAAATTTTCAAAAAGTATCCCTTGTTTTTGCAATATGTCTCAAAATATATAATCCATCTTTAGAACAAGGGTAAGGATATAAGTATATTTAGGCTAGGTGTAAGTTCTGGTTACCAATAAAATAGCATATTTAATGTAGGCTCAAATTGGCTCACTAGTGGGGATGTTCTCTTAGAACATTAATAATGGATGGCTGTTTGGCTCTGGCTATAATCCTAATGCCTCTATCATATTCATGTTGTCACATGTATCAATATAGTCTCAAACGGTTTAAAGCAAGTTCTAGAGAATCATGTAATCATAAGAGCACTCAAGAAAGAAATTAGATTGATTTGTATAATGCATCAATCATTATAGGCTCAAAAACTCACAAGGATGATTATACAAGTCAGATTAAGTCTAAACATGCTTCTTTCTCAATCAACATATCATATTAACATTGGCTCATAAAAAGGTTGACATCAAGCTCAATTCTCATGAAAATCTTCTCACTAATAAATCTGTTTTAGACTTATGCAATTCATATCTCATCATTGTATTAAAAAGGAACTAGAACACATTAAAATAATAATAATAATAATAAAGACTCATAAAAAAAAATAGTAGACAAAAATAAAAGAAATCCTAAATCGTTCCCCCCACACTTAATTCTTACATTGTCCTCAATGTAAGTCTATTAACCCAAATGAAAGAATCATGTGTAAGAGAAAAGAACTAATAACATAAGAATAGGAATAACTAAGACTCAAAACAAAACAAACTCATGCAACCTAAATAATCCTAAAATACTTAACAAAAATTAACAAGTAAACATAAAAAGATTAAAATCAAACTGACAAGGTATGTCTCAAGTCTCCCTTACTCAGACCTTGTTCAGAATGAATACTTCTAAATTGCTTAAAACACAACAAACTTTTTTTTTTTTGAAAGAAGAAATCAAACTGACAAGGTATGTCTCAAGTCTCCCTTACTCAGACCTTGTTCAGAATGAATACTTCTAAATGGCTTAAAACACATGATTGTTATCCGTTCAGGGATACTCCAGACTTGTATTTCCTTACCCACGGTAGGTTCACAAAAACCTGTGAATAGTTTTGGCACGATTCCTAGAACTGGACTTCCTCCGGCGTGTGCTGATGTAGCGACTGCTCCCATTAAACCCGTACTACCGCCTCCATAAATCAACTGGATCTTTTGTTGGGAAAGTATTACTCCAACTCTTATGGCTTCATCAGCGAATATGTTATTTTTCCCTGGATAAGCACCTCCAAAGACACAAATTGTTTTAATGCGCTAGGACGAAGTACTTTCCTTTTTTTTTTCAAGTGCCTGAAAGAGAATGAGTACATGGTGTAATATATAGAGGACTGAGTAATGAATCAGACAAGAGTAATAATGTCGCCGAAAGTGTATTTGACCTGTCAGAAGAAAATGTTAACCTAACAAAAGATTTTTGCGTGATTTCAGGAAGAAAATCAAAAAGAGAAGAAAAATCAACCGTAAAAGACCAATGCAAAAAAAAAAAAAAAACGAGAATAATTACACAAATCTAACAACACGTAAATTAAACCGAAATGAAGTTATTGCAAATCAAACCAAAAGTTGAGAAGTCATTTATTGTAGTTGTGATTGTGGCTCACATCTTCCTCTGGTTTTACGTCCAGAAACGGCTTAAACGCCTTCTATGAGTCGAGGATATGCTTCCCATCCAGTTTTCTTACAAGCTGGCAAACGGGGTCTTTTAACATCAGATTCCCAAGATGTTGCCATTCCCTTTGGAATTGCGGCCATAAATCAAGAATTTCTCTTTGTACGTCTCCACTAGGATGCGTCTCAAGAGAAAGTTGGATATTACCCAAATTCTCCTTACTCAGTCCATCCTTAATGAATTCAATTTTATCATCTCGATTAGAGGACGAAATCCCAATATAACGACATTTACCGTTACACGTCCATCGTGCACATTTGTGGCAATTTGAACTCATGCGCTTTGCTCGTCGCTTCTTTGCAAAAGTGCTTCTACCTGTACCTGGTAAATGCAAAACAGGAAGATATTCATCTTCACGTACCTTGGCTTCAATTATCCAACGTATATCTTCAGGAATCCCTTTGTGCATAAGCATTCTTAATCTTTCAAATCGAACTTGGTAAAGCTTCAGTAAAATATTTCGAGGAAAAGGAGGAAATCGTTTCTGCAATCTTGTGAGAATATCATCCATAATGAAAAAAAATGAAAAAGAAATTGAAAGAGAAATTTATATACAATATCAGTTTTGTGGGTAGCTGATGGAACCGACTTAAATAATCACGGAGTACCGTTATTCGCCATTTAACCGGGGTTAAAAAAAATTATATTTACATCTAGTTATTTTCAAAACAAGGATCAGAAAGAAAAACAACCTCTTCTTGAGTAACATGATTTTCCAAAAAGAGTTTGAGTCTTTGTCCATTTACCTTGAATACGTTACCATTTTGAGGATTCTCAATGTCAACTGCTCCATAATGATACACATGTTTAACCACAAATGGGCCAGTCCATCTTGATCTCAACTTACCAGGAAATATGTGAAGTCTAGAATTATAAAGTAGAACTTTTTGCCCAACATCAAATGTTTTTCTTGAAATTAACTTGTCATGAAAGGCTTTAGTTCTTTCTTTATGAATTTTAGAATTCTCATATGCATCATTTCTGAGTTCCTCAAGTTCATTTATTTGTAATTTTCGTAAATTAGAAGCGTCATCAAGGTTTGAGTTGAACATTTTAATGGCCCAATATGCTTTATGCTCAAGTTCCACAGGTAAATGACAAGGTTTTCCATAAACTAGCCTATAAGGAGACATGCCCAATGCTGTTTTAAAAGCTGTTCGATAGGCCCATAATGCATCGTTAAGTCTAAGAGACCAATATTTGCGATTTGGATTAACCGTCTTTTCCAAAATTTGTTTAATCTCCCTATTTGCTAATTCTACCTGTCCATTTGTCTGCGGGTGACAAGGGGTTGCAACTTTGTGTGTAATGGCATATTTCTTCATTAATGTTTCAAAAACCTTGTTGCAAAAATGTGTTCCCCCATCACTTATGATAGATCGAGGAATTCCAAATCGACTCAAAATATTTTCTTTTAAAAATTTAATCACTGTTTTGTGATCATTATTTCGACATGGAATTGCCTCTATCCACTTTGAAACATAATCTATTGCAACTAAAATGTATAAGAAACCAAAAGATGGTGGAAATGGTCCCATGAAATCAATACCCCAACAGTCAAAAATTTCAATTACAAGAATTGGGTTCAAAGGCATCATGTTTCTTTTCGAAATGGAACCTAATTTTTGACAACTTTCACATGACTTGCAAAAATTATATGCATCTTTGAATAAAGTTGGCCAGTAAAATCCACACTGTAAAATTTTTGCAGCAGTTTTCTTTGATGAAAAATGACCACCACATGCCTCGGAATGACAAAACTTAATTACACTACTTACCTCATTGTCGGGAATGCATCTTCGAAAAATCTGATCAGGACAATATTTGAACAAGTAAGGGTCATCCCAGTAGAACTTCTTTACCTCATTCAGAAACTTCCTTTTATCTTGGGGGCTCCATTGAGAAGGAATTTTTCCCAAAAAGGAATATTTTAGCTCGGATGGCAATGGTTTTAAATCCAGCTTGGGCGGTTCAATAGTTGATGGTACAGTGACATTTGTGAGTGATGGGAGTTCCTCAAACTTTTGTTTCCAACGATGCTTATCCTGAAAAGAATTTAACAAAGAATCAGTGTGTGAAATTTCTGAAGCATTATCAAACTCACATTCAATTAAATAAGCTTCTAAAGGATCATGGAATGTGGTAGTGGTGAGATGTTCATGAACAAGTTCTTCAATGAAATCCACTTCATGTACTTCTGAATCATCACCAGGTTGCTTGCAAATGTTGAACACATTTAATTCTAAAGTCATATTTCCAAAAGAAATGTTCAAAATACCATTCCTGCAATTTATCAGAGCATTAGAAGTTGCAAGAAATGGACGGCCTAATATAACAGGAATTTGAACATTTGGATTTGAAACAGGATGTGTGTCCAAAACAATAAAATCAACAGGGAAGTAAAAATTATCAATTTGAACCAAAACATCTTCAACTATCCCTCGAGGAATTTTTACAGAACGATCAGCTAGTTGAAGTGTAACAGGTGTTTCCTTGAGTTCACCTAAACCTAACTGTTGATAAACAGAAAAAGGCAAAAGATTAACACTAGCACCAAGATCAAGCAATGCACATTCTATTCTAGTGTTTCCAATGATGCATGAGATTGTTGGACATCCAGGATCTTTGAATTTTGGTGGAGTAAGGTGCTGAATGATTGAGCTCACACTTTCCGTCAGAAATGCTTTCTTTTGTACATTATGTTTCCTTTTAAATGTGCACATGTCCTTCAAAAATTTAGCATAAGATGGAACTTGTTTGATTGCATCCAATAAAGGAATGTTAATCTTAACTTGTTTGAAAAGTTCATAAATTTCTGCATTTTGATTCAAATTCTTTATTGTTTGCAACCTTTGAGGAAAAGGAGCAGGATGCATACCTTTTTCTTTGTCCAAATTTTCAAGAAGTTCAGACTTACCATCATCCTTACCATTACTTTTCGGAGGGGAAGGAGGATCTTGGTCTTTTGATGGAATGTTTTTGTCAATTGCCTTTCCACTTCGAAGAGTTGTGATAGAACTGGCATTTTCCTGTTGAGTTTCATTGGAGCAAGAAACAAGACATTGAGTAGAAGGGTTAGGCTGAGGTTGAGCAGGAAACTTACCTTTTTCTTGAGTGCGTAATGAAGCTGTCAATGTGGACAAGGTGTTTTTGATCTCATTGATGTCCTGTGAAGTTTGGTTATTCACATTTGCTTGTGTTTGCATGAATGCTTGCAATGTCTCTTCCAAGGTTTGTACACGTGAAGGTTGATAGGAAAAAGTATTGCCCGGCTTTTGAGATTGTGGTACCTGAACATGATTATTATTCCGCCAACTGAAGTTGGGATGATTTCTCCATTCAGGGTTATACGTTTCAGAGTAAGGAGAAGGAAAAGGCTTTTTAAATGTGTTTATGGAATTTACTTGATCATGCAACGCTTCTTTAAGAATGGGAATGTTTGGACATTCAGAAGTGGGGTGTCCCATGATTTCACAAATTCCACAACTTTCTTCATTTTTAACCGTTTTGACTTCTTTTACTTCTCTAAGTTCCATGGCTTCAATCTTTCTAGCCAAATTAGCTACTTTAGCTTTTATCTCATCTTCTTGACTAAAATGATATTTACCTCTGTTAGAAACAAGATTAGATCTATTGGAACTTTCAGAGGAATTATCTGTGTGCCAGGCTTGAGAGTTATCTGCCAAATGGTCTAGGTAGTCAAAGGCTTCTTCAGGTTCTTTTTCTAGAAACTCACCGTTACACATTGTTTCAACAAATTGTTTAGTTTCGGGAGTTAAACTTTCATAAAAGAAACTAATAAGACGCCATTTTTCAAAACCATGATGTGGACAAGAACTTAACAAATCTTTAAAACGCTCCCAGTACCGAAAAAATGCTTCATTTTGATTTTGATTGAAATTTTGAATCTGTCTTTTCAAAGCAGTAGTTTTATGTGCTGGGAAAAATTTCTTTAGAAACTCAGTTTGTAATTCTTGCCATGTGCCATGATGCACCCAAAAGAGAGTATCTTATTTAACCTTGCACTAAAAAAATCAATTGTAAGTATAATGATTAGCAAGGGTCAAGTCCTCAGGGATTGGGTTTTAATCTATGAGTTATTAGTTTATAACTTACGTTCAAAGAAAACAATAAAAGAAAAGGGGTTTTTGAAGCCAGATTTAAACTAAAGTAAATAATAAGAATAAGATGCAAGGCGGTATAACCAGCCAATAAAAATATATATACTAAATTAGGCGGTATAACCAGCCAATAAAAATATATATACTAAATTAGGCGGTATAACTAGCCAATAAAAATATATATACTAAATTAGGCGGTATAACCAGCCAATAAAAATAAAACAAAGTTAATATACAAATTAGGCGGTATAACCAGCCAATAAAAATAAATATACTTTTAAAAATAAGCAAACTAGAAAAGTAAGAAAACAAGTAAGTAAGAAGAATCAAATATGAAAAATATGGTTAAGGTTTCATTCTCCACCATTAGACATCATTAAGAATCAATTTCAGATCTATCAACATTAATTAGCTATCAAAGTTAACAACCGTAGATAACAACAAGCTCTGTTATCCCAATCTTTCCTTAGTTTGTCGTTAAATAGAACAAGCTCTCTATTTAATCTCTAACCATCAAACAACCTAGAATAAGCTCTCTAAATTCAATTTAATGGCAGCTTTATGATGAGAAAGATAGGTTGATCTAAGCAACAAACACATAAGCTCGGATTGTTCAACTTAGGTTATGTTCCACTTTGCAATTATTGAAAACTTGACCATAATCATTAATCACAAATTGCCACTTATAAATAGGAAATCAAGACAATTACACGGATCAAGACTCCTAAACTAGCAATAGATAATTATCAAGATCTATCTAGTTGTACACCTAAACAAATCAAGACAACGTTATGAACAATTCTTGTAGAAGAACATAAGCAACTTTGATAGAAAATTAATGATAGATAGAATCTGAAAATCAATTATAAAACATGTCTAGGGCTTTGAAATCACCCTTAACCAAATAGAAGTTTAACCTAGCATAGGTATTGTAAACATAAACATAAAATTAAAGAGAATCTAAGAAGGAAATAAAAGAAAGAAAGAAGAAGAAGAAAATAAAGAAAAAGAAAACTAGAGAAAAGAAAGAAGAAGAAAACTTAGAGAATTTTATTACAATGGCTAATATCCTACCAATGTACAATATCTTACAATCATCCAAGGCCCTCTATTTATACACATTTTGGAGGTCTAAATGACAAGAGACAAGCTTTACAAATTTCAAAGGTAGGTATAATAGGTGGGTGCATTTTTCTAACAATTTTCGTCATATTGTATGACAATTTTGATCAGCCAACTTGATGGTCGATTTTGTCAATTTTGGAGGCCTGATCTGATCACATGGTCTTCTAGAAAAATGTTCCCCTATCAGTTACTGATCCATATCCATTGGAATCAGCTCATTTTCTGATGTGGATAAGAAGATATGGGCAAAATAGGAAAACAGGTCAGCACAGACGTCATTGCACATCAGCCAACTTGATGGTCGATTACGCTAGGGAAAACGACTCCGTTTCGAGAAGTGTAAAACATGAAAAAGATAGATATGCCTTTTAACTTTGCATGGTTAAAATTTCAGCCTTATTGCTTCAGTGAAACTCGAGATATAGCTGATATGGCAAAAGGTGTCGGAACTGGAACTGAACTGGATTTGCCCTTAATTCTAGTAATCTGAAATCACTCAAAGAAACTTGTGAAAAACACCAAATTACATAAAAATATAAAAGATCATAAACACAATTAGACTAAACAATAATAACTCGTATTTGACACAAAACAATAATAAAACATAACTAAAAACTATATAATTATACGAGTTATCACACCCCCACACTTAGATTGTTGCTAGTCCCTAGCAACGACTCAATAAAAATAAAATAAGAAAATCTAATCTAATCCATTTTCGTAGGAAATCACGGTGGCACTTAGCATGTGACACAAGCCTTTAAACCCCTAGGTGTCCCTAGTGGACGAGTTTAGTCTCGTGAGGGTTTACTAGAACGATACCCACAAACATTGAAGACATAAGAAAAACTAAAAATAATAATTATAACTAATCCTTCCAATATAAATTAGAGATAATCATTGGACAAGTCTTAAAAACTAATCAATAGCTTAAAGAAATTCACAAAAATTCTTGCTTGAATGTAAATAGTTTGAGTTAAGCCAATATTAACATAACATATTTCAATCAAAATAGTGCATATTCAAACTTAATCTCAACCTCTCACATGGGATACTCTCATGATTTTCACTCTTTAAAGTAGTGGTAAAGTGTTTACACTCAATCAATCTCATGAAAATAGTTCTACCATATGCTTGCTTGTCCACCTATTCTCCACTAAAAGATCATGCAACTTCATAAATCAAGAGGTCTTTAATCAAGGTTGTAATGGGGCCAAGGGGTTTGTAATGTGGTTGAAGAACAAAAGGATAAAGATATCACAAAGGTTCCAAAGAGTTCATAAAGTTTAGAGACATAAAAAGATCATACAAAGAAACTTCTCAAAACTCTTTACAAGTACATAGTCACCTAGGCCGGATATTCAAGTTGGGCCTTTTCTTCATTCTAAACAACTTTGTAACATCTTTTTCTTTTTCCACAAATTCAAGAGATGATTCATATATTTTTTTTTTACATAGGAATATATTTGCCAGTATTCCATTTCTTTTTCTCTTGACTTTTCTTTTCTTTTCCCCCCACACTTATTTCTTGTTTCTAACCCAAATTTTTAACAAAAAATATCCCTTGTTTTTTTGCAATATGTCTCAAAATATATAATCCATCTTTAGAACAAGGGTAAGGATATAAGTATATTTAGGCTAGGTGTAAGTTGTGGTTACCAATAAAACAGCATATTTAATGTAGGCTCAAATTGGCTCACTAGTGGGGATGTTCTCTAAGAACATTAATAATGGATGGCTGTTTGGCTCTGTTTATAATCCTAATGCCTCTATCATATTCATGTTGTCACATGTATCAATATAGTCTCAAACGGTTTAAAGCAAGTTCTAGAGAATCATGTAATCATAAGAGCACTCAAGAAAGAAATTAGATTGATTTGTATAATGCATCAATCGTTATAGGCTCAAAAACTCACAAGGATGATTATACAAGTCAGATTAAGTCTAAACATGCTTCTTTCTCAATCAACATATCATATTAACATTGGCTCATAAAAAGGTTGACATCAAGCTCAATTCTCATGAAAATCTTCTCACTAATAAATCTGTTTTAGACTTATGCAATTCATATCTCATCATTGTATTAAAAAGGAACTAAAACACACTAAAAAAAAATAATAATAATAAAGACTCATAAAAAAAAAATAGTAGACAAAAATAAAAGAAATCCTAAATCATTCCCCCCACACATAATTCTTACATTGTCCTCAATGTAAGTCTATTAACCCAAATGAAAGAATCATGTGTAAGAGAAAAGAACTAATAACATAAGAATAGGAACAACTAAGACTCAAAACAAAACAAAACCATGCAACCTAAATAATCCTAAAATACTAAACAAAAATTAACAAGTAAACATAAAAAGATTAAAATCAAACTGACAAGGTATGTCTCAAGTCTCCCTTACTCAGACCTTGTTCAGAATGAATACTTTTAAATGGCTTAAAACACAAATTTCTTTTTTTTTTTTTTTTTTGAAGGTAAAATTTAGGATATATTACCTGTAGAGGTTGCTAACCACTTATTATAACTGAGACACAACAAACAAAATGTTAGATAATGTCACAAAGACAAAGTGCAATCCACTCCTTGCTCGTCCATATCTCTTTTTCTTTTTCCGAGCGTTTGCGAAAAAACCGTAGCAGATAAATACTCATAAGCTTGGAGCTTTTTGAGTAAATCTTCAATGGTTGTAGCAGAAATTATGGTTCTCCTTGCCTCTGAAAAGATGAATCCATTATCCACAGCATTATCTAAATATGAAAGCAAATTACTAAAATAACCATTAATATTAAGCAAACCAATGGGTTTCTTATTTGTGACCAAAGATGACCAAGAAGCCACGCAAGCTATTTCTTCCAATGTACCCAGACCTCCTGGTAGAGCAATGAATGCATCGGCAGAATGGTACATGATTGTCATCCGTTCAGGGATACTCCAGACTTGTATTTCCTTACCCAAGGTAGGTCCACAAAAATCTGTGAATAGTTTTGGAACGATTCCTAGAACTGGACTTCCTCCGGCGTGTGCTTCTGTAGCGACTGCTCCCATTAAACCCGTACTACCACCTCCATAAATCAACTGGATCTTTTGTTGGGCAAGTATTACTCCAACTCTTATGGCTTCATCAGCAAATATGTTATTTTTCCCTGGATAAGCACCTCCAAAGACACAAATTTTTTTAATGCGCTGGGACGAAGTACTTTCCATTTTTTTTTTCGAGTGCCTGAAAGAGAATAAGTACATGGTGTAATATATAGAGGACTGAGTAGTGAATCAGACAAGAGTAATAATGTCGCCGAAAGTGTATCTGACCTGTCAGAAGAAAATGTTAACCTAACAAAAGATTTTTGCGTGATTTCAGGAGGAAAATCAAAAAGAGAAGAAAAATCAACTGTAAAAGACCAAAAAAAAAAAAACGAGAATAATTACACAAATCGAACAACACGTAAATTAAACCGAAATGAAGTTATTGCAAATCAAACCAAAAGCTGAGAAGTTATTTATTGTAGTTGTGATTGTGGCTCACATCTTCCTCTGGTTTTACGTCCAGAAACGGCTTAAACGCCTTCTATGAGTCGAGGATATGCTTCCCATCCAGTTTTCTTACAAGCTGGCAAACAGGGTCTTTTAACATCAGATTCCCAAGATGTTTCCATTCCCTTTGGAATTGCAGCCATAAATCAAGAATTTCTCTTTGTACGTCTCCACTAGGATGCGTCTCAAGAGAAAGTTGGATATTACCCAAATTCTCCTTACTCAGTCCATCCTTAATGAATTCAATTTTATCATCTCGATTAGAGGACGGAATCCCAATAGAACGACATTTACCGTTACACGTCCATCGTGCACATTTGTGGCAAATTGAACTCATGCGCTTTGCTCGTCGCTTCTTTGCAAAAGTGCTTCTACCTGTACCTGGTAAATGTAAAACAGGAAGATATTCATCTTCACGTACCTTGGCTTCAATTATCCAACGTATGTCTTCAGGAATCCCTTTGTGCATAAGCATTCTTAATCTTTCAAATCGAACTTGGTAAAGCTTCAGTAAAATATTTCGAGGAAAAGGAGGAAATCGTTTCTGCAATCTTGTGAGAATATCATCCATCCTGAAAAAAAATGAAAAAAAATTGAAAGAGAAATTTATATACAATATCAGTTTTGTGGGTAGCTGATGGAACCGACTTAAATAATCACGGAGTACCGTTATCCGCCATTTAACCGGGGTTAAAAAAAAAAATTATATTTACATCTAGTTATTTTCAAAACAAGGATCAGAAAGAAAAACAACATAAAAAGACTCAAAAACAAAACACTCTAAATAAAATCCTAAATTCTTCCCCCCACACATAATTCTTACATTGTCATTAATGTAATGCTATTAATCCCAAATGAAAGAATCATGTGTAAGTGAAAAGAACTAATAAACAAAATAAACTTATGCAGCCTAAATGAACTTAGAAACACTAAACACAATTAGCAAAGAAACATAAGAAAAAGATAAAGAAAAAGAGAGCAAATCTGAGGATGGCAGTTTGGCAATGCTTTCACTAATTAGGCTGCCTCCCCCAATTAGCACTTGATTTAGTGTTTTGAACCTAACCAACACCTCTTCTTGGCATTTTAGGCTTGTCAGGCTCATACATGAAATTTCCCAAATTTATGCGTTTGAGAGGAAGCTTTCTTTGCACAACAGTTGATGCATTCTCCATTACAAGTATTATTCCATCATCCTTTGTGGTGCATATGTCATCGAGGAATGGAGCATATTTTGATACTTGTTGAATGACCTCCACAAACAAGTTGTTTAAGGTTTCCGGCATGTGTTGTTCATGTTCTTCCTCCTTGAACTTTGCAAATCTACTAGGAAAAGGTGGAGAAGAAACATTAGTAAAAAGTGAAACCTTAAACGTTACCTCAGGTGCCGAAATACTCTTATTTGGATCTTTGGCTTCATTATCCTCAAGAATAGAATCCATCTCTAATTTTGTTTCATCCTCATCTTGTTCCTCATTCTTCAAGGTCACAATAGTAGCATTCTCCTTTGGGTTAACCATCGTTTGGGCTGGGAGTTCTTCAGATCTTTGTGCTACCCATCCCACCATACTACTAGCCAATTGGCTCATTTGCTTTTCCAAACTCTGGATGCTTGCCCTTGTTTCCTGTTGAAATTGCAAAGAATCAGTAACAAGAGAATAGACAAGATCTTCTAAAGAAGTACCTGAGTTTTGAGTCATATGTGGTGGTTGAAAAAGATCTGGTTCTTGAGACCATGATTGATTGAAGCTAGATGGATGAGTGTAATTGGCATAAGGATCTACTTCTTGGTAATTTTTCGAGTAGCCATAATTAGTATGATCCCACCATCCCTCATGGTAAGTGTTTGAGTAATGATCATACTGTTGGTCTTGGAACACTTGATGGCCTTGACATCCTCCCATGGCCAATTGTTGAACTGGGGAGCTGAGATTGGCTTGTTGATTCTCCATGTTCATGTATGCCACCAACTCTTCAAGTGTTAGATTGCTCAATTCCATTGTTTTTTTTTTTTTTTTTTTGTTTTTAAAATTTGAAAAGAAAAACTTGTATGTACAAGAAAATAAAACTAATTAGAACTGAAAATAAGAATAAACCAAGTAACAAATAAACTAAAGAAAACAATCCCCGGCAACGGCGCCAAAAATTTGATGCACCCAAAAGAGTGTATCTTATTTAACCTGCACTAAAAAGATCAATTGTAAGTATAATGATTAGCAAGGGTCGAGTCCTCAGGGATTGGGTTTTAATCTATGAGTTATTAGTTTATAACTTACGTTCAAAGAAAACAATAAAAGAAAAGGGGTTTTTGAAGCCAGATTTAAACTAAAGTAAATAATAAGAATAAGATGCAAGGCGGTATAACCAGCCAATAAAAATATATATACTAAATTAGGCGGTATAACCAGCCAATAAAAATATATATACTAAATTAGGCGGTATAACTAGCCAATAAAAATATATATACTAAATTAGGCGGTATAACCAGCCAATAATAATAAAACAAAGTTAATATACAAATTAGGCGGTATAACCAGCCAATAAAAATAAATATACTTTTAAAAATAAGCAAACTAGAAAAGTAAGAAAACAAGTAAGTAAGAAGAATCAAATATGAAAAATATGGTTAAGGTTTCATTCTCCACCGTTAGACATCATTAAGAATCAATTTCAGATCTATCAACATTAATTAGCTATCAAAGTTAACAACCGTAGATAACAACAAGCTCTGTTATCCCAATCTTTCCTTAGTTTGTCGTTAAATAGAACAAGCTCTCTATTTAATCTCTAACCATCAAACAACCTAGAATAAGCTCTCTAAATTCAATTTAATGGCAGCTTTATGATGAGAAAGATAGGTTGATCTAAGCAACAAACACATAAGCTCGGATTGTTCAACTTAGGTTATGTTCCACTTTGCAATTATTGAAAACTTGACCATAATCATTAATCACAAATTGCCACTTATGAATAGGAAATCAAGACAATTACACGGATCAAGACTCCTAAACTAGCAATAGATAATTATCAAGATCTATCTAGTTGTACACCTAAACAAATCAAGACAACGTCATGAACAATTCTTGTAGAAGAACATAAGCAACTTTGATAGAAAATTAATGATAGATAGAATCTGAAAATCAATTATAAAACATGTCTAGGGCTTTGAAATCACCCTTAACCAAATAGAAGTTTAACCTAGCATAGGTATTGTAAACATAAACATAAAATTAAAGAGAATCTAAGAAGGAAATAAAAGAAAGAAAGAAGAAGAAGAAAATAAAGAAAAAGAAAACTAGAGAAAAGAAAGAAGAAGAAAACTTAGAGAATTTTATTACAATGGCTAATATCCTACCAATGTACAATATCTTACAATCATCCAAGGCCCTCTATTTATACACATTTTGGAGGGCTAAATGACAAGAGACAAGCTTTACAAATTTCAAAGGTAGGTATAATAGGTGGGTGCATTTTTCTAACAATTTTCGTCATATTGTATGACAATTTTGATCAGCCAACTTGATGGTCGATTTTGTCAATTTTGGAGGCCTGATCTGATCACATGGTCTTCTAGAAAAATGTTCCCCTATCAATTACTGATCCATATCCGTTGGAATCAGCTCATTTTCTGATGTGGATAAGAAGATATGGGCAAAATAGGAAAACAGGTCAGCACAGACGTCATTGCACATCAGCCAACTTGATGGTCGATTACGCTAGGGAAAACGACTCCGTTTTGAGAAGTGTAAAACATGAAAAAGATAGATATGCCTTTTAACTTTGCATGGTTAAAATTTCAGCCTTATTGCTTCAGTGAAACTCGAGATATAGCTGATATGGCAAAAGGTGTCGGAACTGGAACTGAACTGGATTTGCCCTTAATTCTAGTAATCTGAAATCACTCAAAGAAACTTGTGAAAAACACCAAATTACATAAAAATATAAAAGATCATAAACACAATTAGACTAAACAATAATAACTCGTATTTGACACAAAACAATAATAAAACATAACTAAAAACTATATAATTATACGAGTTATCATGCCAATTGACCTTGGTTTTAAATTATGAAGCCAAATTTTTGCTTTATCTTTTAAAGAAAAAGGAAATAATTTTAGCTTGACAATTTCATTTGTACATTGTTGGTCATTAAAGGTGACACATACATCTTCGAAGTCTTTTAGAAACGAGTAAGCACTTTCCGATTCTAACCCATGGAAATTTGGAAGCAAAGTCTTCATACCTGGTTTAAAACGAAAGTTGTTTGCATTGAGAGAAAAAATAAAACAAGAGGGTGATGAGCTTCGAGTTGGTTGCAAGTAGTCACGCATGGTGCGTACTTGTCTGTTCTCATCTTCAGCATGAACACTTTCATTGTCAGCCATGGTAGGAGTTGTATTAGAAAGATTATCTGAAAAAGTTTCACAATAAAATCTAACTAAACGACGAGATCTAAAATCACGTCGCCAAAGAAGCATAAAACAAAGTTAATATACAGATTAGGCGGTATAACCAGCCAATACAAATAAAACAAAGTTAATATACAATATAAATATATAGAAAATTAGGCGGTATAACCAGCCAATACAAATAAATATACTTATAAACTTATATACTTAGTATTGCCTCCCCGGCAATGGCGCCAAAAACTTGATGGAGACTCAATTAAGAGTTGTAAACCCAAGTGCAGGTTATGTTCAAGTAATAAATTCTCGGGTGTCCGAGGTCGAACCACAGGGAAGCGTATTAGTAAGTATAAGTTTATAAATATATAAGAAAAATAAAGTAAACAAGATATTAGGGAATCAACAACAAAACAAGATAAACAAGATATTAGAGAACAAAATAAACAAAATAAAATAAAAGAAATTAAACAAGATATAAAAACAATAAGAAAAGATGTTGAGGTTAGAGAATCCACTCTTGGTGTTATGCTAAGATTAATCTTGTTTTATTACATAATTGAAATTCACACATAAGGGAGATTCCAATCGGAAGGTTTAGCAATTCAGTCCAAATTGTCCAACGTCCATAGCATATGATATTATGTTCATTTGGTGTCCTCAAAACTCATAAAAAGAGTCCAAGCATTCCTTATGCCAAGGTATATGTCTACAACAAATCAAGATTATGAAACCAAGCATTTATTTTGCCATTTTCATTGTCAATAATGAATCAAGATCCCTACTTTGCAAGTATGATTTTAAACCAAAAGAAAATATTATCTATACTAGTGTTTATAAATGATAATTCATTTTAGCTCATGTTTAAGAGACTAACCTTAGCATTTACCAAAAGCTTCACCTCATCACCTCAACAATATGACTAGCAACACATACTAGATATGAATAAAATGAAAAGAAATGTAAGAAACATAAGTAAATAAAGAAAAAGAAAACTAGAGAAAGGAAAGAAGAAGAAAACTTAGAGAATTTTATTACAATGGCTAATATCCTACCAATGTCCCCTTAATGCTCATCCAAGGCCCTCTATTTATACACATTTTGGAGAGCTAAATGACAAGAGACAAGCTTTATAAATTTCAAAGGTAGGTATAATAGGTGGGTGCATTTTTCTAACAATTTTCGTCATATTGTATGACAATTCTGATCAGCCAGCTTGCTGGTCGATTTTGTCAATGTTGGAGGCTCGATCTGATCAAATGGTCTTCTAGAAAACTATACCCCTATCAGTTACGGATCCATAGCCGTTGGAATCAGATCATTTGCTCATGTGGATCGGAACATATGGTCAAAATACCAAAACAGGTCAGCACAGACGTCATTGCACATCAGCCAACTTGATGGTCGATTTCGCTAGGGAAAACGACTCCGTTTCAAGAAGTGTAAAACATGAAAAAGATAGATATGCCTCTTAACTTTGCACTGTAAAAAATTCAGCCTTATTGCTTCAGTGAAACTCCAGATATAGCGGATATGGAAAAAGGTGTCGGAACTGGAACTGAACTGGATTTGCCCTTAATTCTTGATTTAACCTAGTAATCTGAAATCACTCAAAGAAACTCGTGAAAAACACCAAATTACATAAAAATATAAAAAAACATAAACACAATTAGACTAAGCAATAATAACTCGTATTTGACACAAAACAATAATAAAACATAACTAAGAACTATATAATTATACGAGTTATCACACCCCCACACTTAGATTGTTGCTAGTCCCTAGCAACGACTCAATAAAAATAAAATAAGAAAATCTAATCTAATCCATTTTCGTTGGAAATCACGGTGGCACTTAGCATGTGACACAAGCCTTTAAACCCCTAGGTGTCCCTAGTGGACGAGTTTAGTCTCGTGAGGGTTTGCTAGAACGATACCCACAAACATTGAAAAACTAAAATATAAGTAAACTACATACACTAAAAATATTTACTCCTAATCCTTTCAATATAAATTAGAGACAATCTTTGAACAAGTCTTATAAACTAATCAATAGCTCAAAGAATTTCACAAAAATTCATGCTTGAATGTAAATAAATGAGTTAAGCCAATATTAACATAACATATTTCAATCAAAATAGTGCATATTCAACTTAATCTCAACTTCTCACTATACTCTCATGATTTTCACTCTTTAAAGTAGTGGTAAAGTGTTTACACTCAATCAATCTCATGAAAACAGTTCTACCATATGCTTGCTTGTCCACCTATTCTCCACTATTTAGATCATACAACTTCATAAATCAAGAGGTCTTTTTTCAAGGTTGTAATGGGGCCAAAGGGTTATAATGTGGTTAAAGAACAAAAGGATAAAGATATCACAAAGGTTCCAAAGAGTTCATAGAGTTTAGAGACATAATAAGATCATACGAATAAAACTTCTCAAAACTCTTATAAAGCACATAATAACATAGGCTAAATATTCATGTTGAGCCTTTGCTTCATTCTAACCAACTTTGTAACATCTTTTTCTTTACTTTAACTAGAAGTTCAAGAGAAGATTTTTTTTTAATATGGGAATGTATTTGACAATGATCCCTTTCTTTTTCTCTTGACTTTTGCCTCTCTCCTCCCCCACACTTATCTTTCGTTCTAACCCAAATTTTCAAAAAGTATCCCTTGTTTTTGCAATATGTCTCAAAATATATAATCCATCTTTAGAACAAGGGTAAGGATATAAGTATATTTAGGCTAGGTGTAAGTTCTGGTTACCAATAAAATAGCATATTTAATGTAGGCTCAAATTGGCTCACTAGTGGGGATGTTCTCTTAGAACATTAATAATGGATGGCTGTTTGGCTCTGGTTATAATCCTAATGCCTCTATCATATTCATGTTGTCACATGTATCAATATAGTCTCAAACGGTTTAAAGCAAGTTCTAGAGAATCATGTAATCATAAGAGCACTCAAGAAAGAAATTAGATTGATTTGTATAATGCATCAATCATTATAGGCTCAAAAACTCACAAGGATGATTATACAAGTCAGATTAAGTCTAAACATGCTTCTTTCTCAATCAACATATCATATTAACATTGGCTCATAAAAAGGTTGACATCAAGCTCAATTCTCATGAAAATCTTCTCACTAATAAATCTGTTTTAGACTTATGCAATTCATATCTCATCATTGTATTAAAAAGGAACTAGAACACATTAAAATAATAATAATAATAATAAAGACTCATAAAAAAAAATAGTAGACAAAAATAAAAGAAATCCTAAATCGTTCCCCCCACACTTAATTCTTACATTGTCCTCAATGTAAGTCTATTAACCCAAATGAAAGAATCATGTGTAAGAGAAAAGAACTAATAACATAAGAATAGGAATAACTAAGACTCAAAACAAAACAAAGTCATGCAACCTAAATAATCCTAAAATACTTAACAAAAATTAACAAGTAAACATAAAAAGATTAAAATCAAACTGACAAGGTATGTCTCAAGTCTCCCTTACTCAGACCTTGTTCAGAATGAATACTTCTAAATTGCTTAAAACACAACAAACTTTTTTTTTTTTTTTTTTGAAAGAAGAAATCAAACTCACAAGGTATGTCTCAAGTCTCCCTTACTCAGACCTTGTTCAGAATGAATACTTCTAAATGGCTTAAAACACATCAAATTTTTTTTTTTTTTTTTAAATTAGCAAAATATGTCCCTTACCCCCTACTAAAGGTAGAATTTAGGAGATATTACCTGCAGAGGTTGCTAACCACTTATTATAACTGAGACACAACAAACAAAATGTTAGATAATGTCACAAAGACAGAGTGCAATCCACTCCTTGCTCGTCCATATCTCTTTTTCTTTTTCCGAGCGTTTGCGAAACAATCGTAGCAGATAAATACTCATAAGCTTGGAGCTTTTTGAGTAAATCTTCAATGGTTGTAGCAGAAATTATGGTTCTCCTTGCCTCTGAAAACATGAATCCATTATCCACAACATTATCTAAATATGAAAGGAAATTACTAAAATAACCATTAATATTAAGCAAACCAATGGGTTTCTTATTTGTGACCAAAGATGACCAAGAAGCCACGCCAGCTATTTCTTCCAATGTACCCAGACCTCCTGGTAAAGCAATGAATGCATCGGCAGAATGGTACATGATTGTTATCCGTTCAGGGATACTCCAGACTTGTATTTCCTTACCCACGGTAGGTTCACAAAAACCTGTGAATAGTTTTGGCACGATTCCTAGAACTGGACTTCCTCCGGCGTGTGCTGATGTAGCGACTGCTCCCATTAAACCCGTACTACCGCCTCCATAAATCAACTGGATCTTTTGTTGGGAAAGTATTACTCCAACTCTTATGGCTTCATCAGCGAATATGTTATTTTTCCCTGGATAAGCACCTCCAAAGACACAAATTGTTTTAATGCGCTAGGACGAAGTACTTTCCTTTTTTTTTTTTCAAGTGCCTGAAAGAGAATGAGTACATGGTGTAATATATAGAGGACTGAGTAATGAATCAGACAAGAGTAATAATGTCGTCGAAAGTGTATTTGACCTGTCAGAAGAAAATGTTAACCTAACAAAAGATTTTTGCGTGATTTCAGGAAGAAAATCAAAAAGAGAAGAAAAATCAACCGTAAAAGACCAATGCAAAAAAAAAGAACGAGAATAATTACACAAATCTATCAACACGTAAATTAAACCGAAATGAAGTTATTGCAAATCAAACCAAAAGTTGAGAAGTCATTTATTGTAGTTGTGATTGTGGCTCACATCTTCCTCTGGTTTTACGTCCAGAAACGGCTTAAACGCCTTCTATGAGTCGAGGATATGCTTCCCATCCAGTTTTCTTACAAGCTGGCAAACAGGGTTTTTAACATCAGATTCCCAAGATGTTGCCATTCCCTTTGGAATTGCGGCCATAAATCAAGAATTTCTCTTTGTACGTCTCCACTAGGATGCGTCTCAAGAGAAAGTTGGATATTACCCAAATTCTCCTTACTCAGTCCATCCTTAATGAATTCAATTTTATCATCTCGATTAGAGGACGAAATCCCAATAGAACGACATTTACCGTTACACGTCCATCGTGCACATTTGTGGCAATTTGAACTCATGCGCTTTGCTCGTCGCTTCTTTGCAAAAGTGCTTCTACCTGTACCTGGTAAATGCAAAACAGGAAGATATTCATCTTCACGTACCTTGGCTTCAATTATCCAACGTATATCTTCAGGAATCCCTTTGTGCATAAGCATTCTTAATCTTTCAAATCGAACTTGGTAAAGCTTCAGTAAAATATTTCGAGGAAAAGGAGGAAATCGTTTCTGCAATCTTGTGAGAATATCATCCATCTTGAAAAAAAATGAAAAAGAAATTGAAAGAGAAATTTATATACAATATCAGTTTTGTGGGTAGCTGATGGAACCGACTTAAATAATCACGGAGTACCGTTATCCGCCATTTAACCGGGGTTAAAAAAAATTATATTTACATCTAGTTATTTTCAAAACAAGGATCAGAAAGAAAAACAACCTCTTCTTGAGTAACATGATTTTCCAAAAAGAGTTTGAGTCTTTGTCCATTTACCTTGAATACGTTACCATTTTGAGGATTCTCAATGTCAACTGCTCCATAATGATACACATGTTTAACCACAAATGGGCCAGTCCATCTTGATCTCAACTTACCAGGAAATATGTGAAGTCTAGAATTATAAAGTAGAACTTTTTGCCCAACATCAAATGTTTTTCTTGAAATTAACTTGTCATGAAAGGCTTTAGTTCTTTCTTTATGAATTTTAGAATTCTCATATGCATCATTTCTGAGTTCCTCAAGTTCATTTATTTGTAATTTTCGTAAATTAGAAGCGTCATCAAGGTTTGAGTTGAACATTTTAATGGCCCAATATGCTTTATGCTCAAGTTCCACAGGTAAATGACAAGGTTTTCCATAAACTAGCCTATAAGGAGACATGCCCAATGCTGTTTTAAAAGCTCTTCGATAGGCCCATAATGCATCGTTAAGTCTAAGAGACCAATCTTTGCGATTTGGATTAACCGTCTTTTCCAAAATTTGTTTAATCTCCCTATTTGCTAATTCTACCTGTCCATTTGTCTGCGGGTGACAAGGGGTTGCAACTTTGTGTGTAATGGCATATTTCTTCATTAATGTTTCAAAAACCTTGTTGCAAAAATGTGTTCCCCCATCACTTATGATAGATCGAGGAATTCCAAATCGACTCAAAATATTTTCTTTTAAAAATTTAATCACTGTTTTGTGATCATTATTTCGACATGGAATTGCCTCTATCCACTTTGAAACATAATCTATTGCAACTAAAATGTATAAGAAACCAAAAGATGGTGGAAATGGTCCCATGAAATCAATACCCCAACAGTCAAAAATTTCAATTACAAGAATTGGGTTCAAAGGCATCATGTTTCTTTTCGAAATGGAACCTAATTTTTGACAACTTTCACATGACTTGCAAAAATTATATGCATCTTTGAATAAAGTTGGCCAGTAAAATCCACACTGTAAAATTTTTGCAGCAGTTTTCTTTGATGAAAAATGACCACCACATGCCTCGGAATGACAAAACTTAATTACACTACTTACCTCATTGTCGGGAATGCATCTTCGAAAAATCTGATCAGGACAATATTTGAACAAGTAAGGGTCATCCCAGTAGAACTTCTTTACCTCATTCAGAAACTTCCTTTTATCTTGGGGGCTCCATTGAGAAGGAATTTTTCCCAAAAAGGAATATTTTAGCTCGGATGGCAATGGTTTTAAATCCAGCTTGGGCGGTTCAATAGTTGATGGTACAGTGACATTTGTGAGTGATGGGAGTTCCTCAAACTTTTGTTTCCAACGATGCTTATCCTGAAAAGAATTTAACAAAGAATCAGTGTGTGAAATTTCTGAAGCATTATCAAACTCACATTCAATTAAATAAGCTTCTAAAGGATCATGGAATGTGGTAGTGGTGAGATGTTCATGAACAAGTTCTTCAATGAAATCCACTTCATGTACTTCTGAATCATCACCAGGTTGCTTGCAAATGTTGAACACATTTAATTCTAAAGTCATATTTCCAAAAGAAATGTTCAAAATACCATTCCTGCAATTTATCAGAGCATTAGAAGTTGCAAGAAATGGACGGCCTAATATAACAGGAATTTGAACATTTGGATTTGAAACAGGATGTGTGTCCAAAACAATAAAATCAACAGGGAAGTAAAAATTATCAATTTGAACCAAAACATCTTCAACTATCCCTCGAGGAATTTTTACAGAACGATCAGCTAGTTGAAGTGTAACAGGTGTTTCCTTGAGTTCACCTAAACCTAACTGTTGATAAACAGAAAAAGGCAAAAGATTAACACTAGCACCAAGATCAAGCAATGCACATTCTATTCTAGTGTTTCCAATGATGCATGAGATTGTTGGACATCCAGGATCTTTGAATTTTGGTGGAGTAAGGTGCTGAATGATTGAGCTCACACTTTCCGTCAGAAATGCTTTCTTTTGTACATTATGTTTCCTTTTAAATGTGCACATGTCCTTCAAAAATTTAGCATAAGATGGAACTTGTTTGATTGCATCCAATAAAGGAATGTTAATCTTAACTTGTTTGAAAAGTTCATAAATTTCTGCATTTTGATTCAAATTCTTTATTGTTTGCAACCTTTGAGGAAAAGGAGCAGGATGCATACCTTTTTCTTTGTCCAAATTTTCAAGAAGTTCAGACTTACCATCATCCTTACCATTACTTTTCGGAGGGGAAGGAGGATCTTGGTCTTTTGATGGAATGTTTTTGTCAATTGCCTTTCCACTTCGAAGAGTTGTGATAGAACTGGCATTTTCCTGTTGAGTTTCATTGGAGCAAGAAACAAGACATTGAGTAGAAGGGTTAGGCTGAGGTTGAGCAGGAAACTTACCTTTTTCTTGAGTGCGTAATGAAGCTGTCAATGTGGACAAGGTGTTTTTGATCTCATTGATGTCCTGTGAAGTTTGGTTATTCACATTTGCTTGTGTTTGCATGAATGCTTGCAATGTCTCTTCCAAGGTTTGTACACGTGAAGGTTGATAGGAAAAAGTATTGCCCGGCTTTTGAGATTGTGGTACCTGAACATGATTATTATTCCGCCAACTGAAGTTGGGATGATTTCTCCATTCAGGGTTATACGTTTCAGAGTAAGGAGAAGGAAAAGGCTTTTTAAATGTGTTTATGGAATTTACTTGATCATGCAACGCTTCTTTAAGAATGGGAATGTTTGGACATTCAGAAGTGGGGTGTCCCATGATTTCACAAATTCCACAACTTTCTTCATTTTTAACCGTTTTGACTTCTTTTACTTCTCTAAGTTCCATGGCTTCAATCTTTCTAGCCAAATTAGCTACTTTAGCTTTTATCTCATCTTCTTGACTAAAATGATATTTACCTCTGTTAGAAACAAGATTAGATCTATTGGAACTTTCAGAGGAATTATCTGTGTGCCAGGCTTGAGAGTTATCTGCCAAATGGTCTAGGTAGTCAAAGGCTTCTTCAGGTTCTTTTTCTAGAAACTCACCGTTACACATTGTTTCAACAAATTGTTTAGTTTCGGGAGTTAAACTTTCATAAAAGAAACTAATAAGACGCCATTTTTCAAAACCATGATGTGGACAAGAACTTAACAAATCTTTAAAATGCTCCCAGCACTGAAAAAATGCTTCATTTTGATTTTGATTGAAATTTTGAATCTGTCTTTTCAAAGCAGTAGTTTTATGTGCTGGGAAAAATTTCTTTAGAAACTCAGTTTGTAATTCTTGCCATGTGCCATGATGCACCCAAAAGAGTGTATCTTATTTAACCTTGCACTAAAAAAATCAATTGTAAGTATAATGATTAGCAAGGGTCGAGTCCTCAGGGATTGGGTTTTAATCTATGAGTTATTAGTTTATAACTTACGTTCAAAGAAAACAATAAAAAAAGGGGTTTTTGAAGCCAGATTTAAACTAAAGTAAATAATAAGAATAAGATGCAAGGCGGTATAACCAGCCAATAAAAATATATATACTAAATTAGGCGGTATAACCAGCCAATAAAAATATATATACTAAATTAGGCGGTATAACTAGCCAATAAAACTATATATACTAAATTAGGCGGTATAACCAGCCAATAAAAATAAAACAAAGTTAATATACAAATTAGGCGGTATAACCAGCCAATAAAAATAAATATACTTTTAAAAATAAGCAAACTAGAAAAGTAAGAAAACAAGTAAGTAAGAAGAATCAAATATGAAAAATATGGTTAAGGTTTCATTCTCCACCATTAGACATCATTAAGAATCAATTTCAGATCTATCAACATTAATTAGCTATCAAAGTTAACAACCGTAGATAACAACAAGCTCTGTTATCCCAATCTTTCCTTAGTTTGTCGTTAAATAGAATAAGCTCTCTATTTAATCTCTAACCATCAAACAACCTAGAATAAGCTCTCTAAATTCAATTTAATGGCAGCTTTATGATGAGAAAGATAGGTTGATCTAAGCAACAAACACATAAGCTCGGATTGTTCAACTTAGGTTATGTTCCACTTTGCAATTATTGAAAACTTGACCATAATCATTAATCACAAATTGCCACTTATGAATAGGAAATCAAGACAATTACACGGATCAAGACTCCTAAACTAGCAATAGATAATTATCAAGATCTATCTAGTTGTACACCTAAACAAATCAAGACAACGTCATGAACAATTCTTGTAGAAGAACAGAAGCAACTTTGATAGAAAATTAATGATAGATAGAATCTGAAAATCAATTATAAAACATGTCTAGGGCTTTGAAATCACCCTTAACCAAATAGAAGTTTAACCTAGCATAGGTATTGTAAACATAAACATAAAATTAAAGAAAATCTAAGAAGGAAATAAAAGAAAGAAAGAAGAAGAAGAAAATAAAGAAAAAGAAAACTAGAGAAAAGAAAGAAGAAGAAAACTTAGAGAATTTTATTACAATGGCTAATATCCTACCAATGTACAATATCTTACAATCATCCAAGGCCCTCTATTTATACACATTTTGGAGGGCTAAATGACAAGAGACAAGCTTTACAAATTTCAAAGGTAGGTATAATAGGTGGGTGCATTTTTCTAACAATTTTTGTCATATTGTATGACAATTTTGATCAGCCAACTTGATGGTCAATTTTGTCAATTTTGGAGGCCTGATCTGATCACATGGTCTTCTAGAAAAATGTTCCCCTATCAGTTACTGATCCATATCCGTTGGAATCAGCTCATTTTCTGATGTGGATAAGAAGATATGAGCAAAATACGAAAACAGGTCAGCATAGACGTCATTGCACATCAGCCAACTTGATGGTCGATTACGCTAGGGAAAACGACTCCGTTTCGAGAAGTGTAAAACATGAAAAAGATAGATATGCCTTTTAACTTTGCACGGTTAAAATTTCAGCCTTATTGCTTCAGTGAAACTCGAGATATAGCTGATATGGAAAAAGGTGTCGGAACTGGAACTGAACTGGATTTGCCCTTAATTCTAGTAATCTGAAATCACTCAAAGAAACTTGTGAAAAACACCAAATTACATAAAAATATAAAAGATCATAAACACAATTAGACTAAACAATAATAACTCGTATTTGACACAAAACAATAATAAAACATAACTAAAAACTATATAATTATACGAGTTATCATGCCAATTGACCTTGGTTTTAAATTATGAAGCCAAATTTTTGCTTTATCTTTTAAAGAAAAAGGAAATAATTTTAGCTTGACAATTTCATTTGTACATTGTTGGTCATTAAAGGTGACACATACATCTTCGAAGTCTTTTAGAAACGAGTAAGCACTTTCCGATTCTAACCCATGGAAATTTGGAAGCAAAGTCTTCATACCTGGTTTAAAACGAAAGTTGTTTGCATTGAGAGAAAAAATAAAACAAGAGGGTGATGAGCTTCGAGTTGGTTGCAAGTAGTCACGCATGGTGCGTACTTGTCTGTTCTCATCTTCAGCATGAACACTTTCATTGTCAGCCATGGTAGGATTGTATTAGAAAGATTATCTGAAAAAGTTTCACAATAAAATCTAACTAAACTACGAGATCTAAAATCACGTCGCCAAAGAAGCATAAAACAAAGTTAATATACAGATTAGGCGGTATAACCAGCCAATACAAATAAAACAAAGTTAATATACAATATAAATATATAGAAAATTAGGCGGTATAACCAGCCAATACAAATAAATATACTTATAAACTTATATACTTAGTATTGCCTCCCCGGCAATGACGCCAAAAACTTGATGGAGACTCAATTAAGAGTTGTAAACCCAAGTGCAGGTTATGTTCAAGTAATAAATTCTCGGGTGACCGAGGTCGAACCACAGGGAAGCGTATTAGTAAGTATAAGTTTATAAATATATAAGAAAAATAAAGTAAACAAGATATTAGGGAATCAACAACAAAACAAGATAAACAAGATATTAGAGAACAAAATAAACAAAATAAAATAAAAGAAATTAAACAAGATATAAAAACAATAAGAAAAGATGTTGAGGTTAGAGAATCCACTCTTGGTGTTATGCTAAGATTAATCTTGTTTTATTACATAATTGAAATTCACACATAAGGGAGATTCCAATCGGAAGGTTTAGCAATTCAGTCCAAATTGTCCAACGTCCATAGCATATTATATTATGTTCATTTGGTGTCCTCAAAACTCATAAAAAGAGTCCAAGCATTCCTTATGCTAAGGTATATGTCTACAACAAATCAAGGTTATGAAACCAAGCATTTATTGTGCCATTTTCATTGTCAATAATGAATCAAGATCCCTACTTTGCAAGTATGATTTTAAACCAAAAGAAAATATTATCTATACTAGTGTTTATAAATGATAATTCATTTTAGCTCATGTTTAAGAGACTAACCTTAGCATTTACCAAAAGCTTCACCTCATCACCTCAACAATATGACTAGCAACACATACTAGATATGAATAAAATGAAAAGAAATGTAAGAAACATAAGTAAATAAAGAAAAAGAAAACTAGAGAAAGGAAAGAAGAAGAAAACTTAGAGAATTTTATTACAATGGCTAATATCCTACCAATGTTCCCTTAATGCTCATCCAAGGCCCTCTATTTATACACATTTTGGAGAGCTAAATGACAAGAGACAAGCTTTATAAATTTCAAAGGTAGGTATAATAAGTGGGTGCATTTTTCTAACAATTTTCGTCATATTGTATGACAATTCTGATCAGCCAGCTGGATGGTCGATTTTGTCAATGTTGGAGGCTCGATCTGATCAAATGGTCTTCTAGAAAACTATACCCCTATCAGTTACGGATCCATAGCCGTTGGAATCAGATCATTTTCTCATGTGGATCGGAAGATATGGTCAAAATACCAAAACAGGTCAGCACAGACGTCATTGCACATCAGCCAACTTGATGGTCGATTTCGCTAGGGAAAACGACTCCGTTTCAAGAAGTGTAAAACATGAAAAAGATAGATATGCCTCTTAACTTTTGCAATGTAAAAAAATTCAGCCTTATTGGTTCAGTGAAACTCCAGATATAGCGGATATGGCAAAAGGTGTCGGAACTGGAACTGAACTGGATTTGCCCTTAATTCTTGATTTAACCTAGTAATCTGAAATCACTCAAAGAAACTCGTGAAAAACACCAAATTACATAAAAATATAAAAGATCATAAACACAATTAGACTAAGCAATAATAACTCGTATTTGACACAAAACAATAATAAAACATAACTAAGAACTATATAATTATACGAGTTATCAATGAGACTTGTTATTTTTAGGTTGCGACAGCTTGGCGACTCCACTGGGGACATTAGAGAGTCAAGCCTAAAATTAGTCGTGTATTATCATAGTCTCGGTTTTGTCGGTTTTAATTGGTATTTAATTTTAATTCCCATATCTTTTTAATAATAAGGAGAATTTTGAAAATAATAAAATGTTTTAAATATGTCCATATTCATGAACATATATATTATTATTGTTCTCTGGTTATTTTGTTGTATATAGTTATTCTTTGCCTAATTGATGCTTTACATTGTTTGATCTTGTTGGGGCATTTAGATAAGGGTAATAGAATAGGTGGTGAATGGTTTTATTGTTCCTCCACACACACTACATGTGCATTTGCATATCATGAGCCTTATACCCAGATTCCGTCCCTTTAGGTGGAAGTAAAGTACCTACGCTTCGTGAGGCAATAGCCTCCGCATAAGCTAGTGAAACACTTTCGGAGTATCAGATTCCCTATGCTTTGTGTGGCAATAGCCTGCGCATAAGCTGGGAAAATAAACTCTAACGAATTGAACCGCTTTTATCGGGGTGCCTTGCTAGCCTTCACCGGCGACAGTGAGGAACAATTCGGGCCTTAGAACCAATTAACCCTCATATAATGAACCTAGATGAAACCATGCCGGATTTTCGATTAGATATCCCGAAGTTGGGAAACACTTGGAGGAACACTTCTTACTATTCACTATTTATTTATTCATTTAATTTAATTATTATTATTATGATTTTTGATTTTATTATCCTATTACTGACTTGTGTTTTATGTTTTGTTTTTGTTTTCATTTCATGCATCATGATCATTTAGAAATATTTGCCTTAAACCGGGTGCCAACCGAAGAGTTTTTGTTATAGTCATGGAACGCCGAGATATTCTATCAGTATCAGTGGTTAGCAAGACATATCAGGAGGTCAGAACGGAGTTTGAAGCGATCAGGGTGACAAAGGAGACTGTTTGGCTGTGGGTTTTACGTCTACACTGCCAGAGTTAGTTCACTTGGTTCGAAATGATTTAGTGGAATTAAGGGAAATTTGGAGACAATTGGGATTTGATAGGAAGAACGAATTCACTAGGAAATATGGTGATATAGATCTACTTCTCCCGATTGAGGTGGACGAACAGCTGATTAGGGCCATAGTATAGTTATGGGATCCTTCATACTGGTGTTTCACTTTTAATCAGGAGGATATGGTACCTACTCTTGAGGAATATTCTATCTTGCTCCATATTGAGTCAGCAAATCCGGATAAGTTCTATTGGAAGGAGCAGAAAACATCAAGTTGTCAAAAAAAACTTTCTAAGGTGTTGGGTATAGATATTCCAGTAGATTCTCCACAGATAAAGAAGAAGGGTTTGAGTGACTGCATTTCTTGGGTATTCTTGCGGAATTATATCAAGAGCAACCCGGATGGTGATCACGTGTTGGATGTATTGGCTTTGGCAATTTATGGGTTGGTTATATTTCCGAAGGTGGAAGGTCATGTAGAGGTAGCTGTAGTGGATTTCTTTGATCGGTTAGACAAGCATATTGATCCTTCTACTGCTATTCTAGCTGAGATGATTAGGTCATTTAGTTACTGTCGAAAAAAAGGAAAAGGACTCTTCAAAGGTTGTGTACATCTTTTGTACGTTTGGATTCAGAGTCATTTCTAGGGGAATGATAATGGGAAGCTTCAGCCCTATATGAAGACGTGTGTTTCTCTCACCGAATTCAACAACAAGAAATGGTCCAAGAAAGGGGATAAGAAACAATGGATTAAGACTCTCCGTCACTTAGGAAAGGAGGATATAACTTGGATGGCCCCGTGGATGCCACTTGGGTCGATCTTATACCGCTGTGGTGAGAACTTATGGGTTCCATTGTTGGGAATTTGGGAAGCCCTTAGCTATCCAGCCTTACTAGTGCGGAAGCAGTATGGATCTGAACAGTTTATCCCGATGACTCATGAGCTTATCTAGATGGGCTTCTCCTATGGTGAGCCCGGATAAATGGGGAGAATACGTCAAGTCATCGTGGCATGGAAGGAATTATACCGTTCACAAGTCGGTAGGTATACTGACAATGCTACTCCGGCTTATCTAGTATGGAGGACTAAGAAGCTTTGTGACATTGTACTTGCCGCCGAAGATCCTTCTATTCACCCAGTTGTTCTTCAGCCCGAACCAGTAATACCATTAGAAGTTGAGCTGGTTAGACAAGAATTGGAAAAAGAAAAGGCGAAGTCGAAACGAGAATGTGATAGGCTTCAGGAAGATATCGAGGACTTGAAAACTAAACTTGAGATTCATGAGGCCAAGACAAGGAAAGTGGTCACAGAAAGGGATACATCACTGGACGATATATTAGATCTGCATCAAGAAAACAAGAAGATAAGGGCCATGGGAAGATTCATGGGAGCTAGTATTTCTTTCATAGCACATGAGAAACAAATGAAGAAATTTCAATTGGAGTTGGATTATTGGAAGAATAAGGCCAAGGAAAGTAAAGAAAAGGAGTTCGGGTTTTCTCAGAAGCGACAAAAATGGGAGGACGCACATTCTTTGCGATCAACCAAGTTAGAAAGATGCCAACAAGAAAATGAACAGTTGAGGTTCAGGTTGGGAAACAAGAAAGGAAGAATGTCCCTGGTGCGGAAAGAGAATGAGTCACTCTATGCGGATATAGAGCAGCAGTTGCCAGCCGAGAAAGTCAACATCGCTGATATTGTCCGAGACTACCGATAGGGCAAGTAATTGGTTAAGAGGGTGAAGACTTTGAGAAGCATGATCAGTGGTTGTTGCATTTCTTGAAAGTTAAGACTAGTGTAGGCAGATGTTTCTATGTAACCCGACGTTAAGAAATATTGTTTTATGAAGTTTTCCATGAATTAATGAAAAAACCTTTGGCTTTGGGATCCGAGTTTAAGGAAAATATCATTAGTTTCATAAAAGCATTCTCTGTTTACCAATTCATCATTTCATTTATTTATTTGTTTGTTGATAGACATGTATCATTTTGACATTTTGTTACAGGCCTAACATATGTGGTCATTTATTGTAGAATATATTTGTGATATACATGATTGTTTCTTGTATATACCTTAATTCATTTATTTTTTACATGTATTATTTTGATCATGTTACAATCATAGTATGCATAGTCATCCATTGTAGAATACATTTATGACATGCATGGTCATTACTTGTATATACCTGTGTATCAATTTATTCATTCTTTACATGCATCATGTTGGCATCAGGTTGCATTCATGCATTCATGGTTAGCATGATTTTTCTGTATATATCCATGCATTAATTTGCTTATTCTTTACATACACCATGTCAGCATCAGGATGCATTCATGTCACACATGGTCAAAATGATTTTCTTTGTATATACTCTGTGTCAATCATTCATTGTTTACATGCATCATAATTGACATCGTGTTGCATTCATAATGAATATGATCATTCATTGGGAAATATTTATGACATGCATGGTCAATCATTGTATATACCCATACATTGACTTTCATACATTATATTGGCATCATGTTACATTCATAACATCCATGGCTCATTCATCACGAAATATGTTAATGGGATGAAATAGAAATTGGCTTAGCTTTAAGAGCTTTCAAAGAGATCTTTTTCAAATCAGAGGTATATGAGTCATTGAGAATCTGTTCAACATTGCCAGGATTCATGGAAGGCAAAAATTTAGACAAAATGGAAAGAATGAGACAGGCTCTGCAGGAAACACAAGAAAGGCTGAACAAAAATCAGAAAGACTACCAAGAATAAATGGCTAAAATGATAAAATTGATGTCCGTCACTGTCAAAGGCAAGGGGCATGTTGAGGACTCTGCTGAGGAAGAAAGAGTCATGAAGGTTAAGAACTTGGCTAGAATGGAGAGAATAGAACAAGTTCATCAAGAGATGGAGGAAGAAGCGATTAGAGTTCAGAAAAGGATCCAAGAGCAAACGATTAAGTTGATGGAGCTAATACCCTTCATTGTCAAAGAAAAAGGGCATGAGGAGGACTCTACTGAAAAAGAAAGAGCCATGGAGCTAAGAATTTGGCTAGAATGGAGAGAATAGAACAAGTCCAGCAAGAGATTGAGGAAGAAGTGATTAGAGTTTGGAAGGGGATCCAAGAGCAAACGATTAAGTTAATAGAGCTAATGGTCAAAGAACAGGGACATGGTGAGAGTTCTACTGAAAAAGGAAAATCAAAAGTCTTGGGAAACAATTTGAGGAATTGCCTCTCTTGCTCGTGTGAGGTAACAACAATTAAAGGGCAAAATTCTCAAGGCATACAGCTACAAGTTATAGTGAAGTATCAGCTATTAAATGAAAGGCCCCGGACAGTAGAAAGCATAGATGAATTTGGGAGCGTGGATCCGAAATAACTTTGCTTGATCCCGGATTTTGTCATTCCACCGAAATTCGAAGTTCCCAGCCTCGAGATATATGACGGGACAACTAATCCAAGGACCCACCTCAAAATGTTCTGCCAAAGGATGGTGAGCCATGAGGATAATGATAAGTTATTGATCCATTGTTTTCTTGATAGCCTCAAAGGATCTGTAAGCCAATGGTATTATCGGCTGAGTAAGGATCAGATACGTTCCTGGAGCGATTTGGCTAAGGCTTTTTATAACCGATACAAGTATGTGATTGACATGTTGTCGGACCGTCTCTTTTTGCAAAATATGAGAAAGACAGCCACTGAAAGCTTCGAAGAATATTCTCGCAGATAGAGAGATACAGCGACCCAAGTATAGCCACCCTTAACTGAAAAAGAAGTTGTTGTCCTATTTGCAAATACACTGCAGGCTCCATGCTATGATAAGCTCGTTTGTAATGCATGAAAGATTCCATAGGCAGGATAATCCCAAAGGAGATAATGAAAAAGACAGTCAAGAAAGGAAAGCTCAAAGTAGGGGAGACATCCGGTAGCAAGGAAAATTGGAAACCCCAAAGAAAAGGAAAAGATATCCAATCTATGACTTATGGTGGGCAACAGATGGGAAGCTTTGTCCCATATCCTCCACAACCCATGTACCATCAGTTCTACCTTTCTATGAACAATGTGTATCGGGATCCTTACTTATACCAATGTCCTATCAAAGTAATTATTTGACAAATCTCCAACCTCAGGCCAATCAGGGAAAATCACAGAATATTCGAAAAAGAGATCAGTTTGAGCCACTATCCATCTCTTACTCTGAGTTGTTACCCCAGCTTGTCGAAAACCGACTCCTCGCTCGAGTGCTAGTAAAACCTATCCAACCCCTGTACCCAGACTGGTATGATGAAAATGCATTTTGTGGTTACCATTACGGGACCCGAGGTTATTCCACAAAAAATTGTTTGTCTCTAAAGCGGAAGGTTCAAGCACTAATCAGTAATGGGCTATTAGGTTTTGAGAAGAAACAGAAGTCATATAATGGGAAGAAGCCACTGTTTGTTCAAGGTAAGACAAATGGGGATGTCAGGATGGGAAAAAAAGGCTTACACGGATATATGAAGCAAGAAAAAAATCAGGTTGACCCAATTCTTGTGTTATACAGTGAGCTACTACCTCAACTCATCAAGAATCTCCTTGTGACACCTATGCAATTTGAGCCGCTGAAGCCCCCTTATCCAAGCTGGTATGATGCTATTAAGTGTTGTGGTTTCATTCTGGCAATCAAGGCCACTCAACGGAGAACTGCCCCACTTTGAAGTACAAAGTTAGGGATCTCATCAAGGCTGGTTTGATAAGTTTTCAAGATGGGAAGCCCAAGTGTCATTAAAGACCCCTTTCCCAAAAACAACCATGGGATAACGAAGAGAAGATTCCAATCCCAATCCCTGACCTGCTGTCAATACTGATAAAAGATCAGTACCTCACCCCTGTGCCTTTGAAAGCGGCTCCAAACCCATCAGCAAAGACTTATGACCCTAACAGCAAGTGTGAGTATCACATGGGGCAATTAGGCATTCGATTGAAGAATGCAGCCAACTGAAGGAATTGGTGGAAGGTCTTTTTCGCAATGGCATTTTAACTTCAAAGCTTATCAAACAATGGAAGTCTGCTTTGCCATAAATCAGTATCTTTGTAAGGTTTTAAAGAGGAGAATTACTATCTCTGGAAGCATGTCAATATGAGGATTTTGATGCATGTAGTTCTATGCACTTTAATGATAGAAGCACTTGTCTCATGTTGACATCTACATGAAATAAATAAACTTTGAATTTAGATGTTTTGTGTTCATTTTATTTTAACAATAAGTTTGAATTTTCAAAAACAAATGGAACTTTGAGAAAATTTATGGTAAACAATAATAAGGGTTTTTCACAGGAAATAATGGGCACTCTTAAGAATATTGATGATCATTATTAGAAATGACCCAATATTTTTCTTCTCTCTTAGGTTTTCCTATACCTAAATCCCTTAAACCAAGACCACTTGAAAGACCTGATACTTCAAGGGATATGATTAAACTTCATAAAAACCATTGTCATTGCAGAATAAGCAAAGATGTAGATCCTAATCTAGGCTATGAACAAAGGAACAAACTTTTTGAAAAATTTTCTAACTCCTTGAAATTCAAACAAATGAGACATTCTTTCAAAGAATTTAGATCTTGGTAATTTGGTATGTATCAAGGTTGTGTCAAAACCATTCATGTCATTTCCAAGGACCATAAAACATCAGTTTCCCAAACATCATTTCATGATTAACACTTTGGGGCACTATGACCAAACCAGATTATCCCATATCTTAGAGAAAACCCATTTTTGGGTAATATTTTCCTTGGCACTTCAAACAAACCCAAGATTGAAACTCATCATTTTCAGTATAAACCTAGATTTGCGATGTTCCTCGCAATGATACAAATCCTCATGGTTACTCAAATTGGGGCATCATATGTGGAAATGATGGATACATGGTGAATAAGGATAGAACTAATGCCTAAATCATTAGGGGCATGCAAAAGAAAAAAAACAAAAAAAAAGAAGAAAAATTGTGATATCATGCATATGAGAATTCGGATGATTCCAAAGTGCAAAATGAAATTTTGATTATCTATTTCCCCTGAGGATTGCTTTTCAATAAGAATATTTGTGCTTGATATGAGAAATGGCCATCTTTCATATCCCTTTAACAAGAAGAAATTATCCATACTCACCCCTTTTAAGCCAAAAGATTTCTTTTTTCTTTGAATCATGATCAAGGATTACCCTCTACACTGGGGGACAAATGCGAGGAAAGATATTTTTAAAGATCATTGAGAAATGAGTCCTAGCTCGAAGACAGATGCAAAGCAAATTGAGCACCTAAATGAATATGGGCTCACTCTGTCAAAAAGAAGAGGAAAAGATGGCGAAGTGGAAGCCAAGAACAAAACAAAAGAAAAAGTGTGAAAAAAGTATGGCAAATGAAAGCCAAAAGAAAGGGAAAAAAAGTCAAAAGAAAGTCAGAAAAGTCAAAAGGGGCAAATGCTTCAAAGGAATACTCCTAAAAAAAAAGATCCTTGATCTAATTACCCTCAAACACAGATTTTGGGCCTATTTATCATTTCTTTCTAAACCCTGAGCCATGGCCTAAATTACGTGCTTTAAAAGTCCATTTTGATCATGTATGAATATTTAATTTGAAGGGTCTTCCTCAGATTTCATCCCATCTTATCAAATTATCATTTCACTAAGGAAGAATTTAGAATTCTCAAATGCATGGTAGAACAACAAAAAAAGAAAGACGAAATGGAAAGAATGGGACTCTAGGGCAAAAACCAAAAAATGGGCGGTCTAGAGTGAAATAGAAGAAGTGGACATCGAGAAACGTCTAGGAATTCCCGAATCTCCCAAATTGACAGCTCTCATTCGGAGGATTGTCTTCAAAAACTGAAAAATTTTTCCTACAAAATTAAACTTTTCGATTTAAACATCCTGGCCAACCTTGATGCTTGTCAAAATACCTTGATATGGAAACTAAAGAATGTCGAATTTGTTTGGTTCTCAGTGAATTCATGATATAAAATCTATTCCATTTGTGAGCCTAGAAGGGACATACATTTTTGTTGAGAAGTTTTCCTAGAAAAACCAAAATCTGGATGTACCAAGCCTTGTCAATTCAAATTGAAAAACCCAAATTGACACTTAGGGAAATTTCTAACAGTGATCATCAGTCTTCAAAAGATTCGTACATTACACACTGTGGAGTTAATATTTTGGCTCAGAAGTTTTCATTAAATAAGCAAATTTTTTTTTTCAAAAAAGGGAAAATAAAAATATTTTTGAAACACCCATTTTTGATGTTGTCAAGAGATAAGGATTTTTCTAACCCAAAAGTGTGGAACAACTAGAGTTAACCTTGACTTCCAAATATCAGAAAAAGAAATAGAACTCAGCAAGCAGATTTCTGTTGATAAGAGTTTGAAAACTGTTGGGGCAAGAGAATAGCCAAAGATTGAAAAAGGAGTTGAAGATATACTCTGATTTGAAGAGGAAAAGTGAATAGGAAAGGCTAAGCCAAAGTCTAGAAAAAAAACAATCAAGGGCATTTGCATCATTCATGAGCACTAATTTCTTTATTAAGCTTTGCATCTGCACCGTGTCAGCAAGCATTTGCATTATTCATGGGTATTAGCATTTGCACTATATCATGAGCATCTGCATTTTACCTTTACAAGTATATCCTTCATAAATATTTTCATTCGCATCATCTCAAGCAATTACATCATTTCTAGGATCATTGTATCTTCATTGTAGCTGCAATTACACCATTCTTGAACTACTTACATGAACACGATTCGTAGGGGTACCTGCATCTTTTCATGAAGCATTTGTATCATTATTGATCTTCTGTATCTGCATTTAGAAGCATTTGCATCAATCCAAGACATATGCATCTGCATTTAGAAGCATTTGCATCAATCCAAGACATCTGCATTTGCATTTATAAGCATTTGCATCAATCCAAGACATCTGCATCTGTATTTAGAAGCATTTGCATCAATCCAAAACATTTGCACCTGCATCAAGAAGCATTTGTATCAATTCAAGACATTTGCATTTGCATCATGAAGCATTTGCATCTTACTTAATATCTGCATCTGCATTAAGAAGTAGTTGCATCAATTGAAGACATTTGCATTTGCACCATAAAGCATTTGCATTTTATTTTGCATCATTCCAAGAAGCATTTGCATCATTCCAAGAAGTATATGCATCAAGAAGGACTGTTTGACAATTTATCTAGATTGAAGTTTCCACAAGTGGGGCATCAGTGAACAATTGAAGACTCCGTCATGAAGTCAAATAATCCATGGACTTCAAAGAAACCATGGGTTAATAATCATAACATAATCATTTGATTGCATTCATCTTTAGGAAACAAACAAGCATTTGCAAAACATGTCATTCTCATTATTGCATTTAGCTAACATTGTAGGAATCAGGAAAACTTTGGCTTCCCCAAATCGAACTCTTTCTGTTTCTCAAATGAGTTGAGCCCCGAGACCATCGTCGAGGTATTTCCTTTTGTTTTAAATCAAATTCATTCTATTTTATCAAGTGAGTCGAGCCCCGAGACCATCGTCGAGGTATTTTCTTTTGTTTTAAATCGAATTCATTCTGTTTTATCAAATGAGTCGAGCCCCGAGACCATCGTCGAGGTATTTCCTTTTGTTTTAAATAGAATTCATTCTGTTTTATCAAGTGAGTCGAGCCCCAAGACTATCGTCAGGTATTTCCTTTTGTTTTAAATTGAATTCATTCTGTTTTATCAAATGAGTCAAGCCCCGAGACCATCGTCGAGGTATTTTCTTTTGTTTTAAATCGAATTCATTCTGTTTTATCAAGTGAGTTGAGCCCCGAGACCATCATCGAGGTATTTCCTTTTATTTTAAATCGAATTCATTCTGTTTTATCAAGTGAGTCGAGCTCCGAGACCATCGTCGAGGTATTTCTTTTTGTTTTAAATTGAATTCATTCTGATTTATCAAATAAGTCGAGCCTCGAGACCATCGTCGAGGTATTTCCTTTTGTTTTAAATCGAATTCATTCTGTTTTATCAAATGAGTCGAGCCCCGAGACCATCGTCGAGGTATTTCTTTTTGTTTTAAAACTCGTTTTGTTTTTTAAATGAGTCAAATATTTTGTTTTAAAATCGAACCCGTTTCCTTAAGACGGGTCGAGCCTTGATTAGTCAGGGAACTCAATTTAAGGATAAAATCTTCAATTGTCAGCTTTTTCAACAAAAAAGAATGAAAAAGAATGAAAAAATGAAAACCCCTTTCCTCTTTCCTTCACATGTGATTTCACTAACCGGACAAAATTAGTGTTTGTTTATCTTTGCCTGATTCCTGATTCTCAGCAATAGCCAAAGAGGGGCAGCTGTAGACACCTAATTTTTTCCGGACCACTAAAACAGGTATGTTTTCTTCCTAAATTGGTGTTTCAGAATGTAAAAAGACTTTTCCAATCCTGCAGGTGGTACTCCGAGACTTAGTCTAAGAAGTCGAGCATAAAAAGTCAAACTTGAAAAAGTCAACCCCAAAAAGTCAACTACTAAAAAAGTCAACCCACTTTCAAAATCAAGATTTGAAGTTCAATTGAAAAATGGTGAAAGAATTTTGATAATCTGAGGTCTACTTTGAAAGATATGGAGTTCGGAAGTTGGGTAACGAAGATTCAGTAGAAAGGAAGCCCTAGTTCGGAAAATTTGGGGAAAAATGCTTAAACAATCAAATTGATCGAAATTTAAGGTTCCAAATGAAAGATAAGCCCTAACTATGGATAATGGAGAAGCTACTTGGAAGAAAAACTGAAAGAAAAGTCAATCCGGAAGAAAACTGAAAATTAGGGTTTTTGGTGGATTTTGGTGAAATTGAGGAAAATTACAGAAATGGCCCAATTCGGTAAAACTAAAGCCCCTAATTGATGAGGAGTGAGTAAACAATGATAGCCCAAGGCTCAGTTTGAAGAAATCCGAGAAAAGAGCCGATTGCAGGAAAAATGGAAAAACGAGAAAATTCCCAATAGTGAGAAAAAGGAAAAATCAAATTGGAAGGGAATTTGATTGTAAAAATTGGGCGTTTTTTGATCAACTCCAATTCAATATATGACAAAAGCCCTTAAAAAGAAAATCTGAAAACCGAACTCGTTTTGAGCAAAATCGGGCTTCGGAGGCAAAAGGGCAAAATTGGAAAATTTGGAAAGAATAGCAAATGAGCTCCAAAAATTTTAAAAATTTTCAGATCTCATTCTTAAACCATTTCGAAGAGATTGGCGAAAGAAAATCTGGATTCGGAGTTCGTTTGCAAAATGGCCAAATCTTGGGCCTACTATGTAGAAAATTCAAAAGGATAAATCCCAGAAAAATAGAAAACAAGTTCCAAAAATTCTGAAAATTTGCAGATCTCATTCTCAAATTATTTGGAGATGGGCGAAAGAAAATCTGGATTCGGAGTTCGTTTGCAAAATGGCCAAATCCCGGGCCTACTATGTAGAATTCAAAAGGATAAATCCCGAATAAAATAACAAATAAGCTCCAAAAATTATGAAAGCTTTCAGATCATACTTTTAAATTATTTGGAAGAGATTGGTGAAGAAAAATTTGGATTCGGAGCTCGTTTAAAAATGGTGAAAGTTCGGGTGCATAAAAGGGCAATTTTGGAAAAACAAATTCCTAAAAAATAGCAAATGGACTCGAAATTTTTTTAAAACTTCCAGAATTCAATTTTCTTTTATTTCGAAAGTATTAAAAAAAGAAATTTCTAATTTGGAGTCTGTTTGCTTTTTATTTAGGTTCACGGGTCAAAAAGGTTATTTTACCGAAGAAATTGAAATGGGTCTTTTCTTGTTTTTTTAAAAATTGAAGCATGGGCTGGAAGGTGAAGGGTCAGCCGGCCATGGCCCAATGGTGAGCAGATACTTTCTGATTTTTTAATCAAAGGGCCACAAGTGAAGAGGAATGTAGTTATTTTTTGTGATAAAGCCTTTGAATTTGCAACACATGGACCAATGGTTGGAGAGGGATCCTATTTATGACATCTTTATGGTATCATAATTCAAGGGCTGATGATTCTAATCTAATGGTGGGTTTTTTACATAGAAGGCATCTTAAGTGATAGCCATTGGATGAAAAATAACTACCTTGCTTCTAGAAAGGTACACCAATCAGCCAAGGCTATAATCAAGGGGGGCTGATCAGTTTTTCACAAGGCTTGGAGGCTGAAGAGAGGCAATAGATAAGGAGAAAAAGAGAGAAGAAAGAAAGGAAAAAGAGAGGAGAAAGAGGAGAAGGAAAAGAGGTGTTTTAGCTTGTTTCTTCTTGATTTGGAAAGCGAAAGCAAAGTAGCTATGCTCTTTCATGGTTTTTTTCATACTTTGCTGATATGATTTTGTTGTTTTGATTGTTATTTTTGTTTTCCTTTAATGAAATAAACTTGCTTCTAAGGATCTACTACTTTGTTTTAAAAGAAAAAAAAAGTTTTCATCAAAAATTTACCATGGCCGAATGGTTGCTGTTTTAGGTAAATGATTTTGTGTTTGATTTTTATACATGAGCTTGATTTGTGGCAGGTTAGTTTATTTGTTTTAGATTAGCTTGATTTGTGGTAGGTTAGCTTGATTATTATAGTTTAACAATATACCATGCTATGTGTTTGTGATAATGCCATGCTAGTTTAGGTTGCTCCATTCGGCCATGATGAATGTCATTGTGCATATGTGCATTTTTTGTGTGTTAACATGCTTAGTATGCTTCCATTTATGTTTACATATTTAGACCATGCCATGTGTTTGTTAATTTGTGATTGATATGTTCATGAGTTATGTTTGTCACCACATTTGTATTATTATCACATTTGCTACCATGTGTTTGTGGAAAATACCATGCTAAGCTTATAGGACCATTCGGCCATGATGAATGTCATTGTGCATGTGTGTTAACATGTTTAGTATGTTTCCATTCATGTTTACATATTTAGACCATGCCTTGTGTTTGTTATATTGTCATTGATATGTTTAGGAGTCATGTTAGTCACTACATTTGCATTATTATCATGTTGGTTACCATGTGTTTGTGTTATTTACTAGCTACTTGATTTTTGAGGACCATTCGGCCAATGTGATTCATTTTTATTTGTGGGTGCATTTTCAATTTGGTTAGTTGATAGGTTTGCATTTCATGCCATAACATTGTGTATTGTGATCTTGTTTGCCATATGTTTGTGTCATTTGCTAGATAGGATTACACTAGGTTGCTTGGTGGCCATTCGGCCTCTTCATATATCCTTGCCTTGTATATGCATTTGCATTTTGTTTAGGTATCATTGCCTTGCATTATTATGCCATGAAATTGTGCTTGAGTTGCTGCCTTAGTTTTAGGTTTATTGGTCACTATATGTTCATGGCATTTTCATGCATTCTCATCACATTTTAGGTCTAGGCCATATTTGTATTGCCATGCATATAAAGTCTAGAATCATATTGGTATTGCCATGCATTTGTTATGCTATTTAGGTCATAAGCCACTTTGTATTGCCATGCATTTCATGTCATTTTAGGTCTAAGTTTCATTTGCACCCTTATACATATCATGCCTTAGGTTAAAATTGCATTTATTGCTATGCAAGTTTGTTAGGTCTAGATCATCCTTGTATTGTCATGCATATTTCCATGCATTTAATGTCTTAAATCATGTTGGTATTGCCATGCATTTGCTATGCTATTTAGGTCTTAGGTCACTTTGTATTGCCATGCACTTTCATGTGACTTTAGGTCTAAGTCTCATTTGCACCATTATACATATCATGCCTTAGGATAAGATTGCATTTATTGCCATGCAAACTCATGCTAGGCATTAGGTTATTTTGTATTGCCATGCATTTTCCCTACCACTTAGGTTTGAATCATGCATTTCATGCATTCAATTGGCTGTATGTTCATGCATCTCTTATCATGCCACATGATTTATGACTTAGGCCAATTAATGGTTCAAAGTCATGCTCACTTGAGAATACTTGTGGGAAATTAAAGAGTTGTCGAATCGATTATTCTACCTTTGTATTTTTTTTACTTAACCAATTTTTGCTTAACTTTTTATAAGTCTTGGCTACTGTTTGTGGATCTTTAGGAGAGTCTCCAACATTTTTACTTTGATTTTTTAAATGATTTTATCAAAGGCAAAAAATGTGTTTGGCAAAACAGTTTTTTCACCCAGTACTTGAACTTTTCTGATTTTTTTGGGAAGTCATCTTTAATCAAAAAATTAAGCCAAGTTTTTCTTAGTTTTACATGTTCTGAGTCTCCAGTATTTTTTTTATATATTTTTTTTAATTTTAAAAATAGGTAAAAAAATCGTGCGTTAAAACTGGACAGTAGAGGCAGATTTGAATTTGAAGGAAAATCTTTTTTCTGTTTTGGCTATGTTACTTAGAGGGGATTGGTTAAAAACTTTAGCTTCTGTCTTAGGGTAATTTATAACCCTTTTTAAACTCCAAAAGTGATTTTATAAACCTCGGGTTAAGGGTGGTCAAGTCCAGGATTTTAAACTTAGGAAATTAGAGCCACTTTTAATGGGTTTGGCTAGGATTTCGGTCTTCATTCAAGTTTCTTTAAAAATTGTTTTCAAACAATCACAAAGTATTTTGGTTTTAGAAAATTTAATTTGATGTTTTTTCCTAAGATAGCCGGATATCTTTTTAGATATATGGATTTCCTTAATTAAAGGAAAAAAAATACATTTTCATGCATTGCATTTTCCATGTACATGCATATTCTATAATATATGATTTTACTATGATAATTTCTATTGTATTGTTATTATTTTGATTTATATGTTTTTGGTGTTATGTTGTTTGTTATATGGTTTTGAATATTTTATGCTATTCTATGCTTTTTATTTAGTCCTTTATTTTTGCCATATTATTTAGTATATACTATGTTCATGCATTGTTATTTTTTATTTTTATTTTTATATTCATGCATATTTCATGATAGCATTATTTTATGTTTCATGATATTTCATGTCACTTAGGATATTTCATTTTATTTAGGATATTTTATTTCATTTAGAATATCATGTCATTTAAATTATATAATTCCATTTAGAATATTTCATGTTACTTAGGTTATTTCCTTTTATATAGAATATATTATGTCACTTAGGACGTTTCATTTCATTTAGGATATTTCATTCCATTTAGGATATTTCATTTCATTTAGAATATGCCATGTCATTTAAATTAAATCATTTAGGTTGCATTATCTAGACTTTGCTATGTCATTTTATTTATGTTACACATATTCATATTCATATCTTTTTAAATATTTTGAAAAAAATAATGATTTTCAATAAAATAAAGATATTCCCGAATTAAAATAATTCATGGGTTCTCTTCCGGGTTGCCGGGGAGGATATCATCAATTATCATTAATAACGGAATATCTTTCTTAAAACGAGATTGATTCGAAAATTTTTCTAAATAAATAAAAATTTCTATATTTTGCCGAAATTTCGGGGAATATAGGAAAATTTTGAATTAATAAATTACGCATCATTTTCAATTAAAATGGAATTATTTTTCTTTAAATTGAGAATTAACTTGAAATACTAAATTAAAAATCGACCTTTTACCGAGACTTGAGATAACACACGATTAATAAGGTACCGTTTTATACGGGCATTGTGGGGGTGCTAATCCTTCCCCACACGTAACCGAGTCTCGAACCCGCTTCTTTGATTTCTCTGGTTTAAAACGCAGACTTGAAATTTGTCTTAAAAATGTTTTAATTAATTTTAAAATATTTTATAAAACCGGTTTTAATAGGTTGCCGATCACACCTAGCTAAAAAAGATTAGTGGCGACTCCATTTTTTTTAAGGTCATTTTCAAAACCTTCATTTTTCAAGAGGAACTAAATCGACTTTTCCTCGGGTTTTTTTAATGTCACGCTTAATGAGTAATAAAGTCTTGCGATGAAACTTGTTTTTTTTAGGTTGCGACATGATAGATAATGCTTAACCTTTTCAAAAGCGATCTGACACCCTTCGTCCCATTCTCCTGGATCACGTTTTCGAAGTAGCTTAAATATTGGATCACATTTGTCGGTTAACTGAGAAATAAACCGAGCAATGTAATTCAATCTTCCCAGAAAGCCTCTTACTTCCTTTTGAGTAAGAGGTGGCAAATTCTGGATGGCCTTCACTTTATCCAGATCAATCTCAATTCCTCTTTTGCTAACAACAAAACCTAACAATTTCCCCGAAGTGACTCCAAAAGTGCATTTTGCAGGGTTTAACTTGAGTCAAAACTTTCTTGGTCTTTCAAAGAGCTTCTTAAGATTCGTAATATGCTCTTCTTCTCCTTGTGACTTTGCAATCATATCATCAACATAGACCTCAATTCCCTTATGCATCATATCATGAAACAAGGTCACCATGGCTCTCTGATATGTTGCCCCAGCATTCTTCAACCCAAATGGCATTACCTTGTAGCAGAATGTTCCCCACATTGTAACAAATGTGGTTTTCTCCATATCTTCCGGTGCCATGTTAATCTGATTGTATCCCGAGAATCCGTCCATGAAAGAAAACAAGGAACTCTTCACCGTATTATCCACCAAAGTATCGATGTGAGGCAAAGGAAAATTATCTTTGGGACTGGCCTTGTTCAGATCTCGGTAATCGATGCACATCCGTACCTTGCCATCCTTATTTGGTATTGGAACAATATTTGGACCCATTTTGGATATTTTACCACCTCTAAGAATCCAGCATCAAATTGCTTCTTCACCTCTTATTTTATCTTTAATAGCATGTTCTGCCTCATTCTTCTCAACTTTTACCGAATTGGCTTGCATTCTGGCCTTAAAGGGAGTTTATGAACCACTATATCTAGATCCAACCCTTGCATGTCTTGGTATGACCATGCAAATACATCTACATATTCCCGGAGCAAGGCTAACAATTCACCTTTTATTGATGATGAAAATGTGGTCCCAATTTTAACCTCTTTTATCTCCTCACCACTTCCCAAATTTATCATTTCCAATAGCTTCTTATGAGGAAGTACTTGTTTCTCCTATTGTTCTATTTTCCTTAATAAGTCCGGAGGTAGACCATAATCCTCAGTATCTTCGTTGGCCTCAAAATCACCCATGCAAATGGGTCTTTCAAAATCAATTTCAGAATTACTGACAGGAAGGTCCTCATATTCTGCATTCGTACACCTGTAAATAGGTGGGGAAGAAATAATATAGGAAAATATATATACAATGAAAGCAAAATAAATAACATAAATGAAAGAATATGGACACATCAGTATGAAGAAAATGCATCGTGCTTGTTATTTATTGAATAAAAATGTTTAAACAAAATCCTTATTACAGAAAAATTCTTAATATCCTTGGGCAAAGATAATTAAGATTGTTTTAAAGTATTAATTTGGAATAGACCTAAAGACTACGGGTATCTCGATCGCACTCCAATTGGTCAGTCTATATCCTGGTGGACAAGGTCGCACCATCCAGTTTGCATTCTTACTTTCAACTCTTTCCTCCCCAGTCATGCAGATCATTATATCCTGTATCTGCTCATCCTTATCCATATTGAACTTCTCCAAAGCTTGTTCAATCATTATGAGTACATCATCAGAATTCTTTTCTCCAAACAAAAAATCGGCTGAGCAAAAGCTGTGAAGGATTGGTGGGAAAGTCATAGGTTCCCATTCAATATCTATACCCGCGAGACGGGCCATCCTCCTTTGTCGGTTCTTCTCCACTTGTTTCCTCTTCTCTTGAGCCTTTGGAAGATATCCTAGACCAATATGGTCATTCTTTCCAACCATTTCAATTGCTCGAACCATTCCCTGAAGATACTTTCCAAGACCTTTTCCAGCCCTGCAACCCTTTCCCATGATAGTCCTTACTCCTAACCTTGTATTCTTGGACAACTTTGGTTTTGGAATTTTTCGTCCCTTAGTGACGAATACTGCATTTACAAACTCCAAAGATTGGAAGGAGCATTCCATAGCATCTTCGTTTGGCTCAATGTAAGGGAAACCAGTAGATGCAGAGGCTATGATGTCCTCTTCTCCCAATATAGTGACCAAACATCTCTCCATCACAAATTTTAGCTTTTGGTGGAGAGATGAGGGTATAACCCCTGCTAAATGAATCCAAGGCCTTCCCAACAAGCAATTGTAGGACGAGGTAATATCCATGACTTGGAAAGTTCACCTTATAGGTACAAGGACCTATCTCCACCGGGACCTCAATAGTTCCCATTACCTCCTGTCTAGTTCCATCAAAAGCTTTAACCACCATGCAACTTGGCAGCATATAAGAAATATCAACTGGTAATTTGGACAGGGTTGCCAAGGGCATCACATTTAATGAAGAACCTTATCCAAAAGGACCCTCGGTAATATGTGCCCCTTGCAAGTGGTCGTTATGTGAAGAGCCTTTGTTGACCCAATACCATTGGGTGGTATTTCATCATAACTGAAATATATGTGATCGTCAACTGCAATATTCGCCACCAACCTATCTAATTTTTCCATCGATATGTTGTTGGCCACATATGCCTGATTCAAAACTCTCAATAGGGCATTTTCTGTGTGGCTCCGAGTTTAGTAGCAATGAAAGGATTGAAATCCTTGCTGGTTGATGCTGCAATTGCTCAACCACACTATACTCACTATGCTTTATGAATTTTAAAACTCGCAAGCCTCTTTTTCGTTCACCGGCTCTTTTATCTTGTTAACTGAGGCTAACCCCCTCTCTACTTCTTTTGACAAATCCATCTCAATATGGATTGGTTCAGCTGCCTTTTTCCCTTTATCCATTCCTCCATCTTTTCTTGTTGATCCCTGTTCAACAACCTCAAGGGCATAACACCTTCCACTTCGTGTTAAATGTCCCACACCCGTGATATCTTGCTGACTCGAAGACCCTGGCATAACCATGCTACAATCATACTTCGATGGTGCAGCTTTGTTTTCCTTGTATGAAAAGAAAGAAGGCAAATCTATGATTAACTTAGGCACAATTTCCTCAACAATCGGCATAACTTTCTCCTCTTGTTCATCGTAATAGATTATCAAAGGTCTTCCTATCCCGTAGCTAGCTGCATTCTCAATAACCTCTACTTCCTCCTCTATTTCCTCATAAAACTGGGCCTCCCCTTCATCCATCATCTTTTGGACTTTAGCCAGAAAGTCCTCGCATTCCTGTATGATATGACATTTACATCTATGGAACGGGCACCAATTCTGCACCATGTTTGCAACCATTTTTAAACTGTCTCCATCCTCCACCATTCCTGCTTTAACCATTATGACCCATACTTTTATCATTGGAGTCTTGACTTTACTGACATATCCTTTTACCCTTCTGACTTCCCCTGTCAATACTGCATTTACCCGATTCTCAACATGATCTGGCAATGGATTTCCTGCTATATTTGGCCCATTCTTTACCCAAATTTCACAACTTTGGTATTGATTAAACTTTGGACGTTCTTTTTGAAGGCAATGCAATCCTCATTCGAATGCCCCTGAATCCCCGCGTGATACGGGTAGTTAGCATTCGCGTTGTACCACCTTGGTATAGCGGTGTTAGAGGTTTAAGGTATACGGGTGCAACAAGTTGACCCTGCAATAATTTGGGTATAGTTCACCATAAGTGGTAGGAATCAGATCAAATTGGGGTTTTTGATCGTTCCTTGGTGAACGTTGGTCGTTGCGCACGATACCCTGGGTTTTTGGGATAGTGTTTCGGGGAAGATTTATCTGTGGGGATATGCCAGTTGGAAATGGCTGTTGTGGTATATTGGTATAAGGGAATGGATTTTGAGTAAGGTGGTTCACATTGGGGTAGTAAGGATTATACCTCGGGTAAGGTGTGAAGGGTGTAGGAGGTGCATAAGATGTAGAAGGAGTATAGGGCCTGGGAGGTATATATGGTGTAGGAGATGCATATGGATATTGGTTGATGCTAACTGCGTGAGTTTCCTCTTTCTTCTTAGCAGGAAATACTTTCTTCGGAGTGACAGACTCACCCCCCTCCATTTTTCCATTTTTGATAGCAGTCTCAATTATTTCGCCGGATATAACCATATTCGCGAAATTCTTAGTGGCATTCCCCACCAATTTGTCGTAATACGATGCCTTTAAAGTATTGATAAAAAGCATCATTGTTTCTTTGCTGGTTAAAGGGGGTTGCACTTGAGTGGCCAGGTCCTTCCATCTTTGAGAGTACTTCTTGAAACTCTCAGTAATCTTTTTTTCCATGTTCTGCAGGGACAGCTTGTCATGTACCATATCAGATACATGCTTATAGTGCTCCATAAAGGCCCTGGCTAAATCCATCCAAGAACAGATCTTAGTCCGAGTCAATTGAGTATACCATCGTGTTGCAGACCTCGTCAAGCTATCCTGGAAGCAGTGGATAAGCAGTTTTTCATCATCATCATGTCTTGTCATTTTTTTGCAGTACATGGTCAGGTGTGCTGATGGGTTGGTAGTCCCATTATATTTCTCAAAATCGGGTACTTTAAACTTGGGAGGTATCACCAAGCCATGTACCAAGCTCATTTCTTTGGCATCCAGACTGCCAAATAACTCTGCCCCCTCTATTGCTCTTAATCTCTCTTCCAGAAACTGATACTTTTTCTGGGATTCTGTAGTTTTTATCTTTTTCAGCTCAGCCAACCTTGCCTTTTCTTTGTCAACCAGTTCCTCAAAGTCCGGAACATCAATGACATCACTTGGGTCAGCCCCAATATTACCTTTTCCAGGAGCATAATTCTGTGCTCTAGCCGCTGGTTGGATAAAACATAGGAAGCTACCCCAGTTGGCAGCTCATTTCCCACATGCTGGGATGCTTGGCCCTTTTGCTGCATGATTTCAGGTTGATCTTCTTCATTTACCACCCTTTTTCCTGTGACCGAATTCTCCCCCCACCCTTTCTATTTCATCATGGCGTTCATCATTTCCAGGAGTTTAACCATTTGTTCCCTTGATTCCTCTTGAGACTTAACCAGCTGTTCCTGTAGTTCCCTTTGAACCCGTTTCATCCTCTCAATACGAGCAACATAATCATTCTCCATGATCCTAGCTTGAGATCTAGTGTTGTAGCGGTGTCGAAAATCCGTTTCTTTTGGAGTGCGCCCGATTTTACCTTATGTTTTTAAAAAACCATGATTAGAATTTATTGACACATTTTTTATACTTTATTAAAAATGAATGAATGACTAAATGTGAATGAATAAACAAATAAAATGAATAAATAAATGACTAAGTATATGAATATGGAAGAATAAATGAATGAACAAGTAAAATGAATAAATAAGTGGTTAAGTATATGAATATGAATGACTAATCATAAAAAAATGAATGATTATAACTATGAATAAATGTACGAATGAACAAACAAAATATATAAAAAAATATGAATGCATTTGAAAGTATTGGCCCTGGGATAATTCCAATCGAACGGTCTTTTATTGATTTCCTGGAACTAAATACATCAAAGATAAAATAAAAAGATCACTGCCTAAGACAAGTCCATAATTCGCCTATCTACTTCAAAGTGCTGTTACAAAATATTAGTCCTATAGTAACTCCCTCGGATCTTGGACTTTCTTTCACAGTCTCCTTTTGATTGCCTTGCTCTTCAATCTGACCCTTATTTGTTCATGGCCCCTTGACATGTCAGCAGAAACATCACTGTGTAAACTTTCCTTAGCTTGCTTCTCAAGTTGATTGGCTCGGGCTTCTTCATGCTTCGCTCTCTCTTTCCAATAGTTACTCGCCTTCTTGAGGTTTTTGACCTCTTGCTCCCATTTCTCGGAAGCCTTGAGGGTCCGTTCAAATATGAGCTCGAAGCGGTACCTTTTCTTTTCCAAGTGCAAATCCTGAAGATCGCCCTTGACAGTGTCCATTCTCTCTTAATCCTTTCTGTAGACACCTAATTTTGTCCGGACCACTAAAACAGGTATGTTTTCTTCCTAAATTGATGTTTCCGAATGCAAAAAGATTTTTTTCATCCTACAGGTGGTACTCCAAGACTTAGTTTAAGAATGCGAGCATAAAAAGTCAAACTTGCAAAAGTCAACCCCAAAAAGTCAACTACTGAAAAAGTCAACCCACTTTCAAAATCAAGATTTTAAGTTCAATTGAAAAATGGTGAAAGAATTTTGATAATCCGAGGTCTACATTGAAAGATATGGAGTTCGGAAGATGGGATTTGGAGATTCAGTAGAAAGGAAACCCTAATCCGAGAAATTTGGGGAAAAGTGCTTAAACGATCAAATTGGTCGAAATTGAAGGTTCCAAATGAAAGATAAGCACTGACTACGGGTAATGGAGAAGTCACTTGCAAGAAAAACCGAAAGAAAAGTCAATCCTGGAGAAAACCAAGAATTAGGGTTTTTAGTGGATTTCGGTGAAATCGGGAAGAATCACAGAAATGGCCCGACTTGGTAAGACCAAAGCCCCAATGGATAAGGAATGATTAAAAAAGGATAGCCCAAGGCTCAGTTTGAAGAAAATCTGAAAATCAAACTTGTTTTGAGCAAAACCGGGTTACGAAGGCAAAAGGCCAAAATTGGAAAATTTGGGAAAAATAGCAAATGGACTCCGAAAATTCTGAAAATTTGCAAATCTCATTCTTCAATCATTTGAAAGAGATTGGCGAAATAAAATCTTGATTCGGAGTTCGTTTGCAAAAAGGCCAAATCCTAGGCTTGTTATGCAATAATTCAAAAAGAAAAATCCCGAAAAAACAGCAAATGAGCTCCAAATCTTATAAAATTTTGCAAATCTCATTTTTAAATTATTTGAAAGAGATTGGCGAAAGAAAATCTTGATTCGGAGTTCGTTTGCAAAATGGCCAAATCCCAGGCCTCTTATGCAATAATTCAAGAAGATAAATCCAGGAAAAATAGCAAATGGACTCCAACAATTCTAAAATTTTGCAAATCTCATTTTTAAATTACTTGGAAGAGATTGGAGAAAGAAAATCTTGGTTCGGAGTTCGTTTTCAAAATGGCCAAATCCCAGGCTTCCTATGCAGTAATTCATGCCGATAAATCCCGAAAAAATACCAAATGAGCTTCAAAAATTATGAAAACATCTAGATCACACTTTTAAATTATTTGGAAGAGATTGGTGAAGAAAAATCTTGATTTGGAGCTCGTTTAAAAAATGGTAAAATGTGGGGGCATAAAAGGGCATTTTTGGAAGAAAAAATCCAAATAAATAGCAAACGTACTCGGATAATTTTGAAAACTTCCATAACTCAATATTTTATTATTTTGGAAGCATTAAAAAAATAAAAATTGAATTTGGAGTTCGTTTGATATTTATTTGCATCCGGGGGTAAAACGGTCATTTCACCCAAGCAACCGAAAAGGGCTACTTTGGGCCTTTCAAAAAATCAGACCTAGGCTGGAAAAGAGAAGTGCTGGCCTGCCCAGGCCCAAAGGAAGGAGGAAGCTTCTGATTTTTCAATCAAATGGATAAAAATCAAGAGTTAGTTAGAGATTCTCTTTGATCAAGCCATGGTGATTAAGCCACATAGGCCAAGAGAGATGTCAACATTATTCGTGAACAGCTGTAATTTGAGACATCTGAGATGCTAATCTAAGGGTGATAATTTCATGATTTTTCACCTTGAATTATTAGCCATTTGATGGAAAATTGGTTACAAAAAAATGACAACATCCTTGAGCATTTTAAGGGACCATTCGGCCAACTCTATGGGAGGTTCAGAATTTGCAATTTTCATCTTCATTTTGGCTGAGTTCTTTGAGTTTTTACTTGTTTTTCTCTACTTGGTTGAAAGCAAAAAAGAAAAGTTTAGAAAAGAAAGGAAAGTTTGAAGAGAAAAGCCTGAAATATTAGCTTCTTGAGGTTGCTCTTGAGCACCAACTCTTGCACTTTCTTGATTTTCCATTCTTGTTTTTCCTATTTTGATTATTATTTGGTGAGTTTCTATTTTAAATAAATGTTTTTATTGTTCTTCTTAAGTTCTTTCTTCATCTCTTTCTTAAGTATTTTTTTTTTACATTTGTTTTTTACAATAAACTCACCATGGCCAAATGGCCTACATTATTTATTTAAGTTGTTGTTTTGGGTTTATTTTACCATATTGTTTATGTTATTTTCTTTGATTTTGATGTTTTAAATGTTATGTTGCTTCATATTCTTGAGTTATATTTTAATTTGGTTGCTTTGTTTGTTGCCATTTATGTTTTAAATATCATGTTTTTGCATTTTTAATTTTCTGTATTCATGTTGTTTAAATTTGAGCATGTTTTAGATTTAGTATATCAAGTGTTTGTGAAAATGCTTGTGTGGTCTTTGCATGATTTGAGTTTTATATCTTAGTTGAGCATGTTTTAGATTTAGTATATTAAGTGTTTGTGAAAATGCTTGTGTGGTTTTTGCATGATTTAAGTGTTATATTTTAGTTGAGCATGTTAGTATACCAAGTGTTTGTGAAAATGCCATGCTTGTTGGAGCTTGAGGCCATTTGGCTACTCGATGTGTTTTGCATTGTGTGTTGCATTTTTTGCCATGTTAGTTGGTAGGTTTTTGCATTTGCATGACATTTAATTTAGTTTTGCACGCTAGTATACCAAGTGTTTGTGAAAATGCCATGTTTGCTAGTTACATTATGCTATTCAACCACCCTTGGAATTCTTGCATTTTATGTGCATTCTTGCCATGTTAGTTGATAGGTTAGCATTTGCATGATATTTGGTTGAGTTTTTGGTTTAAGCATGCTTTGTGTTTGTGAAAATGCCATGTATATTTTAGTTATTAAGTTAGGTTTATTTGCCATGCATGTTCATGCATTTTAGGTCTAGGTTGCATTAAATGCCATGCAAGTTCATTTAGGTCTAGGTGACTTTATGAATGCCATGCATTTTTTTCATGACATTTAGGTTTAAATCCATGCATTTCATGCATTATGTTTGCTGTATTGTTTCATGCATTTCATGTTCATGCCACTTGAATAATGACTTGAGCCAATTAATGGTTCAAAGTCATGCTCTCTTTAGCACACTTGTGGAAAATTAAGTTTGTCAAGTTGATTATTCTACCTTTGTGATTTTTTTTTACTTAGCCAATTTTTATCTAACTTTCAAAAAGTCCTAGCTACTGTTTGTAAGTCATTTTAGGAGTTTCAAATATTTTTACATTGATTTTTAAATGATTTTATCAAAGGCAAAAATGTGTTTTGCCAAAGCAGTTTTTTTTCACCCAAAACTCGTACATCTCTGATTTTTTTGGGAATTCATCTTTAATCAGAAAATTAAGCCGATTTTTTCCATGTAGTTTTACATGTCCTGAGTCTCCAGTATTTGTTTCAGAATTTTTTGAATTTTTAAAAATAGGGTAAAAAGTCGTGGCTTAAAACTGGAGAGTGGAGTCAGAATTGAATTTAAAGAAAAATCATTTTTCTGTTTTGATTAAGTTACTTAGAGTGGGCTGATTAGGAGGGTTAGCTACTGACTTAGGGTAGTTTCTAAGCCTTTTTAAACTCTAAAAATGGTTTTTCAAGTCTCGGGTTAAGGGTAGTCAAGTCCGGATTTTTTTTAAACTTAGGAAATTAGAGCCATTTAAAAAAGATTTAGCCGAGTTTTTATTTTTAATTCAAGTTTTTCAAAATTGTTTTCAAACAATCACAAAGTATTTTGGTTTTAGAATATTTAATTTGGCATATTTTCCTAGGGTAGCCAGATATCTTTTTAGATATACGAATTTCCTTAATTAAAGGAAAAAATACATTTCATGCATTGCATTTTCCATATTCATGCATTTTATATAATATGTGATTCTTGCTATGATAATTTCTATGATATTGTTATGATTTTGAGTTATGTTATATTGTTTATTATATGATTTGGAATATTTCATGATATCCTATGCTTTTTATTGAGCTTTTTTTTTTTTTTTGTAATATTATTTAGCATATACTATGTTCATGCATTATTATTTTCATTTTTATTTTCATGCATATTATATGATAGCATCATTTCATATTCCATCTCATTTAATTTATATGCCATATCATTCATGTTTTCCATGTCATTTAAATTATTTCATTTCATATAGAATATGTTATGTTACTTAGGTTATTTTATTTCATTTAGCAAATATCATGTTACTAAGGTTATTTCATTTCATATAGAATATGTTATGTTACTTATGTTATTTTATTTCATTTAGAATATATCATATGACTTAGGATATTGCATCTCATATAGAATATACTATGTTACCTAGGTCATTTCATTTCATTTCATTTTATTTATAATATGTCATATAACTTAGGATATTTTATTTCATTTAGAATATGCTAAGGCATTTATTTCATTTCATTTAGAATACGCTAAGGCATTTACATTATATCATATCATTTAGGAAGCATTATATTATTTAGATTTTGCTATGTCATTTTATTTATGTCATGCATATACATATTCATTTCTTTTAAATGTTTTCAAAAAAGATAATGGTTTTCAATAAAATAAAGATATTCCCGAGTTAAAATAATTCATGAGTTCTCTGCCGGGTTTGTTGGGGAGGATATCATCAATTATTATTAATAACGAAATATCTTCTTTAAAAAGATAATGATTCGGAAAATTTTCCAAAATTAATAAAAATTTATATATTTTGCCACGTTTGTTGGGGAATATAGGAAAATTTTGAATTTATAAATTCCGGATCATTTTCAATAAAAAATGAAATTATTTTTCTTTAAATTGGTAATTAACTTGAAATACTAAATTTAAAACCAATTTTTACCGAGACTTGAGATAACACACGATTAATAAGGTACCGATTTATACGGGCGTTGTGGGGGTGTGCTAATCCTTCCCCACACGTAACCGACTCTCGAACCCGCTTATTTGATTTCTCTGGTTTAAAACGCAGACTTGAAATTAGTTTTTTTTAAAATGTTTTAATTAATTTTTAAAATATTTTATAAAACCGGTTTTAATAGGTGGCCGATCACACCTAGCTAAAAAAGATTGGTGGCGACTCCATGTCTTTTTTCAGGTCATTTTCAAAACCTTCATTTTTCTAGAGGAATTAAGTAAACTTTTCCTCGGTTTTTTTAATGTCACGCTTAACGAAGAATAAAATCTTGCGATGAGACTCGTTATTTTTTAGGTTGCGACAATTAAAACATTTTAAAAAAATGGTTTTAATAGGTGGCCGATCACACCTAGCTAAAAAAGATTGGTGGCGACTCCATGTCTTTTTTAAGGTCATTTTTAAAACCTTCATTTTTCTAGAGGAATTAAGTCGACTTTTTCTCGGTTTTTTTCAATGTCACGCTTAACGAATAATAAAGTCTTGCGATGAGACTCGTTATTTTTTAGGTTGCGACAGCTTAGCGACTCCACTGGGGACAATTAGAGAGTCAGGCCTAGAATTAGTCGTGTGTTATCAAAGTCTCGGTTTTGTTGGTTTAATTGGTATTTAATTTTAATTCTCACATTTTTCTAATAAGGAGAATTTTGAAAATAATAAAATGTTTTTAAATATGTTCATTCTCATGTGCATGCATTTTATTATTGTTCTCTAGTTATTTAAGGTTGTATATTATAATTGCTTGTTGGTTAATGCGTTACACTATTCTTGAATATTTTTAATTGCTAGGGCATTTAAAATAAGGTTTGTAGAATAGGTGGTGAAAGGTTTGTTTTGTTCCTCCGCACACACTGTATTTGCATTTGCATAACATGAATCCTCTATCCGGGTTTCGTCCTTTAAGTGGGAGTAAAGTAACTAAGCCTTCGTGATTGATCCTCCGAATGGGCTAGTGAAACACTTCCGGAGTACTAAATTACCTAAGCTTTCGTGATTAACAATCCGCATGGGCTAGGGAAATAGACTCTAACGAATTGAACCCGCTTTTATTGGGGTGCCTTACTAGCCTTCACCGGCGACAGTAAGGAGCAATTCGGGGCCTTTAGATCCGATTCACCCTCATATAGTGAACCTAGGCGAAGCCATGCCGGATTTCCGTTAGATATACCAAAAATAGGAAACACATGGAGGGACATTTCTAAACCTTTTGTTACCTATTGTACACTCCGAATAAGTGTGGTAGATCGGGCAACGATGTACGTACATCGCCCGTAATAAATGTGATACTCCGCCTCAAAGGCATCGTGATGCCTAAATAAGCAGATATTGTTGGGGCAAATGTTCATTAGCTGTTTTAAAAAAAAAAAAATCATTTTTCAAGCATTTTTGCATTTTTGCATTTTGCACATTTCATACATGTGTGTATAGAGCATGTACATTTTGGTTGTATTATTGATCTCGTTTTTGCAATAAATGGATGGTGATAATAATTTATTTGATGATTTCACCGGTAGTGTTGCATGAACATTTGGACATTGTACCATAGTAGGATCCACTACCCCGAAATTCTTTTGAAAATAATATGATTGGTTTTTCATAGAAAAAACATGTTTCAAAAAATCATAAATTTGGAGGCAAATCTTGCATAATGAGATTTTTGAATAATCAAGATTTAGGTCCCATCAATTTCGTGAAATTATTGATTTCTTTGTATATACCTTGGTGTTAATTCATTTATTCTTTATTTGTATCATTTTGACATCGTGTTACAGTCCTAACATGCATGATTATTCATTGTAGAATACATTTGTGATATACATGGTCATTCTTTGTATCTACCTTTGTATTAATTCATTTATTCTTCGCATGTATTATTTTGACATCATAGCATGCATGGTCATTCGTTGTAGAATACATACATAGTCATTACTTGTATATACCTATGCATCAATTTATTCATTTTTTTATGCATCATGTTGGCATTAGATTGCATCCATAGCATACATAGTCACCATAATTTCTCTGTATATGTTCATGCATTAATCATCAGTATATTCATGCACATAGGAATAGAGTATGTACATTCATAATTGTATTCTTAATCTCATGACATTTTCATTTGCATGAAAGGGGTTCGAGATATGAGGAATGAATCGGAGGAACGATTGGGTGCTTTGGAAAGCAATCAAGAGGAATGTGGACATGAAATCCGAAAGGTGAAGGAACAGCTGGCCAAATTGCTGAAAATGGTTGAGGATATGGGTAAAAGTAAAGAGGAACTTTCTCAGGGCTCTGCATCGCCTTCGGATCAACCAAAACCGTTAGGTCCAGAACATACAGTCCTTGCTGGATCCTGCACTTGTCAATGTCACAAAGGTTGCAATCCTGATGAAATTATGGACAAAATCGTGAAAATGATTAAACCTAAGAGCTTGATACCAAACATAGAAACCTCGGATCCTGTACCATACCTGCAAACTGTTCTAGGTCCAAACCAGTATCCCCACCCTACTATGGTCCAATCGTCCATTAGGATAACCACTACGAGATTCCTAAATCCTACTCCATCAACACCAACTGCCAGTTCATACTATTTTCCTCATCAATCACCTTATCCAGCATCTAGGATAGGAACCTCGAGCTATGTACAACCTCCAAAGGCCCCGTGTCCAAATCCATACCCTTACCATGCTGTTTTGCCACATCTCCATGTAAACACACTGGTTCGAACCTTAGTGCCACCACCAAGTGCCCCAACTCCTAGGCCAAGTGTGACTAAGAAACGACCCCAGGATAAGACCCAAAGGCCTTTTGATCCCCTTCCAATCAGCTATCGAGAGCTTCTCCCTATACTGATCCAAAATCACATGGTTGTCTGTATCCCATTGAAACCCCTGTTACCACTATATCCAAAGGGGTATAATCCAAATTCAAGATGTGATTATCACTGTGGAATTGTTGGCCATAACGTGGAAGACTGTATGGCATTCAAAAAGAAAGTGCAAACTCTTATCGTTTCCAAGTGGTTGGATCCAATGACACTGATTGATAGAGGACTGGGAAAGCGTCATAAGGATTGGGAGATTTACAACATTGAGGTTGAAAGACTTCGGTCTTATATGATGTAATAGGATTTCACTTTTTCAGTAGCCGGCTCTTATAGCCTTATGATGCTAGGGAGAATAAAGTGCTTGTAAAGGACAGTTTTAACTACTGCTCATATTTTGTAAAACATGGTTTATACCATTGTGAACATTGATATGGGAATGAATTGACTATTCTTCAAATTTATGAGATGTTGATGATTAAGTTCCTCCGATTCTTATTTCCTCCGTGATATCTTCCCCTTTATCATTTTGCATCCGATAAATTAGTGGTCATACCATACATTTATACATGTATCATGTTAGCATCAGGTTGCATTTATGCATTCATAATCGGCATGATTTTTCTGTATATATCCATGCATTAATTTGCTTATTACATACATCATGATTAGCATTAGGTCGCATTCATGACGCACATGGTTAGCATGATTTTCTTTGTATATACTCTGTATCAATCGTTCATTGTTTGCATGTATCATAATTGATACCGTGTTGCATTCATAGGATATATGATCATTCATTGGGAAATATGCTAAAATGCACATGATTAGTCATTGCATATATCCATGTGTTGATTTGTTTATTCTTTGCTTGCAACATGTTGGCATTGTGATTGCATTTATTACATATATGGTCAACATGTTTACATTGTACATGTCCATACATCATATTATTTAGGCTTCACATGCATCAAATGACAATCATGGTTCATTCATCATGACATACATTTGAGGGAAATAAAATAGAAGTTGGCTTGGCTTTAGGAGTCTTTGAAAGAATTTCCATTTCAAATCAGAGGTATAAGAAGTACTGAGTACCCTTTTAATACAGGCTAGTGCTATGGAGGATGAACAAGTTGCCCGAATGGAAAAAATGGAAAGGGAACAGAAAGAATTGCGAGAACAGCTAGCAAAGACTCAAGCAGAATCTAAGGATCAGATGACTAAAATGATGGAGCTGATGTCCTCCGTAATCAAGGGAAAAGGATACACTGAAAACTTTGTCGCCAGGAAAAGGTTAGAGGCACAAAAGGGTCAGAATAAGGTCGTAATGATTGATGCCCAGAACACTGTTAACCCCGTCAATGTCCTAAATTCAGATGATCCAGCTTAACAGGCAAAGTTGAAAATGGTTGCAGTAAATGAGGTTGAGTTGGCAGATTCCCAAGGGAAATATCAGTTGCTAGATGAAAGGCTCCGGGTAGTAGAAAATACAGATGTATTTGGGAGTTTAGATGCAAAACAACGATGTTTGGTCTTCGATTTAGTCATTCCTCCCAAGTTCAAGATCCCTGACTTTGTGAAATATGACAGGACGACCGATCCGTCAGCCCACATCACTATGTTCTGCCGGAAGATGACAAGTCATATAGATAATGATAAGCTTTTGATTCACTGCTTTCAGGATAGCCTCAGCGGATCCGCAATTAGGTGGTATAGTCAGTTGAGCAAGGATCAGATTCGCTCTTGGAATAACCTGGCTAGGGTTTTTCTAAACCAGTACAAGCATATGACCGACATGGCGCCTGACCGTCTCACCTTGCAAAATACGAAGAAAAGAGCTACGGAGAGTTTCAAAGAATATGCGCAACGGTGGATGAGCCTGGTCGTCCAATTACAACCGTCCTTAACTCAGAAGGAAACCACTATCATGTTTTTGAATACACTGCAGGCCCCGTACTATGATATACTTGTCGGTAACACCACGAAGAATTTTTCGAACATGGTAATTTCAGGGGAGATGATTGAGAATGCTATCGAAGATGGGAAAATTGAAGGAGAAAGAACATCCAATACCAAGAAAAATGGGGCATCTGAAAAGAAAAAGGAAGATATCCAAGTCGTGGAAGGCTTTTCCCCACCTCCCCAATTCTCCTCGTATCAGCCATTTTACTCTACCCTGAACAATGTCTCTCAAGGTTTTTATCCATACCAACCAATGACTGCAACTACACCAGAATTTACATCTGTCTATCAATTGAACACCTTTGGGAATAATCGAAGGGGGCATAAAAAGAGAAAAAGAAATCAGGATGACCCGATTCCTGTGACATACAGTGAGCTATTACCTCAACTCATCCAGAATCACCTTGTGACACCCATGCAATTAGAGCCTCTGAAGCCCCCTTATCCGAGCTGGTATGATGCTAATGAGTGTTGTGGTTATCATTCTGGCAATCAAGGTCACTCAACAGAGAACTGCCCCTCTTTGAAGTACAAGGTCAGAGATCTCATCAAGGCTGGTTCGATAAGTTTTGAAGATGGGGAAGCCAAGTGTCATAAGAAACATTGTGCATGATCATATTAGGTTTTTGACGCATGTAGTTCTATACACTGTGATGATGAAAGCACTTGTCTCATGTTAACATCTATATGAATTAAATGAATTTTGAATTTTAAATGTTTTGTGTTTGTTGTGTTTTAACAATAACCTGAATTTGCAAAAACAAGCATTAAGGATTTTTGAATAATGGATAGTCTCAAGAAGATTGATGATCAAGTGTTACAAATGACCCAATACCTTCTCCCCTCTCTTTAGGTTTTCCTAAGCCTAAATCTCTTAAACCAAGAACACTTGAAAGACCTAATGCTTCAAGGAATATGAATGATTTGACTTCATAAAACCATTGTCATCACAGAATAAGCAAAGACATAGATCTTAGTCTAGACTATGAACAAAGGAACGAACTTTTTGAAAATTTTTAAATTCCTTGAAATTCAAACAAATGAGACATTCTTTCAAGAATCTAGATTTTGATAATTTGGTGTGTGTCAAGATTGTGCTAAAACCATTCATGACCTTTCCCAATGATCATAAAACTTCAAATACCCAAACATCACTTCATGATTAACACCCTGGGGCACAATGACTAAACCAGATTATCCCATATCCCAGACAAAACCCATTTTTAGGTCATATTTTCCTCGTCTCTTCAAAGAACTCAGATTTGAAATTCAATCTTTTCAATATAGACCTAAACTTGCTATGTTCCTCGTTGATACAAATTCTCATTGGTTAATCAAATTGGGGCATCATATGTGGAAATGATGGATACATGGTGAATAAGGATAGACTAACACATGAATCATTGGGGCATGCGATGAAAATGAAAAATGAAAAAATTTGTGATATCATGCATATGAGAATTCGGATGATTCCAAAGTGCAAAATGAAATTCTGAATATCTATTTCCCCTGGGGATTACTTTTCAATTTGAATATTTGTGCTTGACATGAGAAATGGCCATCTTTCATATCCTTTTCACACAAAAAGAAATTATCCATAGTCACCCCTTTTGAGCCGAAAGAATACTTTTTTCTTTAAACCCTGATCAAGGATTACCCTCTAGACTGGGAGGCAAATGCGAGGAAATATCTTTTTAAAGATCATTGAGAAATGAGTCCTAGCTCAAAGACAAACACAAAGCAAATGGAGCTCCGAATAAATACGAGCTCACTCTGTCAAAAAAAAGGCGGCAAAATGAAAGAAAACAAAATGTGTGAAAGACATGGCAAATTGAAAGCCAAAAGCAAGGAAGAAAAAGAGCAAAGACAAAAGGAAAGAAATGTCTAAGAAGGGACAAATGCTTCAAAGAGAATCCTCCTCAAGAAATGATCCCTGATCTGATTACCCTCAAACACACATTTTGGGCCTATTTATCCTTTCTTTCTGAACCTTGAGCCATGGCCTACATTACGTGCTTTAAAAGTCCATTTTGATCAAGCATGAATATTTAATTTGAAAGGTTTTTCCTCAGATTTATCCCATCTTATCAAATTATCATTTCACTAAGGAAGAATTTAGAATTCTCAAGTGTATGGTAAAAAACATATTGGAAAGAATGGGACTCTAGGGCGAAAACCCAAAAAATGGGCGGTCTAGAGTAAAATGGAAATTTTTGATGCCATCTATGATAGTGTCGTTACCACAAAAGAAAAGATCTTATTAAAGGAGTGGTCATCGAGGAACATCTAGGAATTCCTGAACCCCCCAAATTTCTCAACTCTCATTTGGATGATTGATTTCAAAAACTGAAACTTTTTCCTTCCAAGATTAAACCTTCCAGTTTAAACATCTCGGCCAATCTTGATGCTTGTCAAAATGCCTTGATATGGAAACTAAAAGAATGTTGAATTTGTTTGGTTCTCAATGAATTTATGATTTATAAAACCTGTTCCATTTGTGAGCCTAGAAGGGATATACATTTTTGTCATGAAGTTTTCCTGGAAAATCCAGAATCGTGTTATACCAAGCCTTGCCAATCCCAGTTGAAAAAATCCAGATTGATACTTAGAGAAATTTCTAACAATGATCATCAGTCTTCAAAAGATTTATACATCACACATTGTGGGGTTAATATTTTTTGTTCAGAAGTTTTCAAGATGCGAAAACAAATAAAGAGATTTTTTGAAATACCGATTTTGATGTTGACATGAGACAAGGATTTTTCTAACCCATAGGTATAGAACCGCCAGGATAGGTCTTGACTTCCAGATATGAGAAGAAGAAATAGAACCCGGTTCAGATCTCTATTGATGAAAGTTTGAAAACTGTTGGGGCAAAGAGAATAGCCAAAATGAATTGAAGATATACTCTGATTTGAAGAGGAAAAATGAATTTGAAAGGCTAAGCCAAAGTCTAGAAAAACAACCGGGGGCATTTGCATCACTCATGAGCACTCATCTCTTTATCAAGCTTTTACATCTGCACAGTGTCGGCAAGCATTTGCATCATTCATGGGTATTTGCATTGGCATTATTCCATAAGCATCTGCATTTTACCTTTACATTTACATTCTTCATGGAATTCGCATTTGTGTCATCTCAAGCAATTGCATCATTTCTAGAATCATTGCATTTTCATTATTGTGTGGTAATTGTAGTTACACCATTTATAAACCAGTTACATGAATACAATTAGTAGGGGCATCTACATCATGAAACATGGGCATCAATCAAGGCCATTTGTATTTGCACTAAGAAACATTTACATCTATCCAAGCATTTACATTTGCACTATGAAGCATGAGCACCTTGTTAAAAGACATGTGCATCTGCATCATTTCTCAAAGCTTCTAGAGGAGTTACCCAGAATTTTACAATGAGCAAACCTTTGGTGGTGATAGCCAAAGCTTCTGGTGGGGATATCCAGAATTTTACAGTTTTAAAAGTGAACAAGTCTTCGGTGGTGATAGCTGAAGCCTCTGGTGGAGATATCCAGGGTTTTATAATTTTGAAAAATGAGAAATCTTCTTCTGGAGGAGTTACCCAGATTTTTACAATGAGCAAGTCTTTGGTGGTGATAGCCAAAGCTTCTGGAGGAGTTACCCAGAATTTTACAATGAGCAAACCTTTGGTGGTGATAGCCTTAGCTTTTGGTAGGGATATCCAGAATTTTATAGTTTTAAAAGAACAAGTCTTCGGTGGTGATAGCTGAAGCCTCTGGGGGAGATATCCAGGGTTTTTTTTTTAATTTTGAAAATTGAGAAATCTTCTTCTGGAGGAGTTACCCATAATTTTACAATGAGCAAGTCTTTGGTGGTGATAGCCAAAGTTTTTGGAGGAGTTACCCATAATTTTACAATGAGCAAGTCTTTGGTGGTGATAGCCAAAGCTTCTGGTGGGGATATCCAGAATTTTATAGTTTTAAAAGTGAACAAGTCTTCGGTGGTGATAGCTGAAGCCTTTGGTGGAGATATCCAGGGTTTTATAATTTTGAAAAATGAGAAATCTTCTTCTGGAGGAGTTACCAATAATTTTATTCAACATGTGCATCTACATCAAGAAGCATTTGCATCAATCTAAGTTAGTTGTATCTGCATCAAGAAAGTTTGCATCAAATCAAGTCATTTGCATTTGCATCAAAGACATTTGCACCAATCTAAGTCATTTGCATCTACATCAAGAAGCGTTTGCATCAACTAAAGACATTTGCATTTGCATCATGAAGCATTTGCATCATCTCTTAAAGCTTTAAGGTATAATCGAACTCGTTTTGCTTCTCAAATGAGTCGAGCCCCGAGATCATCGTCGAGGTACTTTCTTTTATATGAACAAGTCTTCGGTGGTGATAGCTGAAGCCTCTAGTGGAGATATCCAGAGTTTTAAAATCCTTTGAAAATGTAGAAAGTCTTCGATGGTGATAGCTGAAGCTTCTGGAGGTTATACCCAGAATTTTTATAGTTTTAAAATGAGCAAGACTTTGGTGGTGATAGCCGAAGCTTCTGGAGGAGATACCCAGAATTTTAAACACAGCTGAGAACAAGACAGGTTAAGGCCCCGAGACCATCGTCGAGGTCATTTCTTTTCTTGCAAATCAAATTCGTTTCCTTAAGACAGGGTCGAGCCTTGATTAGTCAGGTAATTCAATTTAAGGACAAAATCTTCAATTTACTGTTAAAAAAATGGAAAAAAAAATGAAAAAAATAGAAAATGGAAAAAAATAAAAAATGAAAAACTGATAGAAGAATGAAAAAGAAAACCCCTTTCCCTTTCCTTCACATGTGATTTAACTGACCGTACAAAATTAGTGTCGGTTTATCTTTGCCTGATTCCTGATTCTCAGCAATAGAGGGCAGTTGTAGACACCTAATTGTGTCCGGACCACTAAAACAGGTATATTTTCTTCCTAAATTGATGTTTCCGAATGCAAAAAGATTTTTTTCATCCTGCAGGTGGTACTTCGAGACTTAGTTTAAGAGGGCGAGTATAAAAAGTCAAACTTGAAAAAGTCAACCCCGAAAAAGTCAACCCCAACAAGTCAACTACTGAAAAACTCAACCCACTTTCAAAATCAACATTTTAAGTTCAATTGAAAAATGGCGAAAGAATTTTGATAATCCGAGGTCTACATTGAAAGATATGGAGTTCGGAAGATGGGATTTGGAGATTCAGTAGAAAGGAAACCCTAATCCGAGAAACTTGGGGAAAAGTGCTTAAACGATCAAATTGGTCAAAATTGAAGGTTCCAAATGAAAGATAAGCACTGACTACGGGTAATGGAGAAGTCACTTGCAAGAAAAACCGAAAGAAAAGTCAATCCGGGAGAAAACCAAGAATTAGGGTTTTTAGTGGTTTTCGGTGAAATCGAGAAGAATCACAGAAATGGACCGACTTGGTAAGACAAAAGCCCCAATGGATAAGGAATGATTAAAAAATGATAGCTGATGGCAACTCAATTAAGAGTTGTAAACCCAAGTGCAGGTTATGTTCAAGTAATAAATTCTCGGGTGTCCGAGGTCGAACCACAAGGAAGCGTATTAGTAAGTATAAGTTTATAAATATATAAGAAAAAGAAAGTAAACAAGATATTAGGGAATCAACAACAAAATAAGATAAACAAGATATTAGAGAACAAAATAAACAAAATATAAAAGAAATTAAACAAGATATAAACAACAATAAGAAAAGATGTTGAGGTTAGAGAATCCACTCTTGGTGTTATGCTAAGATTAATCTTGTTTTATTACACAATTGAAATCCACACATAAGGGAGGTTCCAATCGGAAGGTTTAGCAATTCAGTCCAAATTGTCCAACGTCCATAGCATATGATATTATGTTCATTTGGAGTCCTCAAAACTCACAAAAAGAGTCCAAGCATTCCTTATGCCAAGGTATATGTCTACAACAAATCAAGGTTATGAAACCAAGCATTTACTGTGCCATTTTCATTGTCAATAATGAATCAAGATCTCTACTTTGCAAGTATGATTTTAAACCAAAAGAAAATATTATCTATACTAGTGTTTATAAATGATGATTCATTTTAGCTCATGTTTAAGAGACTAACCTTAGCATTTACCAAGAGCTTCACCTCATCACCTCAACAATATGATTAGCAACACATACTAAAAATGAAAAGAAATGTAAGAAGCATAAGTAAATAAAGAAAAAGAAAACTAGAGAAAGGAAAAAAAAAAAAAAGAAAACTTAGAGAATTTTATTACAATGGCTAATATCCTACCAATGTATAATGTATCCCAATACTCATCCAAGGCCCTCTATTTATACACATTTTGGAGGGCTAAATGACAAGAGACAAGCTTTACAAATTTCAAAGGTAGGTATAATAGGTGGGTGCATTTTTCTAACAATTTTTGTCATATTGTATGACAATTCTGATCAGCCAGCTTGATGGTCGATTTTGTCAATGTTGGAGGCTCGATCTGATAAAATGGTCTTCTAGAAAAATATACCCCTATCAGTTACGGATCTATAGCCGTTGGAATCAGCGTATTTGCTGATGTGGATAAGAAGATATGGGCAAAATACGAAAACAGGTCAGCACAGACGTCATTGCACATCAGCCAACTTGATGGTCGATTTCGCTAGGGAAAACGACTCCGTTTCAAGAAATGTAAAACATGAAAAAGATAGATATGCCTCTTAGCTTTGCATGGCTACAAATTTTAGCCTTATTGCTTCAGTGAAACTCGAGATATAGCTGATATGGTAAACGGTGTCGGAACTGGAACTGAACTGGATTTGCCCTTAATTCTAGTAATCTGAAATCACTTAAAGAAACTTGTGAAAAACACCAAATTACATAAAAATATAAAAGATCATAAACACAATTAGACTAAACAATAATAACTCGTATTTGACACAAAACAATAATAAAACATAACTAAAAACTATATAATTATACGAGTTATCACACCCCCACACTTAGATTGTTGCTAGTCCCTAGCAACGACTCAATAAAAATAAAATAAGAAAATCTAATCTAATCCATTTTCGTAGGAAATCACGGTGGCACTTAGCATGTGACACAAGCCTTTAAACCCCTAGGTGTCCCTAGTGGACGAGTTTAGTCTCGTGAGGGTTTACTAGGACGATACCCACAAACATTGAAGACATAAGAAAAACTAAAAATAATAATTATAACTAATCCTTCCAATATAAATTAGAGATAATCATTGGACAAGTCTTAAAAACTAATCAATAGCTTAAAGAAATTCACAAAAAATCTTGCTTGAATGTAAATAAATGAGTTAAGCCAATATTAACATAACATATTTCAATCAAAATAGTGCATATTCAAACTTAATCTCAACTTCTCACATGGGATACTCTCTTGATTTTCACTCTTTAAAGTAGTGGTAAAGTGTTTACACTCAATCAATCTCATGAAAACACTTCTACCATATGCTTGCTTGTCCACCTATTATCCACTATTTAGATCATACAACTTCATAAATCAAGAGGTCTTTATTCAAGGTTGTAATGGGGCCAAAGGGTTATAATGTGGTTAAAGAACAAAAGGATAAAGATATCACAAAGGTTCCAAAGAGTTCATAGATTTTAGAGACATAATAAGATCATACAAATAAAACTTCTCAAAACTCTTATAAAGCACATAATAACATAGGCTAAATATTCATGTTGAGCCTTTGCATCATTCTAACCAACTTTGTAACATCTTTTTCTAGAAGTTCAAGAGAAGATTATTTTTTTTTTAATAATATGGGAATGTATTTGACAATGATCCCTTTCTTTTTCTCTTGACTTTTGCCTCTCTCCTCCCCCACACTTATCTTTCGTTCTAACCCAAATTTTCAAAAAGTATCCCTTGTTTTTGCAATATGTCTCAAAATATGTAATCCATCTTTAGAACAAGGGTAAGGATATAAGTATATTTAGGCTAGGTGTAAGTTCTGGTTACCAATAAAATAGCATATTTAATGTAGGCTCAAATTGGCTCACTAGTGGGGATGTTCTCTTAGAACATTAATAATGGATGGCTGTTTGGCTCTGGTTATAATCCTAATGCCTCTATCATATTCATGTTGTCACATGTATCAATATAGTATCAAACGGTTTAAAGCAAGTTCTAGAGAATCATGTAATCATAAGAGCACTCAAGAAAGAAATTAGATTGATTTGTATAATGCATCAATCATTATAGGCTCAAAAACTCACAAGGATGATTATACAAGTCAGATTAAGTCTAAACATGCTTCTTTCTCAATCAACATATCATATTAACATTGGCTCATAAAAAGGTTGATATCAAGCTCAATTCTCATGAAAATCTTCTCACTAATAAATCTGTTTTAGACTTATGCAATTCATATATCATTATAGTATTGAAAGTAACTAAAAAACACACTAAGTCTAAACATGCTTTTTTTTTTTTTTTTTTTGAAGAAGAAGAAGATTAAATCAAACTGACAAGGTATGTCTCAAGTCTCCCTTACTCAGACCTTGTTCAGAATGAATACTTCTAAATGTCTTAAAACACAACAAATTTTTTTTTTTTTAGCAAAATATGTCCCTTACCCCCTACTAAAATATGACATTGTCCCCAATGTCAAATTTTAAAGGTAGAATTTAGGAGATATTACCTGCAGAGGTTGCTAACCACTTATTATAACTGAGACACAACAAGCAAAATGTTAGATAATGTCACAAAGACAAAGTGCAATCCACTCCTTGCTCGTCCATATCTCTTTTTCTTTTTTCGAGTGTTTGCGAAACAACCGTAGCAGATAAACACTCATAAGCTTGGAGCTTTTTGAGTAAATCTTCAATGGTTGTAGCAGAAATTATGGTTCTCCTTGCCTCTGAAAACATGAATCCATTATCCACAGCATTATCTAAATATGAAAGCAAATTACTAAAATAACCATTAATATTAAGCAAACCAATGGGTTTCTTATTTGTGACCAAAGATGACCAAGAAGCCACGCAAGCTATTTCTTCCAATGTACCCAGACCTCCTGGTAAAGCAATGAATGCATCGGCAGAATGGTACATGATTGTCATCCGTTCAGGGATACTCCAGACTTGTATTTCTTTACCCACGGTAGGTCCACAAAAATCTGTGAATAGTTTTGGCACGATTCCTAGAACTGAACTACCTCCGGCGCGTGCTGCTGTAGCGACTGCTCCCATTAGACCCGTACTACCGCCTCCATAAATCAACTGGATCTTTTTTTGGGCAAGTATTACTCCAACTCTTATGGCTTCATCAGCGAATATTTTATTTTTCCCTGGATAAGCACCTCCAAAGACACAAATTTTTTTAATGCGCTGGGACGAAGTACTTTCCATTTTTTTTTCAAGTGCCTGAAAGAGAATGAGTACATGGTGTAACATATAGAGGACTGAGTAGTGAATCAGACAAGAGTAATAATGTCGCCGAAAGTGTATTTGACCTGTCAGAAGAAAATGTTAACCTAACAAAAGATTTTTGCGTGATTTCAGGAAGAAAATCAAAAAGAGAAGAAAAATCAACCGTAAAAGACCAATGCAAAAACAAAAAAAAAAAACGAGAATAATTACACAAATCGTAAATTAAACCGAAATGAAGTTATTGCAAATCAAACCAAAAGCTGAGAAGTCATTTATTGTAGTTGTGATTGTGGCTCACATCTTCCTCTGGTTTTACGTCCAGAAACGGCTTAAACGCCTTCTATGAGTCGAGGATATGCTTCCCATCCAGTTTTCTTACAAGCTGGCAAACAGGGTCTTTTAACATCAGATTCCCAAGATGTTGCCATTCCCTTTGGAATTGCGGCCATAAATCAAGAATTTCTCTTTGTACGTCTCCACTAGGATGCGTCTCAAGAGAAAGTTGGATATTACCCAAATTCTCCTTACTCAGTCCATCCTTAATGAATTCAATTTTATCATCTCGATTAGAGGACGGAATCCCAATAGAACGACATTTACCGTTACACGTCCATCGTGCACACTTGTGGCAATTTGAACTCATGCGCTTTGCTCGTCGCTTCTTTGCATAAGTGCTTCTACCTGTACCTGGTAAATGCAAAACAGGAAGATATTCATCTTCACGTACCTTGGCTTCAATTATCCAACGTATGTCTTCAGGAATCCCTTTGTGCATAAGCATTCTTAATCTTTCAAATCGAACTTGGTAAAGCTTCAGTAAAATATTTCGAGGAAAAGGAGGAAATCGTTTATGCAATCTTTTGAGAATATCATCCATCCTGAAAAAAAAATGAAAAAGAAATTGAAAGAGAAATTTATATACAATATCAGTTTTGTGGGTAGCTGATGGAACCGACTTAAATAATCACGGAGTACCGTTATCCGCCATTTAACCGGGAAAATTTTTTTTTTTTTTTTTTTTTTTGAAGATTAGTAAGAATTATATTGACATCTAGTTATTTTCAAAACAAGGATCAGAAAGAAAAACAACCTCTTCTTGAGTAACATGATTTTCCAAAAAGAGTTTGAGTCTTTGTCCATTTACCTTGAATACGTTACCATTTTGAGGATTCTCAATGTCAACTGCTCCATAATGATACACATGCTTAACCACAAATGGGCCAGTCCATCTTGATCTCAACTTACCAGGAAATATGTGAAGTCTAGAATTATAAAGTAGAACTTTTTGCCCAACATCAAATGTTTTTCTTGAAATTAACTTGTCATGAAAGGCTTTAGTTCTTTCTTTATGAATTTTAGAATTCTCATATGCATCATTTCTGAGTTCCTCAAGTTCATTTATGACTGGAAAAGTTTCATTCTCACCCAAAAAGGAATATTTTAGCTCGGATGGCAATGGTTTTAAATCCAACTTGGGTGGTTCAATAGTTGATGGTACAGTGACATTTGTAAGTGATGGAAGTTCCTCAATCTTTTGTTTCCAACAATGCTTAACCTGAAAAGATTTTAACAAAGAATCAGTGTGTGAAATTTCTGAAGTATTATCAAACTCACATTCAATTAAATAAGCTTCTAAAGGATCATGGAATGTGGTAGTGGTGAGATGTTCATGAACAAGTTCTTCAATGAAATCCACTTCATGTACTTCTGAATTATCACCAGGTTGCTTGCAAATGTTGAACACATTTAATTCTAAAGTCATATTTCCAAAAGAAATGTTCAACATACCATTCCTGCAATTTATCAGAGCATTAGAAGTTGCAAGAAATGGACGGCCTAATATAACAGGAATTTGAACATTTGGATTTCAAACAGGATGTGTGTCCAAAACAATAAAATCAATAGGGAAGTAAAAATTATCAATTTGAACCAAAACATCTTCAACTATCCCTCGAGGAATTTTTACAGAACGATCAGCTAGTTGAAGTGTAACAGGTGTTTCCTTGAGTTCACCTAAACCTAACTGTTGATAAACAGAAAAAGGCAAAAGATTAACACTAGCACCAAGATCAAGCAATGCACATTCTATTCTAGTGTTTCCAATGATGCATGAGATTGTTGGACATCCAGGATCTTTGAATTTTGGTGGAGTAAGGTGCTGAATGATTGAGCTCACACTTTCCGTCAGAAATGCTTTCTTTTGTACATTATGTTTCCTTTTAACTGTGCACATGTCCTTCAAAAATTTAGCATAAGATGGAACTTGTTTGATTGCATCCAATAAAGGAATGTTAATCTTAACTTGTTTGAAAAGTTCATAAATTTCTGCATTTTGATTCAAATTCTTCATTGTTTGCAACCTTTGAGGAAAAGGAGCAGGATGCATACCTTTTTCTTTGTCCAAATTTTCAAGAAGTTCAGACTTACCATCATCCTTACCAATACTTTTCGGAGGGGAAGGAGGATCTTGGTCTTTTGATGGAATCTTTTTGTCAATTGCCTTTCCACTTCGAAGAGTTGTGATAGAACTGGCATTTTCCTGTTGAGTTTCATTGGAGCAAGAAACAAGACATTGAGTAGAAGGGTTAGGCTGAGGTTGAGCAGGAAACTTACCTTTTTCTTGAGTGCGTAATGAAGCTGTCAATGTGGACAAGGTGTTTTTGATCTCATTGATGTCCTGTGAAGTCCGGTTATTCACATTTGCTTGTGTTTGCATGAATGCTTGCAATGTCTCTTCCAAGGTTTGTACACGTGAAGGTTGATAGGAAAAAGTGTTGCCCGGCTTTTGAGATTGTGGTACCTGAACATGATTATTATTCCGCCAACTGAAGTTGGGATGATTTCTCCATTCAAGGTTATACGTTTCAGAGTAAGGAGAAGGAAAAGGCTTTTTAAATGTGTTTATGGAATTTACTCGATCATGCAACGCTTCTTTAAGAATGGGAATGTTTGGACATTCAGAAGTGGGGTGTCCCATGATTTCACAAATTCCACAACTTTCTTCATTTTTAACCGTTTTGACTTCTTTTACTTCTCTAAGTTCCATGGCTTCAATCTTTCTAGCCAAATTAGCTACTTTAGCTTTTATTTCATCTTCTTGACTAAAATGATATTTACCTCTGTTAGAAACAAGATTAGATCTATTGGAACTTTCAGAGGAATTATCTGTGTGCCAGGCTTGAGAGTTATCTGCCAAATGGTCTAGGTAGTCAAAGGCTTCTTCAGGTTCTTTTTCTAGAAACTCACCGTTACACATTGTTTCAACAAATTGTTTAGTTTCGGGAGTTAAACTTTCATAAAAGAAACTAATAAGACGCCATTTTTCAAAACCATGATGTGGACAAGAACTTAACAAATCTTTAAAACGCTCCCAGCACTGAAAAAATGCTTCATTTTGATTTTGATTGAAATTTTGAATCTGTCTTTTCAAAGCAGTAGTTTTTTGTGCTGGAAAAAATTTCTTTAGAAACTCAGTTTGTAATTCTTGCCATGTGCCAATTGACCTTGGTTTTAAATTATGAAGCCAAATTTTTGCTTTATCTTTTAAAGAAAAAGGAAATAATTTTAGCTTGACAATTTCATTTGTACATTGTTGGTCATTAAAGGTGACACATACATCCTCGAAGTCTTTTAGAAACGAGTAAGCACTTTCCGATTCTAACCCATGGAAATTTGGAAGCAAAGCTATCATACCTGGTTTAAAACGAAAGTTGTTTGCATTGAGAGGAAAAATAAAACAAGAGGGTGATGAGCTTCGAGTTGGTTGCAAGTAGTCACGCATGGTGCGTACTTGTCTGTTCTCATCTTCAGCATGAACACTTTCATTGTCAGCCATGGTAGGAGTTGTATTAGAAAGATTACCTGAAAAAGTTTCACAATAAAATCTAACTAAACGAGGAGATCTAAAATCACGTCGCCAAACAAGCATAAAACAAAGTTAATATACAGATTAGGCGGTATAACCAGCCAATAAAAATAAAACAAAGTTAATATACAATATAAATATAAATATATAGAAAATTAGGCGGTATAACCAGCCAATAAAAATAAATATAGGCGGTATAACCAGCCAATAAAAATAAATATACTTATAAACTTATATACTTAGTATTGCTTCCCCGGCAACGGCGCCAAAAACTTGATGGCAACTCAATTAAGAGTTGTAAACCCAAGTGCAGGTTATGTTCAAGTAATAAATTCTCGGGTGTCCGAGGTCGAACCACAAGGAAGCGTATTAGTAAGTATAAGTTTATAAATATATAAGAAAAAGAAAGTAAACAAGATATTAGGGAATCAACAACAAAATAAGATAAACAAGATATTAGAGAACAAAATAAACAAAATATAAAAGAAATTAAACAAGATATAAACAACAATAAGAAAAGATGTTGAGGTTAGAGAATCCACTCTTGGTGTTATGCTAAGATTAATCTTGTTTTATTACACAATTGAAATCCACACATAAGGGAGGTTCCAATCGGAAGGTTTAGCAATTCAGTCCAAATTGTCCAACGTCCATAGCATATGATATTATGTTCATTTGGTGTCCTCAAAACTCACAAAAAGAGTCCAAGCATTCCTTATGCCAAGGTATATGTCTACAACAAATCAAGGTTATGAAACCAAGCATTTACTGTGCCATTTTCATTGTCAATAATGAATCAAGATCTCTACTTTGCAAGTATGATTTTAAACCAAAAGAAAATATTATCTATACTAGTGTTTATAAATGATGATTCATTTTAGCTCATGTTTAAGAGACTAACCTTAGCATTTACCAAAAGCTTCACCTCATCACCTCAACAATATGATTAGCAACACATACTAAAAATGAAAAGAAATGTAAGAAGCATAAGTAAATAAAGAAAAAGAAAACTAGAGAAAGGAAAAAAAAAAAGAAAACTTAGAGAATTTTATTACAATGGCTAATATCCTACCAATGTATAATGTATCCCAATACTCATCCAAGGCCCTCTATTTATACACATTTTGGAGGGCTAAATGACAAGAGACAAGCTTTACAAATTTCAAAGGTAGGTATAATAGGTGGGTGCATTTTTCTAACAATTTTTGTCATATTGTATGACAATTCTGATCAGCCAGCTTGATGGTCGATTTTGTCAATGTTGGAGGCTCGATCTGATAAAATGGTCTTCTAGAAAAATATACCCCTATCAGTTACGGATCTATAACCGTTGGAATCAGCGTATTTACTGATGTGGATAAGAAGATATGGGCAAAATACGAAAACAGGTCAGCACAGACGTCATTGCACATCAGCCAACTTGATGGTCGATTTCGCTAGGGAAAACGACTCCGTTTCAAGAAATGTAAAACATGAAAAAGATAGATATGCCTCTTAGCTTTGCATGGCTACAAATTTTAGCCTTATTGCTTCAGTGAAACTCGAGATATAGCTGATATGGTAAACGGTGTCGGAACAGGAACTGAACTGGATTTGCCCTTAATTCTAGTAATCTGAAATCACTCAAAGAAACTTGTGAAAAACACCAAATTACATAAAAATATAAAAGATCATAAACACAATTAGACTAAACAATAATAACTCGTATTTGACACAAAACAATAATAAAACATAACTAAAAACTATATAATTATACGAGTTATCAATAGCCCAAAGGCTCAGTTTGAAGAAAATCTGAAAATCGAACTTGTTTTGAGTAAAACCGGGTTTCGGAGGTAAAAGGGCAAAATTGGAAAATTTGGAAAAAATAGAAAATGGACTCCGAAAATTCTGAAAATTTGCAAATCTCATTCTTAAATCATTTGAAAGATATTGGCAAAATAAAATCTTGATTCGGAGTTCGTTTGCAAAATGGCCAAATCCCGGGCTTGTTATGCAATAATTCAAAAAGGAAAATCCCGAAAAAATAGCAAATGAGTTCCAAATCTTCTAAAATTTTGCAAATCTCATTTTGAAATTATTTTAAAGAGATTGGCGAAAGAAAATCTTGATTCGGAGTTCGTTTGCAAAATGGCCAAATCCCAGGCCTCTTATGCAATAATTCAAGAAGATAAATCCTGAAAAAATAGCAAATGGACTCCAACAGTTCTAAAATTTTGCAAATCTCATTTTTAAATTACTTGGAAGATATTGGCAAAATAAAATCTTGGTTCGGAGTTCGTTTGCAAAATGGCCAAATCTCGGGCTTCCAATGCAGTAATTCATGTCGATAAGTCCCGAAAAAATACCAACTGAGCTCCAAAAATTATGAAAACTTCCATATCACACTTTTAAATTATTTGGAAGAGATTGGTGAAGAAAAATCTTGATCTGGAGCTCGTTTAAAAAATGGTAAAATGTGGGGGCATAAAAGGGCATTTTTGGAAGAAAAAATCCAAATAAATAGCAAACGTACTTGGATAATTTTGAAAACTTCCAGAACTCAATATTTTATTATTTTGGAAGCATTAAAAAAAGAAAAATTGCATTTGGAGTCCGTTTGATATTTATTTGCATCCGGGGGCAAAACGGTCATTTCACCCAAGCAACCGAAAAGGGCTACTTTGGGCCTTTCAAAAAATCAGACTTGGGCGGGAAAAGAGAAGTGCTGGCCTGCCCATGCCCAAAGGAAAGAGGAAGCTTCTGATTTTTCAATCAAATGGCTAAAAATCAAGAGTTAGTTAGAGATTCTCTTTGATCAAGCCATGGTGATTAAGCCACATAGGCCAAGAGAGATGTCAACATTATTCTTGAACAGCTGTAATTTGAGACAGCTGAGATGCTAATCTAAGGGTGATAATTTCATGACTTTTCACCTTGAATTATTAGCCATTTGATGGAAAATTGGTTACAAAAAAATGACAACATCCTTGAGCATTTTAAGGGACCATTCGGCCAGCTCTATGGGAGGTTCAGAATTTGCAATTTTCATCTTCATTTTGGCTGAGTTCTTTGAGTTTTTACTTGTTTTTTCTCTCCTTCGTTGAAAGCAAAAAAGAAAAGTTTAGAAAAGAAATGAAAGTTTGAAGAGAAAAGCTTGAAATATTAGCTTCTTGAGGTTGCTCTTGAGCACCAACTCTTGCACTTTCTTGATTTTCCATTCTTGTTTTTGTTATTTTGATTATTATTTGGTGAGTTTCTATTTTAAATAAATGTTTTTATTTTTCTTCTTAAGTTCTTCCTTCATCTATTTCTTAAGTATTTTTTTTTTACATTTTATTTTTACAATAAACTCACCATGGCCAAATGGCCTACATTATTTATTTAAGTTGCTGTTTTGGGTTTATTTTACCATATTGTTTATGTTATTTTCTTTGATTTTGATGTTTTAAATGTTATGTTACTTCATATTCTTGAGTTATATTTTAATTTGGTTACTTTGTTTGTTGCCATTTATGTTTTAAATATCATGTTTTTGCATTTTTAATTTTCTGTTTTCATGTTGTTTAAATTTAAGCATGTTTTAGATTTAGTATATCAAGTGTTTGTGAAAATGCTTGTGTGGTCTTTGCATGATTTGAGTTTTATATCTTAGTTGAGCATGTTTTAGATTTAGTATATTAAGTGTTTGTGAAAATGCTTGTGTGGTTTTTGCATGATTTAAGTGTTATATTTTAGTTGAGCATGTTAGTATACCAAGTGTTTGTGAAAATGCCATGCTTGTTGGAGCTTGAGGCCATTTGGCTACTCCATGTGTTTTGCATTGTGTGTTGCATTTTTTGCCATTTTAGTTGGTAGGTTTTTGCATTTGCATGACATTTAATTTAGTTTTGCATGCTAGTATACCAAGTGTTTGTGAAATTGCCATGTTTGCTAGTTACATTATGCTATTCGGCCACCCTTGGAATTCTTGCATTTTATGTACATTCTTGCCATGTTAGTTGATAGGTTAGCATTTGCATGATATTTGGTTGAGTTTTTGTTTTAAGCATGTTTTGTGTTTGTGAAAATGCCATGCATATTTTAGTTATTAAGTTAGGTTTATTTGCCATGCATGTTCATGCATTTTAGGTCTAGGTTGCATTAAATGCCATGCAAGTTCATTTAGGTCTAGGTCACTTTATGAATGCCATGCATTTTTTTCATGACATTTAGGTTTAAATCCATGCATTTCATGCATTATGTTTGCTGTATTGTTTCATGCATTTCATGTTCATGCCACTTGAATAATGACTTGAGCCAATTAATGGTTCAAAGTCATGCTCTCTTTAGCACACTAGTGGAAAATTAAGTTTGTCAAGTTGATTATTCTACCTTTGTGATTTTTTTTTACTTAGCCAATTTTAATCTAACTTTCAAAAAGTCCTAGCTACTGTTTGTAAGTCATTTTAGGAGTTTCAAATATTTTTACTTTGATTTTTAAATGATTTTATCAAAGGCAAAAATGTGTTTTGGCAAAGCAGTTTTTTTTCACCCAAAAGTCGTACATCTCTGATTTTTCTGGGAATTCATCTTGAATCAGAAAATTAAGCTGATTTTTTTCGTGTAGTTTTACATGTCTCCAGTATTTGTTTCAGAATTTTTTGAATTTTTAAAAATAGGGTAACAAATCGTGGCTTAAAACTGAATAGTGGAGTCAGAATTGAATTTAAAGAAAAATCATTTTTCTTTTTTGATTAAGTTACTTAGAGTGGGCTGATTAGGAGGGTTAGCTACTGACTTAGGGTAGTTTCTAAGCCTTTTTAAACTCTAAAAATGGTTTTTCAAGTCTCGGGTTAAGGGTAGTCAAGTCCGGATTTTTTTTAAACTTAGGAAATTAGAGCCATTTAAAAAATATTTAGCCCAGTTTTTATTTTTAATTCAAGCTTTTCAAAATTGTTTTCAAACAATCACAAAGTATTTTGGTTTTAGAATATTTAAATGGCATATTTTCCTAAGGTAGCCAGATATCTTTTTAGATATACGGATTTCCTTAATTAAAGGAAAAAATACATTTCATGCATTGCATTTTCCATATTCATGCATTTTATATAATATGTGATTCTTGCTATGATAATTTCTATGATATTGTTATGATTTTGAGTTATGTTATATTGTTTATTATATGATTTGGAATATTTCATGATATCCTATGCTTTTTATTGAGCTATTTTTTTTTTTTTTTGTAATATTATTTAGCATATACTATGTTCATGCATTATTATTATCATTTTTATTTTCATGCATATTATATGATAGCATTATTTCATATTCCATCTCATTTAATTTATATGCCATATCATTCATGTTTGCCATGTCATTTAAATTATTTCATTTCATATAGAATATGTTATGTTACTTAGGTTATTTTATTTCATTTAGCAAATATCATGTTACTAAGGTTATTTCATTTCATATAGAATATGTTATGTTACTTAGGTTATTTTATTTCATTTAGAATATATCATATGACTTAGGATATTGCATCTCATATAGAATATACTATGTTACCTAGGTCATTTCATTTTATTTATAATATGTCATATAACTTAGGATATTTTATTTCATTTAGAATATGCTAAGGCATTTATTTCATTTCATTTAGAATACGCTAAGGCATTTACATTATGTCATATCATTTAGGAAGCATTATATTATTTAGATTTTGCTATGTCATTTTATTTATGTCATGCATATACATATTCATTTCTTTTAAATGTTTTCAAAAAAGATAATGGTTTTCAATAAAATAAAGATATTCCCGAGTTAAAATAATTCATGAGTTCTCTGACGGGTTTGCTGGGGAGGATATCATCAATTATTATTAATAACGGAATATCTTCTTTAAAAAGATAATGATTCGAAAAATTTTCCAAAATTAATAAAAATTTCTATATTTTGCCACGTTTGTTGGGGAATATAGGAAAATTTTGAATTTATAAATTCTGGATCATTTTCAATAAAAAATGGAATTATTTTTCTTTAAATTGGGAATTAACTTGAAATACTAAATTTAAAACCAATTTTTACCGAGACTTGAGATAACACACGATTAATAAGGTACCGATTTATACGGGCGTGTGGGGTGCTAATCCTTCCCCACACGTAACCGACTCCCGAACCCACTTCTTTGATTTCTCTGATTTAAAACGCAGACTTGAAATTGGTTTTTTTAAAAATGTTTTAATTAATTTTTAAAATATTTTATAAAACCGGTTTTAATAGGTGACCGATCACACCAAGCTAAAAAAGATTGGTGGCCACTCCATGTCTTTTTTAAGGTCATTTTCAAAACCTTCATTTTTTCTAGAGGAATTAAGTCGACTTTTCCTCGGTTTTTTTTAATGTCACGCTTAACGAATAATAAAGTCTTGCGATGAGACTCGTTATTTTTTAGGTTGCGACAATTAAAACATTTTAAAAAAACGGTTTTAATGGGTTGCCGATCACACCTAGCTAAAAAAGATTGGTGGCGACTCCATGTCTTTTTTAAGGTCATTTTCAAAACCTTCATTTTTCTAGAGGAATTAAGTCGACTTTTCCTCGGTTTTTTTTTTTAATGTCACGCTTAACGAATAATAAAGTCTTGCGATGAGACTCGTTATTTTTTAGGTTGCGACACTTTCCATTTCTTTTTCCCGGGCTGATTCCCTATTTTTCATGTCCTCAAGCTCTTCTTGAAGTCGGGCAATCTCTTTTCTCATTTGGGCCTTTTCTTTTTCAAATTTTTACTTTGCGATTTCTAACTCCGATGGCACTTCCTTTGGTGGTGAACTCATAAATTGGACTTCTTCCCCATTAGATGTCAACAACCTGTCATTAATTGTCCTTTCTCTCCATGCTAGGTAGTCGGGTGTGACGATGTTGGCATATCTGGCTACCTTTATCTGATAGGTCTTTTTCCATGCTTCAATTATTCCCAGCACCTTTCCTGAGTAACCCTCTTCTCTATAGGTGAACACTACTAGACTCAGTCCATGAGTCGCAGGTGTGAACTGCTGAGACTCAACCTGTCTTTGCACCAACAGAGGTGCGTAGCACACGGCTCCCCAAATCCCGAGTAGTGGAACCCCTGACTTGTCTCCACATTTGTACAATATCGGCATAGGAATCATCCATGGAGCTCTCCAAGTTATCATTTCCCCTTTAAAATTTTGGAACAGGTTGATCCACTGCTCTTCATTTCTGTCCTTGGGCCAATCTATCTTAAAGAACTCATTGATCGGTACTAGGGTTTTCAGATATGGTTTGAAAGAAACATCCTCCCTCTTCCAAAAATGACTCTGAACCCATACATAGAGAAGTTGAATACATCCCCTGAATCTCCCTTTTCTTTCCATTTTGCAAAAATTCAAAGATCGGATAGTTTCTGCTATAATGGCTGGAGACGAATCTATCTTATGTCTTAACTTCTCGAAAAGGTCAACTATGGCTAACTCGACACGTCCTACTGTCCCCGGAAAGATAACCAAACCATATACAGCTAAAGCAAAAGTATCCCTAACAGTCTCTCTATTCAGGTGACTTCGGATCAAAGATTGGAGGGCATCTGATAACTCGTATAATTATATAGTTTTTAGTTATGTTTTATTATTGTTTTGTGTCAAATACGAGTTATTATTGTTTAGTCTAATTGTGTTTATGATCTTTTATATTTTTATGTAATTTGGTGTTTTTCACAAGTTTCTTTGAGTGATTTCAGATTACTAGAATTAAGGGCAAATCCAGTTCAGTTCCAGTTCCGACACCGTTTACCATATCAGCTATATCTCGAGTTTCACTGAAGCAATAAGGCTGAAATTTGTAGCCGTGCAAAGCTAAGAGGCATATCTATCTTTTTCATGTTTTACACTTCTTGAAACGGAGTCGTTTTCCCTAGTGAAATCGACCATCAAGTTGGCTGATGTGCAATGACGTCTGTGCTGACCTGTTTTCGTATTTTGCCCATATCTTCTTATCCACATCAGCAAATGAGCTGATTCCAACGGCTATGGATCCGTTACTGATAGGGGTATATTTTTCTAGAAGACAATTTTATCAGATCGAGCCTCCACTATTGACAAAATCGATCATCAAGCTGGCTGATCAGATTTGTCATACAATATGATGAAAATTGTTAGAAAAATGCACCCACCTATTATACCTACCTTTGAAATTTGTAAAGCTTGTCTCTTGTCATTTAGCCCTCCAAAATGTGTATAAATAGAGGGCCTTGGATGAGTATTGGGATACATTTATACATTGGTAGGATATTAGCCATTGTAATAAAATTCTCTAAGTTTTCTTCTTTTTTCCTTTCTCTAGTTTTCTTTTTCTTTATTTACTTATGCTTCTTACATTTCTTTTCATTTTTAGTATGTGTTGCTAATCATATTGTTGAGGTGATGAGGTGAAGCTTTTGGTAAATGCTAAGGTTAGTCTCTTAAACATGAGCTAAAATGAATCATCATTTATAAACACTAGTATAGATAATATTTTCTTTTGGTTTAAAATCATACTTGCAAAGTAGAGATCTTGATTCATTATTGACAATGAAAATGGCACAGTAAATGCTTGGTTTCATAACCTTGATTTGTTGTAGACATATACCTTGGCATAAGGAATGCTTGGACTCTTTTTATGAGTTTTGAGGACACCAAATGAACATAATATCATATGCTATGGACGTTGGACAATTTGGACTGAATTGCTAAACCTTCCGATTGGAACCTCCTTTATGTGTGGATTTCAATTGTGTAATAAAACAAGATTAATCTTAGCATAACGCCAAGAGTGGATTCTCTAACCTCAACATCCTTTCTTATTGTTTTTTTTATATCTTGTTTAATTGTTTTTATGTTATTTATTTTGTTCTCTAATATCTTGTTTACTTTCTTTGTTATTGATTCCCTAATATCTTGTTTACTTTATTTTTCTTATATATTTATAAACTTATACTTACTAATACGCTTCCCTATGGTTCGACCTCGGACACCCGAGAATTTATTACTTGAACATAACCTGCACTTGGGTTTACAACTCTTAATTGAGTCTCCATCAAGTTTTTGGCGCCGTTGCCGGGGAAGCAATACTAAGTATATAAGTTTATAAGTATATTTATTTTTATTGGCTGGTTATACCGCCTAATTTTCTATATATTTATATTTATATTGTATATTAACTTTGTTTTATTTTTATTGGCTGGTTATACCGCCTATTTTGTATATTAACTTTGATTTATTTTGGTTGGTTATACCGCCTAATTTTCTATATATTTATATTTATATTGTATATTAACTTTGTTTTATTTTTATTGGCTGGTTATACCGCTTAATCTGTATATTAACTTTGTTTTATGCTTGTTTGGCGACGTGATTTTAGATATCGTCGTTTAGTTAGATTTTATTGTGAAACTTTTTCAGGTAATCTTTCTAATACAACTCCTACCATGTGCACGATGGACGTGTAACGGTAAATGTCGTTCTATTGGGATTCCGTCCTCTAATCGAGATGATAGAAATTGAATTCATTAAGGATGGACTGAGTAAGGAGAATTTGGGTAATATCCAACTTTCTCTTGAGACGCATCCTAGTGGAGACGTACAAAGAGAAATTCTTGATTTATGGCCGCAATTCCAAAGAGAATGACAACATCTTGGGAATCTGATGTTAAAAGACCCTGTTTGCCAGCTTGTAAGAAAACTGGATGGGAAGCATATCCTCGACTCATAGAAGGCGTTTAAGCCGTTTCTGGACGTAAAACCAGAGGAAGATTTATAATAAGTGGTTAGCAACCTCTGCAGGTAATATCTCCTAAATTCTACCTTTAAAATTTGACATTGAGGACAATGTCATATTTTAGTAGGGGGTAAGGGACATATTTTGCTAATTTTAAAAAAAAAAAAAAAAAAAGAGAGTTTGTTGTGTTTTAAGCAATTTAGAAGTATTCATTCTGAACAAGGTCTGAGTAAGGGAGACTTGAGACATACCTTGTGAGTTTGATTTAATCTTCTTCTTCAAAAAAAACAAAAAAAAAAAGCATGTTTAGACTTAGTGTGTTTTTTTAGTTACTTTCAATACTATAATGAGATATGAATTGCATAAGTCTAAAACAGATTTATTAGTGAGAAGATTTTCATGAGAATTGAGCTTGATATCAACCTTTTTATGAGCCAATGTTAATATGATATGTTGATTGAGAAAGAAGCATATTTAGACTTAATCTGACTTGTATAATCATCCTTGTGAGTTTTTGAGCCTATAATGATTGATGCATTATACAAATCAATCTAATTTCTTTCTTGAGTGCTCTTATGATTACATGATTCTCTAGAACTTGCTTTAAACCGTTTGAGACTATATTGATACATGTGACAACATGAATATGATAGAGGCATTAGGATTATAACCAGAGCCAAACAGCCATCCCTTATTAATGTTCTAAGAGAACATCCCCACTAGTGAGCCAATTTGAGCCTACATTAAATATGCTGTTTTATTGGTAACCACAACTTACACCTAGCCTAAATATACTTATATCCTTACCCTTGTTCTAAAGATGGATTATATATTTTGAGACATATTGCAAAAAAACAAGGGATATTTTTAGTTAAAAAATTGGGTTGGAAACAAAAGATAAGTGTGGGGGAAGAAAAGAAAAAGTCAAGAGAAAAAGAAAGGGATCATTGTCAAATACATTCCCATATTATTAAAAAAAAAAAATCTTCTCTTGAACTTCTAGTTAAAGTAAAGAAAAAGATGTTACAAAGTTGGTTAGAATGATGCAAAGGCTCAACATGAATATTTAGCCTATGTTATTATGTGCTTTATAAGAGTTTTGAGAAGTTTTATTTGTATGATCTTATTATGTCTCTAAACTCTATGAACTCTTTGGAACCTTTGTGATATCTTTATCCTTTTGTTCTTTAACCACATTATAACCCTTTGGCCCCATTACAACCTTGAATAAAGACCTCTTGATTTTTGAAGTTGTATGATCTAAATAGTGGAGAATAGGTGGACAAGCAAGCATATGGTAGAAGTGTTTTCATGAGATTGATTGAGTGTAAACACTTTACCACTACTTTAAAGAGTGAAAATCATGAGAGTATCCCATGTGAGAGGTTGAGATTAAGTTGAATATGCACTATTTTGATTGAAATATGTTATGTTAATATTGGCTTAACTCATTTATTTACATTCAAGCATGAATTTTTGTGAAATTCTTTGACCTATTGATTAGTTTATAAGACTTGTTCAAAGATTGTCTCTAATTTATATTGAAAGGATTAGGAGTAAATATTTTTAGTGTATGTAGTTTACTTATATTTTAGTTTTTTAATGTTTGTGGGTATCGTTCTAGCAAACCCTCACGAGACTAAACTCGTCCACTAGGGACACCTAGGGGTTTAAAGGCTTGTGTCACATGCTAAGTGCCACCGTGATTTCCAACGAAAATGGATTAGATTAGATTTTCTTATTTTATTTTTATTGAGTCGTTGCTAGGGACTAGCAACAATCTAAGTGTGGGGGTGTGATAACTCGTATAATTATATAGTTTTTAGTTATGTTTTATTATTGTTTTGTGTCAAATACGAGTTATTATTGTTTAGTCTAATTGTGTTTATGATCTTTTATATTTTTATGTAATTTGGTGTTTTTCACAAGTTTCTTTGAGTGATTTCAGATTACTAGAATTAAGGGCAAATCCAGTTCAGTTCCAGTTCCGACACCGTTTACCATATCAGCTATATCTCGAGTTTCACTGAAGCAATAAGGCTGAAATTTCTAGCCGTGCAAAGCTAAGAGGCATATCTATCTTTTTCATGTTTTACACTTCTTGAAACGGAGTCTTTTTCCCTAGTGAAATCGACCATCAAGTTGGCTGATGTGCAATGACGTCTGTGCTGACCTGTTTTCGTATTTTGCTCATATCTTCTTATCCACATCAGCAAATGAGCTGATTCCAACGGCTATGGATCCGTTACTGATAGGGGTATATTTTTCTAGAAGACAATTTTATCAGATCGAGCCTCCACCATTGACAAAATCGATCATCAAGCTGGCTGATCAGATTTGTCATACAATATGATGAAAATTGTTAGAAAAATGCACCCACCTATTATACCTACCTTTGAAATTTGTAAAGCTTGTCTCTTGTCATTTAGCCCTCCAAAATGTGTATAAATAGAGGGCCTTGGATGAGTATTGGGATACATTTATACATTGGTAGGATATTAGCCATTGTAATAAAATTCTCTAAGTTTTCTTCTTTTTTCCTTTCTCTAGTTTTCTTTTTCTTTATTTACTTATGCTTCTTACATTTCTTTTCATTTTTAGTATGTGTTGCTAATCATATTGTTGAGGTGATGAGGTGAAGCTTTTGGTAAATGCTAAGGTTAGTCTCTTAAACATGAGCTAAAATGAATCATCATTTATAAACACTAGTATAGATAATATTTTCTTTTGGTTTAAAATCATACTTGCAAAGTAGAGATCTTGATTCATTATTGACAATGAAAATGGCACAGTAAATGCTTGGTTTCATAACCTTGATTTGTTGTAGACATATACCTTGGCATAAGGAATGCTTGGACTCTTTTTATGAGTTTTGAGGACACCAAATGAACATAATATCATATGCTATGGACGTTGGACAATTTGGACTGAATTGCTAAACCTTCCGATTGGAACCTCCTTTATGTGTGGATTTCAATTGTGTAATAAAACAAGATTAATCTTAGCATAACGCCAAGAGTGGATTCTCTAACCTCAACATCCTTTCTTATTGTTTTTTTTATATCTTGTTTAATTGTTTTTATGTTATTTATTTTGTTCTCTAATATCTTGTTTACTTTCTTTGTTATTGATTCCCTAATATCTTGTTTACTTTATTTTTCTTATATATTTATAAACTTATACTTACTAATACGCTTCCCTGTGGTTCGACCTCGGACACCCGAGAATTTATTACTTGAACATAACCTGCACTTGGGTTTACAACTCTTAATTGAGTCTCCATCAGCATCCCAAGGAATACACTCACTTTTCCCTTTCTTAATCACATGAACATCGACCAATTTACTATCCATTCCCACAATCCTAGCTAACTTCTTCTTAAATCCTAATGTCTTTGAATCCTTCAAATAAATCCGATCTGGGATGGTATCCTCAATACGCAACAAAGCCGAATATTCCTCTATGGTCGGTGTCATGTCTCTCTTGTTGAAGGTGAAGCATCGGTAAGCAGGATTCCAGAAATATACCATAGCCCAAATCAACTCACTATTAATCCTAACCGGTATCAGCAATGCTATGTCTCCATATATCTGAGTGAAAATCCTCTTTGTTGACACATCCCATTGACTCCAAATATCCATCAACCCTCAGAGATCACTTTTTCATATATCTAACTCTACCCGTTCTGGTAATACTGATATATATCCCTCTTTTAAACAATCCTCATCTCTTCGCTGCTCTGACTCCGACCACTGCCATACCCCTGCATGCTCTTCCACTATCGAACTAGCCTGACCCTCCATGAAAGCCCTTTTGATTGAAGGTTATCCCGAGGCCAATAACTTTCCCTATGCATTATGATGACACAAAAAATGCATGAAAAAGAAACAAGTCAGTAAAGATGAAGAAATCAAATAATAACAAATAATATAAAGTAAACAAGATGTCCCAATGAAAATTCGGCATTACGATGCCTTTGGGACGGGGTATCGAATCTATCACAGGCTAAACGATGTATGTTCATCACTGCCCAATTTACAAAATTTATTTGGGATGTAAAATAGGTAATAAAAGGTTAGAAGTATCCCTCCATGTGTTCCTAACTCCGGTATATTTATCAAAAATTCGGCAGAGCTTCGCCTATGTTGGCTCTATGGTTCACTCTATGTGGGTGAACGAAATTCTAAAAGACCCAGAATTGTTCCTCACTATCGCTTATGAAGGCTAGTAAGGCACCCCGATAAAAGCGGGTTCAATTCGTTAGAGTATATTTCACTAGCCCATGCGGAGGATCATCATGAGAGCTTAGGTAATTTATACTCCGTAAGTATTTTGCTAGCCCACTTAAAGGGACGGAACTCGGATATAGAGCTCATGTTATGCAAATGCAAGTGTAGTGTGTGAGGAGGAACAACAAACATTTCACCACTTATTCTACTACCCTGATTCTAAATACCCCGATAAGACTAAACAACATAAATCATCAATTAAGCAATAAATAAATATATGCACCAAAAAAAACCAAAGAACAATAATAATATGTATGAACATGAATATGGACTTATTTAAAACATTTTATTATTTTCAAAAAATTCTCCTTATTATTGAAAAAAAAATGTAGAAATTAAAATTAAATACCGAATAAACCAACAAAAATCGAGACTTTGATAACACACGACTAATTCTAGGCCTGACTCTCTAATTTTCCTAGTGGAGTCGCCAAGCTGTCGCAACCTAAAAAATAACAAGTCTCATCGTAAGACTTTATATTCATTAAGCGTGACATTAAAAAACTGAGGAAAAGTCGACTTAACTCCTCTTGAAAAAAGAAGGTTTTGAAAATGACCTTGAAAAAGACATAGAGTCGCCACCAATCATTTTTAGATAGGTGTGATTGGTCACCTATTAAAACCGGTTTTGTAAAACATTTTAAAATTAACTAAAACATTTGTTAAAACCAATTTCAAGTCTAAGTTATAAACCACAGAAAATCGAAGAATCGGGTTCGGGACTCGATTACGTGTGGGGAAGGATTAGCACCCCCACAACGCCCGTATAAAAACGATACCTTATTAATCATGTGTTATCTCAAGTCTCGGTAAAAAGTCGATTTTTAATTTAGTATTTCAAGTTAATTCCCAATTTAAAGAAAAATAATTCCATTTTTAATTGAAAATGATCCGGAATTTATTAATTCAAAATTTTCCTATATTCCCCAACAAACGTGACAAAATATAAAGTTGGTTAGAATGATGCAAAGGCTCAACATGAATATTTAGCCTATGTTATTATGTGCTTTATAAGAGTTTTGAGAAGTTTTATTTGTATGATCTTATTATGTCTCTAAACTCTATGAACTCTTTGGAACCTTTATGATATCTTTATCCTTTTGTTCTTTAACCACATTATAACCCTTTGGCCCCATTACAACCTTGAATAAAGACCTCTTGATTTTTGAAGTTGTATGATCTAAATAGTGGAGAATAGGTGGACAAGCAAGCATATGGTAGAAGTGTTTTCATGAGATTGATTGAGTGTAAACACTTTACCACTACTTTAAAGAGTGAAAATCATGAGAGTATCCCATGTGAGAGGTTGAGATTAAGTTGAATATGCACTATTTTGATTGAAATATGTTATGTTAATATTGGCTTAACTCATTTATTTACATTCAAGCATGAATTTTTGTGAAATTCTTTGACCTATTGATTAGTTTATAAGACTTGTTCAAAGATTGTCTCTAATTTATATTGAAAGGATTAGGAGTAAATATTTTTAGTGTATGTAGTTTACTTATATTTTAGTTTTTTAATGTTTGTGGGTATCGTTCTAGCAAACCCTCACGAGACTAAACTCGTCCACTAGGGACACCTAGGGGTTTAAAGGCTTGTGTCACATGCTAAGTGCCACCGTGATTTCCAACGAAAATGGATTAGATTAGATTTTCTTATTTTATTTTTATTGAGTCGTTGCTAGGGACTAGCAACAATCTAAGTGTGGGGGTGTGATAACTCGTATAATTATATAGTTTTTAGTTATGTTTTATTATTGTTTTGTGTCAAATACGAGTTATTATTGTTTAGTCTAATTGTGTTTATGATCTTTTATATTTTTATGTAATTTGGTGTTTTTCACAAGTTTCTTTGAGTGATTTCAGATTACTAGAATTAAGGGCAAATCCAGTTCAGTTCCAGTTCCGACACCGTTTACCATATCAGCTATATCTCGAGTTTCACTGAAGCAATAAGGCTGAAATTTCTAGCCGTGCAAAGCTAAGAGGCATATCTATCTTTTTCATGTTTTACACTTCTTGAAACGGAGTCTTTTTCCCTAGTGAAATCGACCATCAAGTTGGCTGATGTGCAATGACGTCTGTGCTGACCTGTTTTCGTATTTTGCTCATATCTTCTTATCCACATCAGCAAATGAGCTGATTCCAACGGCTATGGATCCGTTACTGATAGGGGTATATTTTTCTAGAAGACAATTTTATCAGATCGAGCCTCCACCATTGACAAAATCGATCATCAAGCTGGCTGATCAGATTTGTCATACAATATGATGAAAATTGTTAGAAAAATGCACCCACCTATTATACCTACCTTTGAAATTTGTAAAGCTTGTCTCTTGTCATTTAGCCCTCCAAAATGTGTATAAATAGAGGGCCTTGGATGAGTATTGGGATACATTTATACATTGGTAGGATATTAGCCATTGTAATAAAATTCTCTAAGTTTTCTTCTTTTTTCCTTTCTCTAGTTTTCTTTTTCTTTATTTACTTATGCTTCTTACATTTCTTTTCATTTTTAGTATGTGTTGCTAATCATATTGTTGAGGTGATGAGGTGAAGCTTTTGGTAAATGCTAAGGTTAGTCTCTTAAACATGAGCTAAAATGAATCATCATTTATAAACACTAGTATAGATAATATTTTCTTTTGGTTTAAAATCATACTTGCAAAGTAGAGATCTTGATTCATTATTGACAATGAAAATGGCACAGTAAATGCTTGGTTTCATAACCTTGATTTGTTGTAGACATATACCTTGGCATAAGGAATGCTTGGACTCTTTTTATGAGTTTTGAGGACACCAAATGAACATAATATCATATGCTATGGACGTTGGACAATTTGGACTGAATTGCTAAACCTTCCGATTGGAACCTCCTTTATGTGTGGATTTCAATTGTGTAATAAAACAAGATTAATCTTAGCATAACGCCAAGAGTGGATTCTCTAACCTCAACATCCTTTCTTATTGTTTTTTTTATATCTTGTTTAATTGTTTTTATGTTATTTATTTTGTTCTCTAATATCTTGTTTACTTTCTTTGTTATTGATTCCCTAATATCTTGTTTACTTTATTTTTCTTATATATTTATAAACTTATACTTACTAATACGCTTCCCTGTGGTTCGACCTCGGACACCCGAGAATTTATTACTTGAACATAACCTGCACTTGGGTTTACAACTCTTAATTGAGTCTCCATCAGCATCCCAAGGAATACACTCACTTTTCCCTTTCTTAATCACATGAACATCGACCAATTTACTATCCATTCCCACAATCCTAGCTAACTTCTTCTTAAATCCTAATGTCTTTGAATCCTTCAAATAAATCCGATCTGGGATGGTATCCTCAATACGCAACAAAGCCGAATATTCCTCTATGGTCGGTGTCATGTCTCTCTTGTTGAAGGTGAAGCATCGGTAAGCAGGATTCCAGAAATATACCATAGCCCAAATCAACTCACTATTAATCCTAACCGGTATCAGCAATGCTATGTCTCCATATATCTGAGTGAAAATCCTCTTTGTTGACACATCCCATTGACTCCAAATATCCATCAACCCTCAGAGATCACTTTTTCATATATCTAACTCTACCCGTTCTGGTAATACTGATATATATCCCTCTTTTAAACAATCCTCATCTCTTCGCTGCTCTGACTCCGACCACTGCCATACCCCTGCATGCTCTTCCACTATCGAACTAGCCTGACCCTCCATGAAAGCCCTTTTGATTGAAGGTTATCCCGAGGCCAATAACTTTCCCTATGCATTATGATGACACAAAAAATGCATGAAAAAGAAACAAGTCAGTAAAGATGAAGAAATCAAATAATAACAAATAATATAAAGTAAACAAGATGTCCCAATGAAAATTCGGCATTACGATGCCTTTGGGACGGGGTATCGAATCTATCACAGGCTAAACGATGTATGTTCATCACTGCCCAATTTACAAAATTTATTTGGGATGTAAAATAGGTAATAAAAGGTTAGAAGTATCCCTCCATGTGTTCCTAACTCCGGTATATTTATCAAAAATTCGGCAGAGCTTCGCCTATGTTGGCTCTATGGTTCACTCTATGTGGGTGAACGAAATTCTAAAAGACCCAGAATTGTTCCTCACTATCGCTTATGAAGGCTAGTAAGGCACCCCGATAAAAGCGGGTTCAATTCGTTAGAGTATATTTCACTAGCCCATGCGGAGGATCATCATGAGAGCTTAGGTAATTTATACTCCGTAAGTATTTTGCTAGCCCACTTAAAGGGACGGAACTCGGATATAGAGCTCATGTTATGCAAATGCAAGTGTAGTGTGTGAGGAGGAACAACAAACATTTCACCACTTATTCTACTACCCTGATTCTAAATACCCCGATAAGACTAAACAACATAAATCATCAATTAAGCAATAAATAAATATATGCACCAAAAAAAACCAAAGAACAATAATAATATGTATGAACATGAATATGGACTTATTTAAAACATTTTATTATTTTCAAAAAATTCTCCTTATTATTGAAAAAAAAATGTAGAAATTAAAATTAAATACCGAATAAACCAACAAAAATCGAGACTTTGATAACACACGACTAATTCTAGGCCTGACTCTCTAATTTTCCTAGTGGAGTCGCCAAGCTGTCGCAACCTAAAAAATAACAAGTCTCATCGTAAGACTTTATATTCATTAAGCGTGACATTAAAAAACTGAGGAAAAGTCGACTTAACTCCTCTTGAAAAAAGAAGGTTTTGAAAATGACCTTGAAAAAGACATAGAGTCGCCACCAATCATTTTTAGATAGGTGTGATTGGTCACCTATTAAAACCGGTTTTGTAAAACATTTTAAAATTAACTAAAACATTTGTTAAAACCAATTTCAAGTCTAAGTTATAAACCACAGAAAATCGAAGAATCGGGTTCGGGACTCGATTACGTGTGGGGAAGGATTAGCACCCCCACAACGCCCGTATAAAAACGATACCTTATTAATCATGTGTTATCTCAAGTCTCGGTAAAAAGTCGATTTTTAATTTAGTATTTCAAGTTAATTCCCAATTTAAAGAAAAATAATTCCATTTTTAATTGAAAATGATCCGGAATTTATTAATTCAAAATTTTCCTATATTCCCCAACAAACGTGACAAAATATAAAAAAATTTATTAATTTGAAAATTTTTCCGAATCATTCTCGTTTTAAAAAAGATATTACGTTATTAATGATAATTGATGATATCTTCTCCAGCAAACCCGGCAGAGAACTCATGAATTATTTTAACTCGAGAATATCTTTATTTTATTGAAAATCATTATTTTTTTCAAAACATTTAAAAAAAAATATGAATATGTGTGACATAAATAAAATGACATAGCAAAGTCTAGTTAATATAATGCAACTTAAATGATATGATATAATTTAAATGGCATAGCATATTTTAAATGAAATGAAATATCCTAAGTATCATGGTATATTCTAAGTGACATAATATATTCTATAGGAAATGAATAACCTATGTGACATAATATATTCTAAATGAAATAAATAACCTATGTGACATAATATATTCTAAATTAAATAATATATCCTAAGTGACATGATATAATCTAATGAAATGATATGATTTAAATGATATGGCATATTTTAAATGACATGGCATATTCTAAATAATATAATCTAAATGACATGGAATATAGCCTAATGATTGATAACTCGTATAATTATATAGTTTTTAGTTATGTTTTATTATTGTTTTGTGTCAAATACGAGTTATTATTGTTTATTCTAATTGTGTTTATGATCTTTATGTATTTTGGTGTTTTCACAAGTTTCTTTGAGTGATTTCAGATTACTAGAATTAAGGGTAAATCCAGTTCAGTTCCAGTTCCGACACCTTTTGCCATATCAGCTATATCTCGAGTTTCACTGAAGCAATAAGGCTGCAATTTGTAGCCGTGCAAAGCTAAGAGGCATATTTATCTTTTTCATGTTTTACACTTCTTGAAACGGAGTCGTTTTCCCTAGCGAAATCAACCATGAAGTTGGCTGATGTGCAATGACGTCTGTGCTGACCTGTTTTCGTATTTTGCCCATATCTTCTTATCCACATCAGAAAATGAGCTGATTTCAACGGCTATGGATCAGTAACTGATAGGGTAACATTTTTCTAGAAGACCATGTGATCAGATAAGGCCTGCAAAATTGACAAAATCGACCATCAAGTTGGCTGATCAAAATCGTCATGTATGACGAAAATTGTTAGAAAATGCACCCACCTATTATACCTACCTTTGAAATTTGTAAAGCTTGTCTCTTGTCATTTAGCCCTCCAAAATGTGTATAAATAGAGGGCCTTGGATGATTGTAAGGGATCAGATTGTACATTGGTAGGATATTAGCCTTTGTAATAAAATTCTCTAAGTTTTATTCTTCTTTCTTTTCTCTAGTTTTCTTTTTCTTTAGAAAGGGCAAGAGGTTGGATAATTAATATTCTTCTTCTTCTTCTTTCTTTCTTTTATTTTCTTCTTAGATTCTATTTAATTTTATGTTTATAATGCCTATGCTAGGCTAAACTTCTATTTGGTTAAGGGTGATTTCAAAGCCCTAGACATGTTTTGTGATTGATTTTCAGATTCTATCTATCATTAATTTTCTATCAAAGTTGCTTATGTTCTTCTACAAGAATTGTTCATGATGTTGTCTTGATTTGTTTAGGTGTACAACTAGATAGATCTTGATAATTATCTATTGCTAGTTTAGGAGTCTTGATCCGTGTAATTGTCTTGATTTCCTATTCATAAGTGGCAATTTGTGATTAATGATTATGGTCAAGTTTTCAATAATTGCAAAGTGGAACATAACCTAAGTTGAACAATCCGAGCTTATGTGTTTGTTGCTTAGATCAACCTATCTTTCTCATCATAAAGCTGCCATTAAATTGAATCTAGAGAGCTTATTCTAGGTTGTTTGATGGTTAGAGATTAAATAGAGAGCTTGTTCTATTTAACGACAAACTAAGGAAAGATTGGGATAACAGAGCTTGTTGTTATCTACGGTTGTTAACTTTGATAGTTGGTTGATATTGATAGATCTGAAATTGATTCTTAATGATGTCTAGTGGTGGAGAATGAAACCTTAACCATATTTTTCATATTTGATTCTTCTTACTTACTTGTTTTCTTACTTTTCTAGTTTGCTCATTTTTAAAAGTATATTTATTTTTATTGGCTGGTTATACCGCCTAATTTGTATATTAACTTTGTTTTATTTTTATTGGCTGGTTATACCGCCTAATTTAGTATATATATTTTTATTGGCTGGTTATACCGCCTAATTTAGTATATATATTTTTATTGGCTGGTTATACCGCCTTGCATCTTAATCTTATTATTTACTTTAGTTTAAATCTGGCTTCAAAAACCCCTTTTCTTTTATTGTTTTCTTTCAACGTAAGTTATAAACTAATAACTCATAGATTAAAACCCAATCCCTGAGGACTCGACCCTTGCTAACTACTATACTTACAATTTATCTTTTTAGTGCAAGGTTAAATAAGATACACTCTTTTGGGTGCATCAAAATTTTTGGCGCCGTTGCCGGGGATTGTTTTCTTTAGTTTATTTGTTACTTAGTTTATTCTTATTTTCAGTTCTAATTAGTATTATTTTCTTGTACATACATGTTTTTCTTTTCAAATTTTGAAAAAAAAAAAAAGATGGAATTAAGCAATCTAACACTTGAAGAGTTGGTGGCATACATGAACATGGAGAATCAACAAGCCAATCTCACTTCCTCAGTTCAACAATTTGCCATGGGAGGATGTCAAGGCCATCAAGTGTTCCAAGACCAACAGTATGATCATTACTCAAACACTTACCATGAGGGATGGTGGGATCATACTAATTATGGCTACTCGAAAAATTACCAAGAAGTAGATCCTTATGCCAATTACACTCATCCATCTAGCTTCAATCAATCATGGTCCCAAGAACCAGATCTTTTTCAACCACCACATATGACTCAAAACTCAGGTACTTCTTTAGAAGATCTTGTCTATTCTCTTGTTACTGATACTTTGCAATTTCAACAGGAAACAAGGGCAAGCATCCAGAGTTTGGAAAAACAAATGATCCAATTGACTAGTAGTATGGTGGGATGGGTAGCACAAAGATCTGAAGAACTCCCAGCCCAAACGATGATTAACCCAAAGGAGAATGCTACTATTGTGACCTTGAGAAATGATGAACAAGATGAGGATGAGACAAAATTAGAGATGAATTCTATTCTTGAGGATAATGAAGCCAATGATCCAAATAAGAGTATTTCGGCACCTGAGGTAACGTTTGAGATTCCAATTTTTACTAATGTTTCTTCTCCACCTTTTCCTAGTAGATTCGCAAAGTTCAAGGAGGATGAACATGAACAAGACACGCTGGAAACCTTAAACAGTTTGTTTCTGGATGTCATTCAACAAGTACCAAAAGATGCACCATTCCTTGATGACATATGCACCACAAAGGATGATGGAATAATACTTGTAATGGAGAATGCATCCACTTTTGTGCAAAGAAAGCTTCCTCTCAAACGCATAAATTTGGGAAATTTCATGTATGAGCCTGACAAGCCTAAAATGCCAAGAAGGGGTGTTGGTTAGGTTCAAAACACTAAATCAAGTGCTAATTGGGGGAGGCAGCCTAATTAGTGAAAGCATTGCCAAACTGCCATCCTCAGATTTGCTCTCTTTTTCTTTATCTTTTTCTTATGTTTCTTTGTTAATTGTGTTTAGTGTTTTTAAGTTCATTTAGGCTGCATAAGTTTATTTTGTTTATTAGTTCTTTTCACTTACACATGATTCTTTCATTTGGGATTAATAGCATTACATTAATGACAATGTAAAAATTATGTGTGGGGGGAAGAATTTAGGATTTTATTTATAGTGTTTTGTTTTTGAGTCTTTTTATGTTGTTTTTCTTTCTGATCCTTGTTTTGAAAATAACTAGATGTAAATATATATTTTTTTTAACCCCGGTTAAATGGCGGATAACGGTACTCCGTGATTATTTAAATCGGTTCCATCAGCTACCCACAAAACTGATATTGTATATAAATTTCTCTTCCAATTTCTCTTTCAATTTTTTTCATTTTTTTTTCAGGATGGATGATATTCTCACAAGATTGCAGAAACGATTTCCTCCTTTTCCTCGAAATATTTTACTGAAGCTTTACCAAGTTCGACTTGAAAGATTAAGAATGCTTATGCATAAAGGGATTCCTGACGACATACGTTGGATAATTGAAGCCAAGGTACGTGAAGATGAATATCTTTCTGTTTTGCATTTACCAGGTACAGGTAGAAGCACTTTTGCAAAGAAGCGACGAGCAAAGCGCATGAGTTCAAATTGCCACAAATGTGCACGATGGACGTGTAACGGTAAATGTCGTTCTATTGGGATTCCGTCCTCTAATCGAGATGATAAAATTGAATTCATTAAGGATGGACTGAGTAAGGAGAATTTGGGTAATATCCAACTTTCTCTTGAGACGCATCCTAGTGGAGACGTACAAAGAGAAATTCTTGATTTATGGCCGCAATTCCAAAGGGAATGGCAACATCTTGGGAATCTGATGTTAAAAGACCCTGTTTGCCAGCTTGTAAGAAAACTGGATGGGAAGCATATCCTCGACTCATAGAAGGCGTTTAAGCCGTTTCTGGACGTAAAACCAGAGGAAGATGTGAGCCACAATCACAACTACAATAAATGACTTCTCAGCTTTTGGTTTGATTTGCAATAACTTAATTTTGGTTTAATTTACGTGTTGTTCGATTTGTGTAATTATTCTTTTTTTTTTTTATTTGTCTTTTACGGTTGATTTTTCTTCTCTTTTTGATTTTCTTCCTGAAATCACGCAAAAATCTTTTGTTAGGTTAACATTTTCTTCTGACAGGTCAAATACACTTTCGGCGACATTATTAGTCTTGACTTTTACGGTTGATTTTTCTTCTCTTTTTGATTTTCTTCCTGAAATCACGCAAAAATCTTTTGTTAGGTTAACATTTTCTTCTGACAGGTCAGATACACTTTCGGCGACATTATTACTCTTGTCTGATTCACTACTCAGTCCTCTATATATTACACCATGTACTCATTCTCTTTCAGGCATCGAAAAAAAGAAAGAAAAAAATGGAAAGTACTTCGTCCCAACGCATTAAAAAAATTTGTGTCTTTGGAGGTGCTTATCCAGGGAAAAATAACATATTCGCTGATGAAGCCATAAGAGTTGGAGTAATACTTGCCCAACAAAAGATCCAGTTGATTTATGGAGGCGGTAGTACGGGTTTAATGGGAGCAGTCGCTACAGCAGCACACGCCGGAGGAAGTCCAGTTCTAGGAATCGTGCCAAAACTATTCACAAGTTTTTGTGGACCTACCGTGGGTAAGGAAATACAAGTCTGGAGTATCCCTGAACGGATAACAATCATGTACCATTCTGCCGATGCATTCATTGCTTTACCAGGAGGTCTGGGTACATTGGAAGAAATAGCTTGCGTGGCTTCTTGGTCATCTTTGGTCACAAATAAGAAACCCATTGGTTTGCTTAATATTAATGGTTATTTTAGTAATTTGCTTTCATATTTAGATAATGCTGTGCATAATGGATTCATGTTTTCAGAGGCAAGGAGAACCATAATTTCTGCTACAACCATTGAAGATTTACTCAAAAAGCTCCAAGCTTATGAGTGTTTATTTGCTACGGTTGTTTCGCAAACGCTCGGAAAAAGAAAAAAAGATATGGACGAGCAAGGAGTGGATTGCACTTTGTCTTTGTGACATTATCTAACATTTTGTTTGTTGTGTCTCAGTTATAATAAGTGGTTAGCAACCTCTACAGGTAATATCTCCTAAATTTTACCTTCTTAAAAAAAAAAAATTGTTGTGTTTTAAGCCATTTAGAAGTATTCATTCTGAACAAGGTCTGAGTAAGGGAGACTTGAGACATACCTTGTGAGTTTGATTTCTTCTTTTCAAAAAAAAAAAAGTTTGTTGTGTTTTAAGCAATTTAGAAGTATTCATTCTGAACAAGGTCTGAGTAAGGGAGACTTGAGACATACCTTGTCAGTTTGATTTTAATCTTTTTATGTTTACTTGTTAATTTTTGTTTAGTATTTTAGGATTATTTAGGTTGCATGAGTTTGTTTTGTTTTGAGTCTTAGTTGTTCCTATTCTTATGTTATTAGTTCTTTTCTCTTACACATGATTCTTTCATTTGGGTTAATAGACTTACATTGAGGACAATGTAAGAATTAAGTGTGGGGGGAATGATTTAGGATTTCTTTTATTTTTGTCTACTATTTTTTTTATGAGTCTTTATTATTATTATTATTTTTTGGTGTGTTTTAGTTCCTTTTTAATACAATGATGAGATATGAATTGCATAGGTCTAAACTGGTTATTAGTGAGAAGATTTTCATGAGAATTGAGCTTGATGTCAACCTTTTTATGAGCCAATGTTAATATGATATGTTGATTGAGAAAGAAGCATGTTTAGACTTAATCTGACTTGTATAATCATCCTTGTGAGTTTTTGAGCCTATAATGATTGATGCATTATACAAATCAATCTAATTTCTTTCTTGAGTGCTCTTATGATTACATGATTCTCTAGAACTTGCTTTAAACCGTTTGAGACTATATTGATACATGTGACAACATGAATATGATAGAGGCATTAGGATTTTTAGCCAGGGCCAAACAGCCATCCCTTATTGATGTTCCAAGAGAACACACCCTTAGTGAACCAATTTGAGCCTACATTGAATAAGCTATCTCTTTGGTAACCATAACTTGTCCCTAACCTAAATATACTTATATCTTTACCTTTGTTCCAAAGATGAATTAGCATGTTTTGAGACAAGTTGCAAAGACAGGGAAGATTTATTGAAAATTTGGGTTAGAAACAAGAAATAAGTGTGGGGGGAAAAGAAAGAAAAAAGTCAAGAGAAAAAGAAAGGGATCATTGTCAAATACATTCCCATATTAAAAAAAAAAAAAAAACTTCTCTTGAACTTCTAGTTAAAGTAAAAAAAAAAAAGATGTTACAAAGTTGGTTAGAATGATGCAAAGGCTCAACATGAATATTTAGCCTATGTTATTATGTGCTTTATAAGAGTTTTGAGAAGTTTTATTTGTATGATCTTATTATGTCTCTAAACTCTATGAACTCTTTGGAACCTTTGTGATATCTTTATCCTTTTGTTCTTTAACCACATTATAACCCTTTGGCCCCATTACAACCTTGAATAAAGACCTCTTGATTTATGAAGTTGTATGATCTAAATAGTGGATAATAGGTGGACAAGCAAGCATATGGTAGAAGTGTTTTCATGAGATTGATTGAGTGTAAACACTTTACCACTATTTTAAAAAGTGAAAATCAAGAGAGTATCCCATGTGAGAAGTTGAGATTAAGTTTGAATATGCACTATTTTGATTGAAATATGTTATGTTAATATTGGCTTAACTCAAACAATTTACATTCAAGCAAGATTTTTTGTGGATTTCTTTAAGCTATTGATTAGTTTTTAAGACTTGTCCAATGATTATCTCTAATTTATATTGGAAGGATTAGTTATAATTATTATTTTTAGTTTTTCTTATGTCTTCAATGTTTGTGGGTATCGTCCTAGTAAACCCTCACGAGACTAAACTCGTCCACTAGGGACACCTAGGGGTTTAAAGGCTTGTGTCACATGCTAAGTGCCACCGTGATTTCCTACGAAAGTGGATTAGATTAGATTTTCTTATTTTATTTTTATTGAGTCGTTGCTAGGGACTAGCAACAATCTAAGTGTGGGGGTGTGATAACTCGTATAATTATATAGTTTTTAGTTATGTTTTATTATTGTTTTGTGTCAAATACGAGTTATTATTGTTTATTCTAATTGTGTTTATGATCTTTATGTATTTTGGTGTTTTCACAAGTTTCTTTGAGTGATTTCAGATTACTAGAATTAAGGGTAAATCCAGTTCAGTTCCAGTTCCGACACCTTTTGCCATATCAGCTATATCTCGAGTTTCACTGAAGCAATAAGGCTGCAATTTGTAGCCGTGCAAAGCTAAGAGGCATATTTATCTTTTTCATGTTTTACACTTCTTGAAACGGAGTCGTTTTCCCTAGCGAAATCAACCATGAAGTTGGCTGATGTGCAATGACGTCTGTGCTGACCTGTTTTCGTATTTTGCCCATATCTTCTTATCCACATCAGAAAATGAGCTGATTTCAACGGCTATGGATCAGTAACTGATAGGGTAACATTTTTCTAGAAGACCATATGATCAGATAAGGCCTGCAAAATTGACAAAATCGACCATCAAGTTGGCTGATCAAAATCGTCATGTATGACGAAAATTGTTAGAAAATGCACCCACCTATTATACCTACCTTTGAAATTTGTAAAGCTTGTCTCTTGTCATTTAGCCCTCCAAAATGTGTATAAATAGAGGGCCTTGGATGATTGTAAGGGATCAGATTGTACATTGGTAGGATATTAGCCTTTGTAATAAAATTCTCTAAGTTTTATTCTTCTTTCTTTTCTCTAGTTTTCTTTTTCTTTAGAAAGGGCAAGAGGTTGGATAATTAATATTCTTCTTCTTCTTCTTTCTTTCTTTTATTTTCTTCTTAGATTCTATTTAATTTTATGTTTATAATGCCTATGCTAGGCTAAACTTCTATTTGGTTAAGGGTGATTTCAAAGCCCTAGACATGTTTTGTGATTGATTTTCAGATTCTATCTATCATTAATTTTCTATCAAAGTTGCTTATGTTCTTCTACAAGAATTGTTCATGATGTTGTCTTGATTTGTTTAGGTGTACAACTAGATAGATCTTGATAATTATCTATTGCTAGTTTAGGAGTCTTGATCCGTGTAATTGTCTTGATTTCCTATTCATAAGTGGCAATTTGTGATTAATGATTATGGTCAAGTTTTCAATAATTGCAAAGTGGAACATAACCTAAGTTGAACAATCCGAGCTTATGTGTTTGTTGCTTAGATCAACCTATCTTTCTCATCATAAAGCTGCCATTAAATTGAATCTAGAGAGCTTATTCTAGGTTGTTTGATGGTTAGAGATTAAATAGAGAGCTTGTTCTATTTAACGACAAACTAAGGAAAGATTGGGATAACAGAGCTTGTTGTTATCTACGGTTGTTAACTTTGATAGTTGGTTGATATTGATAGATCTGAAATTGATTCTTAATGATGTCTAGTGGTGGAGAATGAAACCTTAACCATATTTTTCATATTTGATTCTTCTTACTTACTTGTTTTCTTACTTTTCTAGTTTGCTCATTTTTAAAAGTATATTTATTTTTATTGGCTGGTTATACCGCCTAATTTGTATATTAACTTTGTTTTATTTTTATTGGCTGGTTATACCGCCTAATTTAGTATATATATTTTTATTGGCTGGTTATACCGCCTAATTTAGTATATATATTTTTATTGGCTGGTTATACCGCCTTGCATCTTAATCTTATTATTTACTTTAGTTTAAATCTGGCTTCAAAAACCCCTTTTCTTTTATTGTTTTCTTTCAACGTAAGTTATAAACTAATAACTCATAGATTAAAACCCAATCCCTGAGGACTCGACCCTTGCTAACTACTATACTTACAATTTATCTTTTTAGTGCAAGGTTAAATAAGATACACTCTTTTGGGTGCATCAATGATAATGAAATGACATGAAACATAAAATAATGCTATCATGAAATATGCATGAAAATAAAAATAAAACTAATAATGCATGAACATAGTATATGCTAAATAAATGTGACAAAAACAAATGACTAAATAAAAAGCATAGGATAGCATAAAATATTCAAAACCATATAACAAACAACATAAACCATAAAATATAAATCAAAATAATAACAATATCATAGAAATTATCATAGCAAAAAATCATATGTTATACAATATGCAGGAATATGGAAAATGCAATGCATGAAAGTGTATTTTTTCCTTTAATTAAGGAAGTCCGTATATCTAAAAAGATATCCGGCTACCTTTGGAAAATATATCAAATTAAAATTTCTAAAATCAAAATACTTTGTGATTTATTTGAAAACAATTTTGAAAAAAACTTGAATGAAGATTAAAACCCTAGCCAAACCCTTTAAAAATGGCTCTAATTTCCTAAGTTTAAAATCCCAAACTTGACCACCCTTGACCCGAACTCTATAAAATCATTTTTTAAGTTTAAAATGACCTAGAAACCACCCTAAGACAGTAGCTAAATTTCCTAATCACCCCCTCTAAGTAACTTAGCCAAAACAGAAAAATGATTTTCCCTCAAATTCAAATCTGACTCTACTGTCCAGTTTTAAAACACGATAATTTAACCTATTTTTAAATTTTAAAAAAATCTAAAAAAAATACTGGAGACTCAGAACATGTAAAAATACACGGGAAAAATTGGCTTAATTTTATGATCGAAGATAACTTCCCAGAAAATAGGGAAAGTTCAAAAACTGGGTGAAAACTGTTTTGCCGAAACACATTTTTTTGCCTTTGATAAAATCATTTAAAAAAACAAAGTAAAAATATTGGAGACTCTCTTAAGGACCTACAAACAGTAGCTAAAACTTCTAAAAACTTGGACTAAAATTGGCTAAGTAAAAAAGATCACAAAGGTAGAATAATCAATTTGACAACTCTTTAATTTTCCACAAGTATGCTCAAGTGAGCATGACTTTGAGCCATTGATTGGCCTAAGTCATAAATCATGTGGCATGACATGAAATGCATGAAATACAGCAAATTGAATGCATGAAATGCATGATTTAAAACCTAAATGACATGAAAAATGCATGGCATATGGAGTATGACCTAGACCTAAAATGAACTTGCATGGCAATAAATGCAACCTAGGTCTAAACACGCATGATATGCATGGCAATGTAAGCAAAACCTAGACCTAAAGAATGCATGGCAATAACACAAACACATAGCATTCTATATCAAAATATACAAAGTCAAGACATGGAAATGCAAACTTATCAACTAGCATGATGAAAATGCACATACAAAGCATAAAAAGTGAAGAAGCCGAATGGTCCTAAGCTCATGAAGATGGTATTTTTTTGCATGGCATTTTCACAAACACATGACATACTAACATGCAAGACTCAAAATAAAACATGCTAAACCATGCAAACTTGAAGTAAAAGCATGAACACAACTAGACATTTTCATAAACACATAGAATAGTAAAGTGCAAATCATGAGCATTTTGAAAACAGAAAATTAAAAAATGTAAAACAAGGAAAATAAACATGAACACAAGATAATAAACTCAAAAATAGAGATAAGTAAACAACAAAATTAAAACAAGCTTCATATTTTGTTATTTAAAGAAGATATGAAACATCAAAAATATGTTAGACACCACTAACAACATGAAACAAAAAGCAAACGGAAACCATTAAAAAAAATAAGGCCATTCGGCCACTTCTAGAACATGAAAAAAAAAATTATTTTTCAAAGTTTTTCAAGAAAGTATCAAGAAGAACTTGAAGAAGAAGCTTAAAAACACTTATTTGAAAACTAAAATCAAAAGAAGCTCACCAAATATCAAATGAAAACAGCAAATCAAGAATTGAAATGCAAGAAAAGTGCACGAGTGTGGTGCTTTTAGCTACCTCTAAAAGCTATATTGCAATCTTTTCCTCTTCTTACTTTCTTTGCCTTTCTAAACTGTTTCTTTTTGCTTTTCAAAAATGGAGAGAAATCAGCCAAGTAAGAGTGAAAGAAATGAAAGAGACCCATCCTCTTCTTAGTGTGGCCTCTTGGCATATAGGATTCTCTAGGAGGTTCTAGAAACTTTTAGCCAAATTTCATCCTATGACCTTCAATCTAAGATGCTTTCTATGTAGAATTCTCACCCTTAGATTAGAATAATCAGCCCTTGAATTATGATGTAATGAAGATGATATCATAAATATGATGTCATAAATATGTCATTATTCCTCTCTATGTGTCACAATTTCAAAGACTTGATCAAATACAATAACCACCTTCCTACTCATTCTTGGCCTTTTGATGAAAAATTCAAAAATATCTGCCTCCTTTGGGCCTTGGCCGGCTGCCTCTTCACCTTCCCAGCCCATGCTTCATTTTTTAAATGCAAGAAAAGGCCCTTTTTGGTTTTCTTCGATAAAATGACCTTTTTGACCCCCAAACCTAAATAAATAGCAAACGGACTCCAAATTCAAAATTTATTTTTTTAATACTTTCGAAATAATAAAAAATTAAATTATGAAAGTTTTCAAAAAAATTCGAGTCCATTTGCTATTTTTTTGGATTTTTTTCTTTCAAAATTGCCCTTTTGTGCACCCAAACTTTCACCATTTTTAGACGAGCTCTGAATCCAGATTTTTCTTCACCAATCTCTTCTAAATAACTTAAAAGTGAGATCTGCAATCTTTTCAAAATTTTTGGAGCTCATTTTCCATTTTTTCAGGATTTATCTGCTCGAATTTCTACATAGTGGGCCCGAGATTTGCCATTTTTCAAACGAGCTCTGAATCCGGATTTTCTTTCACCAATCTCTTCCAAATAATTTAAGAATGAGATATGCAAATTTTCAGAATTTGTGGAGCTCATTTGCTATTTTTTCGAGATTTATCTTCTTGAATTTCAACATAGTGGGCTCGAGATTTGCCATTTTGCAAACGAGCTCCTAATCCGGATTTTTCTTCACCAATCTCTTCCAAATGGTTTAAGAATGAGATCTGCAAATTTTCAGAATTTTTGGAGCTCATTTGGTATTTTTCCCGAATTTTCCAGTTTTCCCTTTTGCCTCCGAAGACCGATTTTGCTCAAAACAAGTCCGATTTTTAGATTTTCTTTTTCTGGGCCTTTGTCATATATTGAATTGAAGTTGGTCCGAAAACGCCCAATTTTTACGATCAAATTCCCTTCCAATTTGATTTTTCCTTTTTTCACTATCGGGAATTTCCTCGTTTTTCAGTTTTTTCTCCAATCGGCTCTTTTCTCGGAATTTCTTCAAACTTACCCTTGGGCTATCCTTGTTTACTCACTTCTCATCAATTAGGGGCTTTAGTTTTACCGAATCGGGCCATTTCTGCAATTTTCCCAATTTCACCAAAGTCCACTAAAAACCCTAATTCTCGGTTTTCTTCCGAATTGACTTTTCCTTCAGCTTTTCTTCCAAGTAGCTTCTCCATTACCCGTAGTCAATTTTTATCTTTCATTTGGAACCTTCAATTCCAACCAATTTGATCGTTTAAGCACTTTCCCCAAATTTCCGGAACTAGGGTTTCTTTTCTATTGATTTTCCATAAACCAACTTCCGAACTCCATATCTTTCAATATAGACCTCGGATTATCAAAATTCTTTCACCATTTTTCAATTGAACTTCAAATCTTGATTTTGAAAGTGGGTTGACTTTTTCAGTAGTTGATTTTTCAGGGTTGACTTTTCTGAGGTTGACTTTTTATACATGCTTTCTTAAACTAAGTCACGGAGTACCACCTGCAGTATGAGAAAAGTCTTTTTGCATTCTGAAACATCACTTTAGGAAGAAAACATACCTGATTTAATGGTCCGAACAAAATTAGGTGTCTACATATACATTTAAATTAAAAACAAGACATTTACACTAAAATAACATGTATAAGTATAATGATAAAAAATTATATAATTTGATCTAAATTACATGATAATATATTATTATAATTTAACATACAAATCATTATAATAAAATACATGTATCATTGTTAACAAATATTTTATGTACTTTATTCTGAATTATATGAGAATAATTTATACTTTTAAAAAAATATTTTTATTTTAAGCATGTTATAAGATTAACATAATTATATCAATGATAATTAAAATATATAATTTATATTAAATCTTATTATAAGATAATCATAATTATATAATATTTTAATAATTTATTTAAGAGATTATTATGTATTTAAAAGATTATTTTAATATGTAATCAGAGTTATTTCTTTTTTTGTATTCCAAATCCTCTAATTTATCAGTGAAAGATTAACATGTTGGTGTAATATTCTTTGTTTGTTCAAAAATTATTGATACTGATCTTCAGAAGAAAAAAAAATCATTTGAGTAAGAGTTATCTGAACTGAACATCCATTGACAAACTCTAATGTAATATCTCTTCAAGTTCATATAAAGATTTGTTCTTGCTTCCAAGCATTGATCAAAGCATCGAAAATGGTTGAAAATAATCCTTTTAACTATATTTGTCTTTCATTATCAAACCAAAGAAAAAAACTAAAGAACAATAACGATTCAAAAATTCCAACTAATCACATGGTAAAAGAATTGTCATAACAGTATAATCGTAGATCTTGTGCTATACATGTACATGTATAGCCACTGCATTATTTTACATACAGAGAAGATAACAAATATAGGATCAATTTGTACATACCAAATGGTAATTGCATACTTTATTATCTATACTATATTTAAAGTCCATGATTGAATTGGTGTCACGAGTCAAGTGACACTCACTCAGTCAAGAAAAATAACAAAAAGACAAAAAATAAAATAGTAACGAAATTATAAATTAGGAATATTTATATCATTTACTTATAAATTTTTTTTATTTATTTATTTACATGTCTTAAAGAGAAAAATTACACAGTATAAAGTAACTTTCTTTAAAAAAATTACCCATTATGAAGTAACTTCCTTTAAAAAAACTATTCATCTATAGTATAATTTCTTTTTTATCTTTTAAAACATATATTTTTTTTTACTTTTTCACCCACATTGTAGGTGTGCCAAAATCTAGTACTCCAAAATGATAATTATAAGTTATAAAATTAAAATAAATTAATAATTTATGTTATAATTATTATTTTTATAATTAATTATCTTAAAATAGAATTATACTTAATTTAAGTTCGGGTCATTCCGTGTTCGGGTCTGGGTCACTTTTGGGCTTCAAGTCATTTCGAGTTTGAGTCACTTTTAAGTTTGGGTTGATGACTTTTTTTATCAAATCGGATTGGATCAGATTCGGGTGGATTGGTTGAGTATTTCGGGTTTGAGTCAAAATTGACAGGACTTCCATGAGATTTTGTCGGGTGTCTGGATTATCTTTCATAGCATTCAACATCGAAAACTAGAAAATCACTCGCTCAATTAGGCATATACTCTCACGCATGTCGTTATCGGCAACACATTGGGCACGATGAAATTGGTGCTCCACAATCCTTGTAAGTCTTGAACAACAAAAGATAAATATGATAAGCATATTGTTTGTTATCCATACTATCATAACGTGTAAATTTAAAAATTCGATCGTTAGACATAAAATATAAAGTCGTCATCAATTTTTTTTTTTTTTTTTTTAAGTATGATTAGTCACCTATATAAATCTATTATTTTTTTATAGAAATTCAAACATTGACTAAGACTTTTTAAAAAGAATAGGTTCTGGTCTAACTCTCAGAATTAGGTTTAAGAGTACATTTACGTGTGGGAAATGATTAACACTCACAACGCTCATCCAAAGGACGATACTTGATTAGTCTTATGTTGTCCTAAAACAATTTTAGATAATTGGTCTTTGTTATTAAATTTTCTTTATTATTAGATATTGGAAAAAAATTTAAGTTTCTTTCCACTGAAATGGAAACGAATCTTGGAAAAAAATTTCACCTTAAAAGCAATTAAGAGAAACCAATTTTTTCCCTGAAAAAGCTCCATCTTTGCACTTATTAAAGTTATTTAAATGTTGAAAAATTATTAAGCTCTTTTCCACCAATTTGAAAAGAAATTTTAAAAATTTCTACACCTTTGGATTATTTAAAAGAATCGATTTTCTTGTTGAAGAGGATCCGTCATTGGATCCTTTATTTATATTTTTAATTTGAAATATTGGAAAATTCTTAGATTTTTTTCCATCAATTTGGAAAGAAATCCTAAAAAAATTTTATCTTAAGAGTATTCAAGAGAATCAATTTTTTTCTTAAAAAGTCTTCATCTTCGAATTTATTTGTATTTTATGAAAGGGTTTAAATTTTAATTTTAAAATTCATTTTTATCATTATTTAAATCTTTTAAAATAAATATGGATCTTTTAATATTGAAATTTTACTTAAGATTGAATTTTTTTTTTTAAGAAAAACTTCTCACTTAAAAATTTTCAGAGAATCGCTCATTTGTGATTCTCCTAAATTTTCATCATCGGAAAGATTTTAATTTACTTTTATGATATATTGTTTTTAGAAATTTTAACTTATTCAATTTTTTTAATTTTTTTTTTCTAAAAGATCATGAAAACAAAAACATTAAAATAAAACTAATAATGATATACACAGTAAATAAATACGAAAGATAATACAACAAATAAATAAGATAAATTAAATAATTACAAATAAAAATAAATAAGACAAGACCAATAAATAAAATAATAAACTAGAAAAAGTATAATAAAACAAATAAATAAAATAAACAATAAATTATAATTATAATTATAAATAAAATAAAATAAAATAATATACAAGACAAATAAATTACCTAAAATAATAAATTATAAATAAAATAAAATAAAACAAACAAAATAGAAAAAAACAAAAGAAAAGTGAAAACTGAGTGGTTCTGGAATGATGCGCGGATCCTTGCAACTAGGACCAGCGCCATTTAACAGTTAAAAAAAATCTTATTTTTCATTTTAAAAAACTCTCTCTTTCTTTCAGTTCTCTTTGTTCTCTCTTAAGAATTTTTTTTTTCGACCGCCACAAATTCAAAACAAACCCAGATTTCGGCACTAAAATCTTCAAGCCTCACAAAAAAAATTCAAACCAAAACCTAGAAATTCAAAAAAAAAAAAAAAAAATTGAACCATAGGTTACTTGAAACTTCACATACCTACTTGAAAATTAAAACTTAACCAGAAAAGAAAATTCCAAAAAAACCTTTTTTGTTTTAAAAATTCACTATTTCTTTTCCTAGTTCAAAATTTCTAAAAAATCTCCAAAAACTTATATCGAAAAAAAAACCCTCTATTTTATACTACTAGAAACCCGAATATCTTACCTAAAAATCCTGTCTTCTATTCCCCAAAAATCAACCCAGAAACTAAAGCCAAAACTTTTGAGAAATCTCTAGCTTGAAACCTACTTTTAACTTATTTGAATTTGCTATATATTTTTTTTGCTCTCTGTTTTGTTTTATTTTGTTTTGTTCTGTGATGCTAATGCTTGTTATTTTAGGAGATATTTTGGCAGTGATTCCAAAGTTGCTTTTATCTTGGATTTCTTTTTCCTATTCAAACTCTAACTTTAAAACTGAAAAGAAATTCTTTTTAATTTTGGATTTGGATTCTGGAAGTCCTTACTTCGTATGAAAAATAAATCCTTTGTTTTGACTAAGTTTTCTTTCTTTCTATTTTATTTTATTTTTTTCTTTTTATTTTTAGAACTTTCTATGAATAATAAATAATATAAATGTAAAAAAAAAATCAAAAAAAAAAACTTGAACTGATCGACCAATGGATTCCAAGATCCAAAAATTTAATTTCAAACCCTATTTATAAAACTTTTGACTGATATAATAAGTCAAGTAATAATAATAAAAAATTGACATAAAATTCAAACTAAATTATAATAAATGTATAAAATAAATAATATAAACATTACTATTTAATATAAAAATTAAATATTTAATATTCGTGTATTTTCTCGTGTCATAATCGTGTTTAAGGTATTTTATATTTATATAAATTTTGACGTATTAATATTTTATGTTATATAAATTTTGACATGTTCGTGTATTCCTATCGTTTACATGCTTTTTTTATCCTATTTTAATTATTTTTTTCACATCGTATTCGTGTCGTGTTCAATATTACTAGGTCTACCTATTCAATTAAAAATGTTATATTACAAGTAACTAACTTCATTCTCTTCCATTTTCTTTTTCTTTTACTTATTTTTTCTCACTTTTTCTTTTTTATTTATTTATTTCTCAACTTTATGCCAAAATATAGAAAAAAGATAGGGTAAATCTGAAAAATATGCTCTCAATAGTTAAATAATTGTTAAATGATTTAATGAGTAAGAGTTATTTGAAAAAGAAAAATCAAGAAGTTAGAAATTATTAGAAAGGATATTGTAAAATACAAAATTACCTTTAATGAAAAAAATCTTTTTTTGCTTTCTCGTCTCATTAAAAAAATATTATTTTTTAAAATTTTTAATTAAAAATAAATTTAAAAAATAAAATATTTAAATATTTATTTTTTAAAGTTTAAAATATAAAATATTTAAATATTTATTTTTTAAAATTTAAAATTTAAAAATATAAAAAATTTAATTTTTTATTTTTAAGAATTCTTTAATTAAAAAAATAAACTAAAAAATATAAATATTTATTTTTTAAAATTAAAAAAATTTATTTTAAAAAAATTTATTTTTTTAATTAAAAAGGTAAATTAAAAAAAAAGGAACAATTTTTTTAATAATTTTTTATTTTTTTTAAAAAATAATTCTTATGTTTTTCTACTGTCTTCTTTCAATTTTCTTTTGTTGTTGATGCGTGGAGACTTGGGTCTTTGGCCTCGGAAATTTTAGAAAATTCCAGATCTTTGTCTTTCCAAGATAATTCCACTTCTTCTTCAATCTAGGGGTCTCGCTCGCATCTGCAAATTGGATTGTGATTGATCCTCTGGGATTGCGAGATCCGATTTGAAAATCGCGGGGTTACCAAATTCTTAACTTTGGGTTGGTTAATGTCTGTGTGCGGTGTGCCATTGCCATCTCTAATTTCTAGTTATAGTCTTCAAAATTCAGAGATAACTGGTGGTGTGTGCAGGAATTGAACCTCCTAACAGCTTAACTACTTTTAACTGTCATCAACGGTCATTATGTAACAGAATAGAAGTTTTGTAGAAAATAGAGAGAATAGACCAGAAGAGAAAAGAGAAAGTTTAGAGAAAAAAACTGATATTTTCATTCATGATTCGTCTGTTACAAGTATTGGCATATATAAGCAATGGACATAGTATTGATAACCAACAACCCGATAACCATGATCCAATAAAAATATAATAGCTGTCAGTTTTCCTTTTACAAGAATTATTCTAAATAGACTAATAGCTAGCTGCCATGTCATCCTGGTAGTTATACTTCATCCCTGCTCATTTCTGCTACCAGCTCTTCACCATTTGATTTGTCTGTTGCTGGCTCAGCTGTGAAAGATTCAGCTTTACCTCCTATCAGCTCAGCTACTGATTAGGCTCCAATCATTGTCAGCTTGGCCTTCAGCTCCCCTGTGTCATTTTCTTCAGCTCCTAACTTCACTGTTTCTTGCAGCTTCCTCACACTAGTAGCTTCAGCTACTGGTTTCATCACATTACCCTCCTCTCTAATTGATCCTTGTCCCCAAGGATCAAAAGATAGATCCTTGTTCCCAATATCCCTTGCAATGGCGCCAAGGATGTGCTCCAAGTTATCCTTAGCCATGAATATGGATGCTTGTTTCTTAGGTGGGTTTCTTGAGGCTCCATAGCTCTCAATTAAATGAGAAATCTCCATCTGGGTGTTGCATTTAGCACCAAAAGTTCTTGATTCAAGAAGTGGTGTCTGGAAATATAAGCACCTATGATCAACATACAGCCAAACATTGATATTGTTTAATGCATTAATAGCCACTGTCAGGTTCTTCCAGAAGGCATCAAGACCCCCACGTTCTTGCAAAGCTTCAATTTTATGTTGAGGATTTATGAATGCAGCAGCAACATATGTGAGCTTCTTAACATCCTCTCCTAAACCAGAAACATGGAAGCGACCAATTTCAAAAATAAATTTGTCCAATGCTTGGAATGCTATGTGTAAGGAAGGTGGGTGGTCCAACTTCGAGAAATCACTCAGAAGAAAATCATCAGGATCTTTAAGAGCTTCTCTTAATGTAACAGAATAAAAGTTTTGTAGAAAATAGAGAGAATATACCAGAAGAGAAAAGAGAAAGTTTAGAGAAAAAAACTGATATTTTCATTCATGATTCGTCTGTTACAAGTATTGGCATATATAAGCAATGGACATAGTATTGATAACCAACAACCCGATAACCATGATCCAATAAAAATATAATAGCTCACAGTTTTCCTTTTACAAGAATTATTCTAAATAGACTAATAGCTAGCTGACATGTCATCCTGGTAGTTATACTTTATCCCTGCTCATTTCTGCTACCAGCTCTTCACCATTTGATTTGTCTGTTGCTGGCTCAGCTGTGAAAGATTCAGCTTTACCTCCTATCAGCTCAGCTACTGATTCGGCTCCAATCATTGTCAGCTTGACCTTCAGCTCCCCTGTGTCATTTTCTTCAGCTCCTAACTTCACTGTTTCTTGCAGCTTCCTCACACTAGTAGCTTCAGCTACTGGTTTCATCACACATTACTATATTTTGCACGTATCAACTGGTACTTTCTACCCTAAGCAAAAATTTCAACAATGAAATAGAATTATTTACTCTTTTAGATTTCGAATTTAATAGTTAAAACCCGAAAATTAGACGTATTGACTGATGATTTGGTAGGGCAAAGAGAAGAAGAAAAGATGGGGAAGAGGGGAAGAGCATGCGTGGTGGTTCTAGGAGATCTCGGCCGCAGTCCTCGTATGCAGTATCATGCCCTTTCCCTCGCGCGTCAGGTATTCCAGCAATTTTCTTTTGTTATCTCGATTTCGCTTTGAATAATTATTATGGGTTTTGTTTATTTTCTTCGAAAATTTAGGCTTTATATGCTTGATTTTGTTGGTTGAAACATTTATATTAAGCAAAATGAAGTTTAGTAAATGGAAAGGAAACAAGTTTGACAATTTTCGGTCCCAAATCTTTTTATTGTAATCCTTATTGACTTGCAATATGAATTTATTATGTCATATAATGATGGGTATTGGCATGAAAGATTGTTGTCATAGTTCTTATGATGAAGAACAACTTGCAGTTATCTACAATAAGTAAAGTACAGTTTGGTTTTCGCTTTTATTGCTTGCCTTTTGCTTTGGAAGCAAAAAAAGCTAGTTTGGTTACAAAAGCAAATTAATATCTTTGAAGAATTAAAAGATCAAATTTTAAGTTTTTGTTTTTGGACAACAAAGTGCAGCATTTTAGATTGATATGGAATAATAATTATGTTTGGATCGATGTTGCATTTTAGGCTTTTATAAATTTTAATCGATTATGATTTTGCTTTCTACCCTTTGCTTTTACTTTATATTAGTAATTTTTCAGGAAGCATATAGCAATTAGCAAATAGCAAAAAGCAAGTGATAAGAAGAATGACCAAAAATGGATCCTAAGTAATTGGTTTGTGTGGAAGGAGGCTTATACAAATGCTTAGTTACTTATATACATGTGTAGCAATTCTTCTTGTTCATTAGATTTTGATGGGATGCATATAGCCCCCAACTTTGCATCTACATTGTTTGGTAAAGTACTTAATTGATCATCATAGGAATAAAGTGCGCAAATCTTTTGCAGCTTATGCCTCTCTACGTGCTTTTGTAAAAGACTGTTGACTTTCTGTCATTCTTTATGTGACATCATTGTGCTACTATGGTTGCCTCGTGTACTTAAATTTTCCTTCAATTCATGCCTACTCCTTGGTGGATACTTGTGGACCATTACCATAGTTTTTAGAAGGCTTAGTTGAAAGAAATATGGTTCTCGGAAAGACTGGCTTCTACAACTTCCAAACCATCATACTGTTAGTTATTGTATTTAAAGAAAAAATTCTGTAAGGTTAGCTCTTGTAAAATTAGCCAACTTCTAAAAGATCATGGAAAATAAGTACTTTAGTATTTTTTTTTGGGTGCAGGAAGATAAGTACTTATTGATATGCAATTTTTATATGTCCAAATAGGCCTCCTTTCCCTTCCTCTCCCCATGTCTCTGCCACGCTCCAGAAGAGGAAAAGTAGTAAACTTGATGTTTTTCTAGATTGCTTGTCTTATATAGTCACTTGCTTATTATGTCCTAAGAAAAGTAGAAAAACTGAGAGGAAACAGGGAAAAGAAAGCATGTTAACCCTCTTGTTTAGGAGGTGCAGACGTGCAGTTATGTCTCAAGGCTCGAAATTGCTGCAAATATGTGTTTAGGACTATTTGGATTTTGTTTTTGATGTTATGAATCAAATTACAAGAAACCATACTGCCAAAAACAAAAAATAATACAAAACTAGTCCCACAATCCACTACCTATTGTAACATGGTATAATGAAGAGTTCACTGTTGCAAAGAAAATGCTTAGATATTTTAGCAGTAATGACAATATTCTTCTGAAATATGTGAGATAATTTTTCAGCTCTCAAATCTAATAATTCTAGATCACTTGTCAAATATTTTGGTAAGTGTTAGCAACTGTACTCCTGGATCACTACAGATATAAGCGTATACTTTTCCTTTATGCTATCCTGGTCATTTCCATCCAGCTCCTCCACCGGTCCACCCTATCCAAAAACGAAGAAAAAGAAAATAGTATTTTTGTTATAACCTTGTAATCGTAAGTTGTAATGTCCTGTTGTTTATTTTTTGTAAGATGCTCACTCAGAGCTCCCATTCGAAAAAAGGAAAAATAAATAAATAAGATGTCCATTCTTCTGATTACAATTCATTTTGCAGGCATCTTTGGAAGTGGACATTGTTGCCTATGGAGGTATAAGTTTTTATATAATGATGAGTTAAACTGAATGCTTTTTTTTTTCTCTGTCATGGAATATGTATTTTAGTAAAATTATTAGGAGAGGATTATGTTTCTACTGGTTAACAGTTTTCAATAAGAATAATGCTAGGAAAATTTTCCAGCAGAAAAGAAGTTTATATACCACAAACTGAACCAGATTTTTGCATTATACTGTAAATATGAGAGATTATACTGTTCAAATGCTAAAATTAAAGAGAGTATCTTAATAATTTATTATCTTAATAAATATACTAGTTTTTTTTGGCCAACAATAAATATACTAGTTGAGTGATGAATTTCAATGTTTTGATAGGTTCGGAACCCCACTCTGCTGTTATAGAGAACGAATCTATTCATATTCACACAATGGTATGATCTGGAGGAATATTGTTGGGCTAAGGTATTATTACAAGGCTATTAATGTCTATTTTTTTTTTCTCATTTGCAGATACAATGGCCAAAACACTCTCATAGCTTGCCAAAGATATTTTATCCAATAATTCTCTTACTGAAGCCGATCATTCAGTTTATAATGCTTCTTTGGTTTCTTTGCATCAAAGTTCCTCCTCCTGATGCCTTCATAGTGCAGGTGAGCATTTATGTTCTGCAGGAGAGAGCCCAAGTTCTGTTTTCTCTCTTGTTTGGTACAAACAGTCTTAACTGCTATTGAATGTTGTCTTGGCTTTTCCACTAGAAATTGTTGTTGATTCCTTTTGATGGAATCTATCTCTCAAGTGTTTTTTTTTTTTATATCCTATCACGGTGTATCAAAATTTTTAACTAAAGGTTAACCCCAAATTCACTCTTTTGTTTATTGCTTGAGAGGTGGAGAATAAAAGTTTTTAAAGCTTGAGTGATTACGGAATGGCAGGCTTATGAGCAATGTTTTTCAAAAGAGAGATAGGCAGATAATAGATAAAGGAACAGATGAAGGGGTAGGGGTTATTTTCTCTCTAATTATTTAGTTACCTTTCTCTTCTTTTCCTATTAAGCCAGAAAAAAATGATTGGCGGAGAGTGGCTGGGTTGTGCACAATGCCTGAATAACATCCTCATCATTTATTCTGAATGAAGCTATGTAGTTATTTTCCTAGTGATTCTTCTTTATCAAGCTTGCTATCCTTTTTTTTCCTTCTTTTTTTTTTGCTTTTTACATATGGGAAGAACAAAATTTATCTCACTTACTACTGCCGCAAAAATTTCTGTCCATTGCTTGCAAGTTCAAGCATTCATATTAACAATGACAAAATCTAAACTCTCCAATTATGGTGCTAAGTTCTAGTAGCCACTCTTTTGTAATGATATGTAAAGTCAGTTTCTTTTTTGAGAAAAAATTAATTCCTGTGGTACATTCTAATACATGATTCATATTCTTTAAAAAAAAAAATAACTTTTCTATAGATGATTATTATAACTTATTCATGAAATACTGGTGCTAATGTCAGCATCATAGAAGGCCAATATGGATAAGTGATGCTGAAACTTTACTAGCATAATGTTTTTGGCATGTATGGCATCCCTTTGGGATTTGGGTCACAATGATAGGTAACTTTCTTGTTTCTTATAAAAGCCACCGCTTTCCCCAAAGATTCTTACCTAAGACCTGTAAGTTGAAAGTCTCAAGTTCTCATGTGAAACTTCGTAATGGTTGGTCATAGTTGTCATGTCTTTTCTTAAGGACCTTATTATTTCTCTAAAAATGTATCAGTATTATATTTTCAGTTAACTGTTTTTTCTCCTTATTGCAGGTGTTAAAAGTTGTTGATGCTTGTTTTTTCATTAGATGCATTTAGCTAGGAATCTTGCCTTTTTACAATTTTTATGGAATATTCCTCTCTTTTTTTCCTCATAAAAATATCTTATTTTTCCTCCATTGTGTAGAACCCTCCTTCCGTTCCAACATTAGTGGCTGTAAAATGGGCGAGTTCATTGAGACAGTCTGCATTCATTGTTGATTGGCATAATTTTGGATATACCTTACTTGGTTTGTCCGTGGGAAGAAGCAGTCGATTTGTCTCAATATACCACTGGTAAGATACAGTTGCCTTCTAATTTCGTATTGTGAAGAGGACGTATCTTTAGCTGTACAATGGATGGATGTGATTTTTAAATATCTGCTTAGGTTTGAGAAGCGTTATGGGCAGATGGCAAATGGTTCCCTATGTGTAACAAGGGCAATGCAGCATGAATTAGCTCAAAACTGGGGAATTAAGTAAGATTCTGCTCATGGTTGGTTACTTATTTTAATTTTGCACTATGAAAATTTATGGGAAAATGTCTAATTGCATTCTATTATGGTTAAATATATAGAGCCACAGTTTTATATGATCAGCCTCCTGAGTTTTTCCGTCCAACTTTACTCGAGGAGAAGCATAAGGTGAGATATATGTTTTTAAGTTAAGTTCTCATCAAGATTTCTAGTCTAAGTATTATTTTGTAATTGTGTTTCATTCTTAGTTGTTTTGTAGATTAAATAGATATCTTTGTCATCCTGTTCAAGATTGTGTAAGCGCTGGTAAGTCTAATAAATAATCAACTTTAGTTTTGATTGAGCTGCATGATTAAACAACACTGTTTGCTGATTTTACCCATCCTGCAGAAACTACAGGGATTGGGGGAGATGACCAAAATGAAACATTATTTACAACCCAGGTTGGCACTAGCATCTTGTTGAAGCCAAACAGGCCGGCTCTTGTTGTAAGCAGTACAAGCTGGTGAGACCATCCTTTATGAAGGTTCTATTCACGTACTTCTTGCAGTCAATATTTCTGCTTTCTCTTTTCTTCTTTGTTGTATCCCTTAATTGACCTAGCCTTATTAAACTTTTACCTATTAAAAGTGATAATTATGCTGATAGTCTATGGAATATGGAAAATGCTCAAGTTGATCCAGTTTTGTTCTTAATATTGACTTTTTACATGATATATTGTTTTCTAATATGCTCGCTGACTTAATATTGTCTTCTGATGTTTTGGTTGCTTTAGACTCTAACTAAATGGAAGAAGTTTACCTCCCGTTCTATTTTAAGATGACTTAATTTCAATTGTAACCATTTTCTCCCTTTTATTGAAGGATACAATATGCTCATTCTGTATGAATAAGATATTGATAAGTCTATTAAGTGATTCATTCTAGAGAATAACCTCTTTCCAGGACACCAGATGAAGATTTTGGGATTCTATTGGAAGCAGCAGTAATGTATGATAGGCGAGTTGCTGCTCTATTGGATGAAAACGATTTGACTGATGAAGGGGTCCTTTGGAAGGAGATCTCTGGTGGAAAGCAATACTTGTACCCGAGGTTGTTGTTCATCATTACAGGTAATGCTTCTGTTTATCCTAGAAGCATCAGCTTTATGTGGCCCCTTTTTTCTTAAAATTTTCCAATATTCGTTTAGGTAAAGGTCCTGAAAAGGAGAAGTATGAAGAGAAAATAAAGAGGTTAAACCTCAAACGTGTGGCATTTCATACCATGTGGCTGTCAGCTGAGGATTATCCACTGCTTGTTGGTATGATACTTGTCATGAATTTTCTGTTGTCTTCTTCCTTCCAGCTATCTGTTTTAATATCCTTATTCTTGCTTCATTTTACAGGTTCAGCAGATTTAGGTGTTTGTCTGCATACTTCTTCCTCAGGATTAGACCTTCCCATGAAGGTATGTCATTCTGGAGCTCCTGTTAAAGCCTTCTTATGAAAAGAACAATGTGCTGCAATAAAACCTTTCTCTCAATTCACTGAAACCTTTTGACCGTCACTGAAACTTGTATTGGCTAGTAGGTGGTGGATATGTTCGGTTGTGGACTTCCCGTATGTGCTGTTTCCTTCTCTTGGTAAACTCCTGTTGCATCTATCTTATATTTTCATGGTATCATTGGGTAATAATTTGATGCGCTTTAATGCTAAAGTTTTTTTTTTGTAATTTGCTAATGGTTTGAATTATCTGAAGCATTGACGAACTTGTTAAAGTTGAGAAAAATGGACTGCTCTTTTCATCATCATCAGAGCTAGCTGATGAACTCTTGGTAAGCTTTTTGTATTTAACAAGGACAATTGGTACTTGTTAGTTGTTAGTAAATATGGATGATGCACAATCTCTTTTACAATCCCACCTATAGAAATTATGATGTTTTTTTTCCTTAAAAGATAAAAAAGAATCCCCTATTATGAAGTTGTCTCTGTCAGAAAATTCCTTCAAAATTCTCTCCAAATCTCTTTCTCCCATCCTATTAGTGCATCACCAATAATATTAATGTATGCACTCAAATTCTTTGATTGGAATCTAGTGTGTTGAGGTGATCTCATGTTATCACGTGTTTGGCTGTTGAAGCTTATTCTAAATTAAAACCAGAATAACTAATTCAATAGTTGATTATTGTTTAGTAACATACATTTCTAGAGACTGTTGCTATGGTGGTTTCTAATATTCTTTGCTTTTCTATTTTACTTATCAACAATGGCAGATGCTCTTCAAGGGCTTTCCAGATGAATGTGATTCTCTGAAATCTCTCAAGAATGGTGCATTGGAAATGGATTCTTCAGCAAGATGGGCCACCGAGTGGGAAGAACATGCTAAGCCATTGATATCAGAGGTTAGTTAACTCATCCTTAAGCCTTTTTTTTTTCCCCCTAGTTCTCTTGATTTTTAATTTCCCGTTAGCTGATGTTTCTCTACAAACCAATGTCAAATTGAATCAGTATGATCTTTAACCATCTAATGACAGTTACTAGATTCTGTTATGCCTGTAATAATGAGTTTTATTCAGTTCTCTCCCTTTCCTATGGTGCCAACGTTTCAGCATGCTTTTTTAACAAAAACAAAGGGTTTTTTTTTTTTCCATTTTTATTTGAGTTAATGAATAAATGGACTTCAATTTGCAGGTTATATCCAGAAATTTGAAATGACCTTAAAGTTTCAGCTGTGTTGTGTCAAAGGTTTGCTTGACTCAATTTTTCCCAGGGAACCTTACCATCCTTTTGTTAGCATGAAACTTGTAGATTATATAAGTTCTTATGATTTCCAAAACTGACAGTAAATTTTGATTTATGGCAACAGTCAAATGGTCATGTGGTTTGGGTTTCTCATGTTAAAAGGGTTTATGATTTGACTGGTTGGTTCTAGTCTATGTTACTCCAACTCTTCGTTTTCTCTGAAGTACCCGTGTCCGACACATATTCGGACATGGGTATGGGGGTATGATCCTCCAAATATATGAAAAAACTTTAAAAAAAATTGAGCATACCCGTGTCGGACACATACCCGTATCCGACACTCACCTTCGAGTCCGAGTAACATAGGTTCTAGTTCTATCTACCCCTGAAATGTGCAATGAATACTTTAAACTGATATAAATACATAGTTGTTAGTGAATGATTATGTTAAAAGGGTTTATGATCCCTCTCAATATCTATTTCGTATTTGCATGAAGGAGGTTTTAATTTTTGTTTGTGCCATTTTACAGAAATTATAGAGTTATTTTGTTTCATACAGTCATTCAGCTATTTCATCACTATAGTTAGACCTAGTAATTTTAGATAAGATATAAAAACACCACATGGATATGATACATTAATAAGCACGAAAACAATGTAATAAACACGATATGATACATTTAAACACGATTAACATGACATGTTTAATACATGTATCTTATTTTTATTTAGGATTTTGAGACATTTAATAGTTTTTGTTGTGTTTTTATTTACACGGTTGACACATAAAAAAAAAAACACGAGATTTGACATGCAGAATATCAGGTCTAACTATAATTATGTGTTTGAATGTGCTTCCTGGCTTCTTTGATCTCTCTAATTTTAATCCAATTGGGGAAAGACTGGATACAGTGTCTGTTTATTTATGGGTTAATGGGCAAATTTGTCACTATATTATAGTTGGATATTGAAATTTGTCATCATACTTTATATTGATTGATATTTGGCATTGTACTTTTGATATTAGAGCAAATTTGCCATTGTACTTTTATTTGATTGAATTTTATTAATAAATTTTGATTTTTGATTTAATTTTATCACTCAACTTTGATTTTGAAAGATTTGAAGTTAAAATTAATTTATAAAAATATTAAAAAATTAACATAAAATTATTATTTTATAAAAAACTAAAGCTTAAACTTCTTTTTATCATTCTTTATTAATTAATTTATTAAATCCTAATATTAAAATTAAATATTTGAAAAAATTTATTAAATTTTGACTTAAAATCATTCAAGATCAATAAGTGATAAAATTTAATCAAAAATCAAAATCTAGTGGTAAAATTTAATCAAATAAAAGTAGAATAGTAAAATTCAATATTGAGTTAAAATATAGTGATAAATTTGCATTTAATCTCAAAAGTAAAATGACAAATATTAATTAAAAATAAAATATAATGACAAATTTTAATATCCACAAGGCAAATTTACAATATTAATCCTTTATTTATTAATCTTTCCTAATAGAAAACCAAATCCCAGGGCATCCTTTTTTTGGGTACATAATAGTTTTATTACTACTTTATAACTACCCATTTCAGTCCTACATGTTTTGGTGCATTCGTTCGATAAAGAATTTTTTTTTTTTTTTGTCAAAATTTTTAAACTTTGATTTCTTTTTCTTTTTTATATTTATCATTGATTGAAGTATAAAAAGAAAGTAAATAGTATCATAATCCTTAAACTTTAATCTCATACCATTTTGATTTTTATATTTTCAAAAGTCACATTAATTTTTATGTCCATAAAGTCCTTATGTCTTTTTTTTTTTTTTTTTCTTTTATCAGTATCAGTGTGATATTATATTAGTGTGTCAACTTGCATCACGTGTCACATATTATCAGTTGACATTTACAAAATGGATGACGTAAAAAATTTTATTTTACAAATTAAAAAGTTATTTTTGAAATAAAAAATATATAATTTTTAAAAATATTCACAAAATTCTCATGATATATATAGATTATCAACCGCAACAAAAATAACAGGAAATAATAAGAATAAATAAAAAAAAAAAAAAAAAAAAAAACGAAGTTGAGATCAGAAGCATCATAGCACATGAAAATTTTTAATAGGTGACAATGTGGCAGTCTTTATCCCAAAGGAAACTCGACCCGGATCTTTGTGATACTCAACTCAAGCACATCCAATGATAATTTATATTTTAAGTTATTAAATTTAGCATCAATTTTTATGTAGATTATAACTTTTTAATTTTATCAAATTACATCATTGAATTTTTATTATTAGTAAATTTGATCACTTATGCTAATTCTGTTGGGTAATTCAAACGAAAAAAATGACTCAGCATGCATATATTTTTTATATCTCATCAAGATATTACCTAACTAGTATTTTAGGTAAAAAGAAAATTTACACTGAATCTGCTTTTTTGTTAAAATTACTTAAGAAATTAGTATAAATGATCTAATTTATTAATAATAAAAATTCAGTAATGTAATTTGATCAAATTAAAAATTTGTGACTTATATAAAAATTGATGCTAAATTTAGTGACTTCCTATATAAATTACTCTAGATCCAATGTAAAAACATCTTACCTAAAAAACCTTAAAAAAGAAAATAAAAACTACCCAATAGCAAATTCAATAAGAAAAATCTAAAAAAAAAAAAGGAAAATTGGATGAACCTGACGTGCGAGATTGGGGTGGTGTAAACAACAGAGGGAGTGTTCTCTCGAAAAATAATCTAGAAAAAGAAAAAAAAAAAAAAAAAAAAAACTCAAAATAGAGAGGGAAAATAAGATTTTGGGTTTTTAGGATTTTCTTAATGTGTGTTTGAATGAAATATTTGGAAAAAAAATTGCATTTCAATCAAACTTTTTAAAAGATTGAAAATGAATTTACATAAAAAGAAGGGCAAAATTTTAAAATTTATAACGAATTTCAAAGGGAAATTTGAGTAGCTCAAATTTTCTATTGAAATTTCATCTAAAAAATGTGATTTTTTAAATTTTTTTAAAATTTCCTCTCACTTTACATATATGGCTCATTATCAAATATAAAATTCAAAATATCATTTTATTTAACTATATAATAATATCTATATATTTTTACAAATCTAATGATACTCATATTATATTTTTTCATACATATATGTATTTTTTATTTTTAACATCATTATTTATTTTTATAATTATTTTTTATCTCCTAAAATTTCGATAGCCTATTTTTTTTTTTTTATTATTTATCTAAACAAAACAATTACAAATACTATCATTTTAAAATGCATTCATTTCAAATTTTAAAAATTGACATCCAAATACACTCTTATGTTTCAAGGGTTTTTAGAACATGAAACGGACGAAAGTGGCTAGGGGAAGGGATCCTAAGACTTAATTTAGGTTTTGGAGGATTGAAAATGATTATTTTTAGGAATGAGCCGTCGGCTTTAAGGAGTATAACTAGGTTTTTTAGTTATTTTTTTGAAGAAAAAATAATTTGGTAAAGTGAAAAAGGATGAATTAGAGAGAGAAGGGAACGAAAACAGAGATTTTTTTATCCACATATGTTTCTTTAAATTAACTAAACAAATTATAAAGAATATTTGGATTTTTAAAAATTTTGAAAATAATTTTTATTTTATAAAATAAAATATTCCACAACATCCATTTTTTACATGTCAATTCTAGCACTTAACGTCTGAATTATAGTTGACATTGATGAAAGGATCAAAATGTTTGATTTTAAAAGTACAAAGATTAACAAATGAGTTTTAGAAATACAGGGGTCAAAATAATATGTACCTCAAAAGTTTAGGGATCATGAGTGCTATTTACCGAAAGATATGTATTCTAAAACTTTGAATTAGTTTATAAATATTGAAATTTAATTAATTAAAATATTTTAAAAATAAAGATCAAATTTTAAAATATTTATAAATAAAAATTAACCTGTGATATGCTTATTGAGATAGAATGAATATCTTTATAAGAAAATTATAGATTAAATTAATTAAATCATATAATTTATTGAAGAATAATTTATTGAAGAATTAGCATATAATTTGAAGAAAGAATCTAGAATAAGAATGCTAGTATATTGCTTAAAAATGTAATTCTAACGGTTGTGGAGAACCATACACAAAATGACAAAAACAAAATCAAAGGCAAAGATACATGAAAATTTTATTTGATCGTGGAGTTTTAAATTTCACAAGTGAAATTAACAGAATTAGTATATATTTATGATATTATTTTTAAAAAATATAACATATACAATCTCTTAACTTTACTTATAAAATTAAAAATTTTATTAATAATATATTAAAATCGAATTCAAGATATATATGAGATGAGATCAAGGTTATCGGTACTGTACCGATACCGGTCGTATCGGTCGGTATATACCATTTTTAAGGTAAACCGAAACGATATGAGTCTCGTTCCGTTCCGGTTTTGGTACCAGCCCGTACCGGTCAATACCGGTACGTACCGGTTGGTACAAGATTTTGATTTTTTTTAATTTTTTTATTTAAAAATTCACTTATTTGAATTTTTAAACCAATTTCAATATTTTTTATGTCATGATCATTTTTTTCATAATTATATTTAAAAATATATATTCATTAAATTAGGTTATTGAGCATAATTAATAATAATTTACTATATCTTTTTAACATTTTAATATTTATTTTACTAAAAAATTTAGATATTAAATATTTAAAATTTATATTTGTATAGAAACATATATATCCATTTAATGGATGTATATTTGCATGTGTATATAATTTATTCGAAAACTTGAAAATAAGCTATACATATAGATATATGAAAAAATATTTTAAAAATACTGATAAACCCGAAACGGTAAGCCGAAACACACCGGTATCGGTACGTACCAGTACCAGAACAAAAACGGTATGCCCACCGGTACGGTACTGACTACCTTGGATGAGATCCTACTGAGTAACTCTTAAAATACAAATAATATATAAAGAATTCGTCTTTGATGCATTGGTAATAGAGTTATTTGATTTTACAAGTGAGATTAAAAAACTGTCACATATATATATATTTTTTATAATTTTTTTTTTTGTAAATACTCATAAGAGATGTTTTATTTAGATAATATTACTTGTAGAATTTAAAATTTTCATTACCAATGAATGAGATAATTTTTTTTTTATTTTTTCGTATATAAATTATGATAATGATGACGTTTGAAATTTGAATGATGATAAATAAGTAAAAAAAGAAAAAAGAAAAAAGAAAAAAAAATGGCAGCTAGATTATGGGGTTTTTTTTTATCACAATATAGCTAAAAAATATTATTTATCAAAATACCGTTGTTTTCAGATTAATTCTCAAAATATGCTTGTTTTAAAGCCAGCTGAAAAATTGCCATTCCTCATGGCCATTTTCCAGAGTAAAATTTTCAAAAAATTCAAAATACACCAAGGAAAATCGCCACCCCTTATGGCGATTTTTCTTAGTGTAAATTGAACTTTTTTTCAATTTCGTCGATGGCGATTTCCCTTGGTGGTATATATATTTTGTAATTTTTTAATTAAATATAAAAGTCCAAAGGTTAAAAAAAAATTACAAATTTATTTTTAAAATTTGTATTTTAATTTTAAAAATTGCAAATTAAATTAAAAAAAACTTTATCTTGGTTTGTTTTTTTATTTTTTTAAAAATATATATTATAATTTTTTAATTTTATAAAAAAGAAAATTTAATTTATTACTAAAAATTTATAAAAAATAAAAATTTTTTTCTTATTAAAATTTAAAAAAGAAAATTATATTTCTTATTAAATTTTTATATAAAAGTTTTTATTTCTTATTTAAATTTTAAAATTTAAATTTTATGATTTTTTTTATAAATTTTTTAGTTAAATTTTATTATATAACCTTTTGAAACAAAATAATAATAATAATAAAAAAAAATAAAAAAAAAAATTCAAAACTTTTTGAAGACAACGGTAACTTGACATTTGCCTTCAAGCCCTCCCTCCCTCCAACATACACACACACCACTCTTCTATAAATATGTCCCCTCATTTTCTACAACTTATTTTAATTTTCTTTCTTCTTTCTACAATCAACTTTTTTTCTACCAACAATATATTTTTTTCTACAACAATATTTAAAAATGGCTTCATCATCATTATTGAGGTTGCTAGAAAATCACATATCCTCGGTTATATTTAAAGAGGTAAGTAAATTGTTGTAATATTATTTGTATTACATTATCAATTTTTAGTAATTTTTTAATTATTATTATTTTGTAATTTTATAGTTTTATAATTTTATAATTTTTTATGGTTTAATTATTATAGTTTTATCATTTTTTAATTATTATTGTTTTATCATTTTATAGTTTTATAATTATTTATTTTTTATATTGTTTAATTTTTTATTATTATAGTTTTTTCATTTTATAGTTTTATATTATATTATATTATATTATTTTTATATTATATTATATTATTTTTTATTATTATAGTTTTATAATTTTTTAATTATTATTGTTTTTTCATTTTATAGTTTTTTATTTTTTATATTATTTAATTATTTAATAATTATATAAATAATTTTAAAATTTTATATTATTATTGTTTTGTTATTTTATAGTTTTAGAATTTTAGAATTTTTTAATTATTATAGTTTTATAATATATTAATTTTTATAATTATTTAATTTAATTTAATTAATTATCAACAGGATACTCATCGCGTGTTACGTTCGAGGAAATTTATATTGGAGGACCTGCATCCATCTATTATCGACCACTTAAGAAGAGCTGGATTTTATCACACAACTCAAATTCGACGATTTTTTTATACAACCCGACTTAATCAGTGCGTTGATCGAACGATGGAGACCCGAGACGCACACTTTTCATTTTCCATTTGGTGAATGTACGGTAACTCAGAAGATGTTGCGCTTCAACTTGGATTTCCGGTCCATGGCGATGCAGTTACAGGCGGAAGCTTGCTAGATTGGAATGAAGAGTGTCAAAATCTATTGGGCGCGGTACCTCCATATGAGTATGTATCTGGCTCAACGGTGAGGCTAAATTGGTTGAAATCCTTTCAGAATCTTCCATTATACGCAACTGAAGAACTAATACAATATGCTGCTAGAGCATATATTTTACGTTTGATTGGAGGATTGCTAATGCTTGACAAATCGAGCAGTTGGGTGCATTTAATGTATCTTCCATTACTACGTGATTTAGAGCATGCGGCAAATTATAGTTGGGGTTCTGTGTGTTTGACGGTTTTGTATAGAGAACTATGCCGGGCTATAGTTCCAAAAAGCCATTACATAGGTGGATGTTTAGTGCTTCTACAATCATGGGTTTGGTATCGTTTGCCGTTTCTTGCTTCGCGCGTGGATGTTTCGGCTGTATACCCCCTTGCAAGTAGGTAATAATCTTTACTATTTTATTAATTTTGTACGAACTTGTATTTTTAAAGGTATATTAAGAATTTATATGCATTTTAACAGGTGGAGTAGGAGTAGAGATTTTACCGAGGCTCCGACCAACCTTGCAAGTATAGGATTGCGACTAGATCGAGTAGGATATGATAAGGTAAATGTTTCGATTGTTACATTCAAGTATTTTTGTATTTAATCCATATGAAACTAATAATTTGTAATAATTATTCGTAATTTCTGTGGATGCCATATTCCTCAAGTGAAATTATGGCATGCCTCCCATTGGATGCCTATAATAATTGTAATATATGAAAAGCAAACACAGCATTGATATGCTTTTCATATGTAGAGTGGCACCAAACTGACAGGTGTTGCGACAATTTGGGATGCAACAACCAATTTCGCAAGCACCGGTGAACCTTGATAAGCTTCACAAGATCGACATGCGTGGCCGTCATGAGGAATTCTGGCGTGCGAAGCATGAACATTGGATCCATTGGTGGAATATACGTTGTCAACGAATTCTAACAGGTTATCCGATTATTGGTAATAATTTCAACCCATCTGATGATTACATACGATGGTATAAAAATGAAGGTCGGCCTTTTGTTTGTCCACCGTCGGTGTATGAAAATGTTAGGAGTATGTCATTTACTGGACGAACTTCAACTCCAATCCCTCCTACACAGGATATGGAAGCTCCTAGACTTACCCGACAACGTGGGCGGACGCGTCAACCGGCGTCATCGGAGTTCACTGCACCGAGGATGTCATTTAGTCATCCTGAACCTGAACGGGATCATGGAGTACCATCCAGTCATCGTTATTCCGTCAGTCACCTCGGATATGACATTGATGAGTATTACCGACCATCACTGCCAATGACGAGGTTAGATGACCAGCTCCCCATCCTAAGTCCAAGTTCAGCATATCTAACATCAATGTATCAGTTTGGAACCCCCTGCGTCAACATTTGATGGTACATCATTTCTGGGTCCATCTAGTAGTCAGGTTCCCTTTATAGGTGAACTAGGTGTTGGCTCCTCCAGCAGTGGGTTTCAAATTTTTGATACAGAAGAAATGGCGGATGACATACAACCAGAACCAGTGGCGGTTACAACAATAGGTCGTGGTCGACCGCGAATACGTGCCACTAACGAGGTTGAACGACGGGTCCAACCACCACGCACTAGGAGAGCTCGACACTGTTGCTCTACACCACGCAATAATTAGAATAAATGTACTTTTATCAATATAACGAGAATGATGTATTTTAAATTTGTAATATATAAATTTATATGTTTTGCATTTCATGTTATTTATTTTAAATTTGTTGGGAAATTAATTCTTATTTTTAATTTTTTTATTCAGCATATCTAACTAAAATGTTAATGTTGTTATTTAATTTATAAAAATGTAATAAAATATATTATTCAATATATTTTTATAAAATTTCTTAATTTTATATAAAATAATAATCCAAATTACATGATAAGTAGAAAAAAACTTGCATAACATTTTCCCTTAAAGGCAAAATATGTAAATATTACAGGTTCTGAAAACATTTAATTCCTTTATTGTTGATGCAAACTCTCCCCCGATGTGCCAGATTGATGCGGATATTTTCGACGGCTAATACTTTCATTTCTGCATAATCCACAACGTTTTGGTTGGCCTTTCTCGCTGAGGTCCATTTCATTACGAATAAGACTTGATTTTGGCCGACCATGTGGATTTCTCCGCATTTCTTCATTGGGACACACTTCTGGACCATCATATTGAGACCAATAACCTTAATTTTCAACTGCTTCGAACTCATGTCTATAAACATTCAATATAGTTTCCAGTCTATAGACATTGTCCACATATTGCATGCAATCTACATGGACATGTGCACAAGCAGCAACTACATGTGAACAAGGAAACCTTTGTGCTTGAAACTTCCCACAGTCACACCACATGTCACTAAGCTTGACTTTGTACTTCATTGCAGAAACAACCTCTTGTGGATCAACTAACTCTTCAATCAGAAAAGATTGATTTGCTCGTGTAAAATTACAAACAAAGTGGGAGTTAGCTTTCCTGCAATTTTCTTGCATAGTCTGTCCGACTGTTTCACAGTATGTGTGCCCTCCCTCCATCAATGCAATTTGCTTGTTCCCCATCTTAACAAAAAGTGCAGCCAACCTATTATATGTTGATTGCACTAAACAGTAATAGGAAGATGACGCGTTCCCTTCAACACCGAATTGATAGATTCAGCTAGGTTGGTTGTCATATGGCCATAATGTCTTCCTTGATCATATGATTGGGCCCAATTCTCCTTGGGGATCCTATCAAGCCAAGTAACTGCCTCTGCATTTTCTCCACGAAGATTCTCATACATGAAATGAAAATTCGGTCGCCTCAACTCTATATCCTAATAAAATTAAAAACAAAAGACTTGTGAATTTCAGTATTATTTTATATACTAAAGGAAATATAAGAGATAAAATAACTATGATTCGATTCCATACCCATGTTAACAATGTGTCGACGCAATTCCTTATTGTTAAACTTCTTCATAAAGTTAGCTGCAATGTGTCGAATGCAGTACACTGAATATGCATGTGGAGGATTCCATCCACTACCATCACGTCCAATCGCAGCTTTGATGGCTTCATGTCGATCAGACATCAAGCATAAGCCAGGCTGTTTTGTCACATGTTTACGCAAATTAGTGAGAAAGAATGACCAACCCTCTGTTGTCTCACCCTCCACAATGGCAAAGGCAATTGGCAATATGTTTCGGTTGCCATATTGTGCAACAGCTAACAATAATGTTCCTTTGTATTTTCCATATAAGAAAGTACCGTCTATTTGCACAATAGGTTTACAATACGGATACCCTTCAATGCACGACTTAAATGTCCAAAAGAGTCGATGGAATATTCTCTTACCCTAGACTAGTCGATCACCGTGGTATGCAGGTAATATTTGCAAATCCACAATTGTATCAGGCACGAAATGTTGCATTGCACCTAACCATTTAAGTAGCTCATTGTACGATCTATCCCAATTGCCAAAAACTCGAAAAATTGCCTTTTGCTTTGCTTTCCACGCTTTCTTATAGGAGGTGGTGTATCCATACCGGATTCGTATCTCAGCGATCAAAACTGAAATGGAGATCTCCGGATTTGCTTGGACCAATGACAGAATGCATGAACAGATCATGTTAGAATCTAACTTGCAATGATCTTGTGAAATCCTACCCGATGTGCAAGTATAAGGCCCTTTCATATGTTCTAATCTCCCATGCTTGTTTCTTCTTCATAAAAGTTGCCCTTATTCTCCAATTGCACATTTTCCCATACATTAGACATTTGGCATAATATTTGGTCCGCTCAGATTCAATTACTCTATAATCTATAGAGTTTTTGATGTTATAATGCTTAATAGCTGAAAGCACAGCCTCTTTCGTTGGAAATTGTAACCTAACACACAGATCAACTGTAGATGGATCAAATCTCAGAGGCGTAGCTAATGTATGAGCATACTCAGGAAATTCTGGCACTTGCATTGCCTCCAGATCTAGGGTGTGCATTTGGGATGCAACCTCATATGGGGGAAGATCTCCATGAGTGTTGATCTCAGCAGGGACGACGTCTGGGTCAGAATCACTGTTGTCATCACTTGCGAATTCAGCATCCTCTCCCTGCTCACTAAAGTCACCAACATATTCACCATGGACTCCACATGGCGGAACAAGATCAACACCAGCTGGCTGATCTTCAAGAGCAGTAGGAATTGTTTGTGAGACTAATGAATTATGAAACGTTGTAACTTGAGATAGCGGAACGACTTCTTCTGTGGGAACGTCGTATGTAGTGGGAACATAGAACGGCCCAGAATCATCATCTTCTGTGGGAAAGTTTTCTGTAGTGTGAACATTTGAAGGCCCACAATTATCGTGAACATCCTCTATGTCAGCATATAACTCAAGTACACCAACATTTGCAAATGTCTCGTGAGCATAAAACATGCATCTGACATCATCATTATCTTTAAGTGGAAATGTTCTATATCAGACACATCCTTTACCAACAGAAAGATGATGCCTATACTTAATCTCTGAAACTCTTTTTCTATTTCCAGCTTTAATTTTTGTATGAATTTGCAGCTTCAGTTCCTCTAATGTGACGTCTTCATCAACACGAAAACTTTTAGGATGTTCACAATCAAAGGTAGCACCTTCGTCAGTATAATGAATTTGGCCATTATAGTAGACCAATGCGATCACTCTGTTGCTCATGTTGTGTAGTAATGAAACTAAGAATGATGAGAATGGAGGTATTATCACTCGACAAAAGAAAGAAGAAATAAAGAAGGATGAGAATGAGGAGGTATTAGCATTCAGAAAAAATCTGATTGAAAAACTGCTGTAGGAGGTATTGTAAACCTTCATCAGTATTATGAATTTATAATGGTTCATTATGTAGTACCAGATGAAAAATCCCATCCTTTCTATAGGATGGAATCTGATTCCTATTTTTTGGCTAGGTGATGGTGACTCAATTAAGAGTTGTAAACCCAAGTGCAGGTTATGTTCAAGTAATAAATTCTCGGGTGTCCGAGGTCGAACCACAGGGAAGCGTATTAGTAAGTATAAGTTTATAAATATATAAGAAAAAGAAAGTAAACAAGATATTAGGGAATCAACAACAAAACAAGATAAACAAGATATTAGAGAACAAAATAAACAAAATAACATAAAAGAAATTAAACAAGATATAAAAAACAATAAGAAAAGATGTTGAGGTTAGAGAATCCACTCTTGGTGTTATGCTAAGATTAATCTTGTTTTATTACACAATTGAAATCCACACATAAAGGAGGTTCCAATCGGAAGGTTTAGCAATTCAGTCCAAATTGTCCAACGTCCATAGCATATGATATTATGTTCATTTGGTATCCTCAAAACTCATAAAAAGAGTCCAAGCATTCCTTATGCCAAGGTATATGTCTACAACAAATCAAGGTTATGAAACCAAGCATTTACTGTGCCATTTTCCTTGTCAATAATGAATCAAGATCCCTACTTTGTAAGTATGATTTTAAACCAAAAGAAAATATTATCTATACTAGTGTTTATAAATAATGATTCATTTTAGCTCATGTTTAAGAGACTAACCTTAGCATTTACCAAAAGCTTCACCTCATCACCTCAACAATATGATTAGCAACACATACTAGATATGAATAAAATGAAAAGAAATGTAAGAAGCATAAGTAAATAAAAAAAGAAAACTAGAGAAAGGAAAGAAGAAGAAAACTTAGAGAATTTTATTACAATGGCTAATATCCTACCAATCTATATTGATGCTCATCCAAGGCCCTCTATTTATACACATTTCGGAGAGCTAAATGACAAGAGACAAGCTTTATAAATTTCAAAGGTAGGTATAATAGGTGGGTGCATTTTTCTAACAATTTTCGTCATATTGTATGACAATTCTGATCAGCCAGCTTGATAGTCGATTTTGTCAATGTTGGAGGCTCGATCTGATCAAATGGTCTTCTAGAAAAATATACCCCTATCAGTTACGGATCCATAGCAGTTGGAATCAGATCATTTGCTTATGTGGATCGGAAGATATGGTCAAAATACCAAAACAGGTCAGCACAGACGTCATTGCACATCAGCCAACTTGATTGTCGATTTCGCTAGGGAAAACGACTCCGTTTCAAGAAGTGTAAAACATGAAAAAGATAGATATGCCTCTTAACTATGCACTGTAAAATTTTCAGCCTTAATTCTTTAGTGAAACTCCAGATATAGCTGATATGGAAAAAGGTGTCGGAACTGGAACTGAATTGGATTTGCCCTTAATTCTTGATTTAACCTAGTAATCTGAAATCACTCAAAGAAACTCGTGAAAATCACCAAATTATAAAATATCATAAACACAATTAGACTAAGCAATAATAACTCGTATTTGACACAAAACAATAATAAAACATAACTAAGAACTATATAATTATACGAGTTATCACACCCCCACACTTAGATTGTTGCTAGTCCCTAGCAACGACTCAATAAAAATAAAATAAGAAAATCTAATCTAATCCATTTTCGTTGGAAATCACGGTGGCACTTAGCATGTGACACAAGCCTTTAAACCCCTAGGTGTCCCTAGTGGACGAGTTTAGTCTCGTGAGGGTTTGCTAGAACGATACCCACAAACATTGAAAAACTAAAATATAAGTAAACTACATACACTAAAAATATTTACTCCTAATCCTTTCAATATAAATTAGAGACAATATTTGAACAAGTCTTATAAACTAATCAATAGCTCAAAGAATTTCACAAAAATTCATGCTTGAATGTAAATAAATGATTTAAGCCAATATTAACATAACATATTTCAATCAAAATAGTGCATATTCAACTTAATCTCAACTTCTCACTATACTCTCATGATTTTCACTCTTTAAAGTAGTGGTAAAGTGTTTACACTCAATCAATCTCATGAAAACAGTTCTACCATATGCTTGCTTGTCCACCTATTCTCCACTATTTAGATCATACAACTTCATAAATCAAGAGGTCTTTTTTCAAGGTTGTAATGGGGCCAAAGGGTTATAATGTGGTTAAAGAACAAAAGGATAAAGATATCACAAAGGTTCCAAAGAGTTCATAGAGTTTAGAGACATAATAAGATCATACGAATAAAACTTCTCAAAACTCTTATAAAGCACATAATAACATAGGCTAAATATTCATGTTGAGCCTTTGCTTCATTCTAACCAACTTTGTAACATCTTTTTCTTTACTTTAACTAGAAGTTCAAGAGAAGATTTTTTTTTTTTTAATATGGGAATTTATTTGACAATGATCCCTTTCTTTTTCTCTTGACTTTTGCCTCTCTCTTCCCCCACACTTATCTTTCGTTCTAACCCAAATTTTCAAAAAGTATCCCTTGTTTTTGCAATATGTCTCAAAATATATAATCCATCTTTAGAACAAGGGTAAGGATATAAGTATATTTAGGCTAGGTGTAAGTTCTGGTTACCAATAAAATACCATATTTAATGTAGGCTCAAATTGGCTCACTAGTGGGGATGTTCTCTTAGAACATTAATAATGGATGGCTGTTTGGCTCTGGTTATAATCCTAATGCCTCTATCATATTCATGTTGTCACATGTATCAATATAGTCTCAAACGGTTTAAAGCAAGTTCTAGAGAATCATGTAATCATAAGAGCACTCAAGAAAGAAATTAGATTGATTTGTATAATGCATCAATCATTATAGGCTCAAAAACTCACAAGGATGATTATACAAGTCAGATTAAGTCTAAACATGCTTCTTTCTCAATCAACATATCATATTAACATTGGCTCATAAAAAGGTTGACATCAAGCTCAATTCTCATGAAAATCTTCTCACTAATAAATCTGTTTTAGACTTATGCAATTCATATCTCATCATTGTATTAAAAAGGAACTAGAACACATTAAAAAAATAATAATAATAATAAAGACTCATAAAAAAAAATAGTAGACAAAAATAAAAGAAATCCTAAATCGTTCCCCCCACACTTAATTCTTACATTGTCCTCAATGTAAGTCTATTAACCCAAATGAAAGAATCATGTGTAAGAGAAAAGAACTAATAACATAAGAATAGGAATAACTAAGACTCAAAACAAAACAAACTCATGCAACCTAATTAATCCTAAAATACTAAACAAAAATTAACAAGTAAACATAAAAAAGATTAAAATCAAACTGACAAGGTATGTCTCAAGTCTCCCTTACTCAGACCTTGTTCAGAATGAATACTTCTAAATTGCTTAAAACACAACAAATTTTTTTTTTTTTTTTTGAAAGAAGAAATCAAACTGACAAGGTATGTCTCAAGTCTCCCTTACTCAGACCTTGTTCAGAATGAATACTTCTAAATGGCTTAAAACACAACAGTTTTTTTTTTTTTTTTTTACAAATTAGCAAAATATGTCCCTTACCCCCTACTAAAATATGACATTGTCCCCAATGTCAAATTTTAAAGGTAGAATTTAGGAGATATTACCTGCAGAGGTTGCTAACCACTTATTATAACTGAGACACAACAAACAAAATGTTAGATAATGTCACAAAGACAAAGTGCAATCCACTCCTTGCTTGTCCATATCTCTTTTTCTTTTTCCGAGCGTTTGCGAAACAACCGTAGCAGATAAATACTCATAAGCTTGGAGCTTTTTGAGTAAATCTTCAATGGTTGTAGCAGAAATTATGGTTCTCCTTGCCTCTGAAAACATGAATCCATTATCCACAGCATTATCTAAATATGAAAGCAAATTACTAAAATAACCATTAATATTAAGCAAACCAATGGGTTTCTTATTTGTGACCAAAGATGACCAAGAAGCCACGCAAGCTATTTCTTCCAATGTACCCAGACCTCCTGGTAAAGCAATGAATGCATCGGCAGAATGGTACATGATTGTTATCCGTTCAGGGATACTCCAGACTTGTATTTCCTTACCCACGGTAGGTCCACAAAAACCTGTGAATAGTTTTGGCACGATTCCTAGAACTGGACTTCCTCCGGCGTGTGCTGATGTAGCGACTGCTCCCATTAAACCCGTACTACCGCCTCCATAAATCAACTGGATCTTTTGTTGGGCAAGTATTACTCCAACTCTTATGGCTTCATCAGCGAATATGTTATTTTTCCCTGGATAAGCACCTCCAAAGACACAAATTTTTTTAATGCGCTGGGACGAAGTACTTTCCATTTTTTTTTCAAGTGCCTGAAAGAGAATGAGTACATGGTGTAATATATAGAGGACTGAGTAATGAATCAGACAAGAGTAATAATGTCGCCGAAAGTGTATTTGACCTGTCAGAAGAAAATGTTAACCTAACAAAAGATTTTTGCGTGATTTCAGGAAGAAAATCAAAAAGAGAAGAAAAATCAACCGTAAAAGACCAATGCAAAAAAAAAAAACGAGAATAATTACACAAATCTAACAACACGTAAATTAAACCGAAATGAAGTTATTGCAAATCAAACCAAAAGTTGAGAAGTCATTTATTGTAGTTGTGATTGTGACTCACATCTTCCTCTGGTTTTACGTCCAGAAATGGTTTAAACGCCTTCTATGAGTCGAGGATATGCTTCCCATCCAGTTTTCTTACAAGCTGGCAAACAGGGTCTTTTAACATCAGATTTCCAAGATGTTGCCATTCCCTTTGGAATTGCGGCCATAAATCAAGAATTTCTCTTTGTACGTCTCCACTAGGATGCGTCTCAAGAGAAAGTTGGATATTACCCAAATTCTCCTTACTCAGTCCATCCTTAATGAATTCAATTTTATCATCTCGATTAGAGGACGGAATCCCAATAGAATGACATTTACCGTTACACGTCCATTGTGCACATTTGTGGCAATTTGAACTCATGCGCTTTGCTCGTCGTTTCTTTGCAAAAGTGCTTCTACCTGTACCTGGTAAATGCAAAACAGGAAGATATTCATCTTCACGTACCTTGGCTTCAATTATCCAACGTATGTCTTCAGGAATCCCTTTGTGCATAAGCATTCTTAATCTTTCAAATCGAACTTGGTAAAGCTTCAGTAAAATATTCCAAGGAAAAGGAGGAAATCGTTTCTGCAATCTTGTGAGAATATCATCCATCTTGAAAAAAAAAATGAAAAAGAAATTGAAAGAGAAATTTATATACAATATCAGTTTTGTGGGTAGCTGATGGAACCGACTTAAATAATCACGGAGTACCGTTATCCGCCATTTAACCGGGGTTAAAAAAAAATGTATTATTATTTTTTTTTTGTTTTTTTTTTTGGAAATTAGTAAAAATTATATTTACATCTAGTTATTTTCAAAACAAGGATCAGAAAGAAAAACAACCTCTTCTTGAGTAACATGATTTTCCAAAAAGAGTTTGAGTCTTTGTCCATTTACCTTGAATACGTTACCATTTTGAGGATTCTCAATGTCAACTACTCCATAATGATACACATGCTTAACCACAAATGGGCCAGTCCATCTTGATCTCAGCTTACCAGGAAATATGTGAAGTCTAGAATTATAAAGTAGAACTTTTTGCCCAACATCAAATGTTTTTCTTGAAATTAACTTGTCATGAAAGGCTTTAGTTCTTTTTTTATGAATTTTAGAATTCTCATATGCATCATTTCTGAGTTCCTCAAGTTCATTTATGACTGGAAAAGTTTCATTCTCACCCAAAAAGGAATATTTTAGCTCGGATGGCAATGGTTTTAAATCCAGCTTGGGTGGTTCAATAGTTGATGGTACAGTGACATTTGTGAGTGATGGAAGTTCCTCAAACTTTTGTTTCCAACAATGCTTATCCTGAAAAGAATTTAACAAAGAATCAGTGTGTGAAATTTCTGAAGCATTATCAAACTCACATTCAATTAAATAAGCTTCTAAAGGATCATGGAATGTGGTAGTGGTGAGATGTTCATGAACAAGTTCTTCAATGAAATCCACTTCATGTACTTCTGAATCATCACCAGGTTGCTTGCAAGTGTTGAATACATTTAATTCTAAAGTCATATTTCCAAAAGAAATGTTCAAAATACCATTCCTGCAATTTATCAGAGCATTAGAAGTTGCAAGAAATGGACGGCCTAATATAACAAGAATTTGAACATTTGGATTTGAAACAGGATGTGTGTCCAAAACAATAAAATCAACAGGGAAGTAAAAATTATCAATTTGAACCAAAACATCTTCAACTATCCCTCGAGGAATTTTTACAGAACGATCAGCTAGTTGAAGTGTAACAAGTGTTTCCTTGAGTTCACGTAAACCTAACTGTTGATAAACAGAAAAAGGCAAAAGATTAACACTAGCACCAAGATCAAGCAATGCATGTTCTATTCTAGTGTTTCCAATGATGCATGAGATTGTTGGACATCCAGGATCTTTGAATTTTGGTGGAGTAAGGTGCTGAATGATTGAGCTCACACTTCCCGTCAGAAATGCTTTCTTTTGTACATTATGTTTCCTTTTAACTGTGCACATGTCCTTCAAAAATTTAGCATAAGATGGAACTTGTTTGATTGCATCCAATAAAGGAATGTTAATCTTAACTTGTTTGAAAAGTTCATAAATTTCTGCATTTTGATTCAAATTCTTTATTGTTTGCAACCTTTGAGGAAAAGGAGCAGGATGCATACCTTTTTCTTTGTCCAAATTTTCAAGAAGTTCAGACTTACCATCATCCTTACCATTACTTTTCGGAGGGGAAGGAGGATCTTGGTCTTTTGATGGAATGTTTTTGTCAATTGCCTTTCCACTTCGAAGAGTTGTGATAGAACTGGCATTTTCTTGTTGAGTTTCATTGGAGCAAGAAACAAAACATTGAGTAGAAAGGTTAGGCTGAGGTTGAGCAGGAAACTTACCTTTTTCTTGAGTGCATAATGAAGTTGTCAATGTGGACAAGGTGTTTTTGATCTCATTGATGTCTTGTGAAGTTTGGTTATTCACATTTGCTTGTGTTTGCATGAATGCTTGCAATGTCTCTTCCAAGGTTTGTACACGTGAAGGTTGATAGGAAAAAGTGTTGCCTGGCTTTTGAGATTGTGGTACCTGAACATGATTATTATTCCGCCAACTGAAGTTGGGATGATTTCTCCATTCAGGGTTATACGTTTCAAAGTAAGGAGAAGGAAAAGGCTTTTTAAATGTGTTTATGGAATTTACTTGATCATGCAACGCTTCTTTAAGAATGGGAATGTTTGGACATTCAGAAGTGGGGTGTCCCATGATTTCACAAATTCCACAACTTTCTTCATTTTTAACCGTTTTGACTTCTTTTACTTCTCTAAGTTCCATGGCTTCAATCTTTCTAGCCAAATTAGCTACTTTAGCTTTTATCTCATCTTCTTGACTAAAATGATATTTACCTCTGTTAGAAAAAAGATTAGATCTATTGGAACTTTCAGAGGAATTATCTATGTGCCAGGCTTGAGAGTTATCTGCCAAATGGTCTAGGTAGTCAAAGGCTTCTTCAGGTTCTTTTTCTAGAAACTCACCGTTACACATTGTTTCAACAAATTGTTTAGTTTCGGGAGTTAAACTTTCATAAAAGAAACTAATAAGACGCCATTTTTCAAAACCATGATGTGGACAAGAACTTAACAAATCTTTAAAATGCTCCCAACACTGAAAAAATGCTTCATTTTGATTTTGATTGAAATTTTGAATCTATCTTTTCAAAGCAGTAGTTTTATGTGCTGGGAAAAATTTCTTTAGAAACTCAGTTTGTAATTCTTGCCATGTGCCAATTGACCTTGGTTTTAAATTATGAAGCCAAATTTTTGCTTTATCTTTTAAAGAAAAAGGAAATAATTTTAGCTTGACAATTTTATTTGTACATTGTTGGTCATTAAAAGTGACACATACATCTTCGAAGTCTTTTAGAAACGAGTAAGCACTTTCCGATTCTAACCCATGGAAATTTGGAAGCAAAGCTATCATACCTGGTTTAAAACGAAAGTTGTTCGCATTGAGAGGAAAAATAAAACAAGAGGGTGATGAGCTTCGATGTGGTTGCAAGTAGTCACGCATGGTGCGTACTTGTCTGTTCTCATCTTCAGCATGAACACTTTCATTGTCAGCCATGGTAGGAGTTGTATTAGAAAGATTACCTGAAAAAGTTTCACAATAAAATCTAACTAAACGACGAGATCTAAAATCACGTCGCCAAACAAGCATAAAACAAAGTTAATATACAGATTAGGCGGTATAACCAGCCAATAGAAATAAAACAAAGTTAATATACAATATAAATATAAATATATAGAAAATTAGGCGGTATAACCAGCCAATAAAAATAAATATACTTATAAACTTATATACTTAGTATTGCTTCCCCGGCAACGGCGCCAAAAACTTGATGGTGACTCAATTAAGAGTTTAAACCCAAGTGCAGGTTATGTTCAAGTAATAAATTCTCGAGTGTCCGAGGTCGAACCACAGGGAAGCGTATTAGTAAGTATAAGTTTATAAATATATAAGAAAAAGAAAGTAAACAAGATATTAGGGAATCAACAACAAAACAAGATAAACAAGATATTAGAGAACAAAATAAACAAAATAACATAAAAGAAATTAAACAAGATATAAAAAACAATAAGAAAAGATGTTGAGGTTAGAGAATCCACTCTTGGTGTTATGCTAAGATTAATCTTGTTTTATTACACAATTGAAATCCACACATAAAGGAGGTTCCAATCGGAAGGTTTAGCAATTCAGTCCAAATTGTCCAACGTCCATAGCATATGATATTATGTTCATTTGGTATCCTCAAAACTCATAAAAAGAGTCCAAGCATTCCTTATGCCAAGGTATATGTCTACAACAAATCAAGGTTATGAAACCAAGCATTTACTGTGCCATTTTCCTTGTCAATAATGAATCAAGATCCCTACTTTGTAAGTATGATTTTAAACCAAAAGAAAATATTATCTATACTAGTGTTTATAAATGATGATTCATTTTAGCTCATGTTTAAGAGACTAACCTTAGCATTTACCAAAAGCTTCACCTCATCACCTCAACAATATGATTAGCAACACATACTAGATATGAATAAAATGAAAAGAAATGTAAGAAGCATAAGTAAATAAAAAAAGAAAACTAGAGAAAGGAAAGAAGAAGAAAACTTAGAGAATTTTATTACAATAGCTAATATCCTACCAATCTATATTGATGCTCATCCAAGGCCCTCTATTTATACACATTTCGGAGAGCTAAATGACAAGAGACAAGCTTTATAAATTTCAAAGGTAGGTATAATAGGTGGGTGCATTTTTATAACAATTTTCGTCATATTGTATGACAATTCTGATCAGCCAGCTTGATGGTCGATTTTGTCAATGTTGGAGGCTCGATCTGATCAAATGTTCTTCTAGAAAAATATACCCCTATCAGTTACGGATCCATAGCCGTTGGAATCAGATCAGTTGCTTATGTGGCTCGGAAGATATGGTCAAAATACCAAAACAGGTCAGCACAGACGTTGTTGCACATCAGCCAACTTGATGGTCGATTTCGCTAGGGAAAACGACTCCGTTTCAAGAAGTGTAAAAGATGAAAAAGATAGATATGCCTCTTAACTATGCACTGTAAAAATTTCAGCCTTAATGCTTCAGTGAAACTCCAGATATAGCTGATATGGCAAAAGGTGTCGGAACTGGAACTGAATTGGATTTGCCCTTAATTCTTGATTTAACCTAGTAATCTGAAATCACTCAAAGAAACTCGTGAAAAACACCAAATTACATAAAAATATAAAATATCATAAACACAATTAGACTAAGCAATAATAACTCGTATTTGACACAAAACAATAATAAAACATAACTAAGAACTATATAATTATACGAGTTATCACTAGGGTTACTTGACTGAAAAACTGATAACTCATTCAATGCAAAAACTGATGATAAATCCCATCCTTTGTACCGGACTGTCCAATAGTCCCATCTATTGCAGAAGGAATCCAATTCCAATATTTTTTGCAGCATTTGATTGACTGAAAAATAGCTGAAACCTATCCCTAACCCTAAATCATTAGTATCATCATTGCAGAAGGAATCCAATTCCAATATTTTCTGCAGTATTTGATTGACTGAAAAATAGCTGAAACCTATCCCTAACCCTAAATCATTAGTCCCATCCATTGCAGAAGAATCAAATTTCAATATTTTTTGTAGCATTTTATTGACTGGAAAATAGCTGAAACCCTAACCCTAAATCTGGTCAATAGTCCTATCCATTGCAGAAGGAATCCAATTCCAATATTTTCTGCAGGATTTGATTCACTGAAAAATAGCTGAAACCCTAATCCTAAATCATTAGTCCCATCCATTGCAGAAGGAATCCAATTCCAATATTTTCTACAGCATAAAATTAAAATAATAAATAAATTTTAATTTTATATAAAATTCAAATAAGAAATTAATTTAATTTTTATATAAAATTTAAATAACAAATCAAATTTTAATTTATATAAAATTTAAATAAGAAATCAAATTTTAATTTATATAAAATTTAAATAAGAAATCCAGTTTTTTTAAAATAAAATTTTAATAAGAAATAAAATTGTATTTTATATAAAATTTAAATAAGAAATAAATTTTTTTTTATATAAAATTTTAATAAGAAATATATTTTTTTATAATTTTAATAAGAAATAAAATTTTACTTTTTATAAAATTAAAATAATAAATTTTATTTTATTATAAAATTTCAATAAAATTTAAATTAAATTTTTTAAAAAATTAAATAAATTATAAAATTTTAGTATATATATTTAAAAAAAATAAAAACAAACCAAGATAATTTTTTTTATACCTCTTTGTTATAGATCTCACATATAAAATTTAAATAAGAAATCAAAATTTTTATTCATATAAAATTTAAATAAGAAATAAATTTGATATAAAAATTTAATAAGAAATATAATTTCCTTTTCTTAAATTTAAAAAGAAATAAAATTTTATTTTTTATAAGATTTTAATAATAAATTAAACTTTATTTTTTATAAAATTAAAAACTTAAAAAATTTTAATATATATATTAAAAATAAAATAAAAAACAAACCAAGATAATTTTTTTAAATTTAATTTGTAATTTTTAAAATTGAAATACAAATTTTAAAAATAAATTTGTAACCTTTTTTTTAACCGTTGGACTTTTAAATTTAATTAAATTTAAAAAAAAAAAAAATACCACCAAGGGAAATCTTCATGGGGGGTGGCGATTTTCCTTGGTGTATTTTGAAATTTTAAAATACACCAAGGGAAATCGCCACCCCTCATGGCGATTTTTCTTGGTTTCTTTTTGAATTTTTTGAAAATTTTACGTTGGGAAATCGCCATGGGGGATGGCGATTTTTCAGCTGGTTTTAAAAGAAGCGGATTTTGAGAATTAATTTAAAAACAACGATATTTTGATAAAAAATATTTTTTTAGCTATATTGTGATAAAAAAACCGATTATGGGGTCCATGTTTAGAACAAAAATTAGGCACTAGGCACATGACATATCTCACAAACTTCACGCCCGAAGAGTTTTGACTTTGAAGGGGATCGGATAACCAGACCAAATTAGACCTGGTAATTCGTGTATCCGTATCATGTTCGTATATTTTATCGTGTCATAATCGTGTTTAAAGTATTTTATATTTATATAAACTTTGATACGTTAATAATTCTTATTAAATAGATTTTGAGACATTTGTATATTCGTGTTATTTTTTCGTGTCGTGTCATGTTCATGTCGTGTTTTTAGTTATTTTTTTTCGTGTCGTGTTCGTGTCGTGTAATCGTATCGTATCCAGCATTGCTAGGTCTAGACCAAATGTAGCCCCGTGGCCGTGATGTAAGTAAGTAAGTTTCCGCTCTCTCTCTCTCTCTCTCTCTCTCTCTCTCTCTCTCTCTCTCTCTCTCTCTCTCTCCCTTTCCCTCTCTTAGTTAGGGATAGCAATGGAGCGGAGCGGGGCGGGGATTATCTTATCCACTTCCGTCCCACTCTTGCATGGATGTCGAAAATGTCCACGTTCATGGATGTCGGTTACATCCACAACCGCTTCATGATACTCCACTCCATTACACTCCAATTTTTATTAATTATTTTTAATTTAATATTATAAAAAAATTATATTATAATTTATTCTTTAACATAATTTTAGTATATAAAATTCTTTAATATACATATATATACTAAAAGATATATATAAATATTAGTAGATATATGATTTTAGTATATATACTAAAAAAATATATATATATATATATAAATTATTTTAAAGAATAAGATAGTAATTTCAAAAGTCAAAACAGAACGAAACGAAACAAACATTTATCAAAACTACTTTGCTTCACTTGCCCCCATTTTTTAAGAAAATACCTTTCCATTAAAAACGGATCGATACAAATTTTATTGGTAAGATCAAATTTTACCATTCCTAATTTTAGCTCCTTTTTCTCATTTATCTACATTCAAAACTCGAGAAGAAAAAAACACACACTCACTTCACTCTGCATTTCATATCCTTGTCGGCCAAAGAACACTAGGATTTTTTTTCTAAACCTTTTCTGCTGTCTTTTTCGAAGATTTTAGGCACCATGCATGCATGGCCCCCATTTCTCTACAAATATGTACTTTAAATCACTCCCAGAGTTCACTTTTCCAAACAAAAGTACCAGTTTTGTATGAAATAATGATGTTATTCACAATCTCTCTCCCGGACAATCACAGGACCAGTACTATAATAAAGAAGAAAAAATTGGGCTGATACAAGCTTAGAACAAGCTGGTCACAACCAGGCAATATTGTTTGATGGATTTGCATTATTCTTAATTTTTCTAGGGTTCTAAATCTAGAGATTGATTATGAAAAATAGCTGCGGTTCTCAACCATCAAGATTTCAATTCTAGGACCACCAGCCAACTTTTCTACAATGATGATAGCAGTTTCCAGCAACCAGCATTAACAATGAAATATAGTTTCGGGTGAGAGCCGAACATCCTGACCAACTAGACTACAACGGATTTTTTATTATTGGTTCTAATAATAATTACTAAATAATCTGGCGGCGGTGGTAGACAGTAACTAAAGACAACAATTTTACAATTGATTTTGTCAAGTGAAGAAAGTCCAGCACTTTCCTAACACCGGAGGCAAAGAGAAGAAGCCGAAGCAGGCACTTCTCAACTGAGTGAAAAAGGGTAGAAGGCAGAAGGGGTCTAAGCCCTTTAGCTTAAACCTTAAAGCTCCTTTTTTTTTTTTTTTAATCTCACAGATTCCAAAATGGAATCTTTGAGACACATTAGCATGCATGCAAGGAAAATATATGGGTTGTTTGCTGAAGGCACAAACACTGCTATTTTCAAGTATATTTTAGAACAGGCAAAATGAACCCGAAAACCAGTCTAGAAAAATCTGAATTCGAATCTGTTCAAACTCGATTTTATCAAAATGTCAAAAACTTGAACCCGAAAAAGTCCGAATCCTAAATAGCCCAAACCCGAAATTACCCGAACCCGATACAACCCGAACCAGAGACCGACCCAAACCCGAATTTAATACTAAAAATAAAAATTATCAAATATAAAACAAGAACTTTATTTATCAATTTTATTCTAATCTCTTTTTTAATAATTTAATTAAAATTTAATTTATATTTTATATATGATAAAATAATAATTTTATAAAAAAAAAAATTATATTTTGTACTTATAATTTTAACGTCTCATATCTTGATTAATCAACCATCTAAAAATCCTAAACTCATGAAGATTCTAGAGATGTGAATTTTTTTTGACATAAAGTATTACTTGTCCTTTGTTTATGTTATTTTAAGAGCACCCTTATAATAGTATAATAGTGTTTCATATATATTAAAATTAATTAACAGCAATTCATTCATTTTAACTTATCTCTAGTATAATAGTATTTCTTATATTAAAAATAGATAAAAACTATTTTAAAAAAAAATGTGTTGCTCTTTACAACATATATATAGTTTTCTTAGGTAAATTATTAAATTAAGTCAACAAATATTGATTTATAAAAGTATTATGTTTTTTTAGAATTTAAAAGTATTTAACATAATTAGCTAATTTAATTTTGTAATTGATTTATTATTTATTTTATTTTGGATAAGTATTTTTTAAATTATTATTATTTTATTACACTTGATATAATTTAAAATATAATTTTCTTTTAATAACAAATTATATCAAAATTCAAGATTAGTTCACTTGGTAATATCCTTACTATTAAGAGTTGAATGTTAGACTCGATTCTTTACATAAGCATAAATTTTTACATTTTACAAATATATAAATAGATAGTTGAATGCCAGCATTCGTCCCTAAAAATCTTTTATTTTGTAGTGAATATAAATTATAATATATTTACATTTGAAATTCGAGTTCATCAAATCAATTATTTTAAATATTAATATGATTAATTTATAATATATCATATTTTTTATAATAAATTATTTTAAAATTTTATTTTATATAAAAAATGAATTTTATATTCTTTTGGTGCTAACAAATATTGATTTTAATAAATAAATAAAATTAAAAATATCATATTATAATAAAAGGTTATTTTTAAAAACAATAATAAAATATTTAATTTATTTTTAAAAGTAAATATTTAAATTACGTAAAAGTGATTACATCTAATATAAAATAAAAATGATGTAAAACATACCCGAACCCGAACGGGCTCGAACCCGATTGGACCCAAACCGAAATGGACCCAAACCCGAGTGGGCCCGAACCCAAATGGACCCGAAACCGAATGAGCCTGAACCCGAATGAACCCAAACCCGAATGAGCCCGGCTCGAACCCGCCTAATTGCCTCCTCTAGTATATTTTGTTAGTTTTTTATTGTTGTTGTTGCTGCTTTGAAATATTAAGTTTCTCTCCTTCAATCTCCCTATATTTGCTTAGATACAATTTTAAGAGTCCTATATATTTTTCAAATCCTAAGATAGTGATTGCCTAATTAATGGTCTTTCTTTTTAATTTCTTTTTGGCATTTGCTGAGGCCTCCCCAATAACAAAGCTAATGGCTCAAACACACGAATAATTTCTTTTGCATCTTTGGAGATTTTCCCATTGCTATGATTCATAATTCTGCCAACGTTTGCTATAGGGAGAAAACCATATTGTTCTTTATTGTTGCTGCCACCACTATTTTTTACACATGGGCTCTTGGGGCTTCCCTTGTTAGGCCCATGTGCCATATTCCCATGGCTATTTTCTTTTTAATCACATTTATTATAAGGCATAATGACAAATTTCATCCTCGAACTATATCATATGGTCCATTTTAGCTCTCCACCTTTTATTTGAGTTAATTTAACACTATTCCTTTAATTTTGAGCCAATTTAACCCGAATTAAATGGAATCCATCAGAATCTCGTTAAATATGATCGAATTCCACGTGGACATACATATCATTTGCTTACATGTCATTATTAAACAGTTTAAGAAAATGCAAACAAAATTCTAATTTAAAGGGTTTAGGGTAGGAGAAACTTGTTACTTTTGTTAAAAGAAAACCAAATCCTTAAATCTCAAATGCTTGCCTGCGTGATTCAAACAGAAAAAACAAGAAGATTTCAAGAAATTAACACCCACAGAGAAAGCTTAATGGACAATTGTCGACCTTCAATCCTTGTCAATTCGTCACAAAAGAAGTACATGTATGATGAGAAATATTTTTCTATTGCAAGAAATTGGCACCAAGAGAAACTTCTTGGAGTGATTTAAATCATGGTAGAAGGTTTTATGGCTGCCAAGATTTCAAGGTAGGTTGTTTATGGTTTAATGTTCTTTTGTTTAATTGATTGGAGAATTTAAATTTTTTTTTTTTAATTTTCCTTCTATTTCGGGACCAAAAATTTGGAGTTAGGGTTTAATGTTGTCATGTTAAATTGCTTGGAGATTTTTTATGTTCTTAAATTTTCTTAGATTTGGCATCTGTAAATTTATAGTAAGTTGTTGTCAAGGGAATTATCTTAAGGCTGCAAACTGTAAAGGTTGTGTTTGATGATAGAAACTGAAAGAAAAAAATGAAAAAAACTTTTTGGTTATTTGGATGTCTCTTCTAAGTAATTATTATCTTCAGTGTTGTTGAATTTCTTTGATGGCTATTTCCTCCTCATTCTTTTCTATATGACGTTCTGATGCTTTAATAAGATTTCTGCCTCACAGGTTAAGAATAGTCTTTAATTTGCTGTTGTAACTGACAATAGTTCATTTTCAGTTTGGGTTATGACTTTTGTTGGATTTTGTGGGTATGTGGATGTGGGTTCTTCAATTGATATGATGCTCATATGTGTAACCGAGCAAATGAGTTACTAGAAGATTTTTGAGATAGTGAAAGAAATTTAGCAAACGAGAATGATACACTTAGAAGGTAACTTTTCAATTCAAAAAGGATTAACGAAAATGTGTTAAGTTTTAAAAGTAACCATGGAATTAGGTTTGAGATTGGAAGCATGCAGAGTAATATTGAAGATAACATGTCGAACCCTGCTGATGCAATTGAAGATGAAGATCTGATTGAGCAATTGAGGAACCTAAAAATTGAAATGGAAGGTATAAAAAATAGAAATAAGAAGCTTAAGCAAAATGTGTCTTCCAACAAGAAGGAAAGAAATGTATAAGTCCTTGTTAATTTGGTCTTGATGTTGTTTTTTATTTATTTCTATAAGATTGTATTGATTCCAATGGACAAGGTGTGTTGGCATTGTCTTAATGCAAGAACAATTCCTTAAATGTAATGAACCCTTATTTTGTATTTTGAAATATATTTGAAGGACAAAAAATTAATGCACATATTGAAATATATTTTCCATTAAAAAAAGGGCTTTATGGATTTACATCATATATTGCTTTTAAAAAAAAAATGAAGATATGAATACTTGGACATATTCATTTAAACAAAGAGTCTATAATGATTTTGATCAAACATTTACAAAAATTGATTGTAACAAAAAAAACTATTTTTATATCAACTAATTTCTTCCAACAAAATCAGGGAACATGTCAAAAGTTCAAAAAGTGACTTTAGCCAAAAAAAATTAATTTTTGTTTCAACTCATTTCATCTTCTGCTTTTACATTACTGATTCTTATGTACCAATAGGATCTTGACATACTTTTTTTTCCCCTTATTCTATGATGATAAGTTTAGATAAGACTTCCCTGCAGATGTTGAAGATCCTCCATGTCCAGATGTAATTTTAATTCCTTTTCTCAAGCCAGATTGTAAAATTAGGGCAACTTTCAATTTACTTGAAGACTAACAAAATTAATGGTAGTACTAACTCTTGCATAAATTCTTAACTTATATAAAATGTTTGCTCTCTAATTTTTAGATTTGTGTACAGGCAAATCCCTTTAATTGAAGGCTTCCTATTCCTTGGTGGTCTTCCAACAGATTCTGCCCTTTTCTGCCATATTCTGTGATGATGCATGTCAAAAGGGGAAAAAAAAACTTACTACCTTTGATATTGAATTTGGGGTACTCTTTTTTCCACCAGCATGAGTTGTCTGCAGAAATAATCAATCAAGTTTGATGTTGTTACATTATCATGAAACACAAAAGGAAAAAAAAAACATATTGGTCTCTTAGGTTCATTCCTCACAAACTTTAACTCTCTTCTAGCAACCCTAGAGTACTTACGTATGGCATCTTTGAATTGTTTTTTCTTCATTTGAATTGTATCGAGGATACCTGTTTTTCCTCTTTCAGCATCCACATGTTCTTCATCTGAATCACTACTTACTAAGCTCTCATGATCAAAGGAATCATAGTATTCACTCTCAAATTCGTTTTCATTGCTTGGTGCACTCTCATTTGAGCATTTACACTATGTGTTGCTTTCTTTTTTAAAATAAGAAGTAAGGGATATGTTTCAGCATCAGTTGCACCTTCCACATGTACAAAGGTAGGGCATTAGATTTCTTATATCCCCTTTTTGATCTTCCTTTGTACTGCCTGAACTTCTCTCTAGCAGATTGTAACTTTTCGTCACCATCAGAGAGATACCTTACTTTAACAAGATAAACATCTTCCTCATTATCAGCCTCATGCTCATGATGTTTAGCCTCATTTAACACATTAACTTATCATTGGTAGATTGCTGCTCTTTCTGAAACCCAACATTTACAACCTCATGCTCACTCTCTTCACCTATCCTATCATCACCCTCATGCAAACCCTTTTCACTAGCCCTATCATCTCCCTTATCCTCACCCTCTTCACTAGCCAAAACAACACCCTCATACTCACTCCCATGCTCAGCACTAGCATTAAAGCCCCCATGACAAACACTATCATCTGCAAGTTGGACAACCTCATAATTACTTGCCCCTTCACCTAAACTAATTGATCGCTCTACAGGTAGTTTAGATAATAATAAGGGCCCATTTACTACCTTTGGAGTGTCCACTTGTGCTCTACATATAGGTCTATCACTTTATGTTTAACCCAATAATTTAACATATCTATAATGTCACTATCAATCCAAATTACCCTAAGCTCATTGTCGCAACCTAAAAAATAACAAGTCTCATCGCAAGACTTTATTATTTGTTAAGCGTGACATTAAAAAAAAACCGAGAAAAAGTCGACTTAATTCCTCTAGATAAATGAAGGTTTTGAAAATGACCTTGAAAAAGACATGGAGTCGCCACCAATCTTTTTTAGCTAGGTGTGATCGGCCACCTATTAAAACCGGTTTTATAAAATATTTTAAAAATTAATTAAAACATTTTTTAAAACCAATTTCAAGTCTGCGTTTTAAACCAGAGAAATCAAAGAAACGGGTTCGGGACTCGGTTACGTGTGGGGAAGGATTAGCACCCCCACAACGCCCGTATAAAACGGTACCTTATTAATCGTGTGTTATCTCAAATCTCGGTAAAAAGTTGGTTTTAAATTTAGTATTTCAAATTAATTCCCAATTTAAAGAAAAATAATTCCATTTTTTAGTTGAAAATGATCTGGAATTTATAAATTGAAAATTTTCTTATATTCCCCAACAAACGTGGCAAAATATAAAATTTTTTATTAGTTTTGGAAAACTTTCCGAATCATTCTCGTTTTTTGAAAGAAAGATATTCCTTTATTAATGATAATTGATGATATTCCCTCCAGCAAACCCGGTAGAGAACTCATGAATTATTTTAACTCGGGAATATCTTTATTTTTTATTGAAAAATCATTATCCTTTTGAAAACATTTTAAAAGATATGAATATGTATATGCATGATATAAATAAAATAACATGGCATAATCTAAATAATATAATGCATCCTAAATGATATGATATAATTTAAATGCCTTATCATATTCTAAATGAAATGAAATGTCCTAAGTTATATGACATATTTTAAATGAAATGAAATGACCTAAGTAACATAATATATTCTATATGAAATGTAATATCCTAAATCATATGATATATTTTAAATGAAATAAAATATACTAAATGACATAATATATATATCCTAAATGAAATGACCTAGGTAACATAATATATTCTACATGAAATGACCTAGGTCACATAATATATTCTATATGAGATGAAATAATTTGACTGACATGGCAAATATGAATGATATGACATATAATTTAAATGACGTAAAATATAAAATAATGCTATCATATAATATGCATGAAAATAATAATGCATGAACATAGTATATGCTAAATAATATGACAAAAAAATAACTAAATAAAAAGCATAGGATATCATGAAATATTCCAAATCATATAATAAACAATATAACATAACTCAAAATCATAACAATATCATAGAAATTATCATAGCAAAATTCACATATTATATAAAATGCATGAATATGAAAAATGCAATGCATGAAAATGTATTTTTTTCTTTAATTGAGGAAATCCGTATATCTAAAAAGATATCCGGCAACCTTAGGAAAATATGTCAAATTAAATATTCTAAAACCAAAATACTTTGTGATTGTTTGAAAACAATTTTGAAAAGCTTAGATTAAAAAATAAAAACTGGGCTAAACTCTTTTTTAAAAAGGCTCTAATTTCTTAAGTTTAAAATCCCGGACTTGACCACCCTTAATCCGAGACTTAAAAAATCATTTTTAGAGTCTAAAAAGGCTTAGAAACTACCCTAAATTAGTAGCTAAACTTCCTAATCAGCCCCTTCTAAGTAACTTAGCCAAAACAGAAAAATGATTTTTCTTTAAACTCAATTCTGACTCCACTGTCCAGTTTTAAGCCACGATTGTTTACCCTATTTTTAAAAATTCAAAAAAATCTAAAAAACATATTGGAGACTCAGGACATGTAAAAATACACGGAAAAAAATCAGCTTAATTTTTTGATTAAAGATGAATGCCCAGAAAAATTGGGAAAGTATTAGTATTGGGTGAAAAAACTGTTTTGCCAAAATACATTTTTGCCTTTAATAAAATCATTTAAAAATGAAAGTAAAAATATTTAAAACTCACAAAATGACTCACAAACAGTAGCTAGGACTTTTTAAAAGTTAGATAAAATTGGCTAAGTAAAAAAAATTACAAAGGTAGAATAATCAATTTGACAAACCTTAATTTTCCACAAATGTGCTCAAGAGAGCATGACTTTGAACCATTAATTGGCCTAAGTCATTAGTCAAGTGGCATGAACATGAAATGCATGAAAAAATATAGCAAATATGATGCATGAAATGCATGAGTTTAAACCTAAATGTCATGAAAAAATGCATTGCATCAATATAGTGACCTAGACCTAAATGAACTTGCATGGCATTTAATGTAACCTAGGTCTAAAATGCATGAACATGCATGGCAAGATAAACCTAACCTAACATCTAAAATATGCATGGCAATAACACAAACACAAGGCATGCTTAAACCAAAAACTCAACCAAATATCATGCAAATGCTAACCTATCAACTAACATAGCAAAAATGCACACATAATGCTAGAATACATGGAATGGCCGATTGGCCTATGATTCCGCACAAGCATGGCATTTTCACAAACACTTGATATACTAACATGCAAAACTAAAATATAACACTCAAATCATGCAAACACAAAGTAGAGATACTGACAAGCATTTTCACAAACACTTGATATACTAACATGTTCAACTAAAATATAACACTCAAATCATGCAAACACAAAGTAGAGATACTAACAAGTATTTTCACAAACACTTGATATACTAACATGCTCAACTAAAATATAACACTCAAATCATGCAAACACAAAGTAGAGATATTAAAACTAACAAGCAATTTCACAAACACTTGATATACTAAATATAAAACATCAACAAATTTAAACATTATGAAAACAGAAAATTAAAAATGCAAGAACATGATATTTAACTCATAAATGGCAACAAACAAAGCAACCAAATTAAAACATGATTCAAGTATTATGAAGTAGAAGAACACTTAAAGCATCAAGATTAAAGAAAATAACATCAATAACATGATAAATTAAATAAAAAACAGCAACAATAATAAAGAAAATATAGGCCATTCGGCCATTAAAGAAAAATAAGAAAAAAATTTGTAAAAATTATTTAAGAAAGAGATGAAGAAGGAACTTAAGAAGAACATAAAAAAAAAGAAAACACTTATTTAAAAAGAAAACTCACCAAATAATAATCAAAATAGCAAAAACAAGAATGGAAAATCAAGAAAGTGCAAGAGTTGGTGCTAAAAGCAACCTCAAGAAGCTATATTTCAAGCTTTATCTCTTCAAACTTTCCTTTCTTTTCTAAACTTTTTCTTTTTGCTTTCAACCAAGGAGAGAAAAACTAAGCAAAACAAGAAGAAATCTGAAAAAATGAAGTGAAAATAAAAAAATCTGGATCCCCCCTATAATGCTGGCAGAATTTTACCTCTCTCCTCCTCTAGGATGTTGTCATTTTGATTCCCACCAACTTCCATCCAAGGGCTAGTGATTCAAGGTGAAAAGTTATGAAATTATCACCATTAGATTAGTGTATCAGCTGTCCGTAATTACAGCTGTTCAAGAATAATGTTGACACTCTCCCTCTTCATGCATTGGCCTATGTGGCTTAATCACAATGGCTTGATCAAAAAAATCTCTAACTAACTCTTAATTCTTGGCCATTTGATTGAAAAATCAGAAGCTTCCTCCTTCCTTTGGACCTTGGCAGGCCAGCACTCTCTTTTTCAGCCCATGTTTGATTTTTTGAAAGGCCAAAAGAAGCCCTTTTTCGGTTGCTTGGATAAAATGACCATTTTGCCCCTCGAATGCAAATAAATGGCAAACGGACTCCAAATTCAAATTTTATTTTTTTAATACTTTAAAAATAATAAAATATTGAATTCTAGAAGTTTTCAAAATTTTTCGAGTCCGTTTGCTATTTATTTGGATTTTTTCTTCCAAAAATGCCCTTTTATGCCCCCACATTTTACCATTTTTTAAACAAGCTCCAAATCAAGATTTTTCTTCACCAATCTCTTCCAAATAATTTAAAAGTGTGATCTGAAAGTTTTCATAATTTTTGGAACTCATTTGGTATTTTTTCGGGATTTATCTTCTAGAATTACTATAGAGGGGCTCGGGATTTGGCCATTTTGCAAACGAACTCCGAATCAAGATTTTATTTCGCCAATCTCTTTAAAATAATTTAAAAATGATATTTACAAAATTTCAGAATTTTTGGAGTCCATTTGCTATTTTTTCGGGATTTATCTTCTTGAATTATTGCATAGGAGACCCGGGATTTGGCCATTTTGCAAACGAACTCCGAATCAAGATTTTATTTCTCCAATCTCTTCCAAATAATTTAAAAATGAGATATGAAAATTTTTAAAAGATTTGGAGTTCATTTGCTATTTTTTCGGGATTTTCCTTCTTGAATTTCTGCATAAGAGACCCGGGATTTGGCAATTTTGCAAACGAACTCCGGATCAAGATTTTATTTCGCCAATATCTTTCAAATGATTTAAGAATGAGATTTGAAAATTTTCAAAATTTTCGGAGTCCATTTGCTATTTTTCCCAAAATTTCCAATTTTGCCCTTTTGCCTCCGAAACCCGGTTTTGCTCAAAATGAGTCCGATTTTTAGATTTTCTTCAAGCGGAGCCTTGGGCTATCCCTTTTTAATCATTCCTCATCCATTGGGGGCTTTAGTCTTACCAAGTCGGACCAGTTATGTAATTCTGCCCGATTTCACCGAAATTCACAAAAAACCCTAATTCTCGATTTTTCTCCCGGATTGACTTTTCTTTCAATTTTTCTTTCAAGTGGCTTCTCAATTACCCGTAGTAAGTGCTTATCTTTCATTTGGAACCTTCAATTTCGACTAATTCGATCGTTTAAGCACTTTTCCCCAAATTTCTCGGATTAGGGTTTCCTTTCTACTAAATCTCCAAATCTCAACTTCCGAACTCCATATCTTTCGATGTAGACTTCGGATTATCAAAATTCTTTTTCCATTTTTCAATTGAAATTCAATTCTTGATTTTGAAAGTGGGTTGACTTTTTTAGTAGTTGACTTTTTGGGGTTGACTTTTTTGGGGTTGACTTTTTCTGTGGTTGACTTTTTTTTTTAGTTTGACTTTTTATGCTCGCCCTCTTAAACTAAGTCTCGGAGTATCACCTGCAGGATGAAAAAAAAAGTCTTTTTACATTCTGAAACAACAATTTAGGAAGAAAACATACCTGTTTTAGTGGTCCGGACAAAATTAGGTGTCTACACTCATCACCCAATGACCTACTTCTTGGCAAATAGTAGTACACAATGGATATGCTATGGTAAATAAGACCTTTTTAGACTATATTACACTATTCAAAATAAGAAATGGTATATGGATTCTCTCTTATCTTAGCCTTGTCCCATTATCATATTTAAGATGTGAATCACGTACAAACTTACCTTCCACATGCAAGTTTATATAAAACTTATCACATTTATCTTAACCACTCATCTGCATTTAAATATTAAGAGTGCAGTCAAACTCCACTTTCAAATGAACAACACAAACATCCATTAATGCAAATGTTTCATCAATGACAAACATAAAAGAACCACAGACATTTTAATAATAAATAAAAAATCCTACCAAATAAATTCCTTTATTTTGTACTCGTGACACATTGAATTTTTTAAAAAAAAAATTTCCTACGAGGTAGCCAATTAAATAATACAAGCATAAAATTAATTTATCAATATAGGCAAAGACAACCACTAAAACCTGGACAAACACACCCATCAGGTGAATTTGTTCCACCAATATATCCTAAAACTTTATTCTAACCTTTTGTTGGTAAAGTTTGGTAAAAAGAAAAGCTTAAAAGCTTATTTTAATGGGTTTTTTTAATCAAAACAAAATCTTAATCTTGGTTTAGATGGAGAAAATCTTAATTAAATTGATATCATTATTAATTTCCTACCTAAACACACTAATTAAAGTTCAAAACATGATTAAAACAAACAAATCAAAAATCCCCAAAACCCAAAAACCATAATTCAACAATCTCGAATAAATGACAACTGACCTTTTTCGCAAACTACGCTTTTTCTTGAATCTTCTCCACTACGTTGTGATTTGTATCAATCAATCTCGAAAAACCAATTTGAAATTTTGAATCCTCTCCCTTCAAATATTTTTTGCTTGTCTATATCTAAATCACCTCAACATATTTGGAGTTTTGGAGTTTTTATTTATTTATTTATAAAACCAATTTGCTTTATAAATTTTTATTTTTTATTTTGTTTAAAGTTATTTTCTTCAAACTATTGAAGCATAATGAGAATACATGACATTTTAAATGTCATGTCATCAAACATGTCCACTTTAATGTACACGTGGATTGTCACTTATAATGGGTACAAGAAACTATTACTCTCGAGTCGAGACTCTGATAGATTTCGTTCAATTCGAGTTAAATTGGTTCAAAATATAAGGACGGGAGTTAAATTGACTCTAATAAAAAGTGACAGACTAAAATAATCCATATGGCATAATTCCGAAGGCGAAATTTATCATTATACCTTATTGTAATTAACCTTGTATTGTATTGCATGTCAGCATGTGAGTATGTTTTGTGAAAAGCTCAATGTTTTTATTCATTAGTATACTCATGTTAAATTGAAAATTAAAATTTGATATCTCTTATTCATTAATTGGACTTGTAACTTTTAAAAATTTTTAACATTTTCCCCAAAAGAATAAAAAACATCACATAGGGTGTTAGATATCAAGTATTAATTTGAGTGTATAAATATGAAATACGTATATCAATACGTAGGTTGTCGTAACTAAATACATGGTGTATAATTAACATACACAATTGATATCAAAATTGAATGAGAAATTGATCTCATAAACACACTCTAAGAGGAAGAAAGTTGTTTGAAGTTGTGTTTGGTATTCAATTCCACATAGAACAAAGAATAACTTTAGCTTGTTAATTATATAAGCTAGTGTTCCATGTTGGGTTGGGTCCCAAGGGGCATCCAAGTTTTGTGGTGGGTGAGGACCTACACAAAACTAGGCTGGACCACATACGCATGTGTTGAGCCGGGTCGAGTCGAACCGGGCTTGGGTCAGCAATTAATTTTTTGCTGCCTAGCCCGACCAACCAACCAGTTAATTCAGTACGATTAATTCAAGCTTGTTCGGTCCAGGACCGAACAGGTCCGTGTACTGTTTCTAGAATCTGTCTTTTCGGGTAAAGACATGCCGATTCGATTTCGTGCCTGACCGAACCGGTTCATCCCCAATTGGTGTGTCTGTTCTGACCAAACAGGTTCCTTCCAATTGGTACATATTTTTGAATAGGCAGATTGGCTCTTATAAATTTAGACGTCCAAAGTCTGTTTTTTACACTAATTCACTGAGTAATAAATCTCTTCCTTCTTGTATTTGCCTACTGTCTTATGAGAGAGATAGCTCCATCTTTTGGTTCGTTGTGTTGCATTTTCGAGTGCGCTCTCGTTTGCTAAAAAATGCAACGATTATCGAAGAAACCTAGGAGACGATTTGCATCAAAACTGTAAGCACCATTTAGACATGCAAAATTCGTCTCAAGGTCAGAGGTTTTACCTTGACTCGATATTCTTTTTCTATTTGATTAAAATATGTAACCATTGTTGTAATATTCGGTTCAGTTTGTGTTCTTTAATCTGTTCGTATATATATATATATATATATATATATATATATATATATATATATATATATATATATCAAATTTCCATTTTCTGATTATCTGTTTTAAACATATATATATATATACTGTTTAATTCTTGTAACATATATATTGCAAAATTGTTGATTCTTTAATATATATATACTAATATATATATACATTCTGTTTATGTATTACTGTTATTTGAATATATATATTATTAGTTTGCTTTTGTTCTAACATTTGCTACTTAGGTATCATATATATATATATATATTATATTTTATTCTTATTGTTTAATATATATACATTGCTACTGTTGTTAGAATATATTAAGTGAAAGCATATATATATATATATATATGTATATATATACTTAGTTATATCCGTTTATATACTGTTTCTTTAGTAATATATATTGCTTTATATATTGTTGTTCGAATATATATATATATATATATTTATATTCATACTGTTTATGTAATATATATATATATATATTTACGTGGTTATACATGTTATAATTTATAGCTTATAATATATATACTTTTGACAGCATACATTTGCTTAGATACATACCGTTTGTGTATTGATTTTATACACTATTTTATAAATTGTAAGAAAGTTGATCTTGTTATTTTTGAAATAATTTATATGGCCGAACGATCTACCGGTAATGTTAGTGTGCTTGTAGCGCCACAACCTCTACACGTCATACATTATGAGAGACCAGAGAAGTTCAGTGGTCTGGACTTCAAACGATGGCAGTGTCGCAAACTAAAAAATAACAAGTCTCATCGCAAGATTTTATATTCGTTAAGCATGACATTGGAAAAATAGAAAAAAATACGACTTAATTTCTCTTGAAATAAAAATGAGAGTTTTGAAAATGACCTTGAAAAAGACATGGAGTCCCCACCAATCTTTTTTAGCTAGGTGTGATCGGCCACCTATTAAAACCAGTTATGTAAAACATTTTAAAATTAATTAAAACATTTTTTAAAACCAATTTCAAGTTTGTGTTATAAACCAGAGAAAATCGAAGAATTGGGTTCGAGACTCAGTTACGCGCGGGAAAGGATTAGCACCCCACAACGCCCGTATAAAATGGTACCTTATTAATCGTGTGTTATCTCAAGTCTTGGTAAAAAGTTGGTTTTTAATTTAGTATTTCAAGTTAATTCCCAATTTAAAGAAAAATAATTCCATTTTTAATTGAAAATGATCCGGAATTTATTAATTCAAAATTTTTCTATATTCCCCAACAAACGTGGCAAAATATAAAAAAATTTATTAATTTGAAAAAATTTTCGAATCATTCTCGTTTTAAAGAAGATATTCCGTTATTAATGATAATTGATGATATCCTCCCCAGCAAACCCGGCAGAGAACTCATGAATTATTTTAACTCGAGAATATCTTTATTTTATTGAAAATCACTATCTTTTTCAAAACATTTAAAAAAAATATATGAATATGTGTGACATAAATAAAATGACGTAAAAAAGTCTAGATAATATAATGCAACCTAAATGATAGGATATAATTTAAATGGCATAGCATATTCTAAATGAAATGAAATATCCTAAGTAACATGATATATTCTAAATGAAATGAAATATCCTAAGTAACATGATATGTTCTAAATGAAATGAAATATCCTAAGTAACATGATATATTCTAATGAAATGATATGATTTAAATGACATAGCAAATTTAAATGACATGGCATATTTTAAATAATATAGTCTATATCACATGGAATATAATCTAGATGACATGAAATAATATGAAACATAAAATAATGTTATCATGAAATATGCATGAAAATGAAAATAATAATGCATGAACATAGTATATGCTAAATGATGTGACAAAAATAACTGACTAAATAAAAAGCATAGGATAGCATGAAATATTCAAAACCATATGACAAACAATATAATATCATAAAATATAAATCAAAATAATAACAATACCATAGAAATTATCATAGCAAAAAATCACATATTATATAGTATGCATGAACATGGAAAAAGCAATGCATGAAAGTGTATTTTTTCCTTTAAATAAGGAAATCCGTATACCTACAAAGATATCTGGCTACCTTAGGAAAATATATCAAATTAAATTTTATAAAATCAAAATACTTTGTGATTTATTTGAAAACAATTTTGAAAATCTTGGATGAAAAATAATTCATGACCGAAATCCCTTTGAAAAAGGCTCTAATTCCTAAGTTTGAAAACCCGGACTTGACCACCCTTGACCCGAACTCTATAAAATCAATTTTTAAGTTTAAAATGGCCTAGAAACCATCCTAAGACAGTAGCTAAATTTCCTAATCAGCCTCCTCTAAGTAACTTAGCCAAAACAGAAAAATAATTTTCCCTCAAATTCAAATCTGACTCTACTGTCCAGTTTTAAAACACAATTTTTGTCCTATTTTTAAAATTTTAAAAAAATCTAAAAAAAATACTGGAGACTTAGAACATGTAAAGCTACACAAGAAAAAATTGGGTTCATTTTATGATTAAAAGATAACTTCCCATAAAAATCATGAAAATTAGAAAACTGGGTGAAAACTGTTTTGCCAAAACACATTTTTTTTTTTGCCTTTGATAAAATCATTTAAAAATCAAAGTAAAAATATTGGAGTCTCTCCTAAGGACCTACAAATAGTAGATATAACTTTTAAAACTTTGGAAAAAAAATTGGCTTAAGTAAAAAAAATCACAAAGGTAGAATAATCAATTTGAAAACTCTTTAATTTTCCACCAGTATGCTCAAGTGAGCATGACTTTGAGCCATTGATTGGCCTAAGTCATAAATCATATGCCATAATATGATATGATATGCATGAAAATACAGAAAATTGAATGCATGAAATGCATGATTTAAAACCTAAACGATATGGAAAATGCATGGCATAAAGAATATGACCTAGACCTAACATGAACTTGCATGGCAATAAATGCAACCTAGGTCTAAACATGCATGGAATGCATGGCAATGCTAATGAAACCTAGACCTAAAAAATGCATGGCAATAACACAAACACATAGTATGCTAAATCAAAATACACACAGTTATGGCATGAAAATGCAAACCTATTAACTAGCATGATGGAAATACACATAGGAGACATAAAAAAGGGGAGGTAGCCGAATGGTCTATAGGCCTAAATGAGCATGGCATTTTCACAAACACATGGCACACTAAATCAAAATACATAAAATCATAGCGTGGAAATGCAAACCCATCAACTAACAAGATGAAAATGCACATGCAAATCATAGAAAATGGAGGAGGCCGAATGGTCACATGCTCACAATGATGGTATTCTAACATGGCATTTCCACAAACACATGGCATGGTTTAGAACTAAGCTACAACAATCAAGCTAACCTATCGCAATCAAGCTAATCTAACACAAGTAAGCTAATCTAACACAAGAAAGCTAACCTACCACAACAAATCACATGAGTAAAATCAAACACAAAATCATTTAACAAAAAAAAAAAAAAAAACCCATTCGGCCGACATGAAAGATAGAGAAAAAAAACTTGCTTTCTTGATTTCTTTTAAAAAGACAAAGTAGAAGCTCCTTAGAACTTATTTTAAAAAAAAAATTATTTCGTAAAAGAGAAAAAAAAATAACAATCAAAATAGCAAAATCATGTCAATAAAGTATGGAAAAACCATGAAAGAACATAGCTACCTTGCTTTAGCTTTCCAAATCAAGAAGAAGCAAGCCAAAACCTTTCTTTTCCTTCTCTTTTTTTCTCCTCTCTTTTTCCTTTCTTTTTTCTCTCCACTTGTGAAAAAAATGAAATCAGCCCCCCTTCATAGTGATGGCCGAATGGCCCTTAGTAGTGTAGAAGGTTCTAGATTTTCTTACACCAATTCTCATCCCATGGCCTTCAATCCAAGATGCTTTCCATGTAGAATTCTCACCCTGAAATTGGAATAATCAGCTCCTAAATATGATGTCATGAAGATGATGTCATAAATAGGATCATAAATATGACATCATCCCTCTCCATCCATTGGTCTATGTGTTGAAATTTCAAAGGCTTGATCAAGAAAAATAACTATATTCCTCTTCACTCATAGCCCTTTTATCTAAAATCTTAGCAACATCACTCTTCATTGTGGTCTTGGCTGATTGCTCTTTTAAAATCCAGCCCAATCTCCAATTTTTTAAAGGCCTTCTTTAGTTTCTTCTGTGAAATGACCTTTTTGACCCCAAACCAAATTAATTAGAAAACGGACTCCAAATCCAAATTTTTATTCACCAATCTCTTCCAAATAATTTAAAAGCAAGATCTACAAATTTTCAAAAGTTTTGGAGCTCATTTGCTATTTTTTCGGGAATTATTTGCTTGAATTTCTACATAGTGGACTCGGAATTTGACATTTTGCAAACGAACTTTGAATCCAGATTTTATTTTACCAATATCTTCCAAATAATTTAATATGATCTATGAATTTTTAGAATTTTTGGAGCTCATTTGCTATTTTTTCGAGATTTATCCTCTTGAATTTCAACATAGTGGGCTCGAGATTTGCCATTTTGCAAACGAGCTCCGAATCCGGATTTTTCTTCTTCAATCTCTTCCAAATGATTTAATAATGAGATCTAAAAATTTTCAGAATTTTTGGAGCTCATTTGGCATTTTTCCTGAATTTTCCAGTTTTGCTCTTTTGCCTTCGAAGCACGGTTTTGCTCAAAACAAGTTCGATTTTTAGATTTTCTTTTTCTGGGCCTTTTTCATATAATGAATTGGAGTTGGTCCAAAAATGCCCAATTTTTACAATCAAATTCCTCTCCGATTTGATTTTTCATTTTTTCACTATCGGGAATTTCCTTATTATTTCGTTTTTTCTCCAACCGGCTTTTTTCTCGGAATTTCTTCAATCTGAGCCTTGGTCTATCCTTGTTTACTCACTCCTCATCAATTAGGGACTTTAGTTTTACTGAATCGAGCTATTTCTGCAATTTTCCCCAATTTCACCAAAATCCACCAAAAACCCTAATTCTCGATTTTCTTCCAAATTGACTTTTCCTTCAGTTTTTCTTCCAATTAGCTTCTCCATTACCTATAGTCAGTTATTATCTTTCATTTGGAACCTCCAATTTAAACCAATTTGATTGTTTAAGTCCTTTTCCCCAAATTTATTGAACTAGGGTTTCCTTTCTACTGAATCTCCGTAACCCAACTTTCGAACTCCATATCTTTCAATGTAGACCTTGGATTATCAAAAATCTTTCACCATTTTTCAATTGAACTCTGAATCTTGATTTTGAAAGTGGGTTGATTTTTTTAGTAGTTGACTTTCTAGGTTTGACTATGTCGAGATTGACTTTTTATGTCTACTTTCTTAAACTAAGTCTTGGAGTACCACCTGCAGGATAAGCAAAGCCTTTTTGCATTCTGAAATATCACTTTAGGAAGAAACATACTTGATTTAGTGGTCCGGACAAAATTAGGTGTCTACAGCTGTCCCTCTTTGACTATTGTTGAGAATCAGGAATCAGGCAAAGATAAACAAACAGTAATTTTGTCCGATTAGTGAAACCATATGTGAAGAACAGGGAAAGGGTGTTTTCATTCATCATTTTTTCTTTTTCTTTTTTTCATTTTTCATTTTTCATTTTTTTTTTGAAAATGCTGTAAGTTGAAGATTTTATCCTTAAATTGAGTTTCCTGACTAATCAAGGCTCGACTCGTCTTAAGGAAACGAGTTCGATTTGCAAAGTGATGACTTGGGCGAAACCAGAAGTCGAAAAGTTATCTAGGCGAAACCATAGATAATTTTCAAGGTGATGACTTGGGCTAAACCAGAAGTCGAAAAAGACCTGGGTGAAACCAGATGTATTTTCTGAATATGGCGCCTGGAGGTCTTATCCATGATTTTGAGTAATTGTGCCCAGAGGTCTTAAAAAAGATGCTTGAAGGTCTGATCTATGATTTGGAAAATTGTGCTGTATGCGACTTTAAAAATGATGCCCGGAGGTCTGATCTATGATTTGAAAAATTGCGCTGTATGTGACTTTAAAAATGGTGCCCGGAGGTCTTAAAAAATGGTGCCCGGAGGTCTGATATATGATTTGGAAAATTGCGATGTATGCGACTTTAAAAATGATGCCCAAAGATCTTAAGAATGGTTTGGAAAATTGATGCCCGGTGGTCTTAAAAAAAGGTGCCCGGAGGTCTGATCTATGATTTGGAAAATTACGCTGTTTGCGACTTTAAAATGATGCCCGGAGGTTTGATCTATGATTTGGAAAATTGATGCCCGGAGGTCTTTAAAAATGATGCCTAGAGGTCTTAAGAACGGTTTGGAAAATTGATGCTCGGAGGTCTTAAAAAACGGTGCCTAGAGGTTTGATCTATGATTTAGAAAATTGCGTTGTATGCCACTTTAAAAATGATGCCCGAAGGTCTAATCTATGATTTGGAAAATTGATGTCCGGAGGTCTTTAAAAAACGATGCCCGGAGATCTGATCTATGATTTGGAAAATTGCGCTGTATGCAACTTTAAAATGATGCCCAGAAGTTTGATCTATGATTTTAAAAACTGGTGCCCGGAGGTCTTAAAAATGATCTTTGAAGAATTGCTGAAAATTAACCTGAAGATTTTGAGAAGATGCGAATGCTTTTTGATGCTGGTGCAAATGATTAATAGGATGCACATGCCTCATATTACAAATGTAAATGTTTTGAATTGATGCAAATGTTTCTTGATACTGATGCAGATGTTGGATAAGATGCAGATGCAGATGCTTCATGGTGTACATGCAAATGGCTTAGATTGATGCAAATACTTATTGATGCAGATGCAGATGTTGAATAAGATGCAGATGCTTCTAAATGATGTAAATGCAAATGATCCTCAAATAAAGTAATTACTTCACAGAAGGATGCAAATGAAAAGGTAAACAATGTGCAAATGCTTCTATATGATGCAAATGCAAAGATCGATAATGATGCAAACGCTTCATGAAAAGATGCAAATGCCCCTGATCATTTTTCTAGACTTTGGCTTAGCCTTTCCAATTCATTTTTCCTCTTCAAATCAGAGTATAACTTCAATTCATTTTTCAATCTTTGTCTATTTCCTTTGCCAACAGTTTTCAAACTCTTATTAACAAAAGTTTGCTGACCGGGTTCTATTTCTTCTTCTCATATTTGGAAATCAAGAGCAACCCAAGTAGTTCCACACCTTTGGGTTAGAAAAACTCTTATCTCATGTCAACATCAAAAATGGGTATTTCAAAAAGATATCTTTATTTGTTTTCTCATTTTGAAAACTTCTGAACAAAAAATTAACCCCACAGTATGTGATGTACAACTCTTTTGAAGACTGATGATCACTGTTAAAAATTTCTCTAAGTGTCAATCTGGGTTTTCGAATTTGAATTGACAATGTTTGGTATAACAAGATTTTGGTTGATCAAAGAAAATTTCATAAAAAAAAATGTATGTCCCTTCTAGGCTCACAAATGGAACAGGTTTTATAAATCATGAATTCATTGAGAATCAAACAAATTCAACATTCTTTTAGTTTTCATATCAAGGCATTTTGACAAGAGTCAAGATTGGCTGAGATGTTTAAACTAGAAAGTTTAATCTTAGAGGGAAAATCTCAGTTTTAAGTCAATCTTCCGAATAGAGCTGACGATTTAGGCGGTTCATGAATTCCTAGATGTTCCTCGATGACCACATCTTCAAGATGACCTTCTCTTTTGTGGTATCGGCATTATCATAGATGACATCAAAAATTTCCATTTTACTCTAGACCGCTCATTTTTGGGTTTTCGCCCAAGAGTCCCATTATTTCCATTTTTTCTTTCTCCTTTTTTTTTGGTGTTGTTCTACCATGCACTTGAGAATTCTAAATTCTTCCTTAGTGAAATGATTTAGGAAAAAACCCTTCAAGTTAAATATTCATGCTTAATCAAAATGGACTTTTAAAGCACGTAATGTAGGCCATGGTTCGGGGTTTAGAAAAAAGGATAAATGGGCCCAAAATATGTGTTTAAGGGTAATCAGATCAAGGATCATTTCTTGAGGAGGATTTTTTTTGAAGCGTTTGTCCCTTTTGGACTTTTCTTTTTATTTGACTTTGCTCTTTTTCTTCTTTGCTTTTGGCTTTCATTTGCCATACTTTTTCACACATTTTTGTTCCTTTTCACTTGCATTTTCATTTTGACAGAGTGAACTTATATTTATTTGGGAGCTCGATTTGCTTTGTGTCTGTCTTTGAGTTAGGACTCATTTCTCAGTGATCCTTCCTCGCATTTGCCCCCTAGTGTAGAGGGTGATCCTTGATCAGAGTTTAAAGAAAAAAGAATTCTTTCGGCTCAAAAAGGGTGACTATGGATAATTTTTTTTTTTTTTTTTGTGACAGGGACATGAAAAATGGCCATTTCTCATATCAAGCTCAAATATTATCATTGAAAAGCAATCCTTAGGGGAAATAGATAATCAAAATTTCATTTTCACTTTGGAATCATCTGAATTCTCATATGTATGATATCACAATTTTTCCTTTTTCTTTTTTACTTTCGCATGCCCCACCTATTCATGCGTTAGTCCCATCCTTTTTCACCATATATCCATCATTTCCACATATGATGCCCCAATTTGATTAACCATGAGAATTTGTATCAACGAGGAACATAGCAAGTATAGGTCTATTTTGAATAGGCTGAGTTTCAAATCTGAGTTCTTTGAAGAGATAAGGAAAATATGACCCAAAAACGGGTTTTCTCTGGGACATGGGATAATCTAGTTTAATCATTGTGCCCCAGGGTGTCAATCATGAAGTGATGTTTGGGAAATTAGTGTTTTGTGGTTATTGGTAAAGGCATGAATGATTTTAGCGCAATCTTGACACACCAAATTACCATGATCTAAATTTTTGAAAGAATATCTCATTTGTTTGAATTTCAAGGAGTTCAAAAAAATTTCAAAAAGTTTGTTCCATTGTTCATAGCCTAGACTTGGATCTACATCTTTGCTTATTCTATGATGACAATGGTTTTATGAAGTTCAATCATTCATATTCATTGATGCATTAGGTTTTCCAAGTGGTCTTGGTTCAAGGGATTTAGGCCTAGGAAAGCCTAAAAGAGAGGGGAGAAGGTATTGGGTCATTTGTAACATTGATTATCAATATTCTCGAGACTATCCATTATTAAAACTTCCTTAATGCTTGTTTTTGCAAATTCAAATTATTGTTAAAACACAACAAACACAAAGCATTTAAAATTCAAAATTCATTTAATTCATATGAATGTCAACATGAGACAAGTGTTTTCATCATAAGGTCTAAAACTACATGCATCAAAATGCTCCTATTGACATCCTTCGAAGGTAGTAATTATCATCCTAAAACCCCAAAAGAAACTGATTTACGGCAAAGCGGCCTTCCACTGATTGATAAGCTCCGGTGTCAAAATACCATCGTGGATAAGACTTTCAATCCTTTCCCTCAGTTGGCTGCATTTTTTAGTTGAATGCCCAACTACCCCTAGGTGATAATCACACTTGCTGTCAGGGTCATAACTCTTTGCTGATGGATTCGGAGCTATTTTCAAAGGTATCGGGGTAAGATAATGATTTTTTATTAGTAAAGGCAGCAGGTCAGGGATTGGGATTGGAATTCTTTCTTGGTTGTCCCGTGGTCATTTTCTAGAAGTAGGCCTTGTAGCAAGGACTGGTATAGGATTAGGTGCTTGGGCTGATAAGTAAGGATAAAGGCTTGAAGATACCTCAGTAGGGTAACATGGTTGGTATGAGGGAAATTGGGAATATGGGATGAAATCTCCTATAGCTTGGACATCTTCCTCTTTCTTTCTAGATGCCCTATTTCTCTCGGTATTGGATGTTCATTCTCCTTCAAGTTTCCCATTCTTGATAGCATTCTCAATCATCTCCCTGAGATTACCATATCCGCAAAATTCTTCGAGGCATTGCAGACGAGTCTATCATAGTACAGGGCCCGTAGTGTATTCACCAAAAGGATGGTGATTTCCTTTTGTGTCAAAGGTGGTTGTACTTGGGTGGACATGTTCCTCCACCTCTGAGCATACTCTTTGAAGCTCTCAGTAGCTCTTTTCTCCATATTTTGCAAAGTGAGAAGGTCAGGTGTTATGTCGGTCATATGCTTGTACTGGTTTAGAAAAGCTCTGGTTAAATCATTCCAGGAGCGAATCTGATCCTTTCTCAACTGACTATACCACCTAATTGCGGACCTACTGAGGCTATCCTGAAAGTAGTGAATCAGAAGCTTATCATTATCTATATGACTTGTGATCTTTCGGCAGAACATAGTGATATGGGCTAACGGATCAGTCGTCCCATCATATTTCACAAAGTCAAGGACTTTGAATTTAGGAGGAATGACTAAATCGAGGACCAAGCATCGTTCTTTTCCATCCACACTCCCGAATACGTCTGTATTTTCTACTGCTCGGAGCCTTTCATCTAGCAACTGATATTTTTCTTGGGAATCTGCCAACTCTACCTCATTTACTGCAACCATTTTCAACTTTGCCTGTTCAGCTGGATCATCTGAATTTAAGACATTGACGGGGTTAACTGTGTTCTGGGCATCCATCATTAAAACCTTATTCTAACCCTTTTGTGCCTCTAACCCTTCTCTGGCGACCAAGTTTTCAGTGTATCCCTTGATTACGGTGGATATTAACTCCATCAATTTAGTCATCTGTTCTTTAGATTCTGCTTGAGACTTTGCCAGCTGTTCTCGCAATTCTTCCTATACCCTTTCCATTCTTTCCATTCGGGCAACTTGTTCATTCTCCATAGCACTAGCCTGTATTAAAAGGGTACTCAGTATTTCTTATACCTCTGATTTGGAATGAAAATTCATTCAAAGACTCTTAAAGCCAAACCAACTTCTGTTTTATTTCCCCAAATGTATGTCATTATGAAGGAGCCATGAATGCAATTTGATGCCCGTGAAACATAAACAATGTGATGTATGGACATATACAGTGGAGACATGCTGACCATGTATGTAATAAATGCAATCACAATGCCAACATGATACAAGCAAAGAATAAACAAATCAACGCATGAATATATGCAAATTAATGACCATGTATACTTCAGTGCATTTTCCAATGAATGATCATATATACTATGAATGCAACACGATGTCAAATATGATGCATGTAATCAATGAATGATTGACACAGAGTACATACAAAGAAGCTCATGCTGACCATGTGTGTTATGAATGCAACCTAATGCTAACATGATGTATGTAATAAGCAAATTAGTGCATGAATATATACAGAAAAATCATGCTGACTATGTTTGTTATGAATACCACATTATGCTACCAAGATGCATGTATGAAAGTATGGTATGAAAAATAATTGATCGGATGCAAAATGCAAAGGGGAAGATATCACGGAGGAAATAAGAATCGAAGGAACTTAATCATCAACATCTCATAAATTTGAAGCATAATCAATTCATTCCCATATCAACATTCACAATACATATTTCATGATAGCATTATTTTATGTTTCATATCATTTCATGTCATTTAGGTTATATTCCATGTCATTTAGATTATATTATTTAGAATATGCCATGTCATTTAAAATATGCCATATCATTTAAATTTGCCATGTCATTTAAATCCTTTCATTTCATATAGAATATATTAGACATTTCATTTCACTTAGAATATATCATGATACTTAGGATATTACATTTCATTTAGAATATGCTATGCCATTTAAATTATATCATCTCATTTAGGTTGCATTATATTATCTAGGCTTTGTTATATCAACTTTACTATGTCACACATATTCATGTTCATATTTTTTAAAAAAAATATTTTTGAAAAGATAATGATTTTCAATAAAATAAAGATATTCCCGAGTTAAAATAATTCATGAGTTCTCTGCCAGGTTTGCTGGGGAGGATATCATCAATTATCATTAATAACGGAATATCTTCTTTAAAACGAGAATGATTCAGAAAATTTTCCAAAATAATAAAAATTTCTATATTTTGCCACGTTTGTTGGGGAATATAGGAACATTTTGAATTAATAAATTCTGGATTATTTTCAATTAAAATGAAATTATTTTTTAAATTGGGAATTAATTTGAAATACTAAATTTAAAACTGACCTTTTTACTGAGATTTGAGATAACACATGATTAATAAGGTACCGTTTTATACGAGCGCTGTGGAGGTGCTAATCCTTCCCCGCACGTAACTGAGTCCTGAACTCGCTTCTTTGATTTCTCTGGTTTAAAACGCGAACTTGAAATTGGTTTTAAAGAAATGTTTTAATTGATTTTAAAAAAAATTTACAAAACCGGTTTTAATAGGTGGCCGATCACACCTAGCCAAAAAAGATTGGTTGCGACTCCATATCTTTTTCGAGGTCATTTTCAAATCCTCATTTTATTTTAAGAGGAATTAAGTCGACTTTTCCTCTATTTTTTTCAATGTCACGGTTAACGAAATATAAAGTATCGCGATGAGACTTGTTATTTTTAGGGTTGAGACAGCTTGGCGACTCCACTGGGGATTATTAGAGAGTCAGGCCTAGAATTAGTCGCGTGTTATTAAAGTCTCGGTTTTGTCGGGTTTAATTGGTATTTAATTTTAATTCCCATATTTTTTTTTAAAATAAAGAGAATTTTGAAAATAATAAAATGTTTTTAAATATGTCCATATTCATGTGCATACATATTATTATTGTTCTCTGGTTATTTTGGTGTATTTATTCTTTTTTAATTAATACTTTACATTGTTTAGTCTTATCGGGGTATTTAGAATCATGGTTGTAGAATAGGTGGTGAAAGGTTTGTTGTTCCTCCTCACACACATTGCACTCGCATTTGCCTATCATGAGCCCTATACCTGGGTTCCGTCCCTTTAAGTGAAAGTAAAGTAGCTACACTCTCGTGATTAACAATCCGCATGGGTTAGCAAAATACTTCCGGAGTATAAATTACCTAAGCTCTTGTGATTAACAATCCGCATGGGCTAGGGAAATATATTCTAACTAATTGAACCCGCTTTTATCGGGGTGCCTTACTAGCCTTCATAGGCGATAGTGAGGAACAATTCAGAGCCTTTTAGAGCTTCATTCACCCACATATAGTGAACCATAGAGCCAACATAGGCGAAGCTCTGCCGAATTTTGATAGAATTACCGAATTTAGGAACACATGGAGAATTCTAACCTTTTATTACCTGTTTTACATCCCGAATAAATTTTGCAAGTCAGGCAGTGATGAATGCACATCGTTTTTGTCGCAACCTAAAAAATAATGAGTCTCATCGCAAGACTTTATTATTCGTTAAGCGTGACTTTAAAAAAAATCGAGGAAAAGTCGACTTAATTCCTCTAGAAAAATGAAGGTTTTTGAAAAAGACATGGAGTCGCCACCAATCTTTTTTAGCTAGGTGTGATCGGCCACCTATTAAAACAAGTTTTATAAAATATTTTAAAAATTGATTAAAACATTTTAAAAACCAATTTCAAGCCTGCGTTTTAAACTAGAGAAATCGAAGAAGCGGGTTCGGGAGTCGTTTACGTGCGGGGAAGGATTAGCACCCCCACAATGCTCGTATAAATCGGTACCTTATTAATCGTGTGTTATCTCAAATCTCGGTGTAAAGTTGGTTTTAAATTTAGTATTTCAAGTTAATTCCCAATTTAAAGAAAAATAATTCCATTTTTAATTAAAAATGATCCGGAATTCATAAATTCAAAATTTTCCTATATTCCCCAACAAACGTGGCAAAATATAGAAATTTTTATTATTTTGGAAAACTTTCCGAATCATTCTCGTTTTTTGAAAGAAAGATATTCCTTTATTAATGATAATTGATGATATTCCCTCCAGCAAACCCGGTAGAGAACTCATGAATTATTTTAACTCGGGAATTTCTTTATTTTTTATTGAAAAATCATTATCCTTTTGAAAACATTTTAAAAGATATGAATATGTATATGCATGACATAAATAAAATGACATAGCAAAATGTAAATAATATAATGCATCCTAAATGATATGATATAATTTAAATGCCTTAGCATATTCTAAATGAAATGAAATGTCCTAAGTCATATGATATATTCTAAATGAAATGACCTAGGTGACATAATATATTCTATATGAAATATAATATCCTAAGTCATATGATATATTCTAAATGAAATGAAATGACCTAGATGACATAATATATTCTATATGAAATATAATATCCTAAGCCATATGATATATTCTAAATGAAATGAAATAACCTAGGTGACATAATATATTCTATATGAAATAAAATAACCTAGGTAACATAATATATTCTATATGAAATGACATAATTTAAATGACATGGCAAATATGAATGATATGGCATATAACTTAAATGACATGGATTATAAAATAATGCTATCATATAATATGCATGGAAATAAAAATAAAATAATAATGCATGAACATAGTATATGCTAAATAATATAAAAATAACTAAATAAAAAGCATAGGATATCATGAAATATTCAAAACCATATAATAAATCAAATAACATGAAAAAAAATATAAATCAAAATAATAACAATATCATAGGAATTGTTATAGCAAGAATCACATATTATATAAAATGCATGAATATGAAAAATGCAATGCATGAAATATATTTTTTCCTTTAATTAAGGAAATCCGTATATCTAAAAAGATATCCGGCTACCTTAAGAAAACATGTCAAATTAAATATTCTAAAAACAAAATACTTTGTGATTGTTTGAAAACAATTTTGAAAAGCTTGAATTAAAAGTAAAAAAACTGGGCTAAATCTTTTTTTTTTTAAATGGCTCTAATTTCCTAAGTTTAAAAATCCGAACTTGACTACCCTTAACCTGAGACTTGAAAAACCATTTTTAGAGTTTAAAAAGGCTTAGAAACTACCCTAAGTCAGTAGATAAGCCTCCTAATCAGCCCACTCTAAGTAACTTAACCAAAACAGAAAAATGATTTTTTTTTTTTTTAAATTCAATTCTGACTCCACTGTCCAGTTTTAAGCCACGATTTTTTACCCTATTTTTAAAAATTAAAAAAATTCTGAAAAAAAATACTGGAGATTCAGAACATGTAAAAATACATAGGAAAAATCGGCTTAATTTTCTGATTAAAGATGAATTCCCAAAAAAATAAAAAATGTACGAGTACTGGGTGAAAAAATTGTTTTGTCAAAACACATTTTTGCCTTTGATAAAATCATTTAAAAATCAAAGTAAAATATTTAAAACTCACAAAATGGCTCACAAAAAGTAGCTAGGACCTTTTGAAAGTTAGATAAAAATGGGCTAAGTAAAAAAAAAATCACAAAGGTAGAATAATCAATTTGACAAAACTTAATTTTCCACAAGTGTGCTCAAGAGAGCATGATTTTGGCCTAAGTCATTATTCAAGTGGCATGACATGAGATGCATGAACATACAGCCAATTAAATGCATGAAATGCATGATTTGAAACCTAAATGATGTGGCAAATGAATGACATGGCATATAAATGACTCGGCATAAGAATGAATGTCATGTGAATGAAATCGACATGGCAAACAAAATGACATGGCATAAGAATGGATTTCATGTGAACAAAATGACATGGCATATGAATGACATGGCATGAACACGAATGTCATGTGAATGAAATTGTCATGACATGCAAAAATGACATGGCATATGAATGACATGATAATATGGATGACATGGCAATATGAATGACATGGCATAATCAACAAAATGGCACCACCACAAAATATTCATAATCACATCATGATCACATGCACACATCATTATTTGAAATGAATTATTCATGTGAGGAATCACATAAATAGAATATATCGAAAAATATTATCGTGCTTCCCGGTAAACCCGGCAAAGCTTGGAAAATAATTCTTTCATATGGTATTTACATGATTCTGAGTAAAACGAAAACTATACGTTTCGATTCTATAAACACGTGCGTTGAATAATTCCCTAACCTCCCCAGCAAACCCGGCAAAGATCGAGAACTAATTCTCGCCAAATGTTTAATAAAACGAAAAGTACGTTTTTATGACAAATTAAGTAAAAACATTTTAAAAATGCAATGCATGGAGATGTATTTCTTCCTTAAAGTAAGGACATCCGCATACCTAAAAATGTATTCGACTACCTTAGAAAGATACTTAAATCGGATTTAGCAAAAACGAACCCGAAGGTTTTTAAAAAAAAAAAAAATACACAATGCCCAAAGGATTTGAAGAATTGTAACCCGGAGGTTTTGAAAACAAATGCCCGAAGGTCTTAAAAAAAGTTTTTACTTCGAAAAATAGTCTTGAAAAATTGTTTTTGGATTTTTAAAATATTTCCGGGAAAATAAAGGATGGTTAGGAATTTTGAGTCCGTAATCACATAATCCGAAAACATTGATATGCCCCGGTATATCATGAGAATAAAAACAAACTTGGTGGTGAACTATTAATTAATCCAAACTAATAATCCCCGGGGGGTGGTAAAATAAACTGTTTTCAAGAAATGATAACATAGACATCAATAGACCATATCCAAGGCATGCAGCATTAGGCATTTCATCAAACACTAAATATGCATATCACAATAAATCATATCTAAAGCAAGCACAATAAATATAAGAGAAATGAAAGAAAGATTACCTCAAATGACTCCTTAAATTACCACCATCGCATATTTGAATATTGGCGACAGTTAAAGAATAAATCCATTTTAAAAAAAAAAAACCATGCATAATAGACACATCTCACCCTAGGACGTGCCTCTCAAACTTCGGCCATCCTTAATGTTGTTGAATTCTGCTGCTGTACACGAAGATGCAGTGTCTTCATGCCTCCGATGATTAGATAAACGACATTCGAGTTGAGAGTACCGCCCAAAATATGATGCAGAGTTCGAATTTCAGTAACCAACTTCTTTGAACCACTTATGCAACCAGCAGGAACATCATTGTGGCCCCCAAAGAATTTTGTTGCAGAGTGCAAAACAAGATCAGTACCAAGGGCCAGGGCCTTCTGGGTAAGAGGTGTAGCAAAGGTACCATCAATGCAGACAAGTGCTCCTTTGCTGCGACACAACTTTGAAACTCTTTCTATGTCAACACATTTGAGGAAAGGATTTGTTGAAGACTCACTAAAGAAAAGAGAAACTTTGTTCTTGTTGAGTGCAGATTCGGGTGGCGCTTGATTAGGAGCAACATGGGATATAGTCCGTCTACGCCAAAGCTTGCTTTGATCTCCCCTCTTTGACAACTTCCCAATCCTATCTTTCATTTCCTTTATCTCCCGCATAATGTTCTTCAGTGTCATCTTTTATAATCATACCAAATCCAATTTCTCAATATTCAACTGAATTATCAACCGGTTCAAACTCTTCTTTGTTCTGTTCATGCTGTATTTTGGTTCTTAGTCTTATAATCCTGTTCTCCTCCATTGTCTTCCGGAGCTTCTCACTCATAATACCAAAAGATTCTTCAAGTGCACTTTTTAGCCTTTGCTCTTTAGCGACCTTGTTCTTGTACAAAATAAGTTGCTGGTTGTCCTCACTCATTTGCCTGATTTGCTTAACAACCATTTCCTGATAGGATCTCATCTCAAATTTGAGCCTAGCTCTGCCTTGAGAATGCTGGTTGAAGCTGTCCAGGTCTTCCTTCATAGCCATGTAACCATAAAGTTGGCGCTTCCCACCTAGATTAAATAAGACCCGATGGCATTCCCAAGCCTCTCTATCTGTTCCTTGCTCAGCAAAATGCTTATGAAAATGCTCAGCTTCTAAATAACCCCTTGCTGTGCTCTCAAAAGTCAGAACACTCATCCCACGACGCCCCTGCGGACCATATGAGTGGCGAACCTTCACAGCGCCATATGAGCTGAAATAGTCAAGAAGCTCTGATTATTCTCATCTTGTTCAAGCCTTGTGTTCATTATTATGACCATAGGTGGCCAGACTATTTCATAATCTTTTTCTTCATCTTTTAAACCCCTCCATTTCCCAAAAGCTTCACCTGCAGGAATAACTAAAGTACCCCTTCTACGCAACTCCTCATTCAAGAGCTCATCAAGTTCTCGATGGAGTTTCACCCTTTTTGCTCCTTTTGTTTATGCATGTGTCACTAGAGGCTGAAGGCCTCGATACCAGTCAATGGCACCAAGACCACTTTGGCATGCTGGGCAGTGCCACTGCCTTGCTGGGTCATTGATCTCCTCAATGCTCAAGCTATCTAAACTCTCAAAAAGTTTCTTAAACCATCTATTTTTCTTTCTTGTCTAATGGCTCTTTTGACTTGAATATGAATCAAAGTCATCGGTCAGAAGTTCATAATCAGAATCATCGACAGCATTATCATCTGAGTCATCCTCAACATCATCAACAATATCACTGTCCTTTTCAACCTCAGTGTTAACATTGTCTTTCTCGTAACCATCTTGCAAACCCTTGGATAGATTGGAACCAGCTTTGGATTGCCAATTCCATCCATGCTCAAGAGATGGACGAATGAGGAGATGTGGAGGCACATGGATGTTCTCGAAACTCGTGTTGAATGTTTGGGGCCTTGTATTTCCTCTGCCAGTTGCCATTCTAGAATCAATATTATGCGTAGCCCAAGCATTACCAGAGGCTCTTCTTGATCCAGCATTACCTCGCATGCCTCCCCATGGTTTAGGATTGGAATTTTGAGGACCCTAAGGTCTTGCAGCACTACTTCCAGCTTTATTCTTAGACTTCCTCTGAATAACCTCCCACTCGCCAGCATCTTGTGCAGAATCCAGGTTCATATCTGCTACACCTTGACTTAGCTGCTTAACCTTGGGGCAAGAGACTCCAGATACGTCTTTCCCCTTGGATGATTGGTTGTTAATACCACCAGCAACAAGAGGGTTTCCTTGAACTCATACTCCAATACAATCCTGTTCTCTGTTGCTCGGACTCGTCTTCTTCGATGCCACACCGATGTCGACACTGACACAGGTATGGGATCAGTGTCAGATCGTCGAACACGACCCTGTTTTGGCTGGCTGTAGCTGGAGAAAGAAGAGAAAAAGAAGCAGAAGAAGAAAAGGCAATGCAGGTTCTGGAAAAGAAGAAGATGCAGCAGAGGCTGCACCAAAAAGAAAAACAAAAAACCTAAAAAAAGCTAGGGCATCATCAAGATTTATTTTAATGATGTGTTGGCCTTGAAATGTATGTTAACTAGAATGCTCTCTCTTTTTTAACTTTTTCATTTTTTCCCCCTGTAGCCGCCAACTCTTTTTCCTAACATATCCGGCCCCCCTATTTTTCTTTAACCGAGCCCCTTTTATAACCAATTCCTAACCTAAAAATATGTAATGTCTAAATTACCCCCTCTTTTACTTTTTCAAGTCTTTTTTTTTTATTCTTCAAATATTTTCAATTAAAAAAAATTATTTTAAAAATCTAATAAAGCTCAAGATTAAATTTTTTCACCTCGGGTTTAAATTGAATTTTAAAATTGGTAATTTTACGGTCCGATTTTATTTGAACGATTAAAGCTAAAAAGGATATATATAATTTAGAACATTTTAAAAATCTAAAATCTCGATCGTGACTTTTACAAAAATATTAAACCCGAGAGGGGGACAAATCAAAATTGGTTTTAAAAGGCCCAAACAAAATTAGGTGTCTACCGTTTTGCCCACAATAGATTCAAAAATCCGTCCACAAAGGTGTTGTAATGCCAAATTTTCATTGGGTCATTTGTTGTATTATTTTGTTACTATTTGATTTCTTCACCTTTACTGACTTGTTTCTTTTTCATGCAATTTTTTTTGTGTCATCATAATGCATAGGGAAAATTATTAGTCTCGGGATAATCTTTAACCGAAAAGGCTTTCATGGAAGGTCAGGTTAGTTTGATAGTGGAAGAGCATGCAGGGGTGCGGCAGTGTTTGGAGTGATCAGTGAAGAGATGGGGATTGTTTAAAGGAGGGATATATATCAGTATTGCCAGAATGGGTAGATTTAGTTTACCGGCAAAATGATCTCCGAGGGTTGATAGATATTTGGAGTCAATGGGATATGTCAGAAAAGAGGATTTTCACTCAGATATATGGAGACATAGCATTGTTGATTTCGGTTAGGATTAACGAGTTGATTCGGGCTATAGTAAATTTTTGGAATCCTGCTTACCGATGCTTCACCTTCAACAAGGAAGACATGATACCGACCACAAAGGAATATTCGGTTTTGTTACATATTGAGGATGTTATCCCTGATCGGATTTATTTAAAGGATACAAAGACATTAGGGTTTAAGAAGAAATTAGCTAGGATTGTGGGAATGGATAGCAAATGGGTCGATGCTCATGTGGTTAAGAAAGGGAAAAGTGAGTGTATTCTTTGGGATGCTCTCCAATCTTTGATTCGAAGTCACCCAAATAGAGAGATTGCTAGGGATATTTTTACCTTAGCCATATATGGTTTGGTTATTTTCCCAGGGATACTAGGACGTGTCGAGTTGGCCATAGTTGACCTTTTTGAGAAGTTAAGACATAAGATAGATCCGTCTCTAGCCATCCCAGCAGAAACTATTCGATCTTTGAACTTTTGTAAAAGGGAAGGAAAAGAAAGATTCAAGGGATGTATGCAGCTTCTTTATGTTTGGATTCAGAGCTATTTTGGAGAAGGGATGATGCCTCTTTCAAACCATACTTGAAAACCCTAGTACCGATCAGTGAATTCCTTAAAATAGACTGGCCCGAAGACAGAAATGAAGAGCAATGGATCAACCTGTTCCGAAATCTTAAAGGTGAAATGATAACTTGGAGAGCTCCAAGGATGATTCCTATGCCGATATTGTACAAATGCGGAGACAAGTCAAGGGTTCCATTACTCGAGATTTGGGGAGTCATGAGCTACACACCTCTATTGGTGCAAAGACAGGTTGAATCTCAGCAGTTCACACCCGCGACTCATGGACTAGGTCTATTAGAGTTCACCTATGGAGAAGAGGGTTACTCAGAAAGGTGCGGGGAATAATTGAAGCATGGAAAAAGACCCGTCGGATAAAGGTATCCAGATATATCGACATTGTCACACCTAACTACCTAGTATGGAGAGAAATGAGGGTTAATGAAAGATTGTTTGCATCTAATGGGGAAGAAGTTCAAGTCATGAGTTCACCACCAAAAGAGGCGCCATCAGAGCTAGAAATTGCAATGTCGGAATTTGGAAAAGAAAAAGCCCAAATGAGCAAACAGATTGCCCGACTTTAAGAAGAGCTTGAGGACTTGAAAAATAAGGAATCAGCCCAGGAAAAAGAAATGGAAAGGATTAAGAGAGAAAGAGACACTGATGCACCCAAAAGAGTGTATCTTATTTAACCTTGCACTAAAAAGATCAATTGTAAGTATAATGATTAGCAAGGGTCGAGTCCTCAGGGATTGGGTTTTAATCTATGAGTTATTAGTTTATAACTTACGTTCAAAGAAAACAATAAAAGAAAAGGGGTTTTTGAAGCCAGATTTAAACTAAAGTAAATAATAAGAATAAGATGCAAAGCGGTATAACCAGCCAATAAAAATATATATACTAAATTAGGCGGTATAACCAGCCAATAAAAATATATATACTAAATTAGGCGGTATAACCAGCCAATAAAAATAAAACAAAGTTAATATACAAATTAGGCGGTATAACCAGCCAATAAAAATAAATATACTTTTAAAAATAAGCAAACTAGAAATGTATTTGCTAGTAAGTAAGAATAATCAAATATGAAAAATATGGTTAAGGTTTCATTCTCCACCACTAGACATCATTAAGAATCAATTTCAGATCTATCAATATCAACCAACTATCAAAGTTAACAACCGTAGATAACAACAAGCTCTGTTATCCCAATCTTTCCTTAGTTTGTCGTTAAATAGAACAAGCTCTCTATTTAATCTCTAACCATCAAACAACCTAGAATAAGCTCTCTAGATTCAATTTAATGGCAGCTTTATGATGAGAAAGATAGGTTGATCTAAGCAACAAACACATAAGCTCGGATTGTTCAACTTAGGTTATGTTCCACTTTGCAATTATTGAAAACTTGACCATAATCATTAATCACAAATTGCCACTTATGAATAGGAAATTAAGACAATTACACGGATCAAGACTCCTAAACTAGCAATAGATAATTATCAAGATCTATCTAGTTGTACACCTAAACAAATCAAGACAACATCATGAACAATTCTTGTAGAAGAACATAAGCAACTTTGATAGAAAATTAATGATAGATAGAATCTGAAAATCAATCACAAAACATGTCTAGGGCTTTGAAATCACCCTTAACCAAATAGAAGTTTAGCCTAGCATAGGCATTATAAACATAAAATTAAATAGAATCTAAGAAGAAAATAAAAGAAAGAAAGAAGAAGAAGAAGAATATTAATTATCCAACCTCTTGCTCTTTCTAAAGAAAAAGAAAACTAGAGAAAAGAAAGAAGAAGAAAACTTAGAGAATTTTATTACAATGGCTAATATCCCACCTATCTACAATGTGATCCTCTACAATCATCCAAGGCCCTCTATTTATACACATTTTGGAGGGCTAAATGACAAGAGACAAGCTTTACAAATTTCAAAGGTAGGTATAATAGGTGGGTGCATTTTTCTAACAATTTTCGTCATATTGTATGACCATTTTGATCAGCCAACTTGATGGTCGATTTTGTCAATCTTGGAGGCCTGATCTGATCACATGGTCTTCTATAAAAATGTTCCCCTATGAGTTACTGATTCATAGCCGTTCGAATCAGCTCATTTGCTGATGTGGAGAAGAAGATATGGGCAAAATACGAAAACAGGTCAGCACAGACGTCATTGCACATCAGCCAACTTGATGGTCGATTTCTTCAATATTGGAGGCTTTATCTGATCACATGGTCTTCTAGACAAATGTTCCCCTATCAGTTAGTGATCCATAGCCGTTGGAATCAGCTCATTTTCTGATGTGTATCGGACGATATGGTCAAAATGCAAAAACTGCTCAGGACAGACGTCATTGCACATCAGCCAACTTGATGGTTGATTTCGCTAGGGAAAACGACTCCGTTTCAAGAAGTGTAAAACATGAAAAAGATAGATATGCCTCTTAAATTTGCACGGTTACAATTTCAGCCTTATTGCTTCAGTGAAACTCCAGATATAGCTGATATGGCAAAAGGTGTCGGAACTGGAACTGAACTGGATTTGCCCTTAATTCTAGTAATCTGAAATGACTCAAAGAAACTTGTGAAAAACACCAAATTACATAAAAATATAAAAGATTATAAACACAATTAGACTAAACAATAATAACTCGTATTTGACACAAAACAATAATAAAACATAACTAAAAACTATATAATTATACGAGTTATCACACCCCCACACTTAGATTGTTGCTAGTCCCTAGCAACGACTCAATAAAAATAAAATAAGAAAATCTAATCTAATCCATTTTCGTAGGAAATCACGGTGGCACTTAGCATGTGACACAAGCCTTTAAACCCCTAGGTGTCCCTAGTGGACGAGTTTAGTCTCGTGAGGGTTTACTAGAACGATACCCACAAACATTGAAAAACTAAAATATAAATAAACTACATATACTGAAAATATTTACTCATATTCCTTTCAATATAAATTAGAGACAATCTTTGAACAAGTCTTATAAACTAATCAATAGCTTAAAGAATTTCACAAAAAATCATGCTTGAATGTAAATTGTTTGAGTTAAGCCAATATTAACATAACATATTTCAATCAAAATAGTGCACATTCAAACTTAATCTCAACTTCTCACATGGGATACTCTCATGATTTTCACTCTTTAAAGTAGTGGTAAAGTGTTTACACTCAATCAATCTCATGAAAATAGTTCTACCATATACTTGCTTGTCTACCTATTCTCCACTAAAAGATCATGCAACTTCATAAATGAAGAGGTCTTTAATCAAGGTTGTAATGGGGCCAAGAGGTAATAATGTGGTTAAAGAATAAAAAGGAAAAGATATCACAAACATTCCAAAGACTTCATAGAATTTAGAGACAAAATAAGATTTTGCAAATAAAACTTTCTCAATATTCTTTAGAAGTACATAATCACATAGGCTGAATATTTCATGTTGAGCCTTTACTTCATTCTAACCAACTTTCGAACATCTTTTTCTTTTCTTTAACTAGAAGTTCAAGAGATTATTCAAAAATTGTTTTTTTTTTTTCACATGGGAATGTATTTGGCAATATTGCCTCTATTTTTCTCTTGACTTTTGCCTTTCTCCTCCCCCACACTTATCTTTTGTTCTAACCCAAATTTTCAAAAAGTATCCCTTGTTTTTGCAATATGTCTCAAACATTCTAGTCCATCTTTAGAACAAGGGTAAAGATATAAATGTGTTTAGGCTAGGTGTAAGATGTGGTTACCAAATAAATAGCTTATTCACTGTAGGCTCAAATTGGTTCACTAGAGGGATGTTCTCTTGGAACATCAATAAGGGATGGCTGTTTGGCCCTAGTTAAAAAGTCCTAATGCCTCTATCATATTCATGTTGTTACATGCATCAATATAGTCTCAAATGGTTTAAAGCAAGTTCTAGAGAATCATGTAATCATAAGAGCACTCAAGAAAGAAATTAGATTGATTTGTATAATGCATCAATCATTATAGGCTCAAAAACTCACAAGAATGATTATACAAGTCAGATTAAGTCTAAACATGCTTCTTTCTCAATCAACATATCATATTAACATTGGCTCATAAAAATTAGTATCAAGCTTAATTCTCATGAAAATCTTCTCACTAGTAACCAGTTTAGACCTATGCAATTCATATCTCATCATTGTATTAAAAAGGAACTAAAACACACTAAAAATAATAATAATAAAGACTCAAAAAAAAATAGTAGACAAAAATAAAAGAAATCCTAAATCATTCCCCCCACACTTAATTCTTACATTGTCCTCAATGTAAGTCTATTAACCCAAATGAAAGAATCATGTGTAAGAGAAAAGAACTAATAACATAAGAATAGAAATAACTAAGACTCAAAACAAAAGAAACTCATGCAACCTAAATAATCCTAAAATACTAAACAAAAATTAACAAGTAAACATAAAAAATAAAAATAAAAACAATAAAAATAAAAATAATAAAAGAAAAGAAAAAGGAAAAGAAAGAGAAAGAGAAAGAGAAAGCAAATCTGAATATGGAAGGTTGGCAATTTCTTCTTTAATTGGGTTGCCTTCCCAATTAACACTTGAGTTAGTGTTTTGAACCTAACCAACACCCCTTCTTGGCTTTTTAGGCTTGTCAGGCTCATACATGAAATTTTCCAAATTTATGCGTTTGAGAGGAAGCTTTCTTTGCACAACAGTGGATGCATTCTCCATTACAAGAATTATTCCATCATCCTTTGTGGTGCATATCTCATCGAGGAATGGAGCATATTTTGGTACTTGTTGAATGACATCCACAAACAAACTGTTTAAGGTTTCCAGCGTGTCTTGTTCATGTTCATCCTCCTTGAACTTTGCGAATCTACTAGGAAAAGGTGGAGAAGAAACATTAGTAAAAATTGGAATCTCAAACGTTACCTCAGGTGCCGAAATACTCTTATTTGGATCATTGGTTTCATTATCCTCAAGAATAGAATTCATCTCTAATTTTGTCTCATCCTCATCTTGTTCCTCATTCCTCAAGGTCACAATAGTAGCATTCTCCTTTGGGTTAATCATCGTTTGGGTAGGGAGTTCTTCAGATCTTTTTGCTACCCATACCACCATACTACTAGCCAATAGGCTCATTTGCCTTTCCAAACTCTGGATACTTGCCCTTGTTTCCTGTTGAAATTGCAAAGTATCAGTAACAAGAGAATAGACAAGATCTTCTAAAGAAGTACCTGAGTTTTGAGTCATATGTGGTGGTTGAAAAAGATCTGGTTCTTGGGACCATGATTGATTGAAGCTAGATGGATGAGTGTAATTGGCATAAGGATCTACTTCTTGGTAATTTTTCGAGTAGCCATAATTAGTATGATCCCACCATCCCTCATGGTAAGTGTTTGAGTAATGATCATACTGTTGGTCTTGGAACCCTTGATGGCCTTGACATCCTCCCGTGGCCAATTGTTGAACTGGGGAGGTGAGATTGGCTTGTTGATTCTCCATGTTCATGTATGCCACCAACTCTTCAAGTGTTAGATTGCTCAATTCCATTGTTTTTTTTTTTTTTTTTTTTTTAAATTTGAAAAGAAAAACTTGTATGTACAAGAAAATAAAACTAATTAGAACTGAAAATAAGAATAAACCAAGTAACAAATAAACTAAAGAAAGCAATCCCCGGCAACGGCGCCAAAAATTTGATGCACCCAAAAGAGTGTATCTTATTTAACCTTGCACTAAAAAGATCAATTGTAAGTATAATGATTAGCAAGGGTCGAGTCCTCAGGGATTGGGTTTTAATCTATGAGTTATTAGTTTATAACTTACGTTCAAAGAAAACAATAAAAGAAAAGGGGTTTTTGAAGCCAGATTTAAACTAAAGTAAATAATAAGAATAAGATGCAAAGCGGTATAACCAGCCAATAAAAATATATATACTAAATTAGGCGGTATAACCAGCCAATAAAAATATATATACTAAATTAGGCGGTATAACCAGCCAATAAAAATAAAACAAAGTTAATATACAAATTAGGCGGTATAACCAGCCAATAAAAATAAATATACTTTTAAAAATAAGCAAACTAGAAATGTATTTGCTAGTAAGTAAGAATAATCAAATATGAAAAATATGGTTAAGGTTTCATTCTCCACCACTAGACATCATTAAGAATCAATTTCAGATCTATCAATATCAACCAACTATCAAAGTTAACAACCGTAGATAACAACAAGCTCTGTTATCCCAATCTTTCCTTAGTTTGTCGTTAAATAGAACAAGCTCTCTATTTAATCTCTAACCATCAAACAACCTAGAATAAGCTCTCTAGATTCAATTTAATGGCAGCTTTATGATGAGAAAGATAGGTTGATCTAAGCAACAAACACATAAGCTCGGATTGTTCAACTTAGGTTATGTTCCACTTTGCAATTATTGAAAACTTGACCATAATCATTAATCATAAATTGCCACTTATGAATAGGAAATCAAGACAATTACACGGATCAAGACTCCTAAACTAGCAATAGATAATTATCAAGATCTATCTAGTTGTACACCTAAACAAATCAAGACAACATCATGAACAATTCTTGTAGAAGAACATAAGCAACTTTGATAGAAAATTAATGATAGATAGAATCTGAAAATCAATCACAAAACATGTCTAGGGCTTTGAAATCACCCTTAACCAAATAGAAGTTTAGCCTAGCATAGGCATTATAAACATAAAATTAAATAGAATCTAAGAAGAAAATAAAAGAAAGAAAGAAGAAGAAGAAGAATATTAATTATCCAACCTCTTGCTCTTTCTAAAGAAAAAGAAAACTAGAGAAAAGAAAGAAGAAGAAAACTTAGAGAATTTTATTACAATGGCTAATATCCCACCTATCTACAATGTGATCCTCTACAATCATCCAAGGCCCTCTATTTATACACATTTTGGAGGGCTAAATGACAAGAGACAAGCTTTACAAATTTCAAAGGTAGGTATAATAGGTGGGTGCATTTTTCTAACAATTTTCGTCATATTGTATGACCATTTTGATCAGCCAACTTGATGGTCGATTTTGTCAATCTTGGAGGCCTGATCTGATCACATTGTCTTCTATAAAAATGTTCCCCTATGAGTTACTGATTCATAGCCGTTGGAATCAGCTCATTTTCGGATGTGGAGAAGAAGATATGGGCAAAATACGAAAACAGGTCAGCACAGACGTCATTGCACATCAGCCAACTTGATGGTCGATTTCTTCAATATTGGAGGCTTTATCTGATCACATGGTCTTCTAGACAAATGTTCCCCTATCAGTTAGTGATCCATAGCCATTGGAATAAGCTCATTTGCTGATGTGTATCGGACGATATGGTCAAAATGCGAAAACTGCTCAGGACAGACGTCATTGCACATCAGCCAACTTGATGGTTGATTTCGCTAGGGAAAACGACTCCGTTTCAAGAAGTGTAAAACATGAAAAAGATAGATATGCCTCTTAAATTTGCACGGTTACAATTTCAGCCTTATTGCTTCAGTGAAACTCCAGATATAGCTGATATGGCAAAAGGTGTCGGAACTGGAACTGAACTGGATTTGCCCTTAATTCTAGTAATCTGAAATGACTCAAAGAAACTTGTGAAAAACACCAAATTACATAAAAATATAAAAGATTATAAACACAATTAGACTAAACAATAATAACTCGTATTTGACACAAAACAATAATAAAACATAACTAAAAACTATATAATTATACGAGTTATCAGACACTGCCAAGGGCAATCTTCAGGAATTACATTTGAAAAACAAAAGGTATCTTTTCGAGCTCAGATTTGAAGGAACTCTTAAGACATTCGGGGAATGGGAGCAAGAGGTCAAAAACCTCAAGAAAGAGAGTAACTATTAAAAAGAGAGAGTGAAGCATGAAGAAGCCTGAGCCAATCAACTTGAGAAGCAAGCTAAGGAAAGTTTACACAGTGATGTTTCTACTGACATGTCAAGGGGCCATGAACAAGTAAGGGTCAGATTGAAGAGCAAGGCAATCAAAAGGAGACTGTGAAAGAAAGTCCAAGATCCGAGGGAGTTACTACAGGACTAATATTTTGTAACAGCACTTTGAAAAGCAAATTATGGACTTGTCTTAGGCAGTGATCTTTTTTTTTTTATCTTTGATGTATTTAGTTCCAGGAAATCAATGAAAGACTGTTCGGTTGGAATTATCCCTGGGCCAATACTTTCAAATCCATTCATATTTTTATATATTTTGTTTGTTCATTCGTACATTTATTCATAAGTATAATCATTCATTTTTTTTTTATGATTATTCATTCATATTCATATACTTAACCACTTATTTATTCATTTTACTTGTTCATTCATTCATATTCATATGCTTATCCTCTTATTTATTCATTTAACTTGTTCATTTATTCTTTCATATTCATATACTTAGTCATATATTTATTCATTTTATTTGTTCATTCATTCACATTTAGTCATTCATTCATTTTTAATAAAATATAAAAAATGTGTCAATAAATTTTAATCCATGGTTTTTAAAACTAAAGGTAAAATCAGACGCAGTCTAGAAGAAACGGATTTTCGACACCGCTACAACACTAGATCTCAAGCTAGGATCATGGAGAATGTTCACCTTGTTCGTATAGAGAAGATGGAACGGGTTCAAAGGGAATTACAGGAACAGCTGGTTATGTCTCAAGAGGAATCAAGGGAACAAATGGCTAAACTCATGGAAATGATGAACACCATGATGAGACAGAAAGGGCCGGGGGAGAATTCGATCACAGGAAAAAGGGTGGTAAATGAAGAAGATCAACCTAAAATCGTGCAACAAAAGGGCCAAGCATTCCAGCATGTGGGAAATGAGCTGCCAACTGGGGTAGCTTCCTATGTTTATATCCAACCAACGGCTAAAGCACAGAATTATGCTCCTGGAAAAGGTAATATTGGGGCTGACCCAAGTGATGTTATTGATGTTCCGGACTTTGAGGAACTGGCTGAGAAAGAAAAGACAAGGTTGGTTGAGCTGAAAAAGATAGAAACTACAAAATCCCAGAAGAAGTATCAGTTGCTGGAAGAGAGATTAAGAGCAATAGAGGGGGCAGAGTTATTTGGTAGTTTGGATGCCAAAGAAATGATCTTGGTACATGGCTTGGTGAATCCTCCCTAGTTTAAAGTACCTGATTTTGACAAATACGACGGAACAACCAACCCGTCAGCTCACCTGACTATGTACTGTCGGAAGATAACCGGACATGATGAAGTTGAAAAATTTCTTATCCACTGTTTTTAGGATAGCTTGAGAGGGTCTGCAACTCGGTGGTATAACTAGCTTACCCGTACTAAGATCCGTTCCTGGATGGATCTAGCCAGAGCTTTCATGGAACAATACAAACATGTGAAGGACATGGTGCCTGACCGTCTAACTCTGCAAAACATGGAAAAAAAAGCTACGGAAAGCTTCAAAGAATATTCTCAGAGATGAAGAGACCTGGCCACACAAGTACAACCTCCTTTGACCAACAAGGAAACTGCAGTGCTTTTCATCAATACCTTGAAAGCATCGTATTATGATAAATTGATGGGGAATGCCACCAAAGAATTTGCAGATATAGTGATATCCGGAGAGATGATAGAGTCTGCCTTTAAGAATGGGAAAATAGAACAGGGTGAGTCTGCTATTCTGAATAAGGTATTCCCTGCTAAGAAGAAAGAGGAAACCCATGCAGTTAGCCTCATCCAATATCCCTATACACCTACTACTCCATATACACCTCCCAGGCCATATATTCCTTCTACATCCTATGCACCCCCTACACCCTACACACCTTACCCTGGGTATAGTCCTTACTACCCCAATGTGAACCACCTTACACAAAATCCATTCCCTTATACCAATATACCACAACAGCTATTTCCAACTGGCATATCCCCACAGATAAGTCTTCCTCAAAACACTATGCCAAACACGCAGGGTACCGTGCGCAACGACCAACGTTAACCAAGGAACGATCAAAAACCCCAATTTGATCTGATTCCTACCACTTATGGTGAACTATATCCCAAATTGTTGCATGGTCAACTTGTCGCACCCGTATACCTTAAACCTCTAACACCGCCATACCCAAGGTGGTACAACGCAAATGCTAACTGCGCATATCACACGGGGATTTAGGGATATTCGACTGAGGATTGCACTGCCTTCAAAAAGAAATTCCAAAGTTTAATCAATATCAGAGTTGTGAAATTTGGGTCAAAGAATGGGCCAGATGTAGCGGGAAACTTATTGCCCGATCATGCTGAGAATCGGGTAAATGCAGTATTGACAGACGAAGTCAGAAGGGTAAAAAGGTATGTCAGTGAAGTCAAGACTCCAATGATAAAAGTGTGGGTCGAAATGGTTAAAGTAGGAATGGTGGAGGATGGAGACAATTTAAAAATGGTTGCAAACAGGGTGCAAAATTGGTGCCCGTTCCATAGATGTAAAGGTCATATCATACAGGAATGCGGGGACTTTCTGGCTAAAGTCCAAAAGATGATGGATGAGGGGGAGAACCAATTTTACGAGGAAATAGAAGAGGAAGTAGAGGTTACTGAGAATGCAGCTGGCTACGGGATAGAAAGACCTTTGATCATCTATTATGATGAATCAGAGGAGAAAGTTATGCAGGTTGTTGAGGAAATTGCGCCTAAGTTAATCATAGATTTGCCTTCTTTCTTTTCATACAAGGAAAACAAAGTTGCACCGTGGAAGTATGACTGTAGCATGGTTATGCCAGGGTCTTCGAGTTAGCAAGATATCACAGGTGTGGGGCACTTAACACGAAGTGGAAGGTGTTATGCCCCTGAGGTTGTTGAACATGGATCAACGAGAAAGGATGGAGGAATGGATAAAGGAAAGAAGGCAGCTAAAGCAATCCATATTGAGATGGATTTATCAAAAGAAGTAGAGAGGGGGTCAGCCCCGGTTAACAAGATAAAAGAGCCAGTGAATGAAAAAGAGGCTTGCGAGTTTTTAAAGTTCATAAAGCATAGTGAGTATAGTATGGTTGAGCAATTTCAACGTCAAGCGGCAAGGATTTCAATCCTCTCATTGCTATTGAACTTGGATCCACACCGAAATGCCTTGTTGAGAGTTTTGAATCAAGCATATATGGCCAACAACATATCGATGGAAAAAGTAGATAGATTGGTGGGAAACATTGCAACAGACGATCACATCTATTTTAGTTATGATGAAATACCACCCAAAGGTATTGGATCAACAAAGGCTCTGCACATAACAACCACTTGCAAGGGGCACATACTACCAAGGGTGTTTTTGGATAACGGTTCTTCATTAAATGTGATGCCCTTAGCAACCCTGTCCAAATTACCAGTTGATATTTCTTATTGCTGCCAAGTTGCACGGTGGTTAGAGTTTTTGATGGAACTAGACGGGAGGTAATGGGAACTATCGAGGTCCCGGTGGAGATAGGTCCTTGTGCCTATAAGGTGAACTTCCAAGTCATGGATATTACCCCATCCTACAATTGCTTGTTAGGAAAGCCTTGGATTCATTCAGCAGGGGTTGTACCCTCATCTCTCCACCAAAAGCTTAAATTTGTGATGGAGGGACATTTGGTCACTGTATCAGGAGAAGAGGACATCATAGCCTCTGCATCTACTTGTTCCTCTTACATTGAGCCAAACAAAGATGCTTAGGAATGCTCCTTCCGGTCTTTGGAGTTTGTAAATGCAGTATTCGTCACTGAATGACGAAAAATTCCAAAATCGAAGTTGTCCAAAAATACAAGGTTGGGAGTAAGGACTACCGTGGGAAAGGGCTGTAGGGCTGAAAAAGATCTTGGAAAGTATCTTCAGGAAATGGCCCGAGCAATTGAAATGGTTGGAAAGAATGATCGGTTTGGTCTAGGGTATCTTTCAAAGGCACATGAGAGGAGGGAACAAGTTGAAAAAAACCGACAAAGGAGGATGGATTGTCTCACGGGTATGGATATTGAGTGAGAACCTATGACTTTCCCACCAATCCTTCACAGCTTTCGCTCAGCCGGATTTTTGTTTGGAGAAAAAAATTCTGATGATGTACTCATAATAATTGAGCAAGCTTTCGAGAAGTTCAATATGGGTAAGGGTCAGCAGATACAGGATATGGTGATCCGCATGACTAGGGAGGAAGGAATGGAAAGTAAGAATGCAAACTGGATGGCGTGACCTTGTCCACCAGGATATAAACTGACCAATTGGAGTATGACCGAGCTGCCCATAGTCTTTATGTCTATTCCAAACTAATACTTTAAAAACACTCTTAATTATCTTTGCCTAGAGATATTAAGAATTTTTTTTAATAGGGCTTTTGTTTAAACATTTTCATTCAATAAATAACAAGCACGATGCATTTTCTTCATATTGATGTGTCCATAATCTTTCGTTTATGCTATTTATTTTGCTTTCATTGTATATATGTTTTCCTATATTGTTTCTTCCCCACCTATTTACAGTTGTACGGATACGGAATATGAGGACCTTCCTGTCAGTAATTCTGAAATTGTTTTTGAAATACCCATTTGCACGGGTGATTTTGAGTCCAACGAGGATACTGAGGATTATGGTCTACCTCTAGATTTATTGAGAAAAATAGAACAAGAGGAGAAACAAGTACTTCCTCATAAGAAGTTATTGGAAATGATAAATCTGGGAAATGGTGAGGAGATACAAGAGGTTAAAATTGGGACTACATTGTCATCATCAATAAAGGGTGAATTGATAGTCTTGCTCCGAGAATATATAGATGTATTTGCATGGTCATTCCAAGACATGCCAGGGTTGGATCCAGATATTGTGGTTCATAAACTCCCTTTAAGGCCAGAGTGCAAGCCAATTCAGCAAAAATTGAGAAGAATGAGGTCAGACATGCTGTTAAAAATAAAAGAGGAGGTGAAGAAGCAGTTTGATGTTGGGTTCTTAAAGGTGGCAAAATATCTGGAATGGGTGCAAACATTGTTCCAGTACCAAAGAAGGATGGAAAGGTGCGGATGTGCATCGATTACCGAGATTTGAACAAGGCCAGTCCCAAAGCATATTTCCCTTTGCCCCACATTGATACTTTGGTGGATAATACGGCTAAGAGTTCCTTATTTTCTTTCGTGGATGAATTCTCGGGATATAATCAGATTAAGATGGTACCAAAAGATATGGATAAAACCACATTTGTTACAATGTGGGGAACATTCTGCTACAAGGTAATGCCATTTGGGTTGAAGAATGCTGGGGCAACATATCAGAGAGCCATGGTGACCTTGTTTAATGATATGATGCATAAAGGAATTGAGGTTTATGTTGATGATATGATTGCAAAGTCACAAGGAGAAGAAGAGCATATTGAGAATCTTAAGAAGCTCTTTGAACGATTAAGAAAGTTTCGACTCAAGCTAAACCCGACAAAATGCACTTTTGGAGTCACTTCGGGAAAATTGTTGGGTTTTGTTGTTAGCAAAAGGGGAATTGAGATTGATCCGTATAAAGTGAAGGCCATCCAGAATTTACCACCACCTCGCACTCAAAAAGAAATAAGAGGCTTTCTGGGAATATTGAATTATATTGCTTGGTTTATTTCTCAGTTAACCGACAAATGTGATCCAATAATTAAGCTACTTCGAAAACGTGATCCAGGAGAATGGGATAAAGGGTGTCAGATAGCTTTTGAAAAGGTTAAGCATTATCTATCAAACCCACCATTATTAATGCCACCTATTTCGAATAAACCAATGATACTATATTTATCAGTATTTGAGAGATCCATGGGTTGTGTCTTGGGGCAACATGATGAGACTGGGAAGAAAGAACAAGCGACCTACTCCCTCAGCAAGAAGTTTACAGATTATGAGTTGAAATATTCGTCAGTAGAAAAGTTGTGTTGTTCCTTAGCTTGGACTGCTCGGAGGCTCAAATAGTGAGTTGAAATATGAAACGTGGCTGATTGCCAAGCTAGATCCAATCAAGTACATGTTGGAAGCACCTTCTTTGTCAGGGAAGACAACAAGATGGCAAGTTTTGTTATCAGAGTACGACATTGTATATGTAAGTCAGAAAGCTATTAAGGGCAGTGTAGTGGCTGAATTTTTAGCAAGTCGGCAGTGGAAGACTATGAACTTTTGAACTTTGATTTCTCAGATGAAGACTTGATGTATGTTTCGCAAGCGGATGAGGTTCGCCCGAAGAAGAAAGTATGGAAATGTACTTTGATGGCGCATCTAATGCCATGGGGCACGAAATCGGTGCAGTGCTCATATCCCCAAAAGAAGATTATTATCCTTTCACTCCATATTGGATTTTGATTGTATAAACAATACTGCAGAATATGAGGCATGTACTATGGGCCTTCGTGCTGCTGTAGACAAAAAGATCAAAAAACTGGAAGTTTTTGGAGACTCAGCTTTAGTGATATATCAATTGCGCGAAGAATGGGAAATCCGAAATGCAAAGTTAATCTGATACCCAGAACTCATATTGAGCTTGTTAAAGGAATTTGAAGAAGTAAATTTCAATTATTTCCCTGGAGAAGAAAACCAGATGGCGGATGCTTTGGCTACTTTGTCATCAATGTTTAAAGTGAATGAAGAGGCTGAAGTTGTGCCGATCAAGATGAGCATATATGAGTCTCCTGCCTACTGCTTGAGTATCGAAGAAGAAGCAGATGGTCTCCCTTGGTATAACAACATCTTATAGTAAATCAAGAGTCAACAGTATCCAAACAGAGCAACAGAAAATGACAAGAGGACTCTGAGAAGGTTAGCAATGGGTTTTGTTCTAGATGGCGAGATTCTCTACAAGAAAAGGAAAGATCAAGTCCCATTGAGATGTGTCGGATCTGCCGAAGCTCAGAGAATCATAGAAGAAGTCCATGAAAGGATATGTGGCACCCATGCTAATGGTCACATGCTTGCTAAGCAGATTATGAGGGCAGGATATTGTTCGCTGACGATGGAAGGAGATTGTATCAGTTATTCCTGAAAGTGCCATAAATGCCTGATCTATCCAGATAAGATTCATGTGCCTCCATCGTTATTGCATGTCATTACTGCACTATAGCCATTTTCAATGTGGGGAATGGATATGATTGAGCCTATTACCCCGAAAGCTTCAAATGGGCATTGCTTCATCCTGGTGGCCATAGATTATTTTACAATATGGGTAGAAGCTGCTTCTTATACGAATGTAACGAAGTCAGTGGTATGAAGATTTGTTAAGAAGGAACTCAAATGACGATATGGATTGCCAGCAAGAATTATTTTAGATAATGCTCTCAATCTGAATAATAAGATGGTGAGAGAAGTGTGTACTCAGTTCAAGATCACGCATCACAATTCGGCACCTTATCGTCCGAAGATGAATAGGGAAGTAGAAGCAGCCAACAAAAACATTAAGAAGATTGTCGAGAAGATGATTGATGTGTACAAGGATTGGCATGAGATCTTGCCTTTTGCTCTTCACGCATATCGCACTTCGGTTCGCACATCTACAGGGCAACGTCGTTTTCTTTGGTATATGGTATGGAAGCAGTGTTACCTAATCAAGTTGAGATTCTTTCACTTCGTGTTTTGATAAAAGTTGGCCTAGAAGAGGCGGAATGGGTTAGAGCTCGTTATGAATAGCTGAATCTCATCGAGGAGAAAAGATTGAAGGCAATTTGTCATGGGTAGTTGTATCAGAAAATGATGATTAAAGCCCACAACAAGAAGGTTCGTCCTAGACAGTTTCGAGAAGGGGAGTTGGTATTTAGGAAAATTCTCCCCATAATGAAGGATCCACGAGAAAAATGGGCTCCAAATTGGGAAGGACCCTATGTGGTAAAAAGAGCTTTTTCTAGAGTAGTATTGATTCTAACTCGGATCGACAGGGATGATTTGAGAAATCCTGTGAATGCTGATGAATTGAAGAAGTATTATGCTTGAAGAAAAAAAAAGTGTGATGCTGTGCGCATGGAAATTCGAATGATTCCAAGTGTAAAAATGGAAATTCTATATCTATTAACCCTGAGGATTGCTTTTCAAAGAGAATATTCATGCTTGGTGTGATAAATGGCCATATGTCATATTCCCTTCACTAAGAAGAAATTATCCCTAGTCACCCCTTTGAGCCTTAGAAATTATTTCTTTCTTTAAACCCTGATCAAGGATCACCCTCTACACTGAAGGGCAAATACGAGGAAAAATAATAAAAAATATGGCAAAAAGAAAGCCATCGGAAAATGTGAAATCAAAGAAGGGAAAATGAAAGCCAGCAATGAAAAGAGATTAAAAAAAAAAAAAGTCCAAAAAAAGGGGACAAATGTTTCAAGAATGAATTCTCCTCAGGAAATGATCCTTGATCCAATCACCCTTAAACACACTTTGGGCCTATTTATCCTTTCTTTCTAAACCCGAACCTTGGCCTACATTATGTGCTTTAAAATTCCATTTTGATCAAGCATGGATATTTAATTTGAAAGGTTGTTCTCAGAATTCATCCCATCTTTTGAATTGACATTTTTACCTTGGAAGCATTTAGAATTCTCAGATGCTTGGTAGAATACAAGAAAAAAAGAGAAAACAAAAAAATGAAAAAAGAATGTAAAAGGTGAGTGTTAAGCCGAAAACCTGCAAAGGGTGACTTAATACCGAAAGAGGGACACTTGAGTTGAAAACTCGCAAAGGGTGACTCAAGTACTGATTAAGGTTTGAATCAATGCTTCATGTAAAAAGGGGAGAAAATGTCTGGAAATTAGAGGAAAGGGGAAAAACATTGTCTGACGTAACTATGAAGCCGAGGGATTACCCAAGTAAATTGCTCGTTCAAGAGAAATTTCAGATGATTTGAAAAATGAAGGGTCCAAGATATTCCACATCCGAGGCATCTACAACCTATAACTTTACATTTATTTTTTATATTCACTTTTATCATTTTAAAACATTTGTTGCAATAAATTCTTGTTATCCTTTTTATGACAATTGCTTGTCTCATATTTTCTTTCATACATTTTTGAGATTGCATCTTGATTGTTATAAAATTGAATGATGATTAGTAAACATAAAAATCTTTAAATAAAAGGATTTCAGAATATTACTAAGGAATAGATTTAAATCTTAAAAAAGGTTTGGAAACCAATAATCTTGATGGAAAATTCATCAAGTCAAGGAAAACAATGAATGTGTTGGAGACTCCGTCATGAAGTCAGGAAATTTGTGAATTTCAGCGAAGTCAAAAACTGGGACTATTTGACAATTTATCTTGAGTTAAAGGTTCCTTAAGTGGGGCATTAGTGAACATTTGAAGACTCCGTCATGAAGTCAGATAATCTATGAACTTCAAAGAAACCATAAATTAGAAATCATGACACAATCATTTGATTGCATTCATTCTTAGGAAACATACAAGCATTTGCAAAGCATGTCACTCTTATTATTGCATTTAGTTAACACTGCAGGAATCAGGAAAACTTTAGGCTTCCCCAAATCGAACTCATTCTGCTTTTCAAATGAGTCGAGCCCCGAGACCGCCGTCGAGGTATGTTCCTTTCATTTTCAAGTTAAATTTATTTTTTCCAAAATGAATCAAACCCTGGATCATTCTTAGTAATTTCTCTAAGTTTTAAATCGAACTCATTTTGCTTCTCAAATGAGTCGAGCCCCGAGACTGTCGTCGAGGATTTCTGTTTGTTTTAAATCCAATTCATTCTTCTTCTCAAATAATTCGAGCCCCGAGACCATCGTCGAGGTATTTCCTTTTATCTTAAATCAAATTCATTTTGCTTCTCAAATGAGTCGAGCCCCGAGACCATTGTGGAGGAATTTCCTTTTGTTTTAAAATCGAACTCGTTCTGCTTCTCAAATGAGTCGAGCCTTGGGACGGTCATCAAGGTATTTTTCTGTTTAAATCATGGATAAGACCTCCGGGCATCATTTTTAAAGTCGCATACAGCACAATTTTCCAAATCATAGAAAAGACCTCCGTGCACCGTTTTTAAGACCTCCGGGAATAGTTTTTCTTTTCAAATCATGAATAAGACCTCAATGCATCATTTTTAAAGTCGCATACAGCGCAATTTTTAGAAAAGACCTCCGGGCACCATTTTTAAGGCCTCCGAGCACCGTTTTTAAGACCTCTAAGAACAATTACTCAAAATCATGGATACGACCTCTGGACGCCATATTCAAAAAGTACCTCTGGTTTCACCTAGGTTTTTTTTTTTTACTTCTGGTTTCACCCGAGTCATCACTTTGCAAATCGAACCCGTTTTCTTAAGACGAGTCGAGCCTTGACTAGTCAGAGAACTCAATTTAAGGACAAAATCTTCACTTTATAGCTTTTTCAAAACAAAAAAAAAAATCCCTTTCCCTTTCCTTCACATGAGATTTCACTAACCGAACAAAATTAGTTCTTGTTTATCTTTGCCTGATTCCTGATTCTCAGCAATAGTCAAAGAGGGGCAGTTGTAGACACCTAATTTTGTCCAGACCACTAAAACAGGTATGTTTTCTTCCTAGATTGATGTTTCAGAATGCAAAAAAGCTTTTCTCATCCTGCAGGTGGTACCCCGAGACTTAGTCTAAGAAAGCAGACAAAAAAAGTCAAACTTGAAAAAGTCAACCCTAAAAAAGTCAACCCCAAAAAGTCAACATCTGAAAAAGTCAACCTACTTTCAAAATCAAGATTTGAAGTTCAATTGAAAGATGGTGAAAGAATTTTGATAATTCGAGGTCTACATTGAAAAAAAAAAGAGTTCGGATGTTGGGTTACGGAATTTCAGTAGAAAGAAAACCCTAGTTCGGAAAATTTGGGGAAAAGTGTTTAAACAATCAAATTGGTCAGAATTGAAGATAAGCACTGACCACGGGTAATGGAGAAGCTACTTGGAAGAAAAACTGAAAGAAAAGTCAATTCTGAAGAAAATCGAGAATTAGGGTTTTTGGCGAATTTTGGTGAAATTTGGAAAAATTGCAGAAATTGCCTGATTTGGTAAACTAAAGCCCCTAATTGATGAGGAGTGATTAAACAAGGATAGACCAAGACTCAGTTTGAAGAAATTCTGAGAAAATAGCTGATTGGAGAAAAAACGGAAAAATGAGGAAGTTCCCGATACTAAAAAGAGGGAAAATCAAAACGAAAGGGAATTTGATTGTAAAAATTGGGCGTTTTTGGACCAAATCCAATTTAGTATATGAAAAAAGCTCAGAAAAATAAAATCTGGAAATCGGACTCGTTTTGGGCAAAACCGAGCTTCGGGGGCAAAAGGGCAGAATTGGAAAATTCGGGAAAAATACCGAATGAGCTCCAAAAATTCTTAAAATTTGCAGATCTCATTCTTAAATCATTTCAGAGAGATTGGAGAAAGAAAATTTGATTCGGAGTTTGTTTGCAAAATGGCCAAATCTCGGGCCCACTATGCAAAAATTCAAAAGGATAAATCCCTAAAAAATAGCAAATGAGTTCCAAATATTATAAAAATTTGTAGATCTCATTCTTAAGTTATTTGGAAGATATTGGCAAAATAAAATATGGATTCGGAGCTCATTTGCAAAATGGCCAAATCCCGGGAGCACTATGCAGAAATTAAAGCAGATAAATCCCGAAAAAATGGCAAATGAGCTCCAAAAATTACTAAAAATTACAGATCACACTTTTAATTTATTTGGAAGAGATTGGTGAAACAAATCTAGATTCGAAGCTCGTTTACAAAATGGTAAAAGTTCGGGTGCACAAAAGGGCAATTTTTGAAGAAAAATCTAAAAAAATAGCAAATGGACTTGGAAAGTTTTGAAAAGTTCCAGAATTCAATTTTTAATTATTTTGGAAGTCTTGAAAAAATAAAATTTTAATTTGGAGTCCTTTGCTATTTATTTAGGTTCGTGGGTCAAAAAGGTCATTTTATCGAAGAAACCAAAAGGAGCCAATTTCTAATTAAGAAAAATATAAAAGATAAAGGAATTGCTGAGATAATTCCTCCCTTGGTCAGTCAGCATAGAGGAGAAGAAGAAAGCTTGATCAATTTAATTCCTTAGTCACTATCAAGTTCAAAATCCTTCCACTAGTACCTTGAAAATGGTCCCCCCTTCATCCAATGGCTTAGGTGGCTTGTAGAAAAGTTGAATGCACCATTCAATGGCCAAGATTAAATGCCAAGATGAAATTTTTATTTTTCATGAAAGAACCCTCATCCAATGGCCAAGAATGGAAGAAGAAAGATGAGCACAATGAATCCAAGGGTTGGTATTCATTCGGCCAAAAAAGGGAGTGCATGGGATTGGTCCTTTTCATCCAATGGTTGAGGCCATTTATAAGGGATGAGTACACATTTTAAGGGCTGGGATTAAATTCCAAGATGACATGTTTATGTTGTCATGAAAGAATCCTTATCCAATGGCCAAGAATGGAAAAAGAAAAATGAGCATAACTCATCCAAGGGTAGAGGTTCATTCGGCCAAGCAAGGGAGAGCATGGGATTGTATCCTTAGTTCATCTAAGGGTTGAGGTTATTAAAAGGGTTGAGTACACATCTTAAGGGCTGCAATCAATTGGCAAGAAGGTATTTTTATTGTGTCATCAAAAGATCTTAATCTAAGGGCCAAAATTGGAGGAGAAAAAGTGCAAAAATCATACAAGGGTGAGGGATGCCAATCGGCCAAGAGGAAAGGAAAGGGGAATGTTTGTTTTTTCCATATAGGCTAGGCCATTTGATAGAGGAGGGCAGTAGCTAATTTAGAAAATAAGAGGTTTTTGAAAGAAAGGAAAGAAAGGTTTTCTAAAAAAAGCTTGAAGGTAGTCATTTCTACGGGGAATGTTTGTTTTTTCCATATAGGCTAGGTCATTTGATAGAGGAGGGCAGTAGCTAATTTAGAAAATAAGAGGTTTTTGAAAGAAAGGAAAGAAAGGTTTTCTAAAAAAAGCTTGAAGATAGTCATTTCTACCTAGCTCTAGCATGGTTTTCTTCTTATTTTCCATGTCGATTTCTTGATTTTCCATTTTGTTTTCCTACTACATTTCTCATAGAAATAAAAGTTTTAAAATGTTTATTTAAGTTTTCATCTTTTCTTCTTCATCAAAAATGGTTGAAAACAATTTTTTTTACAAGGTTTTTGCTTGGCCGAATTTGACATGAATGCTTGCCTTGAATTTTTTTTTTTCTTCTTTGCATGTTGTTGTGGGAAACATGATTTTTTAAGGTTTATTTAAGTATTTAATGTTCTGATTTTTTACAAAAAAATGAAGCAAAAGACGTTGAAATGGCTACATGATCTTGATACATATCAAGTGACCATGGTTAGAGGAGAGGCTATGCCCATTTTTACCAAACATGAAGTTCACCTCTATTTTGTTAATTAGCATGGTTTATTTTTTGATTTTTTTTTTTTGAAATGGAAAGGCTTCATGGTCTTGACAAGACCAAGTGATTATGGTTAGGGGAGAGGCTATGCCCATTTTGTACCAACCATGGAGCTTAACTTTCCTTGTTTTGTTTACTAGTTTTTCTTGTTATTTTCTTTGCATGTCTATGTTTATTTTGATCATGTTCTTTACATTATTTTTATGCTATATTTGCTTTTATATTTTTTTTCTTTTCATGAAATGATATTTCCTTGTAGGTTTTGGCCCTTATGTTCTTCTTGATTATATTTTGCATTTTTTTCCTGTATCATACCTTGCATGTTGCCATGTTTGCATCTTATATTTTACCATATGACCGTTCGGCTATTTCCATTTCGTTTGCCTTGTATGTGTATTTTCATCTTGCTTGTTGATTTGTTTGCATTTTCATGTTTGGTTTTGTGTATTTTGGTTTAAAATGCTATGTGTTTGTGTTATTTGCTAGCTAGGATTATGCCATGATTTTTGAGGACCAGGCCAACATGACCCCTTTTGCTTTGTGTTCACATTTTCAATTGGTTTAGTTGATAGGTTAGCATTTCATGCAATGACATTATGTATTTTGATTTGGTTTGCCATGTGTTTGTGTTATTTGCTAGATAGGATTGCCTTAGGTTATCTAGTGGCCATTCGGCCTCTTCATGCATTCCTTGCCTTGTGTGTGCATTTTTTTTTTGTTTAAGTACCATGCTTTGCATTATTATGCATTGAGATTGTGTATTAGTTGTTGTTTGTTCATGCATTAGTATTAGGTTTATTGGTCATTATATGTTCATGACATTCTCATGCATTTTCATCACATTTTAGGTCTAGGTCATTTTTGTATTGCCATGCATATTAGGTCTTAGGTCACATTAGTATTGTCATGCATATTCATAACACATTAGGTCTAAGTCACATTTGCATTATCAAGCATTTCATGCATATTAAGTTAGGATAGCATTTATTGCCATGCAAACTCATACTAGGCATTTAGGTTATTTTGAATTGCCATGCATTTCCTTCATCATTTAGGTTCTAAATCAAGCATTTCATGCATTCAGCTTGTTGTATGTTCATGCATATCATGTCATGCCACATGATTTATGACTTAGGCCAATTAATGGCTCAAAGTTATGCTCACTTGTGCATACTTGTGGAAAATTAAAGGGTTATCAAATTAATTATTCTACCTTTATGATTTCTTTTACTTAGACAATTTTGTTTAACTTTTTAGAAGCATTAGCTACTGTTTGTAGATCTTTAGGAGAGTCCCCAACATTTTGACTTTGATTTTTAAATGATCTTATCAAAGGCAAAAAAAAATGTTTTGACAAAACAGTTTTTCATCCAGTAATTGGACTTTCCGGATTTTTCTGGGACATCATCTTTAATCATAAATTAAGACAATTTTTTCTCATGTAGTTTTACATGACTCAGTCTCCAGTATTTTTTATTAGATTTTTTTGAAGTTTTAAAAATAGGTAAAAAAAACTGTGATTTAAAACTGGACAGTAGAGGTAGATTTGAATTCAAAAGAAAAACAATTGTTGAATTTGGCTAAGTTACTTAGAGGGGAATGATTAGGAAAGTTAGATACTGTCTTAGGGTGGTTTCTAGGCCATTTTAAACTTTAAAAATGATTTTATAAACCTCGGGATAAGGGTGGTCAAGTCCGGGTTTTCAAACTTCGGAATTAGAGCCATTTTTAAAAGGGATTCAGTTAAGATTTATTTTTCATCCAAGATTTTCAAAAAAAATTTCAAACAAATCACAAAGTAATTTTATATTAGAAAATTTAATTTGATATATTTTCCTAAGGTAGCTGGATATCTTTTTAGATATACAGATTTCCTTATTTAAAGGAAAAAAATACATTTTCATGCATTGCATTTTCCATATTCATGCATATTGTATAATATATATATATATATATTTTTTTTTCCTATGACAATTTCTATTGTATTTTTATTATTTTGATTTATATTCTATGGTGTCATTGTTTGTCATATGGTTTTGAATATTTCATGTTATCTTATGTTTTTTATGTAGTCATTTATTTTTGTCACATCATTTAGCATATACTATGTTCATTCATTATTATTTTTATTTTCATGCATATTTCATGATAGCATTATTTTATGTTTCATATCATTTCATGTCACTTACGTTATATTCCATGTCATTTAGATTATATTACTTGTAATATGCCATGTCATTTAAATCCTTTCATTTCATATAGAATATATTATGTCACTTAGGACATTTCATTTCACTTAGAATATATAATGATACTTAGGATATTTCATTTCATTTAGAATATGCTATGCCATTTAAATTATATCATCTTATTTAGGTTGCATTATATTAACTAGACTTAGGATATTAAATAGAGTTGATTTTTTATTGTCATAATTATTCTGAGGAGAAAAATATAAAGCTGGCAATAATTGAGTTCACTGATTATGCAATTATTTGGTGACCAATAGGAGGAGAAATCATGAGAGACCTATAGAAACATGGGGTGAGTTGAAAGCTCTCATGAGACAGAGATTTGTACCTAGCTATTACTATAGAGACCTCTACCAAAAACTACAAAACCTTACACAAGGGTCTAGGAGTGTAGAGGATTACCATAAAGAGATAGAGGTGGCTATGATTCGGGCTAATGTAGAGGAGGATCACGAAGCCACAATGGCCAAATTTTTAAGTGGTTTGAATAGGGACATAGCCAATATAGTTGAGTTGCAGCATTATGTAGAGGTAGAAGACATGGTGCACATGGCTATGAAGGTAGAGAGGCAGGTAAAGAGAAAGGGGACAATAAGGTATACTTCAGTTTCTAACACTCATTCGAAACAAAAAGTGGGATAGGAATGATCGAGCTGTAGTAAATGGGAAGACCGAACCACCTAAAGGAAAAGATGAGGGAACTAGCAAGGACAAACCCAAGGTAAATTCCCAACCTTCAAGGAATAGAGATATTAAATGTTTTAAATGTTCAGGTTCAGGGCACATAGCATCTCAATGTCTAAACAAGCGGGTGATGATTATGCGTGACAATGGGGAGGTTATGACCGAGAGTGACGATGATAGTGATGAGATGCCCGAGTTAGTCGATACTAGTGATGATGATGGAGTGGAATACCTTGTAGTAGGTGAGTCTCTTGTTGCCAGGAATGCTCTCAATACGCAAATTAAGGTAGATGATATGGAGCAGTAGAGAGAGAACATATTTCATACTAGATGTTGTGTAAATAACAAGGTATGTAGTATGATTATAGATGGGGAAGTTGCACCAATGTAGCTAGTACCACCCTAGCTGAGAAGTTAAGCTTACCTTTACTAGAACATCCTAGACCTTATAAGTTGCAGTGGTTGAATGAATGTGGGAGGTTAAGGTCAATAAGTAGGTTTTAGTGGCTTTTACCATTGGGAGGTATAGTGGTGAGGTGCTTTGTGATGTAGTACCTATGCATGCTAGCCATATTTTGTTAAGGAGGTTATGGCAGTATGATAGGAGGGTGATTCATGACGGGTTTAGGAATAGGTATAGCTTTATAAATGATGGAAAAACAATCAAGCTTGTTCCTTTAACTCCAAAACAGGTCTATGATGACTAATTGAAGCTGAAAAGTGAGATTGAGAAAAAAAGAAAAAGTGAGGCCGAAACCTCAAGAAAAAGAGAGAGTGAAAAAGAAAAGGTAGAGGTGGCTGAAAATAAAGAAAATATAGTGGAGCCACAAGAGAAAAAAAAAAAGAGTACCTATCGAGAGAAAAAAAAAAGACAAAAACGAGTTTTTATGAAAATGAGAGTGAGATTAAGAGGGCTTTCTTGACAGATCAGCCCACGATATTTCTTGTTTACAAAGAATCTTATCTTAATCTTGATAAAACTAATCAATCTCTTCCTAGTTTGGCTGTTTCTTTGTTGCAGAATGATAAGTGATTAAATTCATACATTTTCATATATCAATTCCTTATATTTTGTGCTTAGTTCCTTGAAATCCTTGATAGTTTACTATGATTTTGTGTTTTGTAGGTTTTTTGGAAGATAATGATTGCTATGGAGTTGAAAAGAATGAATTTGGACAAGAAATTAAGCTTCAAGCACAAAGGAAAGCTGACTGCCCATCAAGGAGACACTTTATGGATAAACCTAACCTAAACCTTCCATAAATAAACTAGTGGCTGATCATACACTCTTTATCCCTAAAAACCCTAGTTGGAAAACCCACTCCCACACCAAATTGAAGGATAGAGGCAAGAAATAATTTGATCTAGAGAAGTCAGCCGCCACCCTTTTATTTAAACACTATGGGCTTAATTTGTCCCTTGATAAATACCCGATCTGAAATATATGTTTTCTCTTTGTCAAAGTAGGATTAGTGGCTGTCAACTTTTCAACCTTGCATTAATTACAAGAATCTTTCCTTGAAACTAATCCTTGTCAAAGTAGGAAAACTAAATAGCCAAGACTTTCCTTGTTTAAATATGCTTTGGCCCCAAGTAATTCTTTCTTTCCTTAGGTAAGTAAACCTTGGCTGCCAAGTATTCACTCTTTCCTTAATACACAAAGACCTAGCAGCCACCTTTCCTTATGAAGCTTTATTTAGCCGCAAGTCATCTTAATGAAAGGGAGAGAACCATAAATTCCTTATTTGATGCCCTAGAAGCTGCCTATAAATAGAGAGCAAGGGGGAGCCGCAACATACACTTCTACATGCTTTAGTATTCTGATTTCTTCTTTGTTTTAGAGTTTTTGAGAGAACTAAAAGCTAAATAATTAATATTATTCTTCTTCTTCTCCATTCTTTAAGTTTTCTTCCTATTTTCTCCTTAATCTTATGTTTATGTTTACAATGCCTATGCAAGGCTAAACTTCTATTTGGTTAAGGGTGATTTCAAAACCCTAGACATGTTTTGTAATTAATTTTCAGATTCTGTCTATCATTAATTTTCTATCAAAGTTGCTTATGTTCTTCCATAAAAATTGTTCATGATGTTGTCTTGATTTGTTTAGGTTGCAAACTAGATATATCTTGATAATTATCTAATGCTAGTTTAGGAGACTTGATATGTAATTGTCTAGATTTCCTATTCAATAGTAGCAATTTGTGATTAATGATTATGGTCAAGTTTTCAATAATTGCAAAGTGGAACATAACCTAAGTTAAACAATTCATGTTTATGCTTTTGTTGCTTAGATCAACCTATCTTTCTCATCTTAAAGCTGCTATCAAATTAAATTATATATGTTTATCCTAGGTTGTTTGGTAGTTAGAGATTAAGTAGTGGCGTTTGTCCTATTTAACGATGAACTAAGGAAGGATTGGGGTAACACGGGAGGTTGTTATCTACGGTTGATAATTTTGATAGTTGATTGATATTGATAGATCTGAAATTGATTCTTAATGATGTCTAGTGGTGGAGAATGAAACCTTAACCATATTTTTCTCATATTTGACTTCTTTTATTTACTTACTTGTACTCTTAATAATCTGATTTGTTTTACTTTTAATAATTTTAAAAACCCCTCTTCTTTTATTTTTCTTTTCTTGTCTTAGAACTAAAGTTTTGAACAACCAACTTATAAATTAAAAGAAATCTCTATGGATTCGACCCTTGCATACTACTTTACTATAATTGATCATATTGAGTGAAAGCTTTAAAAAGATACACTATTTTGAGTGCATCACAGGAGTTCGATGAAGTATTTCCGAAGGAGATGCCGAATAGGTTGTCGCCCATAAGAGGCATTGAGCATCAAATTGATTTCGTACCTGGAGTCGTTATTCCAAATTGACCAGCCTATAGGAGTAATCCGGAATAGACAAAGGAGCTTCAAAGGCAAGTTGAAGATTTGATGAGCGAGGGGTATGTGTGAAAGAGCATAAGCCCATGTGTAGTACCAGTGCTACTTGTACCAAAAAAGGATAGGACTTTGAGGATGTGCATTGATTGTAGAGCGTTCAACAATATTACAGTAAAGTATCGTTATCTTATTCCTAGATTAGATGATATGCTTGATGAATTGCATGGATCATGTATTTCAGTAAAATAGATCTTAAAAGTGGATACCATCAAATTAGAATGAAAGAGGAAGATGAATCGAAAACTTCTTTTAAGACTAAATATTGGCTTTATGTATGGTTGGTCATGCCATTTGGACTTACAAATGTGCCTATTACTTTCATGAGATTAATGAACCATGTATTACGTTCGTTCATAGGCAAATTTGTAGTCGTATACTTTGATGATATTCTAGTGTACAGCAAGAATTTAGATGAACATATTGAGCATTTGAGATGTGTGTTCGATGTGTTGAGATGTGAAAAGTTGTATGCTAATTTTAAGAAATGTACCTTTTGCATGGAAAGAGTTTCTTTTCTTGGTTATGTTGTTAGTACAAAAGGTATTGAGGTGGATGAAAAGAAAGTCAAGGCCATCAAGGAATGGCCAATGCCCAAAGGCATCACAGAGGTAAGAAGCCTTCATGGTTTAGCTAGCTTTTATAGGCATTTTGTTAAGGATTTTAGCACCATTGTTGCACCACTCCCTGAAATAATTAAAAAGAATGTTGGATTTCATTGGAGAATTGGTCAAGAGAATGATTTGTTACTATTAAAGAAAGGTTATGTTCTACACCTGTGTTAGCATTACCTGACTTTAACAAAACTTTTGAGATTGAATGTGATGCCTCAGGAATAGGAATTGGAGCCGTTTTGATGCAGGATAGGTGGCCCATAGCTTTCTTCAATGAGAAGCTAAGTGGGGCGGCCTTGAATTACCCCACTTATGAAAAATAACTTTATGCTCTTGTTCGCACTCTAGAGACATGGCTGCACTATCTTTGGCCTAAGAATTTTGTGATCCATACATATCAGGAATCATTGAAGCATCTTAAGGGTTAAGGTAAATTAAATAAGAGACATGCTTGATGGATGGAATACAAGACCTTTCCTTATGTCATTCGGTACAAGCAAGGTAAGCAGAACATTATTGCTGATACTCTATCTCGGAGTTTGAATGGACACAAGAAGGTTGAATTGGTGAAGTCAATTCATGAGAGAGTACAGCTTCAAATTGTGCAAAGGAATGAAAAGTTTGCTTCCCAAGCCAATAAAGGGCGAAAGTGAGTCCTCTTTGAACCAAGAGATTGGGTTTGGGTTCACATGCGCAAAGAAAGATTTCCAGTCCATAGAAGGACTAAATTGCATCCTCGAGGAGATGGACCTTTTCAAATCCTTGACAAAATTAATGATAATGCTTATAAAGTGGATCTTCCAGGTGAGTATAATGTTTCTGCTACTTTTAATGTTTCTGATCTTTCTCTCTTTGATGCAAGTGATGATTCGAGGACGAATCCTTCTGAGGAGAGGGGGAATGATGGGCACCATGATGGACCGAGTCTTAAAGATCCTTTGCATGTTCCAGATGGACCAATTACAAGATCAAGATATAAGAAGATCAAGGAAGCAATCAAAGAATTGGTGCAATCCACTTGGGCCAAGTGTGTAAATCTAACAAGCAAGACCTCAACATTCAAGATAGGCTTGAATAAAGATGAAGCAGCTTTAATCCATATTTTTACAAGCCGATAAAGGGGGCGGCTTAGCCTAGTGTTAGTATAGGCCTATTGTTATTTCATTAAGTATAGGCATGTGGGGCTTATTATATTTCATTAATATAATAGGCATGTGGGGCCTATTTATTTTATTATGTGTACTTCTTTTGATTAGTTTGCTTGGGCTTGTTGTTCAGCCCTAATTTCTTTTAATTACTTAGCCGACCTAGGTTTAGGAGTATTAAAACATCTTGTAGCCACCTATGGCAAAGCAGATTATCATTATTTTTTAATAAAGTTTATTCTTCTTGGAGAGCTTTCAGTTTTCTCTACTTGTTCTTGACTGAACTAAGAACTTATCAAAGGCAATCCTTTGTGGCATTCTCACCAAATCTAGGCTCTTGGAACAAGTTTTCAACGAGTCTAGATCTGTTTGACTTGATTCTTGGCTTTCTTGGGTAAGTTACATTTTGATTGTGGGTTTAAGGGAATTCAATCCTATGGGTTCACATCATTCTTAGCTTGTACATAAATCTTTTAGCTTTCTTAAACCTAGTTTTCTTAAGATGAGAGCAGCCACCACAAGTTTGCAAGGAGATTTTGGAGGATTGAAGACTGAAGACCTAACAAACCTTAGTTTTCTCTTTTCCCTTACTCTTCTTTATCTTTCTTGTAATATTTATGATGGTGAAACTCCTTTGCTTTATGTTTTCATTAGTTAGCATGAACTAATTTATTTTTCTAGGATTGCAACGGACCTCAACATGTAGCTTGAATTATTTTACTCTCTTTCTTGATTTTAATGATATTTGATGTTGTTTATTCAATCTTGTGCTTAACGCTTCTAATTGCTTATCTACCAATTAGACTGATTTGGTAACCTAAATAAAACTTGGCAAAGGGAGTTTAGTGTTAGACATAGACTGAATAACATGTGTTTCAAATTCATTTATTAGGATGAATTGAGTTGCATGTAGGGTAGAAATATACTTACATGTCATGTGTAACCAATTTTAGAGTCTAAGCTTAATGAGTTTCTCTTTAATTCAATTATCATAGACATATAGTTAATTGGTTAAGAGGGATATTATTATAAGACCATCGACAGATACTTTTGAATAGATTGAAACTCTAGGTTAACAATTCATTGTCATTAGTCAAGTTAAGGGAGTAAGAGAGGTCCAAACAAAGTGTTAAGGGAAATTGTAATCCTAGGCTTTTCTCAATTGATTTAATCTATGTTTTAATTTGCCTTCTTTTATTATTATTTTCTTTTATTAGTTTTTAATTAACAACTTTTAATTAATTATTTGAATAAGATTGAGTTGTTTTAGTTTTAGTAATTAACGAATTTATTGAAAATTCCTCGAGGGATCGACACTCTACTTTTCATTATATTACTTGGTAACAATACGCGCACTTGCGTGGTTGAAATCCGACAACAATTAACATGGATCTAAACGTTTCCAAATTTCTTCTCATTGTCTTCCACTAAGACTAGTAAGGTATCCCGATCCTCACCCATTACAAGCTTGAAGCGGAAAAGGTTCAATCTGGGTGAGAGTGTTTCCCTTGCCTATGTGGAGGTTATCACCTCACGAAAGCATAGGTACTTTACACCCTGAGAGTGTTTCACTAGCCCATACGAAGGTTATCACCTCACAATAGCGAATTATAAAGCACACAAGAGATGGAATATCATACCAATAATTAGGATTTCCCAAATCCTTAATCACTATCTCCACTGATTGATACTTGCACACCAAAGGCCCGATTGTAGCAAACCAAAGCAGTCCAAGTGTCCGGCGTCTAACGGTAATCCACACAGGTGATTCAAAAATTGATAACTCGTATAATTATATAGTTTTTAGTTATGTTTTATTATTGTTTTGTGTCAAATACGAGTTATTATTGTTTAGTCTAATTGTGTTTATGATCTTTTATATTTTTATGTAATTTGGTGTTTTTCACAAGTTTCTTGGAGTGATTTCAGATTACTAGAATTAAGGGCAAATCCAGTTCAGTTCCAGTTCCGACACCTTTTTCCATATCAGCTATATCTCGAGTTTCACTGAAGCAATAAGGCTGAAATTTTAACCGTGAAAAGTTAAGAGGCATATATATCTTTTTCATGTTTTACACTTCTTGAAACGGAGTCGTTTTCCCTAGCGAAATTGACCATCAAGTTGGCTGATGTGCAATGACGTCTGTGCTGACCTGTTTTCGTATTTTGCCCATATCTTCTTATCCACATCAGAAAATGAGCTGATTCCAATGGCTATGGATCAGTAACTGATAGGGGAACATTTTTCTAGAAGACCATGTGATCAGATCAGGCTTCCAAAACTGACAAAATCGACCATCAAGTTGGCTGATCAAAATTGTCATACAATATGACGAAAATTGTTAGAAAAATGCACCCACCTATTATACCTACCTTTGAAATTTGTAAAGCTTGTCTCTTGTCATTTAGCCCTCCAAAATGTGTATAAATAGAGGGCCTTGGATGATTGTAAGAGCATCATATTGTACATTGGTAGGATATTAGCCATTGTAATAAAATTCTCTAAGTTTTCTTCTTCTTTCTTTTCTCTAGTTTTCTTTTTCTTTATTTTCTTCTTCTTCTTTCTTTCTTTTATTTTCTTCTTAGATTCTCTTTAATTTTATGTTTATGTTTACAATGCCTATGCTAGGCTAAACTTCTATTTGGTTAAGGGTGATTTCAAAGCCCTAGACATGTTTTGTGATTGATTTTCAAATTCTATCTATCATTAATTTTCTATCAAAGTTGCTTATGTTCTTCTACAAGAATTGTTCATGATGTTGTCTTGATTTATTTAGGTGTACAACTAGATAGATCTTGATAATTATCTATTGCTAGTTTAGGAATCCTGATCCGTGTAATTGTCTTGATTTCCTATTCATAAGTGGCAATTTGTGATTAATGATTATGGTCAAGTTTTCAATAATTGCAAAGTGGAACATAACCTAAGTTGAACAATCCGAGCTTATGTGTTTGTTGCTTAGATCAACCTATCTTTCTCATCATAAAGCTGCCATTAAATTGAATTTAGAGAGCTTATTCTAGGTTGTTTAATGGTTAGAGATTAAATAGAGAGCTTGTTCTATTTAACGACAAACTAAGGAAAGATTGGGATAACAGAGCTTGTTGTTATCTACGGTTGTTAACTTTGATAGTTGGTTGATATTGATAGATCTGAAATTGATTCTTAATGATGTCTAGTGGTGGAGAATGAAACCTTAACCATATTTTTCATATTTGATTCTTCTTACTTACTTGTTTTCTTACTTTTAGTTTGCTTATTTTTAAAAGTATATTTATTTTTATTGGCTGGTTATACCGCCTAATTTGTATATTAACTTTGTTTTATTTTTATTGGCTGGTTATACCGCCTAATTTAGTATATATATTTTTATTGGCTGGTTATACAGCCTAATTTAGTATATATATTTTTATTGGCTGGTTATACCGCCTTGCATCTTATTCTTATTATTTACTTTAGTTTAAATCTGGCTTTAAAAACCCCTTTTCTTTTATTGTTCTTGAATTTAAGTTTTAAACTATTAACTTATAAACTAAAACTCAATCCCTGAGGACTCGACCCTTGCTAACTACTATACTTACAATTTATCTTTTTAGTGCAAGGTTAAATAAGATACACTCTTTTGGGTGCATCAAATTTTTGGCGCCGTTGCCGGGGATTGCTTTCTTTAGTTTATTTGTTACTTGGTTTATTCTTATTTTCAGTTCTAATTAGTTTTATTTTCTTGTACATACAAGTTTTTCTTTTCAAATTTAAAAAAAAAAAAAAAAAAAAAAAAAAAATGGAATTGAGCAATCTAACACTTGAAGAGTTGGTGGCATACATGAACTTGGAGAATCAACAAGCCAAACTCACCTCCCCAGTTCAACAATTGGCCATGGGAGGATGTCAAGGCCATCAAGTGTTCCAAGACCAACAGTATGATCATTACTCAAACACTTACCATGAGGGATGGTGGGATCATACTAATTATGGCTACTCGAAAAATTACCAAGAAGTAGATCCTTATGCCAATTACACTCATCCATCTAGCTTCAATCAATCATGGTCTCAAGAACCAGATCTTTTTCAACCACCACATATGACTCAAAACTCAGGTACTTCTTTAGAAGATCTTGTCTATTCTCTTGTTACTGATTCTTTGCAATTTCAACAGGAAACAAGGGCAAGCATCCAGAGTTTGGAAAAGCAAATGAGCCAATTGGCTAGTAGTATGGTGGGATGGGTAGCACAAAGATCTGAAGAACTCCCAGCCCAAACGATGGTTAACCCAAAGGAGAATGCTACTATTGTGACCTTGAAGAATGAGGAACAAGATGAGGATGAAACAAAATTAGAGATGGATTCTATTCTTGAGGATAATGAAGCCAAAGATCCAAATAAGAGTATTTCGGCACCTGAGGTAACGTTTAAGGTTTCACTTTTTACTAATGTTTCTTCTCCAACTTTTCCTAGTAGATTTGCAAAGTTCAAGGAGGAAGAACATGAACAACACATGCCGGAAACCTTAAACAACTTGTTTGTGGAGGTCATTCAACAAGTATCAAAATATGCTCCATTCCTCAATGACATATGCACCACAAAGGATGATGGAATAATACTTGTAATGGAGAATGCATCCACTGTTGTGCAAAGAAAGCTTCCTCTCAAACGCATAAATTTGGGAAATTTCATGTATGAGCCTGACAAGCCGAAAATGCCAAGAAGGGGTGTTGGTTAGGTTCAAAACACTAAATCAAGTGCTAATTGGGGGAGGCAGCCTAATTAGTGAAAGCATTGCCAAACTGCCATCCTCAGATTTGCTCTCTTTTTCTTTATCTTTTTCTTATGTTTCTTTCCTAATTGTGTTTAGTGTTTCTAAGTTCATTTAGGCTGCATAAGTTTATTTTGTTTATTAGTTCTTTTCACTTACACATGATTCTTTCATTTGGGATAATAGCATTACATTGAGGACAATGTAAAAATTATGTGTGGGGGGAAGAATTTAGGATTTTATTTAGAGTGTTTTGTTTTTGTGTTTTTTTATGTTGTTTTTCTTTCTGATCCTTGTTTTGAAAATAACTAGATGTATATATAATTTTTATTTTTTTATTTTATTTTATTTTTTAACCTCGGTTAAATGGCGGATAACGGTACTCCGTGATTATTTAAGTCGGTTCCATCAGCTACCCACAAAACTGATATTGTATATAAATTTCTCTTCCAATTTCTCTTTCAATTTTTTTCATTTTTTTTTCAGGATGGATGATATTCTCACAAGATTGCAGAAACGATTTCCTCCTTTTCCTCGAAATATTTTACTGAAGCTTTACCAAGTTCGATTTGAAAGATTAAGAATGCTTATGCACAAAGGGATTCCTGAAGACATACGTTGGATAATTGAAGCCAAGGTACGTGAAGATGAATATCTTCCTGTTTTGCATTTACCAGGTACAGGTATAAGCACTTTTGCAAAGAAGCGACGAGCAAAGCGCATGAGTTCAAATTGCCACAAATGTGCACAATGGACGTGTAACGGTAAATGTCATTCTATTGGGATTCCGTCCTCTAATCGAGATGATAAAATTGAATTCATTAAGGATGGACTGAGTAAGGAGAATTTGGGTAATATCCAACTTTCTCTTGAGACGCATCCTAGTGGAGACGTACAAAGAGAAATTCTTGATTTATGGCCGCAATTCCAAAGGGAATGGCAACATCTTGGGAATCTGATGCTAAAAGACCCTGTTTTCCAGCTTGTAAGAAAACTGGATGGGAAGCATATCCTCAACTCATAGAAGGCGTTTAAGCCGTTTCTGGACGTAAAACCAGAGGAAGATGTGAGCCACAATCACAACTACAATAAATGACTTCTCAGCTTTTGGTTTGATTTGCAATAACTTTATTTCGGTTTAATTTACGTGTTATTCGATTTGTGTAATTATTCTCATTTTTTTTTATTTGTCTTTTACGGTTGATTTTTCTTCTCTTTTTGATTTTCTTCCTGAAATCACGCAAAAATCTTTTGTTAGGTTAACATTTTCTTCTGACAGGTCAAATACACTTTCGGCGACATTATTACTCTTGACTTTTACGGTTGATTTTTCTTCTCTTTTTGATTTTCTTCCTGAAATCACGCAAAAATCTTTTGTTAGGTTAACATTTTCTTCTGACAGGTCAGATACACTTTCGGCGACATTATTACTCTTGTCTGATTCACTACTCAGTCCTCTATATATTACACCATGTACTCATTCTCTTTCAGGCACTCGAAAAAAAGAAAAAAAAAAGAAAAAAAAATGGAAAGTACTTCGTCCCAACGCATTAAAAAAATTTGTGTTTTTGGAGGTGCTTATCCAGGGAAAAATAACATATTCGCTGATGAAGCCATAAGAGTTGGAGTAATACTTGCCCAACAAAAGATCCAGTTGATTTATGGAGGCGGTAGTACGGGTTTAATGGGAGCAGTCGCTACAGCAGCACACGCCGGAGGAAGTCCAGTTCTAGGAATCGTGCCAAAACTATTCACAGATTTTTGTGGACCTACCTTGGGTAAGGAAATACAAGTCTGGAGTATCCCTGAACGGATAACAATCATGTACCATTCTGCCGATGCATTCATTGCTTTACCAGGAGGTCTGGGTACATTGGAAGAAATAGCTTGCGTGGCTTCTTGGTCATCTTTGGTCACAAATAAGAAACCCATTGGTTTGCTTAATATTAATGGTTATTTTAGTAATTTGCTTTCATATTTAGATAATGCTGTGGATAATGGATTCATGTTTTCAGAGGCAAGGAGAACCATAATTTCTGCTACAACCATTGAAGATTTACTCAAAAAGCTCCAAGCTTATGAGTATTTATCTGCTACGGTTGTTTCGCAAACGCTCGGAAAAAGAAAAAGAGATATGGACGAGCAAGGAGTGGATTGCACTTTGTCTTTGTGACATTATCTAACATTTTGTTTGTTGTGTCTCAGTTATAATAAGTGGTTAGCAACCTCTGCAGGTAATATCTCCTAAATTCTACCTTTAAAATTTGACATTGGGGACAATGTCATATTTTAGTAGGGGGTAAGGGACATATTTTGCTAATTTAAAAAAAAAAATTGTGTTTTAAGCCATTTAGAAGTATTCATTCTGAACAAGGTCTGAGTAAGGGAGACTTGAGACATACCTTGTCAGTTTGATTTCTTCTTTTCAAAAAAAAAAAAAAAAAGTTTGTTGTGTTTTAAGCAATTTAGAAGTATTCATTCTGAACAAGGTCTGAGTAAGGGAGACTTGAGACATACCTTGTCAGTTTGATTTTAATCTTTTTATGTTTACTTGTTAATTTTTGTTTCGTATTTTAGGATTATTTAGGTTGCATGAGTTTGTTTTGTTTTGAGTCTTAGCTGTTCCTATTCTTATGTTATTAGTTCTTTTCTCTTACACATGATTCTTTCATTTGGGTTAATAGACTTACATTGAGGACAATGTAAGAATTAAGTGTGGGGGGAATGATTTAGGATTTCTTTTATTTTTGTCTACTATTTTTTTTTTATGAGTCTTTATTATTATTTTTAGTGTGTTTTAGTTCCTTTCCAATACTATGATGAGATATGAATTGCATAAGTCTTAAACAGATTTATTAGTGAGAAGATTTTCATGAGAACTGAACTTGATATCAATCGTTTTATGAGCCAATGTTAATATGATATGTTGATTGAGAAAGAAGCATGTTTAGACTTAATCTGACTTGTATAATCATCCTTGTGAGTTTTTGAGCCTATAATGATTGACGCATTATACAAATCAATCTAATGTCTTTCTTGAGTGCTCTTATGATTACATGATTCTCTAGAACTTGCTTTAGACCTTGTTGAGACTATATTGATGCATGTGACAACATGAATATGATAGAGGCATTAGGATTTTTAGCCAGGGCCAAACAGCCATCCCTTATTGATGTTCCAAGAGAACACACCCCTAGTGAGCCAATTTGAGCCTACATTGAATAAGCTATTTATTTGGTAACCACAACTTACACCTAGCCTAAATATAACCCTTGTTCTAAAGATGGATTATATATTTTGAGACATATTGCAAAAAAAAAAAAACAAGGGATATTTTTAGTTAAAAATTTGGGTTGGAAACAAAAGATAAGTGTAGGGGAAGAAAAGAAAAGAAAAAGTCAAGAGAAAAAGAAAGGGATCATTGTCAAATACATTCCCATATTAAAAAAAAAAATCTTCTCTTGAACTTCTAGTTAAAGTAAAGAAAAAGATGTTACAAAGTTGGTTAGAATGATGCAAAGGCTCAACATGAATATTTAGCCTATGTTATTATGTGCTTTATAAGAGTTTTGAGAAGTTTTATTTGTATGATCTTTTTATGTCTCTAAACTTTATGAACTCTTTGGAACCTTTGTGATATCTTTATCCTTTTGTTCTTCAACCACATTACAAACCCCTTGGCCCCATTACAACCTTGATTAAAGACCTCTTGATTCATGAAGTTGTATGATCTAAATAGTGGAGAATAGGTGGACAAGCAAGAATATGGTAGAACTGTTTTCATGAGATTGATTGAGTGTAAACACTTCACCACTACTTTAAAGAGTGAAAATCATGAGGGTATCCCATGTGAGTAGTTGAGATTAAGTTTGAATATGCACTATTTTGAATGAAATATGTTATGTTAATATTGGCTTAACTCAAACAATTTACATTCAAGCATGATTTTTTGTGAAATTCTTTAAGCTATTGATTAGTTTATAAGACTTGTTCAAAGATTGTCTCTAATTTGTATTGAAAGGATTAGGAGTAAATATTTTTAGTATATGTAGTTTATTTATATTTTAGTTTTTCAATGTTTGTGGGTATCGTTCTAGTAAACCCTCACGAGACTAAACTCGTCCACTAGGGACACCTAGGGGTTTAAAGGCTTGTGTCACATGCTAAGTGCCACCGTGATTTCCTACGAAAGTGGATTAGATTAGATTTTCTTATTTTATTTTTATTGAGTCGTTGCTAGGGACTAGCAACAATCTAAGTGTGGGGGTGTGATAACTCGTATAATTATATAGTTTTTAGTTATGTTTTATTATTGTTTTGTGTCAAATACGAGTTATTATTGTTTAGTCTAATTGTGTTTATGATCTTTTATATTTTTATGTAATTTGGTGTTTTTCACAAGTTTCTTGGAGTGATTTCAGATTACTAGAATTAAGGGCAAATCCAGTTCAGTTCCAGTTCCGACACCTTTTTCCATATCAGCTATATCTCGAGTTTCACTGAAGCAATAAGGCTGAAATATTAACCGTGCAAAGTTAAGAGGCATATCTATCTTTTTCATGTTTTACACTTCTTGAAACGGAGTCGTTTTCCCTAGCGAAATCGACCATCAAGTTGGCTGATGTGCAATGACGTCTGTGCTGACCTGTTTTCGTATTTTGCCCATATCTTCTTATCCACATCAGCAAATGAGCTGATTTCAACGGCTATGGATCAGTAACTGATAGGGGAACATTTTTCTAGAAGACCATGTGATCAGATCAGGCCTCCAAAATTGACAAAATCGACCATCAAGTTGGCTGATCAAAATTGTCATACAATATGACGAAAATTGTTAGAAAAATGCACCCACCTATTATACCTACCTTTGAAATTTGTAAAGCTTGTCTCTTGTCATTTAGCCCTCCAAAATGTGTATAAATAGAGGGCCTTGGATGATTGTAAGAGCATCATATTGTACATTGGTAGGATATTAGCCATTGTAATAAAATTCTCTAAGTTTTCTTCTTCTTTCTTTTCTCTAGTTTTCTTTTTCTTTATTTTCTTCTTCTTCTTTCTTTCTTTTATTTTCTTCTTAGATTCTCTTTAATTTTATGTTTATGTTTACAATGCCTATGCTAGGCTAAACTTCTATTTGGTTAAGGGTGATTTCAAAGCCCTAGACATGTTTTGTGATTGATTTTCAAATTCTATCTATCATTAATTTTCTATCAAAGTTGCTTATGTTCTTCTACAAGAATTGTTCATGATGTTGTCTTGATTTATTTAGGTGTACAACTAGATAGATCTTGATAATTATCTATTGCTAGTTTAGGAATCTTGATCCGTGTAATTGTCTTGATTTCCTATTCATAAGTGGCAATTTGTGATTAATGATTATGGTCAAGTTTTCAATAATTGCAAAGTGGAACATAACCTAAGTTGAACAATCCGAGCTTATGTGTTTGTTGCTTAGATCAACCTATCTTTCTCATCATAAGGCTGCCATTAAATTGAATTTAGAGAGCTTATTCTAGGTTGTTTAATGGTTAGAGATTAAATAGAGAGCTTGTTCTATTTAACGACAAACTAAGGAAAGATTGGGATAACAGAGCTTGTTGTTATCTACGGTTGTTAACTTTGATAGTTGGTTGATATTGATAGATCTGAAATTGATTCTTAATGATGTCTAGTGGTGGAGAATGAAACCTTAACCATATTTTTCATATTTGATTCTTCTTACTTACTTGTTTTCTTACTTTTAGTTTGCTTATTTTTAAAAGTATATTTATTTTTATTGGCTGGTTATACCGCCTAATTTGTATATTAACTTTGTTTTATTTTTATTGGCTGGTTATACCGCCTAATTTAGTATATATATTTTTATTGGCTGGTTATACCGCCTAATTTAGTATATATATTTTTATTGGCTGGTTATACCGGCTTGCATCTTATTCTTATTATTTACTTTAGTTTAAATCTGGCTTCAAAAACCCCTTTTCTTTTATTGTTCTTGAATTTAAGTTTTAAACTATTAACTTATAAACTAAAACCCAATCCCTGAGGACTCGACCCTTGCTAACTACTATACTTACAATTTATCTTTTTAGTGCAAGGTTAAATAAGATACACTCTTTTGGGTGCATCAGAAATCCTTATTTAAGGTATGATTGAAGTGTCAACTGAGTTCTATGCTAGTAGACTTGATTTCATAAACGTATCCCTTAATATGAGAAGTTTTGGCCGAACAACACTCAAGAAGAATAAGGGAAGAAAACAGTTTTCTTTTGTTTCTTGTCGAATGCAGCACACAGGGTTTGCTGCAAATTGCTTCTCTCATACATGTGGGGCGGCTAGCACTATGATATTTATAAACTTAGGGCTATAACACAACTCCTGTGTAATTGTACATAAGTTCTTCCACTTAATTAAACCATTTAACTAAGCCCGTATTGAAAAATTATAAATTTAATCAATTAGGTCCAATCCATTTTAATCTATTAATTTCACCTTATTGTGTGTGACCCATTAGGCTTCTAACATGTTGCCAATAATCACAAATTATTTCTAATTCATATTTATAGACCACAAGCGCTATCTAGCAATACATCATGGCCACCCAAATGTTAGTAAGGTCAAATTGGTTTTTGACTAACCTTTCAGTATATAATATGTCAGTGTAATTCGATATTTTCATCAAATATCCCAAAAGGGAGAAAGCATGGTGTAGTGTCTATTTTCTAACTCCTTCCATATTAGTCCTACAGCTTCTTTGATAACTCCCATAATCTCCTTGACCAAGGACTTCATGAGTTAATCATAAGCTAGGAACAAACGAGATATATCCCTTATATAACACAAGGGTAATGAATCCTCTCTTGACCACTCATCCATCTTCATGTATTTCATGTCATACCCAAAATCACCCAACATAGGCATCCCTTCTTGGGACATGTTTGAATGAAATCAAAGAATGAAAGTTCACACATAAGATGACCTGGTATCTCAAGTCATCGGATTACGTACACTACAGACACATGAGAGTATTTCCATAGGCACACGAGTGAAATACCAAATGGAACTCTCATAGCAGGTCATGTTCAAATTGTTCATCTTAACAAGCACCTATATGCTATCTATAAGTATCTCTATTCTTCAACCTATGAGATCGATTAAATGCTTTCTAAGCATGATGGCTTAGCATATATCAATCTTTGTGCATTGTCAATGCCTTGTCTCGATAATACAATGATCATGAACTATTTTTGGAAACACGGCTTTGATGTATAAGGATCTCATAATTATAACTCCTTACAATTCCTTTGCAAGGGCTAATGTATTTCATGGGCTTTATCCTAATAAGTTGTTTAAGGAATTATCAAAAGCATCTTATTGAGAAAAGAATACCTCTATTATAAACTACCAATTATAATGTGTAATACATGAGATAAAACTAGTAGTGTTTAACAAGCTTAAATGCGATTGCTTGCAGGGCTTACACTAACAATCTCCCACTTACACTAAAGCCAATCGTAGATGTATCTAATACCATAGCCCTCTAAGTGGCGATCATGTTTTCGTTGCGACATCACTTTAGTGAGATGATCGGCTAAGTTGTCCTCAATGGATATTTTCTCTATACGTATATCACATCTTTCAATGATATCTCTAATTCCATAGTATCGTTGTAATACATGTTTGGATCTATGATGAGACCTTGGTTCCTTAGCTTGTGCTATAGCTCTATTTTTATCGTAGTACAATGTAACAGGATCAATAATGCTTGGAACCACTCCTATTTCAGTGATAAATTTCTTGATCCAAACCTCCTCCTTCGCAGCTTCACATATGGAGATGTATTCAGCTTCGGTTGTTGAGTTTGCAGTCGTTGATTACTTGAAACTCTTCCATCTGACTACACCACCATTCAGATTAAATATGTAACCACTTTGTGATTTTCTATCATCCCTATCATCTTAGAAGCTATCATCAGCATAAGCCCTTACTTGGAGTTCACCCCTCCAAAAACCATGAACACATCTTTATTTTTTCTCAAGTACTTTAGGATGTTCTTAACTGCAATCAGTGACTTTCTCCTGGATTACTTTGGTATATACTCGTGACACTCAGAGCGTATGATACATCTAGTCTAGAACATAACATGGCATACATACCCGAGGCATACAAAATTATGTTCATTCTAGCTCTCTCTTTCAGTGTTTCCAGACACATTCCCTTTAAGAGATTTATGCCCTGTAACATAGGCAAGTATCCTTTCTTGGTTTCTTCCATGCTAAATCTCTTTAGCACCTTGTCTATGTATATAGATTGGGATAAGGTAAGCATTCTTTTCGATCTTTCTCTATAAATCTTAATTCCCATAATGAATACTTCTTCTCCCAAATCTTTCATGGAGAACTGTCTGGAAAGACAGACCTTAGTGGCCTACATCATTGGTATATCATTACCCATAAGCAATATGTCATCAACATAAAGCACTAGGATTTGCTTGTTTACCTTCTTGTAAAAGCATGGATCATCAGGATTCTTGATAAAACCGAATACTTTGATTGTTTTGTCAAACCTGATGTACGAACTCCGTGAAGCTTGCATCAATCTGTAGATGGATTTTTTGTAGCTTGTATACTTTATTCGATATGGCCTTGGATGTAAATCCTTCAGGTTGTGTCATGTACAAATCCTTTTGTAAATTCCCATTAAGAAATATAGTCTTTACATCTGTTTGCCAAATCTCATAATCATGGTATGTAGCGATAGCAAGCAGAATCATAATAGATTTGATCATGGTAACTACAGAAAATGTTTCCTCATAATCAATGACTTCAACTTGATTATAACCTTTTGCTACCAATCTAGCCTTGTACGTTTATACATTGCCATCCATGTCAGTCTTTCTCTTAAAGACCCATCAGCACCTTATGGATTTTATCTCTTTAGGTAGATCAACCAAAGTCCATACTTGGTTGATTTCCATGGATTCCATTTCGTATTTCATGGCTTCTAGCCATTTATCGAAATCAATATCACATATTGCTTTCTCATACATAGTAGGTTTATTATCAACATGCAAAGCATTCGTCTCTAGGAGAAATCCATATCTATCTGAAATTTTCCTAATCCTACTAGACCTTCAGAGCACTTGCATTTCTTGAGCATCGGCTCGAACATCTAATGCAACAATTGCAGGCTCAGGTTCCAAAATAATGTCAGTTTATGGCTCTTGAACTTCTTCAAGAATAATCTTACTCCTGGTAACCCCTTCAAGTAGAAACTCTTTCTCAAGAAAGGTTGCATGTTTCGAGACAAACATCTTTTGCTCAGTGGGCTGGTAGAAGTAGTATACATTCGTTTCTTTAGGATACCCCACGAACCTACATTTATCGGATCTTGCACCAAACTTATCAGATGATGCAAGCTTCACATAAGTCGTGTATCCCCGAATATTGGTATAAGACAAATGCGACTTCTTGTCTTTCCATATCTCATATGGTGTCTTATCAACCAATTTTGTTGGAACCTTATTTAAAAGGTGTACAGCAGTTTCTAAGGCATATTCACAGATGTTAGTATATGCCCTAAAGCTAATCATATTGGATAAGAGATATACAATTAATAAAGCAAACCCATCACTATACTTTAGTGATACAAGGTTTTCCTTCATGTTAGTACTATAATAAAGAGTTATTAAGTACTAATTGGATGAAGCCATGGAACATAAAGGCTTTACAAAGGAATTATAAAGAGTTATAATTGTGAGATCCTTATGCATCAAAGCCATGTACCTAAAACTGTTCCTGGTCATTGTATTGCCAAGACGGGGCATTGACAATGCTCAAAGACTAGTACATGTTAAGCCTTCTTACTTATGAAGTAAGCAACCGATCTCATAGGTTAAAGTATGATGGATACTTGGGATAACATGTAGGTGCTTGTCTGTTGAACAAGTTCACTGATCATGGCAAAGCTCAAAGACTAGTACATGTTAAGCCTTCTTACTTATGAAGTAAGCAATCGAACTCATAGGTTGAAGTATGATGAATACTTGGGATAAAATGTAGGTGCTTGTTTGTTGAAGAAGTTCACTGAACATGACCCGCTGTGAGAACTCCATTTGGTATTGTCACTCTAGTGTCTATGGAAATGTTCTCATATGCCAGTCGTGTAAATAATCATCGGACTTGTGATACCAGGTCATCTTGTATGGGGAGTGTCATACTTTGATTTCATCTGAACGTGTCCCAAGAAGGGATGCTTATGGTAGGTGATTTTGGGTATGACATGAACCATGCGAAGATAGATGAGTGATCTAGAGAGGATTCACCACGCCAAGTGACATCAGAGATATATCTCATCTATTCTTGGCTTCGGTTAATTTGATAAAGTCTTTGGCCAAAGCACGATGGATTTAGGAGAAATTGTCTCTCTAAATTCATAAGGTTAACCATAAACTACAAGAACCAATATGGATTGAACATGAGTAAACACTACACCATTCTCATGGGCTTTCCGGGATATTTGGTAAAAGGACCATATTACACTGATAGGCTGGTTATTGAAAGGTTTCAAAGAGGTCACTTTGACTTTTCAACATTTGGGTGATCATGATGGGTTGCTAGATCTCGTTCTTGATCTATGTGTATAGGTTAATGAGATTAACTTATACGCATTGCCAACATGTTGGGAACCTAATGGATCACACACAATAGAACGGTAATGTTGGATTAAACTTGGGATTTGATTAAGTAGGACTTAATTGAATAAAAGGTTAATTTAGAGGACCTAATTGAATAAGTTCAATTTGTGAATTAAGATATATTTTGGATTTAGGAAATCAAAATAAGGATCTCTTAACATGAGAATATGGATAAGCTTGTCTTAAGAAGATTTTGTCTAACTGTAGACATGTCTTAAGATAAGTTGTCTTGACCGAAAATTAGTGTTGTCCAAAATGAGAAAAAGTTTCTCATCTTTGAGGATTTTGATTATGAATCAAATTTTAACTTCTCTTATTTCACTAAACCGAACATTGCTCTAATTATGTTTAAGTCCAAACTCGGCACTAAGAGTAGTGTTTGACTAGGACTCTAACACTTGCTAGGTGAAAGAGTTTCACTTGAGCAAGGAGTCTGATTAAGAATCAAATTTTGTTAAACCGAGCTAGTTAAGTCCAACTAGGATCTAAGAGGTTGATTGAGAACCAAACTCTTATCCCTGTGAAATCGAGCAATAAACATAGACATAATCTGGGATAGGTTCGACCTCGGCTTTAAGAGTTAGAGTTTTTGTTGAACTAGGATGCTTGAGGGTGAAAGAGTTTCACCTCAACTAGGACTTTGATTGAGATCAAACTCCTATCCTTCCCTATCTCTTGGCAGTCAAATGTAGACATTTTAAAAGATAGGTTCGGCCAAACTTAATGAACAAAAGTTGGCCAAAATTTAAACACTTGAGATAGGAAGAGTTCCTATCTAGCTAGGAGTTTTAATTGAAGAAAAAGTCTCCTTTCCTATCCCTTAAGGTGTGGCCGACCAAGGAGGAAAAGGAGAACTAAAATTCTTCCTTTTCAAAGTTACGGTGTAGAGAATTTTCTTCTTGAAAAAAGTTGTTTTTCTTGAGAAAAATAGAGACAATTCAGCCAAGAGCAAATACTCCATTGCCGATCTTTCACTTATCTTCTTGGTTCATTTTTCTTGAGTAGCTGAACACCCATTTTTATTGGTCATTTTCGGCCCCTTGTGAGAAAGAAAAAGAATAGTAGCTTATTAATTTTGACCAAAAATCAGCCCACTAGCACTGGCGAATCCTCGAGTCTTGTGAAGGTGCCAACATCCATTCGTATAGATCTCCGTTGAAGGCAAGACACCTATGTTGCTCATGGTCTTGGAGAGATTGTGTAGTGACCATCCCCTTTCATGCAGGGAATAACATACTCGGGATTACGAGATCTTGAGTTGGTAGGATCTAAATCATATGGGTGACTTTTAATTTTGTTTACCATTAAACCCATGTAAATCACGATCTATAGATCCTATGGGATCCGACTGCTTCTCTGTTTACTTTTCGCTGAGCATAATTTAATATTTTGTATAAGTATGAGGCTGAATTTTCCAACAATGGTATTAAAGCCAAATATTCGGTGATTATATATGGTTCTAGCATGTCGACTCTTGGTGATTAACAAAAGGTTTGTTTTGTGTATTGATTTTGTAAGTTTTGGTTCAATTAAAATTTTGAAAAAAAAAATTCTTAAATTCTGTAAAATCTAGACAGCAAGTGAAAAGTGATTTTAATCATGTTTTAAATAGTTTAAATAGTAGATTAAATTTTTTTATTCAACCCGGATTAAATTCATAACATGTCTTAGTAAATCCGAGAAGATTTGGTGTCTAAACATTATTTTTGTGTCCATTTTGAGGGGTTATTTTGGGGCTGTTAAAACGATTTTTTGCGTAAGTTTCAATTCTGAAAATTAATGGTTAACGTTTCCATTGATGTTTTAAATTGGTTTGGGTTTAAACGGTTTAAAGAAAATCATTTACGAGCCTAAAACGATGTTACTACAATGCTGAAATTTTCTGAGCTGTTTTGTAGGTGATGCTTTAAATCTTCGAGCATAAGTTTGGAAACGTTCCACAAGCTTTGCTAGAATTTTTGGACAACATCTTACATGAATACGATTCATATTTGATGGTTTTTACGAGCATGGAACATGGTTGGAATGGGCAGCAAGCGTTGCTGCACTTGCACCACCAAATTGTGGCTTACTAGGCAAATGTTGTCGATTGGTTGCTGCCATGAGGGGCGGCCAGTAGTCCACTTTTGGGCATCTAGCAGCCACTGAATGTGGTGTACAACAGCCCTATCACGGGCGAGCAACAGCCATCCGATGGCTCAAAATTCAACGCCTAGGACACTAAGTGTTAGAGTCCTACTCCAAGATGGAAATTGTTTCCTAGTGGGAGTGTGATTCCTAAAAGTTAGGAAAGAGTTTTAGTTTGATTAGGTAATTCTTACCTAATGAGATTGAAGTTCCTAAGAGTTAGGATAGATTTCAAACTCTTTAATTCGATTTAAGACAATCAATCTAAAAGTTAGGTAATGTTCGATTTTAAGACAACCTTCCTAAAAGTTAGGAATTTAATTAAAATTATTTTAATTAAAGAACCGATATTACTAAATAATTTGATAAATTGTCTCAAACAAGTTGATGAGTTTTATGCAAATGATACACAAGATCACCAAGTGATATTGGCTATGCATGTTTATTATTTCATGCTTATAATATGATTATGTATGCATGAGGATGATTATGGACTAGACCTTAGTATGATTAGGTCACGATGGTTAAATTTTTCATTTTGTTATTTTTGTAAATAGGGTCTGTGCACCCTGCCTTCTCATTTTATTTTCTGGATTGTAAATTCTCTTCTCACCTAACTCCCCTCGAATGTAACTCGAGGTTTCTCATAAAGCAATGTAATCATTATATTATTTATAGATTTAGATTTAGGATAGGATTTGAATTTATACAATTCCAAGAATGTAAGGAGACAAGGCTCCAAGAAGGGATGACCAAGGTGGTAATCATTAAGACTTATAAAGCCTATATATGGTATCCCTAGGAATATGTCCAACTAGTTTCCTAATGGCTCAAGGAAACTAGAATAGTATAAAATCCATAATCATTCTAGTAGATTGTATGAGATAGATTTATTTTTGAAGTTATATATTTGATATATAAATTGAATAAATGTTATGCATGACAATGAACCAAGCAAAGCAATGAGACCTAAATAATTTAATAAATCCCTTATTAAATAATATTGACTCCATGTTTCACATGATAAGATGCCTTCCACCATCATAACAAGATAACCATAGTTCTTTTAAATGGAGGCTTAGTGAGAGGTTCACAAGTCAAACTTTTACACGAATATGTTTGAGTTATTGAAGATGGGTCTTACTCAACTAAAGGTTATGTTGTCTGGATGCGAGAAACTTAACCGCATGACACTTAGAGGCAATGGTTAGGCGAAATGCATATGATGCATTTAGGCAAAGAGTTGTACCCTAACTGATCTAGGAGTTGCATATAGATGCAATTGGTAAGCTAAGTTACCTACTCAATTAGTTTCTATATGACTTGTTGAGATGCTCAAGGTCATGGAAAAATGAAAAGGGTCCTAGCTCATTAAGAAGTTTAATAAGACTTATGAAGCCTAGAAGCCTATGTATGGTATCCCTAGGAATTTGTCCAACTAGTTTCCTAATGGCTCAAGGAAACTAGAATAGTATAAAATCCATAATCATTCTAGTAGATTGTATGAGATAGATTTATTTTTGGAGTTATATATTTAATATATAAATTGAATAAATGTTATGCATGACAATGAACCAAGCAAAGCAATGAGACCTAAATAATTTAATAAATCCCTTATTAAATAATATTGACTCCATGTTTCACATGATAAGATGCCTTCCACCATCATAACAAGATAACCATAGTTCTTTTAAATGGAGGCTTAGTGAGACGTTCACAAGTCAAACTTTTACACGATTATGTTTGAGTTATTGAAGATGGGTCTTACTCAACTAAAGGTTATGTTGTCTGGATGCGAGAAACTTAACCGCATGACATTTAGAGGCAATGGTTAGGCGAAATGCATATGATGCATTTAGGCAAAGAGTTGTACCCTAACTGATCTAGGAGTTGCATATAGATGCAATTGGTAAGCTAAGTTACCTACTCAATTAGTTTCTATATGACTTGTTGAGATGTTCAAGGTCATGGAAAAATAAAAAGGGTCCTAGCTCGTTAAGAAGTTTAAATGTTAAATTTCTCGAAATAGTAGTTGAGGGCTATTATTTTGTCAAAATAATGAGAATAATCATTAGAGTATTAAAACCTGACATTAATGATTATATATTGCTATTGTTAACTATAAAATGTTTGGTTCATGTAGGATATAAACAACAAAAATGGCAAAAAACCTATCATTGAGGAGCATACTTGATGCTAATAAACTAACTAGGCCAAACTTCATTGACTAGTTCCGCAATATCAAGATTGTATTGACACAGGAGAAAAAGGCTTATGTTCTAGATGAGCCCACTGTTGAAGCAAAAGAAGAGGAAAGGGCTGCCTATCAAGTTCATAAAGATGATCTCGTTCAAGCCACATGTGTGATGTTGCTAGCATGGCTCTCGATCTTCAAAAGTAGCACGAGGCCATGAATGCTCAGGATATCATCCTTAACCTTAGAGAATTGTTCGCTAAGGAGAATCACACTGAGAGGTTCGACATCTCAAAAGAATTGCTCCAAACAAATATGTCAGAAAATACCCTAGTGAGGCCTTATGTGCTAAAGATGATAGGGTATATCACACGCCTGGAGCAACTTGGATGGGTCATGGATCATGATCTAAGCATTGACCTAATATTCTCTTCACTGCCTGAGAGCTATTCACAGTTCATGTTGAACTTCAACATGAACCATCTGGAGGCCACCCTCCCTAGGTTGTTGAATATGTCACACAGGCTGAGCAAACCATCATAAAAGACAAGTTATCTGTCCATTTGGTTTCTTCTTCTAAAGCAATGAACAACAAAAAGAGGAAGACTAGATAGGGTGTACATCCTGCTTCAAACAGTTTGAATCCTGATGGTGGTGTGAAGATAGATAAGGTCAATGACAAGGGAACATGTCATCACTGTGGTAAACCAGGTCATTGGAGTTGCAACTACAAGGAGTACCTTGAATCAGTCAAGGGAAAGAAGCTGAAACGAGTTTCAAATTTAGGTATATTTTGAGATTAATTCGCTTCTCTTGGTATATGATACCTTATTTGGTACTAAATATGTATGAAATATTGTAGGGACCTGATAACTCGTATAATTATATAGTTTTTAGTTATGTTTTATTATTGTTTTGTGTCAAATACGAGTTATTATTGTTTAGTCTAATTGTGTTTATGATCTTTTATATTTTTATGTAATTTGGTGTTTTTCACAAGTTTCTTTGAGTGATTTCAGATTACTAGAATTAAGGGCAAATCCAGTTCAGTTCCAGTTCCGACACATTTTTCCATATCAGCTATATCTGGAGTTTCACTGAAGCAATAAGGCTGAAATTTGTAGCCGTGCAAATCTAAGAGGCATATCTATCTTTTTCATGTTTTATACTTCTTGAAACGGAGTCGTTTTCACTAGCGAAATCGACCATCAAGTTGGCTGATGTGCAATGACGTCTGTGCTGACCTGTTTTCGTATTTTTCCCATATCTGCTTATCCACATCAGCAAATGAGCTGATTCCAATGGCTATGGATCCGTAACTGATACGGGAACCTTTGTCTAGAAGACCATATGATCAGATCAGGCCTCGAATATTGACGAAATCGACCATCAAGTTGGCTGATGTGCAATGACGTCTGTGCTAACATGTTTTCGTATTTTGCCCATATCGGCTTATCCACATCAGCAAATGAGCTGATTCCAACGGCTATGGATCCGTAACTGATAGGGGAACCTTTTTCTAGAAGACCATGTGATCAGATAAGGCCTGAAAAATTGACAAAATCGACCATCAAGTTGGCTGATCAAAATAGTCATGTATGACGAAAATTGTTAGAAAATGCACCCACCTATTATACCTACCTTTGAAATTTGTAAAGCTTGTCTCTTGTCATTTAGCCCTCCAAAATGTGTATAAATAGAGGGCCTTGGATGATTGTAAGGGATCATATTGTACATAGGTAGGATATTAGCCATTGTAATAAAATTCTCTAAGTTTTCTTCTTCTTTCTTTTCTCTAGTTTTCTTTTTCTTTAGAAAGAGCAAGAGGTTGGATAATTAATATTCTTCTTCTTCTTCTTTCTTTCTTTTATTTTCTTCTTAGATTCTATTTAATTTTATGTTTATAATGCCTATGCTAGGCTAAACTTCTATTTGGTTAAGGGTGATTTCAAAGCCCTAGACATGTTTTGTGATTGATTTTCAGATTCTATCTATCATTAATTTTCTATCAAAGTTGCTTATGTTCTTCTACAAGAATTGTTCATGATGTTGTCTTGATTTATTTAGGTGTACAACTAGATAGATCTTGATAATTATCTATTGCTAGTTTAGGAGTCTTGATCCGTGTAATTGTCTTGATTTCCTATTCATAAGTGGCAATTTGTGATTAATGATTATGGTCAAGTTTTCAATAATTGCAAAGTGGAACATAACCTAAGTTGAACAATCCGAGCTTATGTGTTTGTTGCTTAGATCAACCTATCTTTCTCATCATAAAGCTGCCATTAAATTGAATTTAGAGAGCTTATTCTAGGTTGTTTAATGGTTAGAGATTAAATAGAGAGCTTGTTCTATTTAACGACAAACTAAGGAAAGATTGGGGTAACAGAGCTTGTTGTTATCTACGGTTGTTAACTTTGATAGTTGGTTGATATTGATAGATCTGAAATTGATTCTTAATGATGTCTAGTGGTGGAGAATGAAACCTTAACCATATTTTTCATATTTGATTCTTCTTACTTACTTGTTTTCTTACTTTTCTAGTTTGCTTATTTTTAAAAGTATATTTATTTTTATTGGCTGGTTATACCGCCTAATTTGTATATTAACTTTGTTTTATTTTTATTGGCTGGTTATACCGCCTAATTTAGTATATATATTTTTATTGGCTGGTTATACCGCCTAATTTAGTATATATATTTTTATTGGCTGGTTATACCGCCTTGCATCTTATTCTTATTATTTACTTTAATTTAAATCTGGCTTCAAAAACCCCTTTTCTTTTATTGTTCTTGAATTTAAGTTTTAAACTATTAACTTATAAACTAAAACCCAATCCCTGAGGACTCGACCCTTGCTAACTACTATACTTACAATTTATCTTTTTAGTGCAAGGTTAAATAAGATACACTCTTTTGGGTGCATCAAATTTTTGGCGCCGTTGCCGGGGATTGTTTTCTTTAGTTTATTTGTTACTTGGTTTATTCTTATTTTCAGTTCTAATGAGTTTTATTTTCTTGTACATACGGATTTTTCTTATCAAATTTTGAAGAAAAATAAAAATAAAAAAAGAAAAAATAAAATAAAAAACGATGGAATTGAGCAATCTAACACTTGAAGAGTTGGTGGCATACATGAACATGGAGAATCAACAAGCCAATCTCACATTCCCAGTTCAACAATTTGCCATGGGAGGATGTCAAGGCCATCAAGTGTTCCAAGACCAACAGTATGATCATTACTCAAACACTTACCATGAGGGATGGTGGGATCATACTAATTATGGCTACTCGAAAAATTACCAAGAAGTAGATCCTTATGCCAATTACACTCATCCATCTAGCTTCAATCAATCATGGTCCCAAGAACCAGATCTTTTTCAACCACCACATATGACTCAAAACTCAGGTACTTCTTTAGAAGATCTTGTCTATTCTCTTGTTACTGATACATTGCAATTTCAACAGGAAACAAGGGCAAGCATCCAGAGTTTGGAAAAGCAAATGATCCAATTGACTAGTAGTATGGTGGGATGGGTAGCACAAAGATCTGAAGAACTCCCAGCCCAAACGATGGTTAACCCAAAGGAGAATGCTACTATTGTGACCTTGAAGAATGAGGAACAAGATGAGGATGAAACAAAATTAGAGATGGATTCTATTCTTAAGGATAATGAAGCCAAAGATCCAAATAAGAGTATTTCGGCACCTGAGGTAACGTTTAAGGTTTCACTTTTTACTAATGTTTCTTCTCCACCTTTTCCTAGTAGATTTGCAAAGTTCAAGGAGGAAGAACATGAACAACACATGCCGGAAACCTTAAACAACTTGTTTGTGGAGGTCATTCAACAAGTATCAAAATATGCTCCATTCCTCGATGACATATGCACCACAAAGGATGATGGAATAATACTTGTAATGGAGAATGCATCCACTGTTGTGCAAAGAAAGCTTCCTCTCAAACGCATAAATTTGGGAAATTTCATGTATGAGCCTGACAAGCCTAAAATGCCAAGAAGGGGTGTTGGTTAGGTTCAAAACACTAAATCAAGTGCTAATTGGGGGAGGCAGCCTAATTAGTGAAAGCATTGCCAAACTGCCATCCTCAGATTTGCTCTTTTTTTCTTTATCTTTTTCTTATGTTTCTTTGCTAATTGTGTTTAGTGTTTCTAAGTTCATTTAAGCTGCATAAGTTTATTTTGTTTATTAGTTCTTTTCACTTACACATGATTCTTTCATTTGGGATTAATAGCATTACATTAATGACAATGTAAGAATTATGTGTGGGGGGAAGAATTTAGGATTTTATTTAGAGTGTTTTGTTTTTGAGTCTTTTTATCTTGTTTTTCTTTCTGATCCTTGTATTGAAAATAACTAGATGTAAATATAATTTTTATTTTTTTACCCCGGTTAAATGGCGGATAACGGTACTCCGTGATTATTTAAATCGGTTCCATCAGCTACCCACAAAACTGATATTGTATATAAATTTCTCTTTCAATTTCTCTTTCATTTTTTTTTTTTTCATTTTTTTTCAGGATGGATGATATTCTCACAAGATTGCAGAAACGATTTCCTCCTTTTCCTCGAAATATTTTACTGAAGCTTTACCAAGTTCGATTTGAAAGATTAAGAATGCTTATGCACAAAGGGATTCCTGGAGACATACGTTGGATAATTGAAGCCAAGGTACGTGAAGATGAATATCTTCCTGTTTTGCATTTACCAGGTACAGGTAGAATCACTTTTGCAAAGAAGCGACGAGCAAAGCGCATGAGTTCAAATTGCCACAAATGTGCACGATGGACGTGTAACGGTAAATGTCGTTCTATTGGGATTCCGTCCTCTAATCGAGATGATAAAATTGAATTCATTAAGGATGGACTGAGTAAGGAGAATTTGGGTAATATCCAACTTTCTCTTGAGACGCATCCTAGTGGAGACGTACAAAGAGAAATTCTTGATTTATGGCCGCAATTCCAAAGGGAATGGCAACATCTTGGGAATCTGATGTTAAAAGACCCTGTTTGCCAGCTTGTAAGAAAACTGGATGGGAAGCATATCCTCGACTCATAGAAGGCGTTTAAGCCGTTTCTGGACGTAAAACCAGAGGAAGATGTGAGCCACAATCACAACTACAATAAATGACTTCTCAGCTTTTGGTTTGATTTGCAATAACTTTATTTCGGTTTAATTTACGTGTTATTCGATTTGTGTAATTATTCTCATTTTTTTTATTTATTTGTCTTTTACGATTGATTTTTCTTCTCTTTTTTATTTTCTTCCTGAAATCACGCAAAAATCTTTTGTTAGGTTAACATTTTCTTCTGACAGGTCAAATACACTTTCGGCGACATTATTACTCTTGACTTTTACGGTTGATTTTTCTTCTCTTTTTGATTTTCTTCCTGAAATCACGCAAAAATCTTTTGTTAGGTTAACATTTTCTTCTGACAGGTCAGATACACTTTCGGCGACATTATTACTCTTGTCTGATTCACTACTCAGTCCTCTATATATTACACCATGTACTCATTCTCTTTCAGGCACTCGAAAAAAAAAAAAATGGAAAGTACTTCGTCCCAACGCATTAAAAAAATTTGTGTTTTTGGAGGTGCTTATCCAGGGAAAAATAACATATTCGCTGATGAAGCCATAAGAGTTGGAGTAATACTTGCCCAACAAAAGATCCAGTTGATTTATGGAGGCGGTAGTACGGGTTTAATGGGAGCAGTCGCTACAACAGCACACGCCGGAGGAAGTCCAGTTCTAGGAATCGTGCCAAAACTATTCACAGATTTTTGTGGACCTACCTTGGGTAAGGAAATACAAGTCTGGAGTATCCCTGAACGGATAACAATCATGTACCATTCTGCCGATGCATTCATTGCTTTACCAGGAGGTCTGGGTACATTGGAAGAAATAGCTTGCGTGGCTTCTTGGTCATCTTTGGTCACAAATAAGAAACCCATTGGTTTGCTTAATATTAATGGTTATTTTAGTAATTTGCTTTCATATTTAGATAATGCTGTGGATAATGGATTCATGTTTTCAGAGGCAAGGAGAACCATAATTTCTGCTACAACCATTGAAGATTTACTCAAAAAGCTCCAAGCTTATGAGTATTTATCTGCTACGGTTGTTTCGCAAACGCTCGGAAAAAGAAAAAGAGATATGGACGAGCAAGGAGTGGATTGCACTTTGTCTTTGTGACATTATCTAACATTTTGTTTGTTGTGTCTCAGTTATAATAAGTGGTTAGCAACCTCTACAGGTAATATCTCCTAAATTTTACCTTCTTAAAAAAAAAAAAAAAAGTTTGTTGTGTTTTAAGCAATTTAGAAGTATTCATTCTGAACAAGGTCTGAGTAAGGGAGACTTGAGACATACCTTGTCAGTTTGATTTCTTCTTTTCAAAAAAAAAAAAAAAAAAGGGTTTGTTGTGTTTTAAGCAATTTAGAAGTATTCATTCTGAGCAAGGTCTGAGTAAGGGAGACTTGAGACATACCTTGTCAGTTTGATTTTAATCTTTTTACGTTTACTTGTTAATTTTTGTTTAGTATTTTAGGATTATTTAGGTTGCATGAGTTTGTTTTGTTTTGAGTCTAGTTATTCCTATTCTTATGTTATTAGTTCTTTTCTCTTACACATGATTCTTTCATTTGGGTTAATAGACTTACATTGAGGACAATGTAAGAATTAAGTGTGGGGGGAATGATTTAGGATTTCTTTTATTTTTGTCTACTATTTTTTTTTATGAGTCTTTATTATTATTATTTTTAGTGTGTTTTAGTTCCTTTTTAATACAATGATGAGATATGAATTGCATAAGTCTAAAACAGATTTATTAGTGAGAAGATTTTCATGAGAATTGAGCTTGATGTCAACCTTTTTATGAGCCAATGTTAATATGATATGTTGATTGAGAAAGAAGCATGTTTAGACTTAATCTGACTTGTATAATCATTCTTGTGAGTTTTTGAGCCTAAAATGATTGATGCATTATACAAATCAATCTAATTTCTTTCTTGAGTGCTCTTATGATTACATGATTCTCTAGAACTTGCTTTAAACCGTTTGAGACTATATTGATGCATGTGACAACATGAATATGATAGAGGCATTAGGATTTTTAGCCAGGGCCAAACAACCATCCCTTATTGATGTTCCAAGAGAACACACCCTTAGTGAACCAATTTGAGCCTACATTGAATAAGCTATCTCTTTGGTAACCATAACTTGTCCCTAACCTAAATATACTTATATCTTTACCTTTGTTCCAAAGATGAATTAGCATGATTTGAGACAAGTTGCAAAGACAAGGGATATTTTTTGGTTAGAAACAAGAAATAAGTGTGGGGGGAAAAGAAAAGAAAAGTCAAGAGAAAAAGAAATGGAATACTGGCAAATACATTCCTATATAAAAAAAAATGAATCATCTCTTGAATTTGTGGAAAAAGAAAAAGATGTTACAAAGTTGTTTAGAATGAAGAAAAGGCCCAACATGAATATCCGGCCTAGGTGACTATGTACTTGTAAAGAGTTTTGAGAAGTTTCTTTGTATAATCTTTTTATGTCTCTAAACTTTATGAACTTTTTGGAACCTTTGTGATATCTTTATCCTTTTGTTCTTCAACCACATTACAAACCCCTTGGCCCCATTACAACCTTGATTAAAGACCTCTTGATTTATGAAGTTGCATGATCTTTTAGTGGAGAATAGGTGGACAAGCAAGCATATGGTAGAAGTGTTTTCATGAGATTGATTGAGTGTAAACACTTTACCACTACTTTAAAGAGTGAAAATCAAGAGAGTATCCCATGTGAGAAGTTGAGATTAAATTTGAACATGCACTATTTTGATTGAGATATGTTATGCTAATATTGGCTTAACTCAAACAATTTACATTCAAGCATGATTTTTTGTGAAATTTTTTAAGCTATTGATTAGTTTATAAGACTTGTTCAAATATTGTCTCTAATTTGTATTGAAAGGATTAGGAGTAAATATTTTTAGTATATGTAGTTTATTTATATGAAGTTTATTTATATTTTAATTTTTCAATGTTTGTGGGTATCGTTCTAGTAAACCCTCACGAGACTAAACTCGTCCACTAGGGACACCTAGGGGTTTAAAGGCTTGTGTCACATGCTAAGTGCCACCGTGATTTCCTACGAAAGTGGATTAGATTAGATTTTCTTATTTTATTTTTATTGAGTCGTTGCTAGGGACTAGCAACAATCTAAGTGTGGGGGTGTGATAACTCGTATAATTATATAGTTTTTAGTTATGTTTTATTATTGTTTTGTGTCAAATACGAGTTATTATTGTTTAGTCTAATTGTGTTTATGATCTTTTATATTTTTATGTAATTTGGTGTTTTTCACAAGTTTCTTTGAGTGATTTCAGATTACTAGAATTAAGGGCAAATCCAGTTCAGTTCCAGTTCCGACACATTTTTCCATATCAGCTATATCTGGAGTTTCACTGAAGCAATAAAGCTGAAATTTGTATCCGTGCAAAGCTAAGAGGCATATCTATCTTTTTCATGTTTTATACTTCTTGAAACGGAGTCGTTTTCACTAGTGAAATCGACCATCAAGTTGGCTGATGTGCAATGACGTCTGTGCTGACCTGTTTTCGTATTTTGCCCATATCTTCTTATCCACATCAGCAAATGAGCTGATTCCAATGGCTATGGATCCGTAACTGATACGGGAACCTTTGTCTAGAAGACCATATGATCAGATCAGGCCTCGAATATTGACGAAATCGACCATCAAGTTGGCTGATGTGCAATGACGTCTGTGCTGACATGTTTTCGTATTTTGCCCATATCGGCTTATCCACATCAGCAAATGAGCTGATTCCAACGGTTATGGATCCGTAACTGATAGGGGAACCTTTTTCTAGAAGACCATGTGATCAGATAAGGCCTGCAAAATTGACAAAATCGACCATCAAGTTGGCTGATCAAAATCGTCATGTATGACGAAAATTGTTAGAAAATGCACCCACCTATTATACCTACCTTTGAAATTTGTAAAGCTTGTCTCTTGTCATTTAGCCCTCCAAAATGTGTATAAATAGAGGGCCTTGGATGATTGTAAGGGATCATATTGTACATAGGTAGGATATTAGCCATTGTAATAAAATTCTCTAAGTTTTCTTCTTCTTTCTTTTCTCTAGTTTTCTTTTTCTTTAGAAAGAGCAAGAGGTTGGATAATTAATATTCTTCTTCTTCTTCTTTCTTTCTTTTATTTTCTTCTTAGATTCTATTTAATTTTATGTTTATAATGCCTATGCTAGGCTAAACTTCTATTTGGTTAAGGGTGATTTCAAAGCCCTAGACATGTTTTGTGATTGATTTTCAGATTCTATCTATCATTAATTTTCTATCAAAGTTGCTTATGTTCTTCTACAAGAATTGTTCATGATGTTGTCTTGATTTATTTAGGTGTACAACTAGATAGATCTTGATAATTATCTATTGCTAGTTTAGGAGTCTTGATCCGTGTAATTGTCTTGATTTCCTATTCATAAGTGGCAATTTGTGATTAATGATTATGGTCAAGTTTTCAATAATTGCAAAGTGGAACATAACCTAAGTTGAAAAATCCGAGCTTATGTGTTTGTTGCTTAGATCAACCTATCTTTCTCATCATAAAGCTGCCATTAAATTGAATTTAGAGAGCTTATTCTAGGTTGTTTAATGGTTAGAGATTAAATAGAGAGCTTGTTCTATTTAACGACAAACTAAGGAAAGATTGGGGTAACAGAGCTTGTTGTTATCTACGGTTGTTAACTTTGATAGTTGGTTGATATTGATAGATCTGAAATTGATTCTTAATGATGTCTAGTGGTGGAGAATGAAACCTTAACCATATTTTTCATATTTGATTCTTCTTACTTACTTGTTTTCTTACTTTTCTAGTTTGCTTATTTTTAAAAGTATATTTATTTTTATTGGCTGGTTATACCGCCTAATTTGTATATTAACTTTGTTTTATTTTTATTGGCTGGTTATACCGCCTAATTTAGTATATATATTTTTATTGGCTGGTTATACCGCCTAATTTAGTATATATATTTTTATTGGCTGGTTATACCGCCTTGCATCTTATTCTTATTATTTACTTTAATTTAAATCTGGCTTCAAAAACCCCTTTTCTTTTATTGTTCTTGAATTTAAGTTTTAAACTATTAACTTATAAACTAAAACCCAATCCCTGAGGACTCGACCCTTGCTAACTACTATACTTACAATTTATCTTTTTAGTGCAAGGTTAAATAAGATACACTCTTTTGGGTGCATCAGGACCAAAAGAAAGGAGCAGTGAAGATGGACTGTGAAGATGGCAACCTTGTTTGATGTTGGATCAAAGCTTGCCGTTATGATTGATGTTTATTGAAACATTATTTATGATTTATTTTGAAACGTTTCATGTTTTATCTTGGCATTGTGGGCAAACCTTGAGGATGTTTAAATTTATGTTATTGAACATATTTTGCTAGCATATGGATGCCATGTTTTATTTATTATTCCTCTTTTAATAAATCAATTATAGAATTGTTCTATCTCATGGTCTTTCATTCTCTTTTTATTTAACTTGCAAATAGTACTGAGAATACTAATCGGGCCTAATAATTTAGGATGCAAAATAGTTTTGAATTAAATCCCTTAAACTTCTACACATGTAGTATTTAGTGAAAGCTATTAATAACTCTGTAAATGTTAAAGATCATAAATGAACTTAGTGATAAAATTGCCTTTATGTCAAATGCAATTATTTGGAAACATTCCAAACTAGAGCGGATTGCATGTTTATATCCTAAAGGTTATAAAACAAACTCTTTTGTTTTGGCTTGCAAAAGGAGTTACATTTGGATCATTAGCCTACAAGCTAATAAAAGATTCCGATAGTTGTTAAAGTAACAACTGAGCCATATGCTTGGAATCTGGGTCTCATTGTGATCTGAATAGTTTAATAACTTTGATAATAAGATTATCATGAATATAACCAAGCATATTCTCATGTGGCGCTTAAGCAATAAGATGTCTCAAGTGCAAGTGGGAGATTATTAGTATATGCCCTAGAGCAAATCATATTGGATAAGTGATATACAGTCAATAAAACAAACCCATCACTATACTTTAGTGATACAAGGTTTTCCTTCATGTTAGTACGATAATAAAGAATTATTAAGTGCTAATCAGATGAAGCCTTTGGATCATAAAGGCTTCCAAATGAATTATAAAGAGTTATAATTGTTGTAGACACCGAATTTTGTCCGGACCCCTAAATCAGGTACGTTTTCTTCCTAAATTGATGTATCAGAATGCTAAAAGGCTTTTCTCATCCTGCAGGTGGTACTCCGAGGCTTAGTCTAAGAAAGCAGATAGAAAAAGTCAAACTCAAAAAAAGTCAACCTCAAAAAAAGTCAACCTCGAAAAAGTCAACCCCAAAAAAAGTCAACTACTAAAAAAGTCAACCCACTCTCAAAATCAAGATTTGAGGTTCAATTGAAAAATGATGAAAGAATTTTGATAATCCGAGGTCTACATTGAAAGATACGGAGTTCAGAAGCTGGGTTACGAAGATTTAGTAGAAAAGAAACCCTAGTTCGGAAAATTTAGGGAAAAGTGCTTGAACGATCAAATTGGTCAAAATTGAAGATCTCAAATGAAAGATAAGCACAGACTACGGGTAATGGAGAAGCTACTTGGAAGAAAAAATGATAGAAAAGTCAATTCGGAAGAAAACTGAGAATTAGGGTTTATGGTGGATTTAGGTGAAACTTGGTAGAATTGCAGAAATGGCCCTATTCGGCAGGACTAAAGCCCCTAATTGATGAGGATTAATTAAACCAGGATAGCCCAAGGCTTAGTTTGAAGAAAATCTGAAAATTAGACTTGTTTTGAGCAAAACCTAGTTTCGGAGACGAAAGAGCAAAATTGGAAAATGTGGGAAAAATAGCAAATGAACTCCAAAAATTTTGAAAATTTGCAAATCTCATTCTTAAACCATTTTGAAGAGATTGGCAAAAGAAAATCTTGATTCAGAGTTCGTTTGCAAAATGGTCAAATCTCGAGTCCCCTACGCAGTAATTCAAGCAGATAAATCCCGAAAAAAATAGCAAAAGAGCTCCAAAAATTATGAAAACTTTCATATCACATTTTTAAATTATTTGGAAAAGATTGGTGAAGAAAAATCTAGATTCAGAGCTCGTTTAAAAAATGGTAAAGTTCGGGTGCATAAAAGGGGTAATTTTGAAAATAAATCCGAAATAAATATCAAATGAACTCAAAAAATTTTGAAAACTTTCAGAACTCAATTTTTTATTATTTTGGAAGTATTGATAAAATAAAATTCGAATTTGGAGACCGTTTGCTATTTATTTAGATTCGGGGGACAAAAAGGTTATTTCATTGAAGAAACCAAAAAGGGCAAATTTGTAATTGAGGAAAATATGAAAAAATAAGGAATTGCTGGGATTTTTCTTCCCTTGGTTAGCCAGCATAGAGGATAAGAAGGAAGCTTGAACAATTTAATTCCTTAGTGACTATCAAGCCACATGCTACCACTAACACCTTGCAAATGGTCCCCCCTTCATCCAATGGCTTAGGTGCCTTGTAGGAAAGTTGAATGCACCATCCAATGGCCAAGTTTAAACGCCAAGATGAAATTTTTATTTATCATGAAAGAACCCTCATCTAATGGCCAAGAATGGAAGAAAAAAGATGAGCACAATTCATCCAAGGGTGAGCATCCATTCGGTCAAGTAAGGGAGTGCATGGGATTGTCTCTTTTCATCCAATGGCTTAGGCCATCTACAAGGGCTAAGTACACATGTTGAGGGCTGGATTTAATCTACAAGATTCATTTTTATGTTGTCCTCATCCAATGACCAAGAATGGAAGAGCACAACTCATCCAAGGGTAGGCACTCAAGAGGGCAAGCAAGGGAGTGCATGGGATTGGTCCTCTTTTGCATCTAAGGGCTGAGGTTACTACAAGTTCTGAGTACACATCTTAAGGGCTACTATCAATTGGCAAGATGACATTTTTATGTTTTCATTAAAATATCTTAATCTTAGGGCCAAGATTGGAGGAGAAAAAGTGTAATTTCTATCTAAGGGTGAGAGGGCCATTCGGCCAAGCCATTAAAGTGGGGGTGATTTCATTTTTTTTCATATGTTTTTTGGCTGAAGTCAGTAGCTAATTTAGAAAAGAAAAAGGTTTTGAAAGAAATTAAAAAAAAAAAAAGGTTTTCAATAGAGAGCTTGAAGGTAGTCATCTCTACCAAGCTCTAGTATAGCTTTCTTCTTGTTTTCCATGGTGTTTTCTTGATTTTCTATCTTGTTTTCCTACTACATTTTTCATAAAAATAAAGTTTTTTAATGTTTACTTAAGTTTTCATCTCTTCTTCATCATCAAAATGGTGGAAAACAAATTTTTTTTACATGGTTTTATGCTTGGCCGAATATGGCATGTTTGCTTGCCTTGGTTTTCTTTTTCTTTCTTCCTTGCATGTTGTTGTGGAAAATGATTTTTAGAAGGTTTTTTATAGTATTCTAAGGTTCTGATTCTTTTACAAAAGATGAAGCAAAAAGGTTGAAATGGCTACATGATCTAGGCAAGACCAAGTGACCATGGTTAGGCGAGAGGCTATGCCCATTTTAACCTACCATGAAGCTCACCTTAATTTTGCTGCGTAGCATGGTTTATTTTCTAATTTTTGAAATGGAAAGGCTTAATGATCTTGGCAAGACCAAGTGATTATGGTTAGGTGAGAGGGTCTGCCCATTTTATACCAACCATGGAGCTTAACTTTCCTTGTTTTATTTACTAGTTTTGCTTGTTATTTGCTTTGCATGTCTATGTTTAATTTTATATATGTTCTTTACATTATTTTCTATGCTATATTTGTTTCTATATTTCATTTCCATGCTTAATATGTTTTCCTTGAAGATTCGGCCTTGTTGTCTATTGGAGTCATATTGTGCATTTTTCATATTTCATGTCTTATATTATAAACATGTTTGCATTTTTCATATTTGTCATATGGCCATTCAGATACTCCATGTTGATATGCCTTGCATGTGAATTTTCATCTTGCTTCTTGACTTGTTTGCATCTCTATGCCATAAGCTTGTATATTTTGATTTTAGTATGTCATATGCTTGTGAAAATGTCATGACATTATGCATCTTGATATGATTTGTCATGTACTTGTGCCATTTACTAGGTACGATTGCATTAGAGTATCATGTAACCACATTCGGCCTCTTCATGCATCCCTTGCCTTGTCATGCATTTGCATTTTATTTAGGTAACATGCTTTGCATTATCATATCTTGAAATTGTGTATTAGTTGCTATTTGTTCCAGCATTAACATTAGTTTCATTGGTCATTGTATGTTCATAGTATTGCTATGTATGTTAATTACATTTTAGGTCTATGCCATATTGGTATTGCCATGCATATTGAGTCTTAAATCATATTGGTATTGTCATGCATTACTATGTTATTTAGGTCTTAGGTTACATTAGCATTTTCATGCATATTCATAACATATTAGGTCCAAGTCATATTTGCATTATCCAGCATTGCATGCATATTAAGTTAGGATAGCATTTATTGCCATGCAAAATCATGATAGGCATTTAGGTTATTTGGAATTGTCATGCATTTCCTTTACCATTTAGGCTTTAGACCATGCATTTCATACATTTCATTTGTTGTATGTTCATGCATTCCATGTCATTGCCACATGATTTATGATTTAGCCCAATCAATGGCTCAAAGTCATGCTCTCTTGAGCAAACTTGTGAAAATTAAAGGTTGTCAAATTGATTATTCTACCTTTGTGATTTTTTTTACTTAGCCAATTTTTCTCCAAGGTTTTTAAACGTTTTAGCTACTGTCCTTAGGTATTTAGGATGATCTCCAATAATTTTTACTATGATTTTTGAATGACTTTATCAAAGGCAAAAAATGTGTTATGACAAAACAGTTTTTTCTCACCCAGTACTTGAACTTCTCTGATTTTTCTGGGCAGTCATCTTTAATCAAAAACTTAAGCCAACTTTTTTTCATATAGTTTTACATGTTCTGAGTCTCCAGTACTTTTTTTATATTGTTTTGAATTTTTAAAAATAGTGAAAAAAATCGTGTGTCAAAACCGGACAGTAGAGGCAGATTTGAAATCAAAAGAGAAATAATGGTTGAATTTGGCTAAGGCATTTAGAGGGGGTTGGTTAGAAGATTTAGCTACTGTCTTAGGGTAGTTTCTAAGCCTTTTTAAACTTTAAAAATGATTTTATAAATCTCGGGTTAAGGGTGGTCAAGTCCGGGATTTTAAACTTAAAAAATTAGAGCCATTTTAAAAGGGTTGGTAGAGGTTTTAATCTTCATTAAAGTTTTTCTTCTAAATTGTTTTCAAACAATCACAAAGTTTTTTTTTAGAAAATCTAATTTGACATATTTTCCTAAGGTAGCCGGATATCTTTTTAGATATACGGATTTCTTTATTTAGAGGAAAAAATACATTTTCATGCATTGCATTTTTCATGTTCATACATTTTATTTAATATGTGATTTTTGCTATGATATTTTCCATGGTATTATTATTTTGATTTAAATTTTATGATGTTATATTGTTTGCCATATGATTTTGAATATTTCATGATATCCCATATTTTTTATTTTGGTCATTTATTTTTGTCACATTATTTAGCATATACTACATTCATGCATTTTTATTTTATTTTCATGCATATTTTATGATAGCATTATTTTATGTTTCACGTCATTTCATCATATTCCATGTCATATTATTTAGAGTATGCCATGTCATTTAAAATATGCCATAACATTTAAAATATGCCATAACATTTAAAATTGTCATGTCATTTAAATCATTTTATCTCATTTACAATATACCCTGATACTTAGGATTTTTCATTTCACCTAGAATATACTATGCCATTTAAATTATGTCATATCATTTAGGTTGCATTATATTATCTAGACTTTGCCATGTCACTTTATTTATGTCATACATATTCATGTTCATATTTTTAAATGTTTTGAAAAAGATAATGATTTTCAATAAAAAGAAAGATATTCCCGAGTTAAAGTAATTCATGAGTTCTCTACCGGGTTTGCTGGAGGGAATATCGTCAATTATCATTAATAAAGGAATATCTTTCTTTCAAAAAACGAGAATAATTCGGAAAGTTTTCCAAATGAATAAAAATTTCTATATTTTGTCGATTTTGTTAGGGAATATAGGAAAATTTTGAATTAATGAATTCCGGATCATTTTTAGTTAAAAATGGAATTATTTTTCTTAAAATTGGGAATTAACTTGTAATACTAAATTAATAACCAACTTTTTTCCGAGACTTGAGATAACACATGATCAATAAGGTACTGATTTATACGGGCATTGTGGGGGTGCTAATCATTCCCCGCACGTAACCGACTCTCGAACCCGCCTCTTTGATTTCTCTGGTTTATAACGCAGACTTGAAATTGGTTTTAAAAATATGTTTTAATTAATTTTAAAATGTTTTATAAAATCGGTTTTAATAGGTGGCCGATCACACCTACCTAAAAAAGATTGGTGGCGACTTCATGTCTTTTTCAAGGTCATTTCCAAAACCTTCATTTTTCAAGAGGAATTAAGTCGACTTCTCCTCGGTTTTTTTTTTTTTTTTTTTTGATGTCACACTTAACAAATAATAAAGTCTCGATGAAACTTGTTATGTTATTTTTTTTAGGTTGCGACAGCTTGGCAACTCTACTGGGGATTTTGTAGAGAGTCAGGCCTAGGATTAGTCGTGTGTTATCTAAGTCTCGGTTTTGTTGGTTTAATTGATATTTAATTTTAATTCCCACATTTTTTAAAAAAATAAAGAGAATTTTGAAAATAATAAAATGCTTTTGAATATGATCATTTTCATATGCATGCATATTATTATCTGTTCTCTGGTTATTTTGTTGCGTGTATTTATATGTTTGCTTGATTGATGCTTTACATTGTTTGGTTTTAGTGGGGTATTTAGAATAAGGGGTGTAGAATAGGTGATGACAGGTTTGTTTTGTTCCTCTGCACAGACTATATTTGCATAACATGAACTCTCTACCAGGGTTCCATCCTTTTAAGTGGGAGTAAAGTAATTACGCCTTCGTGATGATCCTCCGTATGGGCTAGTGAAACACTTTAGGAGTATAAAGTACCTAATGCCTTCGTGATAATCCTCCGTACAGGCATAGGAAAATATACTCTAACGAATTGAATCTGCTTTTATCGGGGTGCCTTACTAGCCTTCAGAGGTGACAGTGAGGAACAATTCGAGGCCTTAGAACCAATTCACCTTCATACAGTCAACCTAGGCAAAGCCATGCCGGATTTCTGTTAGATACCCGAAGTTTAAGAACACATGGAGGAACATTTCCAACCTTTTACCATCTTTCTATATGTTAGATTTTACAAATTGGGTGATGAGGAACAAACATCATATCGCTCGTAATAAATTTATTATTTTGTCCCAAAGGCGTCGTAATGCCGAAGCTCTGTTAAAATTTTGGAGACGTTTTTTTTTTTTTAATATAAAAAGCATGTTGTTATTTATGTTATGTCTCATCGTAAAAAATAACAAGTCTCATCGCAAGACATTATTATTCGTTAAGCGTGACATAAAAAAAACCGAGAAAAGTCGACTTAATTCCTCTAGAAAAATGAAAGTCTTGAAAATGACCTTGAAAAAGACATGGAGTTGCCACCAATCTTTTTTAGCTTGGTGCGATCGGCCACCTATTAAAACCGGTTTTATAAAATATTTTAAAAATTAATTAAAATATTTTTAAAACCAATTTCAAGTCTGCGTTTTAAACCAAAGAAATCAAAGAAACGGGTTCGGAACTCGGTTACGTGCGGGGAAGGATTAGCACCCCCACAACGCCCGTATAAAACGGTACCTTATTAATCGTGTATTATCTCAAGTCTCGGTAAAAAGTTGGTTTTAAATTTAGTATTTCAAGTTAATTCCCAATTTAAAGAAAAATAATTCCATTTTTTATTGAAAATGATCCGAAATTTATAAATTCAAAATTTTCCTATATTCCCCAACAAATGTGGCAAAATATAGAAATTTTTATTAATTTGGAAAATTTTCCGAATCATTCTCATTTAAAAAAAAATTATTCCGTTATTAATGATAATTGATGATATCCTCCCCAGCAAACCCGGCAGAGAACTCATGAATTATTTTAACTCGGGAATATCTTTATTTTATTGAAAATCATTACCTTTATTGAAAACATTTAAAAGAAATGAATATGTATATGCATGACATAAATAATATGACATAGCAAAATCTAAATAATATAATGAAACCTAAATGATATGATATAATTTAAATGCCTTAGCATATTCTAAATGAAATGAAATATCCTAAGTTATATGATATATTATAAATAAAATGAAATGACCTAGGTAACATAATATATTCTATATGAAATGTAATATCCTAAGTCATATGATATATTCTAAATGAAATAAAATATCCTAAATAACATAATATATTCTACATGAAATGAAATGACCTAAGTAACATAATATATTCTATATGAAATGAAATAATTTAAATGACATGGCAAATATGAATGATATGGCATATGACATGAAATATAAAATAATGCTATCATATAATATGCATGAAAATAAAATGAAAATAATAATGCATGAACATAGTATATGTTAAAATAATATGACAAAAAAATAACTAAATAAAAAGCATAGGATATCATGAAATATTCAAAACCATATAATAAACAATATAACATATAAATCAAAATAATAACAATACCATAGGAATTATCATAGCAAAAATCACATATTATATAAAATGCTTGAATATAGAAAATGCAATGCATGAAAATGTATTTTTTTCCTTTAATTAAGGAAATTCGTATATCTAAAAAGATATCTGGCTACCTTAGGAAAATATGTCAAATTAAATATTCTAAAACCAAAATATTTTGTGATTGTTTGAAAACAATTTTGAAAAGCTTAGATTAAAAGTAAAAACTTGGCTAAACCCTTTTTTAAATGGCTCTAATTTCCTAAATTTCAAATCCCGGACTTGACCACCCTTAACCCGAGACCTAAAATATCATGTTTAGAGTTTGAAAAGGGTTAGAAACTGCCCTAAGTCAGTAGATAAACTTCCTAATCAGCCCCTTCTAAGAAACTTAACCAAAACAGCAAAATGATTTTTCTTCAAATTCAATTATGACTCCACTGTCTAGTTTTAATCCATAATTTTTTACCCTATTTTTAAAAATTCTAAAATATCTAAAAAAAATACTAGAGACTTAGGACATGTAAAACTACACGGGAAAAAATCAGCTTAATTTTCTGATTAAAGATGAATGCCCAAAAAAATCGGGAAAGTACGAGTACTGGGTGAAAAAACTGTTTTGCCAAAACACATTTTTGCCTTTGATAAAATCATTTAAAAATCAAAGTAAAAATATTTAAGACTCACAAAATGACTCACAAACAGTAACTAGGACTTAAAAGTTAGACAATAATTGGCTAAATAAAAAAAATCACAAAGGTAGAATAATCAATTTGACAACTCTTTAATTTTCTACAAGTATACTCAAGAGAGCATGACTTTGAACCATTAATTGGCCTAAGTCATTAGTCAAGTGGCATAGACATCAAATGCATGAAAAAATACAGCAAATATGATGCATGAAATGCATGAGTTTAAACCTAAATGTCATGGAAAATGCATGGCATCAATAAAGTGACCTAGACCTAAATGAACTTGCATGGCATTTAATGCAACCTAGGTCTAAAATGCATGGTCATGCATGGCAAAATAAACCAAACCTAACAACTAAAATATGCATGGCAATAACAAAAACACAAGGCATGCTTAAACCAAAAACTCAACCAAATGTCATGAAAATGGAAACCTATCATCTAACATAACAAAAATGCACATACAATGCAAAATAACATGAAATGGCCGAATGGCCTAAGCTCCAAACAAGCATGGCATTTTCACAAACACTTGGTATGCTTAAACCAAATAATTAATCAAATGTCATGCAAATGCAAACCTATCAACTAACATAGAAAAAATGCACATGCAAAGCAAAATCAATGAGGTAGCCGAAAGGCCTCAAGTTCCAAGCAAGCATGGCATTTTCACAAACACTTGATATACTAACATACTCAACCTAAATATGACACTCAAATCATGCAAATATAAAATAGAGGTATTAAAACTAACAAACATTTTCACAAACACTGGATATACTAAATATAAAACATCAACAAATTTAAACATTATGAAAACAGAAAATTAAAAATGCAAGAACATGATAATAAACTCATAAATAGCCATAAACTAGTAACCAAATTAAAACAAGCTTCAAGTATATGTAGTAGAAGAAGATTTAAAGCATCAAAGCTAAAAAAATAACAAGAATAACATGACAAATCAAAGCAAAACAACAACAACAAAAATATAGGCCATTCGGCCATGATAAGAAAGAAAGAAAAAAAAATTATAAAAACTTGATTATGAAAAAGATGAAAAAAGAACTCAAAAAGAACATAAAAAAAAAAAAAAAACTTATTTAAAAAGAAAACTCACCAAAATAATAATCAAAATAGCAAAAACAAGAATGGAAAATCAAGAAAGTGCAAGAGTTGGTACTAAAAGCAACCTCTAGAAGCTATCTTTCAAGCTTTTCTCTTCAAACTTTCTTTTCTTTTCTAAACTTTTCTTTTTTCTTTGCAACAATGGAGAGAAAACTCAGCCAAAACAAGAGAGAAAATGAAAAATGTAGTGCTAAAAAATGAAAGAGGCTCCTTCACCTATAGCTGGTCGAAACTCACCTCTCTTCTCCCTAGGATGTTGTCATTTTTCCTCCAACCAATTTCCATCCAAGGGCTAGTGATTCAAGGTGAAAAAACATGAAATTATCACCCTTAGATTAGGCCATCAGCTGTCCATAATTATAGCTGTTCAAGAATAATGTTGACACTCTCCCTCTTCATGCATTCGCCCATGTGGCTTATTTGCAATGGCTTGATAAAAAAAAAAATCACTAACTAACTCTTAATTTTTGGCCTTTTGATTGAAAAATCAGAAACTCCTTCCCTCCTTTGGGCCTTGGCCGACCAGCATACCTTCATCCAGCCCAAGATTGGTTTTTTTTGAAAGGCAAGAAAAGCCCTTTTCGGTTGCTTGGGTAAAATGACCATTTTGTCCCTCGGATGCAAATAAATGGAAAACGGACTCCAAATTCAATTTTTATTTTTTTCATACTTTCAAAATAATAAAATATTGAATTCTGGAAGTTTTCAAAATTTTTCGAGTCCGTTTACTATTTATTTGGATTTTTTCTTCCAAAAATGCCTTTTTATGCCCTCACTTTTTACCATTTTCTAAACGAGCTCCAAATCAAGATTTTTCTTCACCAATCTCTTCCAAATAATTTAAAAGTGTGATCTGGAAGTTTTCATAATTTTTGGAACTCATTTGGTATTTTTTTGGGATTTATCCTCTTGAATTACTACATAGCGGGCCCGGGATTTGGCCATTTTGCAAACGAACTCCGAATCAAGATTTTCTTTCTCCAATATCGTCCAAATAATTTAAAAAATGAGATTTGCCAATTTTCAAAAGATTTGGAGTTCATTTGCTATTTTTTTGGGATTTTCCTTCTTGAATTACTATGTAATAGACCCGGGATTTGGCCATTTTGCAAACGAACTCCGAATCAAGATTTTCTTTCTCCAATCTCTTCCAAATGGTTTAAGAATGAGATTTGCAATTTTTCAGAATTTTTGGAGTCCATTTGCTATTTTTTCCAAATTTTCCAATTTTGCTATTTTGCCTTCGAAACCCGGTTTTGCCCAAAACAAGTCCGATTTTTAGATTTTCTTCAAATTGAGCCTTGGGCTATTCCTTTTTAATCATTTCTCATCCATTAGGGGCTTTGGTCTTACCAAGTCGGGCCATTTTTGTAATTCTTCCCAATTTCACCGAAATGCACCAAAAACCCTAATTCTCGGTTTTCTCCCGGATTGACTTTTCTTTCAATTTTTCTTTCAAGTGGCTTCTCCATTACCCGTAGTCAGTGCTTATCTTTCATTTGGAACCTCCAATTTTGACCAATTCGATCGTTTAAGCACTTTTCCCCAAATTTCCCGGATTAAGGTTTCCTTTCTACTGAATCTCCAAATCCCAACTTTCGAACTCCATATCTTTCGATGTAGACCTCGGATTATCAAAATTATTTCGCCATTTTCCAATTGAACTTCAAATCTTGATTTTGAAAGTGGGTTGACTTTTTTAGTAGTTGACTTTTGGGGTTGACTTTTTAGGGTTGACTTTTTTCAAGTTTGACTTTTTATGCTCGCCCTCTTAAACTAAGTCTCGGAGTACCACCTGCAGGATGAAAAAAGTCTTTTTACATTCTGAAACATCAATTTAGGAAGAAAACATACCTATTTTAGTGGTCCGGATTAAATTAGGTGTCTACATGTTATATTTGTGAATTCATTTCTTTACTAATCTATTTCTTTCTATTTTCTTTTCTTTGACATGCATCATAGACATCATCATACACTTGGAGTTTATTGGCCTCGGGATAGTATCAACCCAAAGGACTTTCATCGAGTGTCAGGTTATTTCAGTGATAGAAGATCATGCAGTAGTCAGGGCATGGTCGGAAAAAGATCAGAGGGAGGATGGTGATTGCCTGAAGAAAGATTATGTGTCAGTGTTGCCGAAAAAGGTCAAAGTGGATTCTAGATAGAATAATCTCTGAGGGTTAGCCGACATTTGGAATCAGTGGAATGTATTAGAGAAAGAAGCCTTCACTTAGAAATATGGAGATATAGCACTCTTAATTTCGATTCGGGTCAATAGTGGGTTGATTCAGGCTATGGTACAGTTTTGGAATCCTACTTATAGATGTTTTACTTTTAACAAGGAAGATATGACCCCACTGATTGAAGAATATTCAGCACTGTTACGTATTGAATGTCCTAATCCTGATCGGGTATATTTGAAGGAAGTGAAACCTTCAGGTTTTAAGAGAAAAGTGGCTAGGATCACAGGAATAGATACAACATGGGTTGAGAGTCATGTGAATACAAAGAAAAAAAAATGGATGCATTCCGTGGGAAACTCTCCGACAGTTGATATTGGGTTATTCCAACAAAGAAAAAGCCAGGGACATCTTTGCTCTAGCCATCTACGGATTAATCATATTCCCGAAGATATTGGATCATGTGGATATAGCCGTGTTTGATTTCTTTGAAAAGTTGGAACAGAAGATCAATCCATCTTCGGCCATCATAGTTGAAACTATCTGATCTTTGAATTTTTTTTAAAAGGGCAGGACAAGAGAGAATCAAGGGGTATGTACAACTCCTTTATATTTGGATTGAAAGTCACTTTTGGAAGATAGAAGAGGTTTCCTTCAAACCGTACATGAAGTCTTTAGTTCCGATTAGGGAATTCTTTCGAAATGATTGGCCTGAAGACTGAGATGAAGAGAAATGGGTCAACATGTTTCGGAATCTAAAAGGGGAGACGATGACTTGGAGAGCTCTATGGATTGTTCCTATGCCGATTATGTATAAATGTGGGGATAACTCTGGAGTTCCACTACTCGAAATTTGGGGGTCTGTGAGTTATGCGCCTTTGTTGGTGCAAAGACAGGTTGAGTCTCGGCAATTCACACTCGTGACTCATAAGCTAGGATCATCAGAGTTCACTTATGGAGAGGACGGATATTCTGGAAAGGTGCGCGCAGTGATTGAAACATGGAAGAAAACTCACCGGATAAAACTGGTCAGATATGTCGACGTCATCACACCTGATTACCTGGTATAGAGGGAATTAAGGGTTAATGATAGGCTATTGACATCAGATGGGGAAGAGGTCCAGTTCATGAATCCGCCACCGAGGGAAATGCCATTAGAGCTAGAAATCGCATGGGCGGAATTTGAAAAAGAAAAGGCCTAGATGAGCAAGAAGATTGCCCGACTACAAGAAGAGCTTGAGGACATGAAAAATACGGAATCAGCTCGAGAAAGAGAAAAGGAAAAGATCAAGAGAGAAAGGGACACTGCTAAGGGTGATCTTCAGGAATTACACTTGGAGAACAAGAGGTACCGCTTCGAGCTCAAATTTGAGGGGACCCTCAAGACTTCCGAGGAATGGGAGCATGAGGTCAAAAACCTCAAGAAGGAGAATAACTACTGGAAAGAGAGAGTGAAGCATAAGGAAGCCCCGAACCAATCAACTGGAGAAGCAAGCTAAGGAAAGCTTACACGGTGATGCTTCTGCCGACACGTCAGGGGCCGTGAACAAGTAGGGGTCAGATTGAAGAGCAGGGCAATCAAAAGAAGATTGTGAAAGAAAGTTCAAGATCCAAGGAAGTCACTATAGGACTAATTTTGTAATAGCACTTTGAAAGGCGAATTACGAATTTATCTTAGGCAGTGATCTTTTTATTCCATCTGTGATGTATTTCGTTCCAGGAAATCAATGAAAGACCGTTCGGTTGAAATTATCCCGGGGCCAATACTTTCAAATGCATTCATATTTTATATATTTTGTTTGTTCATTTGTACATTTACTCATATTTATGATCATTCATTTTTTAAATTCATTTATGTTATGTTCATACACTTAACCACTTATTTATTCCTTTTACTTGTTCATTCCTTCATATTCATACACTTAAACACTTATTTGTAAATTTTGCTAATTCATTTATTCTTTCATATTCATATACGTAGTCATGTACTTATTCATTTTATTTGATTCATTCATTCACATTTAGCCATTCATTCATTCATTCATTTTTTTATAAAACATAAAAAAGATGTGTCAATAAATTCTAATTCATGGTTTTCAAAACTTAAGGTACAATTGGTCGCACTCAGAAAGAATCGGATTTTCGACACCCTTACAATACTCGATCTCAAGCCAGAGCTATGGAGAATGATCAGCTTGCTAGAATTGAAAGAATGGAAAGAACTCAAAGGGAACTGCAGGAACAGATAGCTAAATCTCAGGAGGAGTCACGAGAACATATGACTAAACTCATGGAAATGATGAGTGCCATGATGAAACAAAAAGGGCCGGGAGAGAATTCGATCACCGGGGAAAGGGTAGTAATTGAAGAGGATCAACCTGAAAACATACAGCAAAAGGGCCAAGAGTTGCAAATTGGGGCAACCTCTTATGTTTATATCCAGCCAGCTGCTGAGCCACATAACTAAGTTCCCGGAAAGGATAATATGGGAGCTGACCCAAATGATGTTAACGTTCCAGACTTTGAGGAACTAGCTGAAAAGGAAAAAGCTAAGATGACTGAGCTGAAGAGGATCAAAATTGAAAAAATATCAGCTGCTGGAAGAGAAGCTGAGGGCCGTTAAAGGGGTGGAGTTATTTGGCAGTCTGGATTCCAAAGAGATGAGCTTAATACACGACCTAGTAATTCTCCCAAAGTTCAAAGTACCGGACTTTGAAAAATATAATGGAACTACCAACCCATCAGCACATCTGACCATGTACTGCAGAAGAATGACGGGGCATGATGATAATGAGAAACTGCTTATCCATTGTTTCCAAGATAGCTTGACAGGGTCTGCAACCCGATAGTACAATCAACTGAGTCGTACCAAGATTCGTTCATGGACGGATTTAGCCAGGGCTTTCATAGAGTTTTATAAGCATGTATCTGACATGGTACCTGATAAGCTGTCACTACAGAAGATGGAAAAGAGGACCACTGAGAGTTTCAAAGAATACTCGCAAAGGTGGAGGGATCTGACCACACAAGTGCAACCCCTTTAACTAGCAAAGAAACTACAATGCTTTTCATCAATACCTTGAAAGCACCCTATTATGATAAATTGGTGGGGAGTGCTACCAAGGACTTTGCAGACATGGTAATATCTGGGAAGATGATAGAGTCGGCCATTAAGAATAGGAAAATGGAAGGGGGAGAATCTTCTACTCTGAAAAAGGTATTCCCTGCCAAGAAGAAAGAGGAGACCCACGCAGTTAATATCAACCAATACCCATATACACCTCCCACACCATATACACCTCCAAGGCCATATACTCCTACCACATCTTATGCACCTCCTACACCCTACACACCTTACCCGGGGTATAATCCTTATTACCCCAATTTGAACCACCTTACCCAAAATCCCTTCCCTTATACCAATATACCACAACAGCCATTTCCAACAGGCATATCCCCATAGATAAACCTTCCCTGAAACACTGTCCCAAACACTAAAAGAGCCGGACGCAATGACCAACGTTCACCAAAGAACGATCAAAAAACCCAATTTGAATCGATTCCTACCACCTATGGTGAGCTATATCCCAAACTATTGCAGGGTCAACTTGTTGCACCCGTGTACCTCAAACCTCTGACACCGCCATATCCAAGGTGGTACAATAAAAATACTAACTGCGTGTACCACGCAGGAATTCAAGGACATTTTACTAAAGATTGCTTGGCCTTTAAAAAAAAGTCCAAAGCATGATCAACGCCGGAGTTGTGAAGTTTGGGGCAAAAAATGGGCCGAATGTAGCGGGAAACCCATTGCCAGATCATGCTGAGAATCGGGTAAATACAGTATGGACAGGGGAAGTCAGAAGGGTAAAAAGGGATGCCAAGGAAGTCAAGACTCCAATGTTGACAGTATAGGTCGAGATGGTTAAGGCAGGAATAGTGGGGGATGCAGACAGTTTAAAAATGGTTGCAAAGAAGGTGCAGAATTGGTGCCCATTCCATAAGTGTGGAGGTCATATCATACAGGACTGCGGGGACTTTCTGTCTAAAGTCCAAAAGATGATAGATGATGGGGAGGCCCAGTTTTACGAGGAGACAGAGGACGAAGGAGAGGTTATTGAGAATGCAGCTGGCTACGAGATAGGAAGACCCTTGATCATCTATTATGATGAACCAGAGGAGAAAGTTGTGCCAGTCATTGAGGAAAGTGCGCCTAAGTTAATCATTGATTTGCCTGTTTCCTTTTCATACAAGGAAAACAAAGCTGCACTATGGAAATATGACTGCAGCATGGTTATGCCAGGGTCTTCAAGTCAGCAAGATATCATAGGTGTGGGACATTTAACACGAAGTAGGAGGTGTTATGCTCCTGAAGTTGTTGAACACGGGTTAACAGGAAAAGATAGAGGAACGAACAAAGGGAAGAAAGCAGCTGAACCAATCCATATTGAGATGGATTCGTCAAAAGAAGTAGAAAGGGGGTCAGCCCCAGTAAATAGAATAAAAGAGCTGGTGAATGAGAAGGAAGCCTACGAGTTCTTAAAATTCATAAATTATAGTGAGTATAGCGTGGTTGAGCAACTGCAACGTCAACCAGCTAGAATTTCAATCTTATCTTTGCTTTTGAACTCGGAGCCACACAGAAATACCCTGTTGAGAGTGTTGAATCAGGCATACGTGGCTAATAACATATCGATAGAAAAATTAGATAGACTGATGGGAAACATCGTGGCAGACGACCATATATATTTCAGTTATGAGGAAATACCACCCAATGGTATTGGGTCAACAAAGGCTCTTCACATAACTACCACTTGCAAAGGGCACATATTACCAAGTGTCCTTTTGGATAATGGTTCTTCATTAAATGTGATGCCCTTAGCAACCCTGTCCAAATTGCCAGTGGATATTTCTTATATGCTGCCAAGATGCACAATGGTCAGAGCCTTTGATGGTACCAGGAGAGATGTAATGGGAACTATTGAGGTTCCTCTGGAGATAGGCCCATGCACCTATACAGTGAACTTTCAGGTCATGGATCTGTCCTATAATTGCCTATTGGGAAGGCCGTGGATATATTCAGCAGGGGCTGTACCTTCGTCTCTCCACCAAAAGCTAAAATTTGTGATAAAGGGTCGTTTGGTCACTGTATCAGGAGAAGAAAACGTAATAGCCTCTACATCTGCTGAATCTCCTTATGTTGAACCTAATGAAGATGCAGTAGAATGTTCCTTTCGGTCTTTGGAATTCGTAAATGTCGCTGAATGACCAAAAATTCCAAAACCAAGGTTGTCCAAAAACAAAAGGCTGGGGGTAAGAACTACCATGGGAAAAGGTTGCAGGGCTGGAAAAGGTCTCAAAAAATATCTTTAGGGGATAGCCTGAGCAATGGAAGTAGTGGGAAAGAAAGATTGGTTTGGCCTGGGGTATCTTCCGAAGGCCCATGAGGAAAGGAAACAAGTTGAAAGAAACTGACAAAGGAGGATGGCCCGTTTCGCGGGTATGGATGTTGAGTGGGAGCCTATGACATTCCCACCTATCCTTCACAGCTTTCGCTCAGCTAGTTCTCTATTCGGAAAAAATAATTCTAATGATGTGCTCGTAATATCGAGCAAGCCTTCGAGAGATTCCAGGTGAATAGGGATGAGCAAATGTATGATATGGAGATCTGCACGACTGGGGAAGAAAGAATTGAAAGTGAGAATGCTAACTGGATGGTGCGACCTTGTCCACCAGGATATAGACTGACCAATTGGAGTGAAACTGAGCTGCCCATAGTTTTTAGGTCTATTCCAACGTAATGCTTTTAAACAAATCTTAAATATCTTTGCCCGAAGATATTAAGAATTTCTTTTGTAATGGGCTTTTGTCTAAAAGTTTTCATCCAATAAATAACAAACATGATGCATTTCCTTCATATTGATGTGTCCATATTCTTTCATTTATGCTATTTATTTTGCTTTCATTGTATATATGTTTTTCTATATTGTTTCTGCCCCACCTATTTACAGGTGTACGGATGCGGAATATGAGGACCTTCCTGTCAGTAATTCTTAAATTGATTTTGAGAGACCCATTTGCACGGGTGATTTTGAGGTCGACGAAGATATTGAGGATTATGGTCTACCTCCGTACTTATTAAGAAAAATAGAACAAAAAGAGAAACAAGTACTTCCTCATGTGGAGCTATTGGAATTGTTAAATTTGGGAAGTAGTGAGGAGATAAAAGAGGTTAAAATCGGGACTACATTGTCGTCATCGATAAAAGGTGAATTGATAGCCTTGCTCCGGGAATATGTAAATGTATTTGCATGGTCATACCAAGATATGCCGGGTTTGGATCCAGACATTGTGATTCATAAGCTCCCTTTAAGACTAGAGTGCAAGCCAATTTAGCAAAAGTTGAGAAGAATGAGGCCGGACATGCTGTTAAAGGTAAAAGAGGAGGTGAAGAGGCAGTTTGATGCTGGATTCTTAAAGGTGGCAAAATATCCGAAATGGGTGGCAAACATTGTTCCAGTACCAAAGAAGGATGGCAAGGTGCGTATTTGCGTCGATTACCGAGATTTAAACAAGGGCAGTCCCAAAGATAATTTCTCTTTGCCTCACATTGATACTTTGGTGGATAATAAGGCGAAGAGTTCCTTGTTTTCTTTCATGGATGGATTCTCGAGATATAATCAGATTAAGATGGTACCGGAAGATATGGAGAAAACCATATTTGTTACAATGTGGGGAACATTCTGTTACAAGGTAATGCCGTTTAGGTTGAAGAATGCTGGGGCGACATATCAGCGAGCCACGGTGACATATCTCGACATAAGGGAATTGAGGTCTATGTTGTTGATATGATTGCAAAGTCACAAGGAGAAGAGGAGCATATTGCGAATCTTAGGAAACTTTTTGAAAGACTAAGAAAGTTTCAACTCAAGTTAAACCCGGCAAAATGCACTTTTGGAGTCACTTCGGGGAAATTGTTAGGTTTTGTTGTCAGCAAAAGGGAAATTGAGATTGATCCAGATAAAGTAAAGGCCATCCAGAATTTGCCACCTCCACGTACTCAAAAATAAGTAAGAGGTTTTTTAGGGAGATTGAATTACATTGCTCGGTTTATTTCTCAGTTAACTGATAAATGTGATCCAATATTTAAGTTACTTCGAAAACATGATCCAGGAGAGTGGGATGAAGAGTGTCAGATTGCTTTTGAAAAGGTTAAGTATTATCTATCAAACCCACCAGTATTAATGCCAATGGCTCCGGATAAACCGATGATATTGTATCTATCAGTATTTGAGAGATCCATGGGTTGTGTTTTGGGGCAGCTTGATGAGACTGGAAAGAAAGAACAGGCAGTTTACTACCTCAGGAAGAAGTTCATAGATTATGAGTTGAAATATTCGTCGGTAGAAAAGCTGTGTTGTGCCTTAGCTTGGACTGCTCGGAGGCTCAGACAGTACATGTTATACCATACAACGTGGTTGATTGACAAGCTAAATCCAATCAAGTACATGTTGGAAGCACCTTCTTTGTCAGGGAGGACGGCAAGATGGCAGGTTTTGTTGCCAGAATACGACATTGTATATGTAAGTCAGAAGGCTATCAAGGGTAGTGCAGTGGCTAAATTTTAGCAACTCGGGCAGTGGAAGAATATGAGCCGTTTGAACTTTGATTTCCCAGATGAAGATTTGATGTATATTTCTAAAGCGGATGAGGTTCCCCCGAAAAAAAAAATATGGAAGATGTGTTTTGACGGGGCAGGAATTGGTGCAGTCTTCATATCCCCAGAAGAAGATTATTATCCTTTCACTGCCATATTGGATTTTGATTGTACAAACAATACTGCAGAATATGAGGCATGTACTATGGGCCTTCGCGCTGCCGTAGACAGAAAGATAAAAAAACTGAAGGTTTTTGGAGACTCGGCTTTAGTGATATACCAATTGCGCGGAGAATGGAAAACCCGAGATACAAAATTAATCAGATACCAAGAACTCATATTGAGTTTATTGGAGGAGTTTGAAGAAGTAAGTTTCAATTACTTCCCCCTAGAATAAAACCGGATGGCAGATGCTCTGACCACTTTGTCATCAATGTTTAAAGTGAATGAAGGGGCGGAAGTTGTGCCGATCAAGATGAGCGTATATGAGTCTCCTGCCCACTGCTTGAGTATTGAAAAAGAAGCGGATGGTCCCCCGTGGTATAACGATATCTTGTAGTACATCAAGAGTCAACAGTATCCAGAACAGGCAACAAAAAATGACAAAAAGACTCTAAGAAGGTTAGCAATGGGTTTTGTTCTAGACAGCGAGATTCTCTACAAGAAACGGAAAGATCAAGTCCTACTGAGATGTGTCGGGTCTGCCGAAGCTCGAAGAGTCATAGAGGAAGTCCATGAAGGGATATGTGGCACCCATGCCAATGGTCACATGCTTGCTAAGCAGATTATGAGGGCAGGATATTATTGGCTGACGATGGAAGGAGATTGTATCAGTTATTCCCGAAAAGGTCATAAAAGCCAGATCTATACAGATGAAATCCATGTGCCACTATCGCCATTGCATGTCATGATCGCACCATAGCCGTTTTCAATGTGAGGAATGGATATGATTGGACCCATTACCCCGAAAGCTTCAAATGAACATCGTTTCATCTTGATGGCCATAGACTATTTCACAAAATGGGTGGAAGCAGCTTCTTATATGAATGTAACGAAGTCAGTGGTATACAGATTTGTTAAGAAGGAAATCATATGCCGATATGGATTTCCAGCAAGAATTATTTCAGATAATGCTCTCAATCTGAATAATAAGATGATACGGGAGGTATGTACTCAGTTCAAGATCACGCATCACAATTCGGCACCTTATCGTCCGAAGATGAATGGGGCAGTAGAAGCAGCCAACAAGAACATCAAGAAGATTGTCGAGAAGATGACTGATGTGTACAAAGACTGGCAGGGGATCTTGCCTTTTGCTCTTCATGCATATCGCACTTCGGTTCACACATCTACAGGGGTAACGTCGTTTTCTTTGGTATATGGTATGGAAGCAGTGTTACCTATTGAAGTTGAGATTCTTTCATTTCGGGTTTTGATGGAGGTTGGCCTAGAAGAGGCAGAATGGGTAAGAGCTCGTTATGAACAGCATAATCTCATCGAAGAGAAAAGATTGAAGGCAATTTTTCATAGGCAGTTGTATCAGAAAAGGATGATTCGAGCCCATAACAAGAAGGTTCAACCCAGACAGTTTCGAGAAGGAGAGTTGGTACTGAGGAAAATTCTCTCCATAGTGAAGGATCTGCGAGGAAAATGGGCTCCAAATTGGGAAGGACCTTATGTGGTAAAAGGAGCTTTTTCTGGAGGAACCTTGATTCTAACTCGGATGGACGGGGATGATTTTAGACATCCCGTGAATGCTGATGAACTAAAGAAGTATTATGTTTAAAAAAATGTAATACTATGCACATGGGAATTCGAATGATTCCAAGTGTAGAAATGGAAATTCTATATATCTATCTCCCCTGAGAATTGCTTTTCAAAGAGAATATTCATGCTTGATATGATGAATGGCCATCTTTCATATTCTCTTCACTAAAAAGAAATTATCCCTAGTCACCCCTTTGAGCCTTAGGAATTATTTCTTTCGTTGAACCCTGATCAATGATCACTCTCTACACTAGAGGGCAAATACGAGGAAAAATAATCAAAATCATGGCAAAAAAAAAGAGCCATTGGAAAATGTGAAATCAAAGAATGGCAAATGAAAGCCAGCAATGAAAAAAAGAAAAAAGAAAGTCCGGAAAGGAGGCAAATGTCTCAAGAATGAATTCTCCTTAGGAAATGATCCTTGATCCAATCACCCTTAAACACATTTTGGGCCTATTTTATCCTTTCCTTCTAAACCCGAACCTTGGCCTACATTACATACTTCAAAAGTCCATTTTGATCAAGCATGGATATTTAATTAGGAAGGTTTTTCTCATAATTCATCACATCTTTTGAATTGACATTTTTACCTATGAAGCATTTAGAATTCTCAGATGCATGGCAAAAAAAAAAAAAGGAGAGGTTTAAGTCGGAAACCCGCAAAGGGCGACTTAATACCGAATGGGGGACACTTGAGTTGAAAACCCGCAAAGGGCGGCTCAAGTACTGATTAAGGTTTGAGTCAATGCTCCGTGTAAAGGGGGAGAAAGTATTTGAAAACCAGAGAAAAGGGGAACAACCCAGTCTGGCATAAAGTAAATTGTTTGTTCAAGAGAAATTTCAGATGATTTGAAAAAGGAGGGGTCCAAGATATTCCGCACCCGGGGCATCAACCTATAACTTTACATTTGTTTCTTATATCCTTGATATCCACTTTTATCATTTTAAAAACATTTTGTTGCAATAAATTTTTGCTATTCTTTTATGACAGTTGCTTGTTTCATACTTTCTTTCATACATTTTTGAGATTGCATTTTGTTTGTTATTAAATTGAATGATGATTAGTAAACATAATTTTTTTTTAATAAAAGGGAGTTTAAAAGTATTACTATGGAATAGATCTAAATCTTAGAAAAGGTGTGGGAGCCACTAATCCCAATGGAAAATTCACCAAAGAAAGGAAAACAGTGAATGTGTTGGAGACTCCGTCATGAAGTCAGAAATTTGTGAATTTCAGTGAAGTCAGAAACTGGGACTGTTTGACAATTATCTTAAGTAAAGGGTTCTTTAAGTGGGGCATCAGTGAACAATTGAAGACTCCATCATGAAGTCGGATAATCTATGAACCTCAAAGAAACCATGGATTAGAAATCATGACACAATCATTTGATTGCATTCATCCTGAGGGAAACATACAAACATTTGCAAAGCATGTCATTCTCATCATTGCATTTAGCTAACATTGTAGGAATCAAAAAAACTTTGGCTTCCCAAATCGAACTCGTTCTGCTTATCAAATGAGTCGAACCCAGAGATCACCGTCGAGGTATTTGCTTTTGTTTTAAATCGAATTCATTCTGTTTTATCAAATGAGTCGAGCCTTGAGACTACCGTCGAGGTATTTCCTTTTGTTTTAAATCGAATTCATTCTGTTTTATCAAATGAGTCGAGCCTTGAGACCGTCATCAAGGTATTTTCATCACGGGTAAGGCCTTCGGGCACCATTTTTAAAGACCTTCGGGCATAATATTTTCATCACGGGTAAGGCCTTCGGACACCATTTTAAAGACCTTCGGGCACCATTTTTAAGACCTTCGGGCATAATTTTTCAAATCACAGGTAAGGCCTTCGGGCACCATTTTTAAGACCTCCGGACACTATTTTTAAGACCTTTGGGCACAATTTTTTCTTTTACAAATCGAACTCGTTTCCTTAAGACGAGGTCAAGCCTTCATTAGTGAGCGAATTCATTTTAAGGACAAAATCTTCAATTTATAGCTTTTTCAAAAAAAAAATATGAATGATGATGATTGAAAACACCTTTCCCTTTACTTCACATGTGATTTCACTAACCGTACAAAAGTAGTGTTTATTTATCTTTGCCTGATTCCTGATTCTCAGCAATAGCCAAAGAGGGGCAGCTGTAGACACCTAATTTTGTTTGGACCCCTAAATCAGATACGTTTTCTTCCTAAATTGATGTTTCAAAATGCTAAAAGGCTTTTCTCATCCTGCAGGAGGTACTCCGAGGCTTAGTCTAAGAAAGCAGAAAGAAAAAGTCAAACTCAAAAAAAGTCAACCTCAAAAAAAGTCAACCCCGAAAAAGTCAACCCCAAAAAAGTTAACTACTAAAAAAGTCAACCCACTCTCAAAATCAAGATTTGAGGTTCAATTGAAAAACGGTGAAAGAATTTTAATAATCCGAGGTCTACATTGAAAGATACGGAGTTCGAAAGTTGGGTTACGGAGATTCAGTAAAAAAGAAACCCTAGTTCGAGAAATTTGGGAAAAAATGCTTGAACGATCAAATTGGTCAAAATTGAAGATCTAAAATGAAATATAAGCACTGACTATGAGTAATGGAGAAGCTACTTGGAAGAAAAAACTGATAGAAAAGTCAATTCGGAAGAAAATCAAGACTTAGGATTTTTGATGGATTTCGGTAAAATTTGGAAGAATTGCAGAAATGGCCCGATTCGGCAGGACTAAAGCCCCTAATTGATGAGGATTAATTAAACAAGGATAGCCCAAGGCTCAGTATGAAGAAAATCTAAAAATCGGACTTGTTTTGAGCAAAATCGGGTTTCAAAGGTAAAAGGGCAAAATTGGAAAATGTGGGAAAAATAGCAAATGAACTCCAAAAATTCTGAAAATTTTCAAATCTCATTCTTAAACCATTTTGAAGAGATTGGAGAAATAAAATCTTGATTCGGAGTTCGTTTGCAAAATGGCCAAATCTCGGGTCCCCTATGTAGTAATTCAAGTAGATAAATCCCGAAAAAATAGCAAATAAGCTCCAAAAATTATGAAAACTTCCAGATCACATTTTTAAATTATTTGGAAAATATTGGTGAAAAAAAATCTGGATTTGGAGCTCGTTTAAAAAATGGTAAAGTTCGGGTGCATAAAAGGGGTAATTTTGGAAATAAATCCGAAATAAATAGCAAATGGACTCGAAAAATTTTGAAAACTTCCAGAATTTAATTTTTTATTATTTTGGAAGTATTGAAAAAAGAAAATTTGAATTTGGAGTCCTTTTTTTATTTATTTAGGTTCGAGAGGCAAAAAGGTCATTTCACCGAAGAAACCAAAAAGGGCAAATTTGTAATTGAGGAAAATATGAAAGAAGAAGGAATTGCTGGGATTTTTCTTCCCTTGGTCAGCCTGCATAGAGGAGAAGAAGGAAGCTTGAACAATTTAATTCCTTAGTCACTATCAAGCCACATGCTACCACTAACACCTTGCAAATGGTCCCCCCTTCATCCAAAGGCTTAAATGCCTTGTAGGAAAGTTGAATGCACCATCCAATGGCCAAGTTTAAATGCCAAGATGAAATTTTTATTTTTCATATAAGAACCCTCATCTAATGGCCAAGAATGGAAGAAAAAAGATTAGCATAATTCATCCAAGGGTGAGCACCCATTCGGTCAAGCAAGGGAGTGCATGGGATTATCTCTTTTCATCCAATGGCTTAGACCATCTACAAGGTCTGAGTACACATGTTGAGGGCTGGATTTAATCTACAAGGTGTCATTTTTATGTTGTCCTCATCCAATGACCAAGAACGAAAGAGCACAACTCATCCAAGGATAGATACTCAAGGGGGCAAGCAAGGGAGTGCATGGGATTGGTTCTCTTTTGCATCAAAGGGCTGAGGTTACTACAAGGGCTGAGTACACATCTTAAGGGCTGCTATCAATTGGCAAGATGAACAAGATTGGAGGAGAAAAAGTGCAATTTCTATCCAAGGGTGAGAGGGCCATTCGGCCAAGCCATTAGAGGGGGGTGATTTCATTTTTTTTCATATGTTTTTTGGCTGAAGTCAGAAGAAAGAAAAAAAAAAGGTTTTCAATAGAGAGCTTGAATATAGTCATCTCTACCAAGCTCTAGCATAGCTTTCTTCTTATTTTCCATGGTGTTTTCTTGATTTTCTATCTTGTTTTACTACTACATTTTTCATAGAAATAAAGTTTTTTAATGTTTACTTAAGTTTTCATCTCTTTTTCTTCATCAAAATGGTGGAAAACAATTTTTTTTTACATGGTTTTATGCTTGGCCGAATATGGCATGTTTGCTTGCCTTGGTTTTCTTTTTCTTTCTTCCTTACATGTTGTTGTGGAAAATGATTTTTAGAAGGTTTTTAGAGTATTCTAAGGTTCTGATTTTTTTACAAAAGATGAAGCAAAAAGGTTGAATGGCTACATGATCTTGGCAAGACCAAGTGACCATAGTTAAGGGAGAGGCTATGCCCATTTTTACCTACCATGAAGCTCCCCTTAGTTTTACTGTTTTGCAAGGTTTATTTTTTTATTTTTGAAATGGAAAGGCTTCATGATCTTGGCAAGACCAAGTGATTATGGTTAGGTGAGAGGCTATGCCCATTTTATACCAACCATGGAGCTTAACTTTCCTTGTTTTATTGACTAGTTTTGCATGTTATTTGCTTTGCATGTCTATGTTTAATTTTATATATGTTCTTTACATTATTTTCTTTGCTATATTTGTTTCTATATTATATTTCCATGCTTAATATGTTTTCCTTGAAGATTCGGCCTTGTTGTCTATTGGAGTCATATTGTGCATTTTTCATATTTCATGTCTTATATTATAAACATGTTTGCATTTTTCATATTCGTCATAAGGCAATTCGGATACTCCATGTTGATATGCCTTGCATGTTCATTTTCATCTTGCTTCTTGACTTGTTTGCATCTCCATGCCATAAGCTTGTATATTTTGATTTTAGTATGTCATATGCTTGTGAAAATGTCATGACATTATGCATCTTGATATGATTTGTCATGTACTTGTGCCATTTACTAGGTACGATTGCATTAGAGTATCATGTAACCACATTCGACCTCTTCATACATCATTTGCCTTGTCATGCATTTTCACTTTGTTTAGGTAACATGCTTTGCATTATCATATCTTGAAATTGTGTATTAGTTGCTGTTTGTTCCAGCATTAACATTAGTTTCATTGGTCATTGTAAGTTCATAGTATTGCTATGCATGTTCATTACATTTTAGGTCTAGGCCATATTGGTATTGCCATGCATATTGAGTCTTAAATCATATTGGTATTGTCATGCATTACTATGTTATTTAGGTCTTAGGTTACATTAGCATTTTCATGCATATTCATAACATATTAGGTCCAAGTCATATTTGCATTATCAAGCATTGCATGCATATTAAGTTAGGATAGCATTTATTGCCATGCAAAATCATGATAGGCATTTATGTTATTTGGAATTGTCATGCATTTCCTTTGCCATTTAGGCTTTAGACCATGCATTTCATACATTTCATTTGTTGTATGTTCATGCATTCCATGTCATTGCCACATGATTTATGACTTAGGCCAATCAATGGCTCAAAGTCATGCTCTCTTGAGCATACTTGTGGAAAATTAAAGGGTTGTCAAATTGATTATTCTACCTTTGTGATTTTTTTTACTTAGCCAATTTTTCTCCAAGGTTTTAAAATTTTTAGCTACTGTCCTTAGGTATTTAGGATGATCTCCAATAATTTTTACTTTGATTTTTTAATGACTTTATCAAAGGCAAAAAATGTGTTTTGACAAAATAGTTTTTTCTCACCCAGTACTCGAACTTCTCTGACTTTTCTGGGTAGTCATATTTAATCATAAAATTAAGCCAATTTTTTCTCGTGTAGCTTTACATGTTTTGAGTCTCCACTATTTTTTTTTAGATTTGTTTGAATTTTTAAAAATAGGCAAAAAAATCCTGTGTCAAAACCGAACAGTAGAGGCAGATTTGAAATCAAAAGAGAAATAATGGTTGAATTTGGCTAAGACATTTAGAGGGGGTTGGTTAAAAGCTTTAGCTACTGTCTTAGGGTAGTTTCTAAGCCTTTTTAAACTTTAAAAATGGTTTTATAAATCTTGGGTTAAGGGTGGTCAAGTCCAGGATTTTAAACTTAGGAAATTAAAGCCATTTTAAAAGGGTTGGTAAAGGTTTTAATCTTCATTCAAGTTTTTCTTCTAAATTGTTTTCAAACAATCACAAAGTTTTTTTTTTTAGAAAATCTAATTTGATATATTTTCCTAAGGTAGCCGGATATCTTTTTAGATATACAGATTTCTTTATTTAGAGGAAAAAATACATTTTCATGCATTGCATTTTCCATGTTCATACATTTTATTTAATATGTGATTTTTGCTATGATATTTTCCATGGTATTATTATTACTTTGATTTACATTTTATGATGTTATATTGTTTGTCATATGATTTTAAATATTTCATGATATCCCAAATTTTTTATTTTTGTCACATTATTTAGCATATACTATGTTCATGCATTTTTATTTTATTTTCATGCATATTTTATGATAGCATTATTTTATGTTTCATGTCATTTCATCATATTCCATGTCATTTAGGTTATATTATTTAGAATATGCCATGTCATTTAAAATATGCCATTTCATTTAAAATTGCCATGTTATTTAAATCATTTTATTTCATTTAGAATATACCATGATACCTAGGATTTTTCATTTCACCTATAATATACTATGCCATTTAAATTATGTCATATCATTTAGGTTGCATTATATTATCTAGACTTTGCCATGTCACTTTATTTATGTCATACGTATTCATGTTCATATTTTTAAATGTTTTGAAAAGATAATGATTTTCAATAAAAAATAAAGATATTCCCAAGTTAAAGTAATTCATGAGTTCTCTACCGGGTTTGCTGGAGGGAATATCGTCAATTATTATTAATAAAGGAATATCTTTCTTTCAAAAAACAAGAATAATTCGGAAAGTTTTCCAAATGAATAAAAATTTCTATATTTTGCTGATTTTGTCGGGGAATATAGGAAAATTTTGAATTAATGAATTCCGGATCATTTTCAATTAAAAATGAAATTATTTTTCTTAAAATTGGGAATTAACTTGAAATACTAAATTAAAAACCAACTTTTTACCGAGACTTGAGATAACATACAATCAATAAGGTATCGGTTTATACGGGCGTTGTGGGGGTGCTAATCCTTCCCGACATGTAACCGACTCCCGAACCCGCTTCTTTGATTTCTCTGGTTTATAACGCAGACTTGAAATTGGTTTTAAAAATGTTTTAATTAATTTTAAAATATTTTATAAAACCGGTTTTAATAGGTAGCCGATCACACCTAGCTAAAAAAAATTGGTGGCGACTCCGTGTCTTTTTCAAGATCATTTCCAAAACCTTCATTTTTCAAGAGGAATTAAGTCAATTTTTCCTCGATTTTTTTTTAATGTCATGCTTCACGAATAATAAAGTCTTACGATGAGACTTGTTATGTTATTTTTTTTAGGTTGCGACAATTGTGAGATCCTTATGCATCAGAGTCATGTTCCTAAAACTGTTCCTGGTCATCATATTGCTAAGACGGGGCATGCAATGCTCAAAGACTAGTACATGTTAAGCTTTATTACTTATGAAGTAAGCAACCGATCTCATAGATTGAAGTATGAAGGATACTTGGGATAACATGTAGGTGCTTGTTTGTTGAACAAGTTCACTGAACATGGCCCGCTGTGAGAACTCCATTTGGTATTGTCACTCTAGTGTCTATGGAAATGTTCTCACGTGCCAGTCGTGTAAATAGTCCTTGGACTTGTGATACCAGGTCATCTTGTATGGGGAGTGTCATACCTTGATTTCATCTGAATGAGTCCCGAGAAGGGATGCTTATGGTAGTGTGATTTTGGGTATAACCCATGCGAAGATGGATGAGTGGTCCAGAGAGGATTCACCACTCCAAGTGACATTGGAGATATATCTCATCTATTCTTGGCTTCAGTTAACTTGATAAAGTCTTTGGCCAAAGCATGATAGATTTAGGAGAAATTTTTTCTCTAAATTCATAAGGTTAACTATAAGCTGCAAGAACCAATATGGATTGAACATGAGTAGACACTGCACCATGCTCATGGGTTTTCTAGGATATTTGGTGAAAGGACCGTATTACATTGATAGGCTGGTTACTAAAAGGTTTCAAAGAGGTCACTTTGACTTTTCAACATTTGGGTGGTCATGATGGGTTGCTAGATCTTGCTCTTGAGCAGCCAAGAGGAAATACACCATTACTGATCTTCTACTTTATCTTCTTTGTTCATTTTTCTTGAGCAACCGAACCACCCATTGTTATTGGTGTTTTCGGCCCCTTGTGAGAAATACAAAAGAGTGTAGCCTTCTGATTTTGATCGAAAGATCAGCCCACTAGCACTGGCGAATCCCCGAGCCCTGTGAGGATGCCAACATCCATTCGTGTGGATCACCGTTGGAGGCAAGACACCTGTGTTGCTCGTGGCTTTGGAGAGATTGTGTAGTGATCATCCCGTTGCTGAGTTCACGCAGGGAATGGCATACTCGGAATTATGATATCTTAAGTAGGTACTTATCTAAATCATATGGGTGATTTAAAATTTTGTTTACCATTAAACCCTTGTAAATCACGATCCATAGATCATGAGGGATCCGGCTGCTTCTCTGTTTACTTTTCGCTGTGTATTTTTTAATATTTGTGTATAAGTATGAGGTCGGATTTTCCAACACCAGAAGTATATTGAAAGGTCTGCATTATACATCATGGATCGAACTATGTCTATCAGGGTTCAGTTTCTCCTCTCGAACACTACGATTTGTTATGGAGTTCTAGGTGGAGTACATTGCGACATAATACCATTTTCTGTCAAATGATCCAAGAATTCCTGACTCAAATATTCTCCACAACAACCAGATCTTAGAGTAAGAATGTTCCTGCCAGTTTGTTTCTCTACTTCAGCCCTAAACTCTTTGAACTTTCCAAAAGTTTTGGACTTGTACCTCATTAGGTACAATAACCATATCTAGAACGATCATTAGTAAAGGTTATGAAGTAAGAGTAACCTCTTCTAGTTTCTTTGTTTAAAAGCCCATATACATCCGAATGTACTAAGCGTAGCAATACCCCAACTCTTTTTCCCTTTTCTGTAAAGGGTATCTTGGCCATCTTACCAAGGAGACAACATTCACATGTTCCATATGATTCATAATCAAATGGGTCCAAATAGTCTTGTTTGTGTAACTTGGCTACTCTAGTCTCATTGATATGAATAAGTCTACAATGCCAAATGTAGGTTTGACTTGAGTTATCTTTTCTTGCTTTCTTAACCATTATATTAGCATTGGCTACACAGGATCTAGGACATATAATCCATTATTCAATGTGGTCAATCCATAGTATATGTCAGTTAGAATGATAAAACAATTATTGCCCTTCATCTTAAACTCGAAACCATTATTCAAAGTGAGGTATGAAACCGATATAATGTTTCTAAACAACAATGGAACAAAGTAACAGTCTTTTAGTTCCAAAAATAAGCCAGAAGACAAAGGTAGAACACATGTCCCTATGGCTAAGGCCACAACCTTTACCCCATTACCAACTCTTAGGATTACTTCTCCTATGTTAAGCTTCCTACTATCCTTTAACACGTTAATGTCATTATATAAATGTGATCCACATCCTGAATCAATTATCCAAGAATTGAAATTGGGAGTAGAAAGATTTAACTCAATCATGAACATGGTCAAATCAAAAACTTCTATAAGCTCTTTTTGACTTGTTAAGATAGCATCTTTCTTTTTATTAAGAACTTTTCTCAATTTCATATACTAATCTAAACATTTTGGACTTACGGCATCAAGTATGCATTGCGTTGCAATTAACATATTACTCATATTTAACAACCTATTGTATGGAAAATATATATTAGTTTATTCATATATTTATTATTAACCAATTAAGACGATGTATTAAATCTTTCATTGGTGCTCCCACTAATTTTTCGAGATAATAGTCCTCACTATTATTCGAAAATCTCTGCAAGGTATTTTTAGTGGGTTTGGACCCCTTTCTTTTTTTTTCTTTTTTTTTTACTAAACCAATATTCATTAAGACCCAAAAGGATAATAAAACAGAACAACAACATAGACTCAAAACAAGGCAAAAACACCCCAACAACAGCAGTAATGTACACTACAAAAAAACCAAAAACAAAGATACACAGACAAAACAAGGCATTCAATGGAACAAAGCCAAATCAACAAGCTTCCAACACTGTCAACCCCAGCCTTAATAAAGATACCCTATCATTTGCTTCTCTAAAATTCTTCCAGAAATCAGATCACACCAAGCCATAAGCCTCAGCAATCCACTCCCATCTTTATTAAGTGAATCATGTTGGTAGATAACTTAGCCTAATTGAGTTGAACTAGATTATTCAATTAAAAAACAAATTAAATATATGATTTTGATATTAAATAGGTCTTAAATATAATAATTAGTTAATAAAAATATGTATTTGGTTTAATGATATGATTTTTAATATATGAATTAAGAGGTTAAAGGTTCAAATTTCATCACTTACCAAAAAAAAAAATAATTAAAAAATAAAATTAAGATAAAACCATTTTTTATCAGTTTTTTACCGATTGAACTAATGTTTTACCGATTCTCTAGATTCTCGAATTTTTTATATGCACTGGACTAGATAGGCCATCGGTCCGATCGGTTGGTCCGATCCTTTTTTTTTTTTTTTACACTGGCTAGCCCCAAAAAGGATTAAATTTAATTTTTTTTTTATATAAAATCAATTTGTTGAATAATTGATTATTGAAAATATGATATATTATCATATTGATATTTAAAACAATTGATTCGATGAACTCTAATATTCCACATGTAAATATATTATGATTTATATTATGTATACATATAAATATAATTGTACACACTAATAATTAAATCAAAATGGGTAAATGATTATATTTGAAGAAGAAATAAGATTAATAAGGTTTAAAAGCTAGTAAAACAATGTAAAAAAAATGTAATACTAGTTATTGCTCAATCTCAACTAATAACTGAATTTTTTAAGAAATCAAGATTAAAAATTACTTCATATATATATTAAATATTTTAATAATTTATTATTTAAATAGTAATTATTAAATAGTAATGACAATGAAGATAAAATTATTATTTTAATCTTTTATATATATATATTAAATTTTAACTTTTGATTAAAAAATAAAAAATATTAAAATAAAATTGATAATTAAAGTTTTTATTTTATAAAAAAATATTTAATTACAATCTGATCATTCTTATTTTTAGTATTAAATTCGGGTTATTATGAGTTTATGATCAGATCAATCTCGGGTTTGAGTCATTTTGGATTCGAATCATTTTAAGTTTTGGCCATTTCGAATTCAGGTCTTTTTGGATTTGAATTTTTTTTTTTTTTTTCAGATCGGGTTGGATGAATTCGAGTTCAGATTTTTTCGAACGGATTTTTATATTCGAATTCATTTTATCACTTCTAATCAAGAAAAAGGGGTACTGGAGTCAGGGCAGAGCCCAGTAGAGAGTCGTCGGTGGCGTTTTACTACGCTCAGGCTCAGGCCTTGAAGATGTCCAAAACCAGCATAGGCAGTGTGATGATTTACCACGAGCGGCAGAGTAAGAGCATGTTGGTGGTGATAAAGACCTTGAAGAAGATATTTTATCTTCGCAACTTAGTTTGGATAAAGAACTAACCGGTCATTGGTAGGAGTTTTCTGTTTGAATGCTCTTACAAACAAAATTTTATCTAGATATCTACGTCCATAGATCTTAGATCAAGTTTAGGACCCTGAACTAATTTAGAAGCTTAGTTTTTTTCTTTTTTGGGTGCAATAGAAGCTTAGTTTTGTGCTCTCAGGTCTAGAGTGGACCTTAATTTAGACCACGACTCCTACCGAGCCGCCATAGATGGCCATAATGCTTTGAGTGGAGGAGAAAGAGCTAGAGAGGAGAAGAGAAGAGAGAATTTGCCCACCACACGAGACCAAATGTTGAATTAAATCGTCAAGAAGAAGTTTCTGCCATTAGGTTGATGGGTAGAGGTGTCTATGACCGGCCGGACCGGACTCATATATAGTATCAACACTATATTTACTTGTCAAAATCCGATCTGATCTGAAATATGAGTTTTAAATTTTGTCCAAACCCGCTCATATTAATTTTTTCTATTTTTTTTTTAAATATATATATTTTTATTATTTAATCTTTAGTAATTTTATATATATATTTTTTATTAAGTTTTTAAACATAGACAACTTACATATATTTTTTAATGTTTACACTATAATATTATATATATTTAATCTCTATATGACATAAATTACATTATATATATAAATAAAAATAATATGTTAATTAATTAGAAAACGAGTCGGGCCAGGCCTTGAATGTTGGAGCCAAGGCCCGACCTATTTTTTAAACGGGCTTTTTTTTTGCCAAATTCATTTTTCGAGCCTAATATTTTTGTCCAAACCCTCTCAAATATGAACGAACATTCGAGCTTAAATAGATAGCTCGACCTTTGAATAGATCTATTAATAGATAGATATATTGAATTTATCTAAATTATTCTATGTCCGTTACTATTAGAGGTACGAGCCATTTTGTTGGGACTTGATTTGGCCATCGAGAATGGTTACAAAAGTTTAATTGTGGAATCAGACTCAAAGATGGGATTGGAAAGAAGATTGACTCATGTTGGGAGTATATCTGTTTTTGGGTCGAGTCACGATCCGAAAAAAAATTTGAAATTTTTGTTCAGATCCGGCCCGTAGGTCTGAATCATTATTCATTTATTAATAAAAAATAAAAAATTTATTTTTGTATTAATATTTTAGTATTTTTATAATTAAATTTAAATAAAATAATAATATTTTAATACTTAAACAGTGATCTAGATCAGATCAGATCGATTCTAATAATGAAAAATCATATCCAGACTTGATCTAATATGAATCTGGTCGGGCTATCCGATCATAGTCAGGTCTAGTTAGGAGCGGGGTAGCTTAATTTTTTATATTTGGGGGAAAATTCTAAAATCAGATTCTTAACAAACGCTTCCCATCAGCTTAAAATAAAATAAACCCTTAGATTAAAAATTCTTCATCTCAGCCGTTGATTAAAAAAAAAAAAGAAAAAAAATGTTTACCTGTTAACCGGTTGTTAACATTTAACCTAAAAAGAAAGAGTTTTCAATTTTCTTCTTTCAGTTTTTCTTTTCAACCGCTACCCATCTCATATGTTGTGGCTGCTCATCTTTGGGCAACTCGACTGAATCTCAGGTCAGCAATCTTCCATCTCTGAAAGTTTAAACCTGAAGATGAGAATTCGGCCTCAACACTTTCATAACATTAAGCAGCTAAGTTTTCAATTTCAGGAGCAGGACTCATTATCAACTCAATCAACTGGTCAATCTTACCCTGAAGTGGCTAGTGCCAGAGACGGTAATCTTTATGGGCAAAGTTTAATTTCAGCATCATCAAGTCTTTATATTTGCCTAGTATTCCTTCTTTTGATGTATCCCTAAGTGCGGTGTGGTATAATGATTAAAGATGTGTGGTTTTTTCCTTTATGTATATATTTTGGGTTTGTTTTCTTAGCAAGTGTCTAAGATTTTATTTTTTACCTGGAACATCTTATGCTTTTAACTTGGATGCATGATTGCATGTTCTGATGGGCTTACTTATCTTATATCTTGACTAAATTGCTTAAAATAGAAGAAGGGAGTTGCAAATCTATACGCTTTGCCTTCATGTTTTTCCCATATTTCGAGTGGGTTTTAGGATTATGGGTGTTGCCCTCTCTGGCTTGCAAATAGATATTCTGGATCTAAAGACTGTACAAAGGTTTTCGAGCTCTGACACGTGCAGGGGAATTTGAAGTGAGGTCATAATTTGAATATTTGTATCAAGATGAGTTGTTGAGGGACTTGTTTATCAGTGTTCTGACGGATGCTGCTCGATTTCTTTAGGTACTTTATTGCTTGCTAATTCAAAAACTGTTGTATTTGATGTTAAATGGGAACTCATACCGTCAAAAGGCCTTTTATAGCAAGCTTGATACCTGGTTGTAGATGTTAATATATTGCTACAGCTGTGATAGAGATTCCCTTAAAAAAATATAACTAGTTTTTTTATGTTAAATTAATGGGGGTTTTTTTCTTCTCTTGTCACCTGACGAAGGATATATCTAATTAGCTGTTCTTGCACCTGCGCAGAAGGTAATGAAACTCATGGGAAGCTTGTTGGAGGTCATGCTAAATTAGCCTCCTTATTGGGAACTCAGGACTATGTCTTCCCTCCTTCACAAGTTGATTATAGCAAATCAATTGTAAGTTATTACTTATGTGGTTTGGTTAGCACTTTACTCTTGCGTGCTATCTTGTGCCTTTTTGCTAATCATGTGATAAGCAAGATTGAATCCCAATTGAGTAGAGTATTGACATGCATTTTACTAAGATGAATATTTCTGGAGTAGAGGATTCATAGTACTTTCTGTTGGAGCACATTCTTAAAACTATTTCTTGACATCATGTCAATTAATATCTTCTTATTCTCATTTATTCTGCAGATTATGACCCCCTTTCTCACAGTTAAGCTGGCTGGGCAATATGTTGCAGTAGATGCAGCTGGATTGCTAAACTCAACACTGCAGGTAGATTCTGTTGTCACATTGCTTCTTTTTTTTTTCAAATTAGTTAATAATAGTTGTTTATATTATCTAATCAATTTCCCATTGTTTATACTAGTAGCTAATACTAGTTGTGTTGGTCCCAACCTTATATATAACTGAAAATGATGTTTCAAGTTATATCTTAGGTGTTGTTATTAGAGATGCAATTCTAGAAATTAAATTATGCATCATTTTCAATAATAATCTAAAGTATGCTTTTTAATTATTAATAATGATGTTAGACATTTTTCCTGGCATAGACTTATAGCTGAGTAGAAATATTTTTATTCCTTTTTTCTTACTTTTTTTTTCTTTCTTCTTCTCTAATTAATTTCTCATTTTACATTAGTGATGGGCTCTTGTGCCATTGAAGGAAGTGGAGTTTTGAAGCAGTGGATTGAAAGGGGCCGAGATTGTCTGAGAAAAATGAAAATAGACACAGAGGTGATGATGCATTTCATGTTTTTCTTCGTATTGGCTCTCCAAATTATATAAACCTTGTTTGATGTTGTTGGGGTTTTGGTAGTGCAGACTTTTGGTGATTTTTTAAGACATCGAGGTGGTTGAGGTGAACGTTGGAAACGGTGATCGTCGTGGTGGTTATTATGGAAGAGGGTATGGATATATATGGGAGGGGTCATGGAGGAGCCATGTCTATGCGTGCTCCATGCCATAGTGGTGCTTGATGTTTCAAAATGTTTACAGCTGCTGGCGGGCCATGTCTAGTTGTTCTAATGTTCTGTTTAATTATTGTATGAAATTTTCATTTATACTATTTTACACAATAAGAGGTCTCAATTTTGAGGCTCAGGGTATGCCATAACTTATGCAAAAAGAATTGTGATCTGGCGTAGGGTTTGAATGGAGAGTACCAAATAATCAGAAGTTTGTGAACTGCTACTTTTACCATTTTCTGGTGTTTCACAAGGACCCTCCATGATTCAGGAGCTTAATCCTCACTGAAACCCTCTTAACATCAATTAGAATCACAACATTGGAAGCACCATACAAATTGGTATCGAATTGCCTGTGAAAAAATTTTAGAACAGTAGGAGAGTAATGCAGTCTGATAATCACAAGTTAACTGTTGGTTGAACTAGAAAAAAGATTGCCAGTTAATTTTGAGCGGTAAAAATTATTTTTTGTTATTATTATCTTCGTTGCATTTTTTTCTTTTGATGATTTGTAAATTTTCATTGATCCTCTGGCGTTGAATAGGGAGAGAAATGCTTGTGAATTTGACTAAAACTTCTAGAGCTTCAGTAGTAATTTTGTTCAGTCATAATTTTGAACCCTGGAACAGTTAAAATATCTACGTAACCATGTATCAGTTAATAACATTTATTATGAAGCCGAAAATGGTAAGGGATAGTTTTTAGGGTTTGTGTGCTTTGTCAACTTTGGAATCAGTCTATGAGTCATATATTTTACATAAACTTAGCTTATTGGGTTCCAGTAGTTCAATTGAAGGAGATTGTGTCATTGTTCATGGTTTATCCTTCTAATGAGAATATCAAGGTTCTTATTCGTGCAATGACAGATTTTTATGGTGGTGTTATTCTTGCATGCGTTTTTTTTCCTTCTTCTTTTTAGATGACTTTCTTTCTTTTTATTTTATTTTGCATTACTGCATAGTGCAAAGTCTATGTTGTATATTTGTCAACACGAATAGACTAATTCATTTATAGTTATACTTTCATGCAATTGAGAGTTGTAAGAATATGATGGCACTTTTTGCATAGGTTATGGCGTATATATATATATATATATATATATATATATATATATATATATTTTATATATATATATATATTTTATATATATATATAAATAAATGATAATATCCTTAAATGATTTATGTAATTTATCATGTTTATATATAATTTCGGTATCCTTAAATGATTTATGTAATTTATCATGTTTATATGTAATTTCGGTTATGTTTATATGTAAAAAAAAAATTACATAAATACATGACAACTTTTGATTTACTTTTTTCAATTACATAAATACATGACAATATCCTTTAATGATTTATATAATTTGTCATGTTTATATGTAATGTAAAAACAATTACACAAATACATGACAACTTTTGATTCCCTTTTTTCAATCACATAAACACATGACAATATCCTTTAATGATTTATATAATTTGTCATGTTTACATGTAATTTCGATCAATGTTTATATGTAAAAAAAAAAAATTACATAAATACAGAACAACTTTTAATTTTCTTTTTTCAGTTATATAAATATATGACAATATCTTTTAATGATTTATGTAATTTATCATGTTTATATGTAATTTCATCATGTTTATATGTAAAAAAAATTACATGAATACATGACAACTTTTGATTATCTTTTTTCAATTACATAAATACATGACAATATTCTTTAATAATTTATGTAATTTATCATGTTTATATGTAATTTCGGTCATGTTTATATATAAAAAAAAATTACATAAATATGACAACTTTTGATTCTCTTTTTTCAGTTACATAAATACATAAAATATCCTTTAATGATTTATGTAATTTGTCATGTTTATATGTAATTTCGGTCATATTTATATGTAAAAAAAATACATAAATACATGACAACTTTTGATTCCCATTTTCAATTACATAAATACATGACAATATCATTTAATGATTTATGTAATTTGTAATGTTTATATGTTAAAAAAATTACATAAATACATAACAACTTTTGATTCTCTTTTTTCAATTACATAAATACATAACAATATCTTTTAATGATTTATGTAATTTGGCATGTTTATATGTAATTTATCATGTTTATATGTAATTTCGATCATCATGTTTATATGTAATTTCGGTCATGTTTATATGTAAAAAATATATATATAAATACATGACAACTTTTGATTTTCATTTTCAATTACATAAATACATGACAATATCCTTTAATGATTTATGTAATTTGTCATGTTTATATGTAAAAAAAAATTGCATAAATACATGACAACTTTTGATTCTCTTTTTTCAATTACATAAATAAATGATATTATCTTTTAATGATTTATGTAATTTGTCATGTTTATATGTAATTTCGGTCATGTTTATATGTAACTTTTTTTTTTTTACATAAATACATGACAACTTTTAATTCTCTTTTTTTCAGTTACATAAATACATGACATTATCCTTTAATGATTTATGTAATTTGTCATGTTTATATCTAAAAAAAAAAAAATTATGTAAATATATGAAAACTTTTGATTGACTTTTTCAGTTACATAAATACATGACAATATCCTTTAATGATTTATGCAATTTGTCATGTTTATATAATTTCAGTTATGTTTATATGTAAAAAAAAAAATTATATAAATACATGACAATTTTTTATTCCCTTTTTTCAATTACATAAATACATGACAATATCATTTAATGATTAGAGTAATTTGTCTTGTTTATATATAATTTCGATCATATTTATATGTAAAAAAATTACATGAATACATTACAACTTTTGATTCCCTTTTTTTAATTACATAAATACATGACAATATCCTTTAATACTTTATCATGTTTATATGTAATTTCGGTCATGTTTATATATAAAAAAATTACATAAATATATGACAACTTTTGATTCTATTTTTTAAATTACATAAATACATGAGAATATCCTTTAATGATTTATGTAATTTCGGTAATGTTTATATGTAAATAAAAAATTACATAAATACATGACAACTTTTGATTCCATTTTTTTAATTACATAAATACATGATAATATCTTTTAATGATTTATGTAATTTATCATGTTTATATGTCATTTGTCATGTTTATATGTAAAACAAATATATATATATATAAATACATGACAACTTTAAGTTACATAAATACATGACAATATCCTTTAATGATTTATTTAATTTGTCATATTTATATAATTTGTCATTTTTATATGTAAACAACTTTCAGTTACATAAATATATGACAATATCCTTTAATGATTTATGTAATTTGTCATGTTTATATGTAATTGGTCATGTTTATATGTAAAAAAAATTACATAAATATATGACAACTTTGATTTTTTTAATTACATAAATACATGACAATATATTTTAATCATTTATATAATTTATCATGTTTATATGTAATTTCGATCATCTTTATGTAAAAATTTGATAACCTGCTATTCAAATTTTATAATTTTAAAATATGTCACGATCTTATCAAAATCTTACTTTAAGAATCTCATGGTAGAACCCCATATTGGGGAGCGAGCTTTAAGTTGCAATAAGATCATGTTTAATCATGTGAGGAGGGAATTTAATAAAAGAAATTGATTATATTATAAAAAATTTATTTTTAATATTTTAATAAAATTTTAATAATAAAATAATTTTTTAAAATTTGACGGATCAATTCAAGTTAAGCATTGAACAAATAAATTTTTTATTATTAGGATCATGAAACTTTAGTGGCGGGGTGGGGTCCTGAATTGTTAAAATTTTCAAGTATAAAATATTAAATGCCACTTGGGTTGGATTTTTTATTTAGATATTGTTAATTTTTTTTTTTAAATTAACAACATTTCAAAATTATGTATCAAAATACGATCATTTTAAAATCAGTTAAGAAGTCGTCATATGATATGGCGACTTTCCAACTAAAAAATTTGCTCGGAAATCGCCCTATCATATGACGACTTTCGAGCTTTAAATTTTGTAAAATTAAAATAATTGAACTTGAAAGTCGCCATATCATATGACGACTTTCAAGTGCAATTTGTAATTATTATTATTTTTTTTTAATGTTGGGAAGTCGCCATATGATATGGCGACTTCCCAACACCATTTTTTTTTAAATTTTTAAATTTTTAATTAAAGTATATTTTTTAATTTAAAAAATTAATATTATTAAAGTATTTTTGTAAAAAAAGTAATTTTTTAAAATTATTTTAAAACCTAAATAATATTTTTTTATATATAATTAATTTTTCATTATTTAGTTAATTCTAAATATATTTTTTATATATATAATTAATCAATTATTTAATTAATTAATTATACATTCAAGTATGTTACTGTTTTAAAACGGTAAAAAAAAAAATTAACTTTGAAATTTAATTTTACAAAATTAAAATTTTAAATAATAAATAACAAAATTAATAATAAAATTTAAATAACAAAATTAATAAATAATCATTTAAAATTTTAAAATAACTGTTAATTTTTACATTTAATGAAAGAAAAATACAAAAAGTACATGATTATTATACAAAACGTACATTATTAACAACATCTTCTAAAAAATACATGTTTATTATACAAAAAGTACGTTTATTCTAATTATTTACGGAGGAGCTCCGTATCGCGTGGTGTTGAGCAACAATGTCGAGCTCTCCTATTGCGTGCTGGTTGCACCCGTCGTTGAACCTCGTCAGTGGGACGTATTCGTTGTCGACCTCGACCTACCGCCACTGGTTTTGGTTCTATGTGATCCGCATGCTCACCTACATCAGTCGATGGAAACGCACTACTAGAGGGACCCACATGTTCTGCATCAAAAAATGAAAATTCACTACTCGAGAAGCCAGCACCCATAGATGGACCCACAAGTGATGTAGTACCAAATGCTGACGTAGGGGTTCCAAATTGATACATTGAAGTTAGATATGCCGAACTTGGACTTGGGGTGAGGAGCTGGTCATCTAACCTCGTCGTTGGCGGTTTTGGTCGGTAACACTCATTAACATCAAATCCGAAGTGACTTACGGAATGACTATGACTGGATGCAACGCCATGTTCTAGTTGAGGTTGAGGATTACTAAATGACATCCTCGGTGCAGTGAACTCCGCTGCATGTGATGAGGCCGGTTGATGCGTCTGCCCATGTTGTCTAGTAGGTCTAGGAACTTCCATTTCGTGTGTAGGACGGACTAGATTTGAAGTCTGTCCGGGAAATGGCATACTCCTAACATCCTCAAATTTCGACGGTGGACAAACAAAGGGCCGAACTTCATTTTTAAACCATCTTATGTATTCAGCAAATGGGTTGAAATTATTATGAACAATGGGTATACCTGTCGGAATTTGTTCATAACGTTGATTCCACAAATGGATCCATGCCGATGCTTTGTAGGCCAAAATACTTCGTGGCGCCCACGCATATCAATCTTGTGAACCTTATCAAGGTTCGCCGGTGGTTGCGGAATTGGTTGTTGCATCCCAAATTGTCGCAACACCCTGTCAGTAGTGTGCCACTCTACATATGCAAAGCATATCAATGATGTGTTTGCTATCCATATATTGCAATTATTAGTTGTATCCGATGGAAGATATGCCACAATTTGATTTGAAGAATATGGCATCCACACAAACTGCGAATAATTATTACAAATTATTAGTTTCATATGGATTAAATACAAAAATACTTGAATGTAACAATCGAAACATTTACCTTTTGATATGCTTCTCGATCAGTCGTGATCTTATAGTTCGAAGGTCGAGCAGAATATCGCTACAATCTTTAGGATGATTCCACATGTTAAAAAGCATATAAAATCTTAATAGACTTAATAAAAATACAAGTTCGTACAAAATTAATAAAAATAGTCAAGATTATTACCTGCTTGTAAGGGGGTATACAGGCGAAAAATTACCACGCGGAGTAATAAATGGCAATCGATGCCAAGCCCATGACTGCAGAAGTAGTAAACATCCACCTATGTCATGGCAATCAGGAACTGTAGCCCGGCACAGTTCTCTATACAAAACCGTCGAACACGAAGAACACCAACTATAATTTGCTGCGTGCTCTAAATCACGAAGCAATGGAAGATACATTAAATGTACCCGACTACTCGATTTGTCAGGCATTAGCATTTCTCCAATTAAACATAAAATATATGCTCTAGCAGCATATAGTACCTCTTCTTCGTTTGCGTGTTTAGGGAGATTTTGCAATGACTGCAGCCATGTTTTTGTCACCATTGAGCCCTTCAGACACTCTTCTAGAGGTACAACGCCCAATAAGTTTTGGCATGCCATCCACTGGTAGTCAAAGTTGGAGCGCAACATCTTCTAAAGTGATTGTGCATTCACCACCCGGCAAATGAAAAGTGTGCATCTCGGGTCTCTATTGTTCAACCAACGCGCTAATTAAGTCCGGCAGAAGCATACATTGTCGAATTTGACTTGCATAATAAAATCCGGCACTCTTTAAATGGTCGATAATAGATAGATGCGGATCTTCGAAAAAAAAATTTCTCGATCGTAAAAAGCGAATAGGGTCCTGTTCATAATTAATTATATTAATAATGCAATTTCTTTGAAATATAATTAATTATAAAACTATTATTATAAATAATAATTTTATAAAAATTAATAACAAAATTAATACAAAATTAATAATGATAAATTATAAAAAATATGATAAAAAATTTACTAACCTCTTCATATATAACCGCGAATATGTGCTTATATTGCAACCTCAATAACGATGAAACCATTTGAATTCGTACACTAAGAGAAAATTTTAGAGAGAGAGAGAGTAGTAAATGAAAATTTGTGTGAAAAAATATGAAAGGAACGGGGGTATTTATAGGTGGGTGGGGGTGGGCAACGGTCAATTGACCGTTGCCAAATTCAATTTTTTATTTATTTATTTTTATCGTTGACAACGTTTAAAATTTTAAATTTTAAACAAAATTAATTCGGAAGTCGCCATATGATATGGAGACTTTCCGACTAAGTTTTAAAAAAAATTTACAAAATACAGGTCAGAAGTCGCCATATGATATGACGACTTCTGACCTATAAAAAACATTTTTTTTAATTAGAAGGGAAGTTGTTATATCTGGCGACTTCCCTTCTAATTTTTTTAAAAAAAATTTAAATTAGTCATGGGAAGCCTATGGTAGGGGTGTTCAAACGGTTAATTCGGTTAATAACCGAACCGAATTTCAATTAACTGAATTAACCGAATTTTTTTTCTTTAACCGTTAACCGAACCGAATAAGGAAATTGATTAATTAACCAAACCGAAATTATTTCGGTTAATTCGGTTAATTTTTGAATTAACCGAAATAAAAATCCAGAAATTGCTAAAGAATAGTTCCAGACAAACTCCCAACAAAATGATTACCAGTTCCAATAAATCCATCTCGCTCAATCAAGATTCAAGGGCAAACAAAAAGTCTAACTTAACCAAGTTGATTATAACAAAGTCATAACCTCAAAGCTTGCAAAAACACTACCCAGAATTGCTTGCAAAAACACCACCCAAAATTTTAACTAAAGAGTTAAAACTTTTTATAAGCAAACATATAGTTAAAAATAAAACAAAAAAGAGATTGAACTCACCAGCAAGACGAGATTTGAGCAGCATTAATGGTTATGAAGTGAAGGAAGAAGAAGAAAGGCTGAGTCTTGAGGGTTGAGAGAGAGGGGTTGAGAGTGGGGGTCTTTTGGGTATTAGCATTTAGGATTTGTTTTATGTTTTTATTTTATAAATTAATTTAAGAAAAAAAAAATAAGACTACAGTAAACGGTAGAAACTATTGTCATTTAGTGTATTTCGATTAATTCGGGGAATTCGGTTATTTTCGCTTAACTGAACCGAATTAATCGAAAATCAAAATTTTAAAAATCTTTTAATCGATAACCGAACCGAAATTTATTTGGTTAACCGATTAATCGAATTGAATTAAATTTCGGTCAGTTAATTCGGTTAAAACCGAATAGTGAACACCCTAGCCTATGGCATTTTTTTTAGCCTATTTCGATACTTAATTTTAAATTATTGACAATTTGATATATATATATTTTTTACAAAAATTTGTCCTTGGTTACATAATATAAATTGGGAAAATATGAAAAACATGCAGTGCACAGTAGAATTATTGTCAAATGGTGTAATGAATAAAAGTTATTTGAAACAGAGAAATGAATAAATAGAAATTGTTAAAAAGGATATTGTAAAGACAAAATTATCCTTGATAAAAAAACTTTCTCTTCTCTTTTTCTTTTATTTTTTAATTTACTTTTTAATTAAAAAGTAAATATTCTGAAAATAAAAACTTTTTAATTTTAAAAAATAAATTTTTAAATTTTTTATTTACTTTTTTTAATTAAAAAATTAAAAATAATAAAAATAATATGCCTAAAATTAATATTTATTTATTTTTTTAAATTTTTTAAATTTTTTAAAAAAATATATATTTAACTATTTTATTTTTTAAATTTATTTTCAATTAAAATTTTTAAAAAATAATATTTCCTTAATGAAATAAAAAAGAAAAGTAAGTTTTTTCATGAAGGGTAATTTTGTCTTTACAATATCCTTTATAATAATTTTTAATTATTCATTTCTCTTTTTCAAATAACTTTTATTCATTACACCATTTGACAATAAATCTACTGTGCACTGCATGTTTTTCATATTTTCCCATATAAATTTGTTTTGCACATAGTGAGTCCCGCCGGTCTTGAAATTTGAGTTTGTGGCAATTACGAGAAGAGGCGACCAAATCGAATGGACTTGGAAACAGTGAAGAAATACTTGCAGAAAGTAAGTGGCGGTGAAGACGACAACAATGCCCAAACCACCGATTGCATGCCTTCCCGATTCTTTGAAAACTTCATCATGCAGGGTCTCCGCGTTGAACTCATCGAACAGGGTCGACTCCTTTGCTCCATGAAAATCCCTGCTCGTTTGCTGGTTGCTACTCTCAATTTCAATTCATTAGAAAACTCAATTAATTTTGTTTGCTTTTGAAAATTGAAATGCTAAACCAACAAATCAGATTATTGATATTTTGATTGATATGGGTTTTCTGTTAATTGCGCAAAAGAACGCTGGTAATTTGTTGCATGGTGGAGCCACAGCAACACTGGTGGACTTGGTTGGCTCAGCGGTTATATACACTTATGGAGTTAGTTCCAGTGGAGTTTCTGTGGAGATTAATGTCTCTTATTTGGATGCTGTTTATGTTGATGTAAGTGAATTTCTCCTACTTTTATCTTCTTTACAATGTCTTCACAATTTTGCGTATGTTGCCTTTTTGCTTTACTTGTATCTTAGAACCAGAATGAGTTTTCATTATCATTTGCTGGGATCTTTTCTACGGGTCTCTGGGTTTTCACCAGTTTCATAGTAGGAATCTTAAAATAAATTAATTGGGTTGATATTATTTGGAGATCTTGGCAGTTGTTAAATCCTGAATATCGTTGTAGATCATGCGGGTGCTTTAAGTAACTACAATCTCCTTCCCAGAGCAATGCCTTCTCAAAAGCATTTCTTTTCTGAAATCTCTCCTTTTTGTTGATCAAATGTGTGTTTGAAATTTATCAAGTTGAGATTCACGGCATCCTTGTTCAATTTTACTTTTTAGCAATGGAGGGGACTTTATTTTTATTTACCCTAATTGCATTTAATAAAAAAAAAAGAATTTTTTCCATCTGTTTATTATGAAGCTCCTTAGCATTTTTACACCCTTAACTATTTCATTATTTTCCCTTACCTACAATGTGTGATCTGGAATGCTGGAAAATATCAAGAATCAGATGCTCTGATGGTGGTTAACATGCATGTAACATGCTCTGAACATTATGTGCAATTGCATTAAAATAAGAAATCCTTTGATCTGGAATTGCTCTAATTAATTAGATTGCTTGATTTATTTGATGAATTTCCAACTCAGTATCTCTTTTCATTGATTTAGTTCAGTTATGCAGGTCTACAACCTTTATGATATTAAGTGTTTTCTAGTAGTTTTCTCTTTCTGTCTTGTTGCTGAGAAAGGAGTTCAGTTTCAGTTGACTTTGTGATCCATGAGGAAAAAATATAGCATAAAGGAGCTTTCGATTTGTGAGATACACTATGATGGAAATATAGTTATTTCAAAAGCCAAAGACCTTGTTTTCCAGAAGACCACAACCCCACATTGCTTTGTTAAAGATGTTTGAAGGGTTTTATATAGGATAGTGCACTTGAGCTCTTTTGAAGCAATCTTGACGAGCTCTATCGCCCGAATAAGCCCAAGTGAGTTCAAAGCCAAATTTGGGTGCCTAGCCCAGAAATGGCATGTCAAGTGTTATATCAATTTTTTTGGTCAACAGACTATAGATTCCAACTTTACTTTTCGTTTTCAGTAATCAAAATACTCCTGCTGCAAAGTTTTACAGCATGACTCTTCATCTCTCCTACAAATAATATAAAGGCATTTGAACATCTTGAGATGGTAATGGTATGTATAGTCAGTAAACATGTTAAGGTAGGTTCACTTGTAATAATTAAGCCACTAACAATGTATACAATTGTATGTTTCCTTCGGCCAGGTTTCTTTTTGAGCTTAAGTGGCATCATGCTACTTGTGATGCCATATTCTCTTTGGTTGAAAAGAGTTCTTACGTATGCATGGTTAAAGCTTAAATGTTAAATTGCTTTGTCAGCAGGAGACAATGCAATGCCAACTATAGGGGTGCTAAAGTTTGATCCTAGGACTGCATGTAGTTCAATCTTCCTTTCCTTTCCTTTCCTTTCCTTTCCCTTCCAGTTCATTTCTCTTTTGCCATGCTTTAATGCCCTAGTGTTTTTTAACTTGTTGCCATGGGGAGGGGTAGGGAGTTGCTCAATTTAACTATGTGTGCTTTATTATGTAATTATGAAATTTAGAGTGCAAAAATTAAGGAAATTGCCAATAGAGCTACCTTTTTTTATGCCTCTCCTTTCCCCTTTTTTTTCCTTCTTTTCTAGAAAACCGTCTTCTTGGAGTATTAAGCAATATGAGTATTTCCTTGTTTACTAGTTTTGCATTTGGAAATATTAAATGAGTATTATTGCATCTTGTAGTTTTCCACTGTGTAGGATTGGAAAAAGGGTTCAGGTGGAAAAAATAATTGCTTCAAATTTATGGTTCTTTGCAGGAATTCATGTAGAAATTATGTAAAGGCTTTCTGTTGTTTCTTTGGGAAAATAAAAGCTGTTTCTTCTATAAAAAAGAAATGATACATAAAGGCATTTATTATGTGCATATTCTTGTTGCTCATACAGGACGAAATTGAGATAGAGGCTAGGGCATTGCGTGTTGGGAAGACTGTTGCCGTTGTCAGTGTTGAATTTCGGAAGAAAAACACTGGGAAAATTGTTGCACATGGGCGTCATACTAAGTACCTCCCTGTCCAAAGCAAAATGTAAATGACATTTATAACTGAACGGTCATCCTTTACATAATTTCTTTATTACGAACGAATTTCATTTGATACACACTTAACACATGCTCGTAATAAGAGACCTTCAGTTGAATTTCATTTGAAGTTACTTGCATGCTCCTGATGTTCAGTGCCTTGTTTTTGGTTGTCTGAAACTGTTTGTTAGCATTACTCTTAAAGTTTGATCAGCTCCAGAGGACTTGGACATCTTCACTAGTTGATTTTCTATTTATGGTTTTTCCTCTGCTGGTGTGCACGTATTGTCTTATACTTATCATCTAGACTGTCAAGAACAAATGTTTGCCTTAGGTTTGTTAAGAAGGAAAAGAAAATACTACGATGTGGAAAAATATGATATACATAATTTTGCACTGAATTAGTGTCACGGTCCATACCAACCTGCAAGATATTGTCCGTTTTGGACCATTGGATTTCATGGCCTTGTCCAAAAAAGTCGTCTCACAAGTTGAAAATGGTATGAACACTTATATACCTAGTCGAATTCTAGTACACAGCCGATGTGAGATTCATGATTCCTTTCTAGGATCGTGACATCTTCCCTCACTCCAACGAGAGCCCACTGTCTTCAGTGGCACATTGCTAGTACCCCAAAGCTAGCTCTAATACCAAATGTCACGGTCCACACCAACCTGCAAGGTATTGTTCGCTTTGACCCATTGGGTCTCACGGTTTTGTCCATAAAAGGCATTTACCTTACAGGTTGAAGATGGTGTGAACATTTATATATCTAATCGAATTTTAGTACACCGTCAATGTTGGATTCATGGTTTCTCTCTAGGACCATGACAATTAGCATGTACTTACAGACCAATCAAGGCTTTTCCCTAGATGAATAACCTAGAGGAACTGCATGTTAATACTCTCTTCCAAGCTCGATGCAATAGGTGATTAAGTTGATTTTGTTGTCTTTATTGGTATACATCCATTATCGACATGTACTGTGCAAAACCTACACTCATGGTTGTTAGTCTTGGTGCTGAAGATGGATCCTCTGTTTTCAAATAGGGCAGTCATTTAGTTGATGGAATGGAAGAAAAGGTTGTCTTAGAGCACTTTCCCAAAGCTATATATGTTGATGGGACAAGAATAGAACAAGAGCAAACAAGTTAGGTGACAAAATCACATCCTGAGGTCCTGAGTGACACTGCTTGAATTTGCATGACAAATTTTCGAAAATAAGGTAAATCTCACGTTGTTGATGCCAAATAGAGTTTGCAGCAAACAAAATATCCAGGGCATAGATGGTTTGTTCTTTGTTATCTTCATTGAATTGGCTAAAGATTCATAAGTTTTGGGCCTATTGGCTGTATTGCCAGCAGTCAGATGGCTAATATCGTTCACAGAGGGCATAAAGTCACCTAAAGCTTTCATTACCACTGTCCTTTACATTCTGTTTGAAGTGTTTCTGGCTCTTTTTTTTTTTTTTTTTTCTTCTCTGGTAGTGTCTCTGCCATTGATAGAACATGTCATCATCTCAAGGTCCTTCCCTTTGGTAAAATACAGCCTGCAGTTAGTCATTAGTTTGCTCCTCCGATCGATCGTTAAATTTTGTGTTTCGGAATATTCCCATCCCATTTTCACTTCTTGAACAGCACCAGAAGTTCTCATAAATTGAAACTGAGTTTTGCAAGGGACCAAGTATGCTAAATATAGAATAATAATTATCCAGTGACTTCCTTAATTTTAAGAAAATCGGCTACAGATATACAGCTCAAAAGTTACTTTAAGTGACCCAATTCCTTAGATCCACTGGCCGTCTCTCTTAAAGCATCTCCCAAATTAATTGTCTTTCTCATGGTTCTCCTCCCAATACCTCCATTGCCCTTCCTCATCATTGCAGCAAATTCTCCGTAATCTATTTGTCCATCCTGTAGCAAAGTCTCCATTAGCATAAGATAATTGGAAAATAGATTCATTAAGATAGGTGTAAATTTGGAAACCCTAGCTCTAGGCCTTGAAACAAACAACTACAGCACAAAGATGGGATAGGAAAGAGCATCATGATAATGTAGGTCAATCTTCACACGTTTATGTAAGAAAAAAAAAAAAATACTATATATCTAATAATCTGCTGTTTGGTCAATAGATATTGTATAGAACCATGTTGCTCCGACTTTTTATTTTTCTTGAAATACCCGTGTTCGACATGTCTGAGGATATATCCTCAAGAATCCTCCAAATACATGAAAAAATTTAGAATAAATCAAACATACTCGTGTCGGACACATATCCGTGTCCGACACTCACACCCGAGTCCGAGTAACACAGGTATAGAAAGCTACGTACTAGGACCGAAAAGGAACAGAGTGTTCTTTCAAACTGTTCCCTTGTACATAAAGCCAAGGGATACGAGTAATTTGCAGTAAAATTCAGAAGAAAGAAAAAACAAACTTACATTATCTTGATCGATTTCTTCGATCATCTCATCAAGATGGACGTCGCTTAATCCAAACTCTTTGCAGGCTTGTTGAAGCTCATCAATAGTTATGTATCCACTACCATCTTTGTCAAAAAAGGAGAAGGCACTTACCAGATTCTCCTCCCTCTCCAGTTTATTCAAGTGCACTGTAGCAGCAAGGAATTCACCATAATCAATAGTCCCATTGTTGTCAATGTCTGCCTACCAAAAGAACATGAATGTTTGTCCAATTAGTGAAAGATCAAAATAACTACAAAAGCAGTACAAAAAGAAAGCCAGAATAGAAGATCATTGATGGAATTTCTTACTGCATCCATAAGATCTTTGATCTCAGATTCCATAAGTTCAGAACCCACTCGCTTCAAACCATCTTTTAATTCTTCGAATGTTATTGTTCCACTGTTGTCAGTATCTATCATTTTGAATAACTCTTTCAGACCACCAATTTCTTCTTCGGAAAGCCTTTCTGCTATAACCTAAGATTGAGTATGAATGTTAGTAGAAAATATGCACAAAACTCAGAGAATATGAAAAAGACCAAAAACGTTGTAATATTTACCAAAGTGTTGACTTGAAAGAACAGATGATACACATATAAACCTCACATGGTACATACAAGAAACATGATAATATGAATGTGAATTTGCATGTAAGGTCTCTATGAAGCTATGAGCTATCAATTCAAGAAGATCTAGACACAGGTTGCAAAAGAGGCTACGGATTATAACATGGATTATAACATAGAAAATAAGAGATTCAACTGATCTCCTAAGGCTGTCAATATGAAGTTTGGGTAACTTGAAGATACTTTGTCAAGATTCAAGAGGTGATCCATATTTGGATAACTTCAGCAGAGATAATAGAAGGGTACGTGAAGGGGGAGGAATAGTGGAAGTCTGCCCTCTTTATTAAGTAGCCTAAGTGTCATAAGAATTCATAAAAAGGCCATACAATTGATGGTACCACCATATCAACAATATTTCACAAAGAAAAGTTGCTCAACATTAACAAATGTACTACGCCCATAAAACTGCATTTCTTTTAATACATCAATCAAGGATAGACATTGATTACATTCATGTATAAGAGTTGAATCCTACATTAGAAGTTAAGATTAATTGAGTGCTTGAAATAATGCAGTTCACATAAAACACAATTTATTGAAGGCTTCATGAGAAGTTACCTTTTAAATTGAGGGATATATGAATTTTCTGCAAGCGCTATAACTCCGAAACAATTAAATATATATATATATATATATATATTTCTTCTGAGAATCCTAATTATCACTACTAGCTGGTTATTCAAAAATAAACAATGTATTGAATGAGTAAAAATAGATCATGAATTCATGATAAATAATGTCTGATGTTGTTCTTACCCCTATCAAAGATCAGACCTGTAATCCATCTTAGGTACATGATACTGGAAAAATTAATATCAATTTTCTAATCTTAAATGCATATATATACATACATGCATACATTTTTTCATTTTGAAATGCAAGATGATCGGAAGACACTCTTATTTAAGGCTGTAAGCAAACAATTAAGTTTAGCTTTCCATAACCATAACAATGAGTTTGAATCTTAAATTTTAAATCAGCCAGCAAAATAAAAGAAACCATGTACATGGCTAAACTCTAACTAGGTTTAAAAACGGAAGTTAAAAATAGGCTCTTTAATTGGATGTACAAGAGCTAGTTTATATACTCATTCCATGGCAGGTAATGCTCGCACTAAATCCCAGGAATTTTCATAAGTTTGGTTGAGTTTGCTTATATAAACTTGTTAAACAAGCCTAAGATATACAAGCCTAGAAGTTGAAGTTAAGACTTGGTTGTGTAATCAAGTTAAAGTACAAGCTCATAAACATGGTATAACCCTATGTTACTCGGACTCGGGTGTGAGTGTCGGATAGGGTATGTGTCCGACATGGGTATGTTCAATTTTTTCCATGTATTTGGAGGTCCTTGGAGGGTCATATCCTCATACTCAAGTCCAAATATGCGTCGGATACTGGTACTTCAAGAAAAATAAAGAGTCGGAGCAACATAGGTATAACCAGTGATGAAAAAACCGGACCAGACCGATTGAATCGGAAACCGACGGCTTGTCTGGTCCGGTGCATATAAAAAACGGTAAAAAACCGGTTTTTTTGTTAATTTTATAATTTTTTTATTAAAATATTATTTGTAAATGATGAGACTTGAACCTTTAGCCTCTTAAGCATATAGTAAAGACCATACCATTAAGCCAGATACATTTATTTTATTAATTAATGACTATATTTAATAATTAATTTACTTTTAAATTGAACAATCCGGTTCAACCGATTGAACGGTGACCCGGAGATCACACCGGTTTGACCTCCGGTCCGGTTTTTTCAACATTGGGTATAACTCAGCTTGTATGGACAATTTAGCATCATTATGACACAAAAATATTAGGAATTTGAATCAAGAAAATTTCTGGCATTAATGTATTTATTGTAAGATGTTGACTCCCAGTCAAGTGACTTCTATGTTTGAGGAAAAGGGATACAACAATGCCATCAGAAACTTACAGGGCGTTCTGAAAATTTCTCTTCATAACTTTTCTAAGAAACAGTGACAGAGAAAGAAAGACAAGACAAACAAGACAGAAGAATGTAGAGAGTTTGAGGGTGTTAAATCTGCTGCTATCAAGCTCTCATGTTTATAGAAATGGAATTGTGAATGGCTGTGAAATTCAAAATGACGATTATTTGTCCCTCATTTACTAGAAGCCATGCTGATTCGTGATCAAAGTGTGTATTTCTATTAATAAAAATAAGAAAAATTAATTTGTGAATATGGTTTTTGTGTTACAGATACAAGATTTCACAGAATCATACATAAACAACTCACCTTAATATTGCAATCTACAGTATAAAATTTCAACAACTCGAGTAGAGTTTTTGATTGAGCTGAACCTAAGCTTTAAAATGCAAAGCTCATGCTAAGGTTGGTTTCATCTCAGGATTGTTTAAAGCTTAACCTTTCCAAGAATGAACAGGTGAAAGTGACCTTGGCTTAGCATGTCCTCAGCTGTACTTTACTACTCCCACACTCAGAAGAACATGTAATGCACTTTACATGTACTACTATCAGAAATTGTTTAGGAATCGTTCTACTCAGCTTGATGCAACATACTTCACAGGCCTTTCTAATGAGCATATACACACAGCAAAATATGATATACAATGTGCTTATTCATCTCAGTTCAACAAATCCTTTGAAATTTCTAAAAATAAATAATGTGATGGTAGCAGGTAAGGGATTGTTGAAGAAAAATATTTTAGGCATGCGACCCAGTCTAATAGTTCACGAGGATTTTCTTTTGTAGAGTCATCCCCCGGAGTTTTGTGTAACTGAGTAGGGACAGTATCTCATGTCATTCTCATCTAGTTCAATGTGTGAAATATAACTCTAATCCTAAATACATGTGATAGTACTAGCTTAGATATCTATTAGATTAATATTCACTGGATTTTACTTTTGCCATTATGATAATGTTGCAATAGCCGAGACTAAAACTAGACAGGTTATACAAACTGGAAAGAATTTTGCTACCAATAAATAAGGAAAATAACCATTGCAAAACGGATGATCTCACCCTGTCCTTTGCTTTAATCCTTTTCTATAAGAGAAACTGAGAAAGGTATCAAGCAATCAGAACAGATAAGAAAACTATGTCAGAGAACGAAATATCTACACTGCATACAGTAAATATGTAAACAAAAAAGTGAAGCTAACAGGAGCCAGCAAAATTGCTCCAAGAACATTAGGACTTAATAACTACAGGCTCTAAATGCTTCAAACATAACAAATCTGTACATCTTAGTTAGAACCCAACTAGTACTGATGCAATGAAAATTTCCAAATGAACTTGAAAAAGGAAATGTTAACGTATGGTCATGTGTAGAATAAACACTAAGAAGCTTTAGTATTCTAAGAACTTATAAGTTATCTAATTAAAACTCGTATTATGCATTTACTTACTCGCAAAGCCATCTTCTTAAGTTTGTTCATTGCGGAGAACTGCTTCAGGCGTGATAATACTGCAGAATCAAGAGGTTTATCGGGTGCAATTGTGTCATCTACAATCCATGGGTGGCCTGGTATAAATGGTTACCACCATAAGGTTGTGAGAAACATCAGCAGTAAAATTCCTTGCAATTCTTTTGCTATGTTTGGGAACATATATTTGGGAGAGTTGATTTGGATTTGGTTTTTATATAAATGATGAAGATGAATGCAAACATTATGTATAAACTAGTTAAGATTCACCTATGCCTTTGAGATGGCATAACAAGATGAATTAAAATTCCCTATTTCATTTTAGGTAGTTCAAATTTGTCATTAAGTAGAGATCTAGCAAATGTATGAATTTAAAATAATTATGAAAATCATCTGCCCAGTTCCCATGAGTTCTGTTTCACAATTTATATTAAAATTGAAATCCAAATCCCTTCATCCAAATTCAAGTTCCCAAATGCAATTGTAGTCTTATATGACAAATCCTAAAGTTTTTCCCTTTTATGAAGCAAAAGAAACTTACATAAGACTTTATGAGCAGTTAGCCTTCTCTTTGGATTGCGGTCAAGCATTTTTCGTATGAGATCCTTAGCACTTTCAGATATAGCAGGCCATGGTTCTGAATCAAAATCTATTTTCCCTTGTAAAATCTGTCGGAAGATCCCCATTTCAGTTTCTGGAGGTAACAAGGAATGCAGGAACAGCATTGGTGATCAGATTTGGAAGCAAAAGAAAGAATTTCCCCTCTAAAACTCCTAAACCTTTATGTACCAACAATATATGCACTTGAAAATCACTACCTGCCCAAAATGGAGGCACCCCACTTAATAATATGTACAGAATAACACCAGCACTCCACACATCTGCTTCAGGTCCATAATGCTTCCGTAAAACCTCAGGTGCCACATAGTATGGACTCCCAACAACATCCGAAAAATATTCGCCTAGAAAGATAGGGGAAACTATAAGTTCTTGTAAAAGAGTGATACAATAGAACAATTCAATAAGACAAGCCTAAATGTTTATGACACTTATAGCAGCTAAACAAGGTGTAGAAAACAAAATGCAGATCTCAAAAGTTTTTCCCCCATACAAAAAAAAAAAAAAAGGTTACACAGCCAAAGAATAAAAATAGAGCTTGCTGTTAAATCAAACACCATATGATAAAAGAATTTTCCTACAACATTTTTTGCTGCTTATCATTGCAGTTACTGGCACAAAAACATTAGAACAGCATTTAGTAACATCCTCGGGTTTTCTGGTTCTGCAAGATCCCTGCAACATGCTATGCACTGCCAACCCCATGTACGCATTCGTGCATATGTGCACACCATTCCTCTTTCCTTTCACCCTAGCAAACTCAAGTAAGCATCAACTGCAAACTTGTTAGGCTCAGCTGTATAAATTTTGTTTTTTTTTTCCATCCGATTCGAACTACTAAAGGCCATACTCTCAACAAGTTAAATTATTTTATTCACAGGACCTAAGTCTGTTGCATTCCAGTTAATAGCCCTTTCCCTCCTCTTTTTAGTATTTAGCTCATTTGATCTTTGCACTGTATGTATATCTTGACATGTATTATATACAACAGAAGCATCTAAGGCATTCTTCCCTTGACTGGTTCCATCTCCTGCAAGTCGGTTCATTGTAACAATCCCTTTTCTCCTCCTATTGGCTATTGCCACATCTTAATGATATACTATCCCTCATCTCCCCATTCCCTTCCCCTCCATTCCTCACAAACAAAAAGTACGGAAATGTAAACATCTAAGCTTATCAAATGACATTCCAGCTAATACTAAGATGTGCAAAATCACAGCGCCCATATCACTGAAAACCAAATTGATGTATACGATTATTTCTGGACCTGGAACAGAGTTACCGGGATTTCATGCCAAATCAAATGCCAACCCTTTTTTCCCAACCAAAGAAAACATAACGTGCATTAGTGAATACAAATCTGAGGGGAAAAGATTCAAAAGAATAAACCTGGCTTGTAGAAAACAGACAATCCAAAATCAGTGGCCTTGAGGGTAGCATCTTCCACAACAGTATCAAACAAGAAGTTCTCAGGCTTAAGATCTCTGTGCATGACCCCAAAAGAATGGCAAATCTCAACAACTCCAACAATGGTTTTGATCAACTTAGCAGCCTCCCTCTCACTGTAATGACCTTTCTTGACTATCCTGTCAAAAAGTTCACCACCCTCACAAAGCTCCATGACCAAGTGCACAGAAAGTTGGTCCTCATAGGTGCCCCTGATCCTGACCACATGTGGGTGCTCCGAGAGATGATGCATTATCTGGATTTCTCTCCAAACATCCTCGTAGTCCTCTTGGCAAAACAGCTTCCGCTTTGGGATTGACTTGCAGGCGTACTGCTGCCCTGTTGGCTTGTGGGTGCAGAGGTACGTGGTCCCAAACTGGCCTTGCCCAAGCTTCTTCCCTGTGGTATAATGGTCTGTCAGGCTTGGGGTCTGGTAGGGAAGGACCTTTGTGGGTTTCGACCCTGAGCTTGTTTTGCTCATTCTTTTCTTGGTTTCTTACTTTGTTTACTGTTTCAATTTCCAACTTTTGAGTGAGATGAAGAGATTGTTTTTTCACTGTCAATATCAAATCATCTTGGATAAATCATATTATTATTATGCTTATGGATGGTATGGATTATGGAGATGCTCAAAAACTGAAGAGTAGACCCAAGACGTTGACAAACCTTTACCCAACCAAGGCGGCAATTAAATAAAAATAAAAAAGAAGAAAGAAGAAAGTCTTTACCGTCAGCCAACCCATTTCTATCTATCTAATCTATTTATCTCTGTCTCTGCCTTAGCTGAAGTTTTTCCCCATGTCCTATTAGCTATTACCCTTTTTTATTTTGTTTTTGTTTCTCTCTCCAGTACAAGATTAAAATCTGTTCTGTGTAGATTCCCAGCTACTTTTTTTGTCATACCTTTTCTTTTCCTATTGCTACTTCTTTCCAGTTTCAAGCAAAGAATTATTGAACTGGAGTCGTATTTCCCCGCAAATGCCCGTTACTGTATTTCCTTTTTTCTTTTTCTATGAGTATTCTATAAAAATAAATAAATTTTTTTATTATAGAAATCAGAGGAGACAATTAGATGGGTTAATCATTTGGGATTTAGATTATTTTGGATTGGAGTTTTTTTAAATTTGGATCATTTTATATTTGAATTCAGATTCGTGTTTTTTTGAGTTCAGATAGGTTTACGTTATTTTTTATTTTATGTTATATGTAATCATTTTTACATAATTTAAATGTTTAAATCTAAAAATAAATTATTACTATTTTTTTAAGTAAGCTTTTGTATAATATGGATTTTTTTTAATTATACTTGTATATTAATATAAATATTTGTTAGCATAAAAAGATATAAAATTATTCTTTTATATAAAATCAATTTATTAAATAATTGATTATTGAAAATATGATATATTATCATATTGATATTTAAAACAATTAATTCGATGAACTCTAATATTCAACATGTAAATATATTATGATTTTTATTATGCATACATATAAATATAATTGTATAATGTACGTACTAATAATTAGATTAAAATGGGCAAATGATTATATTTGAAAAAAAAAATAAGACTAAAGTTTAAGAATTTATAAGACAATGAAAAAAAAAGTACTACAATTAGTTATAACTCAATTATTTATCCTAATGATTTAATCTTAACTAAAAACTAAGTTTTTTAAGAAATTGTAATTAAAATTTATTTGATATATATAGTATATATTTTAATATTTACTATTTGAATAGTAATTATTATACAGTAATGACCAATGAAGATAAAATTATTGTTTTACTTTATATATATATATTAAATTTCAATTTTTGATTGAAAAAATAAAAAATATATTAAAATAAAATTGATAATTAAAGTTTTTTTTTTGTAACAATTATTTAATTATAATTCGATCATTCTTTTTTTAGTATTAAATTCAGGTTACTACGAGTTTATGATCAGGTCAGTCTCAGGTTCGAGTCATTTCGGGTTTAAGTTTATTAGTTCGATTTTTTGATTTTTTGGTCAAATCGAATTTGGACGAATTCGGGTTCAGATTTTTTCAGATGGGCTTTTGGGTTCGAGTTCATTTTTCCATCTCTAATAGAAATTATAATTATAAGTAAATAAGCATTTAATTATTGTTGAACAAAATAAGCATTTAAAATATTAACCACACACAAAGTTATAAAAGTGTGTAAAACCAATAGTTTTACACCAGTGTAAGCTGATCTCTATAGGCTTTCATAACTTCGCGTATGATTGATATTTTAACAAACCTACTTATGGATTTAGTAATATAATCGCACTCGTCATGCACGTAATTTTTACACGCTTTCGTAAATTTTACACGATTTATATTTGTTTAATCCGACTGTTGTATTTCATGCTCTATTCATGTAGATTGTGCATGTCAAATTTCGAGTAAATTAAAAATGGCTAACTATTTGTTCGATGTAAAAAAAAATTTAACCGTTAAATATATATATATATATAAAAGACGATATTCTTAATCGACATGATATAAATATCAGATCAATTCAAAATTTTACATGCACGATCAATGTAAATTGATCCATCTATATATATATATATTATTCAGATAGTTGAAATAGAACGTGAGAAAGATTATATACACATAAAAATATGCACACGTACACATACATAAGTGATTTTTTCTCATATCAAATTTTCTAACCTAATAAAAAAAAACCATCTTACTCCTTTTTTTTTTTTTTCTTTCAAAATGCCACTAAAACAGTTATGTATACATTTATATGTATGTTATATATATATATATATAGAGAGAGAGAGAGAGGAAGGATCTATTTATACTAGTGTAAAACTAAAGTTGTTTTACACACTTCCATAACTTTTTATACGATTTATATTTGTTTAATCTGACCGTCATATTTCATGTTATATTCGCGTAGATCATGCACGTCGAGTTTCGAGTAAATTAAAAATGTCTAACTATTTTTTCGACGTAAAAAACTTTCAACCGTTAAATATATATTGAAAAAGATAGTATTATCGATCGATATAATAGAGATATCAGATTGATTCGAAACTTTACGTGCACGACGAGTACAATTATATTGTTAAATCCAACGGTCAGTTTGATAAAATATAAATCGTATAAAAAATTATAAAAGTATGTAAAACAACTTTAGTTTTACACTATTGTAAGTGGATCGATCCCTCCTCATATATATATATATATATATATATATATATATAGCATTGTCCTTAAAACATTCTTCCCAAAATAAAAATAAAAAAAAGTTTTATCCCTTTAGTTTAAAATCAAATGCTTTTTAAAAAAATAAAAATTCAACCTACTTTGACCATTTATTATTTCATGTGAAATTAAAATTTTCAAAAAATAAAACTTATTAAGTTTAAAATTTCTCAAAACTTATTTTTTAAAATTAATTAGAAATTATTAAGATAAAGAATTTGGGTTTAAAAAATTAGCCATAAAGATTCGAAGTATTAAAATTGATTAATTAATAATTAATTAGTCAATTTAAAATAATGGATCACAAATAAACTTTAATCTGTTAAGGCCTAACCGCCTTGGATTAGTAAGATGATTGTGTGAGAGAGAGTCCAAAAATGCATGGACTGAACCTAAACAAGGAAGTCTGAAGAGTCCAATTCGGACAAGGCTCTTTGGCAATTAGCCTTTGCGAGAGAATATCTAGTATAGTGGTAGCTACTTGGCCGTTGCATGATTTGTGCTAGAGGATGTTTATTACAATGATGAGTGAGCGCTAAAATCAAGGAAGTGAATAAGTTCCAACGTGATAAGACTCCCATTACTATGGGAAGTTAGCAAAGAGTTTAATGCTGGAAAAAATTCAACATTAATGGAGATATTTTAGAATTCATCTGGAATGATTAATAACATTAAGGCAAAAATAAATTCAGCCTGAAGGCAAAGAATGCATCAATGGTTAACATGGAGGTTCAACCAATAGTTATATGAGGTGAAAGGAGCATGAGAGATGGTTATCACCCATGATCAAGCACATGAAGGCAAGAAAATTAGTGGGCAACAATTAGGCTTAGGAACTCAATAGTATTTTTGTTTTCTTTTTCATTAATGTAAGTATAAATATAAGTTTTGAAGATATAAAACCGATTTCAGAAACCACAATCAACATGCAATCTCAATAATTACCTTATCTTTCAACATTTTTATACTTTATCCTTTACCATTTAATACATTATCTTTACAGTTCATGCACTTAGGTGTAGTTTTAACTTAGTAATTTGTTCATGCTTTCTTCTTCGTGACACCTATTTTCGCTATTGTTAGAGGTATCAAGGGTGAGAAACCTTTGATCACTTGAGTAGTCAGATTGCCGTAGGGTTTTCCTAAAGAATCAACCAATAAAATTGGCACGCTTGGTGCGACGAGTTTTGGAAAACAATGCCAGGAAAAAGGAATTGATTTGTCGATGAGGAACTTCAACCGGAAAGCGAGGCAGAAGGAGTAAACTCACAAAACCTTGCTGTTGATGTTCAACCAACCAAAAGAGAGAACTACTTAGAACGGTAAGTTGGGCTACTCCGACGTACGGCTGTATTTTAGGTTGCACTTGATAATGCAGGTAACAACATTAATAGTTCCTTGGAGACTATATTTGAGAGGCAAAGTCATGCTTTAGTTGATGCTATGAACATTCTTAATTGAAATATGACTCATTTATCAAACACTTTCTCAGTATTCCTTTAACTACATTAACCTCAACCTCCTAGGGTAAGTGATGTTCACCAACCTGTCGCTACAGGTAGGATAAATGATCAAAGGAATGAACCATTAGGATGAGAGGGTATGTTTAGGACATCGAAGTTGAGAGATCCTTCAGTATCCAATCAACTACATCAACATCAACCTCTTCTAGTAAGTTAGGCCAATGTTCACCAACCAATCACTATAGATAGGGTAAGTGGGCAAAGGAGTGAACCTATACGACCAGAGGGTGTCATAACGTGCTAAATGCGAACTTAGCAAGCTAGACACAAATATGGAGTCGCCACTAATCATCTAACTAGGTGCGATTAGTCACCTTTATGAATCTATTTTTCTTTAAGTTATCCCAAGCTTGACTAAGACATCCTAAAAAGAATAGGTTCTGTTCTACTTATCAGAACTGAATTTGGGAGTTCGGTTACGTGCGGGGAAGGATTAGCACCCCCACAACGTCTATCTTAAAGATAGTACCACATCAGTCACATGTTATTCTAAATCGGTCTTATCTAAATGGTCTTAATTAATTCACCTAAGTCAATATTTTATTTCCTAATCATGCAAACTAACCAAAAATAATAAAATAAAATCACCAAATTATGCCATCAAAAAGAATATAATAAAAACTTAATCATGCTTCTACAAATAAAAATAATAAAAAACCTAAACATGCTCCTAAAAAAAAAAAAGTAAAAAAACCTAAACATGCTCGTAAAAAAAAAATCATAATAATTCCTAAACATGCAAAAATCTAAAAAAAATCATAATAATTCTTAAACATGCAAAAAAATAATAAATATCATAAAAATTCCTAAACATGCAAAAATCTAAAAAAAAAAAAAATCATAATAATTCCTAAACATGCAAAAATCTAAAAAATAATAAATATCATAATAATTTCTAAACATGCAAAAATCTAAAAAATATCATACAAATTCCTAAACATGCAAAAATCTAAAAAATATCATACAAATTCTTAAACATGCAAAAATCTAAAAAAATAAAATAAAATAAAACCTAATCATGCCATATAAACATAATAAATAATAAAACGCTAATCATGCAATCTAAAAATAATAAAATATAAAAACCTAATAATCATGCAAATCTAAACATAAATAATAATAAAAAAATAATCTAAACATGCTTATCTAAATATAAAATAAATAAAATAAAAAAACCTAAATCATGCTTTTCTAAATATAAATAAAAACAACCTAATAATCATGCAAATCTAAAAATAAAAATAAAAACAATCATAAGAATAACTAATCCTAAAAAATCAAAATATAAAAACCTAAACTAAATCATACTATTTAAAAATAACAATAACCATAAAAATAATGAATTAATCTTTAAAATACCTACAAAAACTAAAAAATAATTAGTCTAAGAATATATATAAATAAATAATTAAATAAAATAAACCATAAAAGAAAACAAAACAAATAAAAAATAAAAAAAACAAAGAAGCAACCAACATCCGGGTCGGGTCTTAGGCGCGGGTTGTGCGCAGGTCATCTGACCGGGCCCGGATGCTGGCTTTAAAAGCCAAACAAAAATTTTTGGGTCACTTTTTACCTTGTCTAAAAAAAAAAAAAATTGATCTCTTCTCTCTCTTTCCTCCTTGAAGAACACTGTTGGTGTTCTTGAAAAACCCAGAAAATAGCCACCACCTGTTGTTACCGTCGTCGCTGCTACTGCCGTCGACCACCGCAAACCTGCCCAAAATAATCCAAAAAAGATCCTAAATTTTCCCCTCGATCTCCTCAACCCCGAAATCTACTTAGTTTCATCCGAATCACCCCCAAAAATCCTAGATCTAGGTTTGAAAATTCAAAATCCTGAAATTGCAAATCTCTGATCCGGTTCCGTTTACCGTTGGATGATCACCTAACTTAAACCGAACACTCCTCTCACCCTTTCCTAACTTTCCAACCACCGTGATTTTCAAAACAACTACTAAAACTCTAAATCCCCAAAATTTTGAAATCTTTAAACCCCTAAATAATCTTGTGTTTTTTTCTTCACACTAAAAATGCTATCTACTGCCTCTGTGTATATTCCGAAATTCTGTTCAATGTGTTCTCTCTGTGTGTGTCCTTTTTGTGTTGAATACACCGATCTTTTATAGGGAAAATTCAAGCAGAGTTTCAATTTGAATGGAGTTTTGAAATCTATTCTGGTAACGAGTTTCTTTCAATCTTCAAAAGCTAATCCTGATCTGGGGAAGAGTTTCAGTTCGATCCAAAGAAGAATTTCGATCTAAGTCAAACACAATTTTTTTATTTTTGTTGTTTATTTTTTTTTATTTTTTATTGTTTTTCTTAATTATTTAAAAAAATTAAAAATTAAAAATACAATTAAAATTAAAATTAGGATAAAATCAAAAATCGAAAATAAATTTAAACTAAAGTTAACGTTAGAACATCCCGGATAAAAACGGGTGTCTACAGTTGCCCCTCTTTGTGCATCTCCTGAGAATAAGGGGATGTGCAAAAACGTAGACACATTACATCTTCTCAAAACTTAGAAAGCAAAACCTTATCATAGAAACGCTCCTCTAAACGAGGCATAAACTTTAAATATCCGAACGAAGAAAAACTCCTCCCAACGAGGCATCAACTTTAAATATCCCAACGAAGAAAAACTCCTCCCAACGAGGCATCAACTTTAAATTCCCAACGATGAAAAACTCTTCCCAATGAGGCATCAACTTTAAATACCAACGATGAAAAACTCCTCCCAACGAGGCATCGACTTTAAATTATCAATATAGACATCTAATTTTGTCCGGACCACTAAAACATGTATGTTTTCTTCCTAAATAGATGTTTCAGAATGTAAAAAGACTTTTTTTTCATCCTGCAGGTGGTACTCCGGGACTTAGTCTAAGAAGGCGAGCATAAAAAGTCAAACTTGAAAAAGTCAACCCTAAAAAGTCAACTACAAAGTCAACCTACTTTCAAAATCAAGATTTGAAGTTCAGTTGAAAAATGGCGAAAGAATTTTGATAATCCGAGGTCTACATCGAAAGATATGGAGTTCGGAAGTTGTGTTATGGAGATTAAGTAGAAAGGAAACCCTAATCTGGGAAATTTGGAGAAAAGTGCTTAAATGATCGAATTGGTCAAAATTGAAGGTTCCAAATGAAAGATAAGCACTGACTACGGGTAATGGAGAAGCCATTTAAAAGAAAAACTGAAAGAAAGTCAATTCGGAAGAAAATCGAGAATTAGGGTTTTTGGTGGATTTCGGTGAAATTGGAAAGAATTACAGAAATGGCCCGACTCGGTAGGAATAAATCCCCTAATGGATAAGGAGTGATTAAAAAAGGATAGCCCAAGGCTCAATTTGAAGAAAATCTGAAAATCGGACTTGTTTTGAGCAAAATCGGGTTTCGAAGGCAAAAGGGCAAAATTGGAAAATTTGGGAAAATAGAAAATGAACTCCAAAAATTATGAAACATTGTGAATATCATTCTTAAATCATTTCAAAGAGATTGGCGAAATAAAATCTTGATTCGGAGTTCGTTTGCAAAATGGCCAAATCCCGGGTCTCCTATGTAAAAATTCAAGAAGATAAATCCCGGAAAAATAGCAAATGAACTCCAAAAATCTTGAAAATTTTCAAATCTCATTTTTAAATTATTTGGAAGATATTGGCAAAATAAAATCTTGATTCGGAGTTCATTTGCAAAATGGCCAAATCCCGGGCCCTCTATGTAGTAATTCAAGCAGATAAATCTCGAAAAAAATACCAAATGAGTTCCAAAAATTATGAAAACTTCCAGATCACGTTTTTAAATTATTTGGAAGATATTGGTGAAGAAAAAACTTTATTTGGAGCTCGTTTAAAATATGGTAAAGTTTGGGGGCATAAAAGGGTAATTTTGGAAGAAAAAAATCCAAATAAATAGCAAATGGACTCGAAAAAATTTGAAAACTTCCAGAATTCAATTTTTTATTATTTTGAAATTATTGAAAAAATAAAACTTGAATTTGGAGTCCGTTTTCCATTTATTTATGTTCGGGGGATAAAAAGATCATTTTACGCAAGAAATCGAAAAGGGCTTTTCTTGCGTTTTAAAAAATGAAACATGGGCTAGAAGAAAAGGGGCTGGCCGGCCAAGGCCCAAAGCTAGGTAGATAGTTTCTGATTTTTTAATCAAAAGGCCAACAATGAAGAGGAAGTTAGTTATTTTTTTATCAAGCCTTTGTAAATAAGTCACATGGACCAATGCATGAAGAGGGAGAGTGTCAACATAATGGCTTAAGATTCTTGAACAGCTGTAATTGTGGATAGCTGATGGCCTAATCTAAGGGTGATAATTTCATGTTTTAAACATCTTGGATCAATAGCCTTTGGATGAAAATTGGTGGATGGAAAAATGACAATATCCTAGCTACCAATGAGGCCATTCGGCCACACTACAAGGGAGGGGTCTCTCTTTTATTTTCAGCTATTCACTCTCTATTCTCTCTTGGTTTTGGCTGATTTTCTCTCCATTGTTGAAAAGCAAAAAGAAAAGTTTAGAAAAGAAAAGAAAGTTAGAAGAGAAAAAGCTTGAAAGATAGCTTCTAGAGGTTGCTTTAAGCACCATACTCTTGCACTTTCTTTGATTTTCCATTCTTGATTTTCTGTTTTGATCACTATTTTGGTGAGTTTCTTTTGATTTTTCTTTTAAAATAAGTGTTTTAATGTTCTTCTTTAAATGCCTTCTTCATTCTTTCTTGTAAAAAGCTGTTGATTTTTTTTTCCTTTGTTTTTGGAGTTGGCCGAATGGTTTAGTGTTTTTTAGAGTTGCTGTTTTGCTTTGTTATTTCATGTTATTCTTGATATTTAGTAAGTTTTGATGCTTTAAATCTTCTTCTAATACATAAACTTGAAGCTTGTTTTAATGTGGTTGTTTGCTTATTTCCATTTTTAGTCTATTATCATGTTTATTTTACTACTCTTGCATTTTTGATTTTCTGTTTTCAAAATGTTTAAGTTTGTGTATGTTTTATATTTTGTAATCCATGTGTTTGTGAAAATGCTTGTTGGTTTTCATGCTTTTACTTTATATTTGCATGATTTGAGTGTTATTATTTAGCTAAGCATGTTAGTATATCATGTGTTTGTGAAAATGCCATGCTCATTTTGAACATAAAGGCATTCGACCATCTCATTTTGTTTGCTTTGTGTGTGCATTTTTGTTATGTTAGTTGATAGGTTTGCTTTTTTCATGATATTTGGTTGAGTATTTTGTTTAAGCATGCCATGTGTTTGTGTTATTTCCATGCATATTTTAGGTTTAGGATTGGTTTGTTTTGCCATGCATATTCATGCATTTTAGACATAGGTTGCATTAAATGCCATGCAAGTTCATTTAGGTCTAGGTCATTTTATTGATGCCATGCATTTTTCATGTCATTTAGGTTTTAAATCATGCATTTTATGCATCATATTTGCTGTATTTTTCATGCATTTCATGTCCATGTCACTTGATTTATGACTTAGGCCAATCAATGGTTCAAAGTCATGCTCACTTGAGCATACTTGTGAAAAATTAAAGAGTTGTCAAATTGATTGTGATTTTTTTCACTTAGCCAATTTTTGTCTAACTTTTCAAAAGTGTTAGCTACTGTTTGTGAGTCATTTAGAGAGTCTCTAATATTTTTACTTTGATTTTTAAATGATTTTATCAAAAGCAAAAGAATTTGTTTTGGCAAAACAGTTTTTTTCACCTAGTACTCGTACTTTCCCTATTTTTCTGGGCAGTCAACTTTAATCAGAAAATTAAGCCGATTTTTGTTCTGAGTCTCCAATATTTTTTTTTTTAGATTTTTTTGAATTTTTAAAAATAGGGTAAAAAATGGTGCTTTAAAACTGGACAGTGGAGTCAGAATTGAATTTGAAGAAAAATCATTTTTCTGTTTTGATTAAGTTACTTAGAGGGGGCTGATTAGGAAGTTTAGCTACTGACTTAGGGCAGTTTCTAAGCCTTTTTAAACTTTAAAAATGATTTTTTAAGTCTCAGGTTAAGGGTGGTCAAGTTCGGGATTTTAAACTTAGGAAATTAGAGCCATTTAAAAAGGGTTTAGCTAAGTTTTATTTTTAATCTAAGCCTTTCAAAATTGTTTTCGAACAATCGCAAAGTATTTTGGTTTTAGAATATTTAATTTGATATGTTTTCCTAAGGTAGCCGAATATCTTTTTAGATATACGGATTTCCTTAATTAAAGGAAAAATACATTCTCATGCATTGCATTTTCCATATTCATGCATATTATATAATATGTAATTTTTACTATGTTTAATTTTCATGATAGTGTTATTATCTTTGATTTAAATTTTTGATATTATTATTTGTTATATGGTTTTAAATATTTCATGATATCATATGTTTTTTATTTAGTTATTTTTGTCATATTACTTAGCATATACTATGTTCATGCATTATTATTTTTATTTCCGTGCATATTATATGATAGCATTATTTTATGTTTCATGTTATTTAAATTATATTCCATATCATTTATATTTGCCATGTCATTTAAATTATTTCATTTCATATAGGATATATTATGTTACCTAGGTCATTTCATTTCATGTAGAATATATTACGTTACCTAGGTCATTTCATTTCATTTAGAATATATTATGTCATTTAGGATATTTTATTTCATTTAGAATGTATCATATGACTTAGGATATTATATTTCATATAGAATATATTATGTTACCTAGGTCATTTCATTTCATTTAGAATATACCATATAACTTAGGATATTTCATTTCATTTAGAATATGCTAAGACATTTAAATTATGTCATACCATTTAGGTTGCATTATATTATTTAGACTTTGCTATGTCATTTTTTTTATGTCATACATATTCATATTCATATTTTTAAAATGTTTTGAAAAAGGTAATGATTTTCAATAAAATAAAGATATTCCCGAGTTAAAATAATTCATGAGTTCTTTGCTGAGTTTGCTGGGGAGGATACCATCAATTATCATTAATAACGGAATATCTTCTTTAAAATAAGAATGATTCGGAAAGTTTTCCAAACTAATAAAAATTTCTATATTTTGTCACGTTTGTTGGGGAATATAGGAAAATTTTATGTTAATAAATTCCGGATCATTTTCAATTAAAAATGGAATTATTTTTCTTTAAATTGGGAATTAACTTGAAATACTAAATTTAAAATCGACTTTTTATCGAGACTTGAGATAATACATGATTAATAAGGTACTGTTTTATATGGGCGTTGTGGGGGTGCTGATCCTTCCCTACACGTAACCGAGTCCCGAACCCTTTTTTTTTTATTTCTCTGGTTTAACACGCAGACTTGAAATTAGTTTTAAAAATATTTTAATTAATTTTAAAATATTTTATAAAATCGGTTTTAATAGGTGGCCAATCACACCTAGCTAAAAAAGATTGGTAGCGACTCCATGTATTTTTCAAGGTCATTTTCAAAACCTTCATTTTTTCAAGAGGAATTAAGTCGACTTTTCTTCGGTTTTTTTTTAATATCACACTTAACGAATAATAAAGTCTTGCGATGAGACTTGTTATTTTTTAGGTTGCGGCAGCTTGGCGACTCTACTGGGGACTTTTAGAGAGTCAGGTCTAGAATTAGTCGTGTGTTATCAAAGTCTCGGTTTTGTTGGTTTAATTGGTATTTAATTTTAATTTCCCCATTTTTTTAAATAATAAGGAGAATTTTGAAAATAATAAAATGTTTTAAATATGTCCATATTCATGTGCATACATTTTATTATTGTTCTCTAGTTATTTAATAATTGTATATTATAATTGCTTGTTTGTTAATGCGTTACACTATTCTTGAATGTTTTTTATAAATTGCTAGGGCATAGAATAAGGTTTGTAGAATAGGTGGTGAAAGGTTTGTTGTTCCTCCACACACACCACACGTACATTTGCATATCATGAGCCCTATACCCGGGTTTCGTCCTTTTAGGTGGGAGCAAAGTAACTAAGCCTTCGTGATTAACAATCCGTATGGGTTAGGGAAATAGACTCTAATGAATTGAACCCGTTTTTATCGGGATGCCTTACTAGCCTTCACCGGCGACAGTGAGGAGCAATTCGGGGCCTTTAGAACCAATTCACCCTCATATAGTGAACCTAGGCGAAGCCATGCCGAATTTCCGTTAGATATACCGAAGATAGGAACACATGGAGGGACATTTCTAAACCTTTTGTTACCTATTTTACACTATGAATAAGGGTTGTAGATCGGACAATGATGAACGTACATAGCCTGTAATAAATGTGATAATCCGCCCCAAAGGCTTTGCGATGCCTAAATGGTTGGATATTGTTGGGGCAAATGTTCATTAACTTTTTGAAATTAAAATAAAAATAAAAATCCTTTTTCAAGCAAATTTTTTTTTGTGCATTTTGCACATTTCATGCATGTGTGAATAGAGCATGTACATTTTTGGTTGTAGTATTGATCTCGTTTTTTGCAATAAACGGATGGTGATAATAATCTCATTTGATGATTTAATAAAATCGGTAGTGTTACATGAACATTTGCATATTGTACCATAGTAAGATCCACTACTCCGAAATTCTTTTGAAAATAATGTGTTTGGTTTTTCATAAAGGAAACATGTTTCAAAAAATCAGAGATTAAATTTGGAGGTAGATCTTGCATAATGAGATTTTTGCATAATCAAGATTTAGGTCCCACCAATTTCGTGTAATCATTGGATAATTTATTTGTATCATTTTGACATCATGTTACAGTCCTAACATGCATGGTTATTCATTGTAGAATACATTTGTGATATACATGGTCATTCTTTGTACCTACCTTTGCGTTAATTCATTTATTCTTTGCATATATCATTTTGACATCATAGCATGCATGGTCATTCATTGTAGAATACATTTATGACATGCATAGTCATTATTTGTATATACCTGTGCATCAATTTATTCATTTTTTAAATGCATCATGTTGGCATTAGATTGCATCCATAGCATACATAGTCATCATAATTTCTCTGTTTATGTTTATGCATTAATCATCAATATATTCATGCACATAGGAATAGAGCATGTACATTCATAATTGTATTATTAATCTCATGACATTTTCATTTGCATGAAAGGGGTTCGAGATATGAGGAAAGAATCGGAGGAATGATTGGGTGCTCTGGAACAAAATCAAGAGAAATTTGGACATAAAATCGGGGAAGTGAAAGAACAACTCGCCAAATTGCTGAAATGTTTGAGGATATGGGTAAGAGTAAAGGGGAACTTTCTCAGGGCTCTGCATTGCCTTCGGATCAACCAAAACCATTAGGTTCAGAACATACAATCCTTGCTGGATCCTGCACTTGTCAATGCCACAAAGGTTGCAATCCTGATGAAATTGTGGACAAAATCGTAAAAATGATTAAACCCGAGAGCTTGATACCAAAGATAGAAACCTCGGATCCTGTACCATACTTGCAAACTGTTTTAGGTCCAAACCAATATCCCCACCCTACTATGGTCCAATCGTCCATTGGGATGACCACTACGGGATTCCTGAATCCCACTCCATCACCACCAACTGCCAGTTCATACTATTTCCCTCATCAATCACCTTATCCAGCATCTGGGTTAGGAACCTTGAGCTATGTACAACCTCCAAAGGCCCCGTGTCCAAATCCATACCGTTGCCTTTTTATTCCTCCATCTCCCTATGTAAACACTCCGGTTCGAACCTTAGTGCCACCACCAAGTGCCCCAACTCCTAGGCTCTGTGTGACTAAGAAACGACCCCAGGATAAGACCCAAAGGCATTTTGATCCCCTTCCAATCAGCTATCAAGAGCTTTTTCCAATGTTGGTCCAAAATCACCTGGTTGCCTATGTGCCGTTGAAACCCCTATCACCACCATACCCAAAGTGGTTTATTTTGAATGCAAGATGTGATTATCACTGTGGAACTGTTGGGAATAGCATTGAGCACTGCAATGCACTCAAGAACAAAGTACAATCCCTTATAGACGCCAAGTGGTTGGATCCAACGACACTGATTGACAGAGGACTAGAAAAGGGTAATTAGGATTGGGATATCTACAGCAATGATGTAGAAAGACATCGACCTGATATGATGTAGTAGGATTTCACTTTTTCAGTAGTCGGCTCTTATAGCCTTAGGATGCTAGGAAGAATAAAGTGCTTGTAAAATACAGTTTTAACTATTGCTCAGATTTTGTAAAACATGGTTTATACCATTGTGAACGTTGATATGGGAATGAATTGACTATGCTTCAAATTTATGAGATGTTGATGATTAAGTTCCTCCGATTCTTATTTCCTCCATGATATCTTCCCCTTTGCATGTTGCATCCGATCAATTATTTGTCATACCATACATTGATATGTGTATCATGTTAGCATCAGGTTGCATTCATGCATTCATAATCAGCATGATTTTTCTGTATATATCCATGCATTAATTTGCTTATTCTTTACATGTATCATGTTGACTTTGGGTTGTATTCATGACAAACATAGCCATCATGATTTTCTCTGTATATGCTCATGCATTAATGTGTCATATTAGCATCAGGATGCATTCATGACACACATGGTCAGCATGATTTTCTTTGTATACACTCTGTATCAATCATTCATTGTTTGCATGTATCATAATTGACATCGTGTTGCATTCATAGTGTATATGATCATTCATTGGGAAATACGCTGAAATGTACATGATCGGTTATTGCATATATGCATGCGTTGATTTGTTTATTCTTTGCTTGCAACATGTTGGCATCGTAATTGCATTTATTACATATATGGTCAGCATGTTTCCACTGTACATGTCCATACATCATATTGTTTAGGCTTCACGTGCATCAAATTGCATTCAGGGCTCTTTCATCATGACACCCACTTTGGGGAATAAAACAGAAGCTGGCTTGGCTTTAAGAGTCTTTGAAAGAATTTCCATTTCAAATCAGAGGTATAAGAAGTACTGGGTACCCTTTTAATTTTGACTAGTGCTATGGAGAATGAACAAGTTGCCCGAATGGAAAGAATGGAAAGGGTACAGGAAGAATTGCGAGAACAGCTGGCAAAGTCTCAAGTAGAATCTAAGGATCAGATGACTAAATTGATAGAGCTTATGTCCACCGTAATCAAGGGATACACTGAAAACTTGGCCGCCAGAGAAGGGTTGGAGGCACGAAAGGGTCAGAATGAGGTCGTAATGATGGATGCCCAGAACACAGTTAACCCCGTCAAAGTCTTAAATTCAGATGATCCAGCTGAACAGGCAAAGTTGAAAATGGTTAATGAGCTAGAGTTGGCAGATTCCCAAGGAAAATATCAGTTGCTAGATGAAAGGCTCTGGGCAGTAGAAAATACAGACGTATTCGGGAGTGTGGAGGCGAAAAAACGATGCTTGGTCTTCGATTTAGTCATCCCTCCTAAATTCAAGGTCCCTAACTTTGTGAAATATGACGGGACGATTGATCCGTCAGCACACATCACTATGTTCTGCCGAAAGATGACAAGTCATATAGATAATGATAAGCTTCTGATTCACTACTTTCAGGATAGCCTCACCGGGTCCGCAATTAGGTGGTATAGTCAGTTGAGCAAGGATCAGATTCTCTCTTGGAATGATTTGGCTAAGGCTTTTCTAAACCAATACAAGTATATGACCGACAGGACACCTGATCATCTCACTTTGCAAAATATGGAGAAAAGAGCTACTGAGAGCTTCAAAGAGTATGCTCAGAGGTGGAGGAACATTTCTTCCAAAATTGCCCTTTGTGCTCCCAAACTTTACCATTTTTTTAACGAGTTCCAAATCTAGATTTTTATTCACCAATATCTTCCAAATAATTTAAAAGTATGATCTGGAAGTTTTTATAATTTTTGGAACTCATTTGGTATTTTTTCGGGATTTATCTGCTTGAATTACTACATAGTGGGCCCGAGATTTGGCTATTTTGCAAACGAACTCGAAATCCGGATTTTCTTTCACCAATATATTCCAAATAATTTAAGAATGAGATATGAAAATTTTCAAAATTTTTGGAGCTCATTTACTATTTTTTCGGGATTTATCTTCTTGAATTTCTACGTAGGGGACCTAGATTTGGCCAGTTTGCAAATGAACTCCGAATCTGGATTTTCTTTCGCCAATCTCTTCGAAATGATTTAAGAATGAGATCTGCAAATTTTCAAAATTTTTGGAGTTCATTTGCTATTTTTCCCAAATTTTCCAATTTTGCCCTTTTGCCTACGAAACCCAATTTTGCTCAAAACAAGTTCGATTTTCAGATTTTCTTCAAACTGAGCCTTGGGCTATCCTTGTTTAATCACTCCTCATTAATTAAGGGCTTTAGTCTTACCGAATCGGGCCCTTTCTATAATTCTTCCAAATTTCACCAAAATCCACGAAAGACCCTAATTCTCGGTTTTCTTTCAATTTTTCTTTCAAGTAGCTTCTCCATTACCCGTAGTCAGTGCTTATCTTTCATTTGGAACCTTCAATTTCGACCAATTTTATCGTTTAAGCACTTTCCCCCAAAATTCTCGAATTAGGGTTTTCTTTCTACTAAATCTCCGTAACCCAACTTCCGAACTCTATATCTTTCGATGTCGACCTCGGATTATCAAAATTCTTTCACCATTTTTCAATTGAACTCCAAATCTTGATTTTGAAAGTGGGTTGACTTTTTGGGGTTTACTTTTTAGGGTTGACTTTTTAGGATTGACTTTTAGGGTTGATTTTTTCACGTTTGACTTTTTATGCTCGCCTTCTTAGTCTAAGTCTTGGAGTACCATCTGCAGGATGAAAAAAGTCTTTTTACATTCTAAAACATCAATTTAGAAAGAAAACATACCTGTTTTAGTGGTTCGAACGAAATTAGGTGTCTACAGTTGCCCCTCTTTGGCTATTGCTGAGAATCAGGAATCAGGCAAAGATAAACAAACACTAATTTTGTCTGGTTAGTGAAATCACATGTGAAGAGAAGGGAAAGGGGGTTTATTTTTAAATTTTAATTTTTTTTTTGAAAAAAAACTGTAAATAGAAGATATTGTCCTTAAATTGAATTCCCTGAGTAATCAAGGCTCGACCCGTCTTAAGGAAACGAGATCGATTTGGAAGAAAAGAAAAGACCTCGACGATTGTATCGGGGGCTTAACCTGTCTTGTGCTAATCTGTGTTTAAAATTCTAGGTATCTCCTCCAAAATCTCGGCTATCACCACCAAAGACTTGCTCAAGCAAATGTAAAACTCTGGATATCTCCACCAGAGGCTTTGGCTATCACCACCAAAGGCTTGTTCACTTTTAAAGCTGAAAAACTCTGGATATCTCCATCAGAGGCTTTGGTTATCACCACCAAATACTTGTTCATTTTTTAAAACTGTAAAAACTCTGGAAACTTGTGCTTGAAGGTCTTAAGAATGGTGCCTGGAGGTCTTAAAAATGGTGCCCAGAGGCCTGACCTGTGATTTCAAAAATTATGCCCGGAGGTCTTAAAAATGGTGCCTGGAGGCCTTACCCATGATGAAAATACCTTGATGACAGTCTCAAGGCTCGACTCATTTGATAAACAGAATGAATTCGATTTAAAACAAAAGGAAATACCTCAACAGTGGTCTCAAGGCTCGACTCATTTGATAAAACAGAATGAATTCGATTTAAAACAAAAGGAAATACCTCGACGGTGGTCTCAAGGCTCGACTCATTTGATAAAACAGAATGAATTCGATTTAAAACAAAAAGAAATACCTCAACGGTGATCTCAATGCTCGACTCATTTGATAAAATAGAATTAATTCGATTCAAAACAAAAGGAAATACCTCGACATTGATCTCAAGGCTCGACTCATTTGAAAAAACAGAATGAATTCGATTTAAAACAAAAGGAAATACCTAGACAGTGGTCTCAAGGCTCGACTCATTTGATAAAAAAGAATGAATTCGATTTAAAACAAAAGGAAATACATCGACGGTGATCTCAAGGCTTGACTCATTTGATAAAACAAAATGAATTCAATTTAAAACAAAAGGAAATACCTCGACAGTGGTCTAAAGGCTCGACTCATTTGATAAAACAGAATGAATTCGATTTAAAACAAAAGGAAATACCTCGATGGTGGTCTCAATGCTTGACTCATTTGATAAAACAGAATGAATTCAATTTAAAACAAAAGGAAATACCTCGACGGTGGTCTCAAGGCTCGACTCATTTGATAAAACAGAATGAATTCAATTTAAAACAAAAGGAAATACTAAGAATGATTCTGGGTTTGGTTCATTTGGAAAAAATAAATTTAACTTGAAAATAAAAAGAACATACCTCAACGGCGGTCTCGGGGCTCGACTAATTTGAGAAGCAAAACGAGTTCGATTTGGAAAGGAACGTACCTCGACAGTGATCTCGGGGCTCGACTCGTTTTGAGAAAAAGAACGAGTTCACTTTGGGGAAGTCAAAGTTTTCCTGATTTCTGCAATGTTAGCTAAATACAATGATGAGAATGAATTGCAAATGCTTGTATGTTTCCTAAGAATGAATGCAATCAAATGATTGTGTCATGATTTCTAATCCATGGTTTCTTTAAGGTTCATGGATTATCCGACTTCATGACGGAGTCTTCAATTGTTCACTGATGCCCCACTTAAGGAACCCTTCACTCAAGATAACTTGTCAAACAGTTCCAGTTTTTGACTTTCGCTGAAATTCACAAGTTTTCTAACTTCGTGATAGAGTCTCCACCATATTCATTGTTTTCTTTTACTTTGTGAACTTTCCAAACCTTTCCCAAGATTTAAATCTATTCATTAGTAATACTCTGAAATCCTTTTATTTAAAGATTTTTTTTATTACTAATCATCATTCAATTTAATAACAATCATGATGCATCTCAAAAATGTATGAAAGAAAATATGAAACAAGCAAAAATGTCATGAAAAAGATGACAAGAATTTATTGCAAGAAATGTTTTAAAATAGTAAAAATGAATATCAAGGATATAAGAAACAAATGTAAAGTTATAAGTTGTAAATGCCCCGGATGCGAAATATCTTGGACCCCTCTTTTTTTCAAATCATTTGAAATTTCTCTTGAACAAGCAATTTGCTTGGGTAATCCCTCGACTTCCATAGTTACGTCAAACTGAGTTGTTCCCCTTTTCTCTGATTTTCAAATATTTTCTCCCCCTTTACACGGAGCATTGATTCGAACTTTAATTATCACTTGAGCCGCCCTTTGCGGGTTTTCAACTCAAGTTTCCTTCATTCGGTATTAAGTCGCCCTTTGCGGGTTTTTGGCTTAAACCTCTCCTTTTACATTCTTTTTTCATTTTCATTTTTTGTTTTCTCTTTTTTGTTTTCTCTATTTTTTCTTGTATTCTACCATGCATCTGAGAATTCTAAATGCTTCCAAGGTAAAAATGTCAATTCAAAAGATGGAATAAATTCTGAGAACAACCTTTCAAATTAAATATCCATGCTTGATCAAAATGGACTTTCTAAAGCACGTAATGTAGGCCAAGGTTCGGGTTTAGAAAGAAAAGATAAAATAGGCCCAAAATATGTTTAAGGGTGATTGGATCAAGGATCATTTCCTGAGGAGAACTCATTCTTGAAACCTTTGTCCTTTTTTTTTCCTCTTTTTTTTTTGCTGGCTTTCATTTGCCATTCTTTGATTTCACATTTTTCGATGGCTTTTTTTTTTGCCATGATTTTTGATTATTTTTTCTCGCATTTGCCCTCCAGTGTAGAGGGTGGTCCTTGATCAAGGTTTAAAGAAAGAAATAATTCCTAAGGCTCAAAGGGGTGACTAAGGTAATTTATTCTTAGTGAAAGGAAAATGAAAGATTTCATTCATCATATCAAACATGAATATTCTCATTAAAAAGCAAATCACAGGGGAGATAGATATATAGAATTTCCATTTTTACACTTGGAATCATTCAAATTTCCATGTGCACTGCATCACACCTTTTTTTTTCAAGCATAATACTTCTTTAGTTCATCAGCATTCACGATATTTCTGAATTCTTCCCCGTCCATTTGAGTTAAAATAAATGCTCCTCCAGAAAAAGCTCTTTTTACCACATAGGGTCCTTCCCAATTCGGAGCCCATTTTCCTCGCGGGTCCTTCACTATAGGGAGGATTTTTTTTAGTACTAAATCTCCTTCTCGGAACTGTATAGGTCGAACCTTCTTGTTGTGGGCTCGAATTATCCTTTTCTAATACAATTGCCCATGACAAATCGCTTTCAATCTTTTATCCTCGATGAGATTCAGCTGTTCATAATGAGCTCTAACCCATTCTACCTCTTCTAGGCCAACCTCCATCAAAACCCGAAGTGAAGGGATCTCAACATCAATAGGTAGCACCGCTTCCATCCCGTATACCAAGGAAAATGGTGTTGCCCCTGTAGATGTGCGAACTGAGGTACGATATGCATGAAGAGCAAAAGGCAAGATCTCATGCCAATCCTTGAACACATCAGTCATCTTCTCAACAATCTTCTTGATGTTCCTGTTAGCTGCTTCTACTGCCCCATTCATCTTCGGATGGTAAGGTGCCGAATTATGATGTGTGATCTTGAACTGAGTACACACTTCTCTTCATCTTATTGTTCAAATTGAGAGCATTATCCAAAATAATTCTTGCTGGCAATCTGTAACGGCATATATTTCTTTCTTAACAAATCTGCATACCACCAACCACATTCGCATAGGAAGCAGCTTCTACCCACTTTGTGAAATAATCTATGGCTACCAAGATGAATCGATGTCCATTTGAACCTTCCAGGGTAATAGGCCCGATCATATCCATTCCCCACATTGAAAATGGCCATGGTGAAGTCATGACATGCAATGGCGATGGCGGCACATGGATCTTGTCCACATATATCTGCATTTACGGCACTTTTAGGAATAACTGATACAATCTCCTTCCATTGTCAACCAATAATACCATGCCCTCATAATCTGCTTAGCAAGCATGTGACCATTAGCAGGAGTGCCACATATCCCTTCATGGACCTCTTTTATAATTCTCCGAGCTTCTACAGATCCGACACATCTCAATAAGACTTGGTCTTTTCCTTTCTTGTAGAGAATCTCACTGTCTAGAACAAAACCCATTGCTAGCCTTCTCAGAGTCTTTTTTTCATTCTCTGTTGCTTGTTCTGGATACTGTTGACTCTTGATGTACTACAAGATGTCGTTATACCAAGGGAGGCCATCTGCTTCTTCTTCAATACTCAGACAGTGGGCAGGAGACTCATATATACTCATCTTTATTGGCACAACTTCAGCCCCTTCATTCACTTTAAACATTGATGACAAAGTAGCCAGAGCATCTGCCATTCGATTTTCTTCTCGAGGGAAGTAATTGAAATTCACTTATTCAAATTCCTCCAATAAACTCAGTATTAGTTCTCGGTACCAGATTAGCTTTGTATCTCGGGTTTCCCCATTCTCCCCGTAGCTGGTATATCACTAGGGCTGAGTCTTCGAAAACTTCCAATACTTTGATCTTTCTGTCCACTGTAGCACGAAGGCCCATAGTACACGCTTCATACTCTGCAGTATTGTTTGTACAATCAAAATCCAATCTAGCAGTGAAAGAATAATAATCTTCTTTTGGGGATATGAGGACTGCATCGATTTCGTGCCCCATGGCATTAGATGTGCCATCAAAGTGCATTTTCCATACTTTCTTCTTCATGGGAATCTCATCTGCTTGAGAAACATACATCAAATCTTCATCCGAGAAGTCAAAGTTCAACGGTTCATAATCTTCCACTGCCCGACTTGTAAAAATTCATCCACTGCGCTGCCCTTGATAGCTTTCTGACTTACATATACAATATCGTATTCTGACAATAAAACCTGCCATCTTGCTGTTCTCCCTGATAAAGAAGGTGCTTCCAACATGTACTTGATTGGATCTAGCTTGGCAATCAACCACGTTGTGTGGTACAACATCTACTGTCTGAGTCTTCGAGCAGTCCAAACTAAGGCACAACCCAACTTTTCTATCGACGAATATTTCAACTCATAATCAGTGAACTTCTTGATGAGGTAGTAAACTGCCTGTTCTTTCTTTCAAGTCTCATCAAGCTGCCCCAAAACACAACCCATGGATCTCTCAAATACTGATAAATACAGTATCATTGGTTTATCCGAAACAAGTGGCATTAATACTGGTGGGTTGGATAGATAATGTTTAACCTTTTCAAATGCAATCTGACAACCTTCATCCCATTCTCTTGGATCACGTTTTTGAAGTAACTTAAATATTGGATCATATTTGTCGGTTAACTGAGAAATAAACCGAGCAATGTAATTCAATCTCCCCAGAAAGCCTCTTATTTCCTTTTGAGTACGAGATGGTGGCAAATTCTAAATGGCCTTCACTTTATCCGGGTCAATCTCAATTCCCTTTTTGCTGACGACAAAACCCAGCAATTTTCCCGAGGTGACTCCAAAAGTGCATTTTGTCGGATTTAGCTTGAGTCGAAACTTTCTTAGTCGTACGAAGAGTTTCTTAAGATTTGCAATATGCTTCTCTTCTCCTTATGACTTTGCAATCATATCATCAACATAGACCTCAATTCCCTTATGCATCATATCATGAAACAAGGTCACCATGGCTCTCTGATATGGTGCCCTAGCATTCTTCAACCCAAATGGCATTACTTTGTAGCAGAATGTTCCCCACATTGTAACAAATATGGTTTTCTCCATATCTTCCGGTGCCATCTTAATCTGATTGTATCCCAAAAATCCATCCATGAAAGAAATTAAAGAACTCTTTGCTATATTACCCACCAAAATATCGATGTGAGGCAAAGGAAAATTATCTTTGGGACTGGCGTTGTTCAAATCTCGGTAATCAACGCACATCTGCACCTTGCCATCCTTCTTTGGTACTGAAACAATATTTTCCACCCATTCTGGATATTTTTCCACCTCTAAGAATCCAGCATCAAATTGTTTCTTCACCTCCTCTTTTATTTTTGGGATACAATCAGATTGTAAAAATATGGTTTTTATCTTTAACAGCATGTCTGGCCTCATTCGTCTCAACTTTTGCTGAATTGGTTTGCATTCTGGCCTTAAAGGGAGCTTATGAACCACAATATCCGGATCCAACCCTGACATGTCTTGGTAAGACTATGCAAATACATCCACATATTCTTGGAGCAAGGCTATCAATTCACCCTTTATTGATGATGACAATGAAGTCCTAATTTTGACCTCCTTTATCTCCTCATCATTTCCTAGATTTATCATTTCCAATAGTTTCTTATGAGGAAGTACTTGTTTCTCCTCTTGTTCTATTTTCCTTAATAAATCCGGAGGTAGACCATAATCCTCAGTATCTTTATTAGCCTCAAAATACCTGTGCAAATGGGTCTTTCAAAATCAATTTCAGAATTACTGACAGGAAGGTCCTCATATTCCGCATCCATACACCTGTAAATAGGTGGAGAAGAAACAATATAGGAAAATATATATAATGAAAACAAAATAAATAGCAAAAATGAAAGAATATGGACACATCAATATGAATAAAATTCATCATGCTTGTTATTTATTGAATGAAAATGTTTAAACAAAAAGCCCATTACAGAAAAAAGAACTCTTAATATCTCTGGGTAAAGATAATTAAGATTTTTTTTTTTAAAGTATTACTTTGGAATAGACTTAAAAACTATTGGCAACTCAATTGCACTCTAATTGGTCAGTCTATATCCTGGTGGACAAGGTCGCACCATCCAGTTTGCATTGTCACTTTCCATCCCTTCTTTCCCAGTCATGCAAATCACCATATCCTGAATCTGCCCACCCTTATTCACATCGAATTTTTCAAAAGCTTTCTCGATCATTATGAGTACATCATCTGAATTCTTTTCTTCGAATAAAAAACCAGCAGAGCAAAAGTTATGAAGGATTGGTGAGAAAGTCATGGGTTCCTATTCAATATCCATACCCGCGAGACGGGCCATCCTCCTTTGTCGGTTCCTTTCAACTTGTTTCGTCCTCTCATGGGACTCCGGAAGATACCCTAAGCCAAATCGGTCTTTCTTTCCCACTACTTCTATTGCTCGGGCCATCCTTTGAAGATATTTTCCAAGACCTTTTCCAGCCCTGCAGCCCTTTCCCACTGTAGTTCTTACTCCCAACCTTGTGTTCTTGGACAACCTTGGTTTTGGAGTTTTTTGTCCTTCAGCGATGAAAACCGCATTTACAAATTCCAAAGACCGAATGGAACATTTTACAACATCTTCATTGTGTTCAACATAAGGAGATTTAGTAGATGCAGAGGCTATTATGTCCTTTTTTCCTGATACAGTGACCCAATGACCCTCAATCACAAATTTCAGCTTTTGGTGGAGAGATGAGGGTACAGCCCCTGCTGAATATATCCACGGCTTTCCCAACAAGCAATTATAAGATGGATTAATATCCATGACCTGAAAGTTCACCGTATAGGTGCATGGGCCTATCTCCAGAGGAACCTCAATAGTTCCCATTAACTCTCTCCTGGTACTATCAAAAGCTCTTACTACTGTGTAACTCGGCAGTATATAAGAAATATCAATTGGCAACTTAGACAGGGTTGCCAGGGGCATTACATTTAATGAAGAACTATTATCCAGAAGCACCCTTGGTAGTATATGCCCCTTGCAGGTGGTTGTTATGTGAAGAGCCTTTGTGGACCCAATACCATTGGGTGGTATTTCATCATAACTGAAATATATATGATCGTCTGTAGCAATGTTTCCCACCAGCCTGTCTATTTTTTCTACTGATATATTGTTAGCCACATATGCTTGATTCAACACTCTCAACAGGGCATTTCTATGTGGCTCCGAGTTTAATAGCAAAGATAATATGGAGATTCTTGCTGGCTGACACTGCAATTGCTCAACCACACTATACTCACTATGTTTTATGAACTTTAAAAACTCGCAGGCCTCATTCTCGTTCACTAGCTCTTTTATCCTATTTACCAGGGCTGATCCCCTCTCTCCTTCTTTTGACAAATCCATCTCAATATGGATTGGTTTAGCTGCTTTCTTCCCTTTGTCCAGTCTTCCATCCTTTCTTGTTGATCTCTGTTCAACAACCTTAGGGGCATAACACCTTCCACTTCGTGTTAAGTGCCCCACACCTGTAATATCTTGCTGATTCGAAGACCTTGGCATAACCATGCTGCAATCATATTTCCATGGTGTAGTTTTATTTTCCTTGTATGAAAAGGAAGAAGGCAAATCTATGATGAGTTTAGGCGTGATTTCCTCAACAACCGAAGTACTCTTTTCTGGTTCATTGTAATAGATGATCAAAGGTTTTCCTATTCCATAGCCTGCCGCATTCTCAATAACCTCTACTTCATCCTCTATTTCTTCATAAAATTGGGCTTCCCCTCATCCATCATCTTTTGGACTTTAGCTAGAAAGTCTGCACATCCCTGTATGATATGACCTTTATATCCATGGAACGGGCACCAGTCCTCCACCCTATTTGCAACCATTTTTAAACTGTCGCCATCCTACACCATTCCCGCTTTTACCATTTCGATCCACACTTTTATCATTGGGGTCTTGACTTCATTGACATGTCTTTTCAATCTTCTTTCTTCCCCTGTCAATACTGCATTTACCAGGTTCTCAGCATGACCGGGTAGTGGATTTCCTGCTACATTCGGCCCATTCCTTGTCCCGAACTTCACCACCCCAGTATTAATCAAACTTTGGACTTTCTTCTTAAAGGCACTACAATCCTCAGTCGAATACCCCTGGATCCCTGCATGATATGTGCAGCTAACATTTGCATTGTACCACCTTGGATATGTGGTGTAAGAGGTTTGAGGTATACAGGTGCAATAAGTTGACTCTGCAACAGTTTAGGATATAGCTCACCATAGATGGTAGGAATAGGATCAAATTGGGGTTTCTGATCATTCCTTGGTGAACGTTGATCATTGCGTCCAGCACCTTGAGTATTTGGGACAGTGTTTCAAGGAAGATTTATCTGTGGGGATATGCCAGTTGGAAAAGGCTGTTGTGGTATATTGGTATAGGGAAATGGATTTTGGGTAAGATGGTTCACATTTGGATAGTAAGGACTATACCCCGGATAAGGTGTGTAGAGTGTAGGAGGTGCATAAGATGTAGGAGGGGTATAGGGTCTGAGAGGTGTGTATGGTTTATGAGGTGCATAGGGGTATTGATTGAAGCTAACTGCATGTGTCTCCTCCTTCTTCTTTGCAGGGAAAACCCTCTTCGGGTTAGCAGACTCACCCCCTTCCATTTTCCCATTCTTAATAGGCGACTCTATCATCTCCCCGGATATTACCATATCCGCAAAGTCCTTGGTGGCATTCCCAACTAGTTTATCATAATACGGTGCCTTCATGGTATTGGTGAAAAGTACTGTGGTTTCTTTGCTAGTTAAAGGGGGTTGCACTTCTGTAGCTAGATCCCTCCACCTTTGCGAGTATTCTTTGAAACTTTCAGTGGTCTTCTTTTCCATGTTCTGTAGTGACAGCCTATCAGGTACTGTCGCAACCTAAAATATAACAAGTCTCATCGCAAGACTTTATTATTAGTTAAGCGTGACATTAAAAAAACCGAGGAAAAGTCGACTTAATTCCTCTAGAAAAATGAAGGTTTTGAAAATGACCTTGAAAAAGACATGGAGTCGCCACCAATCTTTTTTAGCTAGGTGTGATCGGCCACCTATTAAAACCGGTTTTATAAAATATTTTAAAAATTAATTAAAACATTTTAAAAACCAATTTCAAGTCTGTGTTTTAAACTAGAGAAATCAAAGAAACAGGTTCGAGTCTCGGTTACATGCGGGGAAGGATTAGCACCCCCACAACGCCCGTATAAAACAGTACCTTATTAATCGTGGGTTATCTCAAGTCTCGGTAAAAAAATTGGTTTTAAATTTAGTATTTCAAATTAATTCCCAATTTAAATAAAAATAATTCCATTTTTAATTGAAAATGATTCGGAATTTATAAATTCAAAATTTTCCTATATTCCCCAACAAACGTGGCAAAATATAGAAATTTTATTAATTTGGAAAACTTTCCGAATCATTCTCTTTTTAAAGAAGATATTCCGTTATTAATAATAATTGATGATATCCTCCCCAGCAAACTCGACAGAGAACTCATGAATTATTTTAACAATTGAAAACCATTATCTTTTTGAAAACATTTAAAAAAATATATGAATATGAATATGCATGACATAAATAAAATGACATAGCAAAATCTAAATAATATAATGCAACCTAAATGATATGATATAATTTAAATGCCTTAGCATATTCTAAATGAAATGAAATATCCTAAGTTATATGATATATCCTAAATGAAATGAAATAATCTAAGTCATATGATATATTATAAATGAAATGAAATGACCTAGGTGACATAATATATTCTATATGAACTGAAATGTCCTAAGTCATATGATATATTCTAAATGAAATGAAATGACCTAGGTAACATAATATATTCTATATGAAATGAAATGTAACATAATATATTCTTTATGAGATGAAATAATTTAAATGACATTTCAAATAAGAATGATATGGCATATAATTTAAATGACATGAAATATAAAATAATGCTATCATATAATATGCATGAAAATAAAAATGAAAATAATAATGCATGAATATAGTATATGTTAAGTAATATGACAAAAATAACTAAATAAAAAGCATAGGATATCATGAAATATTCCAAATCATATAATGAACAATATAACATAACTCAAAATCATAACAATGCCATAGAAATTATCATAGCAAAAATCACATATTATATAAAATGCATGAATATGGAAAATGCAATGCATGAAAATGTATTTTTTCCTTTAATTAAGGAAATCCATATATCTAAAAAGATATCCAGCTACCTTAGGAAAATATATCAAATTAAATATTCTAAAACAAAAATCATTTGTGATTGTTTGAAAACAATTTTGAAAAGCTTAGATTAAAAGTAAAAACTTGGCTAAACCCTTTTTTTTAAATGGCTCTAATTTCCTAAGTTTAAAATCTCGGACTTGACCACCCTTAACCTGAGACTTAAAAAATCATTTTTAGAGTTTAAAAAGGCTTAGAAACTACCTAAGTCAGTAGCTAAACTTCCTAATCAGCCCCCTCTAAGTAACTTAACCAAAACAGAAAAATGATTTTCCTTCAAATTCAATTCTGATTCCACTGTCCAGTTTTAAGCCACGATTTTTATCCTATTTTTAAAAGTTCAAAAACATCTAAAATAAATACTGGAGACTCAGGACATGTAAAACTACATGGGAAAAAATCAGCATAATTTTTTGATTAAAGATGAATGCCCAGAAAAATCGGGAAATTACGAGTACTGGGTGAAAAAAACTGTTTTGCCAAAATACATTTTTGCCTTTGATAAATAAAATCATTTAAAAATCAAAGTAAAAATATTTAAGACTCATAAAATGGCTCACAAACAGTAGCTAGGACTTTTGAAAAGTTAGACAAAAATTGGCTAAGTAGAAAAAATCACAAAGGTAGAATAATCAATTTGACAAACCTTAATTTTCCACAAGTATGCTCAAGAGAGCATGACTTTGAACCCTTAATCGGCCTAAGTCATTAGTCAAATGGCATGGACATGAAATGCATGAAAAAATACAGCAAACATGATGCATGAAATGCATGGTTTTAAACCTAAATGTCATGAAAAATGCATGGCATCAATAAAATGACCTAGACCTAAATGAACATGCATGGCATTTAATGCAACCTAAGTCTAAAATGCATGGACATGCATGGCAAAAAAAACCAAACCTAACAACTAAAATATGCATGGCAATAACACTAACACAAGGTATGCTTAAACCAAAAACTATACCAAATGTCATGAAAATGCAAACCTATCATCTAACATAACAAAAATGCAAACACAAGGCAAAATAATAAGGTAGCCGAATGGCCTAAAGTTCCAAACAAGAATGGCATTTTCACAAACACTTAATATACTTAAACTAAAAAATCAATCAAATGTCATGCAAATACAAACCTATCAACTAACATAGCAAAAATGCACACACAATGCCAAATTCATGAAGTGGCCGAATGGCCTAAGGTTCCAAACAAGCATGGCATTTTCACAAACACTTGATATACTAACATGCTCAACTAAAATATAACACTCAAATCATGCAAATACAAAGTAGAGGTATTAAAACTAGCAAGCATTTTTATAAACACTTGATATACTAACATGCTCAACTAAAATATAACACTCAAATCATGCAAAACAAAGTAGAGGTATTAAAACTAACAAGTATTTTCACAAACACTTGATATACTAACATGATCAACTAAAATATAACACTCAAATCATGCAAATATAAAGTAGAGGTATTAAAACTAACAAGCATTTTCACAAACACTTGATATACTAAATATAAAACATCAACAAATTTAAACATTATGAAAACAGAAAATTGAAAATGCAAGAACATGATAATAAACTCATAAATGGCAACAAACAAGCAACCAAATTAAAACAAGGTTCAAGTATATGTAGTAGAAGAATATTTAAAGCATCAAGACTAAAGAAATAACAAAAATAACATGATAAAATCAAGCAAAACAACAACTACAGAAATTCTGGGCCATTAGGCCATGATGAGAAAGAAAGAAAAAAAATTGTAAAACTTGTTTTTAAGAAAAGATGAAGAAAAGAACATAAAAAGAACATGAAAAAAAACTTATTTAAAAATAAAACTCACCAAATAATAATCAAAAACAGCAAAAACAAGAATGGAAAATCAAGAAAGTGCAAGAGTTGGTGCTAAAAGCAACCTCAAGAAGCTATCTTTCAAGCTTTTTCTCTTCAAACTTTCTTTACTTTTTTGCTTTCAACCAAGGAGAGAAAACTCAGCAAAAACCAAGAGAGAAAATGAAAAATGAAGTGCTCAAAAATGAAAAATCTGACTCCTCTTAAGGCTGGCCGAATTCCCCCTCTCTCCTCCTATGATGTTTTCATTTTGCCTCCAACCAATTTCCATCCAAGGGCTAGTGATTCAAGGTGAAAAATATTGAAATTATCACCCTTAGATTAGGCCATCAGTTGTCCATAATTACAGCTGTTTAAGAATAATGTTGACACTCTCCCTCTTCATGCATTGGCCCATGTGGCTTATTTGCAATGGCTTGATCAAAAAAATCACTAACCAACTCTTAATTCTTGGCCTTTTGATTGAAAAATCAGAAGCTTCTTCCCTTCCTTGGGCCTTGGCAGGCCAACACTCTCTTTTCCAGCCCAAGTCTGATTTTTTTGAAAGGCAAGAAAAGCCCTTTTCGGTTGCTTGGGTAAAATGACCGTTTTGCCCCTCGGATGCAAATAAATGGAAAACGGACTCCAAATTCAAATTTTATTTTTTTAATACTTTCAAAATAATAAAATGTTGAATTTTGGAAGTTTTCAAAATTTTCTGAGTCCGTTTGCTATTTATTTGGATTTTTTTCCAAAAATGCCCTTTTATGCCCCCACATTTTACCATTTTTTAAACGAGCTCCAAATCAAGATTTTTCTTCACCAATCTCTTCCAAATAATTTAAAAGTGTGATCTGGAAGTTTTCATTATTTTTGGAACTCATTTGGTTTTTTTTTTTCGGGATTTATCTGCTTGAATTAATGCATAAGGGGCTCGGGATTTGGCCATTTTGCAAATAAACTCTGAATCAAGATTTTCTTTCCCTAATCTCTTCCAAATAATTAAAAAAATGATATTTTCAATTTTTTAGAATTTTTGGAGTCCATTTGCTATTTTTCCAGGATTTATCTTCTTGAATTTCTACATAAGAGACCCGGGATTTGGCCATTTTGCAAACGAACTCCGAATCAAGATTTTCTTTTGCCAATATCTTTCAAATAATTTAAAAATGAGATTTGCAAATTTTCAGAAGATTTGGAGTTCATTTGCTATTTTTTCAGGATTTTTCTTCTTGAATTTCTACATTAGAGGCCCAGGATTTGGCCATTTTGCAAACGAACTCCGAATCAAGATTTTATTTTGCCAATCTCTTTCAAATAATTTAAAAATGATATTTACCAATTTTGAGAAGATTTGGAGTTCATTTGCTATTTTTCCCAAAATTTCTAATTTTGCCCTTTTGCCTTCCAAATCCGGTTTTGCTCAAAACAAGTCCGATTTTCAGATTTTCTTAGAACTGAGCCTTGGGCTATCCTTTTTTAATCATTCCTCATCCATTGGGGCTTTAGTCTTACCAAGTCAGGCAATTTTTGTAATTCTTCCCGATTTCACCGAAATCCACCAAAAACCCTAATTCTTGGTTTTCTCCCGAATTGATTTTTCATTCAGTTTTTCTTTCAAGTGGCTTCTACATTACCCATAGTCAGTGCTTGTCTTTCATTTGGAACCTTCAATTTTGACCAATGCGATCGTTTAAGCACTTTTCCCCAAATTTCCCGAATTAGGGTTTCTTTTCTACTGAATCTCCAAATCCCAACTTTCGAACTCCATATCTTTCGATATAGACCTCGGATTATCAAAATTCTTTCACCATTTTTCAATTGAACTTCAAACCTTGATTTTGAAAGTGGGTTAACTTTTTCAGTAGTTGACTTTTTCGAGGTTGACTTTTTCCGAGGTTGACTTTTTCGAGTTTGACTTTTTATGCTCGCCCTTTTAAACTAAGTCTCGGAGTACCACCTGCAGGATGAAAAAATTCTTTTACATTTTGAAACATCAATTTAGGAAGAAAACATACCTGTTTTAGTGGTCCGGACAAAATTAGGTGTCTACAGCTGCCCCTCTTTGGCTATTGCTGAGAATCAAGAATCAGGCAAAGATAAACAAACACTAATTTTGTACGGTTAGTGAAATCACATGTAAAGGAAAGGGAAAGGGTTTTTTTTTTTTCATTCTTCCATCATTTTTTTTCAATTTTTTTTTTTGAAAAAGCTGTAAATTGAAGATTTTATCCTTAAATTGAATTCCTTGACTAATCAAGGCTCGACCCGTCTTAAGGAAACGGGTTCGTTTTCAAAAGATAAAATTGTGCCTTAAGGTCTTAAAATCTGGTGCCCGAAGGTCTTTAAAATGGTGCCCGGAGGCCTTACCCGTGATGAAAAAATTATGCCCGAAGGTCTTTAAAACTAGTGCCCGAAGGTCCTTAAAACTGGTGCCAGAAGGTCTTTAAAACTGGTGCCGAAGGTCTTTAAAATTGGTGCCCGAAGGTCTTTACAACTTGTGCTCGAAGGTCTATAAAATAATGCCCGGAGGCCTTACCCGTGATGAAAAAATTATGCCTGAAGGTCTTTAAAACTGGTGCCCAAAGGTCTTCAAAACTGGTGCCCGAAGGTCTTTAAAACTGATGCCTGAAGGTCTTTAAAAAAGGTGCCCGAAGGTCTTTAAAACTGGTGCCCGAAGGTCTTTAAAATGGTGCTCGAGGGTTTTTAAAAAAAGTGCCCAAAGGTCTTTAAAACTGGTGCCCGAAGGTCTTTAGAACTGGTGCCCGAAGGTCTTTAAAACTAGTGCCTGAAGGTCTTTAAAACTGGTGCCAGAAGGTCTTTAAAATGGTGCCCGAGGGTCTTACCCGTGATTAAAATACCTTGACGATGGTCTCAAGGCTCGACTCATTTGATAAAACAAAATGAATTCGATTTAAAACAAAAAGAAATACCTCGACGGTGGACTCAAGGCTCGACTCATTTAATAAAACAAAATGAATTCGATTTAAAACAAAAGGAAATACTAAGAATGATTCTGGGTTTGGTTCATTCGGAGAAAATAAATTTAAACTTGAAAATGAAAAGAACATACCTCGACGGCGTTCTCGGAGCCTGACTCGTTTGAGAAGCAAAACGAGTTTGATTTGGGGAAGTCCAAGCTTTCCTGATTTCTACACTGTTAGCTAAATGCAATGATGAGAATGACATGCTTTGCAAATGCTTGTATGTTTCCTAAGAATGAATGCAATCAAATGATTGTGTCATGATTTCTAATCCATGGTTTCTTTGAGGTTCACAGATTATTCGACTTCATGACAGAGTCTTCAATTTGTTCATTGATGCCCCACTCAAGATATCTTGTCCATCAGTTTGAGTTTCTGGCTTTTGCTGAAATTCACAAATTTTTTTGACTTCGTGATGGAGTTCCCACCACATTCACTGTTTTCTTTTCTTGGTGAACTTTCTAAGCCTTTCCCAAGATTTAAATCTATTCCTTAGTAATACTTTGAAATCCTTTTAGTTGAAGACTTTTTTATTACTAATCATCATTCAATTTAATAACAATCATAATGCATCTCAAAAATGTATAAAAGAAAACATGAATCAAGCAGTAATTGTCATGAAAAGAATAACAAGAATTTATTGCAAAAATGCTTTAAAATAGTAAAAATAAATATCAAGGATATAAGAAACAAATTTAAGGTTATAGGTTGTAGATGCCCTGGATGCAGAATATCTTGGACCCCTCCTTTTCAAACCATCTGAAATTTCTCTTGAACGAGCAATTTACTTGGGTAACCTCTTAGCTTTTGTAGTTATGTTAGACTGAGTTGTTCCCCTTTTCTCTGATTTGTCAGATACTTTCTCCCCCTTTACACGGAGCATTGATTCAAACTTTGATTAGTACTTGAGCGGCCCTTTGCGGGTTTTCAACTCAAGTGTCCTCCATACGGTATTAAGTTGCCCTTTGCGGGTTTTCGACTTAAACCTCTCCTTTTACATTCTTTTTTCAATTTCATTCATTTTTTTTATTCTACCATGCATCTGAGAATTCTAAATGTTTCCAAGGTAAAAATATCAATTCAAAAGATGGGATGAATTCTGAGAATAACCTTTCAAATTAAATATCCATGCTTGATCAAAATGGGCTTTTAAAGCATGTAATGTAGGCCAAGGTTTAGGTTTAGAAAGAAAGGATAAAATAGGCCCAAAATGTGTTTAAAGGTGATTGGATCAAGGATCATTTCCTGAGGAGAACTCGTTCTTGAAACATTTGTCCCTTTTTGGACTTTCTTTTCTTCCTTTTTTGCTTTGTTTTATTGGCTTTCATTTGCCACATTCTTCGACGGCTTTCTTTTTTTTTTCCATGATTTTTTTTGATTATTTTTCCTCACATTTTCCCTCCAGTGTAGAGGGTGATTGTTGATCAAGGTTTAAAGAAAGAAATAATTCCTAAGGCTCAAAGGGGTGACTAAGGATAATTTCTTCTTAGTGAAAGGAATATGAAAGATGGCCATTCATCATATCAAGTATGAATATTTTCTTTGAAAAACAATTCACAAGGGAGATAGATATATAGGATTTTCCATTTTTACACTTGGAATCATTCGAATTTCCATGTGCATAGCATCACATATTTTTTTTTTCAAGCATAATACTTTTTCAGTTCATCAGCATTCACGGGATTTCTGAAATCCTTCCCGTCCATTCTAGTTAAAATCAATGCTCCTCCAGAAAAAGCTCTTTTTACCACATAGGGTCCTTCCCAATTCGGAGCCCATTTTTCTCTCGGGTTTTTCACTATAGGGAGAATTTTCTCAGTACCAACTCCCCCTCTCGGAACTGTCTGGGACGAACCTTCTTGTTGTGGGCTCGAATCATCCTTTTCTAATACAACTACCCGTGACAAATTGCTTTCAACCTTTTCTCCTCGATGAGATTCAACTATTCATAACGAGCTCTAACCCATTCTGCTTTCTCTAGGCCAACTTCCATCAAAACCCAAAGTGAAGGGATCTCAACTTCAATAGGTAGCACTGCTTCTATCCCGTATACCAAATAAAACGGTGTTGCTCCTGTAGATGTGCAGACCAAAGTACGATATGCATGAAGAGCAAAAGGAAAAATCTCGTGCCATTGTTTGTATACATTGGTCATCTTCTTAACAATCTTCTTGCTATTCTTATTGGCTGCTTCTACTGCCCCATTCATCTTTGGACGGTAAGGTGCCGAATTATGATGTGTGATCTTGAATTGAGTACACACTTCTCTCATCATCTTATTGTTCAAATTGAGAGCATTATCCAAAATAATTCTTGTTGGCAACCCGTAACGGCATATGATTTCTTTCTTAACGAATCTGCATACCACCGACTTTGTTACATTCGTATAGGAAGCAGCTTCTACCCACTTTGTGAAATAATCTATGGCCACCAAGATGAAATGATGCCCATTTGAAGCTTTCGGGGTAATAGGCCCTATCATATCCATTCTCCACATTGAAAAAGCCATGGTGAGTCATGACATGTAATGGCGATGCGACACATGAATCTTGTCTGCATATATCTGGCATTTATGGTACTTTCGGGAATAACTGATGCAATCTCCTTCCACCGTCAACCAATAGTACCCTGCCCTCATAATCTGTTTAGCAAGCATGTGACCATTAGCATGAGTGCCACATATCCCTTCATGGACCTCTTCTATAATTCTTCAAGCTTCAGCAGCTCCAACATATCTGAATAAGACTTGGTCTTTTCCTTTCTTGCAGAGAATCTCACTATCTAGAACAAAACCCATTGCTAACCTTCTCAGAGTCCTCTTATCATTCTCTGTTGCTTGTTCATGATAATGTTGACTCTTGATGTACTGCAAGATGTCGTTATACCAAGGAAGGCCAACTGTTTCTTCTTCAATACTCAGACAGTGGGCATGAGACTCATATATACTCATCTTTATTGGCACAACTTCAGCCCCTTAATTCACTTTAAACATTGATGACAAAGTAGCCAGAGCATCTGCCATTCGATTTTCTTCTCGAGGAAAGTAATTGAAATTCACTTCTTCAAACTCCTCCAATAAACTCAGTATGAGTTCTCGATATCGGATTAGCTTTGTATCTCGGGTTTCCCATTCTCCTCGTAGTTGGTAAATCACTAAAGCTGAGTCTCCGAAAACTTCCAATACTTTGATCTTTCTATCCACTGCAGCACGAAGGCCCATAGTACATGATTCATACTCTGCGGTATTGTTTGTACAATCAAAATCCAATCTGGCAGTGAAAGGATAATAATCTTCTTTTGGGGATATAAGCACTGCATCGATTCCATGCCCCATGGCATTAGATGCACCATCAAAGTACATTTTCCATACTTTCTTTTTCAGGGAAATCTCATCTGCTTGTGACACATACATCAAATCTTCATCCGGGAAGTCAAAGTTCAATGGCTCATAATCTTCCACTGGCCGACTTGCTAAGAATTCAGCCACTGCACTGCCTTTGATAGCTTTTTGACTTACATATACAATGTCGTATTCTGACAATAAAACCTGCCATCTTGCCGTTCTCCCTGACAAAGAAGGTGCTTCCATCATGTATTTGACTGGATCCAGCTTGGCAATCAGCCACGTTGTGTGGTACAACATGTACTGTCTGAGACTTCGAGCGGTCCAAGCTAAGGCACAACACAACTTCTCTACCGACGAATATTTCAACTCATAATCTGTGAACTTCTTGCTGAGGTAGTAAACTGCCTGTTCTTTCTTTCCAGTCTCATCAAGCTGCCCCAAAACACAACTCATGGATCTTTCAAATACTGATAAATACAGTATCATTGGTTTATCTGAAATAGGTGGCATTAGTATCGGTGGATTGGATAGATAATGTTTAACCTTTTCAAATGCAATCTGACAACCTTCATCCCATTCTCCTGGATCACGTTTTTGAAGTAACTTAAATATTGGATCACATTTGTCGGTTAACTGAGAAATAAATCGAGCAATGTAATTCAATCTCCCCAAAAAGCCTCTTACTTCTTTTTGAGTGCGAGGTGGTGGCAAATTTTGAATAGCCTTCACTTTATCCGGGTCAAACTCAATTCCTCTTTTGCTGACGACAAAACCTAACAATTTCCCCGAGGTGACTCCAAACATGCATTTTGCCGGATTTAGCTTGAGTCTAAACTTCCTTAGTCGTTCAAAGAGTTTCTTAAGATTCACAATATGCTCCTCTTCTCCTTGTGACTTTGCGATCATATCATCAACATAGACCTCAATTCCTTTATGCATCATATCATGAAACAAGGTCACCATGGCTCTCTGATATGTTGCCCCAGCATTCTTCAACCCAAATGGCATTACCTTGTAGCAGAAGGTTCCCCACATTGTAACAAATGTGGTTTTCTCCATATCTTCTAGTGCCATCTTGATTTGATTGTATGTTGAGAATTCGTCCATGAAAGAAAATAAAGAACTTTTTGCCGTATTATCCACCAGAGTATCAATATGGGGCAAAGGGAAATTATCTTTAGGGCTGGTCTTGTTCAAATCTCCGTAATCAACGCACATCCGCACTTCGCCATCCTTCTTCGGTACTGGAAAAATATTTGCCACATATTCTGGATATTTTGCCACCTCTAAGAATCCAGCATCAAATTGCTTCTTCACCTTCTTTTTTATCTTTAACAGCATGTCTGGCGTCATTCTTCTCAACTTTTGCTGAATTGGCTTGCATTCTGGCCTTAAAGGGAGCTTATGAACCACAATATTTGGATCCAACCCTGACATGTCTTGGTAAGACCATGCAAATACATCCGCATATTCCTGGAGCAAGGCTATCAATTCACCTTTTATTGATGATGACAATAAAGTTCCGATTTTGACTTCCTTTATCTCTTCACCATCTCCCAGATTTATCACTTCCAATAAATCCTTTTGAGGAAATACTTGTTTCTCTTCTTGTTCTATTTTCCTTAATAAATCTGGAGGTAGACCATAATCCTCAGTATCTTCGTTAGCCTCAACATCACCCGTGCAAATGGGTCTTTCAAAATCAATTTCAGAATTACTGACAGGAAGGTCCTCATGTTTCGCATCCGCACAACTGTAAATAGATGGAGAGGAAACAATATAGGAAAATATAGAATGAAAACAAAATAAGTAACAAAAATGAAAGAATATGGACACATCAATATGGATAAATGCATTGTGCTTGTTATTTATTGAAGGAAAATGTTTAAACAAAAAGCCCATTATAGAAAAAACTCTTAATATCTCTGGGTAAAGATAATTAAGATTGCATTTTTAAAAGTATTACGTTGGAATAGACTTAAAAACTATGGGCAACTCAGTCGCACTCCAGTTGGTTAGTCTATATCCTGGTGGACAAGGTCGCACATTCCAGTTTGTACTGCCATATTCTATCCCTTCTTTCTCGGTCATGCAAATCACCATATCCTGAATCTGCCCCCCATTATTCACATGGAATTTTTCAAAAGCTTGCTCGATCATTACAAGCACATCCTCTGAATTCTTTTCTCCGAATAGGAAACCAGCAGAGCGAAAGTTATGACGGATTGGTGGGAAAGTCATGGGATCCCATTCAATGTCCATACCCGTGAGACGGGCCATTCTTCTTTGCCAATTTCTTTCAATCTGTTTCCTCTTCTCATGGGCCTTCGAAAGATACCCTAAGCCAAACCGGTCTTTCTTTCCCACTGCTTCCATTGCTCGGGCCATTCCTTGAAGATATTTCCCCAAACCTTTTTCCACTGTAGTTCTTACTCCCAGCCTTGTGTTCTTGGACAGCCTTGGTTTTGGAATTTTCTGTCTTTCAGCGATGAAAACTGCATTTACGAATTCCAAAGACGGAAAAAAAACATTCTATGGCATCTTCATTGGGCTTGACATAAGGAGATTCAGTAGATGCGAAGGCTATTATGTCTTCTTCTCCTGATACTGTGATCAAACGGCCCTCCATCACAAATTTCAGCTTTTGGTGGAGAGACGAGGGTATAGCCCCAGCTGAATGTATCCATGGCCTTCCCAACAAACAATTATAAGACGGATTAATATCCATGACCTAGACGTTCACCGTATAAGTGCATGGGCCTATCCCCAGAGGAACTTCAATGGTTCCCATAACCTCTCTCCTTGTTCCATCAAAAGCCTTGACCACTATGCAACTCGAAATCATATAAGATATATCCACTGGCAACTTGGATAGGGTTGCTAAGGGCATCACATTTAATGAAGAACCATTGTCCAAAAGGACCCTTGGTAATATGTGCCCTTTACAAATGGTAGTTATATGGAGGGCTTGCATTGACCCAATACCATTGGGTGGTATCTCCTCATAGCTGAAAAATATATAGTCATCCGCTGCAATGTTTCCCACTAGCCTGTCCAATTTTTCTACGGATATGTTATTAGCCACGTATGCCTGATTCAACACTCTTAACAGGGCATTTTTGTGTGGCTCTGAATTCAAAAGCAAAGATAAGATTGAAATTCTAGCTGGTTGACGTTGCAGTTGTTCAACCACGCTATACTCACTGTGCTTTATGAATTTGAAGAACTCACAGGCTTCCTTCTCACATACTGGTTCTTTTATTTTGTTAACCGGGGCTGATCCCCTCTCTGTTTCTTTTGGAAAATCCATCTCAATATGGATTGGCTCGACTACCTTATTCCCTTTGTCTACTCCTCTGTCTTTCCCTGGTAACCCCTGTTCAGTAGCCTCCGGAGCATAACACCTTCCGCTTGGGGTTAAATGCCCCACACCTGTGATGTCCAGCTGACTCGAAGACCCGGGCATAACCATGCTGCAGTTGAATTTCCATGGTGCAGCTTTGTTTTCCTTGTATGAAAAGGAAACAGGTAAATCAATGATTAACTTGGGTGCACTTTCCTCAATGACTGGCATAACCTTCTCCTCCGGTTCATCATAATAGATGATCAAGGGTCTTCCTATCCCGTAACCAGCTATATTCTCAATAACTCCTATTTCCTCCTCTATCTCTTCATAGAACTGGGCTTCCCCATTATCCATCATTTTTTGGATTTTAACCAGGAAATCTCTGCAATCTTGTATGGCATGTCCTTCACACTTATGGGATGGACACCAATTCTGCACCCTTTTTGCAATCATTTTCAGACTATCTGCATCTTCCACCATTCCTGCCTTGACCATTTCAACCCATACTGTCAACATCGGAGTCTAGACTTCCCTAATATCCCTTTTTAGTCTTCTGACTTCCCCGGTCAATATTGCATTTACCCGATTCCTAGCATGACCGGGCAATGGGTTTCCCGCTATATTCGGCCCATTTTTTGACCCAAACTTCACCACTCCAGCATTGATCAGGCTTTGGACTTTATTTTTAAAGGCCAGGCAATCTTCGATCGAATGTCCTTGAATTCCTGTGAGGTATGCGCAGTTAGTATTTGCATTACGCCACCTTGGATATGGAGGTGTCAGAGGTTTGAGGTACACGGGTGCAACAAGTTGACCCTGCAGTAGTTTAGGATATAGCTCACCATAGGTAGTAGGAATCAGATCAAATTAGGGTTTTTGATCATTCCTTGGTGAACGTTGGTCATTGCGCGCGGGACCCTGAGTGTTTGGGACAATATTTCGAGGAAGGGTTATTTGTGGGGATATACCAGTCGGGAACGGCTGTTGCGGTATATTGGTGTAGGGGAATGGATTTTGTGTAAGGTGATTTACATTGGGATAGTAAGGATTGTACCCCGGGAAAGGTGTGTAAGGTTTCGGAGGTGCATAAGGTGTGGTAGGAGTATAAGGCCTTGGTGGTGTGTATGGTGTAGGAGGTGTATAGGGGTATTGGCTGAAACTTACTGCATGTGTTTCCTCCTTCTTTTTTGCAGGAAAAACTCTCTTTGGGATAGCAGACTCACCCCCTTCCATCTTCCCTTTTTTAATTACGGACTCAATCATTTCCCCAGATATTACCATATCTGCAAAGTCCTTGGTGGTGCTTCCCACCAATTTGTCAGAATAAGGTGCTTTCAAGTTGTTGATGAAAAGCACTATGGTTTCTTTGCTAGTTAAAGGGGGTTGCACTTGTGTGGCCAGATCCCTCAATCTCTGCGAATATTCTTTGAAGCTTTTATTGGACCTCTTTTCCATATTCTGTAATGACAACCTATCAGGTACCATGTCAGACACATGCTTATAATATTCCATGAAAGCCCTGGCCAAATCCGTCCATGAACGAATCTTGGTACAACTCAGTTGATTGTACCATCGGGTTGCTGACCCTATCAAGCTATCTTGGAAACAATGAATAATCAGTTTCTCATTATCATCATGCCCCGTCATCCTTCTGAGTACATGGTCAGATGAGCTGATGGGTTGGTGGTCCCATTATACTTTTCAAAGTCTGGTACTTTGAACTTTGGGGGAATTACTAGATCATGTACCAAGCTCATCTCTTTGGCATCTAGATTGCCAAACAACTTTGCCCCTTCAACTGCCCTTAACCTTTCCTCCAACAGCTGATATTTCTTCTGAGATTCAGCAGTTTTGACCCTCTTCAATTCAGTCATTTTGGCCCTTTCCTTTTCTGCCATTTCTTCGAAGTCTAGAACTTCGACCTCAATTGGATCAACTCTGATATTACCCCTTTTAGGATCGAAAGTTTGTGCTTCAGCTGCTGGTTGGATGTAAATATAGGATGCTGCCCCAGTTGGAAGTTTGTTTCCCACAGGTTGGGATGTTTGACCATTTTTCTTACCACTTATGGTCGGTTTTCTTGATTCACTGCCCCCATTCCGGTAACGGAATTTTCTCCTGGCCATTTTTGTCTCATCATGGTACTCATCATCTCCATGAGTTTTGTCATTTGTTCCCATGTCTCCTCTTGAGACTTAGTTAACTGTTCTTGCAGTTCTTTCTGAATTCTTTCAATTCTTTCAATTCTGGCAAGCTGATCGTTCTCGATAGCTCTTGCCTGAGATCAAGTATTGTAAGGGTGTCAAAAGTCTGATTCTTTCTGAGTGCAACCAATTGTACCTTTAGTTTTAAAAACCATGGAATAGAAATTATTGACACAGTTTTTATTTTATAAAAATGAATAAATGAATGAATGAACAAATGTTAATGAATAAACAAATGCTAATGAATGAACAACTAAGTAAATGACTAAGTGTATGAACTTAAATGACTAATTATAAAGAATAAATGAATGGACAAATAAATAAATGACTAAGTGTATGAATAATTTATAAAGAATAAATGAATGAATGATTATGAATTGAACAAATAAAATGAAATATATAAAAGAAAGAACAAATGAATGATGAATGCATTTAAAAGTATTGGCCCCGGGATAATTCCAACCAAATGGTCTTTCATTGATTTTTGGAACTAAATACATCAAAGAAAAGATCCCTGCTTAAGACAATATGATAATATATCTCTCCTAAAAAAAACTATTACAAGATACTGGTCCTATAATAACTCCCTCAGATCTTGGAACCTCTTCACTATCCTCTTTTGACTTCATTGCTCTTCCATCTGATCTCTACTTGTTCACGATCCTTTGATGTGTCAGCAGAAGCATCACCGTGTAAGCTTTCCCTAACTTGTTTCTCCAACTGATTTGTTCCGGCTTCCTCATGTTTTGTTTTTTCTGCCCAATAGTTCTTTTCCTTTTTGAGGTTTCTGACTTCTTGTTCCCATTCCCCGGAAGTCTTGAGAGTCCCCTCGAATTTGAGCTCGAAACGGTACCTCTTGTTCTCCAAGTGTAATTCCTGAAGATTGCTTTGAACAGTGTCCCGCTCTCTCTTGATCTTTTCCTTTTCTCTTTCTCGGGCCGACTCCCTATCTTTCATATCCTCAAGCTCTTCTTGCAATCGGGCAATTTCCTTGCTCATTTAGGCCTTTTATTTTTCAAATTGTGCTCTTGCGATTTCTAACTCCGATGGAGCTTTCTTGGGCGGCGAATTCAAATACTGAACTTCTTCCCCATCTAATATCAACAACTTGTCATTAACCCTCAATTCCCTTCATGTCAAGTAATCTGGTGTGACGATGTCGGCATATCTAGCTACCTCCACCCGATGAGTTTCCTTCCATGCTACCACAATCTCACGGACCTTTCCCGAATATCCATCTTCTCCATAAGCAAATTCCAAATTACTAAGGTCATGGGTCATAGGAGTAAACTGACGGGATTCTGATTGTCTCAGTACCAGTAGTGGTGCATAGCTCACTCCTCCCCATACTTCCAATAATGGAACAGAAGCTTTATCTCCACACTTGTACAATATCGGCATAGGAGCTATCCATGGAGCTCTCCAAACTATCATTTCAGCCCTGATATTCCGAAATATGTTGATCCATTGTTCCTCAGTTCTATTTTCAATCCAATCCCTCTTAAGAAATTCACCAATTGGTGCAAAAGATTTCCAATATGAGCGAAGAGGAAAATTTTCCTGTTTGCAAAAATGACTCTGAACCCATATGTAAAGGAGCTGTATACAACCTAGAAAAAGCCCTTTTCCTTCCCATCTATAGAAATTCAGGGATCGGATTATTTCTGCTATAATTGCCAGGGCTGGGTTTATCCTTAGCTCAAGCTTTTCATAAACATCAAATATTGCCACACCCACATACCCTAATGTCTTTGGGAAGATAACTAAACCATAGATAGCCAAAGCAAAAATATTCCTAACTGTTTCCTTGCTTGAATGGCTATGGATTAAAGCCCGTAAAATGTTCCATGATATACAGTAGCTTACCCTTTTTCGGACAACATGGCTTTCTACCCAATTTCTTTCCACTCCTAAAATCTTTGACACCTTTTTCTTGAAACCCGGCGTCTTTGTATCCTTCAAATAAATACGATCGGGAATAACATTCTCAATATGCAGTAAGGTCGAATATTCCTCTATGGTTGGAGTCATATCCTCTTGGTTGAAGGTAAAACACCGATAAGCGGGATTCCAAAATTGCACCACAGCCCGGATCACCTCACAACTGACTTTTACCTGAGCTAACAGTGCTATGTCCCCATAAGTCTGAGTGAAGGCTTCTTTTTCTGATATGTTTCACTGATTCCATATCTCCATCAATTCCCGAAGATCATTTTGTTTGATAGTAAGATCAACCTCGGCTGGCAGTGCTGATACATATCCCATCTTCAAACAATCTTCATTATCCTACTGACCTTTCTCGGACTGTTTCCTAACCTCTAAGTGTTTCTCGACCACTGAGACACTTTGACCCTCTATGAAAGCCCTTTTGGTTGAATAATATCCCGAGACCAATAACCTTCAAATGTGCAAAAATGATGACAAGAAAAAGAAAACAAAAAACAACAGCAAAAAGAAAATGAATTAGTAACGGGAATAAATACGAATAATACAAAAAGAACATATAATTCAAAAAATAATTATCCCTGAGGATGCCAACAAAAATTTCGGCATTATAACACCCCTGGGATGAAATACCAACATTTATTACGGGCATTGTGATGTACGTTCATCATTGTCCGATTTTCAAAAATAAACTTATTCGAAAAAATAGGATAAAAGGTAAAAGGATTGGAAATATTCCTCCATGTGTTCTTAACTTCGGGATATCTAATTGGAAATCCGGCATGGCTTCGCCTAGGTTTACTATATGAAGGTGAATGAGTTCTAAAAGCCCCAAATTGTTCCTCACTGTCATCGGTGAAGGCTAGTAAGGCACCCCGATAAAAGCTTGTTCAATTCGTTAGAGTCTATTTCCCTAGCCTATGCGGATTGTTAATCACAAAGGCTTGGTAATTTAGTACTTCGGAAGTGTTTCACTATCCCATGCGGATTGTTAATCACGAAGGCTTAGTTACTTTGCTCCCAGCTAAAAGGACGGAACCCGGGTATAGGATTCATGATATGCAAATGCACGTGTAGTGTGTGAGGAGAAATAACAACCTTTTCACCACCTATTCTATATCCCTTATTCTAAATGCCCCAACAAGATTAAACAACATAAATCATTAATTAATCAATAAATGGACATATGCACCAAAATAACCAGAGAACAATTATAATATGTATGCACATGAATATGGACATATTAAAAATATTTTATTATTTTCGAAATTATCCTTAAAACAAATATGGGAATTAAAATTAAATACCAATTAATACCAACAAAACCGAGACTTTGATAACATACGACTAATTTTAGGCCTGACTCTCTAATAGTCCCTAGTGGAGTCGCCAAGCTGTCGCAACCTAAAAAATAACAAGTCTCATCGCAAGACTTTATTATTCGTTAAGCGTGACATTAAAAAAACCGAGGAAAAGTCGACTTAATTCCTCTAGAAAAATGAAGGTTTTGAAAATGACCTTGAAAAAGACATGGAGTCGCCACCAATCTTTTTTAGCTAGGTGTGATCGGCCACCTATTAAAACCGGTTTTATAAAATATTTTAAAAATTATTTCAAATATTTTTAAAACCAATTTCAAGTCTGCGTTTTAAACCAGAGAAATCAAAGAAACGGGTTCGAGACTCGGTTACGTACGGGGAAGGATTAGCACCCCCACAACGCCCGTATAAAATGGTACCTTATTAATCGTGTGTTATCTCATCTCGGTAAAAAAATCGGTTTTAAATTTAGTATTTCAAGTTAATTCCCAATTTAAAGAAAAATAATTCCATTTTTAATTGAAAATGATCCGGAATTTATAAATTCAAAATTTTCCTATATTCCCCAACAAACGTGGCAAAACATAGAATTTTTTATTAATTTGGAAAATTTTCCGAGTCATTCTCTTTTTAGAGAAGATATTCCGTTATTAATAATAATGGATGATATCCTTCCCAACAAACTCGACAGAGAACTCATGAATTATTTTAACTCGGGAATATCTTTATTTTATTTAAAACCATTAACTTTTTGAAAACATTTAAAAAATATATGAATATGCATGACATAAATAAAATAACATAGCAAAATCTAAATAATATAATGCAACCTAAATGATATGATATAATTTAAATGCCTTAGCATATTCTAAATGAAATTAAATATCCTAACTTATATGATATATCCTAAATGAAATGAAATGATCTAAGTCATATGATATATTATAAATGAAATGAAATGACCTAGGTGACATAATATATTCTATATGAAATGAAATGTCCTAAGTCATATGATATATTCTAAATGAAATGAAATGACCTAGGTAACATAATATATTCTATACGAAATGAAATGTAACATATATATTCTTTAAGAGAGGAAATAATTTAAATGACATGGCAAATATGAATGATATGGCATATAATTTAAATGACATGAAATATAAAATAATGCTATCATATAATATGCATGAAAATAAAAATGGAAATAATAATGCATGAACATAGTATATGTTAAATAATATGACAAAAATAAGTAAATAAAAAGCATAGGATATCATGAAATATTCCAAATCATATAATAAACAATATAACATAACTCAAAATCATAACAATGTCATAGAAATTATCATAGCAAAAATCACATATTATATAAAATGCATGAATATGGAAAATGTAATGCATGAAAATGTATTTTTTCCATTAATTAAGGAAATCCGTATATCTAAAAAGATATCCGGTTACCTTAGGAAAATATATCAAATTAAATATTCTAAATCCAAAATACTTTGTGATTGTTTGAAAACAATTTTGAAAAGCTTAGATTAAAAGTAAAAACTTGGCTAAACCCTTTTTTTAAATGGCTTTAATTTCCTAAGTTTAAAATCCCGGACTTGACTACCCTTAACCCGAGACTTAAAAAAAAATCATTTTTAGAGTGTAAAAAGGCTTAGAAACTACCCTAAGTCAGTAGCTAAACTTCCTAATCAGCCCCCTCTAAGTAACTTAACCAAAACAGAAAAATGATTTTCCTTCAAATTCAATTTTGACTCCACTGTGCAGTTTTAAGCCACGATTTTTATCCTATTTTTAAAAATTCAAAAAAATATTAAAAAAAAAAACTGGAGACTCAGGACATGTAAAAATACATGGGAAAAAATCATCTTAATTTTATGATTAAAGATGAATGCCCAAAAAAATCAGGAAAGTACGAGTACTGGGTGAAAAAAACTGTTTTGCCAAAATACATTTTTGCCTTTGATAAAATCATTTAAAAATCAAAGTAAAAATATTTAAGACTCATAAACTGGCTCACAAATAGTAGCTAGGACTTTTGAAAAGTTAGACAAAAATTGGCTAAGTATAAAAAATCACAAAGGTAGAATAATCAATTTGACAAACCTTAATTTTCCACAAGTATGCTCAAGAGAGCATGACTTTGAACCATTAATTGGCCTAAGTCATTAGTCAAGTGGCATGGACATGAAATGCATGAAAAAATACAGCAAACATGATGCATGAAATGCATGGTTTTAAACCTAAATGTTATGAAAAATGCATGGCATCAATAAAATGACCTAGACCTAAATGAACTTGCATGGCATTTAATGCAACCTAAGTCTAAAATGCATGGACATGCATGGCAAAATAAACCAAACCTAACAACTAAAATATGCATGGCAATAACACAAACACAAGGCATGCTTAAACCAAAAACTCAACCAAATGTCATGAAAATGCAAACCTATCATCTAACATAACAAAAATGCAAACACAAGACAAAATAATGAGGTAGCCGAATGGCCTAAGGTTCCAAACAAGCATGGCATTTTCACAAACACTTGATATACTTAAACTAAATACTCAATCAAATGTCATGCAAATATAAACCTATCAACTAACATAGCAAAAATGCACACACAATGCCAAATACATGAAGTGGCCGAATGGCCAAAGGTTCCAAACAAGCATGGCATTTTCACAAACACTTGATATACTAACATGCTCAACTAAAATATAACACTCAAATCATGCAAATACAAAGTAGAGGTATTAAAACTAACAAGCACTTTCACAAACACTTGATATACTAACAGGCTCAACTAAAATATAACACTCAAATCATGCAAATACAAAGTAGAGGTATTAAAACTAACAAGCATTTTCACAAACACTTGATATACTAACATGATCAACTAAAATATAACACTCAAATCATGCAAATACAAAGTAGAGGTATTAAAACTAACAAGCATTTTCAAAAACACTTGATATACTAAATATAAAACATCAACAAATTTAAACATTATGAAAACAGAAAATTCAAAATGCAAGAACATGATAATAAACTCATAAATGGCAACAAACAAGCAACCAAATTAAAACAAGCTTCAAGTATATGTAGTATAAGAGTATTTAAAGCATCAAGACTAAAGAAATAACAAAAATAACATGATAAAATCAAGCAAAACAGCAACTACAGAAATTCTGGGCCATTCGGCCATGGTGAGAAAGAAAGAAAAAAAATTGTAAAACTTGTTTTTAAGAAAACAACATAAAAAAAAACTTATTTAAAAATAAAACTCACCAAATAATAATCAAAAACAACAAACACAAGAATGGAAAATCAAGAAAGTGCAAGAGTTGGTGCTAAAAGCAACCTCAAGAAGCTATCTTTCAGACTTTTTCTCTTCAAACTTTCTTTTATTTTCTAAACTTTTCTTTTTTGCTTTCAACCAAGGAGAGAAAACTCAGCAAAAACCAAGAGAGAAAATGAAAAATGAAGTGCTCAAAAATAAAAAATCTGACTCCCCTTAAGGCTGGCCGAATTCCCCCTCTCTCCTCCTAGGATGTTGTCATTTTTGCTCCAACCAATTTCCATCCAAGGGCTAGTGATTTAAGGTGAAAAATCATGAAATTATCACCCTTAGATTAGGCCATCATCTGTCCATAATTACAGCTGTTTAAGAATAATGCTGACACTCTCTCTTTTCATGCATTGGCCCATGTAGCTTATTTGCAATGGCTTGATCAAAAAAATCACTAACCAACTCTTAATTCTTGGCCTTTTGATTGAAAAATCAGAAGCTTGTTCCCTTCCTTGGGCCTTGGTAGGCCAGCACTCTCTTTTCCAACCCAAGTCTGATTTTTTTTGAAAGGCAAGAAAAGCCCTTTTCGGTTGCTTGGGTAAAATGACCGTTTTGCCCTCCGAATGCAAATAAATGGAAAACGGACTTCAAATTCAAATTTTATGTTTTTAATACTTTTAAAATAATAAAATATTGAATTCTGGAAGTTTTCAAAATTTTCCGAGTCCGTTTGCTATTTATTTGGATTTTTTCTTCCAAAAATGCCTTTTTATGCCCCCACATTTTACCATTTTTTAAACCAGCTCCAAAATCAAGATTTTTCTTCACCAATCTCTTCCAAATAATTTAAAAGTGTGATCTGAAAGTTTTCATAATTTTTGGAACTCATTTGGTATTTTTCGAGATTTATCTACTTGAATTACTACATAGGGGGCTCGAGATTTGGCCATTTTGTAAACGAACTCCAAATCAATATTTTCTTTCGCAAATATCTTCCAAATAATTAAAAAAATTAGATTTGCAAATTTTCAGAATTTTTGGAGTCCATTTACTATTTTTTCAGAATTTATCTTCTTGAATTTCTACATAAGAGACCCGGGATTTGGCTATTTTTCATACGAACTCCGAATCAAGATTTTATTTTTCCAATCACATTCAAATAATTTAAAATTGATATTTGCAAATTTTCAGAAGATTTGGAGTTCATTTTCTATTTTTTTGAGATTTTTCTTCTTGAATTTTTGCATAAGAGACCCGAGATTTGGCCATTTTGTAAACGAACTCCGAATCAAGATTTTCTTTCGGTAATCTCTTTCAAATAATTTAAGAATGAGATTTGCCAATTTTTAGAAGATTTGGAGTTCATTTGCTATTTTTCCCAAAATTTTCCAATTTTGCCCTTTTATCTCTGAAATCCGGTTTTGCTCAAAGCAAGTCCGATTTTCATATTTTTTTAGAACTGAGCCTTGGGCTATCCCTTTTTAATCATTCCTCATCCATTGGGCCTTTAGTCTTACCAAGTAGGGCCATTTCTGTAATTCTTCTCGATCTCACCGAAATCCACCAAAAACCCAAATTCTCGGTTTTCTCCGAATTGATTTTTCTTTCAGTTTTTGTTTCAAGTGGCTTCTCCATTACCCGTAGTCAGTGCTTTTCTTTCATTTGGAACCTTCAATTTTGACCAATTCGATCGTTTAAAATACTTAAGGTTTGTTTGCCTTTTTTTTTTTTCTTTTTTTTTTCTTCCTTACATGTTGTTGTGAAAAAAATGATTTTTAGAAGGTTTGTTTAAGTATTTTATATTCTTATTTTTTACAAAAAGATGAAGCAAAAAGGTTGAAATGGCTACATGATCTTGGCAGGACCAAGTGGCTATATTTTTTTCTATATTTCATTTCCAAGCTTGATATTTTTTCCTTGTAGATTCGGCCTTTGTGTTCATTTGAGTCATATTGTGCATTTTTATCATATATCATGTCTTATAAACATGTTTGCATTTTTATATTTTGTCATATGGCCATTCGGCTACTCTATTTTGCCATGCCTTACATGTGCATTTTCATCTTGCTTCTTGACTTGTTTGCATCTCCATGCCATGAGTTAGCATATCTTGATATTTAGTAAGCCTTGCGTGTGCATTTTCATCTTGCTTCTTGACTTGTTTCCATCTCCATGCCATGAGCTTGTGTATTTTTATTTTAGTATGTCATATGCTTGTGAAAATGTCTTGACATTATGCATCTTGATATGATTTGTCATATACTTGTGCCATTTACTAGATAGGATTGCATTAGAGTATCATGGGACCATTCGGCCTCTTCATGCATTTCTTGCCTTGTCATGCATTTGCATTTTGTTTAGGTAACATGATTTGCATTATCATATCTTGAAATTGTGTATTAGTTGCAGTTTGTTCCAGCATTAGCATTAGGTACATTGGTCATTGTATATTCATAGTATTGCTATGCATTTTCACTACATTTTAGGTCTAGGCAATATTGGTATTGCCATGCATATTAGGTCTTAAATCATATTGGTATTGCCATGCATTGCTATGCTACTTAGGTCTTAGGTTACATTAGCATTTTCATGCATATTCATAACATATTAGGTCCAAGTCAAATTTGCATTATCAAGCATTGCATGCATATTAAGTTAGGGTAGCATTTATTGCCATGTAAACTCATGCTAGGCATTTAGGTTATTTTGAATTGTCATGCATTTCCTTTACCATTTATGCTTTAGACCATGCATTTCATACATTTAATTTGCTGTATGTTCATGCATTCCATGTCATTGCCACATGATTTATGACTTAGGCCAACCAGTGGCTCAAAGTCATGCTCACTTGAGCATGTTTGTGGGAAATTAAAGAGTTGTCAAATTGATAATTCTACCTTTGTGATTTTTTTTACTCAGCCAATTTTTGTCCAAGGTTTTTAAATGTTTTAGCTACTGTCCTTAGGTCTTTAAGATGATCTCCAACAATTTTTACTTTGATTTTGAAATGACTTTATCAAAGGCAAAAAAAATGTGTTTTGTCAAAACAGTTTTTTTTCACCTAGTACTCGAACATCTTCGATTTTTTTGGGCAGTCATCTTTAATCAAAAAATTAAACCAATTTTTTTCGTATAGTTTTACATGTTCTGAGTCTCCAGTATTGTTTTTAGATTTTTTTGAATTTTTAAAAATAGGCTAAAAAATCGTGTGTCAAAACCGGACAATAGAGGCAAATTTGAAATCAAAAGAAGAATAATGGTTGAATTTGGCTAAGGCATTTAGAGGGGGTTGGTTAGAAGCTTTAGCTACTGTCTTAGGGTAGTTTCTAAGCCTTTTTAAACTTTAAAAATAATTTTATAAATCTCAGGTTAAGGGTGGTGAAGTCCGAGATTTTAAACTTTGGAAATTAGAGTCATTTTAAAGGGGTTTGGTAGAGGTTTTAATCTTCATTCAAGTTTTTATTCAAAATTGTTTTCAAAGAATCACAAAGTTTTGTTTTTTTTTTTTTTTTTGAAAATCTAATTTGACATATTTTCCTAAGGTAGTCGGATATCTTTTTAGATATACATATTTCTTTATTTAGAGGAAAAAATACATTTTCATGCATTGCATTTTCCATGTTCATGCATTTTATTTAATATCTGAATTTTGCTATTATATTTTCCATGGTATTATTATTACTTTGATTTACATTTTATGATGTTATATTGTTTTCCATATGATTTTGAATATTTCATGCTATCCTATAGTTTTTATTTAGTCATTTATTTTTGTCACATTATTTAGCAAATACTATTTTCATGCATTTTTATTTTATTTTCATGCATATTTTATGATAGCATTATTTTATGTTTCATGTCATTTCTTGTCACTTAGATCATATTCCATGTCATTTAGGTTATATTATTTAGAATATGCCAGGTCATTTAAAATATGCCATATCATTTAAATTGTTTTATCTCATGTAGAATATACCATGATACTTAGGATTTTTCATTTCATCTAGAATATACTATGCCATTTAAATTATGTCATATCATTTAGGTTGCATTATATTATCCAGACTTTGCTATGTCATTTTATTTATGTCGTACATGTTCATATTCATTTTTTAAATATTTAAAAAAAAAGGATAATGATTTTCAATAAAAAAATAAAGATATTCTCGAGTTAAAATAATTCATGAGTTCTCTACCGGGTTTGCTGGAGGGAATAACATCAATTATCATTAATAAAGGAATATCTTTCTTTCAAGAAACGAGAATGATTCAGAAAGTTTTCCAAATAAATAATTTTTTTTATATTTTGCCGATTTTGTCAGGGAATATAGGAAAATTTTGAATTAATAAATTCCGGATCATTTTCAATTAAAAATGGAATTATTTTTCTTAAAATTGGGAATTAACTTGAAAGACTAAATTAAAAAACCAACTTTTTACCGAGACTTGAGATAACACATGATTAATAAGGTACCGTTTTATACGGGCGTTATGCGGGTGCTAATCCTTCCCCGCACGTAATCGAGTCTCGAATCCGATTCTTCGATTTTCTCAGGTTTATAACGCAGACTTGAAATTTGTTTTAAAAATGTTTTAATTAATTTTAAAATGTTTTATAAAACCAGTTTTAATAGGTGGCCGATCACACCTAGCTAAAAAATATTGGTGGCGACTCCATGTCTTTTTACGAGGCCGTTTTCATACCCTCGACTTTTTATTTCAATCTAGAGAAATTAAGTCGTCTTTTCCTCTACTTCTGTTTTCGTCCTCACTTGAGCGGGTCCCCCGCGATTGGGATCACATATCGACAGCTTGGCGACTCCGCTGGGGGCTATTATAATAAAATGTTTTTGATCGTTGGTTAATGCGTTACACTATTCTTGATCGTTGTTTTAATAAATTGTTGGGGGTATTTAGGATAAGGGGTGTAGAATAGGTGGTGAAAGGTTTGTTGTTCCTCTGCGCACACTATATTTGCATTTGCAAAACATGAACTCTCTACCCGGGTTCCGTCCTTTTAAGTGGGAGTAAAGTAACTGCGCCTTCGTGATGATCCTCCGTATGGGCTAGGGAAACACTTCCGGAGTGTAAAGTACCTAATGCCTTCATAATGATCCTCCGTATGGGCTTAGGAAAATATACTCTAACGAATTGAACCCGCTTTTATCGGGGTGCCTTACTAGCCTTCACAGGCGACAGTGAGGAGCAATTCGGGGCCTTTAGAACTGATTCACCCTCATATAGTGAACCTAGACGAAGCCATGCCGGATTTTCATTAGATGCACCAAAGATAGGAACACATAGAGGGACATTTCTAAACCTTTTGTTACCTATTTTATACTCTGAATAAGGGTTAGATCGGGCAACGATGTACGTACATCGCCCGTAATAAGTTTAATATTCCGCCCTAAAGGCATCGTGATGCCTAGATGAGTCGATAATATTGGGGCAAGTGTTCACTAGCTTTTTAAAATTGAAAATATCAAAACATTCTTTTTCAAACATTTTTGCATTTTGCATATTTCATGCATGTGTGAGTAGAGCATGTACATTCATGGTTGTATTTTTTATCTCATTTCTTGTAATAAACGGATGGTGATAATAATCTCATTTGGTGATTTCATAAACTGGTAGTGTTACATAAACATTTGCATATTGTACCATAGTAGGGTCCACTACATCGAAATTCTTTTGAAAATAATATGTTTGGTTTTTCATAGGGAAAACATGTTCCAAAAAAACTCATAGATTAAATTTGGAGGCAAATTTTGCATAGTGAGATTTTTGAATAATCAAAATTTAGTCCCATGATTTTCGTGAAATCATTGGTCATTGTATATACCATGGTGCTAATTCATTAATTCTTTGTATGTATCATTTTGACATTGTCGCAACCTAAAAAAAATAACAAGTCTCATCGCAAGACTTTATTATTCGTTAAGCGTGACATTAAAAAAACGAGGAAAAGTCGACTTAATTCCTCTTGAAAAATGAAGGTTTTGAAGATGACCTTGAAAATGATATGGAGTCGCCACCAATCTTTTTTAGCTAGGTGTGATCGGCCACCTATGAAAATCAGTTTTATAAAATATTTTAAAATTAATTAAAACATTTTTTAAAACCAATTTCAAGTCTGCATTTTAAACCAGAGAAATCAAAGAAATGGGTTCGGGACTCGGTTACGTATGGGGAAGGATTAGCACCCCAAAACGCCCGTATAAAACGGTACCTTATTAATCGTGTGTTATGTCAAGTCTCGGTAAAAATTCGATTTTAAATTTAGTATTTCAAGTTAATTCCCAATTTAAAGAAAAATAATTTCATTTTTAATTGAAAATGATACGGAATTTATAAATTCAAAATTTTCCTATATTCCCCAACAAACATGGCAAAATATAGAAATTTTTATTAATTTGGAAAATTTTCCGAATCATTCTCATTTTTTGAAAGAAAGATATTCCTTTATTAATGATAATTGATGATATTTCCTCCAGCAAACCCAGTAGCGAACTCATGAATTATTTTAACTCGGGAATATCTTTATTTTTTATTGAAAAATCATTATCCTTTTGAAAACATTTTAAAAGTATGAATATGTATATGCATGAGATAAATAAAATGACATAGCAAAATCTAAATAATATAATGCATCCTAAATGATATGATATAATTTAAATGCCTTAGCATACTCTAAATGAAATGAAATGTCCTAAGTTATATGACATATTCTAAATGAAATGAAATGACCTAGGTAACATAATATATGCTATATGAAATGTAATATCCTAAATAACATAATATATTCTATATGAAATGAAATAATTTGAATAACATGGCAAATATGAATGATATGACATATAATTTAAATGACATGGAATATAAAATAATACTATCATATAATATGCATGGAAATAAAAATGAAAATAATAATGCATGAACATAGTATATGCTAAATAATATAACAAAAAATAACTAAATAAAAAACATAGGATATCATGAAATATTCGAAACCATATATAAAATAATATAACATCAAAAATATAAATCAAAATAATAACAATACTATAGAAATTATCATAGCAAAAAAAAAAAAAATCACATATTATATAAAATGCATGAATATGGAAAATGCAATGCACGAAAATGTATTTTTTCCTTTAATTAAGGAAATCTGTATATCTAAAAAGATATCCGTCTACCTTAGAAAAATATGTCAAATTAAATATTCTAAAACCAAAATACTTTGTGATTGTTTGAAAACAATTTTGAAAAGCTTAGATTAAAAATGAAAACCTAGCTAAACCCTTTTTTAAATGGCTCTAATTTCCTAAGTTTAAAATCCCGGACTTGACCACCCTTAACCCGAGACTTACAAAAATCATTTTTAGAGTTTAAAAAGGCTTAGAAACTACCCTAAGTCAGTAGCTAAACTTCCTAATCAGCCCCCTCTAAGTAACTTAACCAAAACAGAAAAATGATTTTCATCAAATTCAATTCTGACTCCACTGTCCAGTTTTAAGCCACGATTTTTATCCTATTTTTAAAAATTCTAAAAAATCTAAAACAAATACTGGAGACTCAAGACATGTAAAACTACACGGAACAAATCAGCTTAATTTTCTGATTAAAGATGAATGCCCAGAAAAATTGGGAAAGTACGAGTACTGGGTGAAAAAACTGTTTTGCCAAAATACATTTTTGCCATTGATAAAATCATTTAAAAATCAAAGTAAAAATATTTAAGACTCACAAAATGACTCACAAACAGTAGCTAGGACTTTTTAAAAGTTAGATATAAATTGGCTAAGTAAAAAAAATCACAAAGGTAGAATAATCAATTTGACAAAACCTTAATTTTCCACAAGTATGCTCAAGAGAGCATGACTTTGAACCATTAATTGGCCTAAGTCATTTGTCCAGTGGCATGAACATGAAATGCATGAAAAATACAGCAAATATGATGCATGAAATGCATGGTTTTAAACCTAAATGTCATGGAAAAATGCATCGCATCAATATAGTGACCTAGACCTAAATGAACTTGCATGGCATTTAATGCAACCTAGGTCTAAAATGCATGGACATGCATGGCAAAATAAACCAAACCTAATAACTAAAATATGCATGGCAATAGCACAAACACAAGGCATGCTTAAACCAAAATCTCAACCAAATATCATGCAAATGCAAACCTATCATCTAACATAACAAAAAATGCAAACACAAAGTAGAGATATTAAAACTAACAAGCATTTTCACAAACACTTGATATACTAACATGCTCAACTAAAACATAACACTCAAATCATGCAAACACAAAGTAGAGATATTAAAACTAACAAGCATTTTCACAAACACATGATATACTAAATATAAAACATCAACAATTTAAACATTATGAAAACAGAAAATTGAAATTGCAAGAATATGATAATAAACTCATAAATGGCAACAAACAAGCATCCATATTAAAGCAAACTTCAAGTATATGTAGTAGATGAAGATTTAAAGCATCAAGAATAAAAAAATAACCAAAATAGCATGATAAATCAAGGCAAAACAGCAACTATATAAAAATAAATATGGGCCATTCGGCCTTGGTAAAAAAAATAAGAAAAAAAATGTAAGAACTTGTTTAAGAAAAAGATGAAGAAAGAACATAAAAAGAAAATAAAAAAAAAAACATTAAAAAGAAAACTCACCAAATAATAATCAAAAACAGCAAAAACAAGAATGGAAAATCAAGAAAGTGCAAGAGTTGGTGCTAAAAGCTACCTCAAGAAGCTATCTTTCAAGCGTTTTCTCTTCAAACTTTCCTTTCTTTTCTAAACTTTTCTTTTTTGCTTTCAACCAAGGAGAGAAAACTAAGCAAAAACCAAGAAGAAATCTGAAAATGAAGTCTAGAAAAATCAAAATCCCCCTCCTCAATGTGATGGCCGAATTCCCCCTCTCTCCTCACCTAGGATGTTGTCATTTTGATTCCAACCAACTTCCATCCAAGGGCTAGTGATTCAAGGTGAAAAATCATGAAATTATCACCCTTAGATTAGCATATCAGCTGTCCATAATTACAGTTGTTCAAGAATAATGTTGACACTCTCCCTCTTCATGCATTGGCCTATGTGGCTTAATCACTTGATCAAAAAAATCTCTAACTCTTAATTCTTGGCCATTTGATTGAAAAATCAGAAGCTTCCTCCTTCCTTTGGGCCTTGGCAGGCCAGCACTCTCTTTTTCAGCCCAAGTCTGATTTTTTGGAAGGCCAAAAGAAGCCTTTTTCGGTTGCTTGGGTGAAATGACCGTTTTGCCCCCCGGATGCAAATAAATGGCAAACAGACTCCAAATTCAAATTTTATTTTTTTAATACTTTAAAAATAATAAAATATTGAATTCTATAAGTTTTCAAAATTTTTCGAGTCCGTTTGCTATTTATTTGGATTTTTTCTTCCAAAAATGCCCTTTCATGCCCCTACATTTTACCATTTTTTGAACAAGCTCCAAATCAAGATTTTTCTGCACCAATCTCTTCCAAATAATTTATAAGTGTGATCTGGAAGTTTTCATAATTTTTGGAACTCATTTGGTATTTTTTTCGGGATTTATCTGCTTGAATTACTACAAAGGGGCTCGAGATTTGGCCATTTTGCAAACGAACTCCGAATCAAGATTTTCTTTCGCAAATCTCTTCCAAATAATTTTAAAATGATATTTGCAAATTTTTAGAATTTTTGGAGTCCATTTGCTATTTTTTCGGGATTTATCTTCTTGAATTATTGCATAGGAGGATCGGGATTTGGCCATTTTGCAAACGGACTCTGAATCAAGATTTTATTTTTCCAATCTCTTCCAAATAATTTAAAAATGAGATTTGAAAATGTTCAAAATTTTTGGAGTCCATTTGCTATTTTTTCGGGATTTATCTTCTTGAATTATTGCATAGGAGGCCCGGGATTTGGCCATTTTGCAAACGAACTCGGAATCAATATTTTCTTTCACCAATCTCTTCCAAATAATTTAAAAGTGAGATTTGCAAATTTTCAAAATTTTTGGAGTTCATTTGCTATTTTTCCGGGATTTATCTTCTTGAATTATTGCATAGGAGGCCCAAGATTTGGCCATTTTGCAAACGAACTCCGAATCAAGATTTTCTTTCGCCAATCTCTTCCAAATAATTTAAAAATGAGATTTGCAAATTTTCAGAATTTTCGGAGTCCATTTGCTATTTTTCCCAAATTTTCCAATTTTGCTCTTTTACCTCCGAAACCCGGTTTTGCTCAAAACAAGTCCGATTTTTAGATTTTCTTCAAGCTGAGCCTTGGGCTGTCCCTTTTAATCATTCCTCATCCATTGGGGGCTTTAGTCTTACCAAGTCGGGCTATTTCTGTAATTCTGCCCGATTTCACCGAAATCCACCAAAAACCCTTATTCTCGGTTTTCTCCCGGATTGACTTTTCTTTCAATTTTTCTTTCAAATGGCTTCTCCATTACCCGTATTCAGTGCTTATCTTTCATTTCGAACCTTCAATTTCGACCAATTTGATCGTTTAAGCACTTTTCCCCAAATTTCTCGGATTATGGTTTTCTTTCTACTGAATCTGCATAACCCAACTTCTGAACTCCATATCTTTCAATGTAGACCTCGGATTATCAAAATTCTTTCGCTATTTTTCAATTGAACTACTAATCTTGATTTTGAAAGTAGGTTGACTTTTTCAATAGTTGACATTTCGGGGTTGACTTTTTTTGGGGTTGACTTTTTTCGAGGTTGACTTTTTCGATCTTGACTTTTTATGCTCGCCCTCTTAAACTAAGTCTCGGAGTACCACCTGCAGGATGAAAAAAGTCTTTTTACATTCTGAAACCTCAATTTAGGAAGAAAACATACTTGTTTTGGTGATCCAGACAAAATTAGGTGTCTACAGACATCATGTTACAGTCATAAGCATGTATGCTCATTCATTGTAAAATACAGTCATAGTTAGCATAATTTTTTTGTATATATCCATGCAGTAATTTGCTTATTCTTTACATGCATCATGTTGGCATCAGGTTGCACACATGGCATACATAGTCTTCATAATTTCTTTGAACGCTTCATGCATTAAACATTAGTATATTCATGCATATAGGAATAGAGCATGTACTTCATAATTGTATTCTTAAATCTCATGACATTTTCATTTGCATGAAAGAGGTTCGAGATATAAGGAAAGAATTGGAGGAACGAGTGGGTGCTTTGGAATGAAATCAAGAGGAGTTTGGACATGAACTCCGGGAGTTGAAGGAACAACTTGTCAAATTTATGAAAATGTTTAAGGATATGGGTAAGAATAAAGGGGAATTTTCTCAGGGTTCTTCATCACTTTTGGATCAACCAAAACCTTCAGGTCCAGAACATACAATCCTTGCTAGATCCTGCGCTTGCCAGTGTTACAAAGAGTGCAACCCTGATGAAATTGTGGACCAAATCATGAAAATGATTAAACCAGAGAGCCTGATACCAAAGATAGAAATTACGGATCCTGTACCATACCTGCAAACTGCTCTAAGTCCAAACCAATATCCCTACCCTATTATGACTCAATTGTCCAATGGGATGATCACTACAGGACCCCTGAACCCTACTCCATCACCACCAACTGGCAGTTCGTACCATTTCCCTCATCAATCACCTTATCAAGCATCCGAGATAGGAACCTCAAACTATGTACAACCTCCAAGGGTCCCGTTTCCAAATCCATACCCTTACCTTGTTATTCGGCCATCTCCCTATGTAAACACTTCGGTTCGGACCTTAGTGCCACCACCAAGTGCCCCAATTCCTAGGCCATGTGTGATTAAGAAATAACCCAAATACAAGACTCAAGAGCAGTATGATCCCATTCCAATCAGCTATCGAGAGCTTCTCCCTATACTGATCCAAAATCACATGGTTGCCTGTATCTTGCTGAAACCCTATTACCACCATATCCAAAGTGGTATAATCCAAATGCAAGATGTGATTATCACTGTGGAATTGCCGGCCATAGCATTGAAGACTGTATAGCATTCAAAAAGAAAGTGCAATCTCTTATAGAGATCAAGTGGATCGATCCAACGACGCTGATTGATAGAGGGCTGGGAAAGCGTCATTAGGATTGGGAGATTTATGGCAATGATGTAGAAAGACTTTGGTCTGATATGATGCAGTAGGATTTCACTTTTTTAGTAGCCAGCTCTTATAGCCTTAGGATGCTAGGAAGAATAAAATGCTTGTAAAGACAGTTTTAACCACTGCTCATGATTTTGTAAACATGGTTTATACCTTTGTGAATGTTGATTTGGGAATGAATTGGTTGTGCTTCAATTTATGAGATGTTGATGATTAAGTTCCTCCGATTCTTATTTCCTCCGTGATATCTTCCCCTTTGTATTTTACATCTGATCAATTATTTGTCATACGATACATTCATACATGCATCTTGGTAGCATCAGGTGGTATTCATGACAAAGATAGTCATCATGATTTTTCTATATGTTCATGCACTAATTTGCTTATTACATACATCATGTTAGCATTAGGTTGCATTCATAATATACATAGTAAGCATGAGTTTCTTTGTATATACTATGTGTCAATCATTCATTGTTTACATGCATCATGATTGACATCGTGTTGCATTCATAATGTATACGATCATTCATTGGGAAATACGTTGAAATATACATGGTCATTCATTGCATCTATCCATGCATTGATTTGTTTATTCTTTGCTTGCAGCATGTTGGCATTGTGATTGCATTTATTAAATATATAGTTAGCATGTTTCCACTGTACATGTTCATACATCATATTGTTTAGGCTTCGCGTGCATCAAATTGCATTCATGGCTCCTTCATCATGACATACATTTGGGGAGAATAAAACTGAAGTTGGCTTGGCTTTGAAAGAATTTCCATTCCAAATCAGAGGTATAAGAAGTACTGAGTACCTTTCAATACAAGCTAGAGCTTTGGAGAATGAACAAGTTGCCCGAATGGAAAGAATATAAAGGGTACAGGAAGAATTGCTAGAAAAGTTGCAAAATCTGAAGCAGAATCTAAAGATCAGATGACTAAATTGATGGAACTGATATCCGCCGTAATCAAGGGAAAATGATACCCTGAAAACTTGGTCGCTAGAGAAGGGTTAGAGACACAAAAGGGTCAGAATGAGGTTGTAATGATGGATGCCCAGAACACAGTTAACCCCGTCAATGTCTTAAATTCAGATGATCTAGCTGAAAAGGCAAAGTTGAAAATGGTTGCAGTAAAAGAGGTAGATTTGGCAGATTCCCAAGGGAAATATCAGTTGCTAGATGAAAGGCTCCTGGGAGTAGAAAATACAGACGTATTCGAGAGTATGGATGCGAAAGAACGATGCTTGGTCCTCGATTTAGTCATTCCTCCTAAATTCAAGGTCCCTGACTTTGTGAAATATGATGGGACGACTGATCCGTCAGCCCATATCACTATGTTATGCCGAAAGATGACAAGTCATATAGATAATGATAAGCTTCTGATCAACTACTTTCAAGATAGCCTCAGCGGGTCCGCAATTAGGTGGTATGGTCAGTTGAGGATGGATCAGATTCGCTCTTAGAATGATTTGGCCATGGCTTTCTAAACTAGTACAACCATATGATTGACATGACACCTAATCGTCTCACTTTGCAAAATATGCAGAAAAGAGTTACTGAGAGCTTCAAAGAGTATGCTCAGAGGTGGAGGAACATGTCCACCCAAGTACAACCACCTTTGACAAAAAAAAAAAAATCACTGTCCTTTTTGTGAGTACACTACGGGCCCCATACCATGATAGACTCATCGGCAATGCCTCGAAGAATTTTGCGGATATGGTAATCTCAGGGGAGATGATTGAGAATGCTATCAAGAATGGGAAATTTGAAAGAAAAGGAGCATCCAATGCCGAGAGAAATAAGGTACCTAGAAAGAAAGAGGAAGATGTCCAAGCTATGGGAGATTTCGTCCCATATTCCCAATTTCCCTCATACCAATCATGTTATCCTACTGAGATATCTCCAGGCCTTTATCCCTCCCCCCACCCAAGCACCTAATCCTATACCAGTTCATGCAACAAGGCCTACTTCCAGAAAATGACCGCGGGATAACCAAGAAATAATTCCAATTCCAATTCCAATCCCAATCCCAATCCCTGACCTACTGCCATTACTAATAAAGAATCAATACCTTACCCCGATACCTTTGAAAATAGCTCCGAATCCATCAGCAAGGAGTTATGACCCTGACATCAAGTGTGATTATCACCTGGGGTAATTGGGCATTCAATTGAAAAATGCAGACAACTGAGGGAAAGGATTAAAAGTCTTATCCGCAATGGTATTTTGACACCGGAGCTTATCAATCAGTGAAAGGCCGCTTTGCATTAAATCAGTTTCTTTCAGGGTTAGGAGGAGAATTACCACCTTTGAAGGATGACAATAGGAGCATTTTGATGCATGTAGTTTCAGACCTTAGGATGAAAACACTTGTCTCATGTTGACATTCATATGAATTAAATGAATTTTGAATTTTAAATGCTTTGTGTTTTTTGTGTTTTAACAATTATTTGAATTTACAAAAATAATCATTAAGGAAGTTTTAATAATGGATAGTCTCGAGAATATTGATGATCATTGTTACAAATGACCCAATACCCTCTCCCCTCTCTTTTAGGTTTTCCTAGGCCTAAATCCCTTGAACCAAGACCACTTGAAAAACCTAATGCTTCAAGGAATATGAATGATTGAACTTCATAAAACCATTGTCATCATAGAATAAGCAAAGACGTAGATCCTAGTCTAGGCTATGGACAAAGGAACAAACTTTTTGAAATTTTTTCGAACTCCTTGAAATTCAAACAAATGAGACATTCTTTTGAGAATTTAGATAATGGTAATTTGGTGTGTGTCAAGGTTGTGCCAAAACCATTAATGACATTTTCAACAACCATAAAACACTAATTGCCTAAACATCACTTCATGATTAACACCCTGGGGCACAATGATTAAACTAGATTATCCCATGTCCTAGAGAAAACCTCTTTTTGGGCCATATTTTCCTTGTCTTTTCAAAGAACTCAGAATTGAAACTCAGCCTTTTCAAAATAGACCTAGACTTGCTATGTTCCTCGTTGATACAAATTCTCATGGTTAATCAAATTGGGGCATCATATTGGAAATGATGGATATATGGTGAAGAAGGAAGGGACTAACGCATGAATTAATGGGGCATACGACAAAAAAAAAAAGAAAAAAAAAGAGAAAAAAGAAAAATCGTGATATCATGCATATGAATTCGAATGATTCCAAAGTGCAAAATGAAATTTTGATTATCTATTCCCCCTGGTGATTGCTTTTCAATGAGAATATTCGTGCTTGATATGATAAATGGCCATCTTTCATATCCCTCTGACAAAGAGAAAATTATCCATAGTCACCCTTTTTAGGCCAAAAAAATTCTTTCTTCTTTGAACCCTGATCAAGGATCACCGAGAAATGAGTCCTAACTCAAAGGTAGATACAAAGCAAATTGAGCCCCGAATAAATATGGGTCCACTTTGTGAAAATAAAGATGCAAGAGAAAAACAAAAGAAAAAAAATGTGAAAAAGTATGGCAAATGAAAGCCAAAAGCAAGGAAGAAAAAGAACAAAAAGTCAAAAGGAATGAAAGGTCCAAAAGGGACAAATGCTTCAAAGAAAATCCTCCTCAAGAAATGATCCTTGATCGATTACCCTTAAACACATATTTTGGGCTTATTTGTCCTTTTTTTCTGAACCCCGAGCCATGGCCTACATTACGTGCTTTAAAAGTCCATTTTGATCAAGCATGAATATTTAATTTGAAGGGGTTTTCATCAGATTTTATCCCATCCCATCCCATCTCATTGAATTATCATTTCACTAAGGAAGAATTTAGAATTCTCAAGTGCATGGTAAAACAATGAAAAAAAGAGAGAAGAAAAATGGAAAGAATAGGATTCTAGGGCAAAAACCCAAAAATGGGCAGTCTAGAGTAAAATGGGAATTTTCGATGCCATTTATGTTAGTACCGATACCACAAAAGAGAAGGTCATCTTGGAAAAGTGGTCATCGAGGAACTTCTAGGAATTCCTGAACCTCCCAAATTGTTAGCCCTCATTTGGAGGATTAACTTCAAAACTGAGACTTTTTCCTTCCAAGATTAAGCTTTCCAATTTAAACATCCCAGCCAATCTTGATGCTTGTCAAAATGCCTTGATATGAAAACTAAAAGAATGTTGAATTTGTTTGATTCTCAATGAATTTATGATTTATAAAATCTGTTCCATTCGTGAGCCTAGAAGGGACATACATTTTGTTGTGAAATTTTCTTTGATCAACCAAAATCTTGTTATACCATGCCTTGCTAATCTCAGTTGAAAAAAAAACAAGATTGACACTTAGAGAAAATTTTAACAATGATCATTAGTCTTCAAAAGATTTGTACATCACACACTGTGGGGTTAATATTCTTGTTCAGAAGTTTTCAAAATAAGAAAACAAATAAAGACATTTTTTTGAAATACCCATTTTTGATGTTGACATGAGATAAGGGTTTTTCTAACCCAAAGGTGTGGAACTACTAGGGTTAATCTTGATTTCCAAAAATGAGAATAAGAAATAGAACCCAGCAGGCAGACTTCTGTCAATAAGAGTTTGAAAACTGTTGAGGCAAAGGAAATAGCCAAAGATTGAAAAATGAATTGAAGTTATACTCTGATTTGAAGAGGAAAAATGAATTGGAAAGGCTAAGCCAAAGTTTAGAAAATGATCAGGGGCATTTGCATATTTTCATCAAGCATTTGCATAATGTCAATCTATGCATTTGCATTTTTTCATGAAGCGTTTGCATCATTATCGATCTTTTCATTTGCATCATGTAGAAGCATTCTACACATTGTCAATCCTTGCATTTGCATCATTTAGAAGCACTGGCATAATGTCAATCTTTGCATCTGCATCATTCCATGAAGTAGTTGCATCAATCTGAGAGCATTTGCAGTTGTATTTAGAAGCATTTGCATCTTATCCAACATCAGCATCAAGAAACATTTGCATCAATTCAAAACATTTACATATGCAATATGAGGTATGTGCATCATGTTAATCATTTGCACAGGCATCAAAAAGCATTCGCATCTTCTCAAAATCTTCAGGTTAATTTTCAACAATCTTCAAAGATCATTGTTAAGACCATTTTTAGGACCTTCGGACACCATTTTTAAGACCTCCAGGCATAATTTTTCAAATCACGGGTAAGGCCTTCAGGCACCATTTTCAAGACTTCCGGGCACTATTTTTAAGACTTTCGGGCATTATTTTTCAAATCACGGGTAAGGCCTTCGGGCACCATTTTTAAGACCTCCGGGCATAATTTTTCAAATCACGGGTAAGGCCTTCGGGCACCATTTTTAAGACCTCCGGGCATAATTTTTCAAATCACGGGTAAGGCCTCCGGGCACCATTTTTAAGACCTTCGGGCACCATTTTAAGACCTTCGGGCACTATTTTTAAGACCTCCGAGCATAATTTTTCAAATCACGGGTAAGGTCTTCGAGCACCATTTTTAAGACCTCCGGGCATAATTTTTCAAATCACAGGTAAAGCCATTGGGCACTATTTTTAAGACCTCCGAGCATAATTTTTCAAATCACGAGTAAGGCCTTTGAGCACCATTTTTAAGACTTTCGGGCACTATTTTTAAGACCTTCAGGCATATTTTTTTCTTTTGCAAATCGAACTTCTTTCTTTAAGACGGGTCGAGCCTTGATTAGTCAGGGAATTCAATTTAAGGATAAAATCTTCAATTTACAACTTTTTTCAAAAAAAAAATGGAAAAAAGAAAACTCCATTTCCCTTCTCTTCACATGTGATTTCACTAACTGGACAAAATTAGTGTTTGTTTATCTTTGTCTGATTCCTGATTCTCAGCAATGGCCAAAGAGGGGCAGCTGTAGACACCTAATTTTGTTCAGACCCCTAAATCAGATACGTTTTCTTCCTAAATTGATGTTTCAGAATGCTAAAAGGCTTTTCTCATCCTGTAGGTGGTACTCTGAGGCTTAGTCTAAGAAAGCAGACAGAAAAAGTCAAACTAAAAAAAGTCAACCCCAAAAAAAGTCAACCCCAGAAAAGTCAACTCAAAAAAGTCAACTACTAAAAAGATCAACCCACTTTCAAAATCAAGATTTGAGGTTCAATTGAAAGATGGTGAAAGAATTTTGATAATCTGAGGTCTACATTAGAAGATATGGAGTTCGAAAGTTGGGTTACAGAAATTCAGTAGAAAGAAAACCCTAGTTCGGGAAATTTAGGGAAAAGTGCTTGAACGATCAAATTGGTCGAAATTGAAAGTCCCAAATGATAGATAAGCACTGACTATGGGTAATGGATAAGCTACTTGGAAGAAGAACTGATAGAAAAGTCAATTCGGAAGAAAACCAAGAATTAAGGTTTTTGGTGGATTTCGGTGAAATTTAGAAGAATTATAGAAATGGCCCGATTCGGTAGGACTAAAGCCCCTAATTGATATGGAATGATTAAACAAGGATAGCTCAAGGCTCAGATTGAAGAAAATTTAAAAATCGGACTTGTTTTGAGCAAAACCGGGTTTCGGAGGTAAAATGGCAAAATTGGAAAATTTGGGAAAAATAGCAAATGAACTCCAAAATTTTTGAAAATTTGCAAATCTCATTCTTAAATCATTTAGAAGAGATTGGCGAAAGAAAATCTTGATTCGGAGCTCATTTAAAAAATGGTAAAGTTCGGGTGCATAAAAGGGGCAATTTTGGAAATAAATCCAAAATAAATAGTAAATGGACTCAAACAATTTTGAAAACTTTCAAAATTCAATTTTTCATTATTTTGGAACTATTGAAAAAAGAAAATTTGAATTTGGTGTACGTTTGCTATTTATTTAGGTTTAGGGGGCAAAAAAGTCATTTCACCGAAGAAACCAAAAAGGGCGAATTTGTAATTGAGAAAAATATGAAAGAAGAAGGAATTGCTAGGATTTTTCTTCCTTTGATCAGCCAGCATAGAGGAGAAGAAGGAAGCTTGAACAATTTAATTCCTTAGTCACTATCAAGCTACATGCTACCACTAACACCCTTGCAAATGGTCCCCCCTTCATCCAATGGCTTAGGTGCCTTGTAGGAAAGTTGAATGCACCATCCAATGGCCAAGTTTAAATGCCAAGATGAAATTTTTATTTGTCATGAAAGAACCCTCATCCAATGGCCAAGTTTAAATGCCAAGATGACATTTTCATTTGTCATCAAAGAACCCTCATCCAATGGCCAAGAATGGAAGAAAAAAGATGAGCACAATTCATCCAAAGGTAAGCATTCATTAGGCCAAGCAAGGGAGTGCATGGGATTGTCTCTTTTCATCCAATGGCTTAGGCCATCTACAAGGGTTGAGTACACATGTTGAGGGCTAGATTTAATCTACAAGATGTCATTTTTATGTTGTCCTCATCCAATGACCAAGAATGGAAGAGCATAACTCATCCAAGGGTAGACACTCAAGGGGGCAAGCAAGGGAATGCATGGGATTGGTCCTCTTTTGCATCTAAGGGCTGAGGTTATTACAAGGGCTGAGTACATATCTTAAGGGATTCTATCAATTGGCAAGATGAAATTTTTATGTTATCATCAAAATATCTTAATCTAAGGGCCAAGATTATAGGAGAAAAAGTGCAAATTCCATCCAATGGTGGAGAGGCCATTCAGCCAAGGCTAAGGGAGGGGGGCTGATTTCATTTTTTCACAAGTTTGGTGGCTGAAGTCAGTAGCTAAGAAAGAAAAAAAAAGGTTTTGAGAGAAAAAAAATAAATGTTTTCAATAAGAGAGCTTGAAGGTAGTCATTTCTACCTAGCTCTAGCATGGTTTACTTCTTGTTTTTTATGTTGATTTCTTGATTTTCCACTTTGTTTTCCTACTACATTTCTCTTAGAAATATATTTTTTTAAATGTCTACTTAAGTTTTCATCTCTTCTTCTTCATCAAAATGCTTGAAAATAATTTTTTTTTTACATAGTTTATGCTTGGCCGAATTTGAAGGTTTTTTGCCTTGTTTTTTTTTTTATTTTTTTTTCTTCCTTGCATGTTGTTGTGAAAAAAAAAATGATTTTTAGAAGGTTTGTTTAAGTATTTTATATTCTGATTTTTTACAAAAAGATGAAGCAAAAAGGTTGAAATGGCTACATGATCTTGGCAAGACCAAGTGACAATGGTTAGGGGAGACGTTATGCCCATTTTTACCTACCATGAAGCTCACCTTAATTTTGCTGTTTAGCATGGTTTATTTTCTGATTTTTGAAATGGAAAGGCTTCATGATCTTGGCAAGACCAAGTGATTATGGTTAGTGAGAGGCTATGCCCATTTTATACCAACCATGGAGCTTAACTTTCCTTGTTTTATTTACTAGTTTTGCTTATTATTTGCTTTGCTTTGCATGTCTATGTTTAATTTTATATATGTTCTTTACATTATTTTCTATGCTATATTTGTTTATATATTTCATTTCCATGCTTGATATTTTTTCCTTGTAGATTCGGCCTTTGTGTTCATTTGAGTCATATTATGCATTTTTTTTTCATATATCATGTCTTATATTATAAACATGTTTGCATTTTTATATTTTTTCATATGGCCATCCAGCTACTCCATTTTGCCATGCCTTACATGTGCATTTTCATCTTGCTTCTTGACTTGTTTGCATCTCCATGCCATGAGTTAGCATATCTTGATATTTAGTAAGCCTTGCATGTGCATGTGCATTTTCATCTTGCTTCTTGACTTGTTTGCATCTCCATGCCATGAGATTGTGTATTTTGATTTTAGTATGTCATATGCTTGTGAAAATGTCATGAAATTATGCATCTTGATATGATTTGTCATGTACTTGTGCCATTTACTAGATAGGATTGCATTAGAGTATCATGGGACCATTCGGCCTCTTCATGCATTTCTTGCCTTGTCATGCATTTGCATTTTGTTTAGGTAACATGATTTGCATTATCATATCTTGAAATTGTGTATTAGTTGCCATTTGTTCAAGCATTAGCATTAGGTTCATTGGTCATTGTATGTTCATAGTATTGCTATGCATTTTCACTACATTTTAGGTCTAGGCAATATTGGTATTGCCATGCATATTGGGTCTTAAATCATATTGGTATTGCCATGCATTGCTATGCTACTTAGGTCTTAGGTTAAATTAGCATTTTCATGCATATTCATAACATATTAGGTCCAATTCAAATTTGCATTATCAAGCATTGCATGCATATTAAGTTAGGATAGCGTTTATTGCCATGTAAACTCATGCTAGGCGTTTAGGTTATTTTGAATTGTCATGCATTTCCTTTACCATTTATGCTTTAGACCATGCGTTTCATACATTTCATTTTCTATATGTTCATGCATTCCATGTCATTGCCACATGATTTATGACTTAGGCAAATCAGTGGCTCAAAGTCATGCTCACTTGAGCATGCTTGTGGGAAATTAAAGAGTTGTCAAATTGATTATTCTACTTTTGTGATTTTTTTTACTTAGCCAATTTTTGTCCAAGGTTTTTAAATGTTTTATCTACTTTCCTTAAGTCTTTAGGATGATCTCCAACAATTTTTACTTTGATTTTTGAATGACTTTATCAAAGGCAAAAAAAATGTGTTTTGACAAAACAGTTTTTTTTTCACCCAGTACTCGAACATATCCAATTTTTTTGGGCAGTCATCTTTAATCAGAAAATTGAGAAAATTGTTTCTCATTTAGTTTTACATGTTTTGAGTTTCCAGTATTTGTTTTAGATTTTTTTGAATTATTAAAAATAGGCTAAAAATCGTGTGTCAAAATCGGACAGTAGAGGCAAATTTGAATTCAAAAGAAGAATAATGGTTGAATTTTGCTAAGTTATTTAGAGGGGGATGGTTAGAAGCTTTAGCTACTATCTTAGGGTAGTTTCTAAGCCTTTTTAAACTTTAAAAATTGTTTCATAAATCTCAGGTTAAGGGTGGTCAAGTCCTGGATTTTAAACTTAGGAAATTAAAGTCATTTTAAAAGGGTTTGGTAGAGATTTTAATCTTCATTCAAGTTTTTATTCAAAATTGTTTTCAAACAATCACAAAGCTTTTTTTTTTTAGAAAATCTAATTTGACATATTTTCCTAAGGTAGCCGGATATCTTTTTAGATATACAGATTTCTTTATTTAGAGGAAAAAATACATTTTCATGCATTGCATTTTCCATGTTCATGCATTTTATTTAATATGTGAATTTTGCTATTATATTTTCCACGGTATTATTATTAGTTTGATTTACATTTTATGATGTTATATTGTTTGCCATATGATTTTGAATATTTCATGCTATCCTATAGTTTTTATTTAGTCATTTATTTTTGTCACATTATTTAGCATGTACTATGTTCATGCATTTTTATTTTATATTCATGCATATTTTATGGTAGCATTATTTTATATTTCATGTCATTTCTTGTCACTTAGATCATATTCCATGACATTTAGGTTATATTATTTAGAATATGCCATGTCATTTAGAATATGCCATGTCATTTAAAATATGCCATATCATTTAAATTATTTTATCTCATTTAGAATATACCATGATACTTAGGATTTTTCATTTCATCTAGAATATACTATGCCATTTAAATTATGTCATATCATTTAGGTTGTATTATATTATCTAGACTTTGCTATGTCATTTTATTTATGTCATACATGTTCATATTCATGTTTTAAATATTTAAAAAAAAAGGATAATGATTTTCAATAAAAAATAAAGATATTCCCGAGTTAAAATAATTCATGAGTTCTCTACCGGGTTTGCTGGAGGGAATAACATCAACTATCATTAATAAAGGAATATCTTTCTTTCAAGAAATGAAAATGATTCGGAAAGTTTTCCAAATAAATAAATTTTTTTTATATTTTGCCGATTTTGTCAGGGTATATAGGAAAATTTTGAATTAATAAATTCCGGATCATTTTCAATTAAAAATGGAATTATTTTTCTTAAAATTGGGACTTAACTTGAAATACTAAATTAAAAAACCAACTTTTTATCAAGACTTGAGATAACACATGATTAATAAGGTACTGTTTTATACGGGCGTTGTGGGGGTGCTAATCTTTCCATACACGTAACCGAGTCCCGAACCTGATTCTTTGATTTTCTCTAGTTTATAACGCAGACTTGAAATTATTTTAAAAAATTTTTAATTAATTTTAAAATGTTTTATGAAACCGGTTTTAATAGGTGGCCGATCACACCTAGCTAAAAAAGATTGGAGGCGACTCCATGTCTTTTACGAGGCCATTTTCATACCCTCGACCTTTTATTTCAATCTAGAGGAATTAAGTCGTCTTTTCCTCTCCTTCTGTTTCTTTCCTCATTCGAACATGTCTCCTGCGATCGGGATCACGTATCGACAGTTATCATAGCATGGAAGAAGTTATATCGGTCACAAGTGGGTAGGTACTCCGACAACGCCACTCTGGCATATCTTGTATGGTGGGCCAAGAAGCTTCGCGACATTGTGCTTCCCGCCGAAGATGCCTCTGTTCATCTAGTTATTCTTCGGCCCGAACCGATAATACCATCAGAAGTTGAGCTTGTTAGGCAGGAATTAGAAAAAGACAAAGGAAACTGAAGCGAGAATGTGATAAGCTGCAAGAAGATGTCGAGGACTTGAAAACTAGGCTTGGGATCCAAGAGACCAAGACAAGAAAAGTGGTCAAAGAGAGAGATACAGCATTGTCCGATATATTAGATCTGGACCGAGAAAACAAGAAGATAAGGGCCACGGGAAGATTTACGAGAGCTATCATTTCTTTTAAAGCACATGAGAAAGAAATGAAGAAACTTCAAATGAAATTGGACTTTTGGAAGAGTAAGGCCAAGGAAGGTAAGTAAAAAGAGTTCGGGTTTTTTCATGAGCGAAAAAAATGGGAAGATACGCATTCTTTGATGTCGACCAAGCTAGAGAGATGTCAGCAAGAAAATGAACAGTTAAGGTTCAGGTTAGGAAATGAGAAGGGAAGAACATCCCTGATACGCAAGGAGAATGAGTTACTCCATGCGACTATTCAAACCATAGAGCAGCTGTCACAAGCCGAGAAAGTTGACATTGCTGATATCGTCTTAGAATACCAGCAGGGCAAGTGAGATGGTTGAGAGGGTAAAGACTTTGAGAAGTATGACCAGCAACTGTTGCATTTCTTGGAAGAAGCTCAGGACTAGTATGAGCAAATTTTTCTATGTAACTCGATGTTGAGAAATGTGTTGTATGAAGGTTTCTATGAATTAATGAAAAAACCTTTGGCTTTGGGATCCGATTTTAAGGTAAATACCATTAGTTTCATCTTCATGAAAGCATTCTCCATTTACCAACTCATTCATCACATTCATTTATTTGTTTGTTGATAAACATGTACATTTCAATCATTCATACTTCCATACACTCAATAAATACTTTAATAAATAAATCACAGAGTTTTAGTCCATGGTTTTTGAATTTAAGGTAAAAATTAGGCGTCCTCCGAAATAACTAGATTTTTAGCGTCGTTATAATACCAGATCTCAGGCCAGAATTATGGAAAATGAACAAACTGCTCGTATCGAAAGGATGGAAAGGGCTCAGAGGGAACTACAAGAGAAATTGGCTAAAACCCAGGAAGAATCGAGAGAGCAGATGGCCAAGCTTATGGAAATGATGAATGCCATGCTTAGGCATAAAGGGCCGATTGAGAATTCAGTTGGAGGAAGAGTGGTAGTAAATCAAGAGGGCGGACCTGAAACCATGCAATTAAATGGCCAAACATCCCAAAATGCTGATAATGAGCTTCCGGCAGAGGCAATACCTTTTGTTTATATTCGACCGATGGCAGAAGCACAGAACCAGGCTCCCGAAAATGTTAACACTGGGGCTGACCCAATTGATCATGTTGATATTTCGGATTTTGAAGAGCTCGCTGAGAAAGAGAAAAAAAAAGATAGCCGAATTGAAGAAGATTGAATCTACTGAATCACAAAAAAGTATCAGTTATTGGAAGAGAGGTTAAGGGTCATGGAAGGTGTAGAATTGTTCGATAGCCTGGATGCAAAGGAAATGAGTTTGGTGCAAGGCCTGGTAATTCCCCCTAAGTTTAAGGTACCAGATTTTGAGAAGTATAATGGGACCACCAACCCGTCAGCACACTTAACCATGTACTGCAGAAAAATGACGGGACATGATGAGGATGAAAAGCTACAATTCACTACTTCCAAGATAGCTTAACAGGTTCTGCAACCTGTTGGTATAATCAGTTAACCCGAACTAAGATCCGCTCTTGGATGGATTTGGCCAGAGCCTTTATGGAACACTACAAGCACGAACTTGATATGATACCTAACAGATTATCCCTGCAAAACATGGAGAAAAAAGCTACTGAAAGCTTCAAGGAGTATTCTCAAAGGTGGAGAGATCTGGCCACTCAGGTGCAACCCCCTCTAACCAGTAAGGAAACTACGATTCTTTTCATCAACACTTAAAAGACACCCTACTATGACAAGTTGGTGGGTAGTGCCACTAAGAATTTTGCGTATATGGTCATATCCGGTGAAATGATAGAAACTGCCATTAAGAGTGGGAAGATGGAAGGTGGAGAATCTACTACTCCAAAGAAGACAATCCCCGCCAAAAAGAAAAAAGAGGAAACTCATGTAGTCAGTTATAACCACCGTCCCTATACACCTCCTGCACCTTATACACCTTACCCGACATGCAAACCCTACTATACGACCGTGAACCACCTTACCCAAAAACCTTTTCCTTACACAGCTATGCTGCAACAACCATACCCAGCTGGCATATCCCCGCAAATAGTCGTTCCCCAAAACACCGTACCAAACACCCAGAATATTATTCGCAATGACCAAAGACCACCAAGGAATAATCAAAAGCCTCAATTTGATCCTATCCTACAACTTATGGTGAGTTATACCCTAAACTGTTATAGAGGCAGCTCGTTGCACCAGTATACCTCTAACCTTTGAAACCACCGTATCCCAAATGGTATGACGTAAATGCTAACTGAGCATATCATGCAAGAATTCAGGGGCATTCGACCAAGAACTGCATCGCTTTTAAACGGAAGGTCCAAAGCTTGATTGATACTGGGGTCGTAAAGTTTGGATCTAAGAATGGGCCTAATGTTGCGGGTAACCCATTGCCCAATTACACGGAGTACAAGGTGAATGCGGTTTTGTCAGGGGAAATTGGCAGGGTAAAAAGGGATATTAGTGAGGTGAAGATGCCAATGATAAAAGTATGGTTTGAAATGGTCAAGGTTGGGTTAGTTCAGGATGAAGCCAGTTTGAAAATGGTTGCGAGCAAGACAAAGGATTTTTGTCCGTTTCACAAATGTGAGGGTCACACTGTACAAGGGTGTGAAGATTTTTTAGCCAAGGTTCAAAAAATAATGGATGAGGGCGAGGCCCAATTCTATGAAAAAATAGAGGAAGATGTAGATACTATTGAGAATACAGCTGGTTATGGGGTGGACAGACCTTTGGTTATCTATTATGATGAGCCAGAAGAAAAGGCTATCCCGGTTGATAAAGAAACCATGCCAAAGTTGATTATAGAGTTACCATCTCCTTTTCCATACAAGGAGAATAAGGCACACCTTGGAGATACGATTGCAGTATGGTAACGCCAGGCTCTTTAAGTCAGCAAACAGCAACTGATATAATAGGTGTAGGACATCTAACTCATAGTGGTAGATGCTATGCCACCAAAATCGTTTAACAAAGTCCGATGGGAAAGGTAGGAGGACTTGACAAAGGTACAAGAATAGCAGAACTGGTCCATAGAGAGATGGATCAGTCAAAGGGAATGGAGAAATATTCAACCCCGGTGAACAAGGTGAAAGAGCCGGTGAATGAGAAAGAGGCTTGAGAATTCTTAAAGTTTATAAAACACAGCGAGTACAGTGTGGTAGAACAACTGCACCATTAACCAGCAAGGATTTCGGTCCTTTCACTGTTGCTAAGCTCAGAGCCGTATAGAAATACCCTGCTAAGGATTTTGAATCAAGCATATATGGCCAACAACATATCAGTGGAGAAGTTAGATCGATTGGTGGGGAACATCACAATAGATGATCACATTTTCTTCAGTTATTATGAGATACCACCCAACAGTGTAAGATCTACTAAAGCCCTTCATATCACGACTATCTGCAAGGGGCATATTCTGCCACGAGTACTCCTGGATAATAATTCTTTTTTAAATATGATGCCCTTGGCGACCTTGTCTAAATGGCTGGTCAACATGTCCTACATGCTACCAAGCCACACTATAGTCAGAGGTTTTGATGGCACCCGATGGGAAGTGATGGAAACCATTGAGGTCCCACTTGAGATAGGTCCCTGTACCTATAAAATTGATTTCCAAGTTATGGACATTACCCTGTCTTACAACTGTTTATTGGGAAAGCCATGGATCCATTCTACTGAGGCAGTACCATCATCTCTCCACCAGAAATTGAAGTTTGTAATAGTAGGACGCCTAGTCAATTATCGGGAGAGGAGGACATCATAGCCTCTGCGTCCACTGAGTCCCCCTACATAGAACCAAATAAGGATGTTGTAGAATGCTCATTCAGGTCACTAGAATTCGTTAATGCTGTGTTCATCACTGAAGGACATAAAATTCTAGACCCAAGCTATCTAAGAATACCAGGTTGGGGGTAAGAACGACAGTAGGGAAAGGTTGCAGAGTAGGAAAGAGACTAGGAAAATATCTCCAGGGGATGGCCAGAGCAATTGAAGTAATCGGGAAGAAAGACCGATTTGATCTCGGATATCTCCCAAAAGCTCATGAAAAGATTAAACAAATGAAGAAAAATCAAAAGAGAAGGATGGCCCGTCTCTCGGGCGTGGATATGGAGTGGGAGCCCATGCTTTCCCACTAATCCTTCATATTTTTCGTTCGGCTGGTTTTGAGTTTAGGGAGAAGGATTTTGATGATGTGTTAGTAATGATAGAACAAGCCTTTGAGAAGTTCTACATGAGCAAGGAAGAACAGATGCAAGAAATGGTAATCTGCATGGCCGGGGAAGAAGGAATGGGAAATAGTAATGCAAGTTGGATGGTGCACCCATGTCAACCGGGTTATGAATTAACAAACTGGAGTACGACCGAGCTTCCTATAGTTTTTAGGTATACACCAAAGTAATACTCTGAAACAATCTTAATTGTCTCTGCCCAAGGATATTAAGAATATTTCTGTATGGGATTATGTTTAAAACTCTTCATTTAGTAAACAACAATCACGATGCATTTTCTTCATATTGATGTGTCCATATTCTTTCATTTTTGTTCTTTCATTTTCTTTCATTATTAATTGCCTATATGCTTTCCTATATTGTTTCTTCCTCACCTATTTACAGGTGTAAGGATGCGAAATATGAGGACCGTCCTGTCAATAATTCTGAAATTGATTTTGAAAGACCCATTTGCACCGGTGATTTTGACGTCAATGAAGATGCCGAATATTATGGTTTACCCCCAGATTTATTAAGAATAATAGAACAAGAGGAGAAGTAAGTATTGCCTCATAAGGAGCCGTTAGAAATGATAAACCTGGGAAGTGGAAAAGAAATAAAGGAGGTCAAAATTGGGACCTCAGTGTCACCATCAACAAAGTGTGAACTGATAGCCTTACTCCGAGAATATGTTGATGTATTTGCATGGTCATACCAAGACATGCTAGGGTTGGATCCTGATATTGTGGTTCACAAGCTCCCTCTAAGGCCAGATTGCAAGCCAATTCAGCAGAAATTGAGAAGAATGAGGCCTAACATGCTGTTAAAGGTAAAAGAAGAGGTGAAAAAACAGTTCGAAACCGGGTTCTTGGAAGTGGCAAAATATCCAGAATGGGTAGCGAATATTATCCAGTTTCAAAGAAGGATGGTAAAGTACGGATGTGTTTTGATTATCGGGATCTGAATAGGGCCAGTTCTAAAGATAATTTCCTTTTACCTCACATTGATACCTTGGTGGATAATACGGCAAAGAGCTCTATGTTTTCCTTCATGGACGAATTCTCATGGTACAATCAGATTAAGATGGCATTGAAGGATATGGAGAAAACCACGTTTGTGATGATGTGGGGAACGTTTTGCTATAAGGTGATTCCGTTTGGATTGAAAAATGCCGAGGCAACATAACAGAGAGCCATGGTAACTTTGTTTCATGATATGATGCATAAGGAGATCGAAGTCTATGTTGATGACATGATTGCAAAGTCACAAGGAGAAGATGAGCATGTTGCAAATCTTAAGAAGCTCTTCGAAAGATTAAGAAAGTTTTGACTCAAACTAAACCCGACAAAATGCACTTTCGGAGTCACTTCGGGGAAGTTGTTAGGTTTTATCGTTAGTAAGAGGGGATTCGAGATTGATCCAAATAAAGTATAGGCCATCCAGAACTTGCCACCACCTAGTACTCAAAAAGAAGTGAGAGGATTTGTAGGAAGATTGAATTACATTGCTCGATTTATTTCTCAGCTAACCGGCAAATGTGATCCAATATTTAAGCTACTTCGGAAGCATGATCTGGGAGAATGGGATGAAGGGTGTCAGTTCGCCTTTGATAAAGTTAAGCACTATCTATCCAACCCACCAGTGCTAATGTCGCTTGTTTCGGAGAAACCAATGATACTGTATTTATCAATATTTGAGAGATCTATGGGCTGTGTATTGGTGCAGCATGATGAGACCAAGAAGAAAGAATAAGCAATTTATTACCTCAGCAAGAAGTTCACAGAGTATGAGTTGAAGTATTCATCAGTAGAAAAGCTTTGTTGTTCCTTAGCTTGGACTGCTCGAAGGCTCAGACAATACATTTTGTACCACACGACGTGGTTGATTGCCAAGCTAGATCCCATCAAGTGTATGTTGGAAGCACCCTCCCTTTCAGGAAGAATGGCAAGATGGCAAGTTTTGTTGTCAGAGTATGACATTGTGTATGTGAGTTAGAAAGCTATAAAGGGCAACGCAACAGCCGAGTTCTTAGCAAGTCGGGAGGTTGAAAATTATGAGCCTTTGAACTTTGATTTTTCTGATGAAGACTTGATGTGTGTCTCGCAAGAAGATGGGATTCCCCCTAAGAATAAAATATGGAAAATGTACTTTAATGGCTCATCTAATGTCATGGGGCACGGGATCGACGCTGTAGACACCTAATTTTGTTCGGACCATTAAATCAGGTATTTTTGTTCCTAAAGTGATGTTTTAGAATGCAAAAAGTCTTTTCTCATCCTGCAGGTGGTACTCCGAGACTTAGTTTAAGAAAGCAGGCATAAAAAGTCAATCTTGAAAAAGTCAACCTCAAAAAAGTCAACTCCAAAAAGTCAATCACTGAAAAGTCAACCCACTTTCAAAATCAAGATTCAAAGTTCAATTAAATAATGGTGAAAGAATTTTGATAATCCGAGGTCTGCAATGAAAGATATGGAGTTCGGAAGTTGGGTTACGGAGATTCAGTGGAAAAAAATCCTAGTTCGAAAAATTTAGGGAAACGTGCTTAAATGATCAAATTGGTCAAAATTAGAGGTTCCAAATGGAAGATAGGCAATGACTACTGGTAATGAAGAGGCCATTTGGAAGCAAAACTGAAGGAAAAGTCAATTTGGAAGAAAACCGAGAATTAGGGTTTTTGGTGGATTTTGGCGAATTTGGGAAAAATTGTAGAAATGCCCGATTCGATAAAAATAAAGCCCCTAATTGATAAAGAGTGGGTAAACAAAGATATCCCAAGCTCAGTTTGAGGTAATTCCGAGAAAAGAGCCGATTGGTGGAAAAACGGAGAAACGAGGAAATTCTCGATGTTGGAAAAAGGAAAAATCAAGTCGGAGGGGAATTTGATCGTAAAAATTTGCCATTTTTGGACCAACTCCATTTCAATATATAACAAAAGCATAGAAAAAGAAAATCTGGAAATTGGACTTGTTTTGAGTAAAATCGACACTTCGGAGGTAAAAGGGGAATTTGGAAAATTCAGGAAAAATAAAAAATGAGCTCATAAAATTTCAAAAACTTCCAGATCTCAATCTTATGTCATTTGGAAGATATTGGTGAAGAAAAATCCAGATTCGAAGTTGTTCGCAGAATGGTAAATTTTAGGCCCACTAAGTTGAAATTCAAGAAGATAAATCCCGAAAAATAGAAAATGAGCTCGAAAAATTATGAAAACTTCCAGATCTCAACTTTAAATTATTTGGAAGAGATTGGCGAAGAAAAATCTGAAAGTGGAGTTCGTTTACAAAATGGCAAATTTCGGGCGCCCACTAAGCTGAAATTCAAGAAGATAAATCCCGAAAAAATAGCAAATGAGCTCAAAAAATTATGAAAACTTTCAGATCTCAATTTTGAATTATTTGTAAGATATTGGCAAAGAAAAATCCAGAATCGGAGCTTGTTTGAAAAATAGTAAAAGTTCGGATGCACTAAGGGCAATTTTGGAAAGCAAATCCGGGAAAAATAGCACATGGGCTAAAAAAACTATAAAACTTTCAGAATTCAATTTTATATTATTTAAGAAGTATTGAAAAAAAAATTCGGATCTGGAGTCCGTTTGCTATTTAATCAAGTTTGGGAGGCCTAAAGTGCAATTTTATCGAAAAAACCGAAAAAGGGCCTTTTTCCATTTTAAAAAGTAGATAGTGAGCTGGAATATGAAGGGTCATTCAGCCAAGCCCATGAGGAGAATGATTTTTTCTGAGATCTTGCATCCAAAGGCAAAAAATGGATAGTAAGGTAGTTTTTTTTTTTATCAAGCCTTTGTAATTGTGCCACATGGTCCAATGCATGAAGTGGAAGGATGTCAACATGATAGTTACATATTTTTGAACAGCTGTATTAGTTAGGGGCTGATCACTTAATCTAAGGGTGGTAATTTCACATTTTAAGCATCTTGGATTAGTGGTCTTTGGATCAAAATTGGCTAGGAAAAAAATGACAACATCCTACACCACCAAGGGGACCACTCGGCTAACTTCATTGAGGGGGGTTTCATTTTCATTTAGGGGGGTTGCTGATCAAAGGAGTGCAGTAGCTTAGAAGAGAGAAAAAGGAAAGGAAAAAAAAAAAGGAGAAAGAAAAAAAAAAGAGCTTTCTTACTACTCTTTGATTTTGAAAGCTAGAGCAAGGTAGCTATTTTCTTTCATGCTCTCCTCCATACTTTGTTGATATGATTTTGTTATTTTCATTGTTATTTTATCTTCTTTCATGAAATAAAATTGTTTTTCAAAACAAGTTCTTGAAGCTCCTATCTTATGTTTTCAAGGAAAAATCAAAAACAAAATTTTTTCTCTATTTTTCTATGAGGGCCGAATGGTATTTTATTTGTGCTTGTGATGTGTTTGATCTATTTTCCATGTTGGTTGTGATGTTCTAGCTTGTTGTGATGTTCTAACTTTTAAAAATAATCAAGATATAGAGCTTGTTTTCAACCTTCTTTATTTATTTACTATTATTTTTGCTGATTTTATCATTTTATTTTCATATCTACTTACTTTGTTTGCCATTTTTAATTTTCTGTTTTCACCATGTTAGGTTGTTCATGCTTTTGTTAATACCATACCATACCATGTGTTTGTGTTTGTGTTTTTGTCTAGCTATGTTCATGCATTTTCATTATGCTTGTTTGGTCTAACATGTTTCTATTTAGGTCTTGCATATTTACTATGCCATGTGTTTGTGTTATGGCCATGATAGAATCTCATATGTTTATTTACATGACCATCCGGTTCCCTTGCATTTGCTGCCTTGTGTGTTCATTTTCGTCTTGCTTAGTTGACATGCTTGCTTTTCTATGCCATGATATTGTGTATTTGATTTACTATGCCATGTGTTTGTGCTATTGCCAAGCATTTTTTAGGTCTAGGTCACATTTGCATTGCCATGCATTTCATGCATGTTTAGGCCTATGTTGCATTTATTACCATGCAAGTTCATGTTAGGCATTAGGTCATTTTTATGCCATGCATTTTCTATGTCATTTAGGCCTTAAATCATGCATTTCATGCATTTAACTTGTTGTTTGTTCATGCATTTCATATCATACCACTTGATTTTTTACTTAAGCCAATCAATGGCTTAAGGCCAAGCTCACATGAGCATGCTTGTGGAAAATTAAGAAACTATCAAGTTGAAATTTCTACATTTGTGATTTTTTTTCATTAAAAAATATTTGTCCAAACTTTTAGAAATTTTAGCTACTGTTTTTAGGTTCTTATAGGAGTCTCCAAATATTTTTATTTTGATTTTTGAATGATTTTATGAAAGGCTTAAAAACGTTTTTTAGCAAAACAGTTTTTCACCGAGTATTCTGACTTTCGTGATTTTTCTGGTCGGTCATCCTTAGTCTACAAATTAATCCAAATTTTTTCCATAGATTTAGACATGTTCTGAGTCTCCCATATTTTTTTCATATTTTTTGAAATTTTAAAAATAGGTTAAAAAATCACGTTTTAAAACTGGAACAGTAGAGTCAGATTTGAATTTGAGAGAAAATTAATTTTCTGTTTTGTCTAAGGCGATAAGAGAAGTCTGATTAGGAACCTTAGCTACTATCCTAAGTTGGTTTATAAGCCATTTTAATCTTAAAAAATAATTTTTGTAGAGCTCGGGTCAAGGGTGGTCAAGTCTGGGTTTTCAAAGTTAGGAAAATAGAGCCTTTTTTCAAAGGGGGTTCGGCCATGTGTCATTTTTCATCCAAAAATTTTCAAAATTGTTTTTAAACCAATCACAAAGTATTCTTGATTTTAGAAAATTTAATTTGATGTCTTTTCCTAAGGTAGTCAGATATCTTTTTAGGTATAAGAATTTCCTTATTTAAAAGAAAAAATACACTTTTATGCATTGCATTTTCCATGTCCCTGCATATTATATGATATATGATTTTTGATATGAATATTTCTATGGCTATGCTATTTGTTTTGATTTATATTTCATGATGTTATATTGATTGTTATATGTTTGTGAATATTTCATGTTATTCTATGCTTTTTTGCCATTTCATTTAGAATATACCATGTCACTTAGATTTTGCCATGTCACTTAGATTTTGCCATGTTACTTAGAATATGCCTTGTTACTTAGGTTATATCATGTCATTTAAAATATACTATGTCACTTAGGTTATATCATGTCATCTAGGTTATATTATTTCATTTAGATTTTGCTATGTCACACATGTTCATTTTCATTTTTCTAAAAAATGTTTTTAAAATAAGATAATGATTTTAAATAAAATAAAGTTATTCCTGAGTTAAAATAATTCATGAGTTCTCTGCCGGGTCTGCTGGGGAGTACATCATCAATTATTATTAATAAAGGAATATCTTTCTTTCAAAAAATGAGAATGATTCGGAAAGTTTTCCAAATTATTAAAAATTTCTATATCACGTTTTGTCGGGGAATATAGAAAAATTTTTAATAAATAAATTCCGGATCATTTTCAATTAAAAATGGAATTATTTTTCTTAAAATTGCGAATTGATTTAAAATGCCAAATTTAAAACCTACTTTTCACCGAGACTTGAGATAACACACGATCATAAAGGTACCGTTTTATACAGGCATTGTGGGGGTGCTAATCCTTCCCCGCATGTAACTGAGTCCCAACCCGCTTCTTTGTTTTTCTCTGGTTTAAAAACGCAGACTTGAAATTGGTTTTAAAAAATGTTTTAATTAATTTTAAAATATTTTACAAAACCGGTTTTAATAGGTAGCCGATCACACTTAGCCAAAAAAGATTGGTGGCGACTCCATGTCTTTTTCCGAGGTCGTTTTCAAACTCTCATTTTTTTGAAGAGGAATTAAGTCGTCTTTTCCTCTCTTTTCCAATGTCATGCTTAACGAATATAAAGTCTCGCAATGAGACTTGTTATTTTTTAGGTTGCGACAGCTTGGCAACTCCACTGGGGATATTTGGAGAGTCAGGCCTAGAATTAGTCTTGTGTTATCAAAGTCTCGATGTTGTTGGTTTTTATTTGGTATTTATTTTAATTCCCACATTTTTTAATAATAAGGAGAATTTTGAAAATAGTAAAATATTTTTTAATATGTCCATACATATTCATGTGCATGCATATTATTATTGTTCTCTGGTTATTTTGTTGCATATATTTGTTATTTGCTTAATTGATGCTTTACATTGTTTAATCTTGTTGGGGCATTTAGAATAACGGGTTTAGAATAGGTGGTGAAAGGTTTGTTGTTCCTCCTCACACACCACACGTGCATTTGCATATCATGAGCCCTATACCCGAGTTCCGTCCTTTTAGGTGGGAGCAAAGTAACTAAGCCTTCATGATTAACAATCCGCATGGGCTAGTGAAACACTTCCAGAGTACTAAATTACCTAAGCCTTCGTGATTAACAATCCGCATGGGCTAGGGAAATAGAATCTAACGAATTGAACCCGCTTTTATCGGGGTGCCTTACTAGCCTTCACCGGCGACAGTGAGGAACAATTCGGGGCTTTTAGAACTGATTCACCTTCATATAGTGAACTTAGGCGAAGCCATGCCGGATTTCTGATTAGATATCCTGAAGCTAAGAACACATGGAGGAATATTTCCAATCCTTTTACTTTCTATTCTACATTCTGAATAAGTTTACCTTTGCAAATCGGGCAATGATGAACGCACATCACACAGCTCGTAATAAGTTTTAACAAAATGTTTTGCATGCATATTATTATGGCTCTCTGGTTGGTTAATGCGTTACACTATTCTTGATCTTTGTTTTAATAAATTGTTGGGGTATTTAGGATAAGGGTTGTAGAATAGGTGATGAAAGGTTTGTTTTGTTTCTCCACACACACTACACTTGCATTTTGCATAACATGAGCTCTATGTCCTAATTTCGTCCCTTTATTTGGAAGTAAAGTACCTACGCTTCATGCGGAAATAGTCTTCGCATAAGCTAGCGAAACACTTTCGAAGTATCAGATTATCTACGCTTCATGTGGCAGTAGCCTCCGCATAAGCCGGGGAAATGAACTTTAATGAATTGAACCCGCTTTTATCAGGGTGCCTTACTAGCCTTCACCGACGACAGTAAGGAACAATTCTGGGCCTTTAGAACCGATTCATCCTCATATAGTTAACCTAGGCGAAGCCATGCCGGATTTTCGTTAGATGCACCAAAGCTAGGGGAAGCTAGGGCACATGGAGGAACACTTCTGACCTTTTGCTATTTATTTTATAGTTCGCATAAATCGAGTAAGGATGAACGTACATCGGCCGTAGTAAATTTTAATTTCCGCCCTAAAGGCATCGTGATGCCTAAATAAATAGATACTGCTGGGGCTAGTGTTCACTAACTTTTTGAAATTGAAAGTAAAAATTCTTTTTGGATTTTTGTATTTTTGCATATTTCATGCATATGTGAATGGAGCATGTACATTTATGATTGTATTTTTTGTCTCATTCTTTGCTATAAACAGATGGTGATAATAATCTCATTTGATGATTTCATAAACATTCATTGGTTGAATAAGAATTGTAGAATGGTTGTGTTGAATTAACATTTGGATATTGTACCATAGTAGGATCCACTACCTCGAAATTCTTTTGAAAATAATATGTTGGTTTTTTATAAAGAAAACATGTTTAAAAAAAAATCATAGATTAAATTTGGAGGAAAATCTTGCGTAATGAGATTTTTGAATAATCAAGATTTGGACCGACCAATTTCGTATAACAACTGATTAACTTCTTTGTATATACCTTCGTGTTAATTCATTTATTCTTTACATGTATCATTTTGACATCATGTTATAGTCCTAACATGCATGGTTATTCATTGTGGAATACATTTGTGATGTACATGGTCATTATCTGTGTATACCCATGTATCAATTTATTCATTTTTTACATACATCATGTTGGCATTATTTTCGATTTTCACCACGCAAGTGCACGTATCGTAACAAGTAATATAATGAAAAGTAAAGTGTCGAACCCACGAGAAATTGCTACTAAATTTGCTAAATACTAAAATTAACACAATTAATCTTATCTAAACAATTAAATAGAGATGGTAATTAAAAACTAAATTAAAAGAAACTAATATTAAAAGCAAGTAAATTATAAAGATGAATTCAATTAATTAATAAAAGCCTAGGATTATAACTTTCCTCAACACTTCGCTTGAATCTCTCTCTACCTCTTCACTTGATTAATGATCCTGAGTTGTTAACCTAGAGTTCTAATCTATTTATAAGCATCTGTCGATGGTCTTATAAAAATATTCCTCCTAACCAATTAACTATATGTCTATGATAATTGAATTAAAGAAGAACTCATTAAGCTTAGACTCTAACAATGGTTACACATGACAAGTAAGTATATTTCTATCATACCTGCAGATCAATTCATCCTAATAAATAAATATGAAACATGTGTCATTCAATCCATGTCTAACACTAAACTCCCTATTTCTAGTTGTATTTAGGTTAACAAATCAATCTAATTGGTAGCTAAGCAATTAGAAGCATTAAGAACATGATTGAACAAACAACTCAACAAACTATTAAATCAAGCTAGAGAGAGAAAGTAAATTCAAACTATGTGTTGAGTTCCATTGAAATCCTAGTAAAAGAGATTTAGTTCATGATAATTAATGAAATAATCAAATAGTTTCACCATCATTAACAACACAAGAAAAATAAAGAAGAGAAAAGAGAAAAGAAGAAACTAAGAGTTGTCAGTTCTTGAATCTTCCAATTTTCAAATCTTCTTGAGAGCTTGTGGTGGCAACTATCTTCTTGAGAGAATTAGGTTTCTAGATGTCTAATCCCCTTTATTCTGACCTAAAAGAGTCCTATTTAAAGTGTCCAAAGCCTCTTGGAGTCCGAAACTTCGTTCCCAAGCAAAACAGGTAAGTTTTACATTTTTTACATTTTTCCGATACTGTCCACGATCTATCGACGCCGCAGCGCCACTGCTACTGCCTCCTTGGTGTTTCTCCTCCGTTTGTCTGAATCGGTTCCTGTCGGCTTCTTGAACTTCGTCAGCTGTTTTGACTGGGCAAATCTTGTCCGATTTTGACAAGCCTTACACCGTTGGAAAGTTATGGAAGTTATATTCAAAAGTAAAGCAGAGAGTTTTCTCAAATTAAGTATTTAAGATAGAGTTTTTCTTGAAAGAATCTCTAGAGGTCGAATCTGCCTGCTCATTGGAATGCACCGTTTTTCATCGTTTTGCACCACGAAGCTCCAGATCACCTTGGACCTATAAAAACACATAAATAACAAATAAATAACTATTTTTAAACATAAAATGGATAATTAAATTAAATATAAAAATATCTAAAAATAATCAAATCCTAATAAAATGCTCAAGGACTTAGCCGATTCAAAAGCATAAAAGGTGGAAAAATAACTATATTTCTAGAGTTCTCAGGAATCAGGTTGCATTTATGACAAACATAGTTAGCATAACTTTTTCCGTACATGCCCATGTATCGATTTCCTTATTCTTCACATGCATAATGCTAATATCAGGTTGCATTCATAGTTAGCATGATTTCTCTATATATCCATGCATTGATTTGTCTATTCTTCACATGTATCATGTTGGCATCGGGTTGCATTTATAACATACATAGTCAGCATGATTTCTTTGTATATGTTCATCCATTGATTTGTTCATTATTTACTTACATCATGTTGACATCGGGTTGCATTCATGGCATACATAATCAGCATGTTTTCTCTGTATATACTTATGCATTAATTTGTCACGTCAGCATCAGATTGCATTCATGGCATACATGGTCAGCATGATTTCTTTGTATACGTTCTGTGTCAATCATTCATTGTTTACATGCATCATAATTGACATCGTGTTGCATTCATAGTGTATATGATCATTCATTGGGAAATACATCTGAAATATACATGGTCATTCAGTGCATATATCCATGCGTTGATTTGTTTATTCTTTGCTTGCATCATGTTGGCATCGTGATTGCATTTATTACATATATGGTCAGCATGTTTCCACTATACATGTCCATACATCATAGTGTTTAGGCTTCATGTGCATCAAATTGCATTCATGGCTCCTTCAACATGGCACGCACTAGGGAGGATAAAATAGAAATTGGTTTGGTTTTAAGAGTCTTTGAAAGAATTTCCATTTCAAATCAGAGGTATAAGCTGTACTGAGCACCTTTATGATACAAGCCAGAGCTATGGAGAATGAACAAGTTACCCAAATAGAAAGAATGGAAAGGGCACAGGAAGAATTGCGAGAAAAGTTGGAAAAATCTGAAGCAGAATCTAGAGATCAGATGACTAAATTGATGGAGCTGATGTCCGCAATCAAGGAAAGGGATACACTAAAAACTTGACCACCAAAGAATAGTTGGGGATACAAAGGGATCAGAATAAGGTTGTAATGATGGATGCCCAGAACACAGTTAATCCTGTCAACGTCCTAAACTCAGATGATCCAGCTGAACAGGCATAGTTGAAAATGGTTGCAGTAAATGAGGTTGAGTTGGAAGATTCCCAAGAGAAATATTAGTTGTTAGATGAAAGGCTCTGGGAAGTGGAAAATACAAATGTATTCAGGAATGTGGATACGAAAGAACGATGCTTGGTCCTTGATTTAGTCATTCCTCCTCAATTCAAGGTCCCCGATTTTGAGAAATATGACGGGACGACCGATCCGTCAGCCCATATCACTATATTTTGTCGAAAGATGATGGGTCATATAGATAATGATAAGCTCTTGATCCACTGCTTTCAGGATAGCCTCAGTGGGTCTGCAATTAGGTGGTATAGTCAGTTGAGATAGGACCAGATTCACTCTTGGAATGATCTGGCTAGGGCTTTTCTAAACCAGTACAAGCATATGACCGACATGGCACCTGATCGTCACACCTTGCAAAATATAGAGAAAAGAGCTACTGAGAGCTTCAAAGAATATGCACAGTGGTGGATGAGCATGGCCACCCAAGTACAACCGCCCTGACTCATAAGGAAATTACTTTCCTTTTTGTGAATACACTACGGGCCCCGTACTATGATAGACCCATCGGCAATGCCACAAAGAATTTATGGATATGGTAATTTCAGGGGAGATGATTGAGAATGCTCTCAAGGATGGGAAACTTGAAGGAGAAAGAACATCCAATACCAAGAGAAATGGGGCATCTGAAAAGAAAGAAGAAGATACCCAAGTTGTGGAAGGCTTGACCCCACTTCCCCAATTCTCCTCGTATTAGCCATTCTACCCTACCTTGAACAATGTCTCTCAAGGTGCTTATCCTTACCAACCAATACCTGCAACCACACCAGAATTTACATCTGTCTATCAATCTAACACCCTTGGGAATAATCGAAGGGGGCATAAAAAATGAAAAACAAATTAGTTTGACCCAATTCATGTGAAATACAGTGAGCTACTACCTCAACTCATCCAGAATTACCTTGTGACACCCATGCAATTATAGCCTCTGAAGCCCTCTTATCCGAGCTTGTATGATGCTAATGGGTGTTGTGGTTATTATTCTAGAAATCAAGGTCACTCAACAAAGAATTGCCCAGCTTTGAAGTACAAGGTCAGGGATTTCATCAAGGCTGGTTCGATAAGTTTTGAAGATGGGAAAGCCAAGTGTCAAAAGAAACATGGTGCATAATCATATTAGGATTTTTGATGCATGTAGTTCTGTACACTGTGATGATGAAAGCACTTGTCTCATGTTGACATCTACATGAAATAAATAAAATTTGAATTTAAATGTTTTGTTTTCATTATATTTAAGCATTCATTTGAATTCGCCAAAAAAAAAAACAAATGAAACTTCAAGAAAATTTGTGGTAAACAATAATAAGGGGTTTTCACATGAAATAATGGACAGTCTCAAGAATATTGATGATCATTGTGAGAAATGACCCAATACCCTTCCCTCTCTCTTTTAGGTTTTCCTATGCCTAAATCCCTTGAATCAAGACTACTTGAAAGACCTAATGCTTCAAGGAATATGAATAGTTGAATTTCATAAAGCATTGTCATTGCAGAATAATCAAAGATGTAAATCCTAGTCTAGGCTATGAACAAAGGAACGAACTTTTTGAAAAAAATTTTGAACTCCTTGAAATTCAAACAAATGAGACATTATTTCAAGAATCTAGATTTTGGTAATTCGATATGTGTCAAGATCGTGCTAAAACCATTCATGACCTTTTCCAATAACCACAAAACACTAATTGCTCAAACATCACTTCATGATTGACACCTCGCGGCACAATGACCAAACCAGATTAACCCATGTCCTAGAGAAAACCTGTTTTTGGGTAATATTTTCCTTAGTACTTCAAACAAACCTAAGATTGAAACTCAGCATTTTCATTGTAAACCTAGACTTGTGATATTCCTCTCAATGATACAAATCCTCATGGTTAATCAAATTGGGAAATCATATGTGGAAATGATAGATACATGGTGAATAAGGAGGGATTAATGCATGAATCATTGGTGGCATGCACGGAAAAAAAAAGAAGGAAAAAAATTGTGATATCATGCATATGAGAATTCGGATGATTCCAAAGTGCAAAATGAAATTCTGATTATCTATTCCCCTGGAGATTACTTTTCAATGAGAATATTCGGGCTTGATATGATGAATGGTCATCTTTCATATCCCTTTCGCAAAAAGAAAATTATCCATAGTCACCCCTTTTGAGCCAAAAGAATTTTTTCTTCTTTGAACCCTGATCAAGGATCACCCTCTACATTGGGGGGTAAATGAGAGGAAAGATCTTCTCAAGGATCACGAAAAAATGAGTCTTAGCTTAAAGATAGATACAAAACAAATTGAGCCCCGAATAAATATAGGCTCACTCTGTCGAAGTAAAGAAAAAGGAAAAAGAAAAGATGGCGAAATGAAAGCCAAGAACAAAACAAAAGAAAAGGAAAAAGAAAAAGAAAAAGAAAAAATGTGAAAAAGCATGGCAAATGAAAGACAAAAGCAAAGGAAAAAGAGCAAAGTAAAAAAGGAAAAGTCCAAAAGGGACAAATGCTTCAAAGGGAATCCTTCTCAAGAAATGATCCTTGATCTGATTACCCTCAAACACATATTTTGGGCCTATTTATCCTTTAATTCTGAACCCTGAACCATGGCCTACATAATGTGCTTTAAAAGTCCATTTTGATAAAGCATGATTTTTTAACTTGAAGGGTATTTTTCTCAGATTTTATACCATCCCATCTCATCGAATTATCATTTCACTAAGGAAGAATTTAGAATTCTCAAGTGCATGGTAGAACAACACAAAAATAAAAAAATAGGAAAGAATGGGATCCTAGGGTGAAAACAAAAAAACGGGCGATCTAGAGTAAAATAGAAATTTTTGATGCCATCTATGATAGTGCCGATACCACAAAAGAGAAGGCCATCTTGAAGAATTGGTCATCGAGGAACATCTAGGAATTCCTGATCCTCCTAAATTGTCAACTCTGGTTTGGAGGATTGATTTCAAAAATTGAAACCTTTTTTTTCTCCAGGATTAAATTTTCCAGTTTAAACATTCCGGCTAATCTTGACGGTTGTCAAAATGCCTTGATATGGAAATTAAAAGAATGTTGGATTTGTTTGGTTCTCAATGAATTCATTGATCTATAAAACCTGTTCCATTTGTGAGCCTAGAAGGTACATACATTTTCGTTGTGAAGTTTTCTTCGATCAACCAAAATTTTATACCAAGCCTTGCCAATCCAGTTGAAAAAACCCAGATTGACACTTAGAGAAATTTCTAACAGTGATCATCAGTTTTCAAAAGATTTGTACATCACACACTGTGGGGTTAATATTTTTGTTCAGAAGTTTTCAAAATGAGAAAACAAATAAAGATATTTTTTGAAATACCCATTTTTTGATGTTGACATGAGACAAGGGTTTTTCTAACCCAAAGGAATATAACTACTAGGATTGGTCTTGACTTCCAGATATGAGAAGAAGAAATAGACCTCGTTTCAAACCTCTGTTGATAAGAGTTTGAAAGCTATTTGGGCAAAGAGAATAGCCAAAATGAATTGAAGATATACTTTGATTTGAAAAGGAAAAAATGAATTTGAAAGGCTAAGCCAAAGTCTAGAAAAATGATTGGGGAGCATTTGCATCACTCATGAGCACTCATCAATTTATTGAGCTTTTGTATCTGGACAGTGTCGGCAAGCATTTGCATCATTCATGGGTATTTGCATTGGCACTATTCCATAAGCATCTGCATTTTACCTTTACATTTACATCCTCCATGGATATTTGCATATTACGTCATCTCAAGCAATTGCATCATTTCTAGAACCATTGCATTTTCATTATTGTGTGGTAATTGCAATTACACCATTCATAGACCACTTACATGAACACGATTAGTAGGGGCATCTGCATCAAGAAGCATGTGCATCAATCTAAGCCATTCGCATTTGCACCATGAAGCATCTGCATCATATTGAATATATGCATTTGCACCTAGAAGCATTTGCATTAATCCAAGATATTTGCATTTACATCAATCCAAGTCATTTACATTTGCACCATGAAGCATGTGCATCTTGATTAAAGACATTTGCATATGCATCCTCTCTCAAAGCTTTCGGGTATAATTTTCAACATGTTTTTAAAAGTGAACCAGTCTTCGGTAGCGATAGCTGAAGCTTCTGGAGGAGATATCCAGAATTTTACATGTTTTTAACAGTGAGAAAGTCTTCGGTAGAAATAGCTGAAGCTTCTGGAGGAGATATCCAGAATTTTACATGCTTTTAAAAGTGAGAAAGTCTTCGGTAGCGATAGCTGAAGCTTTTGGAGGAGATATATAGAATTTTACATGTTTTTAAAAGTGAGAAATTCTTTGGTAGTGATAGCCAAAAGCTTGTGGAGGGGAAATTCAAAATTTTACAAATTTTTAAAAGTGAACAAGTCTTCGATGGTGATAGCTAAAGCCTCTGGTGGAGATATCTAGGGTTTCATAATTTTTGAACAATGAGAAATCTTCTTTTGGAGGATTTACCCAGAGTTTTACAGTTTAAAAAAAATGAGAAAGTCTTCGGTGATGATAGTCGAAGCCTCTGGTGGAGATAGTCAGGGTTTTTACAGTTTTAAAACTGAGCAAGTCTTTGGTGGTGATAGCCGAAGCTTCTAGAGGAGATACCTAAAATTTTATTCAACATCTGCATCAAGAAGCATTTGCATCAGTCTAAGTCATTTGAATCTGTATCAAGAAACATTTGCATCAAATCAAGTAATTTACATTTGCATCAAAGAGAGAAAGTCTTTGGTGGTGATAGCCGAAGCCTCTGTGGAGATATCCAGAGTTTTTTAAAAAAAAAATTGAAAATAGAGAAAGTCTTTAGTGGTGATAGCCGAAGCTTCTGGAGGAAAGACCCAGAATTTTACAGTGAGAAAGTTTTTGGTGGTGATAGCCAAAGCCTCTAGTGGAGATATTCAGAGTTTTATAGTTTTAAAAATGAGCAAGTATTTGGTGGTGATAGCCGAAGCTTCTGGAGGAAATACCCAAAATTTTAAACACAATTGAGAACAAGACAGGTTAAGACCCCAAGACCATCGTCGAGGTCTTTTCTCCTCTTGTAAATCGAACCCGTTTCCTTAAGACGGGTCGAGCCTTGATTAGTCAGGGAACTCAATTTAAAGACAAAATCTTCAATTTACAGCTTTTTCATAAATAAATAAAAAGCATATAAAAAAATTTGAAAAATAAAAAATGAAAAAAATGATGAATGAAAACCCCTTTCCCTTTTCTTCACATTTGATTTCACTAATGGGATAAAATTAGTGTTTGTTTATCTTTTCCTAATTCCTGATTCTCAGCAAAAGCCAAAGAGGGGCAGCTGTAGACACCTAATTTTGTCCGGACCACTAAATCAGGTATTTCTCTACCTAAAGTGATGTTTTAGAAGGCAAAAAGTCTTTTCTCATCCTGCAGGTGGTACTCTGAGACTTAGTTTAAGAAAGTAGGCATAAAAAAGTCAATCTTGAAAAAGTCAACTCCAAAAGGTCAATCATTGAAAAGTCAACCCACTTTCAAAATCAAGATTCAAAATTCAATTGAACAATGGTGAAAGAATTTTGACAATCCGAGGTCTACAATGAAAGATATGGAGTTCAAAAGTTGGGTTACGGAGATTTAGTGGAAAGGAAACCCTAGTTCAGAAAATTTAGGGAAAAGTGCTTAAATGATCAAATTGGTCAAAATTGAAGGTTCCAAATGGAAGATAAGCAATGACTACGGGTAATGAAGAGGCCATTTGGAAGCAAAATTGAAGGAAAAGTCAATTTGGAAGAAAATCGAGAATTAGGGTTTTTGGTGGATTTTGGTGAAATTGGAGAAAATTACAAAAATTGGGTAAAAATAAAGCCCCAAATTGATGAAGAGTAGGTAAACAAAGATAGCGCAAGGCTCAGTTTGAAGTAATTCTGAGAAAAAAGCCAGTTGGAGGAAAAACGGAGAAACGAGGAAATTCTTGATGTTGGAAAAAGGAAAAATCAAGTCGGAAGGGAATTTGATCGTAAAAATTGGGCATTTTTGGACCAACTCAAATTCAATATATAAAAAAAACACAAAAAAAGAAAATCTGGAAATCGAACTTGTTATGAGTAAAACCGAGGCTTCGGAGGTAAAAGGGAAAATTTGGAAAATTCGGGAAAAATAGCAAATGAGCTCAGAAAATTACCAAAACTTCCAGATCTCAATCTTATGTCATTTAATATAGATTTGCGAAGAAAAATCCGGATTCGGAGCTCGTTTGCAAAATGGCAAATTTCGGGCCCACTAAGTTGAAATTCAAGAAGATAAATCCCGAACAAATAGCAAATGAGCTCAGAAAATTATGAAAACTTCTAGATCTCAATTTTAAATTATTTGGAAGAGATTGGCGAAAAAAATCCGAAATCGGAGTTCATTTCCAGAATGGCAAATTTCGGGCCTACTAAGCTGAAATTCAAGAAGATAAATCCCGAAAAAATAGAAAATGAGCTCAGAAAATTATGAAAACTTTCAGATCTCAATTTTAAGTTATTTGGAGGAGATTGGAAAAGAAAAATTCAGAATCGGAACTCGTTTGAAAATTGTAAAAGATCGGGTGCACTAAGGGCAATTTTGAAAAGAAAATCCGAGAAAAATAGCACATGGGCTCGAAAAATTATGAAAACTTCCAGAATTCAATTTTATATTATTTAGGAAGTATTAAAAAAATTCATATTTGGAGTCCGTTTTCTATTTAATCAAGTTGGGAGGCCTAAATTGCAATTTTATCGAAGAAACCGAAGAGGGCCTTTTTTGCATTTTAAAAAATAGAGAGTGGGCTGCAATATGAAGGGTCATTCAGCCAAGCCCATGAGGATAAAGGTTTTTGATGAGATCTTGCATCCAAAGGCCAAAAGTGGATAGTAAAGTAGTTATTTTTTTATCAAGCCTTTGTAATTGTGCCACATGGTCCAATGCATGAAGAGGAAGGATGTCAACATGATGGCTACATATTTTTGAACAGCTGTATTAGTTAGGGGCTGATCACTTAATCTAAGGGTGGTAATTTCACATTTTAAGCATCTTGGATTAGTGGCCTTTGGATCAAAATTGGCTAGGAAAAAACTGACAACATCCTACACCACCAAGGGGACCATTCAACTAGCTTCATCGAGGGGGGGTTTCATTTTCATTTTGGAGGATTGGCTGATCAAAGAAGGGCAGTAGCTTAGAAGAGAGAAAAAGGAAAGGAAAAAAAGAAGAAAGAAAAAAGAAGAGCTTTCTTACTACTCTTTGATTTGGAAAGCTAGAGCAAGGTAGCTATTTTCTTTCATGCTCTCCTCCATACTTTGTTGATATGATTTTTTTTATTTTCATTGTTATTTTATCTTCTTTCATGAAATAAAATTATTTTTCAAAACAAGTTCTTGAAGCTCCTATCTTATGTTTTCAAGGAAAAATCAAAAACAAAATTTTTTTCTCTAATTTTCTATGAGGGCCGAATGGTACTTTATTTGTGCTTGCGATGTGTTTGATCTATTTTCCATGTTGGTTGTGATGTTCTAGCTTGTTGTGATGTTCTAACTTTTAAAAATAATCAAGATATGGAGCTTGTTTTCAACCTTCTTTTTTTATTTACTATTATTTTTTTTTTGAATTTATCATTTTATTTTCATATCTACATACTTTGTTTTCCATTTTTAATTTTTTGTTTTCACCATGTTAGGTTGTTCATGCTTTTGTTAATACCATACCATGTGTTTGTGTTTTTGTCTAGCTATGTTCATGCATTTGCATTATGCTTGTTTGGTCCAACATGTTTCTATTTAGGTCTTGCATATTTACTACGCCATGTGTTTGTGTTATGGCCGTGACAGAATCTCATATGTTTATTTACATAACCATTCGGTTCCTTTGCATTTCCTGCCTTGTGTTTTCATTTTCATCTTGCTTAGTTGAAATGCTAGCATTTCTATGCAATGATATTGTGTACTTGATTTACTATTCCATGTGTTTGTGTTATTTCCATGCATTTTTTAGGTCTAGGTCACATTTGCATTGCCATGCATTTCATGCATGTTTAGGTCTAGGTTGCGTTTATTGCCATGCAAGTTCATGTTAGGCATTAGGTTATTTTTATGCCATGCATTTTCTATGTCATTTAGGCCTTAAATCATGCACTTCATGCATTTAACTTGCTGTTTGTTCATGCATCTCATATCATACCACTTGATTTTTGACTTAAGCCAATCAATGGCTTAAGCCAAGCTCACATGAGCATGCTTGTGGAAAATTAAGAAATTGTCAAGTTGAAATTTCTATCTTTGTGATTTTTTTTTTCATTAGGTAATCCTTGTCCAAATTTTTAGAAATTTTAGCTACTGTTTGTAGGTTCTTATAGGAATCACCAATATTTTTATTTTGATTTTTGAATCATTTTATCAAAGGCTTAAAAATGTTTTTTAGCAAAACAGTTTTTTCACTCAGTATTCTAACTTTCGTGATTTTTCTGGTGGGTCATCCTTAGTCTAAAAATTAAGCCAATTTTTTTCCATCGAGTTAGACATGTTCTGAGTCTCCCATATTGTTTTTAGATTTTTTTGAAATTTTAAAAATAGGTTAAATAATTACGTTTTAAAACTGGACAGTAGAATCGGATTTGAATTTGAGAGAAAATTAATTTTCTGTTTTGTCTAAGGCAATAAGAGAAGGCTGATTAGGAACCTAATCTACTGTCCTAGGTTGGTTTCTAAGCCATTTTAATCTTAAAAAATGATTTCTGTAAAGCTTTGGTCAAGGGTGGTCAAGTCCGGGTTTTCAAAGTTAGGAAAATAGAGCCATTTTTCAAAGGGGGTTCGGCCATGTGTCATTTTTCATCCAAGAATTTTCAAAATTATTTTTAAACAATCACAAAGTATTTTTGATTTTATAAAATATAATTTGATGTCTTTTCCTAAGGTAGTCAGATATCTTTTTAGGTATACGAATTTCCTTATTTAAAGAAAAAAAATACATTTTCATGCATTGCATTTTCCATGTCCACGTATATTGCCGCAACCTAAAAAATAACGTGTCTCATCGCAAGACTTTATTATTCGTTAAGTGTGACATTAAAAAAAAAAACGAGGAAAAGTCGACTTAATTCCTCTAGATAAATGAAGGTTTTGAAAATGACCTTGAAAAAGACATGGAGTCGCCATCAATCTTTTTTAGCTAGGTGTGATCGGCCACCTATTAAAACCGGTTTTATAAAATATTTTAAAAATTAATTAAAACATTTTTAAAACCAATTTCAAGTCTGCGTTTAAACCAGAGAAATCAAAGAAACGGGTTTGGGACTCGGTTATATGTGGGGAAGGATTAGCACCCCCACAACACCCGTATAAAACGGTACCTTATTAATCGTGCGTTATCTCAAGTCTCGGTAAAAAGTTGGTTTTATATTTAGTAGTTCAAATTAATTCCTAATTTAAAGAAAAATAATTCCATTTTTAATTGAAAATGATCCGGAATTTATAAATTCAAAATTTTCCTATATTCCCCAACAAACGTGGCAAAATATAGAAATTTTTATTATTTTTGGAAAATTTTCTGAATCATTCTCATTTTTTTTGAAAGAAAGATATTCCTTTATTAATGATAATTGATGATATTCCCTCCAAAAAACCCGGCAGAGAACTCATGAATTATTTTAACTCGGGAATATCTTTATTTTTTATTGAAAAATCATTATCCTTTTGAAAACATTTTAAAAGATATGAATATGTATATGCATGACATAAATAAAATGACATGGCAAAATCTAAATAATATAATGCATCCTAAATGATATGATATAATTTAAATGCCTTAGCATATTCCAAATGAAATGTCCTAAGTTATATGACATGTTCTAAATGAAATGAAATGACCTGGTAACATAATATATTCTACATGAAATGACTTAGGTAACATAATATATTCTATATGAGATTAAATAATTTGAATGACATGGCAAATATGAATGATATGGCATATAATTTAAATGATATAAAATATAAAATAATGCTATCATATAATATGCATGAAAATAAAAATTAAAATAATAATGTATGGACATAGTATATGCTAAATAATATAACAAAAAAAAATAACTAAATAAAAAGCATAGGATATCATGAAATATTCCAAATCATATAATAAACAATATAACATAACTCAAAATCATAACAATATCATAGAAATTATCATAGCAAAAATCACATATTACATAAAATGCATGAATCTGGAAAATGTAATGCATGAAAATGTAATTTTTCCTTTAATTAAGGAAATCCGTATATCTAAAATGATATCCGGCTACCTTAAGGAAATATGTCAAATTAAATATTCTAAAACCAAAATACTTTGTGATTGTTTGAAAAGAATTTGGAAAAGCTTAGATTAAAAAAAAAAGAAAAGAAACTGGGCTAAACCTTTTTTTAAATTGCTCTAATTTCCTAAGTTTAAAATCCCGAACTTGACCACCCTTAACCCGAGACTTAAAAAATCATTTTTAGAGTTTAAAAAGGCTTAGAAACTACTCTAAGTCAGTAGCTAAACTTCCTAATCAGCTCCCTCAAAGTAACTTAACCAAAACAGAAAAATGATTTTTCCTTAAATTCAATTCTAACTCCACTGTCCAGTTTTAAGCCACGATTTTTTACCCTATTTTTAAAAATTCAGAAAAATCTAAAACAACTACAGGAGTCTCAGGAAATGTAAAAATACACGGGAAAAAATCAGCTTAATTTTATGATTAAATATGAATGCCCAAAAAAATCGGGAAAGTATGAGTACCGAGTGAAAAAAAAACTATTTTGCCAAAATACATTTTTTGCCTTTCATAAAATCATTTAAAAATCAAAGTAAAAATATTTAAGACTCACAAAATGACTCACAAACAGTAGCTAGGACTTTTTAAAAGTTAGAAAAAAATTGGCTAAGTAAAAAAAAAATCACTAAGGTAGAATAATCAATTTGACAAACCTTAATTTTCCACAAGTGTGCTCAAGAGAGCATGACTTTGAACCATTAATTGGCCTAAGTCATTAGTCAAGTGGCATGAACATGAAATGCATGAAAAAAATACAGCAAATATGATGCATGAAATGCATGAATTTAAACCTAAATGTCATGAAAAAATACATGGCATCAATATAGTGACCTAGACCTAAATGAACTTGCATGGCATTTAATGCAACCTAGGTCTAAAATGCATGAACGTGCATGGCAAGATAAACCTAAACTAACATCTAAAATATGCATGGAAATATCACAAACACAAGACATGCTTAAACCAAAAACTCAACCAAATATCATGCAAATGCCAACCTATCAACTAACATAGCAAAAATGCACACATAATGCTAGAATACATGGAGTGGCCGAATGGCCTATGATTCCTAACAAGCATGGCATTTTCACAAACACTTGATATACTTAAACTAAAAACTCAATCAAATGTCATGCAAATGCAAAACCTACCAACTAACATGGCAAAAATGCACATACAATGTAAAATACATGGAGTAGCCAAATGGCCTCAAGCTCCAACAAGCATGGCATTTTCACAAACACTTGATATACTAACATGCTCAAGTAAAATATAACACTCAAATCATGCAAACAAAAAGTAGAGATACTAAAACTAACAAGCATTTTCACAAACACTTGATATACTAACATGCTCAACTAAAATATAACACTCAAATCATGCAAACACAAAGTAGAGATATTAAAACTAACAAGCATTTTCACAAACACTTGATATACAAAATATAAAACATCAACAAATTTAAACATTATGAAAATAGAAAATTAAAAATGCAAGAACATGATATTTAATTCATAAATGGCAACAAACAAAGCAACCAAATTATAACATGCTTCAAGTATATGAAGTAGAAGAACACTTAAAGCATCAAGATTAAAGAAAATAACATAAATAACATGATAAATTAAAGCAAAAACAGCAACAATAATAAAAAAAAAAAATAGGTCTTTCGGCCATTAAAGAAAAATAAGGAAAAAAATTTGTAAAAATTATTTAAGAAAGAGATGAAGAAAGAACTTAAGAGGAATATAAAAAAAAAAAAAACACTTATTTAAAAAGAAAACTCACCAAATAATAATCAAAATAGCAAAAACAAGAATGGAAAATCAAGAAAGTGCAAGTGTTGGTGCTAAAAGCAACCTCAAGAAGCTATATTTCAAGCTTTATCTCTTCAAACATTCCTTTCTTTTCTAAACTTTTTCTTTTTGCTTTCAACCAAGGAGAGAAAAACTAAGCAAAACAAGAAGAAATCTGAAAAATCAAGTGAAGCAAAATGAAAATCCTGCCTCCCCCTATAGCCAGCCGAATGGACCCTCTCTCCTCCAAGGAATGTTGTCATTTTTTCCCAACCAATTTCCATCAAATGGCTAGTAATTCAAGGTGAAAAATCATGAAATTATCATCCTTAGATTAGCATATCAGCTGTCCATAATTACAGCTGTTCAAGAATAATGTTGACACTCTCCCTCCTCATGCATTGGCCTATGTGGCTTAATCACAATGGCTTGATCAAAAAAATCTCTAACTAACTCTCAATTCTTGGCCATTTGATTGAAAAATCAGAAGCTTCCTCCCTTGGCAGGCCAGCACTCTCTTTTCCAGCCCAAGTCTAATTTTTTGAAAGGCCAAAAGAAGCCTTTTGGGTTGCTTGGGTGAAATAACCGTTTTGCCCCCCGGATGCAAATAAATGGCAAACAGACTCCAAATTCAGATTTTTTTTTTAATACTTTTAAAATAATAAAATATTGAATTATGGAAGTTTTCAAAATTTTTCGAGTCCGTTTGCTATTTATTTGGATTTTTTCTTCCAAAAAAGCCCTTTCATGCCCCCACATTTTACCATTTTTTAAACGAACTCCAAATCAAGATTTTTCTTCACCAATCTCTTCCAAATAATTTAAAAGTGTGATCTGGAAGTTTTCCAAAATTTTGGAACTCATTTGGTATTTTTTGGGATTTATCTTCTTGAATTATTGAATAAGGGCTCGGGATTTGGCCATTTTGCAAACGAACTCCGAATCAAGATTTTCTTTCGCCAATATCTTCCAAATAATTTAAAAATGAGATTTGCAAATTTTCAGAATTTTTGGAGTCCATTTGCTATTTTTCCTGGATTTATCTTCTTGAATTATTGCATAGGAGGCCCGAGATTTGGCCATTTTGCAAACGAACTCCGAATCAAGATTTTATTTTTCCAATCTCTTCCAAATAATTTAAAATGAGATTTGCAATTTTTTAGAAGATTTGGAGTTCATTTTCTATTTTTTCGAGATTTTCCTTCTTGAATTACTACATAAGAGACCTGGGATTTGGCAATTTTGCAAACGAACTCCGAATCAAGATTTTCTTTCACCAATTTCTTCCAAATGATTTAAGAATGAGATTTGCAAATTTTCAAAATTTTCGGAGTCCATTCGCTATTTTTTCCAAAATTTCCAATTTTACCCTTTTGCCTCTGAAACCCGATTTTGCTCAAAACAAGTTCGATTTTCAGATTTTTTTCAAACTGAGCCTTGGGCTATCCCTTTTTAATCATTCTTCATCCATTGGGGGTTTAGTCTTACCAATTCGTGCCATTTCTATGATTCTTCCCAATTTCACCGAAATCCACCAAAAACCCTAATTCTCGGTTTTCTCCCGGATTGACTTTTCTTTCGGTTTTTCTTTCAAGTGGCTTCTCCATTACCCGTAGTCAGTGCTTATCTTTCATTTGGAACCTTCAATTTTGACCAATTCGATCGTTTGAGCACTTTTCCCCAAATTTCCCGGATTAGGGTTTTCTTTCTACTGAATCTGCATAACCCAACTTTCGAACTCTATATCTTTCAATGCAGACCTCGGATTATCAAAATTCTTTTTCCATTTTTCATTTTGAACTTCAAAATTTGATTTTGAAAGTGGGTTGAATTTTTCAGTAGTTGACTTTCTGGGGTTGACTTTTTTGGGGTTGACTTTTTTAGGGGTTGACTTTTTTTGAGTTTGACTTTTTATGCTCACCCTTTTAAACTAAGTCTCTGAGTACCACCTACAGGATGAAAAAAGTTATTTACATTCTGCAACATCAATTTAGGAAGAAAACATATCTGTTTTAGTGGTCCGGACAAAATTAGGTGTCTACAGCTGCCCCTTTTTGGCTATTGCTGAGAATCAGGAATCAGGCAAAGATAATCCAACACTAATTTTGTACGGTTAGTGAAATCACATGTGAAGGAAAGGGAAAAGAGGATTTCTTTTTTTCTTTTCTTCTTCTTTTTTTTCATTTTTTCATTTCTTCATTTTTTCATTTTTTCATTTTTCATTTTTTTTTGTTTTTTTTGTTTGTTTTTTTGTTTGCTTTTTTTTTTTTTTGGAGAAAGCGGTAAATTGAAGATTTTGTCCTTAAATTGACTTCCCTGACTAATCAAGGCTCGACCCGTCTTAAGGAAACGGGTTCGATTTGCAAAAGAATTGACAAAGACCTGGATGAAACCAGGGAATTGAAGGCATGGGTGAAACCATAAAATTGAAAAAGATCTGGATGAAACCAAGGAAATTGAAGGCATGGATAAAACCATGAAATTGAAAGAGATCTGGATGAAACCAAGGAAATTGAAAGCATGGGTGAAACCATGAAATTGAAAAGGATCTGGATGAAACCAAGGAAATTGAAGGCATGGATGAAACCATGAAATTGAAAGAGATCTGGATGAAACCAAGGAAATTGAAGGCATGGATGAAACCATGAAATTGAAAAGGATCTAGATGAAACCAAGGAAATTGAAGGCATGGATGAAACCATGAAATTGAAAAAGATCTGGATGAAACCAAGGAAATTGAAGGCATGTGTGAAACCATGAAATTGAAAGAGATCTGGATGAAACCAAGGAAATTGAAGGCATGGATGAAAACATGAAATTGAAAGAGATCTGGATGAAACCAAGGAAATTGAAGGCATGGATGAAACATGAAATTGAAAGAGATCTGGATGAAACCAAGGAAATTGAAGGCATGGATGAAACCATGAAATTGAAAGAGATCTGGATGAAACCAAGGAAATTGAAGGCATGGATGAAACCTTGAAATTGAAAGAGATCTGGATGAAACCAAGGAAATTGAAGGCATGCAAATGCTTCTTGGTGTAAATGCAAATATCTTGGATTGATGCAAATGCTTCTAAATGCAGATACAAGTGTCCCTACGAATCATATTCATGTGAGTGGTTCATGAATGGTGTAATTGCAGCTACAATGAAGATGCAATGATCCTAGGAATGATGCACTTGCTTAAGATGATGCGAATGCAAATTCTCATGAAATAATGCAAATACGAATACTCATGAATTATGAAAATGCTTGCTGACACGGTGCAGATGCAAAGTTTAATAAATAGATGAATGCTCATGAGTGATGCAAATGCCCCTGATCACTTTTCTAGATTTGGACTCAGCCTTTCCAATTCACTTTTCCTCTTCAAATCAGAGTATATCTTCAATTCATTTTTCAATCTTTGGCTATTCTCTTTGCCCCAACAGTTTTCAAACTCTTACTGACAAGACTTTGCTTGCTGAGTTTTATTTCTTCTTCTCATATTTGGAAATCAAGGTTAACCCTAATAGTTCCACACCTTTGAGTTAGAAAAAAACCTTATCTCATGTTAACATAAAAAATGGGTATTTCAAAAGTATTTTTATTTTCCTTTTTTGAAAAGAAATTTTGTTCATCTAATAACAACTTCTGAGCCAAAACTTTTAACCCCACAGTGTGTAATGTATGAATCTTTTGAAGACTGATGATCACTGTTATAAATTTTCCTAAGTGTCAATTTGGGTTTTTTAAATTGAATTGACATGGCTTGGTACAACATGATTTTGGTTTTTTTTTAGGAAAGCTTCATAACAAAAAATGTATGTCCTTTCCAGACTCACAAATGGAACATATTTTATAAATCATGAGTTCAATGAGAACCAAACAAATTCAACTTCTTTTAGTTTTCGTATCAAGGTATTTTGACAAGCGTCAAGATTGACTGGGATGTTTAAACTGGAAGGTTTAATCTTGGAAGGAAAAAGTTTCAGTTTTTGAAATCAATCATCCAAATGAGAGTTGACAATTTGAGGGGTTCAAGAATTCCTAGATGTTCCTCGATGACCACTTCTTTAAGATGATCTTTTCTTTTGTGGTATCGGCACTATCATAGATGGCATCGAAAATTCCCATTTTACCCTAGATCGCCCGTTTTTGGGTTTTGCGCCCTAGAGTCCCATTCTCTCCAATTTGTTCTTTTTTCTTCTTTTTCATTGTTTTCCCATTCATTTGAGAATTCTAAATTCTTCATTAGTGAAATGATAATTCGATGAGATGGGATAAAATCTGAGGAAAAACCCTTCAAGTTAAATATTCATGCTTGATCAAAATGGACTTTTAAAGCACGTAATGTAGGCAATGGCTCAGGGTTCAAAAAGAAAGGATAAATAGGCCCAAAATATGTGCTTGAGGGTAATCAGATCAAAGGATCATTTCTTGAGGAGGATTCTTTTTGAAACATTTATCCATTTTTGGACCTTTCATTCCTTTTTTGGCTTTTGCTCTTTTTCTTCTTTGTTTTTGGCTTCCATTTCGCCACTGCTTTTTCACACATATTTTTTTGTGTTGTTTTTTCTTTTTTTGTTTTTGGCTTCAATTTCTCCATCTTTTCCTTTTCCTTTTTCTTTGACAAAGTGAGCCCGTATTTATTCGGGGCTCAATTTGCTTTGTATCTGTCTTTGAGCTAGGACTCATTTTTCCATGATCTTTGAGAAAATCTTTCCTCGCACTTGCCCCCCAGTGTAGAGGGTGATCCTTGATCAGGGTTCAAAGAAAAAAGAATTCTTTCGGCTCAAAAGGGGTGACTATGGATAATTTATTTTTGTGTGAAAGGGATATGAAAGATGGCCATTTCTCATGTCAAGCACAAATATTCACATTGAAAAGCAATCCCCAGGGGAAATAGATATTCAGAATTTCATTTTGCACTTTGGAATCATCCGAATTCTCATATGCATGATATCACAAATTTTTTCATTTTTTCATTTTTCATCACATGCCCCAATGATTCATGCGTTAGTCCATCCTTATTCACCATGTATCCATCATTTCCACATATGATGCCCCAAATTGATTAACCATGAAAATTTTTATCAACGAGGAACATAGCAAGTCTAGGTCTGTATTGAAAAGACTGAATTTCAAATCTGAGTTCTTTGAAGAAACAAGGAAAATATGACCCAAAAACGGGTTTTCTCTGGGACAAGGGATAATCTAGTTTAATCATTGTGCCCCAGAGTGTCAATCATGAAGTGATGTTTGGGCGATTAGTGTTTTGTGGTTTGTTGAAAATGACATGAATGGCTTTGGCACAACCTTGACACAGACCAAATTACCATGATCTAAATTCTTGAAAGAAAGACTCATTTGTTTGAATTTTAAGGAGTTCGAAATTTTTTTGAAAAGTTTGTTCCTTTGTTAATAACCTAGACTAGGATCTACATATTTGCTTATTTTATGATGACAATGGTTTTATGAAGTTCAATCATTCATATTCCTTGAAGCATTAGGTCTTTCAAGTGTTCTTGGTTTAAGAGATTTAGGCTTAGGAAAACTTAAAAGAGAGGGGAGAAGGTATTGGGTCATTTGCAACAATGATCATCAATCTTCTTGAGACTATCCATTACTAAAACGTCCTTAATGCTCCTTTTTTCCAATTATTGTTAAAACACAACAAACACAAAGCATTTAAAAATCAAAATTCATTTAATTCTTATGAATGTCGACATGAGACAAGTGTTTTCATCATAAGGTCTGAAACTAAATGCATAAAAGCTTCCCCTTGACATGTTCTCCCTAATTCAAACTGGCTATTGCTCGGTACTCTTTTCGACCTTTCCATCTTCTTCCCCTATTATGACATCCATAATGGTATCATCATTCCCATTCAGCAGATTCTCCACGCTGTCTGTCCTTTGTTTCTTCCCCACACCTAACTGTCCTTTATTGATGAGCGCTTGAACCTTCCGCTTCAGACATAAGCAATTTTCTGTAGAATGTCCCCGAATCCCAGAACGATAATCACAATATGCATTCTCGTCACACCAGCTTGGATATGGGGGTTGGATAGGCTCCACTGGAACTTTTGTGAGGAGCTGCTCTTCGACCAGCTGGGGCAATAGTTCAGAGTAAGACATGGGGAGTGACTCAAACTGATCTCTTTTTTGGATATTCTTTGATTTCATTTGACTAACAAAAGGTTGAAAATTTACTAGATTCTGAGAGGCCATTGGGTATAAGTATGAACCCTGGGGTACATAATTCATAGAAGGATAGGGTGGAGGGTATGAAGTAGCCAGAATATATGGGGCACAGTCTCCCATGGCTTGGACATCTTTCTCTTTCTTTTTGGGCGACCTGTTTCTCTCTACATTAAATATTTTACCTCCTTCGAGTTTCCCGACCTTGATTGCATTTTCAATCATTTCCCCGGAGATTACCATATCCAAAAAATTCTTCGTGGTGTTGCCAACAAGTCTATCGTAGTATGGGACCTGTAGTGTATTCACAAAAAGGACAGTGGTTTCCTTTTGAGTTAAAGGCGGTTGTACTTGGGTGGCCATGTTCCTCCACCTCTGAGCATACTCTTTGAAGCTCTCAGTAACCTTTTTCTCCATATTTTGCAAGGTGAGACGCTCAGGAGTCATGTCGGTCACATGCTTGTACTGGTTTAGAAAAACCCTAGCCAAATCATTCTAAGAGAAAATTCAATCTTTGCTCAACTGACTATACCACCTAATTGCGGACCCGCTGAGGCTATCCTGAAAGTAGTGGATCAGAAGCTTATCATTATCTATATAACTTTTCATCTTTCGGTAGAACATAGTGATATGGGCTGACGGATCAGTTGTCCCATCATATTTCACAAAGTCAGGGACCTTGAATTTAGGAGGGATGACTAAACCGAAGACCAAGCATCGTTCTTTCGCCTCCACACTTCTAAATACGTCTGTATTTTCTACTGCTCGGAGCCTTTCATCTAGCAACTGATAATTCCCTTGGGAGTCTGCCAACTCTACCTCATTAACCATTTTCAACTTTGCCTGTTCAGCTGGATCATCTGAATTTAAGACATTGACGGGGTTAACTGTGTTCTGGGCCTCCATCATTACGACTTTATTCTGACCCTTTCGTGCCTCAAACCCTTCTCTGGTGGCCAAGTTTTCAGTGTGTCCCTTGATTACGATGGATATTAGCTCCATCAATTTAATCATCTAATCTTTAGATTCTGCTTGAGACTTTTCCAGTTGTTCTCACAATTCTTCTGTAGCTTTTCCATTCATGCAACTTGTTCATTCTCCATAGCACTAGCCCGTATTAAAAGGGTACTAAGTACTTCTTATACCTCTGATTTGAAATGGAAATTCTTTCAAAGACTCTTAAAGCCAAGCCAACTTCTGTTTTATTCCCCCAAAGTGCGTGTCATGATGAAGGAGCCATGAATGCAATTTGATGCATGGGAAGCCTAATCAATATAATGTATGGACATGTACAGTGGAAACATGCTGGCCATATATGTAATAAATGCAATCACGATGCTAACATGTTGCAAGCAAAGAATAAACAAATTAAATCATGGATATATGCAATGAATTATCATGTACATTTTAGCGTATTTCCCAATGAATGATCATATACACTATGAATGCAACACGATGTCAATTATGATACATGCAAATAATGAATGATTGATACAGAGTATATACAAAGAAAATCATGCTGACCATGTGTGTCATGAATGCATCCTGACGTTAATATGACAGATTAATGCATGAGCATATACGGAGAAATCATGCTGACTATGTTTGACATGAATGCAACCCAAAGTCAACATGATGCATGTAAAGAATAAACAAATTAATATGCTAACATGATACATGTATGAATGTATGGTATGACAAATAATTGATCGGATGCAAAATGCAAAGGGGAAGATATCACGGAGGAAATAAGAATTAGAGGAACAATCATCAACATCTCATAAATTTGAAACATAACCAATTCATTCCCACATCAATGTTTACAATGTTATAAACCATGTTTTACAAAATTTGAACAGTGGTTAAAACTGTCTTTACAAGCACTTTATTCTTTCTAGCATCTTAAGGCTATAAGAGCCGGCTACTGAATAAGTGAAATCCTATTACATCATATAAGATCGAAGTCTTTCCACGTCAATGACGTAAATCTCCCAATCCTAATGACGCTTTCCTAGCCCTCTATCAGTCAGTGTCGTTGGATCCAACCACTTGGCATTTATAAGAGACTGCACTTCTTTTTGAATGCTATACAGTCTTCAATGCAATGGCCAGCAATTCCACAATGATAATCACATCTTGCATTTGGACTATACCACTTTGGATATGGTGGTAATAGGGGTTTCAATGGGACACATGCAACCATGTGATTTTGGATCAGTATAGCGAGAAGCTCTCAGTAGCTGATTGGAAAGGGATCAAAAGGCCTTTGGGTCTTATCTTGGGGTCGTTTCTTAGTCACACATGGCCTAGGAGTTGGGGCACTTGGTGGTGGTACTAAGGTTCGAACCGGAGTGTTTACATAGGGATGTGGCGGAACAGCATGGTAAGGGTATGGATTTGGACACGAGGCCTTTGGAGGTTGTACATAGCTCGAGGTTCCTATCCCAGATACTGGATAAGGTGATTGATGAGGGAAGAAATATGAACTGGCAGTTGTTGGTGATGGAGTGGGATTCAGGAATCCCGTAGTGGTCATCCCAATGGACGATTGGACCATGGTAGGGTGGGGATACTGGCTTGGACCTAGAACAGTTTGCAGGTATGGTTCAGGATCCGAGGTTTCTATCTTTGGTATCAGGCTCTCAGGTTTAATCATTTTCACGATTTTGTCCATAATTTTATCTGGGTTGCACCCTTTGTAACACTGGCAAGCGCAAGATCTAGCAAGGATTGTATGTTCTGGACCCGAAGGTTTTGGTTGATCCGAAAACGATGCAGAGCCCTGAGAAAGTTCCCCCTTAATCTTACCCATATCTTCAAACATTTTCAGCAATTTGGCGAGTTGTTCTTTCATTTCCCGAATTTCATGTCTAAACTTCTCTTGATTGAGTTCCAAAGCATCCAGTCGTTCCTCCGATTCATTCCACATATCTCGAACCCCTTTCATGCAAATGAAAATGTCATGAGATTAAGAATACAATTATGAATGTACATGCTCTATTCCTATGTGCATGAATATACTGATGATTAATGCATGAACATATACAGAGAAATTATGATGACTATGTATGCTATGGATGCAATCTAATGCCAATATGATGCATTGAATAAATTGATGCACAAGTATATACAAATAATGACCATGCATGTCATAAATGTATTCTACAATGAATGACCATGCATGTTATGACTGTAACATGATGTCAAAATGATACAAATAAAGAATAAATGAATTAACACCAAGGTATATACAAAGAAATCAATGATTACATGAAATTGGTGGGACCTAAATCTTGATTATTCAAAAATCTCATTATGCAAGATTTGCCTCCAAATTTATGATTTTTTTTTTTTTTAAAACATGTTTTTTTTCTATGAAAAACCAATCATATTATTTTCAAAAGAATTTCGGGGTAGTGGATCCGACTATGGTACAATGTCTAAATGTTCATGCAACACTACCGGTTTTCTGAAATCATCAAATAAAATTATTATCACCATCCATTTATTGCAAAAAAACGAGGTCAATAATACAACCAAAAATGTACATGCTCTATTCACACATGTATGAAATGTGCAAAATGCAAACATGCTTGAAAAAGGATTTTTATTTTCAATTTCAAAAAAAATTAGTGAACACTTGCCCCAACAGTATCTGCTTATTTAGGCATCATGATGCCTTCGAGGCAGAGTATCACATTTATTAAGGGCGATGTGCGTACATCGTTGCCCGATCTACCACATTTATTCAGAGTGTAAAATAGGTAACAAAAGGTTTAGAAATGTCCCTCCATGTGTTCTTAATCTTCGGGTATCTAACAGAAATCCGGCATGGCTTCGCCTAGGTTCACTATATGAAGGTGAATCGGTTCTAAGGCCCCGAATTGTTCCTCATTGTCGCCGGTGAAGGCTAGTAAGGCACCCCGATAAAAGCGGGTTCAATTCGTTAGAGTATATTTTCCTATGCCCATACGGAGGATTATCACGAAGGCATTAGGTACTTTATACTCCGAAAGTGTTTCACTAGCCCATACGGAGGATCATCACGAAGGCATAGTTACTTTACTCCCACTTAAAAGGACGGAACCCGGGTAGAGGATTCATGATATGCAAATGCACGTGTGGTGTGTGTGGAGGAACAACAAACCTTTCACCACCTATTCTACAAACCTTATTCTAAATGCCCTAGCAATTAAAAAAACATTCAAGAATAGTGTAACACATTAACCAACAAGCAATTATAATATACAACCTTAAATAACTAGAGAGCAATAATAAAATGCATGCACATGAGTATGAACATATTTAAAAACATTTTATTATTTTCAAAATTCTCCTTATTAAAAAAAATGTAGGAATTAAAATTAAATACCAATTAAACCAACAAAACCGAGACTTTGATAACACATGACTAATTCTAGGCCTGCTCTCTAATAGTGCCAGTGGAGTCGTCAAGCTGTCGCAACCTAAAAAATAACGTGTTTCATCGCAAGACTTTATTATTCGTTAAGCGTGACATTAAAAAAAGAAACTGAGAAAAAGTCGACTTAATTTCTCTAGATAAATGAAGGTTTTGAAAATGACCTTGAAAAAGACATGGAGTCGCCACCAATCTTTTTTAGCTAGGTGTGATCGGTCACCTACTAAAACCGATTTTATAAAATATTTTAAAAATTAATTAAAACATTTTTAAAACCAATTTCAAGTTTGCGTTTAAACCAGAGAAATCAAAGAAACCGGTTCGGGACTCGGTTACGTGCGGGGAAGGATTAGCACCTCCACAACGCCCGTATAAAACAGTACCTTATTAATCGTGTGTTATCTCAAGTCTCGGTAAAAAGTTGGTTTTATATTTAGTATTTCAAATTAATTCCTAATTTAAAGAAAAATAATTCCATTTTTAATTGAAAATGATCCGAAATTTATAAATTCAAAATTTTCCTATATTCCCCAACAAACGTGGCAAAATATAGTAATTTTTATTATTTTTGGAAAATTTTCCGAATCATTCTCATTTTTTTGAAAGAAATTTATTCCTTTATTAATGATAATTGATGATATTCCCTCCAGCAAACCCGGTAGAGAACTCATGAATTATTTTAACTCGGGGATATCTTTATTTTTTATTGAAAAATCATTATCCTTTTGAAAACATTTTAAAATATATGAATATGTATATGCATGACATAAATAAAATGACATGGCAAAATCTAAATAATATAATGCATCCTAAATGATATGATATAATTTAAATGCCTTAGCGTATTCCAAATGAAATGAAATGTCCTAAGTTATATGACATGTTCTAAATGAAATGAAATGACCTAGGTAACATAAGATATTCTACATGAAATGACTTAGGTAACATAATATATTCTATATGAGATGAAATAATTTGAATCACATGGAAAATATGAATGATATGGCATATAATTTAAATGATATAAAATATAAAATAATGCTATCATATAATATGCATGAAAATAATAATGAAAATAATAATGTATGGACATAGTATATGCTAAATAATATAACAAAAAAAAATAACTAAATAAAAAGCATAGGATATCATGAAATATTCCAAATCATATAATAAACAATATAACATAACTCAAAATCATAGCAATATCATAGAAATTATCATAGCAAAAATCACATATTACATAAAATGCATGAATATGGAAAATGCAATGCATGAAAATGTATTTTTTTCCATTAATTAAGGAAACCCGTATATCTAAAAAGATATCCGGCTACTTAAGAAAATATGTCAAATTAAATATTCTAAAACCAAAATACTTTGTGATTGTTTCAAAACAATTTGAAAAAGCTTAGATTAAAAAAAAAAAAAACTAGGCTAAACCTTTTTTAAATGGCTCTAATTTCCTAAGTTTAAAATCCCGGACTTGAACACCCTTAACCCGAGACTTAAAAAATCATTTTTAGAATTTAAAAAGGCTTAGAAACTACCCTAAGTCAGTAGCCAAACTTCCTAATCAGCTCCCTCCAAGTAACTTAACCAAAATAGAAAAATGATTTTTCCTTAAATTCAATTCTGACTCCACTATCCAGTTTTAAGCCACGATTTTTTACCCTATTTTAAAAAGTTCAAAAAAATCTAAAAACAATACTGGAGACCCAAGACATGTAAAAATACACGAGAAAAAATCAGCTTAATTTTATGATTAAAGATGAATGCCCAGAAAAATCGGAAAAGTACGAGTACTGGGTGAAAAAAAACTGTTTTGCCAAAATACATTTTTTGCTTTTGATAAAATCATTTAAAAATCAAAGTAAAAATATTTAAGACTCACAAAATGACTCACAAATAGTAGCTAGGACTTTTTAAAAGTTAGACAAAAATTGGTTAAGTAAAAAAAAAAATCACAAAGGTAAAATAATCAATTTGACAAACCTTAATTTTCCACAAGTGTGCTCGAGAGAGCATGACTTTGAACCATTAATTGGCCTAAGTCATTAGTCAAGTGGCATGAACATGAAATGCATGAAAAAAATACAGCAAATATGATGCATGAAATGCATGAATTTAAACCTAAATGTCATGAAAAAATGCATGGCGTCAATAAAGTGACCTAGACCTAAATGAACTTGCATGGCATTTAATGCAACCTAGGTCTAAAATGCATGAACATGCATGGCAAGATAAACCAAAACTAACATCTAAAATATGCATGGCAATATCACAAACACAAGGCATGCTTAAAACAAAAACTCAAACAATTATCATGCAAATGCCAACCTATCAACTAACATAGAAAAATGCACACATAATGCTAGAATACATGGAGTGGTCGAATGGCCTATGATTCCTAACAAGCATGGCATTTTCACAAACACTTGGTATACTTAACCTAAAAACTCAATCAAATGTCATGCAAATGCAAAACCTACCAACTAACATGGCAAAAATACATATACAATGTAAAACACATGGAGTAGCCGAATGGCCTCAAGCTCCAACAAGCATGGCATTTTCACAAACACTTGATATACTAACATGCTCAACTAAAATATAACACTCAAATCATGCAAACACAAAGTAGAGATACTAAAACTAAAAAGCATTTTCACAAACACTTGATATACTAACATGCTCAACTAAAATATAACACTCAAATCATGCAAACACCTTTAGAGATATTAAAACTAACAAGCATTTTCACAAACACTTGATATACTAAATATAAAACATCAACAAATTTAAACATTATGAAAACAAAAATTAAAAATGCAAGAACATGATATTTAATTCATAAATGGCAACAAACAAAGCAACCAAATTAAAACATGCTTCAAGTATATGAAGTAGAAGAACACTTAAAGAATCAAGATTAAAGAAAATAACATAAATAACATGATAAATTAAAGCAAAAACAGCAACAATAATAAATAAAAAAATAATAATAGGCCATTCGGCCATTAAAGAAAAATAAGAAAAAAAATTTGTAAAAATTATTTAAGAAAGAGATGAAGAAAGAACTTAAGAGGAACATAAAAAAAACACTTATTTAAAAAGAAAACTCACCAAATAATAATCAAAATAGCAAAAACAAGAATGGAAAATCAAGAAAGTGCAAGGGTTGGTGCTAAAAGCAACCTCAAGAAGCTATATTTCAAGCTTTATCTCTTCAAACTTTCCTTTCTTTTCTAAACTTTTTCTTTTTGCTTTCAACCAAGGAGAGAAAAACTAAGCAAAACAAGAAGAAATCTAAAAAATCAAGTGAAGAAAAATGAAAATCCTGCCTCCCCCTATAGCCAGCCGAATGGACCCTCTCTCCTCCAAGGAATGTTGTCATTTTTTCCCAACCAATTTCCATCCAATGGCTAGTAATTCAAGGTGAAAAATCATGAAATTATCACCCTTAGATTAGCATATCAGCTGTCCATAATTACAGCTGTTCAAGAATAATGTTGACACTCTCCCACCTCATGCATTGGCCTATGTGGCTTAATCACAATGGCTTGATCAAAAAAATCTCTAACTAACTCTTAATTCTTGGCCATTTGATTGAAAAATCAGAAGCTTCCTCCTTCCTTTGGGCCTTGGCAGGCCAGAACTCTCTTTTCCAGCCCAAGTCTGATTTTTTTAAAGGCCAAAAGAGGCCCTTTTCGATTGCTTGGGTGAAATGACTGTTTTGCCCCCTGATGCAAATAAATGGCAAACGGACTCCAAATTAAAATTTTATTTTTTTAATACTTTCAAAATAATAAAATATTGAATTCTGGAAGTTTTCAAAATTTTTTGAGTCCGTTTGCTATTTATTTTGATTTTTTCTTCCAAAAATGCCCTTTCATGCCCCCACATTTTACCATTTTTTAAACGAGCTCCAAATCAAGATTTTTATTCACAAATCTTTTCGAAATAATTTAAAAGTGTGATCTAGAAGTTTTCCAAATTTTTGGAACTCATTTGGTATTTTTTCGGGATTTATCTTCTTGAATTATTGCATAGGGGCTCGAGATTTGGCCATTTTGCAAACGAACTCCGAATCAAGATTTTCTTTTGCCAATCTCTTCCAAATAATTTAAAAATGATATTTCCAAATGTTCAGAATTTTTGGAGTCCATTTGCTATTTTTCCGAGATTTATCTTCTTGAATTATTGCATAGGAGGCCCGAGATTTGGCCATTTTGCAAACGAACTCCGAATCAAGATTTTATTTCGCCAATATCTTCCAAATAATTTAAAAATGAGATTTGCAAATTTTCAAAAGATTTGGAGTTCATTTGCTATTTTTATGGGATTTTCCTTCTTGAATTACTACATTAGAGACCCGGGATTTGGCCATTTTGCAAACGAACTCCGAATCAAGATTTTCTTTCACCAATCTCTTCCAAATGATTTAAGAATGAGATTTGCAAATTTTCAAAATTTTCGGAGTCCATTCTCTATTTTACCCAAAATTTCCAATTTTACCATTTTGCCTTCGAAACCCGATTTTGCTCAAAACAAGTTCGATTTTTAGATTTTTTTCAAACTGAGCCTTGGGCTATCCCTTTTTAGTCATTCTTCATCCATTGGGGCTTTATTCTTACCAAGTCGTGCCATTTCTGTGATTCTTCCCGATTTCACCGAAATCCACCAAAAACCCTAATTCTTGGTTTTCTCCCGGATTGACTTTTCATTCGGTTTTTCTTTCAAGTGGCTTCTCCATTACCCATAGTCAGTGCTTATCTTTCATTTGGAACTTTCAATTTCGACCAATTCGATCGTTTGAGCACTTTTTCCCAAATTTCCTGGATTAGGGTTTCTTTTCTACTGAATCTGCATAACCCAACTTCCGAACTCCATATCTTTCAATGTAGACCTTGGATTATCAAAATTCTTTCACCATTTTTCAATTGAACTTCAAATCTTGATTTTGAAAGTGGGTTGACTTTTTCAATAGTTGACTTTCTAGGGTTGACTTTTTCGGGGTTGACTTTTTTTTAGTTTGACTTTTTATTCTCACCCTCTTAAAATACGTCTCGGAGTACCACCTACAGGATGAAAAAAGTCTTTTTACATTCTACAACATCAATTTAGGGAGAAAACATACCTGTTTTAGTGGTTCGGACAAAATTAGGTGTCTACACATATTTTATGTTATATGATTTTTGATATGAATATTTCTATGGCTATGCTATTTGTTTTTATTTATATTTCATGATGTTATATTGATTGTTATATGGTTGTGAATATTTCATGTTATTCTATGCTTTTTTGCCATGTCATTTAGAATATACCATGTCACTTAGATTTTGCCATGTCACTTAGAATATGCCCTGTTACTTAGATTTTGCCATGTCATTTAAAATATACTATGTCACTTAGGTTATGTCAAGCCATCAAGGTTATATTATATCATTTAGATTTTGCTATGTCATCTTTATTATGTCACACATGTTCATATTCATTTTTCTAAAAAATATTTTTGAAATAAGATAATGATTTCAAATAAAATAAAGTTATTCCTGAGTTAAAATAATTCATGAGTTCTCTACCGGGTCTGCTGGGGAGTACATCATCAATTATTATTAATAAAGGAATATCTTTCTTTTAAAAAATGAGAATGATTCGGAAAACTTTCCAAATTAATAAAAATTTCTATATTTTGCCACGTTTTGTCAGGGAATATAGAAAAATTTTGAATTAATAAATTCCGGATCATTTTCAATTAAAAATGGAATTATTTTTCTTCAAATTGGGAATTAATTTAAAATGCCATATTTAAAACCGACTTTTCACTGAGACTTGAGATAACACACGATTAATAAGGTACCGTTTTATACGGGCGTTGTGGGGTTGCTAATCCTTCCCCGCACGTAACCGAGTCTCGAACCCGCTTCTTTGATTTTCTCTGGTTTAAAAATGCAGGCTTGAAATTGGTTTTAAAAAATGTTTTAACTAATTTTAAAATACTTTACAAAATCGGTTTTAATAGGTGGCCGATCACACCTAGCCAAAAAAGATTGGTGGCGACTCCATGTCTTTTTTCGAGGTCGTTTTCAAACTCTCATTTTATTTCAAGAGGAATTAAGTTGACTTTTCCTCTGTTTTCCAATGTCACGCTTAACGAATATAAAGTCTCGCGATGAGACTTGTTATTTTTTAGGTTTCGATAGGCGCTATGCTCATATCCCAGAGGAAGATTATTATCCTTTCACTGCCAGATTGGATTTTGATTGTACAAACAATACCGCTGAATATGAGGCGTGTACTATGGGAGAATGGGATGTTTTCAGAGATTTAGCCCTAGTGATATACTAACTACGGGGAGAATGGGAAACCCTAGATGCAAAGTTAATTCGATACCGAGAGCTCATACTGAGTCTGACAGAGGAATTTGAAGAAGTGAGTTTCAACTACTTCCCCTGAGAAAAAAAACCAAATGGCTGATGCTTTAGCCACTTTATCGTCAATGTTTAAAGTAAATGAAGGTGCCGAAGTTGTGCCAATAAAGATGAGCATATACGAGTCTCTTGCCCACTGCTTGAGTATCGAAGAATAAGCGGATGGCCTCCCTTGGTACTATGACATCTTGCAATACATCAAGAGTCAACGGTATCCTGAACAAGCAACAGAAAATGATAAGAGGACTCTGAGAAGATTGGCAATGGGTTTTGTCCTAGATGGTGAGATTCTCTACAATAAAGGGAAAGACCAGGTTCTATTAAGGTGTGTCGGGTCTGTCGAAGCTCGGAGAATCATTGAAGAAGTCCACGAAGGGATATGTGGCACTCATGCCAATGATCACATGCTTGCTAAACAGATTAGGAGGGCAGGATATTATTGGCTAATGATGGAAGGAGATTGTATTAGTTATTCTCGGAAGTGCCATAAATGTCAGATATATGCAGATAAGATTCATGTGCCTCCATCACCATTGCATGTCATGACTGCACCATGTCCATTTTCGATGTGGGGAATGGATATGATCAGGCCTATTACCTCGAAAGCTTCAAACGGACACCGTTTCAACCTATTGGCCATAGATTACTTCACAAAGTGGGTGGAAGACGTTTCTTATGCTAATGTAACGAAGTCAGTGGTATGCAGATTCGTCAAGAAGGAAATTATATGCCGTATGGATTGCCAGAGAGAATCATTTCAGACAATGCTCTCAATCTGAACAATAAGATGATGAGAGAAGTGTATACACAGTTCAAAATCACGCATCATAGTTCGGCACCTTATCGTCCGAAAATGAATGTGGCAATAGAAGCAGCCAATAAAAACATCAAAAAGATCGTTGAAAAGATGATTGATTGTACAAAGATTGGCATGAGATCTTGCTTTTTGCTCTTCATGCATACCATACCTCGGTCTGCACATCTACGGGTGTCGCGGCATTTTCTTTGGTATATGGAATGGAGGCAGTGTTACCTATTGAGGTTGAAATCCCTTCCCTTCATGTTTTGATCGAGGTTGGTTTAGAAGAGGCAGAGTGGGTTAAAGCTCGCTATGAACAGTTGAATCTTATCGAAGAGAAAAAGGATGAAAGCAATTTGCCATAGGCAGATGTATCAAAAAATGATGATTCGAGCCCACAACAAGAAGGTTAGTTCTAGGCAGTTCCTAGAAGGAGAGTTGGTACTAAGAAAAGTTCTCCCTATAGTAAAGAGAGCTTTTTTTGGAGGAGCATTGATTCTGACTCGGATAGACGGGGATGACTTGAGAAATCCCGTGAATGCTGACAATTTGAAGAAGTACTATGCTTGAAGAATAAAAAAAAAATTAAAAAAATAAGAAGAAAAATATGAAAAGAAAAGTGTGATACTGTGTACATGGAAATTCGAATGATTCCAAATATAAAAATGAAAATTCTATATATCTATTTCCCCTGAGGATTGCTTTTCAATAAGAATATTCGTGCTTGATATGATGAATGGCCATCTTTCATACTCCTTTCACTAAGAAGAAATTATCCCTAGTCACCCCTTTGAGCCTTAGGAATTCTTTCTTTCTTTGAACCTTGATCAAGGATCACCCTCTATACTGGAAGGAAGATGCGAGGAAAAATAACATCCCAAAAATCATGGCGAAAAGAGCCATCAAAGAAAAAAAGAGAAAAAAAAAAACACAAAATACGTGTGAAATCAAAGAATGGCAAATGAAAGCCAATAATGAAAGAAACGGATTCCAAAAAAAAAAAGAGGAAAGTCCAAAAAGGATGAACGTTTCAAGAATGAATCCTCTTCATGAAATGATCCTTGATCCAATCACCCTTAAACACATTTTGGGCCTATTTACCCTTTTCTTTATGAACCCTAACCTTGGCCTACATTACGTGCTTTTAAAAGTCCATTTTGATCAAGCATGGATATTTAATTTGAAGGATTTTTTTCTCAGAATTCATCCTATCCTTTGAATTGACATTTTTACCTTGGAAGAATTTAGAATTCTCAGATGCATGGTAAAACACACAAAAAATGAAAAAAAAGAATGTAAAAGGAGAGGTTTTAGCCGAAAACCCGCAAAGGGTGACTTAATACCAAATGGAGGACACTTGGGTTGAAAACCCGCAAAGGGCGGCTCAAGTACTGATTAAGGATTGAATCAATGCTCCGTGCAAAGGGGGAGAAAGTATCAAAAAATAGAAGAAAAGGGAAAAACTTAGTCTGACGCAACTACGGAAGCCGAGAGATTACCCAAGTAAATTGCTCATTCAAGAGAAATTTCAAATGAATTGAAGAAGGAAAGGTCCAAGATATTCCGCATTTGAGGTATCTACAACCTACAACTCTACATTTGTTTCTTGTATCCTTGATATCCACCTCTGTCATCTAAAACATTATTGCAATAAATTCTTGTTATCCCTTTTAGGACATTTGGTTGTTTCATACCTTCTTTCATACATTTTGTGATGCATTTTGATTGTTATTAAATTGAATGATGTTTAGTAAACATAAAAATCTTTAAACAAAAGGATTTCAGTGTATTACTAAGGAGTAGATTTAGATTTTAGAAGAGGTTTGGAAACCACTAAAATTTGAAAACACAACAGCACATCATAATGGGAAAATTCACCAAGTAGAGGTAAACAGCGAATGTGTTGAAAACTCTATCATGAATTTAGAAAATTTGTGAATTTCAGTGATGTCATAAACTGGGACTTTTTGACAATTTATCTTGATTGAAGGCTCCTCAAGTGGGGCATCAGTGAAAAGTTTAAGACTCCGCCATGAAGTCAGACAGTCCGTGAACCTCAAAGAAATCATGGATTAAAAATCATGACATAATCATATGATTGCATTCATCCTTAGGGAACATATATCCTACAAGCATTTGCAAAACATGTCATTTTCATCACTGTGTTCGGCTAACAATACAGGAATCGTAGAAATTTTGCTCTCCTAATCGAACTCGTTCTGCTTACCAAATGAGTCGAGCCCCGAGACCGCCGTTGAGGAATCATGGAAATTTTGCTCTACCAAATCGAACTCGTTCTGCTTCTCAAATGAGTCGAGCCCCGAGACCATCGTCGAGGTATTTTGTTTTTGAATCGAACTCGTTCTGCTTCTCAAATGAGTCGAGCCCCGAGACCACCGTCGAGGTATTTTCCTTTTCAAATCGAACTTGTTTTCTAAATGAGTCGAGCCCCAGGATCGTCGTTAAGGCATTCCTTTTTTTTTTTAAATCGAACTCGTTCTGCTTCTCAAATGAGTCGAGCCTCGAGACCATCGTCGAGGTATTTTGTTTTCAAATCGAACTTGTTTTCTAAATGAGTCAAACCCAGGATTGACGTTAAGGCATTCCGTTTGTTTTTAAATTGAACTTGTTATTCTTCTCAAATGAGTCGAGCCTCGAGACCACCGTCGATGTATTTTCTTCTCTTGCAAATCGAACTCGTTTCCTTAAGACGGGTCGAGCCTTGATTAGTCAGGGAACTCAATTTAAGGATAAAATCTTCTATTTACAGCTTTTTTTCGGAAAAAAATGATGAAATAAATGGAAATGAAGAATAAAGCAAACTTTCTTTCCTTTTCTTTACATGTGATTTCACTAACTATATAAAATTATTGTCTATTTATCTTTGTCTGATTCTTGATTCTCAGCAATAGCCAAAGAGGGGCTGCTGTAGACACTTAATTCTGTTCGGGCCTCCTTAAACGAGGTAAATTCTTTCTTGTACTTTTTTAGAATGCAGAAAATCTTTTCTCATCTTGCAGATGGTCCTCCAAGACTTGTGATTCAGAGTTCAGTCTACAAAAAGTCAACTTCAAAAAGTCAACCCCAAAAAGTCAACCATTGGAAAAGTCAACCCTTACTCAAAATCAAGATTTGAAGTTGAATTGAACAATGGTGAAAGAATTTTGATAATCTGAGGTCTACAACGAAAGATATGGAGTTCGGAAGAGGGATTGCGAAAATATCAATGAAGGGGAAGCCTTAATTCGGCAAATTTGGGGAAAAGTGCTTAAACGATCAAATTGGTTGAAATTGGAGGTCCAAATGGAATATAATTAATGACTATGGGTATTGGAAGGGCCAATTTGAAGCAGAACCAAAGGAAGAGTAAATTTGGAAGGAAAATCGAAAATTAGGGTTTTGGTTAAAAAGGGTGAATTTTGCAAATTTGGGGAAAACTACAGAGATGGTCTGATTCGGTGAAGTTGAAGTCCCCAACTGATGAATAATGAATAAACAAGGGTACCCCAAATCCCATTATGAAGTGATCCAAAGGAAGAGCCGATTGGAGGAGAAATGGGAAAAATAGAAAAATTCCCAATTTTGGAATAAAAAGTGATAAACTAAATCGGAGAGGAATTCGGATGTAAAAATTGAGCGTTTTAGACCAACTCCAATTTAATATAAGACAAAGGCAAATAAAAAAGAAAATTCGAAAAATGGGCCCGTTTCGAGTAAAACCAAGGCTTCGAGGTTTAAAGGGCAATTTTAGAAATTCCAGAAAAAATAGAATTCGATCTCGAAATTTTTTGAAAATCTCCAAATCTCAATTTTATATTTTTTGGAAGATATTGATGAAGAAAAATTGGGAATCGGAGCTCAAATGGAAAAAGGGTGAATTTCGGGTGCCCTTACCCGGAAAATCCAAAAGAAAATTCTGGGAAAATAGGAAACGAGCTCAAAAAATTTTGAAAACTTCCAGATCCCAATTTTATATTTTTTGGAAGAGATTGGTGAAGAAAAATCCGAAATCAGAGTTCAAAGGTAAAAGGTGAATTTCGAGTGCCCTAACCCAAAAAATTTCGGGAAAAATAGGAAACGAGCTTGGGAAATTCTGAAAACTTTCAGATCCCAATTTCATATTTTTGGAAGATATTGGTGAAGAAAAATCCGAAATCGGAGTTCAAATGAAAAAGGTGAATTTTGGGTGCCCTAACCCGAAAAATCCAAAAAAACAATTCGGGAAAAATAGGAAACGAGCTCGAAAAATTCTAAAAATCTCCAGATCTCAATATAATATTTATTTGAATGGATTGGAGAAAGAAAAACCGGATTTGGGGTCCGTTTGCAATAAAATCAAGCTTGGGGGCCAAAATGCAATTTTACCGAAGAAACCGAAAAAGGCCAATTTTGCAATTGAAAAAATGAAGGAAATTCTAGAACATACCAGGCCCTTGGCCGGCCAACATAGGGGAGAAAGGGTGGGGATTTAATCAATCTCATCCATTGGTCACTATCTAATGGCAAGATGTAATTTTTACTATCTTGGATTGTCCTTCTCATCCAATGACCTAAGTACCTTATGAAAAGATGAGTTCATCCTTAAATGGCCAAGATCAAATTGCAAGATGACATTTTTATTGTCATAAAAATGTCCTCATCCAATGGCCAATATTGGTGGAAGAAAGATGAGCACAAGTCATCTAATGGTTGGAAATGAATGTAACCAAATGAAATGTCCTTGCTCATCCAATGGCTTAGGCACCTTATGAAAAGATGAGTAAATCCTTGAATGGCTAAGATCAATTTGCAAGATGAAAAATTTTTTTTGTCATGAAAATATCTTGGATCCAAGGGCTTAGATTGTGTAGGACAATTAAATGAATTAATCTCCACCCTTCACCAAGACACCATGGGGTTCGGCCAAGGTTATTCAAAGGGAGGGGGGTTTCATTTTTTGAAAAGGAGGTGGATTGATTACTTTGTCCAACATCCCAACCATGGAGTTCATTTCCATTTTTTTTATTATTTACCTTAGTTATTTTATGATTTAGAGATTCAAAAGGCTCCATGATCTTGATGAAAATCAAGTGATAATGGTTAGGGTAGGCTTTGTCCAATATCCCAATCATGGAGCTCATCTTTTTTTTTTTTTTTTATTTGCTTATTTTAACTTGCTTATTTCTATTATTATTTATTTTTATGTGTATCTATATTCTTGCTAACCATTTTATTCTTTTGATTTATGACATACTTTTGCATCTTGTGGCTATTGTCATATAGTTTAGGTCATTTTCATTCTTCATATCATTTTCCATAGCATTTAGATAGGTCATTTTCCATGACATTCTCACAACATTTTGGCTCCTAGGCCATTCGGCCATGTAAGTTTTTTTTTGAAGGTTTGGGTCATTTTTTTTTGCCATGATATTTTCTATTTCATTTAGGCATTTAGGCCATTTTCATATGCCATGTCATTTTCCATGTCATTTAAGCTTTAGGCCATTTTCATATGCCATGTCATTTTCTATGTCATTTAAGATTTAGGCCATTTTCATATGCCATGTCATTTTACATGTCATTTAAATTTTAGGCCATTTTCATTGCTATGTCATTTTCCATGTCATTTAGGCTTTTAGGTCATTTTTATTATGCCGTGTCATTTTACATGTCATTTAAGCATTAGGTCATTTTCATTATTCCATGTCATTTAGACATTAGGATGCATATTCCATGTCATTTATTTCATGCATTTTTGCATTTCCCACTTGATTTTTTACTTAAGCCAATCAATAGCTCAAAGCCAAGCTTTAATGAGCATACTTGTGGAACATTAAATTTTGTCAAAGTTAGATTTTCTAACTTTAGGAATTTTTTTTTTATTAGGCAACCCTTGTCCAAATTTTTAGAAATTTTTACCACTAATTGTAAGACCTTATAGGAGTCTCTAATAATTTTATTATGATTTTGGGACTTTTATCAAAGGTTAAAAAAATGTTTTTTGGTTAAGCAATTTTTTGCCCACTATTCTGTCTTTCATGAATTTTAGGGTAGGTCATCCTTAGTCTAAAAATTAAGATGATTTTTTCCCATAGAGATCAACATGTTCTAGGTTTTCCCTAATTTTTCCAGAATTTTTTGAAATTGTTTAGAAGGGTAAACAACTCGGGTTTCAAAACTAGTAAGAAAAGTCAGATTTGTTTTTAAGAACTAATAATTTTCTGCTTTGTTTAAGCCATTTAAGAGGGGGCTGATTTGGGACATTAGTTGCTCTCTTAGGTTAATTTCCAATTCATTTCAATCATAAAATTTTATTTTATAAAAGTAGGGTCAAGGGTGGTCAACCCAAGGTTTAATAACTAGGAAAAACTAGAGCTTTAAAAAGGTGGGTTCGGCCAAAACTTTTTTTTTCACTCAAAATCCCAAATTTTTTAAATCCGAGTTAGAAAATCCAACTTAGGTCTCTTCCAAAGGTAGTCGGATGTCTTTTTAGATATACGAATATCCTTATTTCGTGGGAGAAATACATTTCCATGCATTTGCATTTTTCATATTCATGCATATTTTATGATATTTACTTTTACTATCTTAGTTATATAAATTCTATATGTATGAATATTCCATAGTGATATCATTGCTTTGATTTAGATTTCATGTTGTCATTTTGATTATGACATAATTATAAATATTCTATGATAATGCTTGCCATTTAATTTAGATTTTTGCTATGTCATATGGATTTCTAATATGTAATCTAGGTCTTATCATGTCATTAATTCTTGCCATTTAATTTAGATTTTTGCTATGTCATATCGATTTCTAATATGTCATCTAGGTTTTATCATGTCATTAATTCTTGTCATTTTATTTAGATTTTTGCCATGTCATTTTGATTATGCCATGTCATCTAGATTTTGCCATGTCAAGCATGCCATGTCATTAATCCATATGCCATGTCATTCACTCATATGCCATGTCATTAGTAGTAATTTTCATATTCATAACTATCTCTTTTAAATGTTTTTTTAATGCAATAAAATAAAGTTATTCCCGAGTTAATATAATTCATGAGTTCTCCTCCGGGCTGTCGGGGAGGACATCATCAATTATCATTAATAACATAATATCTTTTTTTTCAAAACGAGAATGATTAGAAAAAATTTCCAAATAAATAAAATTTTCTATATTTTGCGTGGTCTACCGAGGAATGTATGAAAATTTTGAATTAATAAATTCCGGATCATTTTCAAATCAAGTGGAATTATTTTTCTTTAAAAAGGGAATTATTTTTAAATACCAATTTCAAAATCGAATTTTATCGAGACTCGAGATAACACACGATTAACAAGGTACCATTTTACACGAGCGTTGCGGGGATGCTAATCCTTCCCCGCGCATAACCGACTTTTGAACCCGTTTTTTTATTTTCTTTGGTCTAAAGCGCAGATTTCAAAATTGGTTTTTTAATAAAATGTTTTAATGAATTTTAAAATATTTTACAAAATCGGTTTTAATAGGTGGCCGATCACACCTAGCCAAAAAAGATTGGTGGCGACTCTATTTCTTTTTCCAAGGTTGTTTATAGAACCTCATTATATTTTAAGAGGAATTAAGTCGTCTTTTACTCTGTTGTTTTCCCCAACTCACTTGAACAGGTCCCCCGACGACGGACGGATCACATATCGACAAACATCTTCCAGGGTTTTTCTTCACACTCTTCATCATCTCCCTTTAAAACGACCATCAAATCCTCATCCGGAAAATCAAGCTGCATTGGCTCATATTCTTCAGAAGCCCGATCTGCCAGGAGTTCGGCTATCACACTTCCCTTTATGACTTTCTGAGTCGCATAAACAATGTCATATTCAGACAAAATGACCTACCATCTTGCAATTCTTCCTGTAAATGAAGGCTTCTCAAAAATGTACTTCAAATGATCTAGCCTTGCAATAAGCCAAGTTGTATTGTACAACATGTACTATCTGAGTCTATGAGTTGTCCATGCAAGAGCACAACACATCTTTTCTAGTGATGAGTATCTAGATTCATAGTCAATAAACTTTTTACTCAGATAATTGATAGCATACTCTTTCTTTCCTGTTTCATCTTGTTGCCCCAGAACACATCCCATAGATTTCTCAAACACCGTCAAATACAGAATCAACGGCTTCCCTAGAATCGGAGGAACCAATACTGGAGGATTTGATAAGTATTCTTTAACTTTATCAAAAGCTTCCTGACATTCTTCAGTCCATTCACCAGTAACCTGCTTGCGAAAAAGCTTGAAGATGGGATCACATTTGAAGGTGAGTTGGGAAATAAAACGTGCTATGTAGTTCAGCCTTCCCAAGAAACCTCTCACTTTTATTTGCGTACGAGGGGGAGACAAATTCTGAATCGCACGTATTTTATCAGGATCCACTTCGGTTCCTCTATCACTAACCATAAAACCCAATAACTTGCCTGACTTGACACCGAACGTGTACTTGGTAGGATTCAATCTCAGCTGGAGCTTTCTCAATCTCTCAAACAACTTCCTGAGATTAATTAAGTGATCTTCACCCTCTCGGGATTTTGCGATCATGTCATCGACATACACTTCAATCTCTCTATGCGTCATGTCGTGGAACAGAGTCACCATTGCCCTTTGATAAGTAGCTCCAACATTTTTCAACCCAAAAGGCATGACTTTATAACAAAAGTTCCCCCACATTGTAACAAATATGGTTTTCTCCATATCTCCCAGAGCCATCTTAATCTGGTTATACCCTGAAAAATCATCCATGAATGAAAACGTGGAATGTCTAGCAGTGTTATCCATGAGAGTGTCAATATGAGGCAAAGGAAAGTTGTCTTTCGAACTTGCCTTGTTTAGATCTCGATAATCGACACATTCTCAAATTTCCATATTTCTTAGAAACTGGGACTATGTTGGCTACCCACTACAGGTATCTAGCTACCTCCAGAAAACCTGCATCAAACTGCTTCTTTACATCTTCTTTGATCTTCAACAACATTTTTGGCTTCATCCGTCTGAGTTTCTGTTACACTGGCTTGCATTTTGGCCTCAAAGGCAATTTATGTTCCACAATATTTGTATCCAAACCCGGCATGTCTTTGTATGACCGAGCGAATACATCCACAAATTCTCTAAGCAGCTCTTCTAATCTTTTCTTTTGAGCATGTGGCAATGATGTGTCGATTTTCACTTCTTCTCTATTCTCTTCATCTCCCAAATTAATCACCTCGGTAACTTCTTGATGTGGCTCAATTGGTTTCTTTTCTAGTTCCATTAATCTCATTAAATCTGGAGACAAAGTATAATCATCTGAATCATCTTCGTTATCAAATTCACCGACATGAACTGAATTTTGAATATCGAATCCCAAATTATTGCTATGATTGTCTTTGTATTCATTACATGGAATCCTGAAATTGAATGGAATTGAAAGAGCATGTATTGGTATACGAAGAAAGAATGGAAATAATGAAAGAAGAAAGAAAAATGGTAACAAAGAAAAATGGCAATAATGAATGAAAGAGGGAATGAAAATGCATCTGGTTCCTATTTTATTAAAATAATAAGAAATAAATTAGCCCATACATAAAAGACAATCCCTAATGCCCTTGGGCATAAGCAACTAGGGACTTGACTCACTGCATTACATTTTATGAGGTTCAAGGATAACTGCAGTTTCATCATTTTCCAATTACCCAGCTCTATTTCTGGAGGGCATGGGTATACCAGCAACTCTCCTTCATCACCAACCTTGACTTCTTCTTTCTCTACCACTTGACTAGAAAGCCCAGACAATGCTTCCTCTAAGTTCAGTGGGGGTGCATCTGGATAAATAAATCCTCGTAAACGAAAAGTGGAATAAAGATACGGAATAACCATCTTACTTAGCTCCCACTCATATCCCATTATGCGAGCCATCTTCTTTTCTCTCTTTTCTGCTTCAATTATCATCTTGTCCTTCCTAGCTGGCTTGTAACCTATCCCAAACCTTTCTTTGTTTTCTCGTATCACTGGCATCTCCCGAATCCCTTGAAGATGCTTCCCCAATTCGAATCCAACGCGCCAACCCATTCCGATAGTCTGCTTGAACAACATGCTAACCATCCGAGAAAAACGTGCAGCATCCGCTTGACAAACTCAAACGATCTGAATGAACATTCCAACACTTCATCCACTGCCTCTACATAAGGTGTGGTTGGAGACTTAGTTACCAGCAAATCTTCTTCCCCATTAACACAAACGAGATAATCCTCCATCACAAACTTGATTTTTTGATGTAATGATGACGGGACTGCCCCTGCCATGTGAATCCATGGCCTTCCCAACAAACAACTATATGATGGAGAGATCTCCATAACCTAAAACTTTATGTTGAAAGTGCAAGGACCGATCTACAAAGACATCTCAATATCCCCTAAAATAGCCCAACGGGTTCCATCGAAAGCTCTCACAATCATGTGACTAGGTTGGAGGTGAGACACATCAATGGGCAACTTAGACAATGTAGTTATTGGCATGACATTAATGAAAGAACCATTATCGATAAGAACCTTGGCCATCACACGACTTTTACATTTGACCGTGATATAGAGGGCTTTGGTACTACCCCTGCCTTCCGGAGAGATCTCATCATCATTGAAGGTTATGAAATTGGTAGCTACCAGATTCCCTGCAATGTGATCCATATTCTCAACGAAAATATTGTGAGCCACATATGCCTTATTCAGCACTTTCAACAAAACCTCCCTATGAGGCTCGAAATTCAACAACAAAGACAACAGTGAAATTCGAGTGGGCATTTTATTCAACTGTTCAACCACACTGTACTCACTGTGTTTTATCAGCTTCAAAAACTCGCAAGATTCTCTCTCTGTCACCGGATTCTTATACTCGACATCCTGAACCACCAATAGGTTCGTCCTGTTTCCTGACTCTTTAATCTTTTGTCCTTCTTTTGTTTTCCCTTTCTTGTCCTTTTTGAGCATTTCGAGTGAATAACAATGCCCACTCCTGGTCATACCCCCTACCCCAATCAAACTCGCTGTCTTGGCGGTTTCAAAATTAATCACAACTAAACCACCCTGCGGATCTCTGGTTATGACATCACATCCATATCTCCAAGGTATCGCCTTACTATCTTGGTATGAAAAAAGACTCGGGACACTGATTGTAACCAAAGACTTCTTAATACCAACCGGTTTCTCATTTTCAATCTGGCTTTTCTTTTTCTCATAAAAGAAAGTTATTGGTTTCATCACAGCCAATGGAGATTTCTCAATAACAACATTAATCTCACCTACCCTACTCCTCGTAAAATTAAATCCGAGATAAATCCATCAATTTCTGTAATTCCCGTCGAAACTCAATACAATTCTGAATAGAATGACCAACTGTCCCCTGGTGATATTTGCAAGTCTTACTTGGATCAAATCTGCCATGATGATTATTTGAAGTGACCGGTACAGGGCAAATCATGTCAGCTTCAAGAAAAACACCAAAAATATAATCCATTGAAGTCGTAACTTCTTCTTAACGATGGTGACCTTACCATCCCCCAAAGCATTGACTGCTGGACCAGCATGATTCAGTAAAGGATTACCACTAACATTTGGCCCATCTTTTTCTTCAAAGTTGATCAAACCGGCTTTGACGAGGCTTTGCACCTTACGTTTCAATGCAATGCAATTTTCGGTGGAATGCCCAATGTTCCCTGAATGGTAGTCACATCTGGCATTTGGATCATACCACCTGGGATACGGCGGTTTCAAGGGATCCAAGTGTACTGGCGCAACCAAATGATTTTTGATAAGGTCTGGAAGCAGGTCTGCATATGACATGGGAATTGGATCTATAGGTGTTCTTTCTTGGACACCTCTTGGGTTGTTCATAGGCTGATTGGTTTGTATTGGTGGTCTGACTGGAGAGACCAATGGTCTAGGGCAGAAGTTTGGTTGGAATGATTGTGGTGGCACAGGTGGATAAATATATGGGCTACGGGCGATGGCATTGGTATTCGGGTAGTATGGTTGGTACATGGGTTATGGGATATGTGGGACGTAACCTCTCATTTGTTGCCCTCCATATGCAACAGTTTGAACATCAACTTCCTTCTTCTTGGAAGTAAAACTCTTCTTAGCAGTGGACTCCCTTCCTTCAATCTTACCATTCTTGATGGCTTTCTCTATAATTTCCCCAAAAATTACCATATCAGCGGAGTTCTTGGTGGCATTCCCAATCATCCTGTCGTAGTATAGGGCCTTAAGAGTACTTACAACAGTATCGTAGTCTCTTTCTCAGTCAGGGGTGGTTGGATCTGGGCAGCAATATCCCTCCACCTCTGAGCATAGTCTTTAAAACTTTTAGTGAACTTTTTCTCCATATTTTGTAGAGATAAACGATCCGGAGCTATATCGACGATGTGCTTATACTGGTTGATGAATGCCTTGGTCAACTCCTTCCAAGTACGAACTCGATTCTTATCGAGTTGAACATACCACCTAGCAGCGAAACCTGTAAGACTATCCTGAAAGACATGAACCAGCAGCATATCATCTTTAGTGTGAGCGGCCATCTTCCGACAGTACATGGTAATGTGGGATATGGGGCACTTGGACCCGTCAAACTTTTCAAAATCTGGCGTCTTGAACTTCGGCGGAATTATCACGTGGGACAAGACAAAGCCCCTCAGCATCCATGGAACCATAAAAGTCTAGCCCCTCAACAGCCCGAAGTCTCTCTTCTATCAGCTTCATCTTTTGAGACTCAATCTCTTCTGTTACTTTCAGCTTCTCCTGTTCCTTAGGATCATCTAAGTCTGGGACTGGAATCAGATCCGTTTTTGCCCCATGAGCAGGAATAGTATATCTTGGGACCTGAGGTTGAACGTATGGATAAGTAAATCTTCCCATGAATGGCACCTGTTGTGACTGTTCCTGTTAGGACATCCGAACTTGAGATTGAAAGCCTGGTGGACACAAAGATTCCCCCACATTCTGATTCTTCCCTTGAGAACCGGACTCATCTGCTTTATCTTTCCCTTTCATAGTTTTCATCATTTCCAACAAAACGCTTAACTGCTCCCTAATCTCATCTTGGGCTTGTTCCACCCTATCTAACCTCGAAGCTTGTTCTTCGGCCATTAGTCTAGCTTTTGACCTGGTATTATAAGAATGCCGAGTGGACTGTCCTGAAGATTCTCATTCTCGATCTATCCTTGAACCTTTATTTATCAAAAAATTTCAAAATTAGGATGTTGTATTACTTAGCAAAAAATTTGATCATGAAAAAAAACTTGTATGATGATGAGAATGCATGTATGGAGGAATATTGGCCACATAACAGTCGTTGATAAAAGAAATCTTAATAGAATCCGTCACTGATATCTATAAAAATAAAGAAAAACAAAAAAAAAATCATAAAATCCTAAAAACATGGAAGTCCTAAAAACATGAAAAATCCTAAAAACATGAAAATCTCTAAGAATCTAAAAGGTCCTAAAAATGTGATGATGAGAATCCTAAGCAGTAATGCCTCCAGAGAAACTTCATGATTCATCGATAGTGAGCTTGAGCTTCTTCCAAAAGCTTGAACAAATGCTGACCATTTGGATAGAAATGATATACCCCTGTCTCCAACTCTTCAATTTTGTCATTCATTTCGTCGGCCTTATGGGCTGCCACATTAAACTGGTCAACCATATTCTTCAAAAGGTTTAATCTTCTTAGCTCTGCATTCCGAAGCCGTTCACATTCAACCTTTGATGTCATCAAGTTCTCAAACAAATCTTGGCATTCTTCTTTCGACTTCATACATTTAGATTGCAACTTGTCAATTTCTTCTTCCATCTGTACAAGCTCAGAATTTTTGAATGAAGATGTCTCATCCAACTCCTTGAAAGCTGTTTTCCATGTGTGGTAGTCCTGCTTGAGTTTTTGAATTCTCATATCACGTCCAGTCAAGTTGTCTTCTAGTTTTCTAATATCCACTCGCAATTTCTTGACCTTTCCATCCCGTTTTGCTAGATCTTCTTCTAGTTTCCTTACCTTAGCTTGAAGTTTCTTATTTTCTTGCCCCAATTCATCATTCTCTTCACGCAACTTTCTCTTGGCTAGTTCTATCTTCAACATGGGATCCAGTGGTGGGATTCGAGTTTAACTGTTAGAACTATCTTCTTGGAAGAACACAATATCTTTAGCTTGTTTGGCATGCCATACAGAGTATTCAAGAGTAGTGTTCCATGAGAGTCTACCTCCCTCAACTCTAATTGTCAATTTCCAAGCTTTCGTAACTTCCTCTATCTTGTTGATAACCTCTTCATCTGAATAAGAGAAATCTACCTGATTAAGTCCATGAGTCATTGGCACAAATTGTTCATACCCCACCTATCTTTGTACCATAATGGGAGAATAACTGATGGCACCCCAAAGTCCTAGGAGAGGAACCCAAGGTTGATCCCTACAGCTAAACAATACTGATCCATGTGGCACCCATGGTGCTTTCCATATTACCTGAAGGCTTGTAAGTTCTTGCAACATCATTACCCAGTCTTCTTTTGACCTTGACTCGGGCCATGTGCTCTCACAGAATTCCTTGATAGGGATGCTAGTGGTAAAGTACAATTTTTGAAATTTTGAGTCTCGGCATTCAAAATGACTTTTCATCCAAATTTAGAGCAACTGTAAACATCCAATGAAACGTCCTTTCCTAGTTTGCTTACAACGATTCAGCGACCTGATCGCCTCGACCAAGATAGCTGGAGCCGTATTGATTTGGTGTTGAACTTGGTCCATAAAATTCACCACAACAGTTTCAACATATCCCAATATCTTTGGAAAAACCACAAGTCCGTAGATAGCTAAGGTCATCACCCTCAGACCTTCGTCGTCATCCGAGTGTTTGACAATGAAGTTTTGGAGAGCACTCCATGGAATACAAGTAGCCCTTCATCTTTACAATCTTGTCAACTTCTGGCAAGCTAATTCCCATAATCTTCGCTAATTTTTTTCGATAACCTGTCTTGTCCTTCCAGTAAATTTTGTCCGAACTCGGAGGATCCAAACGAAGTAACGTTAAGTATTCTTCCATAGTTGGAACCATATATACTTCATTGAACATGAAACACCTATATGAGGGGTCCCAGAACTGTATCGTGGCTCTTTCCAAGTTCTTATCTATCTCAACCAAGAGAAGTAAAGTTATGTCACCATATTTTTTTCTGAAACCCTTCTTGTCTAGTCTTGTCCCATGATTTCCAAATGTTGATCAAGTCGGTGAAGTCATTCTGCATGAGATCCAAATTAATTCTTTCGGGGAGGGTGGAAATGTAGCCTGTCGATAAACAGTCACCTGTCTCTAATTGAACCTGTTCGGACCTAGCCTTCAAGATAATTGACGACTCATACTTTGTAATTGTTGGGCTTTCCATGGATAATGTGTGAAGATTTAATTTATCAACCGACTGCTATGTGGCACAAAACTCCTATGATGATGATGATGTAAATGCAATGACAAAAAGAAAGAAAGAAGATAGTCAGTAAAGTTGTAAATACATAAATAAAAGAGATAAATAAACAAATAAAAAAGAAATGTGAGACAAAGGTAAGAGGCGTTCCTTCATGTGCCTTAATTTGGGTCATTCTTTATGAAACAAGTGGACATGACTCTTGTAGACACCTAATTTTGTCCAGACCCCTAAATTAGGTAAATTTCTTCCTGATAATGTTTTAGAATGCAGAAAGTCTCTTCTCATCCTGCAAGTGGTACTCCAAGACTTTGTTTAGGAGGTCAAGCACAAAAAGTCAATCAAAAAAAGTCAACCCCAGATAAGTCAACCTCAAAAAATCAACCACTGAAAAAGTCAATCCTCATTCAAAATCAAGATTCAAAGTTTAATTGAACAATGATGAAAGAATTTTGATAATCCGAGGTCTACAATGAAAGATATGGAGTTCGAAAGATGGGTTATGGAGATTCAGTGGAAAGGAAACCCTAATTCGGTAAATTTGGGAAAAAGTGCTTAAACGATCAAATTGGTCGAAATTGGAGGTTCCGAATGGAATATAATCAATAACTACGGGTATTGGAAAGGCCAATTTGAAGCAGAACCAAATGAAGAGTCAATTTGGAAGGAAAACTAGAAATTAGGGTTTTTGGTGAATTTTGCAAAAATTGGGGAAAACTACAGAAATAGCCCGAACCGGTAAAATTAAAGCCCCTAATTGATGAAGAGTTAGTAAAAAAAGATTGTCGAAGGCTCAATTTGAAGTAATTTCGAGAAAAGAGTCGGTTCGAGGAAAATGGTAAAACGAGGAAAATCTCGATATTGGAAAACGAAAAAATCAAATCGTAGGGCAATTTGATCGTAAAAATTGGGCATTTTTGGACCAACTCCAATTCAATATATAACAAAGGCATGAAAAAATAAAATCTGGAAATCGGACTTGTTTTGAGTAAAATCAAGGTTTCGTGGGTTAAAGAGCAATCTCGGTAAATCTGGGAAAAATAGGAAACGAGCTCAAAAAATTATGAAACCTCCATATCTGAGTTTTATATTATTTGGAAGAGATTGGTGCAGAAAAATCCGGAATCGGAGCTCATTTGAAAAATGGAAAAGTTCGGGTGCACTAAGTTAAAATTCCAGAAGATAAATCCAGGAAAAATAGGAAACGAGCTCGAAAAACTTCCAGATCTGAATCTTAAATTATTTGGAAGATATTGGTGAAAAAAAATCAAGAATCGGAGCTCATTTGAAAAATGGAAAAGTTCGGGTGCACTAAGCTGAAATTCCAAAAGATAAATCCGGAAAAAATAGGAAACGAGCTCGAAAAATTACCAAAACTTCCAGATCTCAATATATATTATTTGGAAAATATTGGCAAAGAAAAATCCTGAATCGGAGCTTATTTGAAAAAGGCTAAATTTGGGAGGCACCAAACCGAAACTTTTAAAGAAAAATTCAAGAAAAATAGGAAACAGGCTCGAAAAATTATGAAAACTTTCACAACTCAATTTTATATTATTTAGGAGGTATTGGAAGAATAAAATCCGGATTTGGGGTCCGTTTGCAATTTAATCACGTTTAGGGGGCTAAAGTGTAATGTTATCGAAGAAACTGAAGAGGGCTATTTTTGAAATTTTAAAAAAGAGAAGTTGCTGGAATTTTAAAGGCCATTCGGCCAGCCCATGAATAAGAGGAAGTTTGGCTTATTTCTTTCATCCAAAGGCAAAAATTGGATAGCAAAATGGTATTTTTATTTCATTGAGCCTTTGTGATCTTGCCAAGTGGCCAAATGAATGAAGAGAAAGGATGAGCACATTACGGTTACATATTTTAGGCCAGTTGTTATTGTTAGGGGCTGATCACTTCATCTTATGGTTGTAAATTCACATTTTTAGTATCTTTGATTAGTGGCCTTTGGATCTTGCTAGCTAGAAAAATAAATGACAACATTATGAGCACATCCTTGACCTTCGGCTGCCTATATATAGAAGGGGGGTTTCATCTTTTAGAAGGTTTTTTTTTTTTGGCTGAGTATTTTCATGTTTGAGCAATAGCTAAGTGGTAGAAAAGCAAAAAAAAAAAAAAAAAAAAGCAAACAGGGAAGCTTGAAATATAGCTTTGAACCTTTTGGCACCTAACTCTTGCATTTTTCTTTCTTTTTCTATGCTGGTTTTGCTTATTTTCATATGATTTCTTGTTATTTTGTTATGAAATAAAGGTTTTCAAAACTCCCTTTTAAGGCTCCTATCTTGTGTTTTCATAAAAAAATGAAAAAAAAAATTTTTTACTACATTTCTACTAGTGGCCGAATGGTCTCCTTGAGTATGATTGTCTTGTGTTTGATTTATTTCCTATGTTGGTTGTGGTATGTTAGTTTGTTTTGATGATTTAGCTTTCTAAAATAATCAAAATATGGAGCTTATTTCTACTTTCTTTACTTAATTGTTCTTATTTTTCTGTTTTTATCATTTATTGTCATGTCTACTTGTCTTATTTACTAACTTTAATTTTTTGTTTTTACTATATCAAGTTGTTCATGCTTTGCATTAGTCATACCATGTGTTTGTGCATTTGCCTAGCTAAATCTTTGCATTTTCATCTTGATTGTTTGACTACCATGCTTTCATATATGTCTTGCATATTTTTCATGCCATATGTTTGTGTTATTGCCTTGCTAGGATCTCACATATTTTTTAAATGAACCATTCAGTTTCCATGGTTTTTTTTGCCTTGTGTATTTGCATTTTCATCTTGATTATTTGAGTACCATGCTTTCATTCATGCTTTACATCATTATGCCATGTTATTGTTTAGTTGTTTTATCATGTTCTTGCATTATTATTATGTTCATTTGGTCATTATATGTTCATGTTATAGCCATGCATATTTATATGTCATGTTAGGCATTAGGTCATATTATATTGCCATGCATATTCTCATGACATTTTAGGCATTAGGGTCATCTTTGTATGCCATGCATATTTTCATGCTTATTAGGTCTTAGGTCATTTTGTATTTCCATGCATAGTTTCATTTTCATTAGGTCTAAGGTCATATTTATTGCCATGGATGTTTCATGCTTATTAGGTCTAGGGTTACATTTATTGCCATGCATATTTCTATCTAGGCATTAGGTCATCTTTTATGCCATACATATTTTCTAAGTCATTTAGGCATTAGCTCATGCATTTAACTTGCTGTTTGTTCATGTATTACATATCATCCCACTTGATTTTTGACTTAAGCCAATCAATAGCTCAAAGCCAAGCTCTCATGAGCATGCTTGCGGAAAATTAAGATGTTGTCAAGTTGGATTTTCTACCTTTGTGATTTTTTTTCTTTAGGCAATCCTTGTCCAAATTTTTAAAAACATTTACCACTGATTATAGGATCTTAGAGGAGTCTCTAATATTTTTATTCTGATTTTTCGATGTTTTTATCAAAGGTTTAAAAATGTTTTTCGGCTAAACAGTTTTTCACCCAGTGTTCTGTCTTCCATGAATTTTCGGGTAGGTCATCCTTAGTCTAAAAATTAAGTTGATTTTTTATCGTAGAGATCAACATGTTCTGAATCTCCCATAATTTTTTCATTTTTTTTTTTAAAATTTTAAAATAGGTAAAAGAATCACGTTTTAAAACTGGTCAGAAAAATCAGATTTGTTTTCAAGAAGAAAATAATTTTCTGTTTTGGTTAAGGCATTAAGAGGGGGCTGATTTAGAATAATAGCTACTATCCTAGGTTAATTTCTAAGTCATTTTAATCCTAAAATTTGATTTTATAAAGTTCGGATCAAGGGAGGTCAACCCGAGTTTCAAAGTTAGGAAAATATAGCATTTTTAAAGGGGGTTTCGGCCATAGTGCCATTTTCATCCAAAATTTTCAAATTATTTTTCATCCAATCATAAAGTATTTAGAAATCTGATTTAAGTCTTATCGTAAGGTAGTTGGATATTTTTAGGTATACGGATGTCCTTATTTAAAGAAAAAAATACACTCTCATGCATTGCATTTTCCATGTTCATGCATATTCTATGATATATGATTTTTGCTATGAATATTTCTATGGTGATGTTATTGTTTTGATTTATATTTCATGATGTTATACTGATTGTTATATGGTTGTGAATATTTTATGTTATTATATGCTTCTTGCTTAGTCATTATTTATTTTGTCATATCATTTAGGATTTATTATGTTCATGCATTGCCTTTTTTTTTTCATGCATAATTTATTATAATGTTATTTTATATTTTTTATCATGTCATGTTATTAAATTATGCTATGTCATTTAGAATATACCATGTCACTTAGATTATATCATGTCATTTAGATTATACTATGTTATCTAGATTTTGCTATGTCATCTTTTACTATGTCATACATGTTCATATTCATCTTTTCAAAATATTTTAAAAAAAGATAATAATTTTAAATAAAATAAAGTTATTCGCGAGTTAAAGTAATTCATGAGTTCTCCTCCGGGTTGCCAGGGAGGACATCATCAATTAACATTAATAACGGATTTTTTTTATTTAAAAAAAACGAGAATGATTCAGAAAATTTTTCAAATAAATAAAAATTTCTATATTTTGCCGAGTTTATCGGGGAATATAAGAAAATGTTGAATCAATAAATTTCGGATCATTTTCAATTAAAAATAGAATTATTTTTCTTTAAATTGGAAATTATTTTGAAATGCCAAATTTAAAACTGACTTTTTATCGAGACTCGAGATAACACACGATTAATAAGGTAACGTTTTGTACGGGCATATTGGGGGTGCTAATCTTTCCCCGCACGTAACCGACTCCCGAACCCGCTTCTTTGATTTCTCTAGTTTAAAAACGCAGACTTTGAAAATAATTTTAAAAATGTTTAATTAATTTTAAAATATTTTATGAAACTGGTTTTTAATAGGTGGCCGATTACACCTAGCCAAAAAAGATTGGTGACGACTCCATTTCTTTTTCGAGGTTGTTTCCAAACCCTCATTTTATTTCAAGATTAAGTTGTCTTTTCCTCTGTTTTTCCCAATGTCACACTTAATGAGTAAAATGTCTCGCGATGAGACTTGTTATTTTTTAGGTTGCGACAACTCTAACTTAGGTTGGCCTCTTAAGTGTTATCTATATGCTGGACTTTAGGATATTGGACATCTAAAAAGTCCCTGAATTGCTCCTTAACTTCATCCATGTAGGATGAGTAAGGCACCCGATCCTCACCCATTATAGGCTCATTAGAAAGGTTCAATTTGGGTGAGTGTATTTTTCAAAGTTGTTGCGGAGGTTATTACCTTATGAAAGCTTCGGTACTTTACACTCTGAGGGTGTTTCGCTAGCCATTGCGGAGGTTATTACCTCACGAGGGCATAGGTACTTTACCCCTTCCTAAAAGGGACGAGTCCGGCTATAGGACCTATGATATGAAAGTGTGGTGTGCGCGAAGGAACATGCCAAACCTTTGACTCACGAAGATTCCTGAGAATAAAAAAAAATAAAAAACTAAACAAACTAAACAAGAAAAAGGATTAAAACGTTAGAGAAAAATAAAATAATAATAATAATAAAATATATATATATATATATTTAAGACCAAATTTAAGATCAGAAATAACATGTGACTAACCTATGACTTGACTCTTTAAAGTCCCCAGTGGAGTTGCCAAACTGTCATAACGTGCCAAATGCGAATTTAGCAAGCCAGACACACATATGGAGTCACCACTAATCATCTAACTAGGTGTGATTAGTCACCTTTATGAATCTATTCTTCTTAAAGTTATCCTAAGCTTGACTAAGGTACCCTAAAAAGAATAGGTTCTGATCTACTTATCATAACTGAATTCGGGAGTTCGGTTACGTGTGGAGAAGGATTAGCACCCCACAACGCCTATCTTAAAGATAGTACCACATCAAACACATGTTATTCTAAATCGGTCTTATCTAAATGGTCTTAATTAATTCACGTAAGTTAATATTTTATTTCCTAATCATGCATACTAACCAAAAATAATAAAATAAAATCACCAAATCATGCCATCAAAAAGAATATAATAAAAACTTAATCATGCTCCTAAAAAAAATAAAAAATAATAAAAAACCTAAACAAAAAAATTAAAATATCATAATAATTCCTAAACATGCAAAAATCTAAAAATAATCATAATACTTCCTAAACTTGCAAAAAAAATAATAAATATCATAAAATTCCTAAACATGCAAAAATCTAAAAAATAATAAATATCATAATAATTCCTAAACATGCAAAAATCTAAAAAAATCATAAAAATTCCTAAACATGCAAAAATCTAAAAAAATAGAAATAAATAAAACCTAATCATGCCATATAAACATAATAAATAATAAAACCCTACTCATGCAATCTAAAAATAATAAAATATAAAAACCTAATAATCATGCAAATCTAAAAATAATAATAAAAAAAATCTAAACATGCTTATCTAAATATAAAATAAATAAAATAAAAAATCCTAAATCATGCTTTTCTAAATATAAATAAAAACAACCTAATAATCATGCAAATCTAAAAATAAAAATAAAAAACAATCATAAGAATAACTAATCCTAAAAAATCAAAAATAAATAAAAACCTAAACTAAATCATACTATTTAAAAATAACAATAACCATAAAAATAATTAATTAATCTTTAAAATACCTGCAAAAATAAAAAAAATAATTAGTCCAAAATTATATATAAATAAATAATAAAACAAAACAAATAAAAAAAAACAAAGAAGCAACCAACATCCGGGTCGGGTACCAGGTGCGGGTTGATCGGTGGTCGTCTGACCCAACCCGGATGCTGGCTTTAAAAGCCAAACAAATTTTTTGGGGTCACTTTTTACCTTGTCTAAAAAAAAAAAATCTGATCCCTTCTTTCTCTTTCCTCCTTGAAGAACACTGTTGGTGTTCTTGAAAAACCCAAAAAACAGCCACCACCTGCTGTTACCACCGCCGCTGCTACTGTCGTCGTCGACCACCGCAGACCTGCCCAAAAAATCCAAAAAGTATCCTAAAGTTTTCTCTCGATCTCCTCAACCCCGAAATCTACTTAGTTTCGTCCGAATCACCCCCAAAAATCCTAGATCTAGATTTGAAAATTCGAAATCCCAAAATTGCAAATCTCCGATCCTGCTCCGTTTACCGTTGCATGATCACCTAACTTAAATCGAACACTCCTCTTACCCTTTCCTAACTTTCCAACCACCTTGATTTTCAAAACAACTACTAAAACTCTAAATCCCCAAAATTTTGAAATCTTTAAACCCCTAAAAAAATCTTGTGTTTTTTCCTTCCCACTAAAAATGCTATCTATTGCCTCTGTGTATATTCTGAAATTCTGCTCAATGTGTTCTCTCTGTATGTGTCCTTTGTGTGTTGAATCCACTGATCTTTTATAGGGAAAATTCAAGCAGAGTTTCAATTTGATTTGAGTTTTGAGATCTAATCTGATAAAGAGTTTCTTTCAATCTTCAAAAGTTAATCATGATCTAGGGAAGAGTTTCAGTTCGATCCAAAGAAGAATTTCGATTTAAGTCAAACACAATTTTTTTTTGTTTTTCCGATTTTCTTTCTTTTTTGTTGTTTTTTTATTTTTCCCTTTTTTGTTGTTTTTTATTATTATTTAAAAAAATTAAAATTTAAAAATAAGATTAAAATTAAAATTATGCTAAAATCAAAAACTGAAAATAAATTTAAACTAAAGTTAACGTTTAGAACATCCCAGATAAAAATGGGTGTCTACAGAGGGTATGTCTGGTAAATTGGAGCCGAAAGACATGAGGAACCTAACTTAGGTTAGTGATATCCCAAGTTCAATCCAAGCTTCCAAGGCTTATGAGTTAGTGACGTGAGAATGTCAAGTCTAAATCCAAACCTCCAAGGCCTAGGTGTTAGTAACTTGAGAAATGATTTAGGTGGAAGTCATAACCTATTACATCAATACGAAAATCTAACAGTAAGACAAGAAAATTTAATGCCAAACCAGCAACTTGTAGTTCTGCAGTCGGGTATGGGAGTTCAACCAACTTTTTCCAGCTTCTTTACTTCAATACAGAAATTCAGTGGTAAGTCGAGACAATCTATTGTCAAACCAACATGTACTTCCATAGCTATGTATAGGAGTTCAACCAGACTTAGGTAAGGGTTATACCTTAATCAAAGGCTTCATGCTTCATCAAGCTCAGAGTCAGGAATCTCAGTGCATCTATTAAACTAGGGTATTGGTGCAATACAAAACCCAAGATTAAGAGCTCAGGCAATCCAAAGCCTAGGATTCGGAGTTCAGGTTAAGTAAGGCCTTTCCTTTTAGCCAAACCAGTTTATGAGGGTAACAAAAAAGTAAACTTAGCTGGTCAACCTAATGTGAGATATGCTGCCCAGGTAAACCAAGTTGATAGTATACAACCAAACTTAGGTGGTGTTCAAAGAAACATTCCCAAACCCAATCAAGTCTAAGAGCAGTTCAACCAAGCCTACCAACAGCCTAACCAAGCCTAGGGGCAACAAGCTCCTTGCTATGTTCAACCTAATTATTTATGGAGGCAGCCTCCAATAGCTTATCCTATTCAAGGCATTGCGCCTGAAGGTGTTAAACCTTAGATAAACCTTCGGTTGAGAGCAAGAGCAATTTTTAGACCTGCCTAGAGAAAACCATATCTTAATGGCTAGATGCATTGGATCCTTTGCCTATAGAAGCTACAAAATCCCAAAATTTACAACCTTTTCAGGTGATGGCAATCAATCCACCTTAGAGCACATAGGTAGATTCATGTTAATATGTGGAGATGTGAATGACTACATAACTCTTAGGCTATTTAGGAATTCCTTGACTGGCACAACCTTTAATGGTATGTAGATTTACCACCTAACTTGGTTCAAAATTGGACTCAACTAGAAACCATGTTCCATGCACAAATTTATAGGACTGAACCTGAAATAACAATAAAATATTTAGCCAAGAGTATGCATCAACCTGGAGAAAAGGTTGGGAACTTTATTGCTAGGTTTAGAAATGCCAAGGAAAAAATGCATGTGCAACTACTTGAAAAAGAGTATGTTAGTACGGATAGGAGTGGTCTTAACTTCGAGCTTAGAAAAAAGTTTGAAGATAGAGAATGTGTTAACCTTTTCCAGCTAGCTACAATTATCTCAAAGAATGGATACTTGTTAAAGAAGATGATCAAAGAGAGAGAGTTCCAAGACCCTCTTATTTTTTGCTTATTGAGATTAATATAGGGAAGTGGATAGTGAGGTTGAAAATAAGCTAGAGGATGCTATTGAGGCTGGAAAGCTAAAATCCTTACAATAAATATGAGCTATTTTCGAGCTCAGCCAGCCTATCCACGTTACCCTTTTACTGTGCTTCCCCAACTTTCTTCTTCCCCAAACCCCTCTGCCCTGTTACTGTTTCTTGTATCTTAGCTTCTGTTTTTTGGTGTTGTTTCTAACAATTTCCTCAAAAGCCATCGGTTGCTATGTGTGATGCTTGGCCAACGTGTAATTGGGTGTAGGGGTAAATAGAGAAATGTCAAAACAGAAGAAACTTTTGGCTTTCTTTATAAGCCAAAGCGACGTTTCTGAAGAATGAAAAAAAATGTTAAACACTGTGGAAGATGAGATGGGTGAGGAGTGGCGCCGACTGTTCCATTCTTTACCTTCTCTCTCGCGCCATTCTCCTACCCCATTAGGCTTTTTAATCATTTTTCCTTCTTTGCCTCTCTACTATCTTTGCTGTAGCTTTTTCTCGATGCCCATGCTTGAACAGTCCTAAGATGTTGGTTGTACTGTTGGTTCCTGTTTTCCTTACCAAGGTATGGCCTTCTGTTTGGTCTCCAACAAGGTTAGCTTCTGTTTTTCTTCCTCAAAAATTCCTCATTCCGTTTGATGCTTCTTTTTACCAGCTTGATGATCAAAAAAAAAAAACTGGCTTTTTTATTTCCTCTCCATTTTCTGACGATTGTGTTAATTTGGTCTACCTTCTGTTTAGTAAAATGACTCTTCTGATTGTCATTCCTTTGCTATTGTTTCTGTTTTCTTTGCTTTTATGATCTTTCCCTTCTATTTGTTATAATGACTTATTTGATTCTCATGTTAATAAAACAATTCCAAGGTGTGTTACCACACTTATTTATTAATATTCATTTTTGGAATTTTATTCCACTATATATAACAATCTATTTCATGTTTCTATTTCCAGCTCTTTGCAACCTGTGTTGTTCTGTGCCTATTTCGATATTGTTGCTGATCTCTTCGCTTCCATCTCTTCAGGTTTGCTTTCGCACTTTTGCTTATTATTAAGACTGCACCGTTTGCTTCTACCTGGTCATGTTTCTTTCTTCTTCAGGTTTTACTGATTGCTCTTATTTTCTCTGATATATGGGTGGACCTTATGTGCTCTTGATTTGCATGCGGTTGTTATAATTATTCTGTATGATAGTTTGTTGCATCATTTGTTGCAGCACCTTAGAACAATGTTGTGGTAGTTTATCATTACAATCTTTGCTTCATACGAATTTTTGTATATAATCTTGATTTTTCTTCGCTGTCTTTTCTATTGTACTACAAAACTCTTAATTCATATTGCTTTTCAATGACTCGGAAAACAAATTTGAATCCTTTATGTTATATTACTTCACAAATCTGTTTGGTGGTTGAGTTTACACATTTTTCAGCATTTATTCATCAATATGGTGCAATTTTTTTACAGTCATTTCTTACCTGATCTAATCACTAATCTTTAACTACAATTTTTTCCCGTGTTGATAAAACAATTCTGAATGTGTGTTACTTCACTTATTTACTAATATTCATTTTTGCACTTTTATTCCACTATATCTAACAATTTATTTCATGCTTCTATTTCCAGCTCTTTGCAAGCTGTATTGTTCTATACCTGTTTTGATATTGTTGTTTGCTTCCATCTGTTCAGGTTTGCTTTCGCATTTTTGCTTATAGTTTTTATTTTTTGTCATTTTCTAATTTTCATTGTTTCCTTTGTTTCTTATTACAATTTCCTGTTTATTATTACCTTCTACTTTGTATGTCATTGCTTTCCTGTTCATTTCCGATCTGTTTGCTTTTTTTTTTTTACTGTTATATATACTTTTTTTAGTTAATTGGCTATTTGTTGTGTTATTGATTCGCAAAGTTTGAATCACCGATTGTTGTCCATGGATTCTTCTGAATCAATGAGGTTAAATAGAATCAGAAGGATTGGAAATCTTAGGAATCGACGACTTAGAAATAGGCAAGACCATAATAAATTGCAAGCTGCAATGGTTAGTGACACAGCTTCTACACATACTGTTAGAAGAAAGAATGACAGAACTTCAACCCATGCTGCTAAAGCTTCGAGTTCATCTCTGTTAACTGATCAACCAGTTATTAAACGCTTTAAACAACATTCTGTTGTTAATGTTGACGGGGAATTGGAAACGATTGCAACAATTTCTGATGTTCGTATACTTGATCAAAGTGCTTCATCTTTAGTTTCTCCTGATGCATCACAAATGGATTATACAATTGGATCGAGTAATTCTATTGGTCAGTCTCACTCGAATGGGAATTTTTGCGAGATAAGGCAAGAAATTCCTGATGGTGGAAATTACGGTAAATACTTTAGCTTAAAAGTTGTACATTTTGTCTTATAATATTCCAACTTTTTCTAATTATTCTTCTTAACTTTTCTTTATAAATCTTAATTTCAACAGATTCTTTGCTGCAATGTCCATTTTCTACTACATTGTCACGTCGAAAAACTTATATGTATAACTCCACTGTTAATCGTAAGTTCTGGAGCTCAGACTATCAGTTCTCTCAATTATATTTGTAACTGTTCTGTAGCTTTTGATTACTTGGATTCCATCCAAAATTAGCAGTACATTCTTATACCTTTGCAGCTTATGAGTTTGTTGTTTTTCAAGATGCTCTGTTTGAAATATAATTTTCTAAACAAATTATGCTTCTCAGCAGACTTTTTTATGTTATCCTTTTTATTTTGACAGGGAAATTTTTTGAACCTCTTAATTTGGGTGGCTTGAATTATACATGTCCTTATTGTGAAGCTCAGATGTGGCACGAACAAAGAATTATTAAATCAGGTCGATCAAATTTGGTTGTTTTTAGTCTCTGTTGTAAGAAAGGCTCGATTCTTTTACCTCCATACAAGAAGGCTCCAAACTTTTTGGATTTTTTGCTCAATTATGATGGCTTGCAGAAATCATCGGGGTTTAGAGAGAATATTAGAATGTACAATTCTATGTTCCAATTTACATCCATCGGTGGCAAGATTGATAAGATTATCAATAACAGACCTGGTCCTTATGTTTTCAAGATAGGAGGACAAGTACATCATCGAATAGGATCCCTTCTGCCTCCTAATGGTCATGCTCCTAAATTTGCACAGCTATACATTTGTGACACTGAGAATGAGGTTTCAAACAGAATCAAATGCTTCGACAGTCTTGATTGTCAAAAACAACCTGACTTGAGTATTGTTGAAGGGCTTATTCAAATGTTTAACGAAGTCAATGAAATTGTTAAAGCTTTTAGGATGGCAAGGGATAGATTTGTTCAGACTGATTATCTTCCAATTCGCTTGCGATTGCTTGGCAGAAGAGAAACAGTTGATAAGCAATATGATATACCCTCAGCCAATGAAATTGCTGGTCTCTTGGTAGGAGAAAATGAAGGATCAGAAGATGATCGTGATATTATTGTTGAACACAAGTTTGATGGGTTAAAACGAATTAGTGAATTACATCCTTTGTTGATGTCCATGCAGTATCTAGTGTTGTTTCCTTATGGTGAGTCTGGATTTTCATTGGGTATCCAATATAGAACATCACAGAAAAAAACTGATAAGGAACGAACGTGTGTTACAATGATGGAGTACTATGCATACTTAATTCAACAACGGGTTGCTACTGGCCATACTTTACTTAGAGGTGGCATACTTTTTCAACAATTTATTGTTGATGCTTTTCTTTGTGTTGAACGAATGAGACTACAATGGATACGAGATAATCAAAAAAAATTGAGATATGAGGTTTATCAAGGGGTCAGAGATGCTGTCACTCGAGGAGACATGAATGCCCGAACGATTGGAAAAAGAATAATACTTCCATCAACTTTTGTTTCTGGTCCTCGGTTTATGTTCCAGAATTATCAAGATGCTATGGCTATTTGTAGGCAATTTGGTCACCCTGATCTTTTCATTACCTTCACGTGCAACCCAAAGTGGCCAGAAGCTAATGAAGCTCTGTCAATGCTTCGTCGACAAAGGATTGAAGATCGGCTTGATGTTTTAACCAGACTGTTTAAACTTAGGCTTATGTGTCTGATGGATGATTTGGTTAAAAAAAAGCATTTTGGTCAAACTATTGCAGGTAAAAAAATTCTGATACCCATTTACAATACAAATACATTTTCATTGCTTCTTTCTCAGAATTTAATTTTCATTTATTTTTTTATAAAAAAATTAAAAAAAATGTAACTTTTGCAATTCATATTGTTTTACAGTGGTATACACGATCGAGTTCCAGAAAAGAGGCTTACCGCATACAGATATTCTATTGTGGCTGCACCCAAATGATAAATATTTAACACCTACAGATGTTAACAAGATCATTTCTGCAGAAATACCAGACAAAACTATTGATCCTGTTGCACATGAGGCTGTTGTTAATTATATGATACATGGTCCCTGTGGGTTCGTTGATCCAAAAGCTCCATGTATGAACAATGCACGGTGCTCTAAGTTTTATCCAAAATCATATCAAGAGGAAATTGTTATTGAAGAGGGTGGTTTTGTTGCTTATAGAAGAAGATTACCTGGAAGTGATCAGATGCTTGCAAACAAAAATGGAGTTCAATTGGATTCAAGATTTGTTGTTCCTCACAATGTTGATCTTATTGTCAGGCATCAAGCTCATATCAATGTTGAAATTTGCAGCAAAACAAAATCCATTAAGTATCTATTCAAGTATAAAAACAAGGGACCAGATAGAGTAAGGGCTATTATTGAAGAGGTTAGTGATGCACATGCCACTGGTGGAGAACAAAATGCAATCCAAGTTGATGAAATCAAGATGTTCCTAGATTGTAGATACATTTCATCTCATGAAGCATGTTGGCATCTTTTTCGTTTTAATGTGCACCACAGAGAACCAACAGTCATCAGATTGCCAATTCATTTGCAAAACCAGCATTACATAACTTTTGCTGATAACGCTGATTTGTCAAACGTTCTTCATCAACCTCTATTGGATAAAACTATGTTTACTGAATGGACGGAAACAAATAAAATATTTCCTCAAGCTCGCACTCTGACATACACTGATTTTCCTGCTAAGTGGATTTGGTCTCAACGAGAAAAAAAATGGACAGAGAGAAAGCAAGGAAGAGCCATCGGACGAATTAATTTTATTCATCCTGCTGCTGGTGAGCTCTATTTCTTGAGGTTACTTTTGAATATGTGAAAGGTGCAAGGAATTTTGAAGAAATAAGAAAAATTAATGGGATTCTTCATCCTTCATTTCAAGAAGCATGTGAAGCACTTGGGCTGTTAGGGGATGATAGAGAATGGCATGATGCAATACAACAAGTATCATTTTGGGCAACAGGTTTTGAACTGCGACAACTGTTTGTCACACTCATCATGTTCTGTGAAGTTTCAGATTCGAGAACATTGTGGGAAAAAAATTGGAATCTATTAGGCGAAGACATTGAATATCGATTGAATCAAATGACTGGCATAAAACATTTCAAGATTTTTGATTCAGAATTAAAAAATCACATCTTGGTTAGTTTGAAAGAACTGTTAAATAAGAATGGTTCATCTTTATCTCATTACAAGTTACCCTTGCCATCTGAATCTACAAGCCGCCTCATTAACAACGGATTACTAAGAGAAGAAATTAGCTATGACTTGACTGAATTACAAGCTGAACATGCAGAATATTTTCAAAAGCTTAATGAAGAACAAAAACTGATTCATGAAGCTGTTCTCCAATCAGTTTACCAGGATGAAGGAAAAATGTTCTTTGTCAATGGTCATGGTGGAACAGGGAAAACATTCCTTTGGAAAACAATTATTGCTGCTGTACGATCAAGGGGGAAAGTTGTTTTAGCAATTGCTTCATCTGGTATTGCATCCCTTTTACTGCCTGGTGGAAGAACTGCCCACTCTAGATTCAAAATACCAATACAAATTGATGAAATTTCAACTTGCCAAATAACACGTGGAACAGAACTTGCAAAATTGATTGAAATTTCAAGTTTGATTGTTTGGGATGAAGCGCCAATGATACACTGCTACTGTTTAGAAGCATTTGAAAGAAGTGTTCGGGATGTGTTGCAAACTGATGTTCATGAAGCATCGAAGATTTTTGGAGGGAAAACAATATTGCTTGGAGGTGATTTTAGGCAAATACTGCCTGTTGTTCCATCTGGAACAAAAACCCAAATAATCAATGCATCAATTAACAGTTCACCTTTATGGAAATTTTGCAAGGTTTTCACACTTAGGACAAATATGAGATTGAAGTCTAACTTTAGTGATAATCATTCTAAATTACAAATGGAACAATTTACAAAATGGATTCTTGATATAGGTGATGGTCAATTTAAATCTGTTCATGATGATGACAATGATTTGGGAGCATGGATAGAAATACCATCTGATTTATTACTGTAAAACACTGATTCACCACTTTTTACACTTATTGAATCTATTTATACAAACTTTGCCACATTCTATGCTGATCCTATGTATCTCAGTCAGCGTGCTATTGTTACACCTTTTAATGAAACTGTTGATCTTATCGATAATCATGTGCTAACTTTAATACCTTCTGATGATCATATATATCGTAGTTTTGATTCGATTGCAAATGTTGTTGGTGAACTAAGAGAACATGATGCTTTATATCCCCCTGATTTTTAAAATTCATTGAAATTTCCTGGAATACCAAATCATGAACTTCATTTCAAGCTAGGTTGTGTAGTTATGTTACTTAGAAACTTAAATCAATCCCTAGGTTTATGCAATGGTACAAGATTGATTGTTACACAATTAGCTGCAAATGTTGTTGAAGCTTTAATAATCACTGGTAACAATGTTGGGAAAAAGGTCTTTATTCCCAAAATATGCTTCACTGTCAAAGATCGCAAATGGCCTTTTGTTTTCAAACGAAAACAATTCCCTTTGCGATTATCTTATGCAATGACAATTAATAAAAGTCAAGGTCAAACTCTTGAATCTGTTGGTCTTTATTTGCCAAAACTTGTCTTCACTCATGGTCAATTGTATGTTGCCATTTCTCGAGTGACACATCGAGATGGCCTGAAAATTCTTATTGATAATGCTGATGGTCAGCCTAATAATGAAACAAAAAATATTGTGTACCATGAAATCTTTAACAACTTGCCATCAGGTTTCTCTCTTTGTTTTATTATTTGTTTCAATAGAGCAACATTTTAATTGCTGCTGTATTACTGTATTTAACAGTTTAGAATCTGTTTTGCTGATGCTTCTTGGTGATAAATCTTTTGCAAGAATTTTTTTTTTTAATTATTTATTTCAAATATTCTGCTTACTAATTTTACTAATGCATTTTTTTTTTTGTTCCAACAGCCTGACTCAAATTTATCCTGTCTTTTTTGCTGAGGTATTTAAAACTGGTTTGCTTTATTTCATTCTTCTTTAATGTGTTGGACACAATAAGTTAGAAATTGAGATCCATACTTGCTTCGTTATCTTATGATGATCTCAGATCTGCTTATTGCTACTATATTAATACTGATGTACAAACTTCTTAATTTATTATTTCTTATATACTTATAATACTATCTTTTCCTATGTATATGATTTCTTTATGCAGTCGCCATGTCATATCAGCTTTTATCTGAGCTTCAACAATGCAAACAAGAACAAAAAATTACAGTTCGCGTTGTTCGCATTTGGGATTCAATCCTACCTGGACCAGAGAAGAAATTTTTAGGTGTTTCTTTTATCGTTGTAGACAAAAAGGTATAATAATCTCATCTTACTTCAAATTTCTTTTCAACCATTTTTAAAACAATATCTGTTACAAAATTTTATACTTTACATAACTGCATGATCTGTTTATATATAGGGAGATGCAATGCAAGCTTCAATTAAAAAAAATGATGAACGTTTCTTTAAAGAGATTTTGAAACAAGGATCCATCTACAACATTAACGATTTCTTTGTTGGGAAAAAACGAAACACATATAATGTTGTTTCTGCTGAGTCTATCATTCATATTACACGTGCAACCAAAATGGTTGAGCTGTTTGATGTTCCAGACATATATCCTTTGCACTACTTTGAGTTTCGTCGCATCTCAACACTTTTAGCCCGTTCTGGTGACAACTCTGTTCTAACAGGCAAGACTTTATTAATTTTTTTTTCCATTATTTTTTTAACTATTTTAAATTACATGAACCTAACATAATTTAAAAATTAAATATAAATATAACTTTAACACCAATCTCTCCTACAAACTTTGCAGATATCTTAGGCATTCTTACCAGTATCGGACCTATTGTTCAAACTCATACAAGAGATAAGACTGAGCTGGTGGATAGGCAGAATATTGAGTTAAAAGATGAAAAGCTAATATAATCTCTGACTAACATATTTTTTATTATTAGTTTCTATTTAAATTTTTTTATTAACCAATTTTTGCCAACAATTTTTTCGCAAACTGCAGCGATGATACAGTTCCTGTGACTTTATGGGGTGATTATGCACACCATCTTCAACAAGAAAATTTTTTGAATTCAAGATCAAATGTTGTTGTTGTTCTTGCTGGGATGACTGTTAGAGAATTTCAAGGTTAACTCTTAACCCTGTTCCCTTTGATACTCATTGTTAATATTTTAGCAAACTCTTTCATTCTTATTATTCATCTACCTCCTGCTATTACACTCTCCTTACAGGTAAACCTTATCTTTCCAGTACATCAGCGACAAAAATCTATATTGATCTTCCAATTGTTGATACTCAATTACTGAAAAAAAGGTATTCTGATTTTTCCAAAAACATTGACATTTTCATGTTCAATATTCATAAAAAACAATGCATTCATAGAGTGTAACCTTTATACTCAATCAATCCTTTATATTCAATATTCATGATGTATGATTGATTGTTAGATTGTTACCTCTATGCTCAATCAATCTTCTATTAAGTTGTGCATTGTTTGCTATTAATTATCTCTTCTGTTATAAAAGATACTTTTCTTTCATCCACTACTGCTGTCAAAGTTGTTTTTTTCGTCCATATTAAATTACTTGCAAAACTATTTTCTCAATGGAAGCAAACAATATGCAAACTTGGTGCAAATATTATGCAGATTTGAAGCTAAGCCGATCGTGACACATGCATTAGACAAACAAGTCCAAGGTCGCCGCCCTGCTTCAGATGATTTAAATGAAAACAGAGTCACTGTTGAAGAACTGATGAAGATTGATCTATTCAAATCAAAGGTGAACCATCTGACAAAATTTTCAATTATGACAACATAAATTTTTATCTTTTATTAAATCGCATTTGATTATTATTGATTAACCAAGGTTAAAAAATGTATCCAATACACACGTAGGACACTTACTTTACATGTCATGCACAAATTCAGGAAATTGATGCTTCTGATGGCTGGTATTACAATTGCTGCAACGAATGTTCCAAATGACTCAGATTAATTGATCAAAAATACTATTGTGCTTCCCATGGAGAAAAGATACCGAAACTTTGGTACCTTTTTTACGCTGCATATTTTTTTAACCATTTTTTTAACATTCTATTTATATATGATTCTGACTTCCTAAACTATTTCCACTTAGTTATTAACTGTGTAATTTCATTCCTGACATTTCCTTTTCAGCTACAAAATCACAATTATAGTTGGAGATTCCACTGGTGAAACAGATTTTATTCTTTTTGGATCAGCTGCTGAAGAACTTATAAACAAAACAATTCCACAATTGGCTGCCTCTGAAGAGCTTCAAAAAACAGTGCTCCCTAACTGTATAAAAGGACTTATAAAGCAAGAAAGAATTTTTAAAGTCAACCTAACAAAACAAGCAATGGACACCGGTATTCCAAGCTTTGCAGTTAGTAAATCCTTTATTGTTACAAAGGAGCACAGTTCCTTTCTTGCCGGTGCCACATCTTCATCTGCAATTATAGTATCTGAAATGGAGAAATCAGCAGAACATGAATCCAATGTATGCCAAACAGAACTAACTGCAGATGCTGTGAACACTATCCCACCTGATTTGTTCCCACAAGAATCACCTGCAAAACAAAAAGGAATCAGGTTATAATTTTTAGCTTACCACTAAATACTTTTCAAACTTCAACCCAGCTATAGCTTTTTTACATTTTGTCACCACTTATAACATTTTTATTTTAAAATAATAAATTATGTGTTATGTTGCAGCATTAATGAAACATCAGCAATTATTCTACCCAAAAAAATCACCCCTCAGCATGGAATAGGAAAGCTTCCAGCTTCAAGGAAAATCATTTACAGGTCCGATTATTACAGTAAAGTTTACAAACATATCTGAATATGCTTCGTTCATGCAACTCACATTCTTTTATATCTTTGTATAATTATATTTGTTATCTTTGTAGTCACCAACAAGACCAACCTGTTCTTGTTAAAAGAACACCTGTGGAAGAAGAAACTTCAGATGACAAACAACCTATAGAGAAACTAAAATCCAAGTTTGATATATTCCATAAATTTTTAGCAAATTCCAAGCAATGATCATTTTAGTTAAAAATCCATTCAATTTATTCATTCTCCTATCTTTAAATGAGTTTGACTTCAAAATTATCAATATTATATCAGATTAATAACTCTTTCAAACACTCTTCTTCATCTCTTCTGCAGGGGGAAGGAAAAGAAGAAAGACTAATCAGTTCCTGCTGTTTCCAAGATTGCAGATCTGTATATATGAAATGGTTTTACACTGTCTGTCTCTTTTTGCTTTTTGCTATTTTGTTGGAATGTTATGAAGAATACCAAACATGTAATACGTTACTATGTTTGGTATATCATCATGCTATCTGATTCTGCTGTTAGTTTTGAAAACCTCATTCTTTTTTAATTTTTGAGGTTCTTCAATTTTTTTGAACATGAATTTAGCTTTAAATATAGATACGATGACAGCTACCACTATAAGGCCATTTTTTTTTGTTCAAATGGCTAAGCAAATGAAAGCAGAAAAGATGTATTAGATATCATGAAACTTTTGTTAACTTTTTGTGAACATATATATATATATATATAAATATATGTCTACTATTACTTACCTTTGTTCTTACCTATAGATGTTAAATTCCAGCATTTAAAATGTATATTACATGATACAATTTTGTGTCCTAAATTATTAACAAACTATTTATATCCTTTGTGTATGGATACAAGTTCCAAATCATTTTCATTCTTTCAAATTTTTTATTTTATTTACAATCTTTTTAATTGAGTTACATCTTTTAACACTCAATTTAAGTCCCATGTATAATATCAATCAAATTCCATTTGCAAACATTACAAATTATTATTAAAGAAATAAAAAATATTACAAATACATTTGATTATTTTCTTTTACAATAATTATATCCATTTACTCAATATTTAAAAAAAACCTTAATTTCTTTAAAAATAACCGGTTAAAAAAAAACAATCTGTATTTATTCCAATTAATTAACAATTTAAATCAATTACTTTATCAAAATAGCAATATTAATTTATAATTTAGAATAACAAAATTCAATCACTAACTTAAACCCAAAAGAACCCACACAAAAAAAAAAAATTAACCCAATCTTTAAATTAACCCATATCCAAACTTCCACACCATTAGCCCACCACCCACTAATCCGGCCACATTTGGTCTTCAATTAAAATTCTATAGCTAACCCTTCACTTCCCCTTTAACCTCTCTGTCTTCCGATCCCCTTCTAAACCTAAAAAAGGAAGACATTCCTTCTGCCAAAACTAAACCAAAAACTAAACAAAAGGAAGACATTGTTTCCGATCGGCATGGACATGCACCGCTCACAGAAAACTCCTATGGGAACAAACGAAGTGCCCCAACATGTTCCTCAGTTCTTCAAAGTGATGATTCTGTCAAACACCGAAACAGATTTTCTGGTAAGAGTACAATTCCTTCCGATTTAAACTTCAGTTCCCCACCGTTTATGTTCTGTTATACATACCCTCTATTTCGGATTACAGAGTTTATTCTGAAATTAACAAAGTTTACTTACACAACGGCAGAAAATTAGTTCATATACTAAATTACTGATGAATTGCGTTTACTTCTGATTACATGATTTGGTTGCATGCATAAATATATTTCGATTTACTGAGTTATTATTTATCATCAGTAGTTAATACATTTTACTCTCATTCAAACTAATTTCATTAATGCTTTGTGATGTTACTTTAATTTTTCCTATCTGAACTCCAATGTTTTTCTCTGGTATGATCACACCCTCTGTTATTCAAGTTTTTCAGTTTTATACCATATTTATCACAAAAGTCTCTTAAACTAATTTTACCGTAGACTGCCATTGTTATAACAAAATTAACCATTTTTCTAATATTTGTCAATTCATTTTTCTAATATCTGTTAATTCATTTTTCACCTGTGGTTGACTTAGATTACTTCAACATTTGAAATATTTCAAAAACCATGAAAGAAAACTTAATTCATTTTGGAAATTTTTTTTGCTTCGTTTAGATTATTTGAACATTTGCTTACATAATTATATACATGCTTACACTTATTTATATTGAATTGCAGTATCTACCACCAAGATTTACACTACAGTATATGTAAAGAATGCAAACACCAACTTCTATCCATCTGAAAGGACCACTGGGCAACCCACAAAAACTGAAGTTGATCAAAAAAAAATAATAGATTGTGTTTAACTGAAGGATGGATGACCTTCATCCAAACTCATCGTGTTGAGTATGGAGATTTTGCAACTTTCAAATACAATAACGACAAAACATTTGATGTCTACCTTTATGGCAGATGTGCAACTTTTTTAACTACAGCCCTTCTACTACAGAGAATCCGTATGTATTCTTCATTTTCAAAAAATGTTATAAATTTTGATTCCTAACTGTCTTTATTCTATTTGTCTTATAAATAACAGCAAAACCAACTCAACCAGAGCAACCAGAATCATCAACAAGAAAACGACGACCACCTTCAACTGCAATTGTTGCAAACAAGAAAAGAATGAATGCTTCAGTACAGCTTAGAAAGCACACATCCTCAGAAAATGCAGCTGGAAAACAAAAAGAAAAGGTTGCTCCATCCAAAATATGCCATCACTCAGTTGCTACTCCAATAGTACTCGACCAACAACAACCTTCTGATACTATAGCTCTAGATTTTGAAGACATCGAAATACTGAATCCTCAATTTGAGTTCAAGATGATATTGTCAACAGTTAATGCACCTTATCTTTTGGTGAGCGAATACACTTAACACTTATAACCATTTCTTTTCTATTTTTGAATTCTTATTAACTTATTGTGTTGTTTGTTGCAGCATGTTCCTAAAGCATTTGGTAAACACAACTTGCCACACTATGGCACAACACTCACTCTCTCAGTCCATGGGCAACAGAAAAAATGGCCAGTGAAATATATTTACAACAGTCACAACAAAGTCTTCTCAGCAGGCTGGAGCACATTTGTCCGAGATAATCATCTGAAAATCAAAGATAACTGCATCTTTGAAAAGATTACTGAAAAGGAACTAAAGGTGCAAATAATTCGACACAACAATTAAACAAAGATATGATCCCCTGTTTATCAATAGTCTAACTCTTTTTTATATGCATTTGACAAAAAACTGCTTCTCCTCATTTTGAATGCTGTTAAGATAGTGTGTATCTAAACATCTAGAACTTATGATTATATAAAATGACTGTTACTTATCTTTATATAGAGATTGTAGTTTGACTATTATTTCACCAATAATTGTTTCTCCTCACTTTGAATAATGTTAAGATAATGTGCTTAGTTACCAACTGTTATTTTTTTAAAAAAAAAATAAAAAAGGTTATCTACTTCATTAACTTAATGTTCATACATTCAATACATCCATTTCATACTGTTCTTTCAATGACACCGCATGAAACAATTTTGCAATTAACAAACTGAAAATAACATCGAAATACTTTTGTTCGCAGCAAAGCGCGGGTCATTTTCTAGTTCCTAATGAAAGGCAAGAAAATGATGTTGATTGATCAAAATCTTTTTCCTTTAAGGATAGCAATTAATATATTGTCTCTGGATTGTCTAATTTGGTTGGGAAAAGGTTCAAGATTGTATTAGAATATGAAGAAGCTAACATTTTAGCTAGTCAAAAGTTGGTAGGGACAAAGAAGTCATTACTAAGTTACTCAAAAGGCTTAAGCACGTGACAACAATAACATGACTTGGCAATATATGGAGTTAATATATTATTTTCTTTAAAGTAAGTATATGGAGTTAATCTATTGTACTTAAATTGAAAAGGTTAGCAAATTTGAGAAAAAAGAAGTAAAATAATGCTTAAGGCCTTATCCTTTTGCACCTACAAGACAACTAAGCTTGAGAAAGTTAATCTTGTTAGCTTTGAATTCATCTTAATTTTAAAATGACAAATCTTAAGCTTAATTAGCTTGATAAATATTTTAAAAATAAAAAGCTTGTTTAATTAAGTATTTTCCCTTGAATTATTTGGAAACATATTTTGAAAAATGACAAAATATTTTAAATTCCTTACTTTTCTTAAATAAAAAAAAAAAACATGTTCTTAAATATTTAATTAAGATAAAATTATTTTTGGGAAAAATTCCATCCCTTTTCAAGATCAAAATGGTCTAAGTTTTGATAATCCTTGAGAGAGGATCGATCCCCTAGCTAAGAGGATTGATCCCCACCTTTAAAAATAAAGCAAGAATCAATCTTTTCCCTATGAAGGATCGATCCACTAGTGGAAATTTTGGCAAGGATCGATCCCTTTAAAACAGAATCGAAATTAACTTTCTAGAAGGGAAGAGGATCGATCCCCTTAATACAAGGATCTATCCTTAGGTGACTAACTACCATATTTTTGAATTTTAATATCAGAGGATCGATCCCCTCAAGACAATGGTCAACCCCTGGAGCGAAGAGTAGTTTTTAAAGATCGAATTTTTGAAATTCTAACGGCTCTTTTTCTCTCCAATCTATTCCCAATGGTCATAATTCATACCCAAGTTATAAAAAAGAGTATCAAAAACTTTCAAGAGCAAGAGATATCAAGAGAGAAAGATCAAAGCAAAAATTTCATCACTTCCAAGCTTCTAAAGGTTTTAAGTTTATTTCCTTCAATTCTTTGTATCAACTTGTTATAATTATGTTGTATTGTCTCTCAAAGATGTACTAAACCTTTCAAACACCTAGCCTATTAGAGGTTTTCCTTGTTTGCCTAAATACCTTTCTGTAAAAGATGAGGTTACTATCTAAGGTTGCTATCTTAGCCTCGAAAGATAAAGGGTTAGAGGTTTCAATTTAAGCCTAAGGAAAAGATAGGGAGTTTAACGGTTATACCTTGTCCTAGAAAAGGTAGCAATTCAAAGATAGTGAATTGGAAACTCATTGGCAAGCAAGGCTAAGGGAGAGGACGTAGGCACGGGCCGAACCTCTATAAATCGATTGTGTTTGCTCTTCTTACCCTACTCTCTTTACTTGTTTTATTTACTTATCTATTTTCCATATTATATATCTTGTTCAATTTATTAAATTTATTATTTGTGCCTTAAGTCTGCGATTATCTTTTAAGAAATCAATTCACCCCCTTTCTTGATTTAATCACCACTTGGGCTAACAATTGGGATCAGAGCTTTGATATTTTTTGTAGGTCAAACAACCTTGAGAAAAGATCTTTTTCAAAGCTTAAAGAATGATGCAAATTGGTGACTAGATCCTCAAGGCCCTAAAACTTGAAAATCATGAGGTTTGGGCTTGAAAATTAAGAATGAGAGTCTTTTTTATGGCTCATGACATGCAAGCTTGGATTGTGGTCAAGGATGGTCTTGGAGCTTACTCAAATGATGAACTTTTTCATGAAGAGACTAGAAGATTATGCAAAAGCCATAAATTTTCTTCATGAGGCACTTGATGATTACAATTTGAATTTGGTGTTTACTTGTGCTACCTCCAAGGAGATATGGGAGAAACTTGAGAAGGTATACAGAGAAAAAAAAAAGAGAAAGATGTGCAACATGAAATATATATCATGGCCTTTAAGCCTATGGCTACACATATAGTTCAAGAAGGGCATTCTATTATGAGACCTCCACTTTTCAATTGTGAAGATTAATCCTTTTTGGAAAATAATGATGAAACTCTTTGTCCAAGCAAATGATTATGAGGATTGAAGAATAATCATGAATGGTCTATTCATTTCAATGAAGATAGTTGGAAATTTGGAAGTGCCTAAGGGAGAACAGGAATGGGATGCTAAGGATACAAAGAGGGCTCAACTCAATGCCAAGGCAATGCACACTTTCTTTTGGGCCTTGAGTCCTAGTGAGTACAATAGAGTATCACTTTGCAACAATGCTAAACAAGTTTGGGATAAATTGACCACCACTCATGAAGGAACAAGTCAAGGAATCAAAGATTAGCTTGCTCACACTTGACTATGAGTTCTTTAAGATGAAATCAAATGAAAGCATTAAGGATATATCCGATCGATTTACGGATATCATTAATGGGTTGAAGGCTTTTAGGAAAACATATCCCAACAAAGAGATGGTCAAGAAATTGCTTAATAGCCTTCCAAAGTCTTGAAAAGCTAAGGTGACCTCTATTGAAAAGGTCAAGGATCCAAAATTCTCTCCTTAGATGAGCTTATAGGTTTCCTCCTTACCTATGAAATGAAGATGAATCATGGATAAAAGAAACCAAATAAGGTTGGTGCTGTCCTAAAATCAACCATCCAAGAGAAAGAAAAGGATGATGATGAAGAGACGGCTATGTTTGCCAAGAGATTAAAGAAGTTTATAAGATGAAAAAGGGAAAAATCTCAAAAAGGAAAAGTAGATCAAATTAAATGCTATGTATACAAGAAACCGGGTCATGTCAATTATGATTGTCCTTTGTGGAAGAAACAAAAGGCAAAGAAGAAAGCAATGATAGCCACATGGAGTGGAAGTGATACTTTCGATGATGATGACTCTTATGATGAAGAAATGTCAAATCTATCCTTCATGGCTCTTGAAAAGTCCAAGGTAACCTCTAACACTTGTGATTCCAACTCTTATACATTTGATGAATTGCAAGATGCATTTTATAAGCTAATCTATAGAATTTGAGGAAATAAATTTGAAACACAAAAAGATGATTTCAAAACTAAATATTGGAAATGAACTTTTGATGAAATCAAAGATTGACTTAGAAAACCAAAATGAAAAATTGAAGAAGAATCTTGGTGCTTCCATAAAGAAAAATGAACTTTTGGAAAAAGATAAATTTGAATTAAAAATAAAGCTTGAGAACTTGAAAAATGAAAAATAATTAGTTTTTGAAAGATCTTTAAAATTCAAAATGTCTAAATGTGTTTATTGTGATTATCACGGTTATACTATATCTACTTGTCCTATTAGGAGAAAGATTCCACATAGATTTAGGCAGGTATGGGTTTCAAAAGGAACAAGAGACTTAGGCTCCATTTGGATGGACGGTGAGATTGGCTCCGGTGAGATTAAAAACAATGATGGCAGTGAAATTAGTTACTGTAGCAGTGAGATTAAAATCAGTGGTGATATATGTGTTTGGATTCAAAAGCAGCGGTGACGATGAGATGGATTGTAATAAAAGTAGCAATGACCATTACGGACATTAGATTAAATTTTGTATATAATGAAAATTTTAAATCATTTGACAATTATAAAATTAACAAATAATTGAAAATTATTAAAATTATATTTATGTCAAATAATAATTTTTATAATAGATAATTGAAAATTAATAATAATAATAATAATATATCAAATAATATCTTTATTATTTATATAATTACTTTTTAATTAACTCATATTAATTATATAATAATAAAATTTATATATTTATTAGTTAATTATTGATAGGATCTAAGATGGCCCAATTCATAAAGATTCATGGTAAGTTCCATATGAGCCAAGATCCAAGGAGATCAAGGAAAATTGCAAGCACGGGTGGAATTCACTTGAGCCATGTTGCAAATCATGTGATCCAAGCTTCACATGTGGCGGCTTAGAGGAATGCAAGGTGGCGGCATCATATTTAATGAAGTGGGCCTATTCTTTAATTGACATCACATTGTGGGGACCAATTCATTTAATGATGTGGCAAGCAAGATAGGGCCTATTTTATGTAACATGTCCAATAGGCTAGTGGGGTCTACCTTCATTAAACTTGTTGGACATCTTTTAATTATTTAGGTTTGGGCTTGAGCATGTTTAGCCCATATTTTAAGCACTCTTTCTTATTTAATTAGGTTTGGCGCCTATGGTCTTTTAGCTAGAATTACTAGGTTAGCTGATTAGGTTATTGTAGGGAGGCTATAAATACATGTCTTAGCCGCCTACTATCTTTAACATATTGAATAGAGTTTGATTTTCATCAATTGAGAGCATTCTCTCTTTTAGTTCTTGACAGAACTTAGAACTTATCAAAGATTCTTTTTTTTGGCTTTCACACTTCCAAACTTAGGTTCTTGAAACGAGAGTTCTTAAGGTCTACATTACAAGCTTAATCTAGGTTCTTTGAAACAAGCTTTCATTGGGTTTAAGTTTTTTTTATACAACCTGAATCTTGGTTTTTCTGGGTTAGGTATCCTAAATTGTTAGTGGTTCAAAGGGTTCAACCGTAAGGGTTCACATCAATTATATAATAAGAATTATTTATTATATTAAATTTAAAAAATTATATAACATTTTTAAATAAAAAATAAAATTAAAAAAAAATTACTAAGGGGTATTTGTGGAATTTCTCCCACCAGTGGGAGGGATTATTCTCCACTGGACCTAAAACGTCCAGCGGAGAAAATCAGACCATGCTGCACCTGATATCCAAATAGATATTTCGATGTGGTTGGGGCAATAAAGTGCCTCAACCGCATCGAACCGGGGGTCCGTTTGATTCCAAATGAACCCTTAGTGACTAACTCTTAAGGACCCAAAGCAATTTGGGTACCAAAATCCAAATGATTGTCTCTTGTAGGTGTGTTAGAGCAAGGAGGAACAAGTGCTTTGTTGATGATCACACACAAGATGGAAGATGTGTAATCTCTATGCTTAAAAGACATTTGGATGAAAATTTTGGTTGCCTATTCTTGGTTAATTACTTTGTGCTTTGTGTTGATTTATCTCTAAGATTGATAAAATGGATGTTGTATTTAACTTTTTTAGGTAAATTTATACTTTGATTTAGAAAAAGAGCTTAAACATGATTCTATACATGAATGTTTGCTATTAATGCTATCATGCCTTGAAAATGATTAAGTTATGTAGGCTTGTATGATTAAGTTGTATTTATGCACATCTTTAGGGGGAGCATGTAAAACTTAATGAGTTTGAGAGTTCAAGTTTTACTTTGAAAATCATTTTTGCAAAAACAAATAAATTTGGTTAACTTGTAAGGGTTTTAATTCTTAATGTGTTAAATGCAAGTTTCCAAGGACTATTTAGAGCATAAAAGAACAAATCTTGTTCTTGAGAAAATATGAGCATAGAAACCATTTGGAAAATTTTGAAATTATGATACAAAAACCTTCCAAATGGTTTAAAGAGCTTTAAAAATGCTTTCCTAACATTTTTGCCCATTATAGTATCATTTTCAAGGAAAACGAGGCTCCAAGAGTTGAATTTTTTATTTCCTTGCTTCTAAAGCCACATGACCACTTGAACAACTTTGTTTTATCATTTCAAACTTGTTAGAAAAGTTCAAAATGGTTAAAAATGAGATTAACAAGTTTAGATTACTTTTAAAGGCCCTTTTAAGCAAAAAAAAAAGGGTTTAAGACACTAAAAAATCAAAACCTTGAATTTATTAAACTTTCATTGATCTATACTATTTGATTTGCATAAATATATTTGTTGGAGTAGTCTTGGTGCTATAAATATGTTCTTAATGGATTTCATGCTTCTTGAATGATATAAGTTAATATTTTACTTATATGAGGCTTCTAGTGCTTACTTATGAAATGTGCACATATTAAATATGTTTTATGACTTGAACAACTTTGGTGAATATTGAATATACTTATGAACTTGTGTGAATGTCTTTTGAATGAAATTTTTTATATTTGATGTTTCTAGGATACATTATGCACACATTGAGTTTAAATTAGTAATAATTGATTTATGTGTGATTTTTGATTTTGTCATGTCTCTTAATAATTATATTATATGATTACATAAATAATGCCCAAACTCATATATTCATTCACATAGAATATTTTTTTACAAAATTTATCAAAATGATGCCTTTTTGTTTTGTTTAAAGTAAAATTTTTGAATAATAACTTCATATTTTATGTTTCGGAATAAGAAAACACAAGTTTTTAAGGTATTTTTCTGCTAAAAATGCTCAAAGGATCAATCCTCAACCACCTAGGATCGATCCCTTAAGCCATTTTTATAAAATAAAAAAGAAATCTAGAAAAAATCCAGAGGAGGGATCGATCCATTTGAATAGAGGATCGATCCCCTATGGCAGAGATCGATCCCCTCGCGCCTGGGCACATAGAAATCGTGCAACACCCTCATTTTTCCCCTATCTTCTCACTCTCTCTTGCAACAGACCCTCTCCAAAACCCAACACCCATCACAATTTCTTGCTCTTTCTCCAAATTTCTTCATCAAATCACCAAAATTTCCTATCCTCACTCATCAAAAACATTTTTCAACTATAAAAACTTCCATTTCCTTCCTTAATCCGAGAACACTCCCCACTCAATCCCTAAACTCAACCTTCAAATCTAAATCTTTCATGTTTTCCTTACAAATTCCTACCCCAAATCACATTATCCTTCACTTTTGCACCACAAATCCTTCAAAACAACATCAAACCATCTCCCATAGTGTCTCCCACTTAGTTTTTGACAAAATTCCTCGACCACCTGTCTTCAACATCAAACCCAAGTTTTTCACTTCCAAATCCACAAAACATCGCTTCCTAATGGCTCCCAAAACCAAACACAACTGCTGGAACTTCCAAAAGAAAACAAACTTTCGAGAAACCTTCAAACGAGCCACTCAAGCTTCGACAACTTCATTTGATTCATGTTCCCAAACGATTGAGGCTCGGGAATATTTCAAATCTACCTATACTAAGGAGCCCGTCAAAAAGGGTAAGGTCATCGGCTTCTCTTTCCTTAGAGCATTCAACTTCATGTATCTACTTACGTTTATCGAGTTCGATTGGATGCCCTTTCTTAGTCTCAACTATCCATGCATGAGAACCTTAATTATCTGTGCCTTCTTCAGTAATGCCTCGTGTACACAAGAGGACGATGATAGGAATAGGTACCTAGTGGATGAGACTAAGACCTATCTAATGGGTCAACAAATTTTTGTAAGTCAAGCCTCCATAGCAAGAGTGTTCAGGATTCCGAATGAGGGAAAGACTAATGAGGAAGGAAGATTTTTCTAGGAGATGTGCACACACAAGAATCATGCTTCCTTGCTACCATTGCATGATCGATTACTTCATATAATCATCTCACACAATCATCTACCCTTCTAACCAAATACTCCACCCTCTGAAACATTGACTATTGGTGGCTCTACATGCTTCGCAACCATAGGACACCAAACCTAGCACATTACATCTTCAATGATCTCCTCCTGGTTATCCAAGGTAAAGAGCGGACATTGGTTTTTGGGATGGCCTTAAGTTTCTATCTCAAGGAAATCGAGATCAATGTCACTTGTGATTCGATAATTTTTCACTCAAAACATGCAATTATTGGAAAAAAGATGGTTAACAAGATGGTCTATCGTGAGAATGACAATGTTGTATGGGAAAAAGTACATGATTAGGTGCACATGGACGACAATAACGGAGATGACCCTGAAGGTGCACCGAATGTGCCCCATGTGCAGCCAACGGTTGGTGCCTTCTCTTTTTTTGGGTCTTTCAATTCTCAAGCTGCTTTGGAGTCACTCATGGAAAATTTGACTATTTACAAACTTCTATGGACCAATAATTTCCGTCTCTTCGCAACCATGTCAATACAAGGTTCGATGCACTTGAGCAACGCCATAAGGAGATTCAAAATGATGTCAGGACCATGTGGGGAGTCGACACCAACATCGACACCCGTACTCGGGGCATGCCTCTACTCATTCTTCCGCCTTCTTATACACCCACTACTCCTCTCTCGACATCACTATTCGACTCACCCCCTCATTAGTGTGCTTAGAATTTCTTGGGTTTCTCACATTTGTATTTACTTTCAACCTTATGTATTCGAACTCTAACTTAGTGGGTTTTTTTTTCATTATTTTGGACAACAATTATGCAATTAAGCATTTCTAACTTTCTTCTTAACTTTGGATAACATGACTTGTTATTTTTGAGGTTTAATGCCATACCTTTCATGTGCATTTATTATTTTATGCTTAAATGACTTCAAATGAATACATGATTTACTTGAACTCTTGATTGGACTTAATTGTTTATGCTTGAACTCTTGCTTAAATTGTCTTTAGTTTTGAATTGATCTCCTTTTTGATATAACAAAATGAGGAAGAATTTTTAGATAGACAAATTTGCTCTAATATGGGCTTAAATGTTTCCATCTTATGAATATGAATTGTGTTGGATATTATGCATAAATATTTATGGGATATTGTAGATTGAAATGCTCTTATTTTCAAGAATTGTGTCGGATATTGTGCTTAAATGTTTATGTGATATTATGGATTGAAAATGCCCTTGGAAAGTTGAAAATGCTCTTATTTGCAAAGTTGAAAGAATGCCTTTATTAAAGGGGACCTTTTGTTGAAAATCTTTATTCCTTAAATGATTTAGGGGAGTTTTAACAAACAAATCTATCTTAAGTTTTTTCATATAAAAAAAGGTGAGATTGTTAGCTTTGAATTGATCTTAATTTTGAAATGACAAAATCTTAAGCTTAATTAGCTTGATAATTTAACATTTTGAAAATAAAAAGTTTGTTTAATTAAGTATTTTCCCTTGAATTATTTGAAAAATATTTTGCAAAATTCTAAAATATTTTAAATTCCTTTCTTCTATAAAAAAAATACATGTTCTTAAATATTAATTATGATAAAAAACTTTATCCTTTTTCAAGGTCAAAATGGTCAAAGTTTTGAAAATCCTTGAGAGAGTATCTATCCCTAACTAAGAGGATCGATCCCCACCTTGAAAAAGGAATCAATAATCGATCCTTTCCGTCTGAAGGATCGATCCCCTAGTGGAAAATTTGGCAAAGATCAATCCCTTCACCCTTGAGGATCTATCCTTTTAAAACATAATCGAAATCAACTTTCTAGAAGGGCCGAGGATCGATCCCCTTAATGCAATGATCAATCCCTAGGTGACTAACAATCATATTTTTTAATTTTAACAGCAAATGATTGATACCCTCAAGACAATGATCAATCCCTAGAGCTCAGAGCAGTTTTTAAAGATCGATTTTTTGAAATTTCAACGGTTCTTTTCCACTCCAATCCATTCTCTACAGTGATAATTCATACCCAAGCTATAAAAGGGAGTCTCCAACACTTTCAAGAGAAAGAGATACCAAGGGAGAAAGATCAAATCCAAAAATTTCATCACTCCCAAGCTTCTAAGGGTTCTAAGTTTATTTCCTTCAATACTTTTTATTCACTTGTTATAATTTCGTTGTATTACCTCTCAAAGTTGTACTAAACCTTGGAAACACCTAGCCTATTAGAAGTTTTTCTTATTTGTTTAAATACCTTTCTATAAAGGGGAGGTTACTACCTAAGCCTTGAAAGGTAAAGAGGTTGCTATCTTAGCCTAGAAAGATAGGGGGTTAGAGGTTTCTACCTAAGCCTAAAGAAAAGATAGGAAGTGTAAAGGTTATACCATGTCCTAGAAAATGTAGCAATTTAAATATAATGAATTAGAAACTCCTTGGAAAAGAAGGCCCAGAGAGAGGGCGTAAGCATGAGCCGAACCTCTATAAATCTATTCTGTTTGCTCTTCTTACCCTACTCTCTTTACTTGTTTTATTTACTTATTTACTTGACATATTATATATCTTGATCAATTTATCAAATTTATTATTTGTGTCTTAATTCCGCGATTATCTTTTAAGAAATCAATTCATCCCCTCTTGATTTAATCACCAATTGGGCTAACAAACCTTAACATATAAGAATCCATAAGTCTAATATGTGGAGACATTACTCTTATCTTGAGGGTAGTAGGCTTGAAATAAACAAGTTTGAAGAATTTTCAAGGTTCAAAAAGTCATAATATGGTTAAGGCTCTTTATTAAGAGTTCAACCATAATTGAAATTGCTAAAGGTTGAATATAAGGGATTAACACCTTTAGAAATTAAATCCAACTTGAGGACACAAAGTTAAAGTTATATGGAGTAATGTCTCTTGTTTAAACTTTAGGAAATGATTATTTTTATAAAAGAAGGTAAAATATGATTTGGTTATACATTAAACCATATTTTTGAGGCAATTGTTGAGATAAAAATAATCCCTAAAATTTAGGCTAAGAAAATTAGCCACAAAGGTCCAAATCAATATCCAAATTAATTAAAATTGCTTAATTAATAATTACTTAGCAAATTGAAAAGAATGGATCACAATTAAAATCCAATCTGTCAAGGGCTCAACAACTTTGTGTTAGTAAGGTAATTGTGTGGGAGAGAGAGTCCATAAATGCATGCACTAAAACTAAAGAAGGAAGCTTGGAGAGTCCAATTCGGATAAGGCTCTACTGCAGTTAGCCTTTGCTAGAGAAAATCTAGCTTAGTGTTAGTTACTTGATGGTTGCACGATTTGTGCTAGAGGATGTTCAATACAATGATGAGATCACTCCAGTTACTATGGGAAGTTAGTAAACGAGTTTAACGCTGGAGAAAGTTCAGTTTTAGTGGAGATATTCCAGCCTTCATTTAGAGCGGTTAACATTGTCAAGGAATAGATAAATTCAGCCTAAAGGCAAAGAATGTAGCAGCGATTTGACATGGAGATTCAACTAGTAGTTACATGAAGTGGAAAGAAGCATGAGGAACAGTTATCACCCATTAACAAGCAAGTGAAGGCAATGAAGTTAGTGGGTAGCAGTTAGGCTTAGGAACTCCCCATAATTTATGTTTTCTTTTTCATTCATATAACTATAAATATGAGTTTTGAAAATGTAAAACAGGTTTGAAAAACCACAATAAACATGCAATTTCAATAATTACCTTATCCTTAAGCATTCTTATGCTTTATCCTTTACCTCTCAATACGTTATTTTTACATTTCATGCATTTAGGCGTATTTTAACTTAGTAGATTATCCAAGTTTTTTTCTTGTGATGCTTATTCCCATTTTACTGAAGATATCGAGAGTGAGAACTTCTGATTGTCTAAGTAGTCAGATTGTCGTAGGATTTTCTTTAAAATATACCAACAAAAACACAATTATAATAAATAATGGTCAAACTTGATTTTGTTTAATAAAAGAAAAATGTGAAAGTAGACATCGATGAAACAAGAGGAATACATTGATTTGGGTTCTTTTTCATTTACTGAATAGGCTTTATGTAATAAAGTCAAACTAGTTAGAATTTGCAAAGTTATTACCCTAGCAAATATGGAGATATATTTATGAAAGTATTAGACCAAAATTTTGTATTATTATTGTAAATCTTGTGAAGTTTAAATTTATTAAGATGGAAAGTGGTTCTCAGTTTAAAATTTCTCAAAACTTATTTTTTAAAATTAATTGAAATATAATTATAATAAGTCAAGTTTGATTTTGTTTGATAAAAGAAAATGTCCAAGTAGACATCCTCCTCGACAGCCTCATAAAAAAAAAAAAAAAACAATTAAATCTTTACTTTATCAACAGTCATATGGTTTATTTGTAGAGTGCTAAACTTTTAATTTCAGTGACCAAGATTTAATCTCTAAAACCCTCAAGTATAAAAGAAAAAGAAAATAAACATCCATGAAACAAGAGGAATATAAGTTATAAGATGATTTGGGCTCTTTTCTATTTACGTTACGTTTGGTTCGCTTAATGTAATAGAATAGAGGGGGAATGAAATAACTATTCGGTGAGAATGAAATAGAGGAAGAATAAGTATTATGTAATTTGGTTCTTTAAATGGAATAGAGGAGGAATATTATTAAATTGTTTGGTTGATTAAGATGATATTAAGAAATATGTAAGAAATAGGTAGAAAATGACTTTTTTACCCTTAAATTAAATAATAATATTTTATTTGTAAAAATTACACTTATTTTTTAAATCTCTTATAAACTATTATTAATAGATATAAATTATTTAAACATATTATATTTAGTAATAAATTATAAAATATTAAAATTAAAATAATAATATTTAGAAGTATTTTAATATACTATTGTTAGCTTTGAATTGATTTTAATTTGAAATGACAAAATCTTAAACTTAATTAGCTTGAGAATAAATGTTTTCAATTTAAGTATTTTTCTTTAAATCTTTTTGAAATTACTTTGAAAAATACTAAAATATTTTGAACTCCTTAACTTTCTCAAAAGTACATGTTCTTAAATGTATATCTATGATCAAAACATTTTTGAGACAATTTAACCTCTTTTCAAAGCCAAAGAAATCAAATTTTGAAGTTTTTTTGAAGAAGGATCGATCCCTCAAGGAGATGATCGATCCCCTAGTGAAAACTTTGGGCTAGGATCGATCCCTACAAAAAAGAATGTTTTTTCACTTTACAGGGCAGTAGGGGATCAATCCCTACAAGGAGAGGATTGATCCCTTATAATCCAACAGTCAAAATTTCAAATTTTAACAAGTAGAGGATCAATCCCTCAAGTAGCGGATCGATCCCATCCCTCAAGTAGCGGATCGATCCCATACGCGCTGTAATGGTTTCTAAATACGCTTTTTTTAAGAAATAACAGCTCTATTCTATCTCAATCCATTCCCAACGGTCAAAAATGAGATTCAATGTATTAAAGGGACACTCCAACACTTCCAAAAGCAATAGACACCAAGAGAAAAAAATCAAAGCAAAATATTTCATTTCTCTCAAGCTTTCAAGAAGTTTTCTTTATTCTAAACTAAATCCTTTCAATCTATCTTGTATTCCTTTGTAAAAACACCATTGTATAGTCTCTATTTCTTGTGTTAAACCTTGTAAGCACTTAGCGTTTTATAGGTTTTTCTTGTATACCTAGATACATTTGTAAAAAGGGAGGTTTCTACTTAAGCCTTAAAAAGTAGAAAGGTTCTATCTTAACCTATAAAAGATAAGGGTAGAGGTTGTTATCTAAGCCTAAGCAAAAGATAGGGAGTGTAAAGGTTATACCTTATCCTAGAAAAGGTAGCAATTCAAGATAGTGAATTGGAAACTCCTTGGTAATGAAGGCTAGGGGAGAAGACGTAGGCATGAGGTCGAACCTCTATAAATCACTTGCGTTTGATCTTCTTTCCCTACTCTCTTTACTTGTTTTATTTTCATATTTACTTTTCATATTGAGTCTATATTGTTCAATTTATCAATTTTATTATTTATTCTTTAATTTCACATTAATTTTTACGAAATCAATTCACCCCCCTCTTGATTTAATCACCACCTGAGCTAACAACTATATTTTAAAAATACTTTTGATATTATTTTAATATATTAGATTAATATTTGCATATAATATTCTTTTTAAAAATGTTATAATTAAAAGTAATATCTATTAATATTCTAATAAATTATATTCAAAAATAATATTTAAAATTATTATGAAAATAAAATATAATAAATATTATTTAAAAATATAATTTAAAATATAATTTAATTATAAAATATTTAATATTATTTTTATACTATATATACTCTTCTTTTACTCCATTTTTCCTCTCCTTTCACTCTCTAAACTTCTTAATCTCTCTCTAAAAATCCCTCTTCCTCTCTTTCTTAAAATTCATCAATTTATCAGAAAACTCATCAAAACCTAGAAACCACCACATAAGCCCAGTTTTCGACTGTCGACGCGGCTATTATCGTCTGTCGCCGTCGTTCAAGCCAGAATTTTCCCAAGTTTTGTCAAACCTTTCTCTAAACCCCTTTTTTCCTATTTACTATTTCATTTTCCCTAAAACATCCTGATAAGCCTAAATCTACTAAGTTATCCCACGACTTCAACCCTTCTGCAATCCTTCACCGCTGCAAATGCCTCCATTTTTTTATATGTTCGTCCTCTTATTATCCTCTTTCTCCTCCCAAAAGTTGGAGCCCCAAATCTCTGTATAAATAGCATAACTCGAAGAGAAAGAAAGTTTCTCTCTCTCCCCTTTTATGATTTTTTTGCCATTTTGTTGTTCTTATGATTTTTGTGCTGGAAAAAAAAATTTGCTCATTCTTTTGTTGTTGCAGTGACTTGTTTGCTCATGAGCAAAATTATCAAAAATATTTAGGGCTATTCCAGTTTACACCGAATAGCCATTCAGAGGTCCTACCTCTGAATAACTATTCCATGATTTTGAGGAATAGCCAATTCTATGAAATGGCTATTCCTTGTAAAATATTGAACCAAAAGATGAAATAGCCATCCCATGCTGAGTAGAACCGTAATGGAATGGCTATTCCAATGGACCAAAAGCGTTGTTAGTGAAAAGGCTCTATGTAATATAACGAAACTAGATAGCATTTGAAAAGTTATAACCCTAGTAGTATAAATCTGAATTTATTAAGATGGAAAGTGGTTTAAAGAGAAACAATATAAGTCGAACATAAAAAATAATACCATTGCAATTCACTTTTTAATTTTTCCACATCTTAGCATTGGAATTCACTAATAGTAAGTTTGGCTCAAAGAATGGAAAGAGGGAAAATTGTATAACTACTTGTAGAGTGTTCTTTGGTAGAGAGAGAAAGCATTGGAAACAAGTGAAACAGGATGTGCCGGGAGACGGTAGAAAGGAAGACTGGAATAGACCTTGAAGTACTGAGCGCAGCGACAAGCGATGGTAGACAAGGTGTGGGGGATAAGGAGATGGCGGAGTAACGCTGAGTAGGGTGGAGAACAAGGAAAAGAACTAGAAATGAGAGAATTGCAGAGAGAGCTTTAGAGAGAAAGTTTGCCAAATGTCAAAAACCCCCAAATGAATTGTGAGAACTCTTATTTATAGGTCTCAGAATATGAGTTACAAAAAAATGGGTATTTAATAGGTATAATGGAGAAGATTGTCAGTTATTAAAGTATTAATGTTTTGTTTGATGGGAGTTTAGATTGTTGTTGGTAATAGTGAATAGTGAATAAAAGTCCACTATTTGTTTTGAAAGAAAAGAAGAAACAATCATACTTCAGGGAAAGTTAAGAGAAAACCTATTAACTATCTCCGTACCTGATCCACTAAGCCAAGCTCTCCAGAACATCCCAAATGCAATGACTTGTTTTCTCATGAGCAAAATTATCAAAAATATTAGGGGCTATTCCGATTTACACCGAGTAGTCATTCAGAGGTCCTACCTCTAAATGACTATTCCATGATTTTGAGGAATAGCCAATTCTATGAAATGTCTATTCCTTGTAAAATATTGAACCAAAAGATGAAATTGCCATTCCATGCTGAACAGAACCGTAATAGAGTGGCTATTCCATTGGACCAAATGCGTTGTTAGTGAAAAGGCTCTATGTAATATAGCGAAACTAGATAGCATTTGAAAAGTTTTTATTCTAGCAGTATAAGTCTGAATTTATTAAGATGGAAAGTGGTTTAAAGAGAAACAATATAAGTCGAACATAAAAAATAATACCATTGCAGTTCACTTTTTTAATTTTTCCACATCTTAGCATTGGACTTCACTAATAGTAAGTTTGGTTCAAAGAATGGAAAGAGGGAAAATTGTATAACTACTTTTAGAGGATTCTTTGGTAGAGAGAGGAAGCATTGCAAACAAGTGAAACAGGATGTACCGGGAGACGATAGAAAGAAAGACTAGAGCAGACCTTGAAGTACTGAGCGCAGAGGCAGGCAATGGTAAACAAGGTGTGGGGGATAAGGAGATGGCGGAGTAATGCTGAGTAGGATGGAGAACAAAGAAAAGAACTAGAAATGAGAGAATTGCAGAGAGAGATTTAGAGAGAAAGTTTCCAAATGTCAAAAGCCCCCAAATAAATTTTGAGAACTCTTATTTACAGGTCTCAGAATAGGAGTTACAAAACATGGGTATTTAATAGGTATAATGGAGAAAATTGTCAGTTACTAAAGTATTAATGTTTTGTTTGATGGGAGTTTAGATTGTTGTTGGTAATAGTGAATAGTGAGCAAGAGTCCACTATTTGTTTTGAAAGAAAAGAAGAAACACTCATACTTCAGGGACAGGTTAAGAGGAAACCTATTAACTATCTCCGTATATGATCCACCGAGCCAAGCTCTCCAGAACATCCCAAATGCAGTGACTTGTTTGCTTATGAGAAAAATTATCAAAAATATTTGGGGCTATTCTGGTTTACACCGAATAGCCATTCAGAGGTACTAATTCTAAATAACTACTCCATGATTTTGAGGAATAGCCAATTCTATGAAATGGCTATTCCTTGTAAAATATTGAACCAAAAAGATGAAATAGCCATCCCATGCTTAATAGAACCATAATGGAATGGCTATTCCATTGGACCAAACACGTTGTTAGTGAAAAGGCTCTATGTAATATAGCGAAACTAGATAGCATTCGAAAAGTTATTATCCTAGTAGTATATGTCTGAATTTATTATGATGGAAAGTGGTTTAAAGAGAAACAATATAAGTCGAACATAAAAAATAATACCATTGCAGTTCACTTTTTAATTTTTCCACATCTTAGCATTGGACTTCACTAATAGTAAGTTTGGTTCAAAGAATGGAAAGATGAAAATTGTATAACTACTTGCAGAGGGTTCTTTAGTAGAGAGAGGAAGCATTTCAAATAAGTGAAACATGATGTGTCGGGAGACGGCAGAAAGGAAGATTGGAGCAGACCTTGAAGTACTGAGCGCAGTGGCAGACGATGGTAGACAAGGTGTGGGGGATAAGGAGGTGGCGGAGTAATGCTGAGTAGGGTGGAGAACAAGGAAAAGAACTAGAAATGAGAGAATTGCAGAGAAAGCTTTAGAGAGAAAGTTTGCCGAATGTCAAAAGTCCCCAAATAAATTGTGAGAACTCTTATTTATAGGTCTCAAAATAGGAGTTACAAAATATTGGTATTTAATAGGTATAATGGAGAAGATTATCAGTTACTAAAGTATTAATGTTTTGTTTGATGGGAGTTTAGATTATTGTTGGTAATAGTGAATAGTGAACAAGAGTCCACTATTTGTTTCGAAAGAAAAGAAGAAACACTCATACTTCAAGGAAAAGTTAAGAGGAAACCTCTTAACTATCTCAGTATCTGATCCACCAAGAGTTGTTATGAACATGAGCGGTTCTAATTATAAGCTTTCTAGTGAAAGTATTTTCAGTAAAGTAACCTCTAGTGAAGCGATCTTATTACTTATTATGGATTACCTTTGCCATTATACGCGAAAGTGTAATTTCCTATAAAACAAGTTTATTGATTTTTGAAAAGAGATAATATATTAGTAGCCAAAATCAAGTATCTACACTACTCTACGAGAATGGGATAAAGAATGAATAATTTTTTAATAAATTGATTAATAGAAATGGAATAAAGAAAGGATATTATTAAGATGTTTGATCACTTAAAATCATATCAAGTAATAAGCAAAGAATAAATAAGTTGGTTTGTTTGTAATTTAGTTCTTTAATAAAGACGAAGCTTGTGACTTTGGCACTTATAACAGGTTCTCGATTTAAAACCGAGTGGAAACTCCTAAATTGCCTTAATTGGCATACCTTGACTTTGACAAAAACATGAATTCGTAATGGAACTTAATAAGGTGATTTCTCATACCGCTCACAAATAATATAGTAGTTATTAAGGTTATATAAGAAGAAATCATGAGTATTGTGTTCCAACTTAGTGCTATGAAAGCTCTTGGACTTGATGGGTATAATGGTGTGCTTTATCAAAAGTATTGGAAAGTGATCAAAACAACTGTAGTACAAGCAGTTTAAAGCTTTCTCGACCATTGCCATCTTTTGAAAGAGTTTAACAAGGCTAACATTGTCTTGATTCCAAAATCCAAAAAACTTGATGAAGTTTCTCTTTAGACCAATTAGCTTATGTAATTTGGCTTATAAAACCATTTCCAAGGAAATGGTAAACATGTTAAAGCTTTGGATGGGAGCTTTGATCATTGAAAACCAATGTGCTTTTATTGAAGGAAGACATATCCAAGCTAATATTCTTATTGCTAATGAGGCATTTAATTACATGAAATTGAAAAAACAAGGGAAAAGATTTGAATTAGGGCTAAAGGTAAATATGAACAAGGCATATAATACAGTGGAACGAGAGTTTTTTGATATTGTGCTTATGAAGCTGGGATTTGATAGCGAAAGGATTAGTTGGATAATGGATGGTGTTTCTTCTGTCTCTTGCACATTAGTAATCAATGGAAGGCCCACTAGTCAAATTCTTCCTCCTGGTGGTCTAGGGCAGAGAGATCCTTTCTCACCTTGTTTCTTTTATAAGTAGGTATCTTGTTTAGAATCATCCACTCAGCCATTTTTCCTAATAAATTTATTGGCATTAGGCTTAGTAAGAATTGTTCCACCTTATCCCATTTATTTTTTGGTGGATAACTCATTATCTTTTCTTGCAGCTAACCAAAACAACGACTTAGTCATATAAAGAATTTTGCACCAGAACTATTTTTCCTCTAGCCAGATGATCAAGTTTGAGTAAATCCAATATCATAATTTAGCAGTAATGTGCTAGAACTTGACCGAAATGAAAGTGGGAGAATGCTTCAAGATACCAATTGCAGGTACATACTTGGGATTGGGAAATACCATCATTTTGGGAAAAGCCAAGTGTGAGGCCATGAACTTTGTAAAAGATAGGATCCATGAGGAATTGCAGGCTTGGAAGCAAAGGCTATCATCTCAAGGAGAAAAATAGATTTTAATTAAAGCTGTGGCAAGTGTACTTCCAACCTATGTTATGAACTGCTTTAAGCTGCCTAAAAAGATTTATGATGAAGTAAATGCAAACATGGTTAGCTTCTGGTGGGATAGCAGCAAGAAGAGAGGAAAATACACTTGTTGAGCAACCAGAAGCTTAATTCTTGTAAGAATCAAGGGGAATGGGGTTTAGAGCTTTGAATTTTTTAACAAGGCATTGGTTGCAAAATAGTGTTGGAGAATACTTACTAACCAAAATACCTACTGGCTGAGAATCCTTAAAGGCATTTATTTCTCTAAATGCTCTTTTCTAGAATTTAAGAAAGGGCTAGAACTTCTTGTATTGGATTATATCATACTAGAAGGGAGGGATTTTCTGAAAACCCAAATTTTGTGGCAAGTAATGAGAAGGGATGATGACAAAATATGAAAGGATAAATGGACTCCTAATGGTAAGCCTTTTGAATCTAAATGTTGAACAAAGTGACAAAGGGCTCGCTCAGAAGTCTTTTCTGAGCTAATAGATAAAGAAATGGGATGCTGGAAAATAGATGATATTAGGCAGGTAGTGCTTGAAGAAATCATCAAGGATATTTAGGCAATTCCAATATGCCAAGAAAAAGGGCCAGATCGATTAGTTTGGCCTAAAACTACAAATGAAGAGAATTTCATGAAAATTGGATATTATGTGCTTAAGGATGCTGATAAAACTTTTCGTCAGCAGGGACAATCGTTTTCTCATAGATTGAAAGTTCTGTGTGGAGGTTAATATGAAGCTTGAAGGTCCCTCACAAAATCAAAAAAATTTTGTGGAGAGCCTATTCAAATGCAGTTGCAACTTTCTAGAATTTATTGAAAAGGAAAATCAATGTTGAACCTGTATGTCCTTTTTGTAAGAAAAAAAAAAGAATACACTATTAAGCATGTGTTATGGCAATGTAAGGGGATTCGATCAATATGGTTTGAAACAAGTTTAGGGCATCATGTGAATAGTATAGTTATTGTTACCATTGATGTGTGGATTAAGAAAGTTTTGACCATGAAAAATCTGAAAAGTGAAGAATGGACTATGTTTTCAATATCCGTGGCCTTAAATTGTTGGCATATTTGAAAACCATATGTGAGGCAAGCATTAGTAAAAAAAAAAGGATCTTGATGCGAGTCTTACAGTATTAAGAATCTAGTAAGCAGCGACAGAATGTCTAGGAGTCATGGAGCAAACTACACCAAAAGGTTTATCCAAGGAGTACTAAAGAAACAGAATCAATGGGAGCTCCCTGATGATGATTCGGTTAAGGCTAATTGTGAGGGTGAAATCAATTGGAATTGGTATCTTGATTCACAATACAATTAATTTATTTAGACTTGATGAACAAGAAAAGTTGTGCTTCACCTTACTGGCCTAAGGTGGAAGGAAAGAATTCACTATTTATAACACTCAAAGATACAATATATTCCCTCCGTCCCATTTTAAATGCCCATTTTTCCTTTTAGGGATGTCCCAAAATGAAGTCCTTTTTTTTTATATATTTGTAAACACCTTATACTCTTATTTTTCTATATTAAATTTTTTTTTTTTTTTTAAATTGTGGACAATAAAAAGCATGGTACATCAATATTAAGAAATATCTTTGAATTTATAATGTTAATTACATCAAAGTCAAAGGTTCTTTTTTAATATGGGTGAAAGTCAAAGAGGGGCACTTAAAATAGGACGGAGAGAGTATTTGGTAAGTCAACTATATAATGAACTTAATATAATCAAAAGAGTGAATATGGACAATTTCTTTGATCAACTCTGATTATTTGATATTTAGATTTCCTTGATTTCTGGAGCTAATTGCATCTCTAATTCATTGATTCTCTAGGATTGTTGATTTCTTTGCATATCTGATTTGCTTGACAATAGGAGTGGAGTTGTCTGTCTTCTACAGCCTCCTGACATACGAGGTTGATGGGGAAGCCATAGACCAAGTTGGTGTAAAATAATTCATGCACTTGTCTTGGTAATGCTTTGGTAAATGTATCTGCAACCTAAAAAGATGATGAAAATGTTGGGAATTGAACAATAAAAGTCAAAGTATAAAGCAACGAAATTTAAATTTTTTAATTCCCTAACCATTGGATCATATTGAAAAGCACTTATACAATCATACAGGGCAAAATGCATAAGGCAGAAGTAATACCTAGGGTTTGCAATTTGTGGCAAGTCTTTATCCCGAGAACCACTAAGCTAGGTTGTGGCAACTGTCTAAGTGTCCAGTCTCTTAACAATCATCCACATGAACCAAGATGAAAAACCTTTTTAAGGATGGGTAGTGTTCTAGCCGAAATCCTATGCTAGTAAGATTTTCGATTTCCCTCTAGTTTTCTTTCTCCCAATTTGTTCTCAATAAGAAAAAGAAAGAGGACTCAATTCTCAATTGAATGAATGAGTTTTTCTCATGGTTCCCTATGCATTGGGGGGAGCTATAAACACATATAAATAGGGGAGTGTGACCAGCCATAGTTCCATTCCTAATGGAAGTAGGATATGTGGCTAGGCCTAAGTATAATCCAATTAGACTAGCTCTTGGTCGGCCATGCCTTGTATTTTATTCCAAAAAGAATTCATTTTATCAAAGCCCGTAAAGACCTTGTAATAACTTAATTTCGTCTAGGCCCCAAAACAAAGTATATTTAGGAGATTGAAGTATAAATATACCAATTAGGATGTTAAAGAACTTACAAGCTCTCAATCACAAGATAGAAGAAGATGTGAGTTCAAAAGATCAATTCCTTGATGCTAAGCAAGAAGACAGATTTGACTTCTGGAGCTTGTTGTAAGGAAAATATATTTTTAAAGTCTTCATTCAAAGAAACTTCCTTCTTGACTTTTGAAGCGGACTTGAATAGCTTTCCAACAGTATATTACTCGCCTAGAACGGGTAAGAATTGGTCTTCCAAATCGACTGAGGAAGTGCGAGAAGATGCAGCAACATAGTGCTGGCCGAGAATGGCAATTCTTGTTGGAAATGTGGAGGTCCATTTTTCTAAATGGATGAAATTTTGGTGGTGATAACTCGTATAATTATATAGTTCTTAGTTATGTTTTATTATTGTTTTGTGTCAAATACGAGTTATTATTGCTTAGTCTAATTGTGTTTATGATATTTTATATTTTTATGTAATTTGGTGTTTTTCACGAGTTTCTTTGAGTGATTTCAGATTACTAGGTTAAATCAAGAATTAAGGGCAAATCCAATTCAGTTCCAGTTCCGACACCTTTTGCCATATCAGCTATATCTGGAGTTTCACTGAAGCATTAAGGCTGAAATTTTTACAGTGCATAGTTAAGAGGCATATCTATCTTTTTCATGTTTTACACTTCTTGAAACGGAGTCGTTTTCCCTAGCGAAATCGACCATCAAGTTGGCTGATCAGAATTGTCATACAATATGACGAAAATTGTTAGAAAAATGCACCCACCTATTATACCTACCTTTGAAATTTATAAAGCTTGTCTCTTGTCATTTAGCTCTCCAAAATGTGTATAAATAGAGGGCCTTGGATGAGCATTATTGTACATTGGTAGGATATTAGCCATTGTAATAAAATTCTCTAAGTTTTCATCTTCTTTCCTTTCTCTAGTTTTCTTTTTCTTTATTTACTTATGCTTCTTACATTTCTTTTCATTTTATTCATATCTAGTATGTGTTGCTAATCATATTGTTGAGGTGATGAGGTGAAGCTCTTGGTAAATGCTAAGGTTAGTCTCTTAAACATGAGCTAAAATGAATCATCATTTATAAACACTAGTATAGATAATATTTTCTTTTGGTTTAAAATCATACTTGCAAAGTAGAGATCTTGATTCATTATTGACAATGAAAATGGCACAGTAAATGCTTGGTTTCATAACCTTGATTTGTTGTAGACATATACCTTGGCATAAGGAATGCTTGGACTCTTTTTATGAGTTTTGAGGACACCAAATGAACATAATATCATATGCTATGGACGTTGGACAATTTGGACTGAATTGCTAAACCTTCCGATTGGAACCTCCCTTATGTGTGGATTTCAATTGTGTAATAAAACAAGATTAATCTTAGCATAACACCAAGAGTGGATTCTCTAACCTCAACATCTTTTCTTATTGTTTTTTATATTTTGTTTAATTTCTTTTATGTTATTTTATTTATTTTGTTCTCTAATATCTTGTTTATTTTGTTTTGTTGTTGATTCCCTAATATCTTGTTTACTTTCTTTTTCTTATATATTTATAAACTTATACTTACTAATACGCTTCCCTGTGGTTCGACCTCGGACACCCGAGAATTTATTACTTGAACATAACCTACACTTGGGTTTATAACTCTTAATTGAGTCTCCATCAAGTTTTTGGCGCCGTTGCCGGGGAAGCAATACTAAGTATATAAGTTTATAAGTATATTTATTTTTATTGGCTGGTTATACCGCCTAATTTTCTATATATTTATATTGTATATTAACTTTGTTTTATTTTTATTGGCTGGTTATACCGCCTAATCTGTATATTAACTTTGTTTTATGCTTGTTTGGCGACGTGATTTTAGATCTCGTCGTTTAGTTAGATTTTATTGTGAAACTTTTTCAGGTAATCTTTCTAATACAACTCCTACCATGGCTGACAATGAAAGTGTTCATGCTGAAGATGAGAACAGACAAGTACGCACCATGCGTGACTACTTGCAACCAACTCGAAGCTCATCACCCTCTTGTTTTATTTTTCCTCTCAATGCAAACAACTTTCGTTTTAAACCAGGTATGATAGCTTTGCTTCCAAATTTCCATGGGTTAGAATCGGAAAGTGCTTACTCGTTTCTAAAAGACTTCGAGGATGTATGTGTCACCTTTAATGACCAACAATGTACAAATGAAATTGTCAAGCTAAAATTATTTCCTTTTTCTTTAAAAGATAAAGCAAAAATTTGGCTTCATAATTTAAAACCAAGGTCAATTGGCACATGGCAAGAATTACAAACTGAGTTTCTAAAGAAATTTTTCCCAGCACATAAAACTACTGCTTTGAAAAGACAGATTCAAAATTTCAATCAAAATCAAAATGAAGCATTTTTTCAATGCTGGGAGCGTTTTAAAGATTTGTTAAGTTCTTGTCCACATCATGGTTTTGAAAAATGGCGTCTTATTAGTTTCTTTTATGAAAGTTTAACTCCCGAAACTAAACAATTTGTTGAAACAATGTGTAACGGTGAGTTTCTAGAAAAAGAACCTAAAGAAGCCTTTGACTACCTAGACCATTTGGCAGATAACTCTCAAGCCTGGCACACAGATAGTTCCTCTGAAAGTTTCAACAGATCTAATCTTGTTTCTAACAGAGGTAAATATCATTTTAGTCAAGAAGATGAGATAAAAGCTAAAGTAGCTAATTTGGCTAGAAAGATTGAAGCCATGGAACTTAGAGAAGTAAAAGAAGTCAAAACGGTTAAAAATGAAGAAAGTTGTGGAATTTGTGAAATCATGGGACACCCCACTTCTGAATGTCCAAACATTCCCATTCTTAAAGAAGCGTTGCATGATCAAGTAAATTCCATAAACACATTTAAAAAGCCTTTTCCTTCTCCTTACTCTGAAACGTATAACCCTGAATGGAGAAATCATCCCAACTTCAGTTGGCGGAATAATAATCATGTTCAGGTACCACAATCTCAAAAGCCGGGCAATACTTTTTCCTATCAACCTTCACGTGTACAAACCTTGGAAGAGACATTGCAAGCATTCATGCAAACACAAGCAAATGTGAATAACCAAACTTCACAGGACATCAATGAGTTCAAGAACACCTTGTCCACATTGACAGCTTCATTACGCACTCAAGAAAAAGGTAAGTTTCCTGCTCAACCTCAGCCTAACCCTTCTACTCAATGTCTTGTTTCTTGCTCCAATGAAACTCAACAGGAAAATGCCAGTTCTATCACAACTCTTCGAAGTGGAAAGGCAATTGACAAAAACATTCCATCAAAAGACCAAGATCCTCCTTCCCCTCCGAAAAGTAACGGTAAGGATGATGGTAAGTCTGAACTTCTTGAAAATTTGGACAAAGAAAAAGGTATGCATCCTGCTCCTTTTCCTCAAAGGTTGCAAACAATAAAGAATTTGAATCAAAATGCAGAAATTTATGAACTTTTCAAACAAGTTAAGATTAACATTCCTTTATTGGATGCAATCAAACAAGTTCCATCTTATGCTAAATTTTTGAAGGACATGTGCACATTTAAAAGGAAACATAATGTACAAAAGAAAGCATTTCTGACGGAAAGTGTGAGCTCAATCATTCAGCACCTTACTCCACCAAAATTCAAAGATCCTGGATGTCCAACAATCTCATGCATCATTGGAAACACTAGAATAGAACGTGCATTGCTTGATCTTGGTGCTAGTGTTAATCTTTTGCCTTTTTCTGTTTATCAACAGTTAGGTTTAGGAGAACTCAAGGAAACACCTGTTACACTCCAACTAGCTGATCGTTCTGTAAAAATTCCTCGAGGGATAGTTGAAGATGTTTTGGTTCAAATTGATAATTTTTACTTCCCTGTTGATTTTATTGTTTTGGACACACATCCTGTTTCAAATCCAAATGTTCAAATTCCTGTTATATTAGGCCGTCCGTTTCTTGCAACTTCTAATGCTCTGATAAATTGCAGGAATGGTATTTTGAACATTTCTTTTGGAAATATGACTTTAGAATTAAATGTGTTCAACACTTGCAAGCAACCTGGTGATGATTCAGAAGTACATGAAGTGGATTTCATTGAAGAACTTGTTCATGAACATCTCACCACTACCACATTCCATGATCCTTTAGAAGCTTATTTAATTGAATGTGAGTTGGATAATGCTTCAGAAATTTCACACACTGATTCTTTGTTAAATTCTTTTCAGGTTAAGCATTGTTGGAAACAAAAGTTTGAGGAACTCAAAAATGATGCATATGAGAATTCTAAAATTCATAAAAAAAGAACTAAAGCCTTTCATGACAAGTTAATTTCAAGAAAAACATTTGATGTTGGGCAAAAAGTTCTACTTTATAATTCTAGACTTCACATATTTCCTGGTAAGTTGAGATCAAGATGGACTGGCCCATTTGTGGTTAAGCATGTGTATCATTATGGAGCAGTTGACATTGAGAATCCTCAAAATGGTAACGTATTCAAGGTAAATGGACAAAGACTCAAACTCTTTTTGGAAAATCATGTTACTCAAGAAGAGGTTGTTTTTCTTTCTGATCCTTGTTTTGAAAATAACTAGATGTAAATATAATTTTTACTAATCTTCAAAAAAAATATATATATATACATTTTTTTAACCCCGGTTAAATGGCGGATAACGGTACTCCGTGATTATTTAAGTCGGTTCCATCAGCTACCCACAAAACTGATATTGTATATAAATTTCTCTTTCAATTTCTTTTTCATTTTTTTTCAAGATGGATGATATTCTCACAAGATTGCAGAAACGATTTCCTCCTTTTCATCGGAATATTTTACTGAAGCTTTACCAAGTTCGATTTGAAAGATTAAGAATGCTTATGCACAAAGGGATTCCTGAAGACATACGTTGGATAATTGAAGCCAAGGTACGTGAAGATGAATATCTTCCTGTTTTGCATTTACCAGGTACAGGTAGAAGCACTTTTGCAAAGAAGCGACGAGCAAAGCGCATGAGTTCAAATTGCCACAAATGTGCACGATGGACGTGTAACGGTAAATGTCGTTCTATTGGGATTCCGTCCTCTAATCGAGATGATAAAATTGAATTCATTAAGGATGGACTGAGTAAGGAGAATTTGGGTAATATCCAACTTTCTCTTGAGACGCATCCTAGTGGAGACGTACAAAGAGAAATTCTTGATTTATGGCCGCAATTCCAAAGGGAATGGCAACATCTTGGGAATCTGATGTTAAAAGACCCTGTTTGCCAGCTTGTAAGAAAACTGGATGGGAAGCATATCCTCGACTCATAGAAGGCGTTTAAGCCGTTTCTGGACGTAAAACCAGAGGAAGATGTGAGCCACAATCACAACTACAATAAATGACTTCTCAACTTTTGGTTTGATTTGCAATAACTTCATTTCGGTTTAATTTACGTGTTGTTCGATTTGTGTAATTATTCTCGTTTTTTTTTTTATTGGTCTTTTACGGTTGATTTTTCTTCTCTTTTTGATTTTCTTCCTGAAATCACGCAGAAATCTTTTGTTAGGTTAACATTTTCTTCTGACAGGTCAAATACACTTTCGGCGACATTATTACTCTTGTCTGATTCATTACTCAGTCCTCTATATATTACACCATGTACTCATTCTCTTTCAGGCACTCGAAAAAAAAAATGGAAAGTACTTCGTCCCAGCGCATTAAAAAAATTTGTGTCTTTGGAGGTGCTTATCCAGGGAAAAATAAAATATTCGCTGATGAAGCCATAAGAGTTGGAGTAATACTTGCCCAACAAAAGATCCAGTTGATTTATAGAGGCGGTAGTACGGGTTTAATGGGAGCAGTCGCTACATCAGCACACGCCGGAGGAAGTCCAGTTCTAGGAATCGTGCCAAAACTATTCACAGATTTTTGTGGACCTACCTTGGGTAAGGAAATACAAGTCTGGAGTATCCCTGAACGGATAACAATCATGTACCATTCTGCCGATGCATTCATTGCTTTACCATGAGGTCTGGGTACATTGGAAGAAATAGCTTGCGTGGCTTCTTGGTCATCTTTGGTCACAAATAAGAAACCCATTGGTTTGCTTAATATTAATGGTTATTTTAGTAATTTGCTTTCATATTTAGATAATGCTGTGGAAAATGGATTCATGTTTTCAGAGGCAAGGAGATCCATAATTTCTGCTACAACCATTGAAGATTTACTCAAAAAGCTCCAAGCTTATGAGTGTTTATCTGCTACGGTTGTTTCGCAAACGCTCAGAAAAAGAAAAAGAGATATGGATGAGCAAGGAGTGGATTGCACTTTGTCTTTGTGACATTATCTAACATTTTGCTTGTTGTGTCTCAGTTATAATAAGTGGTTAGCAACCTCTGCAGGTAATATCTCCTAAATTCTACCTTTAGTAGGGGGTAAGGGACATATTTTGCTAATTTAAAAAAAAAAAAAAAAATTGATGTGTTTTAAGGCATTTAGAAGTATTCATTCTGAACAAGGTCTGAGTAAGGGAGACTTGAGACATAACTGGTCAGTTTGATTTCTTCTTTCAAAAAAAAAAAATTTTGATGTGTTTTAAGCAATTTAGAAGTATTCATTCTGAACAAGGTCTGAGTAAGGGAGACTTGAGACATACCTTGTCAGTTTGATTTTAATCTTTTTATGTTTACTTGTTAATTTTTGTTTAGTATTTTAGGATTATTTAGGTTGCATGAGTTTGTTTTGTTTTGAGTCTTAGTTATTCCTATTCTTATGTTATTAGTTCTTTTCTCTTACACATGATTCTTTCATTTGGGTTAATAGACTTACATTGAGGACAATGTAAGAATTAAGTGTGGGGAAACGATTTAGGATTTCTTTTATTTTTGTCTACTATTTTTTTTATGAGTCTTTATTATTATTATTATTATTTTAATGTGTTCTAGTTTCTTTTTAATACAATGATGAGATATGAATTGCATAAGTCTAAAACAGATTTATTAGTGAGAAGATTTTCATTAGAATTGAGCTTGATGTCAACCTTTTTATGAGCCAATGTTAATATGATATGTTGATTGAGAAAGAAGCATGTTTAGACTTAATCTGACTTGTATAATCATCCTTGTGAGTTTTTGAGCCTATAATGATTGATGCATTATACAAATCAATCTAATTTCTTTCTTGAGTGCTCTTATGATTACATGATTCTCTAGAACTTTCTTTAAACCGTTTGAGACTATATTGATACATGTGACAACATGAATATGATAGAGGCATTAGGATTATAACCAGAGCCAAACAGCCATCCATTATTAATGTTCTAAGAGAACATCCCCACTAGTGAGCCAATTTGAGCCTACATTAAATATGCTATTTTATTGGTAACCAGAACTTACACCTAGCCTAAATATACTTATATCCTTACCCTTGTTCTAAAGATGGATTATATATTTTGAGACATATTGCAAAAACAAGGGATACTTTTTGAAAATTTGGGTTAGAACGAAAGATAAGTGTGGGGGAGGAGAGAGGCAAAAGTCAAGAGAAAAAGAAAGGGATCATTGTCAAATACATTCCCATATTAAAAATAAAAAAAAAAAATCTCTTGAACTTCTAGTTAAAGTAAAGAAAAAGATGTTACAAAGTTGGTTAGAATGAAGCAAAGGCTCAACATGAATATTTAGCCTATGTTATTATGTGCTTTATAAGAGTTTTGAGAAGTTTTATTTGTATGATCTTATTATGTCTCTAAACTCTATGAACTCTTTGGAACCTTTGTGATATCTTTATCCTTTTGTTCTTTAACCACATTATAACCCTTTGGCCCCATTACAACCTTGAAAAAAGACCTCTTGATTTATGAAGTTGTATGATCTAAATAGTGGAGAATAGGTGGACAAGCAAGCATATGGTAGAACTGTTTTCATGAGATTGATTGAGTGTAAACACTTTACCACTACTTTAAAGAGTGAAAATCATGAGAGTATAGTGAGAAGTTGAGATTAAGTTGAATATGCACTATTTTGATTGAAATATGTTATGTTAATATTGGCTTAACTCATTTATTTACATTCAAGCATGAATTTTTGTGAAATTCTTTGAGCTATTGATTAGTTTATAAGACTTGTTCAAAGATTGTCTCTAATTTATATTGAAAGGATTAGGAGTAAATATTTTTAGTGTATGTAGTTTACTTATATTTTAGTTTTTCAATGTTTGTGGGTATCGTTCTAGCAAACCCTCACGAGACTAAACTCGTCCACTAGGGACACCTAGGGGTTTAAAGGCTTGTGTCACATGCTAAGTGCCACCGTGATTTCCAACGAAAATGGATTAGATTAGATTTTCTTATTTTATTTTTATTGAGTCGTTGCTAGGGACTAGCAACAATCTAAGTGTGGGGGTGTGATAACTCGTATAATTATATAGTTCTTAGTTATGTTTTATTATTGTTTTGTGTCAAATACGAGTTATTATTGCTTAGTCTAATTGTGTTTATGATATTTTATATTTTTATGTAATTTGGTGTTTTTCACGAGTTTCTTTGAGTGATTTCAGATTACTAGGTTAAATCAAGAATTAAGGGCAAATCCAATTCAGTTCCAGTTCCGACACCTTTTGCCATATCAGCTATATCTGGAGTTTCACTGAAGCATTAAGGCTGAAATATTTACAGTGCATAGTTAAGAGGCATATCTATCTTTTTCATGTTTTACACTTCTTGAAACGGAGTCGTTTTCCCTAGCGAAATCGACCATCAAGTTGGCTGATCAGAATTGTCATACAATATGACGAAAATTGTTAGAAAAATGCACCCACCTATTATACCTACCTTTGAAATTTATAAAGCTTGTCTCTTGTCATTTAGCTATCCAAAATGTGTATAAATAGAGGGCCTTGGATGAGCATTATTGTACATTGGTATGATATTAGCCATTGTAATAAAATTCTCTAAGTTTTCTTCTTCTTTCCTTTCTCTAGTTTTCTTTTTCTTTATTTACTTATGCTTCTTACATTTCTTTTTATTTTATTCATATCTAGTATGTGTTGCTAATCATATTGTTGAGGTGATGAGGTGAAGCTCTTGGTAAATGCTAAGGTTAGTCTCTTAAACATGAGCTAAAATGAATCATCATTTATAAACACTAGTATAGATAATATTTTCTTTTGGTTTAAAATCATACTTGCAAAGTAGAGATCTTGATTCATTATTGACAATGAAAATGGCACAGTAAATGCTTGGTTTCATAACCTTGATTTGTTGTAGACATATACCTTGGCATAAGGAATGCTTGGACTCTTTTTATGAGTTTTGAGGACACCAAATGAACATAATATCATATGCTATGGACGTTGGACAATTTGGACTGAATTGCTAAACCTTCCGATTGGAACCTCCCTTATGTGTGGATTTCAATTGTGTAATAAAACAAGATTAATCTTAGCATAACACCAAGAGTGGATTCTCTAACCTCAACATCTTTTCTTATTGTTTTTTATATTTTGTTTAATTTCTTTTATGTTATTTTATTTATTTTGTTCTCTAATATCTTGTTTATTTTGTTTTGTTGTTGATTCCCTAATATCTTGTTTACTTTCTTTTTCTTATATATTTATAAACTTATACTTACTAATACGCTTCCCTGTGGTTCGACCTCGGACACCCGAGAATTTATTACTTGAACATAACCTACACTTGGGTTTATAACTCTTAATTGAGTCTCTATCAAGTTTTTGGCGCCGTTGCCGGGGAAGCAATACTAAGTATATAAGTTTATAAGTATATTTATTTTTATTGGCTGGTTATACCGCCTAATTTTCTATATATTTATATTTATATTGTATATTAACTTTGTTTTATTTTTATTGGCTGGTTATACCGCCTAATCTGTATATTAACTTTGTTTTATGCTTGTTTGGCGACGTGATTTTAGATCTCGTCGTTTAGTTAGATTTTATTGTGAAACTTTTTTAGGTAATCTTTCTAATACAACTCCTACCATGGCTGACAATGAAAGTGTTCATGCTGAAGATGAGAACAGACAAGTACGCACCATGCGTGACTACTTGCAACCAACTCGAAGCTCATCACCCTCTTGTTTTATTTTTCCTCTCAATGCAAACAACTTTCGTTTTAAACCAGGTATGATAGCTTTGCTTCCAAATTTCCATGGGTTAGAATCGGAAAGTGCTTACTCGTTTCTAAAAGACTTCGAGGATGTATGTGTCACCTTTAATGACCAACAATGTACAAATGAAATTGTCAAGCTAAAATTATTTCCTTTTTCTTTAAAAGATAAAGCAAAAATTTGGCTTCATAATTTAAAACCAAGGTCAATTGGCACATGGCAAGAATTACAAACTGAGTTTCTAAAGAAATTTTTCCCAGCACATAAAACTACTGCTTTGAAAAGACAGATTCAAAATTTCAATCAAAATCAAAATGAAGCATTTTTTCAATGCTGGGAGCGTTTTAAAGATTTGTTAAGTTCTTGTCCACATCATGGTTTTGAAAAATGGCGTCTTATTAGTTTCTTTTATGAAAGTTTAACTCCCGAAACTAAACAATTTGTTGAAACAATGTGTAACGGTGAGTTTCTAGAAAAAGAACCTGAAGAAGCCTTTGACTACCTAGACCATTTGGCAGATAACTCTCAAGCCTGGCACACAGATAGTTCCTCTGAAAGTTTCAACAGATCTAATCTTGTTTCTAACAGAGGTAAATATCATTTTAGTCAAGAAGATGAGATAAAATCTAAAGTAGCTAATTTGGCTAGAAAGATTGAAGCCATGGAACTTAGAGAAGTAAAAGAAGTCAAAACGGTTAAAAATGAAAAAAGTTGTGGAATTTGTGAAATCATGGGACACCCCACTTCTGAATGTCCAAACATTCCCATTCTTAAAGAAGCGTTGCATGATCAAGTAAATTCCATAAACACATTTAAAAAGCCTTTTCCTTCTCCTTACTCTGAAACGTATAACCCTGAATGGAGAAATCATCCCAACTTCAGTTGGCGGAATAATAATCATGTTCAGGTACCACAATCTCAAAAGCCGGGCAATACTTTTTCCTATCAACCTTCACGTGTACAAACCTTGGAAGAGACATTGCAAGCATTCATGCAAACACAAGCAAATGTGAATAACCAAACTTCACAGGACATCAATGAGTTCAAGAACACCTTGTCCACATTGACAGCTTCATTACGCACTCAAGAAAAAGGTAAGTTTCCTGCTCAACCTCAGCCTAACCCTTCTACTCAATGTCTTGTTTCTTGCTCCAATGAAACTCAACAGGAAAATGCCAGTTCTATCACAACTCTTCGAAGTGGAAAGGCAATTGACAAAAACATTCCATCAAAAGACCAAGATCCTCCTTCCCCTCCGAAAAGTAACGGTAAGGATGATGGTAAGTCTGAACTTCTTGAAAATTTGGACAAAGAAAAAGGTATGCATCCTGCTCCTTTTCCTCAAAGGTTGCAAACAATAAAGAATTTGAATCAAAATGCAGAAATTTATGAACTTTTCAAACAAGTTAAGATTAACATTCCTTTATTGGATGCAATCAAACAAGTTCCATCTTATGCTAAATTTTTGAAGGACATGTGCACATTTAAAAGGAAACATAATGTACAAAGGAAAACATTTCTGACGGAAAGTGTGAGCTCAATCATTCAGCACCTTACTCCACCAAAATTCAAAGATCCTGGATGTCCAACAATCTCATGCATCATTGGAAACACTAGAATAGAACGTGCATTGCTTGATCTTGGTGCTAGGGTTAATCTTTTGCCTTTTTTTGTTTATCAACAGTTAGGTTTAGGAGAACTCAAGGAAACACCTGTTACCCTTCAACTAGCTGATCGTTCTGTAAAAATTCCTCGAGGGATAGTTGAAGATGTTTTGGTTCAAATTGATAATTTTTACTTCCCTGTTGATTTTATTGTTTTGGACACACATCAGTTTCAAATCCAAATGTTCAAATTCCTGTTATATTAGGCCGTCCATTTCTTGCAACTTCTAATGCTCTGATAAATTGCAGGAATGGTATTTTGAACATTTCTTTTGGAAATATGACTTTAGAATTAAATGTGTTCAACACTTGCAAGCAACCTGGTGATGATTCAGAAGTACATGAAGTGGATTTCATTGAAGAACTTGTTCATGAACATCTCACCACTACCACATTCCATGATCCTTTAGAAGCTTATTTAATTGAATGTGAGTTGGATAATGCTTCAGAAATTTCACACACTGATTCTTTGTTAAATTCTTTTCAGGTTAAGCATTGTTGGAAACAAAAGTTTGAGGAACTCAAAAATGATGCATATGAGAATTCTAAAATTCATAAAAAAAGAACTAAAGCCTTTCATGACAAGTTAATTTCAAGAAAAACATTTGATGTTGGGCAAAAAGTTCTACTTTATAATTCTAGACTTCACATATTTCCTGGTAAGTTGAGATCAAGATGGACTGGCCCATTTGTGGTTAAGCATGTGTATCATTATGGAGCAGTTGACATTGAGAATCCTCAAAATGGTAACGTATTCAAGGTAAATGGACAAAGACTCAAACTCTTTTTGGAAAATCATGTTACTCAAGAAGAGGTTTTTTTCTTTCTTATCCTTGTTTTGAAAATAACTAGATGTAAATATAATTTTTACTAATCTTCAAAAAAAAAATACATTTTTTTTAACCCCGGTTAAATGGCGGATAACGGTACTCCGTGATTATTTAAGTCGGTTCCATCAGCTACCCACAAAACTGATATTGTATATAAATTTCTCTTTCAATTTCTTTTTCATTTTTTTTCAAGATGGATGATATTCTCACAAGATTGCAGAAACGATTTCCTCCTTTTCATCGGAATATTTTACTGAAGCTTTACCAAGTTCGATTTGAAAGATTAAGAATGCTTATGCACAAAGGGATTCCTGAAGACATACGTTGGATAATTGAAGCCAAGGTACGTGAAGATGAATATCTTCCTGTTTTGCATTTACCAGGTACAGGTAGAAGCACTTTTGCAAAGAAGCGACGAGCAAAGCGCATGAGTTCAAATTGCCACAAATGTGCACGATAGACGTGTAACGGTAAATGTCGTTCTATTGGGATTCCGTCCTCTAATCGAGATGATAAAATTGAATTCATTAAGGATGGACTGAGTAAGGAGAATTTGGGTAATATCCAACTTTCTCTTGAGACACATCCTAGTGGAGACGTACAAAGAGAAATTCTTTATTTATGGCCGCAATTCCAAAGGGAATGGCAACATCTTGGGAATCTGATGTTAAAAGACCCTGTTTGCCAGCTTGTAAGAAAACTGGATGGGAAGCATATCCTCGACTCATAGAAGGCGTTTAAGTCGTTTCTGGACGTAAAACCAGAGGAAGATGTGAGCCACAATCACAACTACAATAAATGACTTCTCAACTTTTGGTTTGATTTGCAATAACTTCATTTCGGTTTAATTTACGTGTTGTTAGATTTTTGTAATTATTCTCGTTTTTTTTTTTTTTGCATTGGTCTTTTACGGTTGATTTTTCTTCTCTTTTTGATTTTCTTCCTGAAATCACGCAAAAATCTTTTGTTAGGTTAACATTTTCTTCTGACAGGTCAAATACACTTTCGGCGACATTATTACTCTTGTCTGATTCATTACTCAGTCCTCTATATATTACACCATGTACTCATTCTCTTTCAGGCACTCAAAAAAAATGGAAAGTACTTCGTCCCCGCGCATTGAAAAAATTTGTGTCTTTGGAGGTGCTTATCCAGGGAAAAATAAAATATTCGCTGATGAAGCCATAAGAGTTGGAGTAATACTTGCCCAACAAAAGATCCAGTTGATTTATGGAGGCGGTAGTACGGGTTTAATGGGAGCAGTCGCTACATCAGCACACGCCGGAGGAAGTCCAGTTCTAGGAATCGTGCCAAAACTATTCACAGGTTTTTGTGGACCTACCGTGGGTATGGAAATACAAGTCTGGAGTATCCCTGAACGGATAACAATCATGTACCATTCTGCCGATGCATTCATTGCTTTACCAGGAGGTCTGGGTACATTGGAAGAAATAGCTTGCATGGCTTCTTGGACATCTTTGGTCACAAATAAGAAACCCATTGGTTTGCTTAATATTAATGGTTATTTTAGTAATTTGCTTTCAAATTTAGATAATGCTGTGGATAATGGATTCATGTTTTCAGAGGCAAGGAGAACCATAATTTCTGCTACAACCATTGAAGATTTACTCAAAAAGCTCCAAGCTTATGAGTATTTATCTGCTACGGTTGTTTCGCAAACGCTCGGAAAAAGAAAAAGAGATATGGACGAGCAAGGAGTGGATTGCACTCTGTCTTTATGACATTATCTAACATTTTGTTTGTTGTGTCTCAGTTATAATAAGTGGTTAGCAACCTCTGCAGGTAATATCTCCTAAATTCTACCTTTAGTAGGGGGTAAGGGACATATTTTGCTAATTTAAAAAAAAAAAAAATTGATGTGTTTTAAGCCATTTAGAAGTATTCATTCTGGACAAGGTCTGAGTAAGGGAGACTTGAGACATACCTTGTCAGTTTGATTTCTTCTTTCAAAAAAAAAAAAATTGATGTGTTTTAAGCAATTTAGAAGTATTCATTCTGAACAAGGTCTGAGTAAGGGAGACTTGAGACATACCTTGTCAGTTTGATTTTAATCTTTTTATGTTTACTTGTTAATTTTTGTTTAGTATTTTAGGATTATTTAGGTTGCATGAGTTTGTTTTGTTTTGAGTCTTAGTTATTCCTATTCTTATGTTATTAGTTCTTTTCTCTTACACATGATTCTTTCATTTGGGTTAATAGACTTACATTGAAATCAATGTAAGAATTTAGTGTGGGGGAACGATTTAGGATTTCTTTTATTTTTGTCTACTATTTTTTATGAGTCTTTATTATTATTATTATTATTTTAATGTGTTCTAGTTTCTTTTTAATACAATGATGAGATATGAATTGCATAAGTCTAAAACAGATTTATTAGTGAGAAGATTTTCATGAGAATTGAGCTTGATGTCAACCTTTTTATGAGCCAATGTTAATATGATATGTTGATTGAGAAAGAAGCATGTTTAGACTTAATCTGACTTGTATAATCATCCTTGTGAGTTTTTGAGCCTATAATGATTGATACATTATACAAATCAATCTAATTTCTTTCTTGAGTGCTCTTATGATTACATGATTCTCTAGAACTTGCTTTAAACCGTTTGAGACTATATTGATACATGTGACAACATGAATATGATAGAGGCATTAGGATTATAACCAGAGCCAAATAGCCATCCATTATTAATGTTCTAAGAGAACATCCCCACTAGTGAGCCAATTTGAGCCTACATTAAATATGCTATTTTATTGGTAACCAGAACTTACACCTAGCCTAAATATACTTATATCCTTACCCTTGTTCTAAAGATGGATTATATATTTTGAGACATATTGCAAAAACAAGGGATACTTTTTGAAAATTTGGGTTAGAACGAAAGATAAGTGTGGGGGAGGAGAGAGGCAAAAGTCAAGAGAAAAAGAAAGGGATCATTGTCAAATACATTCCCATATTAAAAAAAAAAAAAATCTCTTGAACTTCTAGTTAAAGTAAAGAAAAAGATGTTACAAAGTTGGTTAGAATGAAGCAAAGGCTCAACATGAATATTTAGCCTATGTTATTATGTGCTTTATAAGAGTTTTGAGAAGTTTTATTTGTATGATCTTATTATGTCTCTAAACTCTATGAACTCTTTGGAACCTTTGTGATATCTTTATCCTTTTGTTCTTTAACCACATTATAACCCTTTGGCCCCATTACAACCTTGAAAAAAGACCTCTTGATTTATGAAGTTGTATGATCTAAATAGTGGAGAATAGGTGGACAAGCAAGCATATGGTAGAACTGTTTTCATGAGATTGATTGAGTGTAAACACTTTACCACTACTTTAAAGAGTGAAAATCATGAGAGTATAGTGAGAAGTTGAGATTAAGTTGAATATGCACTATTTTGATTGAAATATGTTATGTTAATATTGGCTTAACTCATTTATTTACATTCAAGCATGAATTTTTGTGAAATTCTTTGAGCTATTGATTAGTTTATAAGACTTGTTCAAAGATTGTCTCTAATTTATATTGAAAGGATTAGGAGTAAATATTTTTAGTGTATGTAGTTTACTTATATTTTAGTTTTTCAATGTTTGTGGGTATCGTTCTAGCAAACCCTCACGAGACTAAACTCGTCCACTAGGGATACCTAGGGGTTTAAAGGCTTGTGTCACATGCTAAGTGCCACCGTGATTTCCAACGAAAATGGATTAGATTAGATTTTCTTATTTTATTTTTATTGAGTCGTTGCTAGGGACTAGCAACAATCTAAGTGTGGGGGTGTGATAACTCGTATAATTATATAGTTCTTAGTTATGTTTTATTATTGTTTTGTGTCAAATACGAGTTATTATTGCTTAGTCTAATTGTGTTTATGATATTTTATATTTTTATGTAATTTGGTGTTTTTCACGAGTTTCTTTGAGTGATTTCAGATTACTAGGTTAAATCAAGAATTAAGGGCAAATCCAATTCAGTTCCAGTTCCGACACCTTTTTCCATATCAGCTATATCTGGAGTTTCACTGAAGCATTAAGGCTGAAATTTTTACAGTGCATAGTTAAGAGGCATATCTATCTTTTTTATGTTTTACACTTCTTGAAACGGAGTCGTTTTCCCTAGCGTAATCGACCATCAAGTTGGCTGATGTGCAATGACGTCTGTTCTGCACCGTTTTGGTATTTTGACCATATCTTCCGATCCACATGAGAAAATGATCTGATTCCAACGGCTATGGATCAGTAACTGATAGGGGTATATTTTTCTAGAAGACAATTTGATCAGATCGAGCCTCCAACATTGACAAAATCGATCATCAAGCTGGCTGATCAGAATTGTCATACAATATGACGAAAATTGTTAGAAAAATGCACCCACCTATTATACCTACCTTTGAAATTTTTAAAGCTTGTCTCTTGTCATTTAGCTCTCCAAAATGTGTATAAATATAGGGCCTTGGATGAGCATTATTGTACATTGGTAGGATATTAGCCATTGTAATAAAATTCTCTAAGTTTTCTTCTTCTTTCCTTTCTCTAGTTTTCTTTTTCTTTATTTACTTATGCTTCTTACATTTCTTTTCATTTTATTCATATCTAGTATGTGTTGCTAATCATATTGTTGAGGTGATGAGGTGAAGCTCTTGGTAAATGCTAAGGTTAGTCTCTTAAACATGAGCTAAAATGAATCATCATTTATAAACACTAGTATAGATAATATTTTCTTTTGGTTTAAAATCATACTTGCAAAGTAGAGATCTTGATTCATTATTGACAATGAAAATGGCACAGTAAATGCTTGGTTTCATAACCTTGATTTGTTGTAGACATATACCTTGGCATAAGGAATGCTTGGACTCTTTTTATGAGTTTTGAGGACACCAAATGAACATAATATCATATGCTATGGACGTTGGACAATTTGGACTGAATTGCTAAACCTTCCGATTGGAACCTCCCTTATGTGTGGATTTCAATTGTGTAATAAAACAAGATTAATCTTAGCATAACACCAAGAGTGGATTCTCTAACCTCAACATCTTTTCTTATTGTTTTTTATATTTTGTTTAATTTCTTTTATGTTATTTTATTTATTTTGTTCTCTAATATCTTGTTTATTTTGTTTTGTTGTTGATTCCCTAATATCTTGTTTACTTTCTTTTTCTTATATATTTATAAACTTATACTTACTAATACGCTTCCCTGTGGTTCGACCTCGGACACCCGAGAATTTATTACTTGAACATAACCTGCACTTGGGTTTATAACTCTTAATTGAGTCTCCATCAGGTGGAAACATAGGAGCCCATCTTCAATGACCAAATGGTAGGCTTTTGGTGGCCCATTTTCTCATGGCCAAGAAGAATAAAGATGGATAAGTTTAAGAGCCCAACCTTAGAAGTCCATTTAGATTTTTTGTTGTAGAGAGGCCCAACCTTATGGTCCATATAGGAAAATAGGGGTGACTTTATAATTAAATAAAGATTGAAAAGACTATTTGGCAAATAAGAAGGCATTTTGGTAAATAAAAAGGATGATCAAAAAGTGTTCCTTATAAGGGCAAAATGGCATAGTGGTAAATAAATGGATAGTAAAAAAAGGACATGAGTTACTTTGCCTAGTACATGAGTTGGCATTTTGGGCCAATGAGGAGCACTCTAAATGGCTAAGGATGAAGTTCATTGGTTAAGGACATATGAAGCCATGTGATTGCCATGTGAAAATTGCCAAATGGCTAAAAAAGATGGTACATTAGGTGGCATTTTTGGCCAATGAGATAGCACTTTTGGTGTCAAGAAGGAATGTCATTGGCTAGCCAATAGGTGGCATTTTAATGTGTAAGGGTTAAACCTCATTGGTTAGGCAACATGATGAAGCCAAGTGGCTAAAAAAAAGATGAAGGGAGAAGATGAGCTAGGGAATTTTGGCCAAGGCTTGTTTAGGGGGGAGGTTTGATATTTTTCATACATTTACTAGAGTATTCACTACTCACTTGAGAAAAGAGGAGGAGAGAAATGAAGAAAGGAGGATTGTTTTTGTTGTTCTTCAAAAAATTTCACTAAGGTAGTCTACTAATTTTACTCTTTGATTTTGATTTCCATTACAAGTTTGGTGTTCTTCATAGTTTTCATTTCTTTTCTTTTTTCTTTCTTTCTTAAAATTTCCAACAATGATTTGTAAGAAAACTTCTCTACTTCTCTTGTCTTTTTGAAAGCTACAAAGGCTTGCTAAAAAACTACAAAGTTTACAAAAAAATTTCTCTACTTTTCTTGCTTGGCCGAACCAAAGGAGGGTTTTTTTTTTTTTTGCGTGCTTCTGTCTTCTTCATTTTTCTTGCCATTGGATGTGGGTTGTGCTATTGTGGTAGGTTAGAAATGCTATTGTGTGTTGCATATTGCATTGTTTGTTGGGAAAATGATTGTGAGCTTGATGACTTTGGTTTCCCACCAAGTGATAGCTATCTATGAGGCTAGCTTTGAGCCAATCATTTTTGCTTGCTGAAAATCATGTTTTTAAACCATTTTCAACATGATTTTGGTTAAGATCAACCTATGGTCCATAGCCAAAATCTTGATTTCAAACTAGTTGGGAACAATGTTTAAAAGTTGGAGTTGCTGATTTCGAGCAATATTTTTCCAATGCATTTTTGTTCAAATAAAAAACTGCTTTAATCACATTTAGTACATCTTTAGATGAGTCCATGGTTATTTTTCTAGATCTTTTTTGAATTTTTCTTAAGGGTCTAAAAATGGTTTGACAAAACTAGCTTTAGTTAGACATGCTGATTTTGGGACAATTTCGGCCTAAGCATTTCTTGTCCAAATAAAAAACTGTTTTAAACTTATTTAGTACACCCTTAGATGAGTCCATGGTTATTTTTCCAGATTTTTTGAATTTTTCTTAACGGTCCAGAAAATAGTTTTGACAAAAGTAGCTTTAGTTAGACATGCTCACTTTGGAAAATTTCGGCCCATGCATTTCTTGTCCAAATAAAAAAAAAATGTTTTAACCTCATTTAGTATTCCATTAGGTGAGTCCATAGTTAAAATTTTAGATTTTTTTGATTTTTTTTTAAATGGTAAAAAAATAGTTTTGCAAAATCGGTTTTTGAAAGCTAAAACGAGCTTTAAGGTTAACAAGTTTGGATTTTTTTTTACTAGAGGAGAGGGGCTGGCCGAATCTATCAGCTACTATTTATGGTTTGTTTTCATGGTATTTTAAAGTTAAAAAAAAAAATTTTGAACAAATCGGGTCATGGGTAGTCATAACGAGCTTCAAAAACGAGTAAAAACTTGATTTTTCACACTTAGGTCATTCGGCCATGTAGGCCGTTTCTCTTTAAAAATTGCATCTTAATTTGTTTTGGCTTTCAAAATGGTTGTATTCGAGGCTCACTTAGAGGTGTCCGGATGTCAAATCATGGCATTCGAATGTCCTTTAATCCGAGCCAAAATCGTGCCTGAAATCTTTCGTTTTCAAAATTCAATCTAATTTTCTTTTAAAGGTAGTCGGACATCTTTTTAGATATTCGGATATCCTCCCTTCAAGAGAGAAACACATTCCAATAATGGTCCCGTTTTCATGCATTGCATATTTAAAAATGTTTTGTTTAAATTTAACATAAAACGTGTTTTTTTAGTTTCATAAGCATTTGACGTGAATTAATTCTTAATCCTTGTCGGGTTTGTCGGGGAGGTTAGGAAATCTTTTAATGCACGTGTTTATGAAATTAGAAAGCATGGTTTTCATTTTACTCGGAATTACGTAAGTGTCATGTGGAAGAATTATTTTCCAAGCTTTGTCGGGTTTGCCGGGGAGTACGATAATATTTTTTCAATATATGTCATTTGTGTAATTCTACAAAAAAAATCCATGAAAAAGAATTTTAAATAATGATGTGTGCATATTCTATGTTCATGCATATTTCATGATGATGTCATTTTAGAATTGATATTCATGTTGCTATCTTGTTCATAATATTCCATGTTCATGCATATTCCATGATGATGTCATTTTAGAGTGGATATCCATGTTGCTATCTTGATCATGTTATTTTGATTGATATGCATGATGTCATTTAATAATTAATGTTCCTATGATCATGTTACTTGGTATATAATGTCATGAATTACTTGCCATGTCATGTGTGCCATGTCATAATAAGATTTGCCATGTCATGTATGCCATGTCATAAAGTTTTTCCCATATCATAATAAGATTTGTCACATCATGTATGCCATGTCATGAATTATTTGTCATATCATGTATGTCATGTCATGAATTATCTTCCATTCCATATACGCCATGCCATGATTTATTTGTCATGTCATAATAAAATGTTTGCCATGCCATGACGATTATGCATGCTACTTGATTCTTATTTATGCCTTAGCGATAATTTGCATATTCATGATCATTTAAACATTTGAAAATTAATATTTTATAATAAATAAGGCAATATCCCCGAGTTAATATAATTCATAAATCCTCCACCAGGTTGCGGGAGAGTCTTCATCAATTATTATTAACAAAGGAATATCTTTTTAAAAGGAGGACGATACGGAGAATTTTAAAATAATAAAAATTTTATGTTTTGCTTGGGAATATAGAGAATCTTTGCAATAATAAATTTCGGATAGTCCTCGAAATAATATGACCATTTTTAAGGGAATTATTTTCAAAATATCAAAATTAAAACCGACATTCATCGAGACTTCATGATAACCCCTAATTAATAAGGTACCGTTTTATACGAGCATTGTTGGGGTGCTAATCATTCCTTGTGATGTAATCGACTCCCGAACCCGGATTTTGATTTTCTCTGGTTTAATGTGGGCCTCAAAATTGGTTTTTTTTTTAAATATTTTAATTAATTTTAAAATATTTTTACAAAAATCAGTTTTAATAGGTGACCGATCACACCTAATCAAAAAAAGATCGATGACTACTCCTTTTTTATTTTATTTTCCTATTTCCCCAAATTAACGTCATTTAGACGGGTCCTGCGAAGGACAAGTTATGACAGACCTATTAAATTAATTTAATTTGGTCCTTAATTAAATCTCTTATTTATTTCAATTAAGTCAAACTTAACTTCAATTCATTTAATTTTCACAATCATGTTTCATTTTGTGCAACCCATTAGGTTGCCGACAATGTTGGCAATAAATACAAACATTATAATCCTCAATTAGGATGAGATGAATCAAACTATTTGAATTCATCATTAATTCTCTAACTAATCATGTTTTATTTATAGATCATGATAATCATCTAGCAATGAGTCATGATCCCTAATTATTAAGAAAAGTCAATGAGATTTGAAAAACCTATCCATGATTAGTTTCTCAGTATAATTATTATCCATTCATTATCCATTCATTACCTATGGTTATTTTCCCAATATAATTATTATCCATTCATTATCTAATATCTCGGTTTAATATTGAGTATCGATAAGTGTCTACTCAATTATGTTTAAACCTGTTTAAGCCTTTAACTAGTAGTTAACTCTTTTATTGAATTTTGGCATATATTATTTATAAGATAATTTTATTAATCTAACGATTTTAGTTCTAAATTCTAGATTTTGTTTGATTGTTTTTAATATGAAAATTTAGCGCACTTAATTAATTCCTTAAAATTTTGTTATGAGATACATGGGAAAAAAGAAGTTAAAACCAATTAAGCGAACCTAAAAAATACCCAAGTTGAAACCAATTATTCCAGTTCAAATTAAGTGATATTCTTGAGAGATGACACAATAACGTTTTAACTTATGATACCAATACAGGTATCTACCTTTCCTCGTTTCTTTTAAGCATTTAATGTTAAAAACTTTAAATAAAAATAAAATACAGAATCTTTAACAGTGAGCAAATGGCAAAACAAGAAAACAATTTTCAAAATTAATTGTTTTATCTAAAAACAAAATTACTTATTTTTTAATAATACAATCGAGGTATTCTCAAATTTTATTTAGATTTAATTCTTTTTCCGAATTCATTCCCTTGCATGGATCCATTGTATTAAAGATTTTATTTTCGAAATATTTCTTACAAAGATGAATTAAATTATAAGAAAATTATGTAATTTGTTGGTTAAATATTTTCTATGGATAGTAGTATAGAAAATTATCCTAAACATGAATGGTAATACAAATAAAATTAATGAAACTGTATTTTATTACTAAAATAAAAATAAATTTTTCATTCGATAAACATGTATCAATCATTAACCTCACTTATAGCGTTTAAAAATTCATCGCCATTAATATTATTGCTTGAACAAATAAGAAACCCGTAAGTCAAACAGCCAAGATCCATTTAATTTCTTTTTCTTTTTTCATTGAAAAAAGAAGCCCCCCTATAAAATGTTTGGCACATTAAAAATCAAATTATACCAGTCATTTGGAACTCCAAAACTACTTACTCTCTACGTCTAATAAGTTGAATAAAAAGGAAGAAAAATAAATTAGCTAAAATAAGAATAAAAAACCCTTGAACTTTACTATTTTATCTAAATAAACTCTTATATTTTTATTGCATCCAAATAAACACTTAACCTTTAATTGGTATCAAAATAAGCTCTTAACCTTTAACTTGTACTCAAATAAACATCTAACCTTTAATTTATACCTAAATAAACTCTTAACAAAAATTAAATAATTCATTTGAAATAAAAACTTATTTAAGTACAAATCAAAAGATAAAATTTATTTGAGTGCAATAAAAATATAAAGACATATTTAAGAAAACTGAAAATTTTAATCTAAAGATTGAGATTCATAATGTGTTATTTTATAGCGGATTATTATTATACATGTCTGGGATACTTCCACATTCAGAAAAGCTTAGAACCAGAATCTGTGTTTTTCACTACACTGAATTACGAGAAAACATATACTATAATTTTCAAAGCCATTTCATAAAAGAATGCAGACTGCTAGTAATCAGCACCCTGATATTACTAGAAATAATAATTAAAAAAAAAAAAAAAAAATGGCAACAACCTTAGCATCCGAGCACATTACTTGAAACAAACCATTGAAGCAACAACAATCCACATTCATATGATTTAGCAAAGGAGAGGTCAAATATAATAATAAACAGGTCCACAGCTCATCAACTAAATTAAGCATATTCTTCCTACAGAAAATCTATACCTGGAAAAGAGGTTTCTACTCAGTGAGCCATGATATTTGACAACTTGCAGCTCACAATGTCATTTGTTGCTTTGTAGGTTAAGGTTAGATGTGGTGACACAGATGTAGTAACGTATTGGAAGTGGTGGAGCTCAGCTTCAGTGTTTGAGTCCTATACAACATCTAAATCCTACTTAATATTAAATATAACTTAAGTTATCCAAAGAGGACAAAAAGGAGAAGAAAAACTGTGGAGAGGGGGCGTTGGGGGATTGAACAGATTAATCCAGTCATTTCTATCCAAGGAAAGTTGAAGGGAAACAAAAAGAATTTACTGCCTCGATGTCTGCATAGCACTAACTGCACTTGAAATCTCCGTCAGCTGTTGCTCAATTTTAGCTTTCGATTTCACCAAGTCCTTCAACATTTCCTGTCAAAGAGGAGATTCCAATTTGGCCCTTTATTGAGATAAATGCAAAGCTCTCAGTAGACTCACAATCATGACATGCACACTTTCACAGACAGTTATCGATATGCAATACTATAAACATTTACATGTATCTGTTATGGTACATATGCATCTGTAGGTATGCACCACTTTATGTATGTCCTATATTAAAAAAATTAAATTCTTTGTTTGACATCACCTGAAATAGAAGCAATGAATTATCAAGATCTAACTTTGAATTGGCAATAACATAAGAATCAGGTGTCACGTTAGTTTGATATTCCTCTTGCCTCCTAGGTGCTAGATCCTGCGCATCTCTGTTTATAAAACAAAAGAGAGCAGCTCTAACGTTAAGCACAATAATCTTCTCTTCAGAATTTTGTCACAAAGCTTTAGTTACCTCTTTATTTTAGCCATTTTTTCATTAAGCACATCCAGCTCTTGAGCACAAATGGGGCCTTGAGAGGGGCTATGACCAGGTCTTGACCATGCTAGTTGGGCCGGATCTGTATCTTGAACTACACCATCCTGTCCAAAATTAATCAGCTCTGGGCTCTCAAACCAGGGTGCCAAGTTACCCCCTTGAAAATTGTCCAGGTTGGTGCTCTCCAACCAATCTTCCCATCTGTCAGAAGCTGAAGGACTAAAGATAGTGCATTGATTCGATGCCTGCAGACTGCTCAATGAATTTGAAATTTCCAGCAGCTGCTGCTCAACTCTAGCTTTCCATGTCACTAGTCCTTTGCACATGTCCTGCTCGTGAAAAGGTAAAAACTAAGAGCTCTGCCTCTGTGCACTTAATAGACAAAAATAACTGTCTTGTGACAAAGAAAAGTTTTAAATAAGTTCAAAATAGTACTAGCTTCCTACCTTATATTTAGTATCTGTCAGATTGCCAGAAACTCGATGATAGGAAACAGGATATTGCTATCTTACCTGCATACCATTCAACGAACTTGAAAACTCCATCAGGCATTCATCTGTCTTCGCTTTGCGTTTCACCATTTCTTTCTGCATCTCCTGTAGAACAACAAAGAATTCAAGTGAAACATCAGCAACTTATCTTAATGTTATAATTAATTTAATTCAAACTGTTTCTATATTCACCTCAATCGAATTAGCTTGATCTTGATGTTGCAGGGATACCAGCTCCTGCATATCCCTATTTACAAAAAGAGAGGGTACTTGAGATGATAAAAACAAGACCATCCATGGCTTCATCTTTAAATAACAGTTACTCTAGTTTCGTCACCTCTTCATTTTAGCCATTTCTTCTTTAAGTAGTTTGAGTTCTATAGCACAAGCAGAATCCTGAAAGGGACCCCCATCAGGTTTCTGCCAAAATGGGGAGATCCCAGCCTCTTTTCGTATGTTGGCCAGGTCAGCACTCTCTAGCCAATACTCCATCACTCCACTAGTGTTGTAACAGCGCCGGTACCGATCAGTACCACCTGGTGCCACCTTTCCATCAATGTGCTTCAGCAGGTGGTCCAAGAGCCCAGTATCACCAATACATTTACGGGCTGCCATTCTCAAAGCTGGCCGAGATATTGGGTTTTCAAACACAGCCCCTTCAGCCTTCATGATCTCTAACATGCTTTCTTCAGCCAGCTTATACCTTTAAAAAATGTACTATATATAAGAAAATTTCGAATAAACATAAGAGGGAAATTTTAATTAGTGGGTAATTAAAGTTTTCACCTTTCAGTAGACCATCTCTCTGCAGAATTTTTGCGCTTGTTTTTCTTGCACTTATTAGGACCACTATTTAGCCTTTGTTTCCCACATCTTGCAGCTTTTTCTTTTCTAAGTTGGTTGGAGGAAAGGCACTTTCTCTTCCGTACTTCTGTGCATGAAATCAACTCAGCTTTCACATGTTTTTTATCTTCATCATATTCTTCCTTGATTTTGCCAGACGGCTGTTTGGCAGTGCTATTTCCTTGAGGACCCAAAAATTTAACTTGCCAGCAGACACCCCACTCTGCCATCCCAGAACGCTTCAGTTCAAACCAACAAAACCCTTTTTCTTAGATGTTTCAGCTACCCCTTACAACTTCATCACAGTTCAGAAGCACCTACATATACAAACAACACTAAGAAATTTGACTGATGCAACCAACACCATTCATGTACATGAAAAGCCACAGAGATTAGAGATCTACATAAAGTCCAAAATATCGACATCTTAATTGCCAAATGAACTGGGGGAAAATTTTACTGCTTTTCCCAGTTTTTATTTCCTTATCAATTACTCACATCTTATCAAGAGGAGTTTAAACCATTTTTAGTTAATCACATTGCAAAAAGAGCTCATTCGCATTTTACCCAAAATCATGAGAATCCACTACTTATAATATCAAATAACTATCATATTCCCATCCATGATCAATCCAAGTGACACAAAGTGTTCTCTTTCAACTCTCCACTCATCTAATTCTAAGAGAAAGCTTAATAACCTGGCCGTCCAAAAAGTATTTGTTACCAGAAAAAAAGCACCAAGCTTTATAAAAGTTAGAAGTACTGTATATTTACTTCTCCATGCTAATAGCTCTCCTGCCCCAGATGTCCTCATTTATGAACCACTGCTTAAGTTGCTCATCCCCATGTTTCAACCCAAAAATTTTATACTCAACACTTTGAGACTGGAGCACTCCAGAAGCTATCTAAATTAGTTGTTTTGAAATGTTATTTTCAGGTTTGCTGTTTTATTTTAGTTTATGGTATGTATGTTTTTTACTTTATAAAATGGTCATGCAACTAGCCTGTTATCTTTTAATGAGTGTGAATGGCTAGGATTAGATGGGATTTATTTGTATCTAACAGCTGAGATTAAAACTGATTTAACCCAAGTATAAATAGTCTTCTAGACTGCTTTAGCAGCTGTATTATACTTGGATATTATTCGTTAGTGGTTCTATCCTAAACCCTAGTTCTCTTTTTCAACCTTTTACATACGGTATCAAGCTTTGATCAATGCACTCACTACCTCTGAAAGCGTTTCAGTTCTTAATTATAAAAAGCATAAATTAAAATTAAAACAATAGTAGCAATATTTTTAAAGAAAGGGATATACAATCAAGAAAAATCTGTAGAAACACTAAACATGATCTGAATTAAACCTGGAAACGTAACATTTGAATGGATTAGATTATTGCTCCACCAGCGAAGGTGTAATCCTACAAATCGAAAAGGAAACAAAAGCAATATCGAAGACTACATGTCAGTGAAACCTACAAAAGATCAAAAAAACATTTCACAATTGTTAAAACAAATGGCAGTAGTAACAGCCCCAGTCTTCACCCCTAGAATTTGGATCATGATGATGTGAAGTTGGAGCACCTAGTAAGCAATCTGTAGGGACTATGAATGTCACATACTTAACCTGGACATAACAAATAACATGATTCCTTAGACTAAAGCTACATCTGCCAGTGCAAATAGGTCAACTAACTACTACCCTACAAATGCAAGGCTACCGGATGCAGAACGCTAAGAAGCTAATTGTGGTATTAGTTTACTTGAGATTTTATTTTGTTACTCTTGTTATATTTGTTGAACTTAATTGTAATATTTTATAGGTCTAGGGTTATATTTAGTATTTTACATTTAATTAGGATTTAGTATCTTAGTGTTGTTTTCTTTACCCTATTAGGTTTTGTTTTCAAGTCAAGTTTGTTTTTCCATTTTCTTGAGTTTCAATCAAGTTTATTGTTTTACGTTTTCTTGAGTTTCAACTTAAGCTTGTTAGCTTAGAGTCAAGTTAAGAGTATATATAAATTAATGTACTCCTCTATTGAGGGAATAGACATATATAAAAATCTCAGGTTATTGCCTTTTGTGGTTGTCTGATACAATCATCCTTGGCTGTGACTCCTATGGAAACCTAGGTGTAATACTTAGGTTTTCTTTCTTCTTGGTTGTATGATGCGATCAAAGAACCCCAGATGTGAAGCTTAGGGATCTTTTCTCGTTTCTTTATCTAATTTTCTGTTTTCACAAGAAATTCAGATAATAATTTAACATAAATCCCTAGCCCCTAAGCTGTCCTGCATCACTACCGTGCGGTATTACCAATAGTTGAATAATTGTTCAAATTACAGTGGTTGTGTTATCCTAGAACAAAGGGTAAGTTTGTGTAAGTACATTTCTTCGCGAACCAGCATTTGATTTGGAATGTCACATTCAAATAAACAGGACATCATAAAAAGTGATGCCTTAGTCTAGACTTCAAAGCCAGCAGCATGCACCACCACCATTCACAGGTTCAGTATCAATTCCCTAACTCTGGTTATCCACCATCTCAGCAATGTATTTCAATTTTTTCCCAGTAATTAAATTCAAAGATCTGCTAAGCCAACAAAGCTTTGTCTCTACAAATTTAATCCGACCCCATTGCCATGGACAGTTTATATGGTCAACATTATAAGTTATTTAAGCAACCTATAGCACAATTAATTAACAGGATTCTAAAGTCAGCCTCTTCACTCAAACTAATTCTCTCCCGCTGTAACATCAAAAACAAAATAAAGGGCATGCCTAAGTATTACACCGAAAGTGATGGAAGAGAACCAGCACTCTGCCACATCTTCAACGGGCACCAGCATTCCCCCAAAGAACCTTTGTGGCCACTAATATCATGTCTTATGCACCAGAAAAGTCAATGCAACAAATCATACATGGTTAGAGCCCCTTAACACAGATAGCCTCTGTCGTTATAACACCTTACAGTAAACTCATGGGGAAAAGGATCAAACTTACACCAAACTTCAACAGAGCATTAAACCATAAAACAAAATGCAATGAAAGAATGAATGAAAACAAAAAACGCTAAACATCAGACCTATGAACCATACTCCTATTTTCCTTCACTATTTTCCCTCTTTTTTCCTAGCAACCAAACAGAACAGAGGATCAACCATTCAAATTTGAGAAAGCAAAGAAAAACAAGGGCAGATGAACCGTCAAAAACGAGAAATGACGGGTCGGCCGAAGAAAGGGTTTACCTTGAGAAAGAACGAGAGATAGCTCCAATATTCAATCTAAAACCCTAACTACATTTACAGAGAAGAATACAAATGAAAAGACATAACAAATAAAAAACCTTATCAAATAAAGAAATGAAAGAGAAAATACCTTTGGGATTTCGGATCAGAAATAGAGAAATCTTCCAAAATAACAATAAAAAAAAAAAAAGAAAGATAACTGAAAACTTGGGCAGACTCAGTTTTTACTTCTTAGCCGAAAAACACTACTTCCGAATAAATCAATCTTTACTAAAACCCTAACCGCCAAAATTTCCTAAAACTAGAGACGTAAATTTTGACTCGAACTCGAAAAATCAAATTAATTCATGCGAATTTAACTTGATTTGATCATCAAAATCAACAACTTGAATTCGATTCAATCCAAAATCGAAACTGGCTTAAACTCAAAATGACCAAAATCTAAATTGATCCGAATCCGAATTGATCCGAACTCGAAATGATTCAGACCCAAATTGATCTGAAATAACCCGAACTTAAATTAAATATAATTTTATTTTTTAAAAATAATTTAATAAAATAATAATCATATCATAAACTATTAATTTATTTTAATTTTATAACTTGTAATTATCATTTTTTTAATATGATAAAGTATACATCATCATTGATTAAAAAATCTGACCGGATCTACCGGCCGGACCGATTAAACCGAAAACCGATGATTTATCCAGTCTGACGGGTATATTAAATAAGATATTAATCGAATCGGTACAAAATCGATTTAATCGATTAAAAACTGATAAAAAATCGGATTGAACCAATAAAAAATCGGTTTTATATATATTTTTATTCTTTTTTTTTCAAATTATATTTGTAATTAATGAAATTTAAACCTTTAACCTCTTATATATTTTTTTTAAAACCATGCCATTAAACCAAAAGCATATTTTGTTAATTATTAACTATATTTAATATTTATTTAACATTAAACTTAATGGTTAAGTATATAAAAAAAAAAAAAAATCAAATCGGTCGGTCCAATCAGTTGAAACAGTTGGACTGGGAATCGAAGGTCTCACTGGTTCAACCTTCGATCTAATTTTTTTAACCTTGTACATCATGCAGTTAATAACGGTATAAAAATTTTGAAAATGAAAAAAAAAAAATCAAATAAAAATGAAAAGAGAAAGGAAAAAACAAAGTATTTCTATAAATATATACCTGATTAACAAAATCCTAGCTTTTCTGCGGTACAAAGAATGAAATACTTTATTCAAAAATGATTGCCCAATATTTTAGCCAAATGTAGCGGTGATTATGTGTCCAAAATGTCTGAACAAAAGATTTTGAAGGGGAATCGTCGAAAATTTTGGTTAAGACATGAAAGCTAATAATACCCAGACTAGAAGAGTGAGGATTGAAGGGATTTTATTTATTTTTATGTTTCATGAACATTTGGGTTTTTTTTTTTTTTTTAATTGCCAGGTGGATAAAATAAAATCCATGTCAGTATTATTTTTGAACACCACTCACTGTTATGGAGCGTTGCATTCAAACACAAGTGTAGGATGTCAAAATCCTTAATTGTTACAATTCGAAAATGTTGCATCCTTAATAGACTGAAATCAAAGGTTTAATCCTGATTCACTCAACCGATAATAGGTTTAGTCCTAAATTGAGCATTTAGCCAAAATTGTTTCCTAATCAAACTTGGATTCCGAAAGAGTTAGGAGTACACTTAGACTTTCCATTATTAAAATTTTAAATATGGTAAGTAAATTTTCTAAATATAGAAAACTAGTTTTAAAATTAAAAGAAGATTTCCAAATTGATTTTAGAAAATTCACTTGTCTTTGATAAAGTTTCCTATTTGAGATATACTTCTTAAAAGAAACTTAATTAAATTGTTTGCTAATATATTAAAAAAGCCCTTGAACTAGTACACTCTATTTAAATAAACCCTTATACTTTTATTGTACCTAACTAACCCCTTATTCTTTAATTTTTACCCATGAAAACCCTTAATCCTGATTTTATAAAAAAATTATGTTATCAGATGAGCCAATTGACATTTCATGCTCAGATGGAGGTTGATACTTGAGAGAGGCTTGGTCTTTACAGAGGTAAATTTAAGGGAAGGGAGGGTTCGATGGAGAGAGATGCATGCTTACTGAGAGTACTAGGTGCAGAGGAGGTTCCATCATTATGATTTATTTTTTCTTGGCTGGTAACAGGAAAAGAAAGAAACGAGAAAAGAAAGAGAAAGAAACTACTACTACTACTTCATTTATTTGCAACAACTTCAATATCTCTTTCTCTCTCACCTCTCCGTATTTTTGCTTTGTCTGCTCTGTTGCTATCCATTCTATATATTTTAGGTTTTCTGGGATTTCTTTTTTCCTTTTCTTTTGCTACCACTTTTCATCATTCCCTTGTTTCCTTTATCTTTGGCCAACAATTTCATAATTTTCTGTAACAGTAAACAATATCTCTCATAGGATCCAAGAAACTCCTTTCATTTTTCCATCATATTCATTTCTCAGTTTGTTATTTTAAAACAAATCCCAATTTATTTTATTGCTTTCTTTCTTATTCTTTTTTTTAAGTTTTTTTTACTTAGAATTAAGGGCTTTCATGAGTAAAAATCAAAGAATAAGGGCTTAATTAGGTATAATAAAAGTATAAAGGTTTATTTAAATAAAGTGTAGTAGTTCAAGAGCTTTTTTAATATATTAGCCTATATTGTTTAATTAAGATGATTGTTTTAATTCAAATAATTCTAATTGGATTAGGACTCAAGTAAATAAGTTTTCTTTTAGATAGTATCAAAACTAAATAACTTCTTCTACCAATTTTTGTGAGGGTAGAAAGTAGAGTAGGAAGTCTACAGAGTCTCTCTTTTGTATATAGAAACTAATAATTTTTTTTAAAAAAAAGGTTATATTGAACAGTTTGGCTTTTGGTTTGGCCCAAAGTTGTGGGAGTAAAATCCATTATGTAATCTAATATATAAAAAAAGTTTTATCTTCATTCCCCAAAAAATTTCACCAAAATTATACCACTAGAAAGAGGGAGTCATGTCTAGATTGGCATTCTCATACATGTTAAAGAAACTAAGTTTTATGTTATTGGGTTTCCTTTTTTTTTTTTTGCCTTTTTTTTTGTGTGTGTATGGAAGGGAAGGGGAGGGGGTGGTTGCTAAAAATATAACATAAAGGAATGAAGGTTGGTGCATGTGCATTGTTGTTATGAACTTTTCTTGCTAACATTTGTACTAGAATTTTATCATTTACTGGGTCTAGCAAACAGAAAAATTCTAGTAGGAAGCTATGTTTTAAATAGCCACTTGAGGGTGCACCTTGTAGCCTTGAAGCGAGGCAGACACATATTGCCTTGAAGCATAGGGAAAAAGTTGTATATGACAAATAGTAGTAGTATTTTACTGCCAAAACCCAAGCATTTACTGCTTTGTAAGTTAATCATATGTAAAAGATGTTGAAGTAGATATTCAGACACAAATTTTATATATTCCTAAGAGAAGGCACAACTTATGATTTACCTCGGTTCCAATTAGGATGAAAACTACCCAAAAAAAAAAATTCTATACTTATATAAAGATATTTATAAATAATGTTTAGTATTTCTTATTTTTATACAATTTTTTTGTTTTATAAAATATTTTCATGGTAGTTTCTATGAAAATAATTTGCAATTATTTAAATTTTAATTAAAAATCAAAAGTTTGGAGTTGTGAGGGATAAAATGGCTTGCTTTACACTTCCATTTTTTCAAACATAAGTAGAGGGTAGTGTGCTTGATGATGAGGGAAATTTTTGGTCTCAAATCTATTGAGTTTACTTGCTATTTCTTTGATTTGGAATGAGGAGGTGCTACTCGGAAGTGCTGTTGTTCAAAGCCTCTGGTTGTGTGCCTTAGGGCATTAACTCCTTTAGGAGTGGGGTGAGATTAGCTATCAGATTCAAACTAACAAAAAAGAAAGAGAAAGAATATATAATAAATATAAGCTTGCTCCTTAGTTGCACACGCACACATTTATCAATGTATTCTTTATGGAATATGCATGGAAAATGATTGAGTGTCTCTCCTCTCTCTTTGATGTTTTTCAGGCATCACTATAGCAATTTAGAGTTTTAGTAATGTTTTATTGACAGCGTTTTTAAGTAAAACGCCGTTGGTAATCGTGTTTTTGTGAAAGAGATGACGTTTACAAAGCAAACGTCGCAAAAAAATTATTTTCCGGCTATTACAGTGATAAAATGCCGCTATAAAAAATGAAATAGGGGCATTTACACATACAAATGCTGCTGAAAGTCTCCCAAATTACGCGGTTTCTTTCCTATCACCAAAAATATTTACCACCATTTTTATAAAGAGAAACAATGCATTTAGTACATGTCTTTAGCGGCATTTTCAACTTAAAACGCCGCTAAATATTTTACATTAGCGGCATTTAATTGATAAAATGCCGCTAAATTCCCTGATCTTTGTACAAATATGTTTGACAATTAAACGCAATGTTTTGTATTATACATTTAGCGGTATCTTTTTTTTTATCTAAAATGACGTTTGCCAACCAAACGTCGCCAATTATTAACCAATAGCGATGTTTGTATAAGTAAAACATTGCATATTGTACCTCAATAAAGACCAGTGTTTTGCCTTCGTAGTTAGCGGCGTTTGTCTTGATAAACACTGCTAAATAAACAATATCTTCAGTTGCCGCCCCTCCCCTCTTTCTCCCAAATTAGAAAAACTCTAAAGACCTAAAATCTCTCTCTCTCTTTATCCCATTCCTCTCCCCATCTCAGATTCGAACTCATTGTCTTGCTTCTCCATAAATTCGTTTAAGAATCCCATTTCAAGGTATGTATTTTAATTTTTTTTTGTAAATTAGGGTTTTTATTTATCATGAATTATTAAGATTTTTGTTGATTTAGTTCTTATAGTATTTATGATTTTGTTGTTTAATTGTATTATCTTTGTGTTTTGTGATGTGAAATTCATAATATTAGTTTAGGGTTTAAGGATAGGAATTTTTTGGAATTTAGAGATTGGGTTTAGGGATTTGATTGGGTTTGGGTATTGGATTTCAACATTTTGGCTGGTTTTAGGACGAATTGGGTTTTAAAATTTTTGCAGTTGCTGGGTGATGGGCACAAGCAGCTATTGCTGCTAGCACCCAACAATAGAACTGTTGGCTGTTGTTGCTAGCATTGCAGAGCACTCAGCAGTGGTGCTACTGCTGGGTACAACACTTTATTTCAAGATGCACGTGCTTAAGTTTTTAAATTTTGTATTTCAAGATATATATTTTAATTATAAATATATTGTTTTATAATTTAGACTTAAGTACGAAATGGATAAGAGTTGGATGCAAAAGTCGAAACTAAGTCAAGAGTACCAAGATGAAGTACAAAGTTTTCTCAATTTCGCTTTTCTTAAAGCAAGCGAAGATAATATGATAATATGTTTTTGTTTGAGGTGTGCTAATATTGATTGGCATATACGTGAAGTTGTTTTAGAACATTTAATTTGTCAAGGATTTCTCCTGAGGTACACACTATGGTTTTTTCATGGAGAGTCCGCAATTTTTAGGTCATCTTCTAGAGAAGATGACATGAAAGACATGTTGCGGGATGCATTTAACATGCGTAATTACAGTTTTCAAACCTCTTCACCAGAACGGATAAGGGTTTTCAGTAGAAAGCAACAGAAATAAAGTCATACAAGTGGATCAAAAAGTTTTGTTAGAAAAGCTAATGAAAAAGTTTTCGTTTTTTATTTATTATTATGTTCACTTCACTTTATGCATATAATTATGTTCACTTCAATTTATTATTATGTTCACTTCACTTCACTTTATGTACACACATTTGATCCCGTAATAGGATAAAATTATCAAACAGTCTGTTCACTTCACTTTATGCATATAATTAACTCGATTCTTTTATGTTATAATTGCTTAAATTCTAAATTTGTTATGATAATTGCTTATGTGACGTATTTTATATACGTCAAATGTCAAACATGCAATGTTAATATATTTTATGCACGTAAATAGATAGAGTATATGATATTATACTTGTTGAAATGTTGAAGTTGCCATAATTCTTGTTTTGTCAGATAATTTATTGTTTTCAACTGTTTTAATATACATTTCATATTAATTATTATTATTTTGTAGGAAACCGAGTGAAGGGAGAAAATTGAACGAGTTAAACTATTTCAGTTAACTCATACTAAAAAAGATGGATTTTATTTGAACGTTGAGACTCAGCAAATTATGGTATATTTTGTTCATACTTTTTTTTTTTTTTACAAAAATATTATACAAAATAATATTAATTTTATTGTTTTATAGGAGAAAGCAAATGAAAAAGTTACTAAGTATCAAGTTGCATCATCAGATGGCTTAGCCAATATTCATGATGTCGAAAATCAAATTTTCACTAAAGTTGTTGGGAAAGAAAGACATGGACGAATTCGAGGTCTCGGATTAAGTCTAACACCATTTAGCTACTACGGAATTAGTTCTCAGCGATATACTTTTTCAAAAACTACTATACACATGAAGTTCAGATGTTGAGAGAAGATTTGAAAAATATGTATGAACTTTTTGAGGAAAAGGAAGCACAGATAGCAAAGAGAGAAGTAGAAAGAAAAAGATATTAGCAACTGCAGTCATAGTTTGATTCGTTGATGAATTAATGCAGCAAAAATTTTCGGAAGGCGTAACGAGTTCATAAAATTCTACATCTCAAGTAATATAATATCTTCGTCATTAACTAGCTTACTTTTTATAACTTAATATCTTATATATTAATTAAATATGCTATTTTTTTATTAGAGTTTATAACATGATAACCAACATGGTGCGAAAAAACGTTCATCTGACAACTATTCTTGAACTTTTAACATTTGTGACTCGTACTTTTTTAAGTTAAAATTGGATTTGATATGTTAAGCAATAGAATTGTTGCATAATTATATTTTATAATATAATATTTAATATATTTTTATATTATATTTTTTTATAATTTCTGTTATTTGTGGATTGTAAACAATAATGTAAATATTGTTACAGATGTTATTGGTAAGTACAGATTTTTAAACAAAATAAATAGTATTTAAAAAAAAAATTGGAAATTTAGCGGCGTTTGTGTTTAAAACGTCTCTAAAAAATTTCAAATTGCGACATTTGTTTTCAAAAACGTAGTTAATTCAATAAAGTTAATGGCGTTTGTAAACAATAAATGTCGCTAAATTTGTCTAATTAGTGGCGTTTTTGAATTTCAAACGTCGTTAATATTCCATAAAATATCAGATTTCGAGGTACTATTGTGGCGTTTATAAACGCTGGAAAACTTCCTTTAAACGTTGTTATGTTAGTGACATTTGGGGTACAAACGCTGGTAAATTTCCTAATGCATTTTTTTTGCGGCAAACTTTGCAGCTTTTTTTTAATGTCACGAAAAATTTAGTGTCCTTAATAAAGCCTCTAATATTAAAAAAAAAAAAAAGTCGCTAAAAATATTATTTGCTGTTGTGGATGTCATATACATGATTTACACATTTCTTCACATGCATCTTGAATTCTTGATACGGATGTTGCAGTAGTGGTGTTTGTTGCATAAAGTGTCTTATCTTTTCTGTTCACACAGTTTGGTGGTCTCTGCCCTTTTTGGTGTTTCATTTCTTTTTGCAGGATGGGACAAAAATTATGGGTTTCAACTTTGCATGAGTGATCCTAGTGGAAACTACAGTGGATGGAAATCTGCAGCTACTGGTGCCAATAACAGGTAGCACATTCGATGTTAAAACAAGATTACAAGGATGATATCATGAGGGAAGCAACAGTCCAACTTGCACTGAAGGTGCTCAGTAAAATCATGGACCTATATTGTTCCGATTCTTCATTGTTTTTAAAATATTTGTGTCCAACACCTGTGTCCGACGCATATCCGGACATGGGTATGAGGATATGTGTTGGGATTACTACGGGCTCATGCTTAAACATAAATTATCAAAATAGTGCAGCGAAAGTAAACAAAAAAGCAACCAAAATACAACAGGATTTATGGTTTACGTTTTACATAGGTTTATAGCAATTAAAATAATTAACTCATCTATATGATTTAGAAGTTACTTACTTAAGATATCGTAACCTTATGTTTTAGATCCAAGCAACATGTATCTTTTGACTACAAGATCTACAATGCTTTGAATCCAGCAAGATCACAAGAAGCACAATTGTTCTTCTTCTAAAGCTAGTCCACACGAACAGTTGATAGATCTTTCTCGAAGGTATGATGATTTACTTGTGCTAGCAAGTTGATCTTAAGATCACAATCAAAAGATCTACCTATGGTGTTCTTTCAATGTCGATCTCACTCAACAAGGATGAAAAGCAGTAAGAACACACCAAAAATAGGAGGTTGCGGCAACAAGGGAATCTCGCTGGGAGGTGGCAGTTTTGAGTTTTTGCTAGGGAAAAGTTTTCTTCTTGAAACCCACTTTCTCTCAAAGCAAAATCAGAATATCTCAAGTTGAATGGCTCTCTAGTATGCGGCTACAATCAGAATATATCATATATATGCAAACCCTGACTACTCTCCCTAAGGGTTGGTTGGTTATGTGTAGCTTTTTGCAAAAGGTTTTCATTAATCCATTTGGACTTAAACAGTTTAATTCAAAAATGTATTAATAGACCCAATATATTATCAAATAATAATAATAGTTCATTAACCTTAATGCCTTAAATTGGGCCAATCATCCTTAGTAGACAGTTTTAAATTAGAATAGTCTTTTAGGACTCATTTTAATTTTACATGCTTATTATTGGATAGATTAATTGCTAAACAAAAGTAATTTAATCCTCAATTAAATTTTTTTCTTCTCATGAACAATTCATGACATTAATCTATTAATATCATCTCATGACATTAACCCAATATAGCATAGCCATTCGAAAACCATTTTGCATATCTCAATGTTAAAGTCGCCTATACTTGTCTTTGCAAGACTAGTCGATTCCTCTTGTTTTATTAAGACATCATTTTTGAATTTCTTAAATCTCAATTATGTCTTAATTAATATTAATTGAACTCTTCAGTTAAGTCCTCAACATAGATATTTTGTTCCATTAAGTTTTACCTCAATACAATACCATGTTTAATACATACATTACTGTCCTTATGTGTGTGACTCTCTAGGTTACCAATATGTTGGTAATGAACATAAGTTAATCTCATTAACCTATCTTCATAGACCAAGAGCGGGATCTAGCAACCAATCATGATCACCCAAATATTGTGAAGTTAGTGTGACCTTTTAGAAACCTTTCAGCAACCAATCTATCATTGTAATATAGTCCTTTCACCATATATCTCGGATAGTGCATAAGCATAGTGCAGTGTCTACTCATGATTAATCCATATTAGTTCTTCGCAACTTATGATTAACCTTATGAATTTAGAGAAACAATTTTCTCCTAAATCCATCATGTTTTGGCCAAAGATTTAATCAAGTTAATCGTAGTCAAGAACAAACGAGATATGTCTCCATTATCATTGGGAGTGGTGAATCTCTCTAGATTACTCATTCATCTTCGTATGGTTTATGTCATACCCAATACCATCCTACCTTAAACATCCTTTCTTGGGATCCATTCGTGATGGAATCTAAGTATGACATTCTCCATACAAAATGACCTGGTATCTCAAGTCTGAGGATTAATTTACAGGACTGGTACTAGAGAACATTACCATAGACACTAGAGTGATATTACTAAATGAAGTTCTCATAGCGGGGCATGTTCAGTGAAATTGTTCAACAGACAAGCATCTATATGTTATTCCAAGTATCTTATAATTCAACCTATATGAGATCGGTTGCTTACTTCATAAGTAAAAAGGTTTAACATATACTAGTTTTTGAGCATTGCCAAAACGCCATCTTGCAATACGATGACCAGGAACAGTTTGAGGAACAAGGCTTTGATGCATAAGGATCTCATAATTATAACTTTTTATAATTCCTTTGCAAGGCCATTATGTTCCATGGGCTTCATCCAATTAGTACTTAATAACTTCTTATTATCGTATTAACATGAAGAAAAACTTAGTATCACTATCTTCATAGTGAAGGGTTTGCAGTATTAACTGTATATCCCATGTCCAATTTGATTGGCTCTAGGGCATATACCATCAATCTCCCACTTGCACTAAGCCAATCACTAACGCATCCAATGCCAAACTCTTTCGATTAGCGGTTGTGTCTCTACAAGGACATAGCTTTAGTACATTATAGTGAGAATATGCTTGATAGGATCCAAGATGGCCTAATTCTTGAAGATTCATTGCAAGTTTCATATAGACCAAGATCCAAGAAGATCAAGAAAACATTGCAAATATAGGTGGAATTCACTTGGGCCATGTTGCAAATCATATAATCCAAGCTTCACATGATGGGCCTTAGAGGAATGCAAGGTGGCGGCATCATATTTAATGAAATGGGCCTATTCTTTAATTGATGAAACATTGTAGGGACCAATTCATTAAATGATGTGGCAAGCAAGATAGGGCCTATTTTAAAGTCTTAATATTACTTAGGTATTTGGGCCTATTTTATGTAACATGTCCAATAGGCTAGTGGGTTCTACCTAAATTAAAATTGTTGGATATCTTTTCATTTTTTAGGTTTGGGCTTGAGCATGTTAGCCATATTTTAAGCACTCTTTCTTATTTAATTAGGTTTGACCGCCTATGGACTTTTAGCTAAGGAAGTAGTGCTTGGTCGGTTGGTATTCTATCTAGGATAGGAGTCCTTGGCTGTCAAGGACTTGCAATTGTATTAGAATTACTAGGTTAGCTTATTAGGTTATTTTAGAGAGGTTATAAATACATGTCTTAGCCGCGTACTATCTTTAACATTGAATATAGTTTGATTTTTATCAATTGAGAGCATTTTCTCTTTTAGTTCTTGAAATAACTTAGAACTTATCAAAGATTCTTCTTTGTGGCCTTCACACTTCCAAACTTAGGTTCTTGAAACGAGAGTTCTTAGGGTCTAGCTTAAACGCTTAATCTAGATTCTTTGAAACAAGTTTTCATTGGGTTTAAGTTTTTCTTTATAACCTAAATCTTGGCAACGGTAAGTTATTAAAAGTTAAAAGCGTACCTCCAGCCATTATTGATCAAGAACGCGACCTTGTCCATAACACTAAAAGAAACTCGCTCACTTTTAGTATATGCCTTCTAGCCTATTTTTTGTGTTTTTTGTAATTACCTTGAGTTAGTTTCACAGGAAATTTATAGATTAGACTAGGGACTTATACTAGATAACTGATAGAGTTAAATCTTACCATCAAAAAATTCTTATCCTTATCAGTTACTGAGATAGAGAAGTTATCTTTAATTCTTATCACTAGAGTAGTTTATCTTGAATAGTATTTACTAAGATGATACACCTAAGTAATTATCAAGATAATTAAATAATTATCTTGACTCTATTAAATTATCATGTGGGCCACATTATTATTCAACATTCTCCTACTTGACCCATATGATAAAACCAAAAAATTGAAATATGTAATATTTAAATTCAAAACTTAATATGGCCATAATTACTCTAGCCAAACTCTTAATTAAAAATTCACATAACACGAATTATGGTAGTAGCATTCTAATTCGAATATATATTTTTTTTTCATGTATTACAATGTATGATTCTCTTTGAAAGAGCATTTTATGAGATAATACTTTATGAATGAATTTCCTATAGTCATTCAAGGTCCAAACAAACATGTAAAATTTATGTGAACAAACTAAAACGTGTTCGTAAATTCTAAGAATGTGAAAATAACAAAATTAAGCGTGTTAAACAAGTCAAACAAACTTTAACAAACATTACTTAGTCTCATATGATCCACATGATAATAAACTGTTTTGTCGATAATGCTTTAGTCATGGGATCTGCAATCATCAAGTCTGTAATGTGTTGAATATCCACTTATTTCTTTACATGATCTTTAACAACAAGATACTTTATATCGATGCGTTTGCTGTGATTTTCACTTTTATCATTCTTATAAAATAATACTGTAGAAGAGTTATCATAATACTCAATGACCTTGCAAAAATTGGCAACTCTTAAATCAGAGATAAATATCTCAATCTTAATGCTTGTGATATTGCTTTATAGCATAATTCTTGTAGCAGATTTCAGATGATCAAGGCCGTGATTACTTTAATATCTGCCAAGTATTCCTACTACAAATTTTATGTTAAGTCTTGTAGAAACCTGACCATACATAAGGCTACCAACAACAGATGCATATATAATGCATTTAATCTGCTAATTTGTTTTAAGGACAATGAGTTAAACTGATTTTATCCCCTTTCACAACTGGTGCCATTGTAGGTGAACAATTTTGTATCTTAAAATTTTCCAAAATCCCTTTTAATATAGGTTTCTTGAGATAGACTTAATGTCTTTTCAGACCTATCTTTATGAATCTCTATGCCTACGACATAAGAGGTTTCATTCAAATCTTTCATATCAAATTTTGTGAAAGAAAAGCTCGTGTGTTAAGTAACAAAGTTAAATTACTTCTTGCAAAGAAAATATCATCATGTAGGACCAAAAGTATGGACTTACTCTTACTGACTTTAAGGTATATACAAAGGATCAATAAACATTTTAAGTGAAATCAAATGATGTCACAACATTGTGAAACTTTATATACCAATTGACGGGATGCTTGTTTCAGTCCATATATTGATTACTTTAATTTGCAAACCAAATAACTATTCTAAAAAAAAAAAACTTCAGGTTTAATCATGTATACCTCTTATTCAAGATCTCCATTTAAAAAAGTTGTTTTCACATCCATTTGATGTAACTTTAAATCAAAATGAGCTACAAGAGCCATAATAATTCAAAATGAATCCTTCTTAAAAAATTAGAGAGAAGGTGTCATGGTAATCAATACCTTTCTTTTGAGTAAAATCTTTAACCACAAGTTTAACCTTATTTCGTTTAACACTATCAGATGATAATTCAACAAGTTCTTAGATTGGATTATTAGCCATTGATGTCATCTCTTCTATCATAGCTTTCTGCACGAGTGTAGAATTTCACTACTTGTGGTTTGTGAAAACAAGATCATCTTTAAGTCCAATATCAAAATTAGACTTTTGTAGGTATACAACAAATCATTAGAAATAGCTAGTTTTTTTTGTCTTGTTGATCTTTTCAATTCTATTATAATAGAATTATCAATGAGATTGTTGTTTTCTTGTAAAGTTTGTTCTTGATTTGATTGATTTTCAGTTAATTCTGTAGGTTTATCTTGAAAAACAATCAAGCCCTTTACAAGAGATTCATCCACTTTAATTATTTTTTCTCAATATCAACCTTACGAGGAAAGTCACTCCTACTAAACTCATAATCCACAAGAAACTTAGTATTTCTAGCTTCAACAATTCTAGATGAATGCGAGGGACTGTGAAACCTATACCCCTTGTTAACTGCATAGCCTAAGTTGCTAACTGTTCTTGAATCCAGTTTCCTTATATTTGGGTCATAAACCTTCATATTTACTGGACAACCCCAAGTACATAAATGTCTTATTCTGGATTTCCAACTATCCCATAATCCAATAGAGGTTTCAGAAACTGATTTAGTTGAAACTTTATTTAAGACATAAATAACAGTTTTAAAGGCATTACTCCATAAACTTAGGGGAATGTGTATGATCTCTTAAATGTCAGTGCTTTTTTTAATCCCTTTTGTGGACTTGTTGGTTTGCTTTCCTCAATGCAACTAACACAAGTGTCAAAATCAATAAAATCAAGAGTTTTAAGGACTCCATCATTTACCAATCTCCTAAATTTCTGTATAGAGATATTACACAATCTTTTATACCACAATTTGTAAGAGTTTATAGCACATCTTTTACTACCAGAAATCGAATGCATAGTTAATTAACTATTCTCATATTCAAGATCCAAATCAATTTTGTAAAAACAATCATTTAAATAATAAAAACCAATAGAAACATTATCCTTTGAAATTTCAACGATAGAAATTTTAAATTTAAGTTCAAAACCTAAAATTTCTAATTTAATAATGGAAGTCACAATTTCTTGAAAAAGATAGAACATAAAAAATAAAATAAAAATAAAAAAAAGTTTCTTCAAGGTTTAAAATAGATCCTGATTTCAAAATGGTCATGAAAGTCCTTATTCCTTCCATATGTGAAGGTAATCGATTTCCGAAGTATATGTTTCTCCCACTTTCTTTCGATTTTCTTAGCTTTATGAAACCTTACATGGTAATAAAAAATATGATCTGTTGATCTAAAATCTAACCATCATGTATTATGAGGAATATCAATAAAAGAGATTCATAATATACACAAAAATGAGTTTACCTTTCTTTCCGAGCCTTCTTTTATACTTTAGGCAATCTTTCTTTATATGTTTAAGTGTTCCTACAAAATAAGGATTTGACATCATTTTTCTTTATTGACATTTTTTCTTTCTTCTTCACTTTTAGAACACATTTGCCCTTCTTATCACCCATTTTACCATAAATTTTTGAATTTTTGAATAATTGCTTTGCGAATTTTTGAATATGCAATAAATTTTCTTTTGCATAGAGATATGATGTCATTATTAAAGTTCTAAATCATTAGCTCGAGAGAAGTCACAGCATCTTATGTTGATTGATTTATGTAAAATTCGTAGTTATTTAAAATAAAGTTTTTTTAAAATAACTATATAAGAAAAATGACATTAATATGAATTTATTTGTGATATGCAATAAATTTTATGCATGCATGTTGGATGTTAGTATTAAGGTTCTAAATTATTAGCTTGGAAGTAGTCACAGCATCTTAAGTTGATTAATTTAGATAAAATAAGTAGTTATTTAGAATAAAGTTTTTCTTTAAATAACTACATAAGGAAAATGACATCGATAATGAATCATTTATATAAAGTTAGTTATTTGGCTTCACAAAGAGATAATTAATTTTTGTTAAGTAATTAAAATGATAAAATAGGATACCATCAAGAGTAAATTTTTTCTAGGCCCACAGGTATGGATTATTTAATTTTGGTGTTTTAGTTATTGTTTTATCATAAAATTATGATGTAAATTTATATGCATTATGCACCTTTGCTCATAGGAAGGTTTGAATTTACTATTTGAATATAAAGGTGATTTATTCAAAATAAAGATTATCTTTTACTACATGATTGTGTTCTTGAGTTTTGCAATTATTTCTACTAGTTTGATAATTGAGCCTACTAAGAGTTAAATGTTACTTGGTGATGAAATTACTTGATTGAAAGGAGATAATTGAGTTATTTTTTGCGTGTAAGGACCTTGACTTGGCGTTTCGGGGGACAAACATGTCCTCAACGAATCAAGTACGCAAAGGAAAATGGATTTGTATGTAGAGTGGGAGAAATCTAACCGTTTAAGTATGATGTACATCAAATCTTCTATTAGTAAGTCCATTCAGGGTTCCATCCTAGATTGTGACAATGTCAAGGATTACTTGAAAGTCATTGAAAACAAGTTTATTAAATTTGATAAGGTTTTGGCTACCACCCTAATAAGAAAGCTTTCAGGAATAAAGCATAACAGTTCTAAAAAGTGTGCATGGACACATTAAGGAATGTAAGTGACATTGTTGCTCAACTTGAGTTTTAGAAATTGAGTTATCTGAGTTATTTTTTATCACTTTTACATTCAACTCTTTTCAAATAAGTATAGACCATTCAAAACACGCATAAAGTAAAATGGTCTATAGATGAATTGTTAACTATGTGTGTTCAAGAGGAAGAGAGATTGAAGGATGAGAAATTAGATACAGATTCCTAGTGACTCATGGTAAAAAGGGTGATAAGAATGACAAACGTGTTTTAAAAGTAAAGAGTGTAGGGAAAACATCAATAAAGAAAAATGACGTCAAATCCTTCTTTTGTAGTAACACTTGAACATATAAAGAAAGATTGGGTAAAATATAAAAAGAGGCTCGAAAAAAAAAAGGTAAACTCATTTCTTATGTATGTCATGAATTTATTTTGTTGATGTTCCTCATAATGCATGGTGGTTAGGCTCTGGATCAATGAATCATATTTCTATTACCATGTAAGGTTTCATAAAGCTAGAGAAACCGAAGGAAAGTGGGAGAAATATCTACTTCAAAAATCGATTACCTTCACAAGTGGAAGAAATAAGGACTCTCAAGATCATTTAAAATTAGGATCTATTTTAAACCTTGAAGAAACATTTTCTATCTTTTCCAAATTTGGTTTCCATTTTTAAGTTTAACAAATTAGTTTTGAACTTAAGTTTAAAATTTATATTGTTGAAATTTCAAAGGATAATGTTTCTATTGGTTTTTATCATTTAAATGATTGATTATACAAAATTGATTTGGATCCTGAATATGAGAATAGTTTGTTAACTATGTATTCGATTTCTAGTAATAAAAGATGTGTTATAAACTCTTACAAGTTGTGGTATAAAAGATTGTGTCATATCTTTATATAGAAATTTAAGAGATTGGTAAATGATGGAGTTCTTAAAACTCTTGATTTTATTGATTTTGACACTTGTGTTAGTTGCATTGAGGAAAGCAAACTAATAAGTCCACAAAAAAGGGTTAAAAGTAGCACTGACATTTAAGAGATCATACACCTTCCCCTAAGTTTATGGAGTAATGCCTTTAAAATTGTTATTTATGTCTTAAATAAAGTTCCACCTAAATCAGTTTCAGAAACTTCTATTGGATTATGGAATAGTTGGAAATTCATATTAAGACATTTACGTATTTAGGGTTTTCCAGTAAAAGTGAAGGTCTATGACCCAAACATAAGGAAACTGGATCTAAGAACAGTTAGATGTTATTGGCTATGCAGTTAACAAGGGGTATAGGTTTTACTATCTTTCACATTCACCTAGAATTATTAAAACAAGAAATACTAAGTTTCTTGTAAATCGTGAGTCCAGCGGGAGTGACTTTCCTCATTAAGTTGATATTGAGGAAAAAACTAAATTAGATAAATTTCTTGTAAAGGACTTGATTGTTTTTCAAAACAAACTCATAGAATTAACTGGAGAACAATCAAATCAAGAACAATCTTTATAAGAGAACTATAATCTCACTGCAATTCTATTATAATAGAATTGAAAAGATCCAACAAGACAAGAAAACTAGATATTTCTAATGATTTGTTATATACTTGCAAAAGTCTAATTTTGATATTGGACCTAAAGATGATCTCGTTTTTACAAACCATGAATAGTGAATTTCTACACTATGGCATAAAGCTGTGATAGAAGAGATGAAATCAATGGCTAATAATCCAATCTAGGAACTCATTGAGTTACCATCTAGTAATGTTAAACAAAATAAGGTTAAACTTGTGGCCAAAGATTTCACTAAAAAGAAATGTATTGATTACCATGAAACTTTCTCTCTAGTTTTTTTAAAAATGATTCATTTTGAATTATCGTAGCTCTTGTAGCTCATTTTGAGTTAGAATTATATCAAATAGATGTTAAAATAACTTTCTTAAATGGAGATCTTGAAGAAGAGGTATACATGATTAAATCTAAAGGTTTCTTTGAGAATAGTAATTTGGTTTGCAAATTAAAGAAATCAATATATGGACTAAAACAAGAATCCCATTAATTGGTATATAAAGTTTCACAATGTTGTGACATCATTTGGTTTCACTGAAAATATTATTGATCCTTGTATATATCTTAAGGTCAGTGGGAGTAAGTTCATATTTTTAGTCCTACATGTTGATGATATTCTCTTTGCAAGAAGTAATTTAGCTTTGTTACATAACACAAAAACTTTTCTTTCACAAAATTTGATATGAAAGATTTGAATGAAACCTCTTATGTCGTAAGCATAGAGATTCATAGAGATAGGTCTGAACAGACATTAAGTCTATCTCAAAAACCTATATCAAAAGGGATTTTGGAAAGATTTAGGACCCAAAGTTGTTCACCTACAATGGCACCAGTTGTGAAAGGGATAAATTCAGTTTAACTCATTGTCCCCAAAACAAATGAGCAGAGTAAAGGCATTATATATGTATATATTGTTGGAAGCCTTATGTATGGTCAAGTTTATACAAGACTTGGCATAAGGTTTGTAGTAGGAATACTTGGTAGATATTAAAGTAATCATGGCCTTGATTATCTGAAATCTGCTAAAAGAATTATGCTATGAAGCAATATCATAGGCATTAAGGTTAAGAAATTTCATTTTAGATTTAAGAGTTGTTGATTCAATCTCAAGGCCATTAAGGATTTATTGTGACAACTCTTCTGCAGTTTTCTTTTATAAAAATGATAAAAGTGAAAATTACAGCAAGCGCATCGATATAAAGTATCTTGCTATTAAAGATCATGTAAGGAAACAAGAAATAGATATTCAACACATTAGTACAAACTTGATGGTCACATATCTCATGACTAATGTATTGTCGACAATATAGTTTATTATCATGTGGATCATATGAGACTAAGTAATGTCTGTTAAAGTGTGGTTTGACTTCTTTAACATGCTTAACTTTGTTATTTTCACATCTTAGAATTTATGAACATGTTTTAGTTTGTGCATAGAAAGTTTACATGTTTGTTTGGACCTTGAATAGCTATAGAAAATTCATTCATAAAGTATTATCTCATAAAGTGCTCTTTCAAAGAGGATCATGCATTGTAATACATGGAAGGAAATATTTGAATTAGAATGCTACCACCATGATTCATGTTATGTGAATCTTTAATTGAGTGGGAGTTTGGTTAGAGTAGTTATGGCCATATTAAGTTTTGGATTTAAATATCACCTATTCCAGTTTTTGGTTTTATCATATGAACCAAGTGGGAGACTGTTGGATAATAATGTGGCCCACATGATAATTTAATAAAGCCAAGATAATTATTTAATTATCTTGATAAATACTTAGGTGATATTATCATAGTAAATCCTATTAACGTTAAACTACTCTAGTGATAAGAGTTAAAGATAACTTCTCTATCTCATTAACTGATAAGGATTCTTTGATGGTAGGATTTAACTCTATCAGTTATCTAGTATAGGTCCCTAGTCTAGGTTCTTATCAAAGGTTTCCTTTGCTTTAGTACATTATAGTGAGAATATGCTTGGTCATATTCATGATAATCTCATTATCTTGGTTAACAAACAATTCAGATCACAACGAGACCTAGATTCCAATCATATGGCTTAGTTGTTTCTATAACTATTGGAATCTACTTATTAGCATGTAGCTAATGATCCAAATATAACTCCTTTTGCAAGCCAAAACAAAAGAGTTAGTTTTACAACCTTTAGTATAAACGTTCAATCCTCTAGCTTAGAACGTTTCCAAATAATTGCATTTTTCGAAATGACAATTTATTACTGAGTTCAATTATAATCTTTAACATTCAAAGAGTCAATCATAGCTCCCACTAAATCCTACATTCGTAGAAGTTTAAGGGATTAATTCAAAAAGCTGTTTGAATTCTTAAATCATTAAGCAAATACTTTGCAAGTTTTATAATAAAAGACCATGTTATAGAACGATTCTATAACCGATTTATTTAAGAAGAAACTAAATAAGCGTGCCATCCTCATGCCAACAAAATAATATGTTCGAAAACATAAAATAAATCCTCAACATTGGCCCACAATGCCAATAAAAACATCAAATGTTTCTAAATAAATCAAAATAAATGTCTTATTAAACATCCATAATATTGGCAAGCTTTGATGTAGCATCAAACTCGGTTGCCATCTTCATGGTCCTTCTTCACTGCTCTTTTTCTTTGGTCCCTACAATATGCCATACATATTTAGTACCAAATGTTAGGTATAATATACCAAGAGGAGTGAATCAAATTATACCTAAAGTTGAAACTCCTTTTAGCTTCTTTCCCTTGTTAGACTCAAGGTACTCCTTGCAATTTCGTCTTCAATGACTAGTTTTGCTGCAAATGAAAACAAGTTTTAGCATTATCCTTTCCGTCCTTTACACCACCATCATCAGGCTTCACATTCTTTGAAGCAGGAGGTACAACCCATCTAGGCTTTATTTTCTTCTTATTCTTAGGTTTAGAAGAAGAAACTAAATGGATAGATAACTTGTCTTTTACAATGGTTTGCTAGGCTTATGAGAGCATATTCAGCAAATAATAACTCTAGAAAATATAGTTATTTTGCCACCTTTTATGCATTTAAATCGGCTAAGTCTTTGAGGCTTTTATTAGGATTTGATTAGTTTTAGATATTTTTATATTTATTTTATTTATCCATTTTATGTTTAAAATAGTTATTTAGTTATTATTTGTGTTTTTATAGGTCCAAGGTGATCTGGAGTTTCGAGGTGCAAAACGATGAAAAATGGTGCAAAGCAATGAGTAGGCAGATTCGACATCCGGAGCTTCTTTCAAGAAAAACTTGATCTTAAAGACTTCAATTGAGAAAACTCCCTTCTTGACTTTTGAATCTGACTTCCATACCTTTCCAACGATATAAGACTCGTCAAAGTCGGACGATATTTTCCCAGTCAAAATAGCTGACAAAGTATGAGAAAATGGCAAAACCAACTCAGACCAGACAGAGGAGTTGGCGTCGCGGCGCCAGGTCGCGGAGCCAAGGAGGCAGCACAGGTAGCGCTGCATGAACAGTAAACAAGTAAAAAATTAAAACAAACTGATACTTACCTATTTGCTTGGGCACGAAGTTTCGGACTCCATGAGGCTTTAGATACTTTAAATATGACTCTTTTAGGTCAGAATAAAGGGGGATTGGATATCTAAAAACCTAATTCTCTTAAGAAGATATTTGCCATCAAAAGCTCTTAAGAAGATTGGAAGATTGAAGATTCAAGAATTGACAACTCTTAGTTTTCTTTTCTTTATTTTTCTTGTGTTGTTAATGATGGTGAAACTATTTGATTATTTGTTTTCATTAATTATCATGAATTAAATTTCTTTTACTAGGATTTCAATGGAACTCAACACATAGTTTGAATTTACTTTCTCTCTCTAGCTTGATTGAATGGTTTGTTGAGTTGTTTGTTCAATCTTGCACTTAATGCTTTTAATTGCTTGATCACCAATTAGATTGATGTGGTAACCTAAATACAACTTGGAAAAAGGGAGTTTAGTGTTAGACATGGATTGAATGACACATGTTTCATATTCATTTATTAGGGTGAATTGATCTGCAGGTAAGGTAGAAATATACTTACTTGTCATGTGTAACCATTGTTAGAGCCTAAGCTTAATGAGTTCTTCTTTAATTCAATTATCATAGGAATATAGTTAATTGGTTAAGAAAGATATTTTTATGAGACCATCGGAAGATCCTTATAAATAAGATAGAATTCTAGGTTAACAATTCAGGAGCATTAATCAAGTGAAGAGGTAGAGAGAGATTCAAGCGAAGTGTTGAGGGAAGTTGTAATCCTAGGCTTTTATAATTAATTGAATTCATCATTTTTAAATTTACTTGCTTTCAGTATTTGTTTCTTTTAATTTAGTTTTTAATTATCATCTTTAATTAGTTGTTTAGATAAGATTAAGCTGTGTTAATTTTAGTACTTAACGAATTTAATAGCAATTCCTCGTAGGTTCGACATTTTACTTCCACTTTATTACTTGTTTGCGATATGTGTACTTGCATAGTGAAATCTGACAACATGTTTTTGGCACCGTTGTCGGAGAATTGTTTATTATTTTTGTTAATATTATTACCAAGCAACCTTAGTCTTAATTTAAACTTTTTTATTTTCAGGTACAAGGCTGAAGCTAATGAGACAAAGACTTTGAGAGAGTTTGGGGTTCCTCTCATGCAAGATCTTCAGACTAGTATTCAGAGGCCTGCCATCCAGGCAAATACGTTCGAGATAAAGCCAGCCATCATTCAGAGGATCTAAACATCAATTCAGTTTGGCAGCTTATCGAACGATGATCCGAATTCTCACATCGTGAATTTCTTGGAGGTTTGCGATCTTTTCAAACAAAATGGTGTTTTTGATGATGCCATTAGACCAAGACTCTTCCTTTTCTCACTTCGAGATAAGGCCAAGAGTTGGTTGCACTTCCTTCCTACTGGCTCCATTACTACTTGGGCTGATCTGGCCCAAAAATTTCTTGCCAAATATTTTTCTCCTGCCAAGACAGCTAAGATGCGGAATGATATCACATCTTTTATGTAGTATGACTCAGAATCACTATTTGAAGCTTGGGAAAGGTACAAAGATCTGCTTCGACGATGTCTTCATCATGGGATACCTAAATGGCTTCAGGTAAACAGCTTATACAATGGGTTAATGGGTCCTACTAGAAGTTCTATCGATACTGCAGCAGGTGGGGCTCTCATGGGAAAAGAAATTGATGAGGCTTATAATTTAATTGAGGAGATGGCGTCCAATAATTATCAATGGTCCACTGAGAGAATTTTGCCAAAGAAAGCTTCAGGCGTTTATCAGTTGGATGAGATCAGTGCCTTATCAGCACAAATGACTGCTTTGTCCATGAAATTTGACACTATGAGTATACATTCAGTCCAAATCTCATTTGTAACATGCGAATTTTGTGGGGAATGACACACAAGTTATAGATGCCCAACAAAGGCTGAATCTGCTCAATATGTGGGAAACTATAATAGACAGCAGAACAACCCATATCCAAACAACTATAATCCAGGTTGGAGAAATCAGCAAAACTTTTCTTGGAACCACCAAGGGCCATTATCACAAGCTAAGCAAGTAGTCCCTTTTGGGTTTCAAGCAAAAGCTCGGGCTCCTGTCCAAGAAAAGAAGACATCTATAGAAGAGATGTTCATGCAATTCGTGGCAAGAACTGATAATCTCATTCAGAATCACTTCAGGAGCATAAAACATCACTTCGAAATCAAGCTGAAATACTTCAAGGTCAAGCTGAATTACTTCAAAGTCAAACAACATCACTTAGAAATCTTGAGACATAAGTGGGCCAGCTTGTTAATGCGATTAACAATCGCCTAATGGGATATTTTTCAAGCGATACTATGACCAATCCTAAGAACCATAGGAAAGAACAATGCAATGCCATCACATTAAGGAGTGGGAAAGAAGTAGAAGTGGGTAGCAAGAAGCATAATGAGAAATTTCCCAATCTACCCACCACCACCTTTTCCTCAGCGCCTTCAAAAGAAAGTGCCAGAAGTGCCACCCAAGCCTCTTGAAGTGGAAAATTTAGGGGTAAAAGAAATTGAAAAGGCTTAAGAAGAAGCCTCCAGTCTACCTACCACCACTTTTTACTGAGTGCCTTCAAAAGCAAAAACTTGACAAATAGTTTCAGAAGTTTCTTGAGGTATTTAAAAAGCTCCATATTAGTATACCTTTTGCTGAAGCTTTAGAACAAATGCCTAAATATGTCAAGTTTATGAAATAAATTTTATCTAAAAAGAGGAAATTGGATGAGATTGAGACAGTTGCACTTACTGAAGAGTGCAGCGCTATCCTTCAAAAGAAACTCCCACCCAAACTCAAAGATCCGAGAAGCTTCACCATTCCATGCACCATTGGTAATGAATTTTTGGTAAAGCTTTAAGTGATTTGAGGGCGAGTATCAATTTAATGCCTTTTTCTATCTATCGCAAGCTTGGTTTGGGGGAAATAAAGCCCACCACAGTGATGTTGCAACTAGCCGATAGATCCATCAAACATCCAAGAGGCATGGTTGAAGATATGCTAGTCAAGGTTGACAAATTCTTCTTTCCTGCTGATTTTATTATGCTTGACATAGAGGAGGATAGTGAAATACCCATAATTCTTGGGAGACCATTCCGTGCCACCGGTAGAACTCTCATTGATGTGCAAAAATGAGAACTTACCATGACGGTTCTAGACCAACAGGTAACTTTTAAAGTTTTTAAGGCTATGAAGTTTCCTAACGAATTTGATGAATGTTTCGCATTCAAAGTGGTGAACAGTGATTCCAAATAAGCATTCAACGAAACTTGTTTCACTAAACCACTTGAAGAAGTTTCACATTCTACTTCCAAGAAGCATGGATGCCACAATTTTATGAATGCCAGGCCTCATAAAGCAAAGAAAAAGGGGGGCAATGGTTCAAGTGGAAGGATGCCGGCTAATGGGTATGAGAAAGTCAAGCCGATGACTATAAATCAAGCGTTTCTTGAAAGGCAACCCAAGTTCTAAACTTTTTCTTTTCTTTTCTTTTTAAATTTTAATTTTTATGATATTTTTATTAATTTCATTTTACTTTTTTTTTTGTAGTGACTACTCACCCAACTTGGACAAGCATGATGAGGTCTAAGAGGAAAACTAAAGCTTCTCCTAAGTTACTTCAATCGATGGGGGATTTTTCTTCTTTTTACTCTTTTTATTTTCAAAGATTGAGGACAATGTTTGTTTTAAGTTTGGGGGTCTTTAGATTTATTTTAGTTTGAGTGATTGTTTAATTTTATTAGGAGTCTAAAAAAAAAAATTATTTTTGCTTGAGATATATTGCACTTAATATGATGGAATCCTTATCTAATGATGAATTTTAGTTATTGATTTGTCTTGATTCTTGGGAAAACATAAGCATGAGAAGAATTTGTGTTAACTTCTTTTGTTAGTTTCATGTTAGGATGTGATTTTCACAAATTGAGCACTTAATCTCTTGCTTAGTGATGTTGATGTGAATTGCAATTATGTCAAGAAGCCTAGAATTTGTTTGATTCCCTCTCGAGGCGAAATCCTAGACAAAACTAAGTTGAGGAAGTGATTTAGGTCATTTTTGGATCGTTTGAGCCTTTCGAGCCTACCTTTATGTATTAATATCCTTAGTCTACCTCTTTGTGCCTAATAGATATATCTCTTTTCGTTGATTGCCACATCTTTTAGCCTAGCCAAATAAGAAAAACCATGATTAACCTGCATGTTATGATATTATAGGAAACAATTATGAGCCATGTCGAATTTGGGTGAAATGATGATGTGAAATTTCTCTATAAAAAAAATAGAAAAAAAGGGTTATGGTCCTTAAAAAAACGAAGAACAGAAAAAAAAAAATAAAAAAAAAAAAATAAAGTGGTGAAGCAAAAAGGAAGATGCATCCAAATAATGGAAAATGTAATTTGAGGAAAAGACTATGGGTCTCAAAAATATTGAAAAAAAATGTAAAATGTCTATGTGTGACTTAAACCGAAATATATCTTTATCATACCTTGACCATAGCCTTACATTAAAAGCTTAATAAAGACACACTTGATCCTTGATGAAGTGTTAGTCTACATTAGTGGAGAGAGAGATGAAAAGCAAACATATGAGAATCTAGTACTATAATTCGTATTTTGCATTGAAATAAACTTATTTAGATTGCATGTGATGATTTGCAAATAGATTATACACACACACTTAAAATCCATTCAAGCATGAAATTTACGATTCAATTTAATCATAAATTTGGATTATGTTTATGTTCTACTTTGAATAAGGATTTTGAGGTAACTTTTGAGGAAAATTAAGAAATCATTATTTGAGTGAATTTATCTTGAGTGGTGTTTTGTGTCAGGTTATTTAGTTTGTTTTGTTTTGTTTTGCTCGAGGACTAGCAAAATCTTAAGTTTGGGGGTGTGATAACTCTAGGAAATATAGTTATTTTACCACCTTTTATGCATTTAAATCGGCTAAAACTTTGAGGCTTTTATTAGGATTTGATTAGTTTTAGATGTTTTATATTTATTTTATTTATCCATTTTATGGTAAAATAGTTATTTAGTTATTATTTATGTGCTTTTATAGGTCCAAGGTGATCTGGAGTTTTAAGGTGCAAAACGATGAAAAATGGTGCAAAGTAGGCAGATTCGACCTCCAGAGCTTCTTTCAAGAAAAACTTGATCTTAAAGACTTCAATTGAGAAAACTCCTTAACTTTTGAAACTGACTTCCATACCTTTCCAACGATATAAGACTCGTCAAAATCGGATGAGATTTTCCCAGTCAAAACAACTGACAAAGTACTAGAAAACGGCGAAACCAACTCGAACCAGACAGAGGAGTTGGCGCCCGCGGCGCCAAGGAGGCAGTGCAGGTGGCATCGCGGCTCCAGAAGCGTGAAAAGTAAACACATAAAAAAAATAAAATAAAAAAGGTTGATACTTACTTACTTGCTTGGGCAAGAAATTTCGGACTCCATGAGGTCTTGGACACTTTAAATAGGACTCTTTTAGGTCAGAATAAAGGAGGATTGGATATCTAAAAACCTAATTCTCTCAAGAAGATAGTTTCCATCAAAAGCTTTTAAGAAGATTGGAAGATTCAAGATTCAAGAATTGACAACTCTTAGTTTTCTCTTTTCTCTTCTTTATTTTTCTTGTGTTGTTAATGATGGTGAAACTATTTGATTATTTGTTTTCATTAATTATCATGAACTAAATTTCTTTTACTAGGATTTCAATGGAACTCAACACATAGTTTGAATTTACTTTCTCTCTCTAGCTTGATTTAATGGTTTGTTGAGTTGTTTGTTCAATCTTGCACTTAATGCTTTTAATTGCTTGATCACCAATTAGATTGATGTGGTAACCTAAATACAATTTGGAAAAGAGAGTTTAGTAGTAGACATGGATTGAATGACACATGTTTCATATTCATTTATTAGGGTGAATTGATTTGCAGGTAGGGTAGAAATATACTTTCTTGTCATGTGTAACCATTGTTAGAGCCTAAACTTAATGAGTTCTTCTTTAATCAATTATCATAGGAATATAGTTAATTGGTTAAGAAAGATATTTTTATGAGACCATCGGAAGATCCTTATAAATAAGATAGAATTCTAGGTTAACAATTCAAGATCATTAATCAAGTGAAGAGGTAGAGAGAGATTCAAGCGAAGTGTTGAGGGAAGTTGTAATCCTAGGCTTTATAATTAATTGAATTCATCATTTTTAATTTACTTGCTTTCAGTATTAGTTTCTTTTAATTTAGTTTTTAATTATCATCTTTAATTAGTTGTTTAGATAAGATTAAACTGTGTTAATTTTAGTACTTAACGAATTTAATAGCAATTCCTCGTGGGTTCAACACTTTACTTCCACTTTATTATTTGTTTGCGATACGTGCACTTGCATAATGAAATCTGACAACAGCAACCCATAAAAGGTATCCAAGTGGTTTATGTTGAAGTTAAACACAAATTGCGAATAGCTCTTCGACAGTGAAGTAAGGATTTGATCAATGCTTAGATCATGATCCACACATCCAATCTGCTTCAAACGGGTAATATACCCAATCATCTTAAGCACATGAGGCCTCACTGGGCTTCCTTCTGACATCTTTGTTTGGAACAATTCTTTTGAGATGTCAAATCTCTCAGTGCGGTTCTCCTTAGCCAACAGTTTTCTAAGGTTAAGAATGATATCCTGAGCATTCATGGCCTCATGCTACTTTTGGAGATTGGGTGTCATACTAGCCAACATCACACATGTGGCTTGAACGAGATCATTTCTATGAACTCCATAGGCAACCCTCTCCTCCTCAGTTACATCAGCAGCAGGCTCATCTGGAATGGGCTCATCAAGAACATAAGCTTTCTTTTCCCGTGTCAAGACAATCTTGACATTGCGAAACCAGTCAACGAAGTTCGGCCAGTTAATTTATTAGCATCAAGTATGCTTCTTAGTGATAAAGTTTGATATTTAGCATTTATATCCTATATGAACCAAAACATTTAATAGTCAATAAATAGCAAGTAGTAATCATTTATGTCAGGTTTTAATACTTAAATTATTATTCTTATTATTTTAACAAAATAATAGCCCTCAACTACTATCTCGAGAAATTTAACTTTTAAACTTCTTAATAAGCTAGGACCCCTTTCATTCCAGCATAACCTTGATTAACTCAACAAGCCATGTTGAAACTAATTGAGTAGGTAACTTAATTTACCAATTAAATCTCTATGCAACTCCTAGATTAGTTAGGTGACAACTTTTTGTCTAAATACATCATATGCATTTCGTCTAACTATTGCCTCTAAATGTCATGTGATTAAGTTTGGCGCATCGGATAACATAACACTTAGTTGAGTAAGACCCATTTTCAATAACTCAAACATATTTGTACATTAGTTTGACCTTGAGTGACTCAACAAGCCTCCTAATGGAAGAACTCTGGTTATCTTGTTATGATGGTGGAAGACAACTAGTCATGAGTAACATGGACTCAATATATTTTAATGAGGGATTTCATTTAATTCTTAGATAGGTCTCATTGCTTTTATATTCGATTGGCATGTATAGTATTCATTTTAATTACATACATCACATATATACATAATTCAAAAATAAATCTATCACATGCTGTCTATCAGAATGATTATGGACTTTATTCTAATCTAGTTTCCTTGAGCCATTAGGAAACTACTTGGTCAAATTCCTAGGGGATATCATACATAGTCTTCGAAAGCTTTGATGGTAATCTCCTTGGTCACTTCTTCTTGGCGCCATATCTTCTTACAATCTTGAAATTTACATAAATTCAACTTCCTATTCTAAATCTAAATCTATAAAGAATATAACAATTACATTACTTTATCAGAAACCTCGAGTTACATTTGAGGGGAGTTAGATGATAAGAGAATTTACAACCCCGGAATGAAAAGAAAAGGCATGGTGCACAGACCCTATTTATAAAATACCAATAAAAAAATTCAACCATACATTCTCTAGTCATACTAAGGTCTAGTCCATAATCATCCTTCATGCATACATAATCATATTATAAGCATGAATTAAAACATGCATAGCCAATATCACCTGGTGATCTTGTGTACTATTTGCATAAATGTCACCAAGATATTTGAAACAATTTATCAAATCATTTTAGCAATCTTGGTTCCTTTAATTAAAACATTTTTAATTAAACCCTTAACATTTAAGAAAGATATCTTAAATTGGACATAACCTAACTTTTATGTTGCTTGTCTTATTTAGAACTAAACATTTTAGGACACCTCATTGTCTTATACAGAGTCTTTAAGTTTGCATTTCATCCAAAATCTTTAGGAACTTAAATCTTATTAGGTAACTATTACCTAATCATACTACAAGTTTCTCATAACATTTAGGAATCACACTCCCACTAGGAAATAGTTTCCATGTTGAAGTAGGACTCTAACTCTTAGTGTCCTAGGGGCAGGCAACCTCTTTGGCCATCGAATGGCCGCTGCCAGCCCGTTATCAGACTCTTGTGCGCCATCTACAGTGGTTGCTGGATGCCCCAAAAGGAGCTGTTGGCCGCCCCTTACAGTTGCACCCAATTCGGCAACTATTGCCTTCTTGGTGCCGCGGTTCGGCCTGCTTGTGTGCAGCAACGGTTGCTGCTCAATCCAGCCATGTTCCATGCCCAAACCGGCCACCATTGATGAATCATATTCACCTTAGATGCTATCCAAAATTCCCAGCAAACATGTGGACGTTTCCACACTCATGCTCGAATTTTAAGGCACGCAAACACCTACAAAACAGTCCAGAAAATTTCAGCATTGTAGTAACAACGTTTTATGCCCAAAAACGACTTTGCTTAAACGTTTTAAGCTCAAATCAGTTTTGTAACTTCAATGGCAGCATGTAACATAGAATTTCCAGATCTTAAACATCCAGAAAATTAGTTTTTAACAGCACCAAATCAGCTCACAAAAACATGAGTCAAAACAATGTTTTTAGACATCAAAACTTGTCGGATTTACTAAGACATGTCATGGCTTTAATCCGTGTTGATTAAAATAATTTTAATCAACCGTTTAAACAATTTTAAACATGATTAAGCTCACTATACAGTTGCTGTCCAGATTTAATAAAATAAAGAAAACAATTTTTCTTTACAAACATAGGAACTGAAACATGCTAAAATCAATACAGAAAACAATAGCTTGTTAATCACCAAGAATTGAAATTCACAAACCTCATGTAAACGACAAAACCTTGGCTCTGATACCACTGTTGGGATTACTAAGGGCTCATACTTAAACATATTATCAAAATAGTGCAGCGAAAGTAAACAAAGAAGCACCCGAAGTACAACAGGATCTATGGTTTGCGTTTTACATAAGTTTATAGCAATTAAAACAATTAAATCACCCATATGATTTAGAAGTTACCTACTTAAGATATTGTAACCTTAAGTTGTAGATCCAAGCAGTAAGTATCTTTCGACTACAAGATCTACAATGTTTCGAATCCAGCAAGATCACAAGAAGCACAGTTGTCCTTCCTCTAAAGCTAGTCCACACGAACAGCTGATGGATCCTTCTCGAAGGTATGGTGATTCACTTGTGCTAGCAAGTTGATCTTAAGATCACAATCAAAAGATCTACCTATGGTGTTTATCTCTCAATGCCGATCTCACTCAACAAAGATGAAAAGCGATAAGAACACACCAAAAATAGGAGGTTGCGACAATAAGGGAATCTAGCAGAGAGGTGGCAATTTTGAGTTTTTGCTAGGGAAAAGTTTTCTTCTTGAAACCAACTTTCTCTCAAAGCAAAATCAGAATATCTCAAGTTGGATGGCTCTCTACTATTCGGCTACAGCCAGAATATATCATATATATTCAAGCGCAAACCCTGACTACTCTCCCTAGGGGTTGACCGGCCATATGTATCTTATTGCACAAGGTTTTCATTAATCCACTTGGATTTAAACAGTTTAATTCTAAGATGGATCAATAGGCCCAATATATTATCAAATAATAATAATGGTCCATTAACCTTAATGCCTTAAGTTGGGTCAACCATCCTTAGTAGACAGTCTTAGATTAGAATAGTCTTTTAGGACCCATTCTAATTTTACATGCTTATTATTGGATAGATTAATTGCTAAACAAAAGAAATTTAATTCTCAATTAATTTTTTTTCTCCACATGAACAATTCATGACATTAATCTATTAATATCATCTCATGACATTAACCCAATATAGCATAGCCATTCGGAAACCACTTTGCATATCTTAATGTCAAAGTCGCCTATACTTGTCTTTGCAAGACTAGTCGATTCCTCTTGTTTTATTAAGACATCATCTTTGGATTTCTCAAATCTCAATTATGTCTTAATCAATCTTAATTGAACTCTTTAATTAAGTCTTCAATATAGATATTTTATTCCATGAAGTTTTACCTCAATACACTACCATGTTTTATCCATACATTACTGTCCTTATGTGTGCGACCCTCTAGGTTCCAATATGTTGGTAATGAACATAAGTTAATCTCATTAACCTATCTTCATAGATCAAGAGCAGGATCTAACAACCCATCATGACCACCCAAATATTGTGAAGTCAGTGTGACTTTTTAGAAACCTTTCAGCAACCAGCCCATCAGTGTAATACAGTCCTTTCACCATATATCCCGGATAGCGCATGAGCATGGTGCAGTGTCTACTCATGATTAATCCATATTAGTTCTTCGCAACTTATGATTAACCTTATGAATTTAGAGAAACAGTTTTCTCCTAAATCCATCATGCTTTGGCCAAAGACTTAATCAAGTTAATCGTAGTCAATAACAAACGAGATATGTCTCCATTATCATTGGGAGTGGTGAATCCTCTCTGGATCACCCATTCATCTTCGTATGTTTCATGTCATACCCATTACCACCCTAACATAAGCATCCCTTCTTGGGACTCGTTCTTGATGGAATCTAAGTATGACACTCTCCATACAAGATGACTTGGTATCTCAAGTCTGAGGACTAATTTACACAACTGGTACTAGAGACACTAGAGTGATATTACCAAATGAAGTTCTCTTAGCGGGCCAAGTTTAGTGAACTATTCAACAGACAAGCACCTATATGTTATCCCAAGTATCCCATACTTCAGCCTATGAGATTGGTTGCTTTCACATAAGTAATAAGACTTAACATATAATCTTTGAGCATTGCCAATGCCTCGTCTTGGCAATACGATGACCAAGAACAGTTTGAGGAACAAGGCTTTGATGCATAAGGATCTCATAATTATAACTCTTTATAATTCCTTTGTAAGGCCATTATGTTCCTTGGGCTTCATCAAATTAGTACTTAATAACTCCTTATTATTGTACTAATATGAAGGAAAATCTAGTATCACTATCTTTATAGTGAAGGTTTTGCTTTATTAACTGTATATCCCATGTCCAATCCGACTGGCTCTAGGGCATATACCATCAATATGATCCTTCAAAGACCCTCCAAATACATAAAAATCTTAGAAAAAATTGAACATACTCGTGTCGGATACATACCCGAGTACAACACTCACACCCGAATCCGAGTAACATAGCCATGAATAGCACCAGCCTTACTTCAAAGAAGCTTGAACTGGCTGAGGTTTTCCTTACACCTTCTAGGAATGTAAAGTACCAGGTCTACTCAACCTGCCACTCAGGCTTCCTGAGTTAGGTTCCTTTGCTTTCATAGATCATTGTCCTGAGGCAAGTTTATCATACTCTTGTGAATTAAACTTCGAATTTATTTTTGATGTTTTCTTGTTCTGAAGGAAATGAGTCATCCATAAACCCGTAAATTGGGCGGGTTGGGTTAGGACAATTTGAGTAGATTAATTCGGATCTTAAAATTTTCAGGTTCAAATAGTTTTAGATTCGGGTCATTATGGGTTCGGATCATTTCAAGTTCAGGTCAATTGGATTATTCGGGTTCGGATCATTGGAGTTCAATTTATTAATTTTAGAATCAAATCAGATCAAATTTAAATAAATTAATTGATCGAATCAGATTTAATTAGAATTTTATTGAAATATAGAAAATAAATAATATTTAAAAATACATATAGAAATTGTAATTTTTAATTAAAATAAACATCTATTTGACTCGATTTTCACATTTGAGCATAATGAGGTAATTTTTTGAATTCGAGTATCCGTTTTACTTAAATGGGTATTATCGTTTAACAAGTTTTTAGTAAATATCAATAATAAAATGTGTATTATCTATATCAAACGTCATCAATAACAATTTTTTATTTATTGAAAGACGAATGATAAAAAAAAAAGTGCTTTTAGTAAATAAACATTAAAATAAAAATAATTATTTTTTCAAAAAAATGTTAAAAGGGATTTTTAAGAAAATAATGAAAATATCAATTAATTTTTAAAACGTATCGAGGAAAGATGATTAGTAAACTATTGTCAAAAGTATTGAGGTATTTCAAAAATCATTTTTTGCATAGATGATTTTTTCTAAAAATAATCATCTATAAATAAAAACCAAATTTTTTCTCTTCTAAAAAAGAAAGAAAAAGAAAAAAAAAACGAATAAATTCAAAATTAATTCATATGCATTACATTTTTAATTGTTTACATCATTTGCATTCATGAGAATCATAAAGATGAACGTGAATCTCTGACAACAGAGCTCTAGAGACACGATGGAATCCATATGAACTCTTAATTAACAATTGAGATTTGTAAATACCACTGTTAGTCCTATCTGAGGCCTGTGGCATGCCTTGACTTTGGACTGGGATAGCCTCCCCTTACCTAATCTTTATGTACCAAAGAAAATATTAATAAGTTTTCACAAGCGTTAAAATTTTCAAAATTGGATGATCAAAATACAAATTCTTGAAGTTAAGTGATCAAAAGTATAATTTTATCTTTCATTTTTTCATTTCCAAAATTTTAAATGTCTTACAGCATATTAGATGATGTAGCAATGCCACGTAACATCAGATAGATGATGTGGTATTGCCACGTCATCCAACCATTAGTTCTAAACAATTGTGTGACAACAAAAATAAAAGAATATTTGTAACATGGATGATTAAATCGTTATTTTTCATAATTACGTGACCAAAAAAATACCCGAATAGTTAGATGACTATTATTGTAATTCATCCTTCATAAAAACATATTTAAATGTTTAATAATCTAAATGCTTTCACATATAAAACTTCAAGACTAAATTTAAATAAATATATATATGATGAGAAATTAACTTACATCGTTGTAAAACTAATTTAATTTTACGTTCTTTTCAAATCTTTTGTATGAATTTATATTTTGTTAATCCAACCATTGAATTTTATATTCAATTCACGTAGATGATAGTGTCAAATTTCAAGTTAATTGAAAATTAAAGTCTAACTACTTGTTCGATAATAATAAAATTTTAACCATTAATATATATTGAAAAAATGTTATTTCCGATCGAAATTATAAAGATATAGAATTAACTCAAAATTATATAATGTATATATGTTGATGAGAACCAAGCTGGTATTGGACTTCAAGATCCATTGCATGTTCCTATTGGGCCTATTACAAGGTTAAGATCCAAGAAGCTCAAGGAAGCTATGCAAGGATTGGTAAAAAGGACTTGGGAAGAATCTACAAGTCTTTTAAGCAATGTTAATCCATTCAAGTTGGGCTGCTTGAGTGAGGAAGACCAAGAATTGGTCCATGTGATCCAAGCTTCACATGATGGGCCATAGAGGAATTCAAGGGGGCGGCAATCTTAATGAATTAGTGGGCATGTTTTTAGTTCATTATCTAATATGAAGTGGGGTCCAATTCATTGGTCCAATTCATTAATGTTGTGGTGTCTAAATTAGAACCTTTAGTTGAGTCTTTTAATTACTTAGGCTTTTGGGCTTGATTTATGTATTATGTCCATTAGGCTTAAGGGGTCTATCTTTATTAAACTTGTTGAACATCTTTTAATTATTTAGGTTTGGGCTTGAGTATGTTCAGCCAATATTTTACATATTATTAATTAGTACATTAGGGTTATTGTAGGGAGGCTATAAATATATGTCTTAGCCGCCTACTTCAATTATCTTTTGATCAATTAAGTCTGATTTTATTCAGTGAGAGTTTTCTCTTTTAGTTCTTGAAAGAACTTAGGAACTTATCAAAAAAAATTTTCTTTGTGGCGTTCAACTTATCAAACTTAGGTTCTTGAAACGAGAGTTCTTAGGGTTTAGATTACATGCTTAATCTAGGTTCTTTGAAACAGGCTTTTAAGGGTTTAAGTTTTCTATGCCTGAATCTTGGCTTTTCTGGGTTAGGTATTTCAATTTGTTAGTGGGTTCAAAGGGTTTAACCCCTAGGGTTCACATCAGTTGGTATCAGAGCTTAGGCTTCCAATCAGGTTTTTATAATTATCGCTTTGATTTGTAATTTGTTACTTCTTTTGGGGTTTCAGATACTATCACAGCAAAATCAATAACAAGATTTTGGGGTTTCAGGCATTCTTGTCTTAGGGTTATAGCTTTAGGCATTCTTGCCCTAGGTTATAGTTTTTAGGCAGTCTTGCTTTGGGGTTTCGTTTCTTGTAATTGAATCAAATCAATCTAACAAGATTTTTGGGTTTCAGCATTCTTGTCTTGGGGTTATAGCTTTAGGCATTTTTCCTAGGGTTATAGTTTTTAGGCAGTCTAAGTTTGGGGTTTCAGTCTTGAAAGGTGGTTTAAATCAAGATTTCGTTTCTTGAATTTTTTTTTATCAATTAAAATTCCTTCTTATTGATTCTTGATCCGAATCTAAAAAAAAAAAAAAAAGTTCATCCGAGATTTCAAGAAAATCAAGAAGTCTCGTTCTTGAAAAAAAAAAAAAAAAAAAAAAGAAGAAAAGTGTTCGAACACAAGAAAAAGAAAGAAAGATTCGAAAAAGATCAAGAAAAGTAGGAAAGATTTGAATTCTTGGTCATCTTATTCTTGATTTTTACTTGTTTTATCTTTTTATTAATTGTTTATTGTTTCTTGAGTCTTTTGCTAGGTAGAATTAAGCAAGTGGACTTTCATGAACCGAGATTCCCTTGATTTCCGCCATTTTTCTTCCTCATTTCTTGCTTGATTCTCCTCCATTTCACACATTTCTGGCATCATTGACTCAGTTTTCTTCATTTCCATACATTTTCTACTGACTTCATTCCTTCTTTCACCGATTCTTTGATTGTTTGATATCTTTTCGAATTCGTTCTTCGCTTCTTCTTTGAGCTGCAATGGCGAATCCAGCAACCCCATTCTTTTCAACTGTTGATAACATTGGAGCGCAGGATCCAGGTCCTCATGAATTCTTCACTGGTGATCCAAAAACTGGATTATCCAATGTTCGTGAGGATCGTGAGACAGTTACGGAGTGCTTGCACATTCCAGAAAAGTTAGTTACAATCGCCCTTGCTGACGTGGCATCAGTCAAAACCAAATTTGATTGGAAGAAGCTCTTCACAATCTCCTCCGATCAATCGTTGCTGTTCTTCCCACCTCAACACTCAAATGGATCCATCACTGTCAAACCTCCAGCTGAGGTTTTTGAAGAAGGAGCAACTGTTTGGATGAACTCAGTTGTGGTGCAGTTCGTTGGCAAGGCACCAAACTTCAGTACATTTCAGAGGCTTGCCAACATGTTATGGGGAAAGAATGGCGCAGTGGTGATCAAATCTGCTGGCCTGAACTTATACCTAGTTCAATTTCTGAATGCTGACACCAGAGAATGGGTTCTTGAGCAGGGGCCTTGGCACATTCAGAATAAGCCACTCATTCTGAGAAAATGGGAGCCAGGTATGAAATCATTAGAGTTTAATTTGCAGAAATTACCTGTTTGGATCCACTTGGGAGGAGTTCCTCTGGAATTGTACACCAGACGTGGCCTCAGCTATATTGCTAGTGCCCTAGGAACTCCATTGTATATGGATAGAATCACTGCAAGCCAACAGAGATTGGCCTATGCAAAGGTGTGTGTGGAGATTGCAGTGGATGTCCCCATCCCAAAATGTATTAATGTTGAGCTATGTGATGGCACTATTGCAAATGTTGATGTGGATATCCCTTGGTACCCACCAAAATGCAAGCATTGCAATTTGTTTGGGCATACAGACAGAAATTGCACCAAACAGACTGTAGGGGCTACCAAAGTGTGGATTCCAAAGGAGGGGCCTAAAGCAGAATTGCCAAAACATGATGCACAGCCAACAAACAGTGCAGAAGTTGAAAGCAGTGCACTGCTTATGGCTCAAGAAGAGGCAAGTATGAAGGAAACAGAAGTTAAGGAGGGCAGTAAAGGGAGAGGAAGCAGACGTATACAGGAAAGCAAGAAGCCAGTATTAGCTGGTTCCCAAAACAGATTTGACATCCTAAACTCTTTATTCCTGAGTGACTCAGAGAGGACAAATGCAGACCCTGGACAAACTAGTGTCTCTGAGCAATGGAGAGAGGAGGAGAAAACCCTTCCAAATTCTCCTAAGAAGCAAAGGGCAGCAGCAGCAGGAGTTGCAGACTTAATGAAAGCCTTGAAGAATAAGAAGAAAGGGCACATTGACAAGGGGAAAAGAGGTAAGGCAGTTTTATCTGCCTCTGGAGTGACTCCCCCTCAACTTGCATGAATTTTATAGTATGGAATACTAGGGGGTTAAACAACCCTCAGAAGCAGAAAAGTATTATACAGAGAATAAACTGCCTGAAGGCAGATCTTGTTTGCTTACTGGAAACAAGAGTGAAACAACAAAATATGCCAGCTATAGTAGATAGGCTCTTTCAGGGATGGAAGCTACATCACAACTACTTAGAAGCTTATAATGAGAGAATATGGTTCCTATGGAGAAATCAGATGCAGGTTGCCCTTGTTGCAGCATCTGATCAAAGCATTACATGCTGCACCACTTATAATTCTACCAGGTTCTACATTACAGCAATTTATGGAAGCAATGAAGGCATAAGTAGAAGAAGGCTCTGGCACCATCTTCAGGACATCCAAGGCAGAATTGATGGCTCTCCTTGGCTTTTGGCTGGAGATTTCAATGTGATAGCAAGACCACAGGAAAGCTCAGATTTCAATGGCTCCTACATGTTAACCTCTGATATGAAGGATTTTCAGGACTGCCTGGCACAGCTCTCAGTGTTTGATCATACCAGTACAGGACCAGCATTCACTTGGTCCAATCACCAAACTGATACTTACTTGGCTAAAAAACTTGATAGGGTTTTGGTGAATGATTGCTGGCACACACAGTTTGCTCACTCATTTGTTGAGTTTATGGCTCCAATGGTTTCTGATCACTGCCTAGCATACATAAGGATGAACTTGACTGCTCATTCCCCCCCAAAACCATTTAGGTTCTTTAATTTCTGGACTAGGAACTCAGAGTTCCTGAAGATTGTGGAAAACTCTTGGCAAGAGCCTTTCATTGGCAACCCTCTGACCACTCTCTTCCACAAATTGAAGAGATTAAAGGCAGCACTGAGGGCATTTAACCTGGCCATATATGGGCAACATTTCAGGGAAGGTTCAAGATAAAAGACAAGAATTGGAGAGCATGCAGATGATAAATCTGCATCAAAGGCCATCTAATACTCTTGTTAAAACAAAAAGAAGACTCTATGCATAATTGATGGAACTCCAAAAAGCTGAGGAAAGCTATTACAGGCAGAAATCAAGGATAAAATGGCTGCAGGAGGGGGATCAGAACACTCATTATTTCCATAAAATGGTGTCAGCCAAGCATAGCAAGCAATCCATCAGAGTCCTCTATGATGATGAGGGAAGGAAGTTGGAAGACTTTGGCCAAATCTCAAGGGAGGCTGTAAGGTTCTTTCAGAAGTTGATTGGGACTGAGGACAAACAAGTCACAGGCTGCCCTAGGGAGCTTCTTACTGAACTTATTCAGCCTGCCTTGCCTGCTGAAGCTAAAGACAATTTAGTTAAGACAGTTACAAAAGAGGATGTGAAAAGAGCCATGTTTGAGCAGAATGGGGACAAAGCCCCAGGACCAGATGGATACACTACTCAGTTTTTTAAAACTGCTTGGCCTATTGTGGAAGAGGATGTCACTGCAGCTATTTTATCCTTCTTCCAATCAGGGAGCAGGATATCAGTCTTTAACTCTACATGTATTGCACTTGTCCCAAAATGCCAGAATCCTAATCATATGAAGGACTTCAGGCCTATTTCATGCTGCTCTGTCATTTATAAATGTATTACCAGGATCATCACTGCCAGGCTCACTCCACTTCTTCCTGCTATGATCTCCAGCAATCAGAGTGCTTTCATACCAGGGAGAAGCATCTCAGATAATATTCTCATGGCTCAGGAACTGGTCAAAGGGTATGGAAGAGCAACCTTATCCCCCCGTTTTGCAATGAAGATTGATCTCCAAAAAGCTTTTGATTCATTAAACTGGGGCTTCATTCTCACTGTTTTCTCAGTTTATGGATTGCCTGATAAGTTCATAGGATGGATCAAGGCATGCATCACTACCCCAAAGTTCTCAATTTCTCTTAATGGGGGATTAGTAGGGTATTTTGAAGGAGCAAAGGGGTTAAGACAAGGAGATCCTCTCTCTCCTTACCTTTTTGTTATTGCTATGAATGTTTTATCTAGACTTCTGGATGCAGGGGCTCTTCATGGAGTTTACAGCTACCATCCTAAATGTCACAGAATCAAACTTACTCACCTGTGCTTTGCAGATGATCTGCTGATTTTTGCAAAAGGAAACTTGGATTCTGTTGTGGGCATACAGGGCATTCTCCATTACTTTTATACCATTTCTGGTTTGCAATTAAACCCTTCCAAAAGTGAAGTCTTCTCCACTGGTGTTAGTAGGGCCACTCTGCTTGAGATGCAAGAGTTGACAGGGTTTAAGCTTGGCAAACTACCTGTTAGGTACCTTGGGGTCCCTTTGGTCACAAGAAGACTCTCTGAAAAGGATTGTACTCCTTTGTTTGAGAGAATTTCTCAGAGAATTAATGGCTGGGCAGCACGCATGTTATCCTATGCAGGGAGGTTACAGCTCATTCAATCTGTTCTTTTTAATGTGTCCAATTTCTGGTGCAGGCACTTTGTCTTGCCTAAGGCTGTTCTTAAAAGAGTTAATCAATTATGCAGCAGGTTCTTCTGGAAAGGAAAAGATGATTCAGCTAAGGGAGCAAGAGTTAAATGGAGTTCCATTTGCTGTCCAAAGTCAGAGGGGGGTCTTGGATTAAAAGACTTGGAAATATGGAATAAGGCTTGCATTATTCAGCACCTATGGGCACTTCTCTCTCAGGCAGGTTCACTGTGGATTGCCTGGATTCATGCCTATGTACTGAAAGGAAGAACAGTGTGGCAGGTTCAACCTTCCCCAGGAAGTAGCTGGACATGGCGTAAACTGCTTCAGCTGAGGGATTTGGCTTTGAGATTCACCTCCAGCCAGAATGGAACTCTAACTTGGAAGTTCCCTGGGAACAGATTCATGGTGGCTAAGGTCTGGAATGAACTCAGGCCTAGGCAGGACAAGGTGGAGTGGGATAAACTGATCTGGTTTCCATTTCATATTCCTAAACATGCACTGGTAGCTTGGATGGCTATTTTGGACAAACTGCCTACAAAGAACAGATTGATGTCATGGGCATGGAGGTGGATGGCAAATGTGAGCTATGTCAAACTGAGCAAGAAACCCGGAATCATATATTTTTTGAATGTGATTATTCAAAGGAAATCTGGGGGCATATTCTATGCTTATGTCAACTTCATAGAAGCATAAGGGGCTGGCAAGCAGAGCTGCAATGGGCAGTAAGCAGAATCAGACGAAAAGCTCTCATTTCTGTTATTCTGCGTTTATCATGGAGTGCCTTTCTTTACTCGATCTGGAGGGAGAGAAATAATAGGTGTTTTAATCGCCTTCAATCCACACAAGGAGCCATTATTGAGCATATAAAAGAGATCATCAGAATGCGGATGTTGGGGCTCAAGAATATTAGTCCTGATGATGTGAACCGAAGATTGGATGCAGATTGGGGACTGTCTCTTTTCTCCTAGGAACTTTGTTCACTCTTGCATAGCTTTAAGTATTGTTGAAGTATGTTGCTAATGTTCCCTGATTGATTAGTGGTCTTTAGTATGTTCAAGTATTGTTTAAGTCTGTATAGCTTTAAGTACATGTTGCACATGATGTTGAATGTAGCAGTTTAACTGCTTTCTGGATAAATAAAACACTTACTTATCAAAAAAAAAAAGAATTAAGCAAGTGGAGTTCTTGAAGAGTTCTTCTAGTTCCTAAAGAACCTGAAAGAGGAAATAGAGTGGTAAAAGGCAAGAGTAAGTAAGTTTATTAAAGAAAAAGCCTAAAAGAGTGCAAACAAGAGTTGGAGTGATATCTTAATTGAGTGTAAACACTAAGGGAGTGTGTGAGTTTATTTTTATCACTAACATTTTGTTTTGCAGCAACTTCAAATGTCTCACCATACTGAATCATCACACAAGGGGGATGAAAATTCATCATTTACATTGAGAGCTATGCAACAACAGTTTGAGAGGATGAATTTTGCGATGGCACAGATGTCAGACAAGATAGAGAGCCAATCGGCAGCCATTCAAAACCTACAAGGTGGGCGATATAGAGGGGCTAGGCGAGAGCCTAGTGTTGTTGATGAACATGATATAGAGGAGGCAGATGATGAGGAAGTTGATATGGGTAGACCTAGAGGAGTTAGGCATGGAGGAAGGCCTAGGAGAAACACTAGGGATCATGATTGGGAAAATAGAGAAGATATGAACCTTGGGAATATTAAAATGAAAATTCCACCATTCCAAGGTAGAACTGATCCTGAGGTGTATTTGGAGTGGGAGAAGAAGATAGAGTTGATCTTTGATTGTCACAACTATTCGGAAGAGAAAAAGGTGAAGTTGGCAGTCATTGAATTTACTGACTATGCCATAGTTTGATGGGATCAACTAGTAACCAGTAGGAGGAGAAATCATGAGAGACCTATAGAGACATGGAGGGAATTGAAAGCTCTCATGAAAAGGAGGTTTGTACCTAGCCACTATTATAGGGACCTTTACCAAAAACTTCAAAACCTTACCCAAGGGTTTAGGAGTGTAGAGGATTACTATAAGGAGATGGAGGTGGCTATGATTAGAGCCAATGTAGAGGAGGATCGGGAAGCCACCATGGCTAGATTTTTGAGTGGCTTACATAGAAACATAGCTAATGTTGTGGAGTTGCAGCATTATGTGGAGGTAGAAGACATGGTGCATATGGCAATGAAGGTGGAGAGGCAATTGAAAAGAAAGGGGGCAGCAAGGTATTCTTCGGCTTCTAGCACTCCTTGGAAACCAAAGTGGGACAAAGACCGGGCTGTTGTCAAGGGCAAAATCGAACCACCGAAGGGGAAAGAAGAGAGCACTAGCAAAGACAAACCCAAGGTATTTCAAAATTCCAATTCTTCAAGGAATAGAGATATTAAATGCTTTAAATGTTTGGGTTCAGGCCATATTGCATCTCAATGTCCAAACAAAAGGGCGATGATCATGCATGCTAATGGTGAAGTCGTGACCGAAAGTGAGGATGATTGTGATGACATGCCAGAATTGGAGGATGCTAGTGATTGTGTTGGTGATGATGCTGACTTGGACTACCCCGTGGAAGGTAAATCTCTTGTTGCTAGGCGTGCTTTAAATGCACAAATTAAAATAGATGATGTAGAGGAACAAAGGGAAAACATTTTTCATACTAGATGTTTTGTGAACAATAAAGTATGTAGTATGATAATTGATGGGGGGAGTTGTACCAATGTAGCTAGTACTACCTTAGTAGAAAAGTTGGGTTTACCTATGCTTAAACATCCTAAGCCTTATAGATTGCAATGGTTGAATGATTGTGGGGAGGTTAAGGTGAATAGGCAAGTCAGGGTAGCTTTTACTATTGGGAGGTATAGTGATGAGGTGCTTTGTGATGTAGTGCCTATGCATGCTGGCCATCTATTGTTGGGGAGGCCATGACAGTTTGATAGGAGGGTAACACATGATGGGTTTAGGAATAGATACAGCTTTGTAAAAGATGGCAAAACCATCAACCTTGTTCCTTTAACACCAAAGCAGGTCTATGAAGACCAAATGAAATTGAAATCTGTTTTTGAGAAAAAAGAATTGAGTGTGGCCGAATCTAATGAGGAAAAAAAGGAGAGAACAAAAAAAAGAGAGATTGGCCGAAAAAGGGGAGGAAAAAGAAAGTGACAAAAACAGAGAAGTGGCTGAAAAAAATAAAGTAATGCCACAAGAAAGAAAAGCAAAAACAAAGATGAGCTTTTATGCAAAAGAGAGTGAGGTTAAGAAGGCTTTTTTAGAAGATCAGCCCATGATCTTCCTTGTTTATAAAGAATCATATCTTAATCTTGATGAATCTAACCAAGCTCTTCCTAGTGTTGCTATTTCTTTGTTACAGGAATTTGAAGAGTTATTCCCGGACGAGATGCCAAGTGGGTTGCCTTCCATAAGAGGCATTGAGCATCAGATTGATTTTGTACCCGGAGCAGTCATTCCAAACCGACCAGCCTATAGAAGTAATCCAGAGGAGACAAAGGAACTTCAAAGGCAAGTTGAAGACTTGATGAGTAAAGGGTACATAAGAGAAAGCATGAGTCCATGTGCTGTTCCAGTTCTTCTAGTGCCAAAGAAGGATGGGTCTTGGAGGATGTGTGTTGATTGTAGAGCAGTCAACAATATCACGGTAAAGTATCGTCATCCCATTCCTAGATTAGATGATATGCTAGATGAATTGTATGGATCTTGTGTTTTTAGTAAGATAGATCTTAAAAGTGGTTACCATCAGATTAGGATGAAAGAAGGTGATGAATGGAAAACAGCTTTTAAGACTAAATATGGGTTGTATGAATGGTTAGTCATGCCATTTGGACTTACTAATGCACCTAGTACTTTTATGAGACTAATGAATCATGTTTTAAGAGAGTTTCTAGGTAAATTTGTAGTAGTCTACTTTGATGACATTTTAGTGTACAGCAAAAGCTTAGATGAGCATGTTGAACATTTGCGATTTGTGTTTAATGTGTTGAAAACTGAAAAGTTGTATGCTAATTTTAAGAAGTGTACCTTTTGCATGGATAGAGTTATATTTCTTGGATATGTTGTTAGCTCAAAAGGTATTGAGATGGATGAAGAGAAAGTCAAGGCCATCAAGGACTGGCCGACGCCTAAAGGGGTAAGTGAGGTAAGAAGCTTTCATGGTTTAGCTAGTTTTTATAGGCGTTTTGTTAAAGACTTGAGCACTATTGCTGCACCACTTACTGAAGTTATTAAAAAGAATGTTGGTTTTCATTGGGGCAATGAACAAGAAAAAGCATTTGTTAATCTTAAAGATAGGTTATCTTCAGCACCTGTTTTAACATTACCTAACTTTGACAAAGCTTTTGAGATTGAATGTGATGCCTCAGGAATAGGAATTGGAGCTGTTTTAATGCAGGAAAAGCGTCCAATCGCATTCTTCAGTGAGAAGCTTAGTGGAGCGGCCTTGAACTATCCAACTTATGACAAGGAGCTCTATGCACTTGTTAGAGCTTTGGAGACATGGCAGCATTACTTATGGCCTAAGGAATTTGTGATACATACTGATCATGAGTCATTGAAACATCTCAAGGGTCAAGGTAAATTGAATAAGAGACATGCTAGGTGGATGGAATACATAGAGACCTTTCCTTATGTCATTAAATATAAGCAAGGTAAGGAAAATATTGTGGCTGATGCTTTATCTAGGAGGTATGTATTTCTCACATCTATGAATGCTAAGATGCTTGGATTTGAATATATAAAGGATGAATATGCTAATGATGCTGATTTTTGTGATGTATACATAGCATGTGATAAGACAGCATTTGGTAAATTTTACAAGCATGATGGTTTTTTGTTTAGACAAGATAAACTATGTGTGCCTAATTGTTCTATGAGAGAGTTATTAGTGCGTGAGGCACATGGTGGTGGTTTAATGGGACACTTTGGTGTCAAGAAGACCTTAGAAATATTGTATGAACATTTCTTTTGGCCTAAAATGAAAAGGGATGTTATTCGCATATGTAATGGATGCATTACATGTAGAAAGGCCAAATCTAAGGTTTTACCTCATGGGTTGTATACACCCTTACCAGTTCCTAGTGAACCATGGGTAGACATATCTATGGACTTTGTATTGGGTTTACCTAGGACGACAAGGGGTAGGGATTCAATTTTTGTGGTAGTGGATAGGTTTAGCAAGATGGCACATTTTATCCCATGCCATAAAACTGATGATGCAACTCACATTGCTGACTTGTTCTTTAGGGAGATAGTGCGCCTACATGGTGTTCCTAGAAGCATTGTATCTGATAGAGATGTTAAGTTCCTTAGTTACTTTTGGAAGGTTTTGTGGGGGAAATTGGGTACTAAACTTTTGTTTTCTACTACTTGTCATCCACAAACTGATGGGCAAACTGAAGTAGTTAATAGGACTTTAACACAACTTTTGCGCACTGTTATACAAAAGAACTTGAAAACTTGGGAAGAATGTTTGCCATTCATAGAGTTTGCATATAATAGGACTGTGCATTCTACTACTTCTTATTCTCCATTTGAGATTGTTTATGGTTTTAATCCATTAACTCCCTTAGATTTAATGTCTTTACCTGTTGATGCAAGGAATAGTTTGAATGGGAGTAAGAAAGCTGAATTGGTGAAGTCTCTTCATGAAAAAGTAAAGCTTCAAATTGAGAAAAAGAATGCAAAAGTTGCTTCACAAGCAAACAAAGGCAGGAGGCGAGTTACTTTCGAACCAGGTGATTGGGTCTGGGTTCATATGCGCAAGGAAAGATTTCCAGCCCATAGGAGAACCAAGTTGCATCCTCGAGGAGATGGGCCTTTCCAAATCCTTGAGAAAATTAATGACAATGCTTACAAAGTAGACTTACCAGGTGAGTATAACGTTTCTGCTTCATTTAACGTTTCTGATCTTTCCCTTTATGATGTAGGTGATGATTCGAGGTCGAATCCTTTTGAGGAAAGGGGGAATGATGAGAACCAAGCTGGTATTGGACTTCAAGATCCATTGCATGTTCCTATTGGGCCTATTACAAGGTTAAGATCCAAGAAGCTCAAGGAAGCTATGCAAGGATTGGTAAAAAGGACTTGGGAAGAATCTACAAGTCTTTTAAGCAATGTTAATCCATTCAAGTTGGGCTGCTTGAATGAGGAAGACCAAGAATTGGTCCATGTGATCCAAGCTTCACATGATGGGCCATAGAGGAATTCAAGGGGGCGGCAATCTTAATGAATTAGTGGGCATGTTTTTAGTTCATTATCTAATATGAAGTGGGGTCCAATTCATTGGTCCAATTCATTAATGTTGTGGTGTCTAAATTAGAACCTTTAGTTGAGTCTTTTAATTACTTAGGCTTTTGGGCTTGATTTATGTATTATGTTCATTAGGCTTAAGGGGTCTATCTTTATTAAACTTGTTGAACATCTTTTAATTATTTAGGTTTGGGCTTGAGTATGTTCAGCCAATATTTTACATATTATTAATTAGTACATTAGGGTTATTGTAGGGAGGCTATAAATATATGTCTTAGCCGCCTACTTCAATTATCTTTTGATCAATTAAGTCTGATTTTATTCAGTGAGAGTTTTCTCTTTTAGTTTTTGAAAGAACTTAGGAACTTATCAAAGAATTTTTTCTTTGTGGCGTTCAACCTATCAAACTTAGGTTCTTGAAACGAGAGTTCTTAGGGTTTAGATTACATGCTTAATCTAGGTTCTTTGAAACAGGCTTTTAAGGGTTTAAGTTTTCTTTGCCTGAATCTTGGCTTTTCTGGGTTAGGTATTTCAATTTGTTAGTGGGTTCAAAGGGTTTAACCCCTAGGGTTCACATCATATGTAGGTTGTAAAATCTGGTTGTAGCGTTACCTGTTGGGTTTAATTTCAATGAAACTTCTTTGGTTGAGGGGGGAAAAAATTAAAAATATTTAGATTAATTTATTTGCAATTTTGCATACATTTTAATTTGAGTTTTTATAAATTTCTAAGTTATAAATAATAATTAGATTAAAATAAATAATTGTAATTATTTTCAGTAACAAAATTATGTGCCATTATATTTTTCATAATTAATTATTAAATAGTTTGAAGGTAAGCAAGCACGATTTATATGGATGAAATGTATCAAGAGATACTTTGTAACGATATTTACTCTAACCATTGGAAATAAAGTCAAAGAAGAATCAATGATATTTAGCAACATTTTTTTATATAAACATTATATTTGATTTAAGAATAGTAAAATGTTGTAAATAATTAGGCTTATGTATAAAAAATCCCTCAACTAAAATTAAATAATCATCTAAGTCTTATCATTTTATTGCAATCAATTACACTTTTAAATATTTATTTTTATTTATTTGAACCTTCAAATATTTATTTTCATCCAATTGATTTAGACGAAGATTATTGATGATCTTTAACTAATTTTTATCTAATTAAAAGCTCAATTTGATCAAAAAAAATATTTGAAGGATTAATTAATTACAATAAAACGATAAGAATTTGAATTATTATTTAATTTTAGTTCAGATTTTTTTAAAAATTTTTGTATTTTATATTTAAGTCAAATAATTATTAACATATAACATTTAGGAGAAGTGTAGGAACAAACTTGGCAAATATGGCGACGATTTCTTCAAATGTCGAATGTCAAAGTGACATTTGGTACAACTGTCAGTACTTATAACATCGTAACAAGTAAACTACTATAACAACTTTTATTAGAAACTTTACAATATTTTGATTAAAATGTCGTAATGAAAAAGATTATATCAATGAATATATTAAGTGTCGGAACAAATATTGCAAAATATTTAACTATAACAACGTTTACAACAAGTGTCGTTTTAGACTCGGTTTTCCAATTTTCAATGACCGAAAAAAAAAATATTAGAAAAGATGTAGCAGAAGAATGTAAACTCTTAATTTTGTCCGGGATAATTTTTCAAAATTAATTTCGTTCCGTCTTCGAATATGTTAGGATATAATATTTTAGTAATTTTTATGATTATAATTTGAAATTTTTAAATATGCTAAATCACTTATTTTTTTAGCTTTAATTGTCAAAACAAAATTGTATCAAAAAATTATCAAATTCTCAACTAAACCTAGCTCAGATAAAGTTGACCACTCATCTTTAAATAGATTATACTTTTTAATTTGATTAAAAATGATAAAAAATTAGATATTTTATGAAATATTTCTTCTATTACCTCACTAAATATTTTTTTACTATTAACTTTTTTTTTTTGTTGCTAAGCCAATCATTTTATTGAAAATGATAACACCAGATTAAAACGCCAAAAAACATAGCATTCCCAATCTAAAAAATTAACACAGTCCCTCAATAGCATCATGACAATCTAATTACCACTATACAGTATCACTCTCAAGCCTATCTAGCCCCGCCCTAGTTAAAGCATCTGCCATATGCCTGAAATCAAATTCCTATGTTTCATCTAGCACCAATGAGAGGAAGTAAAAACCAGCATATATCCAACCACTTATAAGCAGAAAAGAGGGGTACACCAAGGTACCGCCACAAGAACTTCCAGGAGAACATTCATTTTTACAAATCTGGACAGAAGAACCAATCAAGGCAATTCACCATCAAGCTTACCAGACAGCTGAAACCAAGTCCATGGATACCATCAAAACTTATCACTTAATACTATAAGAAATCAATCTCATTCAAAGCCGAATCAAAGACCAATTAAAGGAAGCCATCCAAGGCAGTCAAACTTTATGCAAAACAAGCACATCCATCCCAATATAGCTCCACAATAAAATACGAAGAAAAAGTCCAACTTATATTCAAATGATAAGCTAAAGAAAGAAAAGCAAAATCCATAGAGCCAAGCCCCAAGTAAATTAACTCCACAGCTTCATTCCAAAAATACCAACCCCATAAAAACAGAGAATATCATAACAAAACGTAATGCAAACAGCCAGGCGTCATTGAAATTCCAAATGATATCTTCATGAAAAGCAACTCCAGCTCACCAAAGATTCAATACTTTTTTAGACAACTCATATCTCCGAAAACCCATAATAACAAAATCACATCATTCAAAACATAATGATAATAATCATAATCCAGCACCTCAGAAACCAAAGTTGATATACCAAAATTCCAGACCAAAACAAGAACTGTCTGCACACTCCACAACCATCGTACAACAAATAAAGCACCCCAAAAATCTAAAAAGACAATTTTCTTCAAAGTATAGAAAAAACTAATAAAAGATACCAAAACAAGAGACCAAAGCAGAGAAGAGCCCATCTCAAATCACCATACCTTGGTTGGTTGCGTCAAAGCATCTAACTTCGTATTTTCTCCCGCAAGCTGCTCGGTTCTCCCAAATTGCATTACTGACAGCAACAATCATCACTGCAACATTTGTACCCATTACAAGAAGCCGAAAAAGGTGATGAAAAGCTGCTTTAGAACCCCTACAAAATCACCGATCCTTCTCCTCCAAATCCATGAGCTTTTGGATTATTTCTTCCTCATTGCCATTGGCCCGCAGACCCAACATTTTTCCTATCTCCCAAGTCGACTGGGCCTCTTCTCTAAGCCGATCCTTTGTGATCAGCCTGCATCTATTCTGGATATCCCCGTCAGAGAAGAAATCATCAGCAATCTTACCGCAATCTGTGATTTCTCTCATCTCTCTACTCTTCACTTTAATGTTTCTTGCTTTTCTCACTTTTTTCCCGGATTTTCTGTCCAACATGGCAAGGCATGTTCTTCAATGTCTTCAAGAAAGGGGGGGAATCTGGAAACATGAACTGGTTCTGTTTGTTCGACTGGTTGAGATGGCAACAGAGATGTGCTACTGGGTGTGCTTGACACAATGGCCCTTGTATTTGTAGCAGGCCCTTCCTTATTTTTATTTGCCTGAAGCCCAACTTCTCCCCTCAAGGAATTAATTGGGTTCTCAGTGACTTCACCAAGAGCTTCAAATGGGTGTCATATGCACCCGATCCATCAGTAATTAACTCTAAATTGTTTGGCCCACCAATTGAATTGAATGTTTCACCGTCTTCCTGTACGTCTTTATTATTCCCGACATTTGCCTCGATATCACAGGCTTTAAATGCTTCAGACGCCAACCTTATACACTCTATCTCGACAACTGGATTTGTCTCCTCCACTATTTCCTCGTTTTCCAAGTCATTAGAATCGCTACCCTGATCTGGTATACAAAACGTCAGATTTTTGAATGAATCTAAAAACGTCAGATTTTTGAATGAATCTAACCTTTCCTCTTCCCTTTGATCATCTTCCATAGACTGATAATCGTCCCAACACTGAGAATCATCTTTGCTGATCTTACATGGCATTTCAGGATAGCAGCATTCTGATATTATAACTTCGTACTTCTTATCGCTACAATCCACTTCAATCACCTCGTTGATCGAATCAGATTGCTCAGTCAAGATGGAAAATGAACCTCTTCAATAATCTCCATTTTTATTGATAAAATCATCCATCTTATTAGTTTTCCCCAGAGATTAGCCATTGAGATGAAAGTTTGTTTATTCCAGGCCTGAATTGGTAGACCAGGCCTGAATTGGTAGACCAACACAACCTAAATAAGCAATCTTGTCCTTGAAATCAGCCTTAACTGACCATGGAACAATGTCGGTAAACCACTGTCTTAGCCATTCCCATTCCTTCTGTTTCAACTCCACCATTGTCTCCTCATTAGGAAATTCAATCAAGAAGAGTTTTGCAGAGATCTTTTTAGCGAGAACGTTAAAAACTCCTTGTGTGCCAAAATACTCTTGTAACCATTCCACACTATAGAGCCCTTTTGCCCTGCCAACAACACATAATTCCATTCTGTGGATGACTTCACTTTGCAAGATTTCTTTTTTTCTGATTCAAATGGTTCATTGATCCCTGGAACCATGTTAACCCCACTTTTGATGCTTTCCTGATTCAGCAAGGCTTGTTTGTATGATTTGTGACTGATCTTCGTATTCTCGCTGCACTCTCTCGTCTCCAATGGACCCATGTTGTTTAATTCACCAGTTCTATCTTTAGGAAACTTCATAGAGTTTGGACCCTCATCTGGATTCACTTTCCTCCAAAAGGAGGATCTGCTATCGAACCTTGCTAAGTTGACACCAATTTTATAATCCATCAGCCATGCCCCATTCATCTTTTGTACTGCTCTACGAGGCGAATCTAACAAACCCGAATTTTCTACCTCTGATACTTCTTTTCTTTGGAATAAATACATCCAAAATCTGCCCATGGTGTTGGAATATTTTGAGTAACCATCTCCAATGAATGTTGGGAGGAAGATTGTTGACGAACACTGAGATAACCACCTTCTTGTCTTGAGAGTTCTTCATTTCGCCTTTTATGAATTGTCTAGTTAAACACAGCCTGAGATTGAGAATTGCAGCAATCAATTTGAAATCAACGGTATCATAAAATTTGTCGGTAAACACTGGTGTGATTGATTAAATACATTGTCTACTTTTTACTATTAACTTTTAACTAGAGGCGGTGTCCACATGCAAGGTTGGACCAAGCTAGACTCGACTGATACCACTAAAATTGAATCTCGAGTTTGATCCGACCATTCAAATTACGATTGTTATTAAAATATTAAAAGTAATTTATGTTTTCAAGTATATTTTAAAATTTAATTAAAAATAATACTTATTAATATAAAATAATTTTGAGAGCTCGAGCCTAAAACATCATGTTTAAGGCCAAAGCCAATTCGAGTAACAGTCCCACGAGCATGGTAAGTAGCTTGACTTGTAAATACTTTTGCTTTTGATCATTTTTAATTAATTTAAAATTTATAATGATAAAATTGCACCATTCAAAGATGAGTAGTAGATCTGCTCACGAGTCGGGCAACCCGCTCGACCCGCTCCGTATTGGGCTGGGTTTGGCCAGGTATTTTATTGATCCGATCCAGTCTCGACCCGGATCGCTGTTAACTCAAAAAAAAAATTATTTTTTAAATTTAACTATAAAATATTTAGAAAAAATTAATTTTTTTTTTTTAATATAAATGAACAGTAAAGATGAGTTGACGAGCCGAATCTGAGTAAAAAAAAAAATCGAGTCGTTGCCCGACCTGGCCTGGCCCATGAGCAACTTGAGTAGAAAATATTATCCATCACCTAAGAAGAGTGCTAAATTTGAACCTTATCCCTAAAATAAAAAGAAATGTTAAGGGTTTAACTTCATAAAAAAGAGAGAGAGAAAGAACTAATTAGAGACAGAAAATAATTTCATTTTAGAGAAAGTGAACCAGAAAAATGATTTCAACTTTTTCACAAATTCGAAATGCAATAATATTTTTATTACGTGATATTAACTAGAAAAATGACAAAAAAAAATTATAATATTTTAAATAAATAAAGTATGATATATAGATCAAGAAAAATCTTAATTGAATTTGTATTAAAACTAAAAATACCATGATAAAATTGCAATAATTAAAAAATTAATAATAAATTTGAATCAAACTCATAAATAAAATGATAAATTTATACCTTTATCTCGTTATAAATTCAAGTTTATGATCTTCGTTTATCCTTTTGTTTTCAAATGTATCATTTTATCTTTATCCTGAAATTAGTGGTACTATAAACATGACATGAATATATCAATATCAAGTGATGAGTCTTTTCATCCAAAATTGTTTTAATATAAACAATCAATTTGAGACGAGAATAAGTTTAATATACGCAAAACCTACAAATCTTACTCTTGAAAATTCGAGACAGTCATTAGTAAATTAGGTAATTTTGGACATAACACAAAAAGATAATATATTTAATAAATATAAAAATATTATAATAAATATGATACAACACGTTTAAATACAATTAACACTACACGTTTAATACACGTATCATATTTATGTTTAAGATTTTGACATTTAATAATTTATGTCATGTTCATGTTACACAGTTGACACGAAAAAAATATGAAACACAACATATTTACATGAATTATCAATAGAGGTGGTAAAATGAACCCTGTAGTAATAAATTTCAGTCCGGGTCGAATCTGAATTGGACCCGGGTCATCTACGGGGCCCAATACTGGACCACCCCTAGCAGGCCCAATACTGGACCATCCAGGCCTATTGGCCCAGTCTGGCCCAGCCAGCATCCAGGCCCAATCAAGCCAACCGGGCCTGCTGGTCTAGTAGGCCCAAACCCTAACCCAAGCAGGCCCAACTAGTAGCAGCAGCCCCTCCAAAACCCTAGCCGCCTCACCCTACCCTCTGTTGCCTTAGTCCCCAGGTAACCTCCTCTGCACGCCAACCTCCTGGCAGCTCTGCAACCCCAACCCCACACGGCAGCCACCTTCCTGGCAGCTCTACAACCCCAATCCCACACGGCAGCCACCCTCACACGCCATCCCAATCGGTTGCTTGCAAGCAACCTCTGCCAGAACCCCCATAAAGCCACAACCAAAAGAAACAAAGGGGACCTCTCGGATCCCAACCCATGAACTCGGCTCTCCCTCACCTAAGACAGTGACCGAGCCCCCCCACTCTCGGTTCACTTCCCTTGCAACAACCAAAAAACCAGCAAGTAAAAAAAAAAAAAAAAACACAAACAGAAACAGAAACACCATTGGTGTTTCGGATCTATGGGGGTTCACAAGGTTTGGGGTTTCGATTGGACAAGCCGAACGGTGAAAGGGTGTTTCGGGACAAGGGTAGGCTCCGATTCGGATTTGTGAGCCGATTCAACAGCCAGTTTGGGAGATCAGATAGAGGAAAAGCCGAACATTCGGCTTTAGATCTAGGTGTTTTGAGGTTTTTTTTTTTGGAGATTCTAGGTTCGGATTTGAGGAGATGAGGGAAAGAAGATTTTTTTGGCAAAAATTTGGGGAATTTTCGTCGTTGGCCGATGGCGGTGACCGACGACGGTCGAGATGGTGGCTGCCGGCCAGTTTTTGGGTTTTCCTGGCGGTGGGCTGATGAACAAGTGAGAGGGTTTGGGAAGGAGGGAGAGGGAAGAGAGAGAGAAAATGGGAAAATGAAAAAAAAATTAAGTATTTATAAAGCACCAAACCGGTGTCGTTTCAGCAAAGGAAAGGACTGCAAGCGGACCCGGATCCGACCTAGTGTCTACGCGCCTGACCCGATTCTGAGGGCTAGGAGGAAAGAAAAAGAAAAAGAAAAAGAAAGAAAGGAAAAGAAAAGAAAAGAAAAAAAGAGGAAAAATAAAAACAAAATAAGGGATTAAAAAAATTTTTTTCTTTCCCTTTTTCCGAAAATTAACCCGAACTCTCAAACTTCGATTTTCTTGCAATTTCTCGAAGTAAGTTTTTATCTTCGTTCATTTATTTTGGTTGTTGTTATTCATGTTATTTTTATTTTATTTCTTTGAATATCTTTTATTTATTTATTTTCCTTGTTATATTAGTAATTCTTAATATTATGCTATTGCTTCTAGCTTTTCATTTAATTTCATTATTTTGTATTTTCATAATTATTTGTTGTTATTGTTATTTTATCCATTTTTGTTGTTAAATGTGCTATGAATATATATATTTTTTAAAAAAGAAAAAATCAAAAATGACATTCCGGTGCATGAGCAATAATTACACAAATAAAATGATCTAAAAAAATAATAAAATTTAAAAATAAATGTGGATGACGAATTTGCCGACGATGGAATTCAAAAGATGTTACAGTGGTGATTCTTAAGATATCTTGAGGTGAGAGGATCTCGTTAAATACCACCAAGAGTGTTGGGAATATTTAATGAGTGTTCTCGATAAAAGATTTGTGTTTGCTTTCATTTAAAAAAATAATAATAACAATTCCTTTTAAAAAATATATATAATAAACATGTTTCGAAAAAGTAATAAAAAAGAGAAATAATTTTAAATACCGATGTCAAGTCCATTAAATCGAGATTTAAGATAACTCATGATTAAATGGTACAGTTTTCTAAATGGGCGTCGCGGGGGTGCTAATCCTTCCCTGCACGTAACCGACTCCCGAACCTGATTTTGTTTTCGCTCTGGTTTAAAGTGCAGATTTCGAAATTGGTTTTAAAAAATATTTTAATTAATTTTAAAATATTTTACTAAAACCGGTTTTAATAGGTGGCCAATCACACCTAACAAAAAATATTGATGGCGACTCCATTTTGTTTTTAACATCGTCTAGCGGTCAAAAAACCGTTATGACAGCTTGGCGACTCCACTGTGGAATTTTTGAGAGTCGAGCCACAAATTGATCATGTGTTATCTTAAAATCTCGATGTAATGGATTTAAGCGGTATTTAATTTTAATTTTCTTTATTTTCTTTCTTTCTTTATTGATTTATTTATTTTTATTTTGCTTGCATTTACGTCTTGATATTTGTTAATTCTTTATTCATATTTTTTTAATTATGTCGTTTATTTTTTTTATTATTATTATTATATATATATATATTATTGATTCTAATAATTATAGGATGTATAGAATAAAGGATCGTAAACAAATAGTCAAAGGTTTGTTTGTCCCTTCTCACATATGAACACGTGCATTTCATACATAAGCTCTATACCCCGGCTTTATCCCTTTAGGTGGAAGTAAAGTACCTACGCTTTCATTAGGTGATAACCTCCGCATAAGCCTGGAAAATATACTCTAACAAATTGAACCCGTTTAACTCGGGGTGCCTTACTAGCCTTCACGGGCGACAGTGATGAGCAATTTGGAGCCTTTAGAACCTAATTCAACCTCATCTAGTTAACTTAGGTAGAGCCATATCGAATTTCCGATTGGATATCCCCGAAATTAGGAACACATGGAGGAACTTTTGTGATCTTTCGCTATTTGTTTTACATTCCGAACAAACACTGTAGATCGGGCAATGATGAACGTACATTGTGCTACCCGCAATAAGTTTCATATTTCGTCCCGAAGGCACCGTGATGCCTAAATAAGTTGATACTGTTGGGGCAAATGTTCATTAACTTTTTGAATTTGTAAATATGAAAAGTCTTTCCTTCAAGCACCTTTTCATTTCGTACATCTCGTACATTTCATGCATTAATGCACCTGTAAATAAAACATGTACATTTATAATTGTATTTTTGATTTCACGGTGATAATAATTGATAACTCGTATAATTATATAGTTTTTAGTTATGTTTTATTATTGTTTTGTGTCAAATACGAGTTATTATTGTTTAGTCTAATTGTGTTTATGATCTTTTATATTTTTATGTAATTTGGTGTTTTTCACAAGTTTCTTTGAGTGATTTCAGATTACTAGAATTAAGGGCAAATCCAGTTCAGTTCCAGTTCCGACACCTTTTGCCATATCAGCTATATCTGGAGTTTCACTGAAGCAATAAGGCTGAAATTTGTAGCCGTGCAAAGCTAAGAGGCATATCTATCTTTTTCATGTTTTACACTTCTTGAAACGGAGTCGTTTTCCCTAGAGAAATCGACCATCAAGTTGGCTGATGTGCAATGACGTCTGTGCTGACCTGTTTTCGTATTTTGCCCATATCTGCTTATCCACATCAGCAAATGAGCTGATTCTAATGGCTATGGATCCGTAACTGATACGGGAACCTTTGTCTAGAAGACCATATGATCAGATCAGGTCTCTAATATTGACGAAATCGACCATCAAGTTGGCTGATGTGCAATGACGTCTGTGCTGACCTGTTTTCGTATTTTGCCCATATCTGCTTATCCACATCAGCAAATGAGCTGATTCCAACGGCTATGGATCCGTAACTGATAGGGGAACCTTTTTCTAGAAGACCATGTGATCAGATCAGGCCTCCAACATTGACGAAATCGACCATCAAGTTGGCTGATCAAAATTGTCATACAATATGACGAAAATTGTTAGAAAAATTCACCCACCTATTATACCTACCTTTGAAATTTGTAAAGCTTGTCTCTTGTCATTTAGCCCTCCAAAATGTGTATAAATAGAGGGCCTTGGATGATTGTAGAGGATCATATTGTACATTGGTAGGATATTAGCCTTTGTAATAAAATTCTCTAAGTTTTCTTCTTCTTTCTTTTCTCTAGTTTTCTTTTTCTTTAGAAAGAGCAAGAGGTTGGATAATTAATATTCTTCTTCTTCTTCTTTCTTTCTTCCTTTTATTTTCTTCTTAGATTCTATTTAATTTTATGTTTATAATGCCTATGCTAGGCTAAACTTCTATTTGGTTAAGGGTGATTTCAAAGCCCTAGACATGTTTTGTGATTGATTTTCAGATTCTATCTATCATTAATTTTCTATCAAAGTTGCTTATGTTCTTCTACAAGAATTGTTCATGATGTTGTCTTGATTTGTTTAGGTGTACAACTAGATAGATCTTGATAATTATCTATTGCTAGTTTAGGAGTCTTGATCCGTGTAATTGTCTTGATTTCCTATTCATAAGTGGCAATTTGTGATTAATGATTATGGTCAAGTTTTCAATAATTGCAAAGTGGAACATAACCTAAGTTGAACAATCCGAGCTTATGTGTTTGTTGCTTAGATCAACCTATCTTTCTCATCATAAAGCTGCCATTAAATTGAATCTAGAGAGCTTATTCTAGGTTGTTTGATGGTTAGAGATTAAATAGAGAGCTTGTTCTATTTAACGACAAACTAAGGAAAGATTGGGATAACAGAGCTTGTTGTTATCTACGGTTGTTAACTTTGATAGTTGGTTGATATTGATAGATCTGAAATTGATTCTTAATGATGTCTAGTGGTGGAGAATGAAACCTTAACCATATTTTTCATATTTGATTCTTCTTACTTACTTGTTTTCTTACTTTTCTAGTTTGTTTATTTTTAAAAGTATATTTATTTTTATTGGCTGGTTATACCGCCTAATTTGTATATTAACTTTGTTTTATTTTTATTGGCTGGTTATACCGCCTAATTTAGTATATATATTTTTATTGGCTGGTTATACCGCCTTGCATCTTATTCTTATTATTTACTTTAGTTTAAATCTGGCTTCAAAAACCCCTTTTCTTTTATTGTTTTCTTTGAACGTAAGTTATAAACTAATAACTCATAGATTAAAACCCAATCCCTGAGGACTCGACCCTTGCTAATCATTATACTTACAATTGATCTTTTTAGTGCAAGGTTAAATAAGATACACTCTTTTGGGTGCATCAAATTTTTGGCGCCGTTGCCGGGGATTGCTTTCTTTAGTTTATTTGTTACTTGGTTTATTCTTATTTTCAGTTCTAATTAGTTTTATTTTCTTGTACATACAAGTTTTTCTTTTCAAATTGAAAAAAAAAAAACAATGGAATTGAGCAATCTAACACTTGAAGAGTTGGTGGCATACATGAACATGGAGAATCAACAAGCCAATCTCACCTCCCCAGTTCAACAATTGGCCATGGGAGGATGTCAAGGCCATCAAGTGTTCCAAGACCAACAGTATGATCATTACTCAAACACTTACCATGAGGGATGGTGGGATCATACTAATTATGGCTACTCGAAAAATTACCAAGAAGTAGATCCTTATGCCAATTATACTCATCCATCTAGCTTCAATCAATCATGGTCTCAAGAACCAGATCTTTTTCAACCACCACATATGACTCAAAACTCAGGTACTTCTTTAGAAGATCTTGTACATTCTCTTGTTACTGATACTTTGCAATTTCAACAGGAAACAAGGGCAAGCATCCAGAGTTTGGAAAGGCAAATGAGCCTATTGGCTAGTAGTATGGTGGGATGGGTAGCACAAAGATCTGAAGAACTCCCAGCCCAAACGATGATTAACCCAAAGGAGAATGCTACTATTGTGACCTTGAGGAATGAGGAACAAGATGAGGATGAGACAAAATTAGAGATGAATTCTATTCTTGAGGATAATGAAGCCAATGATCCAAATAAGAGTATTTCGGCACCTGAGGTAACGTTTGAGATTCCAATTTTTACTAATGTTTCTTCTCCACCTTTTCCTAATAGATTCGCAAAGTTCAAGGAGGATGAACATGAACAAGACACGCTGGAAACCTTAAACAGTTTGTTTGTGGATGTCATTCAACAAGTACCAAAAGATGCACCATTCCTCGATGAGATATGCACCACCAAGGATTATGGAATAATACTTGTAATGGAGAATGCATCCACTGTTGTGCAAAGAAAGCTACCTCTCAAACGCATAAATTTGGGAAATTTCATGTATGAGCCTGACAAGCCTAAAAAGCCAAGACGGGGTGTTGGTTAGGTTCAAAACACTAAATCAAGTGCTAATTGGGGGAGGCAGCCTAATTAGTGAAAGCATTGCCAAACTGCCATCCTCAGATTTGCTCTCTTTTTCTTTATCTTTTTCTTATGTTTCTTTGTTAATTGTGTTTAGTGTTTTTAAGTTCATTTAGGCTGCATAAGTTTATTTTGTTTAATAGTTCTTTTCACTTACACATGATTCTTTCATTTGGGTTAATAGCATTACATTAATGACAATGTAAAAATTATGTGTGGGGGGAAGAATTTAGGATTTTATTTAGAGTGTTTTGTTTTTGAGTCTTCTTATGCTGTTTTTCTTTCTGATCCTTGTTTTGAAAATAACTAGATGTAAATATAATTTTTATTTTTTACCCCGGTTAAATGGCGGATAACGGTACTCCGTGATTATTTAAATCGGTTCCATCAGCTACCCACAAAACTGATATTGTATATAAATTTCTCTTCCAATTTCTCTTTCAATTTTTTTCATTTTTTTCAGGATGGATGATATTCTCACAAGATTGCAGAAACGATTTCCTCCTTTTCCTCGAAATATTTTACTGAAGCTTTACCAAGTTCGACTTGAAAGATTAAGAATGCTTATGCACAAAGGGATTCCTGACGACATACGTTGGATAATTGAAGCCAAGGTACGTGAAGATGAATATCTTCCTGTTTTGCATTTACCAGGTACAGGTAGAAGCACTTTTGCAAAGAAGCGACGAGCAAAGCGCATGAGTTCAAATTGCCACAAATGTGCACGATGGACGTGTAACGGTAAATATCGTTCTATTGGGATTCCGTCCTCTAATCGAGATGATAAAATTGAATTCATTAAGGATGGACTGAGTAAGGAGAATTTGGGTAATATCCAACTTTCTCTTGAGACGCATCCTAGTGGAGACGTACAAAGAGAAATTCTTGATTTATGGCCGCAATTCCAAAGGGAATGGCAACATCTTGGGAATCTGATGTTAAAAGACCCTGTTTGCCAGCTTGTAAGAAAACTGGATGGGAAGCATATCCTCGACTCATAGAAGGCGTTTAAGCCGTTTCTGGACGTAAAACCAGAGGAAGATGTGAGCCACAATCACAACTACAATAAATGACTTCTCAGCTTTTGGTTTGATTTGCAATAACTTTATTTTGGTTTAATTTACGTGTTGTTCGATTTGTATAATTATTCTCGTTTTTTTTTATTTGTCTTTTCCGGTTGATTTTTTCTTCTCTTTTTGATTTTCTTCCTGAAATCACGCAAAAATCTTTTGTTAGGTTAATATTTTCTTCTGACAGGTCAGATACACTTTCGGCGACATTATTACTCTTGTCTGATTCACTACTCAGTCCTTTATATATTACACCATGTACTCATTCTCTTTCAGGCACTCGAAGAAAAAAAAAATGGAAAGTACTTCGTCCCAGCGCATTAAAACAATTTGTGTCTTTGGAGGTGCTTATCCAGGGAAAAATAACATATTCGCTGATGAAGCCATAAGAGTTGGAGTAATACTTGCCCAACAAAAGATCCACTTGATTTATGGAGGCGGTAGTACGGGTTTAATGGGAGCAGTCGCTACAGCAGCACACGCCGGAGGAAGTCCAGTTCTAGGAGTCGTGCCAAAACTATTCACAGATTTTTGTGGACCTACCGTGGGTAAGGAAATACAAGTCTGGAGTGTCCCTGAACGGATAACAATCATGTACCATTCTGCCGATGCATTCATTGCTTTACCAGGAGGTCTGGGTACATTGGAAGAAATAGCTTGCGTGGCTTCTTGGTCATCTTTGGTCACAAATAAGAAACCCATTGGTTTGCTTAATATTAATGGTTATTTTAGTAATTTGCTTTCATATTTAGATAATGCTGTGCATAATGGATTCATGTTTTCAGAGGCAAGGAGAACCATAATTTCTGCTACAACCATTGAAGATTTACTCAAAAAGCTCCAAGCTTATGAGTGTTTATCTGCTACGGTTGTTTCGCAAACGCTCGGAAAAAGAAAAAGAGATATGGACGAGCAAGGAGTGGATTGCACTTTGTCTTTGTGACATTATCTAACATTTTGCTTGTTGTGTCTCAGTTATAATAAGTGGTTAGCAACCTCTGCAGGTAATATCTCCTAAATTCTACCTTTAAAATTTGACATTGGGGACAATGTCATATTTTAGTAGGGGGTAAGGGACATATTTTGCTAATTTAAAAAAAAAAAAAAATTGTTGTGTTTTAAGCCATTTAGAAGTATTCATTCTGAACAAGGTCTGAGTAAGGGAGACTTGAGACATATCTTGTCAGTTTGATTTCTTCTTTTCAAAAAAAAAAAAAAAAGTTTGTTGTGTTTTAAGCAATTTAGAAGTATTCATTCTGAACAAGGTCTGAGTAAGGGAGACTTGAGACATACCTTGTCAGTTTGATTTTAATCTTTTTATGTTTACTTGTTAATTTTTGTTTAGTATTTTAGGATTATTTAGGTTGCATGGTTTTGTTTTGTTTTGAGTCTTAATTGTTCCTATTCTTATGTTATTAGTTCTTTTCTCTTACACATGATTCTTTCATTTGAGTTAATAGACTTACATTGAGGACAATGTAAGAATTAAGTGTGGGGGGGAATGATTTAGGATTTCTTTTATTTTTGTCTACTTTTTTTTTCTTTATTATTATTATTTTTTTTGTGAGTTTTAGTTCTTTTTTAATACAATGATGAGATATGAATTGCATAAGTCTAAAACAAATTTATTAGTGAGAAGATTTTCATGAGAATTGAGCTTGATGTCAACCTTTTTATGAGCCAATGTTAATATGATATGTTGATTGAGAAAGAAGCATGTTTAGACTTAATCTGACTTGTATAATCATCTTTGTGAGTTTTTGATCCTATAATGATTGATGTATTATACAAATCAATCTAATTTCTTTCATTGCTCTTATGATTACATGATTCTCTAGAACTTGCTTTAAACCGTTTGAGACTATATTGATACATGTGACAACATGAATATGATAGAGGCATTAGGATTATAACCAGAGCCAAACAGCCATCCATTATTAATGTTCTAAGAGAACATCCCCACTAGTGAGCCAATTTGAGCCTACATTAAATATGATGTTTTATTGGTAACCACAACTTACACCTAGCCTAAATATACTTATATCCTTACCCTTGTTCTAAAGATGGATTATATATTTTGAGACATATTGCAAAAAAACAAGGGATATTTTTAGTTAAAAATTTGGGTTAGAAACAAGAAATAAGTGTGGGGGGGAAAGAAAAGAAAAGTCAAGAGAAAAAGAAATGGAATACTGGCAAATACATTCCTATGCAAAAAAAAAAAATATGAATCATCTCTTGAATTTGTGGAAAAAGAAAAAGATGTTACAAAGTTGTTTAGAATGAAGAAAAGGCCCAACATGAATATCCGGCCTAGGTGACTATGTACTTGTAAAGAGTTTTGATAAGTTTTTTTGTATGATCTTATTATGTCTTTAAACTTTATGAACTCTTTGGAACCTTTGTGATATCGTTATCCTTTTGTTCTTCAACCACATTACAAACCCCTTGGCCCCATTACAACCTTGATTAAAGACCTCTTGATTCATGAAGTTGTATGATCTAAATAGTGGAGAATAGGTGGACAAGCAAGAATATGGTATAACTGTTTTCATGAGATTGATTGAGTGTAAACACTTCACCACTACTTTAAAGAGTGAAAATCATGAGGGTATCCCATGTGAGAAGTTGAGATTAAATTTGAACATGCACTATTTTGATTGAGATATGTTATGTTAATATTGGCTTAGCTCAAACAATTTACATTCAAGCATGATTTTTTGTGAAATTCTTTAAGCTATTGATTAGTTTATAAGACTTGTTCAAAGATTGTCTCTAATTTGTATTGAAAGGATTAGGAATAAATATTTTTAGTATATGTAGTTTATTTATATTTTAGTTTTTCAATGTTTGTGGGTATCGTTCTAGTAAACCCTCACGAGACTAAACTCGTCCACTAGGGACACCTAGGGGTTTAAAGGCTTGTGTCACATGCTAAGTGCCACCGTGATTTCCTACGAAAGTGGATTAGATTAGATTTTCTTATTTTATTTTTATTTGATTTTGCTCGAGGACTAGCAAAAAGCTAAGTGTGGGGGTGTGATAACTCGTATAATTATATAGTTTTTAGTTATGTTTTATTATTGTTTTGTGTCAAATACGAGTTATTATTGTTTAGTCTAATTGTGTTTATGATCTTTTATATTTTTATGTAATTTGGTGTTTTTCACAAGTTTCTTTGAGTGATTTCAGATTACTAGAATTAAGGGCAAATCCAGTTCAGTTCCAGTTCCGACACCTTTTTCCATATCAGCTATATCTGGAGTTTCACTGAAGCAATAAGGCTGAAATTTGTAGCCGTGCAAAGCTAAGAGGCATATCTATCTTTTTCATGTTTTACACTTCTTGAAACGGAGTCGTTTTCCCTAGAGAAATCGACCATCAAGTTGGCTGATGTGCAATGATGTCTGTGCTGACCTGTTTTCGTATTTTGCCCATATCTGCTTATCCACATCATAAAATGAGCTGATTCTAATGGCTATGGATCCGTAACTCATACGGGAACCTTTGTCTAGAAGACTATATGATCAGATCAGGCCTCTAATATTGACGAAATCGACCATCAAGTTGGCTGATGTGCAATGACGTCTGTGCTGACCTGTTTTCGTATTTTGCCCATATCTGCTTATCCACATCAGAAAATGAGCTGATTCCAACGGCTATGGATCCGTAACTGATAGGGGAACCTTTTTCTAGAAGACCATGTGATCAGATCAGGCCTCCAACATTGACGAAATCGACCATCAAGTTGGCTGATCAAAATTGTCATACAATATGACGAAAATTGTTAGAAAAATTCACCCACCTATTATACCTACCTTTGAAATTTGTAAAGCTTGTCTCTTGTCATTTAGCCCTCCAAAATGTGTATAAATAGAGGGCCTTGGATGATTGTAGAGGATCATATTGTACATTGGTAGGATATTAGCCTTTGTAATAAAATTCTCTAAGTTTTCTTCTTCTTTCTTTTCTCTAGTTTTCTTTTTCTTTAGAAAGAGCAAGAGGTTGGATAATTAATATTCTTCTTCTTCTTCTTTCTTTCTTCCTTTTATTTTCTTCTTAGATTCTATTTAATTTTATGTTTATAATGCCTATGCTAGGCTAAACTTCTATTTGGTTAAGGGTGATTTCAAAGCCCTAGACATGTTTTGTGATTGATTTTCAGATTCTATCTATCATTAATTTTCTATCAAAGTTGCTTATGTTCTTCTACAAGAATTGTTCATGATGTTGTCTTGATTTGTTTAGGTGTACAACTAGATAGATCTTGATAATTATCTATTGCTAGTTTAGGAGTCTTGATCCGTGTAATTGTCTTGATTTCCTATTCATAAGTGGCAATTTGTGATTAATGATTATGGTCAAGTTTTCAATAATTGCAAAGTGGAACATAACCTAAGTTGAACAATCCGAGCTTATGTGTTTGTTGCTTAGATCAACCTATCTTTCTCATCATAAAGCTGCCATTAAATTGAATCTAGAGAGCTTATTCTAGGTTGTTTGATGGTTAGAGATTAAATAGAGAGCTTGTTCTATTTAACGACAAACTAAGGAAAGATTGGGATAACAGAGCTTGTTGTTATCTACGGTTGTTAACTTTGATAGTTGGTTGATATTGATAGATCTGAAATTGATTCTTAATGATGTCTAGTGGTGGAGAATGAAACCTTAACCATATTTTTCATATTTGATTCTTCTTACTTACTTGTTTTCTTACTTTTCTAGTTTGTTTATTTTTAAAAGTATATTTATTTTTATTGGCTGGTTATACCGCCTAATTTGTATATTAACTTTGTTTTATTTTTATTGGCTGGTTATACCGCCTAATTTAGTATATATATTTTTATTGGCTGGTTATACCGCCTAATTTAGTATATATATTTTTATTGGCTGGTTATACCGCCTTGCATCTTATTCTTATTATTTACTTTAGTTTAAATCTGGCTTCAAAAACCCCTTTTCTTTTATTGTTTTCTTTGAACGTAAGTTATAAACTAATAACTCATAGATTAAAACACAATCCCTGAGGACTCGACCCTTGCTAATCATTATACTTACAATTGATCTTTTTAGTGCAAGGTTAAATAAGATACACTCTTTTGGGTGCATCAATAATCTCATTTGTTAAATTGCATAAACACTTGTTGATTGATTAAATAAGAATTGCAGACCGGTAGTGTTGAATAAATATTTGGACACCCGTGCCATAATAAGACCCACTACCCCAAAAGTTTTTGATAAAAATTGGTTTTTGAAAATAATATTTTGATTTTTGAGGGGAAAATATGTTTCAAAAAAATCGTGGATTGAATTTGGGGGCAAATTTTGTGCAATGAAATTGTTGAATAATTAAGTTCAGTCCCATCATGTTAATTTAATTATTGAATATTTTTTTGTATATATTCATTCATTAATTTGTTTATTCTTTAGACAAATCAAATTGGCATCACGTTGCAGTCATAACATGTATGGTCATTCATTGTAGAATATATTTGTGACATACATGGTCGCTCGCTGTATATATTCATGCCTTAATTTGTTTATTCTTTACACACATCAAATTGGCTTCATGTTGCAGTCATAACATGCATGGTCATTCATTGTAGAATACATTTGTGACATACATGGTCATTCTCCGTATATACCCGTGTATCAATTTATTTATTCTTTACATGCATCATATTGACATCGTGATTGTATTCATAACAATATGGTCATGCATTCCTGACATACATGGTCACTCACTGTATATGTTCATGCATTAATTTGTTTATTTTTACATGCATCATATGGGCGTCATGTTACATTCACGGCATTCATAGCTCATTCATCTTGAAACACATTTGGGGGGATAAAAAATAAATTGGCTTGGCTTTAAGAGCTTTGAAGAAGTTTCTCTTCCAAATCAGAGGTATAAGAATTATTGAGCACCTTTATAACACATGCCAGGATCATGGATAATGAGCAGCAAAATAGACTGGATAGAATGGAGACAACACAGAGAGAATTATAGGAACGATGGGCAAAATCACAAGAACAATCGGCAAGGTCCCAAGAGGAATCTAGAGAACAGATAGCCAAGCTTATGGAACTGGTGTCCTCCGCGATCAAGGGATAGGGATACACCGAAATCTTGGCCACTAAAGAAAGATTGGAGGCACAAAAGGGTCAGAATGAGGTCGTAATGTTAGATGGCGAATCTTATCAAAACCCGGATAATCCTATCAACATCTTGAACTTAGATGATCTAGCTGAACAAGCAAAGTTGAAAATGGTTGCATTGAATGAGGCTGAGTCGATAGATTCCCAAAGAAAATATTAGCTATTAGAGGAAAGGCTCTGAGCAGTAGAAAGCACAGATGTATTTGGGAGTGTAGATGCAAGTGAACGTTGCTTGGTTCCTGATTTAGTCTTTCCTCCTAAATTCAGAGTCCTCGATTTTGAGAAATATGATGGGACAATCGATCCATCAGCCCATATCACTATGTTCTGCCGAAAGATGACGGGCCATACGGATAATGATAAGCTTTTGGTCCACTGTTTTCAGGATAGCCTCAGCGGATCCGCGATCAGGTGGTATAATCAATTGAGCAGGGATCAGATTCGCTATTGGAATAATCTGGCTAGAGCTTTTCTAAGCCAATATAAGCATGTGACTGATATGGCACCTGACCGTCTCACCTTGCAAAATATGGAGAAAAAGGCCACTGAGAGCTTCAAAGAATATGCTCAGAGGTGGATGGACATGTACACCCAAGTACGACCGCCCCTGACTCAAAATAAAATTACTGTCCTTTTTGTGAATACACTGCAGGCCCCGTACTATGATAGACTCGTCGGCAATACCACGAAGAATTTTGCAGATATGGTAATCTAAGGGGAGATGATTGAGAATGCTATCAAGAACAGGAAACTTGAAGGAGATAAGACATCCAATGCTGAGAGAGATGGGGCACCTAAAAAGAAAGAGAAAGATGTCCAAGCTATTGGAGACGTGATGGAAACTCAATTAAGAGTTGTAAACCCAAGTGCAGGTTATGTTCAAGTAATAAATTCTCGGGTGTCCGAGGTCGAACCACAGGGAAGCGTATTAGTAAGTATAAGTTTATAAATATATAAGAAAAAGAAAATAAACAAGATATTAGGGAATCAATAACAAAGAAAGTAAACAAGATATTAGAGAACAAAATAAACGAAATAACATAAAAGCAATTAAACAAGATATAAAAAAAACAATAAGAAAAGATGTTGAGGTTAGAGAATCCACTCTTGGTGTTATGCTAAGATTAATCTTGTTTTATTACACAATTGAAATCCACACATAAGGGAGGTTCCAACCGGAAGGTTTAGCAATTCAGTCCAAATTGTCCAACGTCCATAGCATATGATATTATGTTCATTTGGTGTCCTCAAAACTCACAAAAAGAGTCCAAGCATTCCTTATGCCAAGGTATATGTCTACAACAAATCAAGGTTATGAAACCAAGCATTTACTGTGCCATTTTCATTGTCAATAATGAATCAAGATCTCTACTTTGCAAGTATGATTTTAAACCAAAAGAAAATATTATCTATACTAGTGTTTATAAATGATGATTCATTTTAGCTCATGTTTAAGAGACTAACCTTAGCATTTACCAAGAGCTTCACCTCATCACCTCAACAATATGATTAGAAACACATACTAGATATGAATAAAATGAAAAGAAATGTAAGAAGAAAAAGAAAACTAGAGAAAGGAAAGAAAAAGAAAACTTAGAGAATTTTATTACAATGGCTATCCTACCAATGTATCAATGTATCCCCATACTCATCCAAGGCCCTCTATTTATACACATTTTGGAGGGCTAAATGACAAGAGACAAGCTTTACAAATTTCAAAGGTAGGTATAATAGGTGGGTGCATTTTTCTAACAATTTTCGTCATATTGTATGACAATTCTGATCAGCCAGCTTGATGGTCGATTTTGTCAATGTTGGAGGCTCGATCTGATAAAATGGTCTTCTAGAAAAATATACCCCTATCAGTTACGGATCCATAGCCGTTGGAATCAGATCATTTGCGCACGTGGATCGGAAGATATGGTCAAAATACCAAAACGGTGCAGAACAGACGTCATTGCACATCAGCCAACTTGATGGTCGATTTCGCTAGGGAAAACGACTCCGTTTCAAGACGTGTAAAACATGAAAAAGATAGATATGCCTCTTAGCTTTGCAGGGATACAAAGTTCAGCCTTATTGCTTCAGTGAAACTCGAGATATAGCTGATATGGCAAAAGGTGTCGGAACTGGAACTGAACTGGATTTGCCCTTAATTCTAGTAATCTGAAATCACTCAAAGAAACTTGTGAAAAACACCAAATTACATAAAAATATAAAAGATCATAAACACAATTAGACTAAACAATAATAACTCGTATTTGACACAAAACAATAATAAAACATAACTAAAAACTATATAATTATACGAGTTATCACACCCCCATACTTAGATTGTTGCTAGTCCCTAGCAACGACTCAATAAAAATAAAATAAGAAAATCTAATCTAATCCATTTTCGTAGGAAATCACGGTGGCACTTAGCATGTGACACAAGCCTTTAAACCCCTAGGTGTCCCTAGTGGACGAGTTTAGTCTCGTGAGGGTTTACTAGGACGATACCCACAAACATTGAAGACATAAGAAAAACTAAAAATAATAATTATAACTAATCCTTCCAATATAAATTAGAGATAATCATTGGACAAGTCTTAAAAACTAATCAATAGCTTAAAGAAATTCACAAAAGATCTTGCTTGAATGTAAATAGTTTGAGTTAAGCCAATAATAACATAACATATTTCAATCAAAATAGTGTATATTCAAACTTAATCTCAACTTCTCACATGGGATACTCTCTTGATTTTCACTCTTTAAAGTAGTGGTAAAGTGTTTACACTCAATCAATCTCATGAAAACACTTCTACCATATGCTTGCTTGTCCACCTATTCTCCACTATTTAGATCATACAACTTCATAAATCAAGAGGTCTTTATTCAAGGTTGTAATGGGGCCAAAGGGTTATAATGTGGTTAAAGAACAAAAGGATAAAGATATCACAAAGGTTCCAAAGAGTTCATAGATTTTAGAGACATAATAAGATCATACAAATAAAACTTCTCAAAACTCTTATAAAGCACATAATAACATAGGCTAAATATTCATGTTGAGCCTTTGCATCATTCTAACCAACTTTGTAACATCTTTTTCTAGAAGTTCAAGAGAAGATTTTTTTTTTTTTTTTTTTTTTTTTTTTTAATATGGGAATGTATTTGACAATGATCCCTTTCTTTTTCTCTTGACTTTTTCTTTTCTTTTCTTCCCCCACACTTATCTTTTGTTTCTAACCCAAATTTTCAAATAAAAATATCCCTTGTTTTTTTGCAATATGTCTCAAAATATAAAATTCATCTTTAGAACAAGGGTAAGGATATAAGCATATTTAGGCTAGGTGTAAGTTGTGGTTACCAATAAAACATCATATTTAATGTAGGCTCAAATTGGCTCACTAGTGGGGATGTTCTCGTAGAACATTAATAATGGATGGCTGTTTGGCTCTGGTTATAATCCTAATGCCTCTATCATATTCATGTTGTCACATGTATCAATATAGAAATAACATAAAAGCAATTAAACAAGATATAAAAAAAACAATAAGAAAAGATGTTGAGGTTAGAGAATCCACTCTTGGTGTTATGCTAAGATTAATCTTGTTTTATTACACAATTGAAATCCACACATAAGGGAGGTTCCAACCGGAAGGTTTAGCAATTCAGTCCAAATTGTCCAACGTCCATAGCATATGATATTATGTTCATTTGGTGTCCTCAAAACTCACAAAAAGAGTCCAAGCATTCCTTATGCCAAGGTATATGTCTACAACAAATCAAGGTTATGAAACCAAGCATTTACTGTGCCATTTTCATTGTCAATAATGAATCAAGATCTCTACTTTGCAAGTATGATTTTAAACCAAAAGAAAATATTATCTATACTAGTGTTTATAAATGATGATTCATTTTAGCTCATGTTTAAGAGACTAACCTTAGCATTTACCAAGAGCTTCACCTCATCACCTCAACAATATGATTAGAAACACATACTAGATATGAATAAAATGAAAAGAAATGTAAGAAGAAAAAGAAAACTAGAGAAAGGAAAGAAAAAGAAAACTTAGAGAATTTTATTACAATGGCTATCCTACCAATGTATCAATGTATCCCAATACTCATCCAAGGCCCTCTATTTATACACATTTTGGAGGGCTAAATGACAAGAGACAAGCTTTACAAATTTCAAAGGTAGGTATAATAGGTGGGTGCATTTTTCTAACAATTTTCGTCATATTGTATGACAATTCTGATCAGCCAGTTTGATGGTCGATTTTGTCAATGTTGGAGGCTCGATCGGATAAAATGGTCTTCTAGAAAAATATACCCCTATCAGTTACGGATCCATAGCCGTTGGAATCAGATCATTTGCGCACGTGGATCGGGAGATATGGTCAAAATACCAAAACGGTGCAGAACAGACGTCATTGCACATCAGCCAACTTGATGGTCGATTTCGCTAGGGAAAACGACTCCGTTTCAAGAAGTGTAAAACATGAAAAAGATAGATATGCCTCTTAGCTTTGCAGGGATACAAAGTTCAGCCTTATTGCTTCAGTGAAACTCGAGATATAGCTGATATGGCAAAAGGTGTCGGAACTGGAACTGAACTGGATTTGCCCTTAATTCTAGTAATCTGAAATCACTCAAAGAAACTTGTGAAAAACACCAAATTACATAAAAATATAAAAGATCATAAACACAATTAGACTAAACAATAATAACTCGTATTTGACACAAAACAATAATAAAACATAACTAAAAACTATATAATTATACGAGTTATCACACCCCCATACTTAGATTGTTGCTAGTCCCTAGCAACGACTCAATAAAAATAAAATAAGAAAATCTAATCTAATCCATTTTCGTAGGAAATCACGGTGGCACTTAGCATGTGACACAAGCCTTTAAACCCCTAGGTGTCCCTAGTGGACGAGTTTAGTCTCGTGAGGGTTTACTAGGACGATACCCACAAACATTGAAGACATAAGAAAAACTAAAAATAATAATTATAACTAATCCTTCCAATATAAATTAGAGATAATCATTGGACAAGTCTTAAAAACTAATCAATAGCTTAAAGAAATTCACAAAAAATCTTGCTTGAATGTAAATAGTTTGAGTTAAGCCAATAATAACATAACATATTTCAATCAAAATAGTGTATATTCAAACTTAATCTCAACTTCTCACATGGGATACTCTCTTGATTTTCACTCTTTAAAGTAGTGGTAAAGTGTTTACACTCAATCAATCTCATGAAAATAATTCTACCATATGCTTGCTTGTCCACCTATTCTCCACTATTTAGATCATACAACTTCATAAATCAAGAGGTCTTTATTCAAGGTTGTAATGGGGCCAAAGGGTTATAATGTGGTTAAAGAACAAAAGGATAAAGATATCACAAAGGTTCCAAAGAGTTCATAGATTTTAGAGACATAATAAGATCATACAAATAAAACTTCTCAAAACTCTTATAAAGCACATAATAACATAGGCTAAATATTCATGTTGAGCCTTTGCATCATTCTAACCAACTTTGTAACATCTTTTTCTAGAAGTTCAAGAGAAGATTTTTTTTTTTTTTTTTTTTTTTTTTAATATGGGAATGTATTTGACAATGATCCCTTTCTTTTTCTCTTGACTTTTTCTTTTCTTTTCTTTCCCCACACTTATCTTTTGTTTCTAACCCAAATTTTCAAAAAGTATCCCTTGTTTTTGCAATATGTCTCAAAATATATAATCCATCTTTAGAACAAGGGTAAGGATATAAGTATATTTAGGCTAGGTGTAAGTTCTGGTTACCAATAAAATAGCATATTTAATGTAGGCTCAAATTGGCTCACTAGTGGGGATGTTCTCTTAGAACATTAATAATGGATGGCTGTTTGGCTCTGGTTATAATCCTAATGCCTCAATCATATTCATGTTGTCACATGTATCAATATAGTCTCAAACGGTTTAAAGCAAGTTCTAGAGAATCATGTAATCATAAGAGCACTCAAGAAAGAAATTAGATTGATTTGTATAATGCATCAATCATTATAGGCTCAAAAATTCACAAGGATGATTATACAAGTCAGATTAAGTCTAAACATGCTTCTTTCTCAATCAACATATCATATTAACATTGGCTCATAAAAATTAGTATCAAGCTTAATTCTCATGAAAATCTTCTCACTAATAACCAGTTTAGACCTATGCAATTCATATCTCATCATAGTATTGAAGGTAACTAAAAAACACACTAAGTCTAAACAATTTTTTTTTGTTTTTTTGAAGAAGAAGATTAAATCAAACTGACAAGGTATGTCTCAAGTCTCCCTTACTCAGACCTTGTTCAGAATGAATACTTCTAAATGTCTTAAAACACAACAAATTTTTTTTTTTTTTTTTTTTTTTTTTTTAGCAAAATATGTCCCTTACCCCCTACTAAAATATGACATTGTCCCCAATGTCAAATTTTAAAGGTAGAATTTAGGAGATATTACCTGCAGAGGTTGCTAACCACTTATTATAACTGAGACACAACAAGCAAAATGTTAGATAATGTCACAAAGACAAAGTGCAATCCACTCCTTGCTCGTCCATATCTCTTTTTCTTTTTCCGAGCGTTTGCGAAACAACCGTAGCAGATAAACACTCATAAGCTTGTAGCTTTTTGAGTAAATCTTCAATGGTTGTAGCAGAAATTATGGTTCTCCTTGCCTCTGAAAACATGAATCCATTATCCACAGCATTATCTAAATATGAAAGTAAATTACTAAAATAACCATTAATATTAAGCAAACCAATGGGTTTCTTATTTGTGACCAAAGATGACCAAGAAGCCACGCAAGCTATTTCTTCCAATGTACCCAGACCTCCTGGTAAAGCAATGAATGCATCGGCAGAATGGTACATGATTGTCATCCGTTCAGGGATACTCCAGACTTGTATTTCCTTACCCACGGTAGGTCCACAAAAATTTGTGAATAGTTTTGGCACGATTCCTAGAACTGGACTTCCTCCGGCGTGTGCTGCTGTAGCGACTGCTCCCATTAAACCCGTACTACCGCCTCCATAAATCAAGTGGATCTTTTGTTGGGCAAGTATTACTCCAACTCTTATGGCTTCATCAGCGAATATGTTATTTTTCCCTGGATAAGCACCTCCAAAGACACAAATTTTTTTAATGCGCTGGGACGAAGTGCTTTCCATTTTTTTTTTCTTTTTCGAGTGCCTGAAAGAGAATGAGTACATGGTGTAATATATAGAGGACTGAGTAATGAATCAGACAAGAGTAATAATGTCGCCGAAAGTGTATTTGACCTGTCAGAAGAAAATGTTAACCTAACAAAAGATTTTTGCGTGATTTCAGGAAGAAAATCAAAAAGAGAAGAAAAATCAACCGTAAAAGTCAAGAATAATAATGTCGCCGAAAGTGTATTTGGCATCTTCCTCTGGTTTTACGTCCAGAAACGGCTTAAACGCCTTCTATGAGTCGAGGATATGCTTCCCATCCAGTTTTCTTACAAGCTGGCAAACAGGGTCTTTTAACATCAGATTCTCAAGATGTTGCCATTCCTTTTGGAATTGCGGCCATAAATCAAGAATTTCTCTTTGTACGTCTCCACTAGGATGCGTCTCAAGAGAAAGTTGGATATTACCCAAATTCTCCTTACTCAGTCCATCCTTAATGAATTCAGTTTTATCATCTCGATTAGAGGACGGAATCCCAATAGAACGACATTTACCGTTACACATCCATCGTGCACATTTGTGGCAATTTGAACTCATGCGCTTTGCTCGTCGCTTCTTTGCAAAAGTGCTTCTACCTGTACCTTCTTGTAGTTCATCAAGATGTGAAGAAATTATGACTGGAAAAGTTTCATTCTCACCCAAAAAGGAATATTTTAGCTCGGATGGCAATGGTTTTAAATCCAGCTTGGGTGGTTCAATAGTTGATGGTACAGTGACATTTGTGAGTGATGGAAGTTCCTCAAACTTTTGTTTCCAACAATGCTTAACCTGAAAAAAATTTAACAAAGAATCAGTGTGTGAAATTTCTGAAGCATTATCAAACTCACATTCAATTAAATAAGCTTCTAAAGGATCATGGAATGTGGTAGTGGTGAGATGCTCATGAACAAGTTCTTCAATGAAATCCACTTCATGTACTTCTGAATTATCACCAGGTTGCTTGCAAGTGTTGAACACATTTAATTCTAAAGTCATATTTCCAAAAGAAATGTTCAACATACCATTCCTGCAATTTATCAGAGCATTAGAAGTTGCAAGAAATGGACGGCCTAATATAACAGGAATTTGAACATTTGGATTTGAAACAGGATGTGTGTCCAAAACAATAAAATCAACAGGGAAGTAAAAATTATCAATTTGAACCAAAACATCTTCAACTATCCCTCGAGGAATTTTTACAGAACGATCAGCTAGTTGAAGTGTAACAGGTGTTTCCTTGAGTTCACCTAAACCTAACTGTTGATAAACAGAAAAAGGCAAAAGATTAACACTAGCACCAAGATCAAGCAATGCACGTTCTATTCTAGTGTTTCCAATGATGCATGAGATTGTTGGACATCCAGGATCTTTGAATTTTGGTGGAGTAAGGTGCTGAATGATTGAGCTCACACTTTCCGTCAAAAATGCTTTCTTTTGTACATTATGTTTCCTTTTAACTGTGCACATGTCCTTCAAAAATTTAGCATAAGATGGAACTTGTTTGATTGCATCCAATAAAGGAATGTTAATCTTAACTTGTTTGAAAAGTTCATAAATTTCTGCATTTTGATTCAAATTCTTTATTGTTTGCAACCTTTGAGGAAAAGGAGCAGGATGCATACCTTTTTCTTTGTCCAAATTTTCAAGAAGTTCAGACTTACCATCATCCTTACCATTACTTTTCGGAGGGGAAGGAGGATCTTGGTCTTTTGATGGAATGTTTTTGTCAATTGCCTTTCCACTTCGAAGAGTTGTGATAGAACTGGCATTTTCCTGTTGAGTTTCATTGGAGCAAGAAACAAGACATTGAGTAGAAGGGTTAGGCTGAGGTTGAGCAGGAAACTTACCTTTTTCTTGAGTGCGTAATGAAGCTGTCAATGTGGACAAGGTGTTTTTGATCTCATTGATGTCCTGTGAAGTCCGGCTATTCACATTTGCTTGTGTTTGCATGAATGCTTGCAATGTCTCTTCCAAGGTTTGTACACGTGAAGGTTGATAGGAAAAAGTGTTGCCCGGCTTTTGAGATTGTGGTACCTGAACATGATTATTATTCCGCCAACTGAAGTTGGGATGACTTCTCCATTCAGGGTTATACGTTTCAGAGTAAGGAGAAGGAAAAGGCTTTTTAAATGTGTTTATGGAATTTACTTGATCATGCAACGCTTCTTTAAGAATGGGAATGTTTGGACATTCATAAGTGGGGTGTCCCATGATTTCAAAAATTCCACAACTTTCTTCATTTTTAACCGTTTTGACTTCTTTTACTTCTCTAAGTTCCATGGCTTCAATCTTTCTAGCCAAATTAGCTACTTTAGCTTTTATCTCATCTTCTTGACTAAAATGATATTTTCCTCTGTTAGAAACAACATTAGATCTATTGGAACTTTCAGAGGAATTATCTGTGTGCCAGGCTTGAGAGTTATCTGCCAAATGGTCTAAGTAGTCAAAGGCTTCTTCAGGTTCTTTTTCTAGAAACTCACCGTTACACATTGTTTCAACAAATTGTTTAGTTTCGGGAGTTAAACTTTCATAAAAGAAACTAATAAGACACCATTTTTCAAAACCATGATGTGGACAAGAACTTAACAAATCTTTAAAACGATCCCAGCACTGAAAAAATGCTTCATTTTGATTTTGATTGAAATTTTGAATCTGTCTTTTCAAAGCAGTAGTTTTATGTGCTGGGAAAAATTTCTTTAGAAACTCAGTTTGTAATTCTTGCCATGTGCCAATTGACCTTGGTTTTAAATTATGAAGCCAAATTTTTGCTTTATCTTTTAAAGAAAAAGGAAATAATTTTAGCTTGACAATTTCATTTGTACATTGTTGGTCATTAAAGGTGACACATACATCTTCGAAGTCTTTTAGAAACGAGTAAGCACTTTCCGATTCTAACCCATAGAAATTTGGAAGCAAAGCTATCATACCTGGTTTAAAACGAAAGTTGTTTGCATTGAGAGGAAAAATAAAACAAGAGGGTGATGAGCTTCGAGTTGGTTGCAAGTAGTCACGCATGGTGCGTACTTGTCTGTTCTCATCTTCAGCATGAACACTTTCATTGTCAGCCATGGTAGGAGTTGTATTAGAAAGATTACCTGAAAAAGTTTCACAATAAAATCTAACTAAACGACGAGATCTAAAATCACGTCGCCAAACAAGCATAAAACAAAGTTAATATACAAATTAGGCGGTATAACCAGCCAAACAAAGTAAATATACTAAATTAGGCGGTATAACCAGCCAATAAAAACAAATATATACAAAATTAGGCGGTATAACCAGCCAATAAAAATAAATATACTTATAAACTTATATACTTAGTATTGCCTCCCCGGCAACGGCGCCAAAAACTTGATGGAAACTCAATTAAGAGTTGTAAACCCAAGTGCAGGTTATGTTCAAGTAATAAATTCTCGGGTGTCCGAGGTCGAACCACAGGGAAGCGTATTAGTAAGTATAAGTTTATAAATATATAAGAAAAAGAAAATAAACAAGATATTAGGGAATCAATAACAAAGAAAGTAAACAAGATATTAGAGAACAAAATAAACGAAATAACATAAAAGCAATTAAACAAGATATAAAAAAAACAATAAGAAAAGATGTTGAGGTTAGAGAATCCACTCTTGGTGTTATGCTAAGATTAATCTTGTTTTATTACACAATTGAAATCCACACATAAGGGAGGTTCCAACCGGAAGGTTTAGCAATTCAGTCCAAATTGTCCAACGTCCATAGCATATGATATTATGTTCATTTGGTGTCCTCAAAACTCACAAAAAGAGTCCAAGCATTCCTTATGCCAAGGTATATGTCTACAACAAATCAAGGTTATGAAACCAAGCATTTACTGTGCCATTTTCATTGTCAATAATGAATCAAGATCTCTACTTTGCAAGTATGATTTTAAACCAAAAGAAAATATTATCTATACTAGTGTTTATAAATGATGATTCATTTTAGCTCATGTTTAAGAGACTAACCTTAGCATTTACCAAGAGCTTCACCTCATCACCTCAACAATATGATTAGAAACACATACTAGATATGAATAAAATGAAAAGAAATGTAAGAAGAAAAAGAAAACTAGAGAAAGGAAAGAAAAAGAAAACTTAGAGAATTTTATTACAATGGCTATCCTACCAATGTATCAATGTATCCCAATACTCATCCAAGGCCCTCTATTTATACACATTTTGGAGGGCTAAATGACAAGAGACAAGCTTTACAAATTTCAAAGGTAGGTATAATAGGTGGGTGCATTTTTCTAACAATTTTCGTCATATTGTATGACAATTCTGATCAGCCAGTTTGATGGTCGATTTTGTCAATGTTGGAGGCTCGATCGGATAAAATGGTCTTCTAGAAAAATATACCCCTATCAGTTACGGATCCATAGCCGTTGGAATCAGATCATTTGCGCACGTGGATCGGGAGATATGGTCAAAATACCAAAACGGTGCAGAACAGACGTCATTGCACATCAGCCAACTTGATGGTCGATTTCGCTAGGGAAAACGACTCCGTTTCAAGAAGTGTAAAACATGAAAAAGATAGATATGCCTCTTAGCTTTGCAGGGATACAAAGTTCAGCCTTATTGCTTCAGTGAAACTCGAGATATAGCTGATATGGCAAAAGGTGTCGGAACTGGAACTGAACTGGATTTGCCCTTAATTCTAGTAATCTGAAATCACTCAAAGAAACTTGTGAAAAACACCAAATTACATAAAAATATAAAAGATCATAAACACAATTAGACTAAACAATAATAACTCGTATTTGACACAAAACAATAATAAAACATAACTAAAAACTATATAATTATACGAGTTATCACAATTCATTCTGAACAAGGTCTGAGTAAGGGAGACTTGAGACATACCTTGTCAGTTTGATTTAATCTTCTTCCTCAAAAAAAAAAAAAAAAAAAAAAAAAGCATGTTTAGACTTAGTGTGTTTTTTTTTGTTACTTTCAATACTATAATGAGATATGAATTGCATAAGTCTAAAACAGATTTATTAGTGAGAAGATTTTCATGAGAATTGAGCTTGATATCAACCTTTTTATGAGCCAATGTTAATATGATATGTGATTGAGAAAGAAGCATGTTTAGACTTAATCTGACTTGTATAATCAACTTTGTGAGTTTTTGAGCCTATAATGATTGATGCATTATACAAATCAATCTAATTTCTTTCTTGAGTGCTCTTATGATTACATGATTCTCTAGAACTTGCTTTAAACCGTTTGAGACTATATTGATACATGTGACAACATGAATATGATAGAGGCATTAGGATTATAACCAGAGCCAAACAGCCATCCATTATTAATGTTCTACGAGAACATCCCCACTAGTGAGCCAATTTGAGCCTACATTAAATATGATGTTTTATTGGTAACCACAACTTACACCTAGCCTAAATATGCTTATATCCTTACCCTTGTTCTAAAGATGAATTTTATATTTTGAGACATATTGCAAAAAAACAAGGGATATTTTTATTTGAAAATTTGGGTTAGAAACAAAAGATAAGTGTGGGGGAAGAAAAGAAAAGAAAAAGTCAAGAGAAAAAGAAAGGGATCATTGTCAAATACATTCCCATATTGAAAGTAACAAAAAAAAACACACTAAGTCTAAACATGCTTTTTTTTTTTTTTTTTTTTTTTTTGAGGAAGAAGATTAAATCAAACTGACAAGGTATGTCTCAAGTCTCCCTTACTCAGACCTTGTTCAGAATGAATACTTCTAAATGTCTTAAAACACAACAAATTTTTTTTTTTTTTTTTTTTTTTTTTTTTAGCAAAATATGTCCCTTACCCCCTACTAAAATATGACATTGTCCCCAATGTCAAATTTTAAAGGTAGAATTTAGGAGATATTACCTGCAGAGGTTGCTAACCACTTATTATAACTGAGACACAACAAGCAAAATGTTAGATAATGTCACAAAGACAAAGTGCAATCCACTCCTTGCTCGTCCATATCTCTTTTTCTTTTTCCGAGCGTTTGCGAAACAACCGTAGCAGATAAACACTCATAAGCTTGTAGCTTTTTGAGTAAATCTTCAATGGTTGTAGCAGAAATTATGGTTCTCCTTGCCTCTGAAAACATGAATCCATTATCCACAGCATTATCTAAATATGAAAGTAAATTACTAAAATAACCATTAATATTAAGCAAACCAATGGGTTTCTTATTTGTGACCAAAGATGACCAAGAAGCCACGCAAGCTATTTCTTCCAATGTACCCAGACCTCCTGGTAAAGCAATGAATGCATCGGCAGAATGGTACATGATTGTCATCCGTTCAGGGATACTCCAGACTTGTATTTCCTTACCCACGGTAGGTCCACAAAAATTTGTGAATAGTTTTGGCACGATTCCTAGAACTGGACTTCCTCCGGCGTGTGCTGCTGTAGCGACTGCTCCCATTAAACCCGTACTACCGCCTCCATAAATCAAGTGGATCTTTTGTTGGGCAAGTATTACTCCAACTCTTATGGCTTCATCAGCGAATATGTTATTTTTCCCTGGATAAGCACCTCCAAAGACACAAATTTTTTTAATGCGCTGGGACGAAGTGCTTTCCATTTTTTTTCTTTTTCGAGTGCCTGAAAGAGAATGAGTACATGGTGTAATATATAGAGGACTGAGTAATGAATCAGACAAGAGTAATAATGTCGCCGAAAGTGTATTTGACCTGTCAGAAGAAAATGTTAACCTAACAAAAGATTTTTGCGTGATTTCAGGAAGAAAATCAAAAAGAGAAGAAAAATCAACCGTAAAAGTCAAGAATAATAATGTCGCCGAAAGTGTATTTGGCATCTTCCTCTGGTTTTACGTCCAGAAACGGCTTAAACGCCTTCTATGAGTCGAGGATATGCTTCCCATCCAGTTTTCTTACAAGCTGGCAAACAGGGTCTTTTAACATCAGATTCTCAAGATGTTGCCATTCCTTTTGGAATTGCGGCCATAAATCAAGAATTTCTCTTTGTACGTCTCCACTAGGATGCGTCTCAAGAGAAAGTTGGATATTACCCAAATTCTCCTTACTCAGTCCATCCTTAATGAATTCAGTTTTATCATCTCGATTAGAGGACGGAATCCCAATAGAACGACATTTACCGTTACACATCCATCGTGCACATTTGTGGCAATTTGAACTCATGCGCTTTGCTCGTCGCTTCTTTGCAAAAGTGCTTCTACCTGTACCTTCTTGTAGTTCATCAAGATGTGAAGAAATTATGACTGGAAAAGTTTCATTCTCACCCAAAAAGGAATATTTTAGCTCGGATGGCAATGGTTTTAAATCCAGCTTGGGTGGTTCAATAGTTGATGGTACAGTGACATTTGTGAGTGATGGAAGTTCCTCAAACTTTTGTTTCCAACAATGCTTAACCTGAAAAAAATTTAACAAAGAATCAGTGTGTGAAATTTCTGAAGCATTATCAAACTCACATTCAATTAAATAAGCTTCTAAAGGATCATGGAATGTGGTAGTGGTGAGATGCTCATGAACAAGTTCTTCAATGAAATCCACTTCATGTACTTCTGAATTATCACCAGGTTGCTTGCAAGTGTTGAACACATTTAATTCTAAAGTCATATTTCCAAAAGAAATGTTCAACATACCATTCCTGCAATTTATCAGAGCATTAGAAGTTGCAAGAAATGGACGGCCTAATATAACAGGAATTTGAACATTTGGATTTGAAACAGGATGTGTGTCCAAAACAATAAAATCAACAGGGAAGTAAAAATTATCAATTTGAACCAAAACATCTTCAACTATCCCTCGAGGAATTTTTACAGAACGATCAGCTAGTTGAAGTGTAACAGGTGTTTCCTTGAGTTCACCTAAACCTAACTGTTGATAAACAGAAAAAGGCAAAAGATTAACACTAGCACCAAGATCAAGCAATGCACGTTCTATTCTAGTGTTTCCAATGATGCATGAGATTGTTGGACATCCAGGATCTTTGAATTTTGGTGGAGTAAGGTGCTGAATGATTGAGCTCACACTTTCCGTCAGAAATGCTTTCTTTTGTACATTATGTTTCCTTTTAACTGTGCACATGTCCTTCAAAAATTTAGCATAAGATGGAACTTGTTTGATTGCATCCAATAAAGGAATGTTAATCTTAACTTGTTTGAAAAGTTCATAAATTTCTGCATTTTGATTCAAATTCTTTATTGTTTGCAACCTTTGAGGAAAAGGAGCAGGATGCATACCTTTTTCTTTGTCCAAATTTTCAAGAAGTTCAGACTTACCATCATCCTTACCATTACTTTTCGGAGGGGAAGGAGGATCTTGGTCTTTTGATGGAATGTTTTTGTCAATTGCCTTTCCACTTCGAAGAGTTGTGATAGAACTGGCATTTTCCTGTTGAGTTTCATTGGAGCAAGAAACAAGACATTGAGTAGAAGGGTTAGGCTGAGGTTGAGCAGAAAACTTACCTTTTTCTTGAGTGCGTAATGAAGCTGTCAATGTGGACAAGGTGTTTTTGATCTCATTGATGTCCTGTGAAGTCCGGTTATTCACATTTGCTTGTGTTTGCATGAATGCTTGCAATGTCTCTTCCAAGGTTTGTACACGTGAAGGTTGAAAGGAAAAAATGTTGCCCGACTTTTGAGATTGTGGTACCTGAACATGATTATTATTCTGCCAACTGAAGTTGGGATGATTTCTCCATTCAGGGTTATACGTTTCAGAGTAAGGAGAAGGAAAAGGCTTTTTAAATGTGTTTATGGAATTTACTTGATCATGCAACGCTTCTTTAAGAATGGGAATGTTTGGACATTCAGAAGTGGGGTGTCCCATGATTTCACAAATTCCACAACTTTCTTCATTTTTAACCGTTTTGACTTCTTTTACTTCTCTAAGTTCCATGGCTTCAATCTTTCTAACCAAATTAGCTACTTTAGCTTTTATCTCATCTTCTTGACTAAAATGATATTTTCCTCTGTTAGAAACAACATTAGATTTATTGGAACTTTCAGAGGAATTATCTGTGTGCCAGGCTTGAGAGTTATCTGCCAAATGGTCTAGGTAGTCAAAGGCTTCTTCAGGTTCTTTTTCTAGAAACTCACCGTTACACATTGTTTCAACAAATTGTTTAGTTTCGGGAGTTAAACTTTCATAAAAGAAACTAATAAGACGCCATTTTTCAAAACCATGATGTGGACAAGAACTTAACAAATCTTTAAAACGATCCCAGCACTGAAAAAATGCTTCATTTTGATTTTGATTGAAATTTTGAATCTGTCTTTTCAAAGCAGTAGTTTTATGTGCTGGGAAAAATTTCTTTAGAAACTCAGTTTGTAATTCTTGCCATGTGCCAATTGACCTTGGTTTTAAATTATGAAGCCAAATTTTTGCTTTATCTTTTAAAGAAAAAGGAAATAATTTTAGCTTGACAATTTCATTTGTACATTGTTGGTCATTAAAGGTGACACATACATCTTCGAAGTCTTTTAGAAACGAGTAAGCAATTTCCGATTCCAACCCATAGAAATTTGGAAGCAAAGCTATCATACCTGGTTTAAAACGAAAGTTGTTTGCATTGAGAGGAAAAATAAAACAAGAGGGTGATGAGCTTCGAGTTGGTTGCAAGTAGTCACGCATGGTGCGTACTTGTCTGTTCTCATCTTCAGCATGAACACTTTCATTGTCAGCCATGGTAGGAGTTGTATTAGAAAGATTACCTGAAAAAGTTTCACAATAAAATCTAACTAAACGACGAGATCTAAAATCACGTCGCCAAACAAGCATAAAACAAAGTTAATATACAGATTAGGCGGTATAACCAGCCAATAGAAATAAAACAAAGTTAATATACAATATAAATATAAATATATAGAAAATTAGGCGGTATAACCAGCCAATAAAAATAAATATAGGCGGTATAACCAGCCAATAAAAATAAATATACTTATAAACTTATATACTTAGTATTGCCTCCCCGGCAACGGCGCCAAAAACTTGATGGAAACTCAATTAAGAGTTGTAAACCCAAGTGCAGGTTATGTTCAAGTAATAAATTCTCGGGTGTCCGAGGTCGAACCACAGGGAAGCGTATTAGTAAGTATAAGTTTATAAATATATAAGAAAAAGAAAATAAACAAGATATTAGGGAATCAATAACAAAGAAAGTAAACAAGATATTAGAGAACAAAATAAACGAAATAACATAAAAGCAATTAAACAAGATATAAAAAAAACAATAAGAAAAGATGTTGAGGTTAGAGAATCCACTCTTGGTGTTATGCTAAGATTAATCTTGTTTTATTACACAATTGAAATCCACACATAAGGGAGGTTCCAACCGGAAGGTTTAGCAATTCAGTCCAAATTGTCCAACGTCCATAGCATATGATATTATGTTCATTTGGTGTCCTCAAAACTCACAAAAAGAGTCCAAGCATTCCTTATGCCAAGGTATATGTCTACAACAAATCAAGGTTATGAAACCAAGCATTTACTGTGCCATTTTCATTGTCAATAATGAATCAAGATCTCTACTTTGCAAGTATGATTTTAAACCAAAAGAAAATATTATCTATACTAGTGTTTATAAATGATGATTCATTTTAGCTCATGTTTAAGAGACTAACCTTAGCATTTACCAAGAGCTTCACCTCATCACCTCAACAATATGATTAGAAACACATACTAGATATGAATAAAATGAAAAGAAATGTAAGAAGAAAAAGAAAACTAGAGAAAGGAAAGAAAAAGAAAACTTAGAGAATTTTATTACAATGGCTATCCTACCAATGTATCAATGTATCCCCATACTCATCCAAGGCCCTCTATTTATACACATTTTGGAGGGCTAAATGACAAGAGACAAGCTTTACAAATTTCAAAGGTAGGTATAATAGGTGGGTGCATTTTTCTAACAATTTTCGTCATATTGTATGACAATTCTGATCAGCCAGCTTGATGGTCGATTTTGTCAATGTTGGAGGCTCGATCTGATAAAATGGTCTTCTAGAAAAATATACCCCTATCAGTTACGGATCCATAGCCGTTGGAATCAGATCATTTGCGCACGTGGATCGGAAGATATGGTCAAAATACCAAAACGGTGCAGAACAGACGTCATTGCACATCAGCCAACTTGATGGTCGATTTCGCTAGGGAAAACGACTCCGTTTCAAGACGTGTAAAACATGAAAAAGATAGATATGCCTCTTAGCTTTGCAGGGATACAAAGTTCAGCCTTATTGCTTCAGTGAAACTCGAGATATAGCTGATATGGCAAAAGGTGTCGGAACTGGAACTGAACTGGATTTGCCCTTAATTCTAGTAATCTGAAATCACTCAAAGAAACTTGTGAAAAACACCAAATTACATAAAAATATAAAAGATCATAAACACAATTAGACTAAACAATAATAACTCGTATTTGACACAAAACAATAATAAAACATAACTAAAAACTATATAATTATACGAGTTATCAAGACGTTGTCCCATATCCCCTATTCCCTTCATGTCAGTCATACTACCCTACCATAAACAATGTCTCTCCAAGCCTTTATCCTTGCTTGCCAAACGTTGTTTCCCAAACACCTAACCCTATACCAATCCCAACAATTAGCCATGCTTCCCAAAAATTACCACGGGACAACCAAGAGAAATTTTCAATCCCAATCCCTGACCTGTTGCCATTACTAATAAGAAATCAATACCTTCTCCCTGTGCCTTTGAAAATAGCTACAAACCCATCAGCAACGAGTTATAACCCAAACAGCTGGTGTGAGTATCACATGGGGACAATTGGACATTCAACTGAAAAATGCAGACAACTGAAGGAAAAGATTGAAGGTCTTGTCCACGATGACATTTTGACTCCAGAGCTTATCGCATAGTGGAAATCCGCCTTGCCATAGAACGGTTTCTTCTTTAGGGGTTTTGAGGATAAGAATTGTTACCTTTAAAATCATGTCAACAAGCATTGAGGAATATGCATGTAGTTCTATTCATCATGAAAGCACTTGTCTTATGTTGGCATCCACATGAAATAAATAAATTTTGAATTTCAAATGCTTTGTGTTTATTATATTTTAACAATAATTTGAATTTGCAAAAATGAACATTAAGGAAATTCTTGATTTTGAAGAATGTGTTCTTAAAAGAAAAAAAAAACTTTCTTCACATTAAGAAATGATGGGGAGTATTGAGAATATTGATGATAATTAGAAATGACCCAATACCCTTCCACCCCTCTTTCAGACTTTCCTATGCTTGAATCCTTTGAGTTTGAAAAAATCAATGCTTCAAGGAATATATTGTTGAATTTCATAAATCATAGTCAATGCAATGAGAAAAATGCAGATCCTAGCTTAGGCTATGAGCAATGGAACAAACTTTTTGAAAAAAATCTGAGTTCTTTGGAGTCTCAAACAAGTGAAACCTTTTTCAAGAATCTAGATTATGGTAAATTGATTGTGTCAAGGTTATGCCAAGACCATTCACATCCCTTTCAATAACCACAAAACAAGAGCTACCCAGACCTCACTTCATGATTAACGTCTCGGGGCACAATGATTAAACCAGATTTTTCCATATCCCCAGAAAAACATACTTTGGGCCATGTTCTTTCTTGTCACTTCAGACAACTCAGAAAAGATTTGAGAGGTTTCTCATAACGATACGAATTTTCATTTGTATGGCTGATCAAATTGGGATATCTTATGTAGATATGATGAATACGTGGTGAATAAGGATGGAGTAATGCATGAATTACAGGGGCATGCATAACTAAAAAAATAGAAAGAAAATGAAAATTTGAATTAAAAAAACGCAAAAAATGAGTGTGACATCATGTATTTATGAAATTCAAGATGGTTTCAAGAAAGGAAAAATCTTTTCATTATTTTCCTCTAGGGAATGACTTTTTGGTTTACGTGCTTGTGTTTGAGATGAAAAATGGCCATCTTTCATCATCCTTTCACAAATTATAAAAAATATCCTTTTGCTACCCCTTTTGAGCCTAATAAATACTTTCATTCTTTGAACCCCGATCAAGGATCACCCTCCACACTAGGGGCAAATGCGAGGAAAGATCTTTTCAAAGGTCACAGATAATGAAGTCCTGGTTCAAAGACGAAAAAAGAATGCCTTGAATCAAAGAGCAATTTAAGCTTCCAAATAACTACGGGCTCACCCTGTCAAAATAGAAATTCTAAAAACAAAAAAACAAAAAGGTGTAAAAAGGGAAAAATGAAAGACCAAAAACACCTAGAAAAAGAAAAAAAAGAGAGATAAAAATCATCGGATAAAGAGAAAAGCTCAGAAAAGACAAATGTTTCAAAGAGAATCCTCCTCATGAAATGATCCTTGATTTAATCCCCCTTAAACTTATGTTTGGGCCTGTTTATCCTTTTTTTCAGAACCTCGAACCTTGGCCTACATTATGTACCTTGAAAAGACCATTTTGATTGAGCATGGCCATTTAAATTGATGAGTCTATTCTTAGAGAAATGCACAAGACTTCGGTCTCCTTTCTGGCTAGCAATCCTTTTTGGATAAGTCTTGATCTCTTAAATGCATGGTGAAACATTTAAAAAAATGAAAAATGGAAAGAAGGAGACTCTAGGGTGAAAACCCAAAATGGGCAGTCTAAAGTAAAATGGGAAAATTTTGATGCCACCTATGGTATTGTCAAGGCCATGACAAAAGAGGAGGTCATTTTGAAGAAATCAAGGAACATCTCGGAGTTCCATCCCAAAACTGTTAACTCTCATTGAGAGGTTTGACTTCAAAAACTAAGACCTTTTTCCTTTTAGAATTAACGTTCCAGTTTGAATATCGCGACTAGTCTTGACGCTTGTCAAAACGCCATGATTTGGAAACTAAAAAATGTTGAATTTGTTTGATTCTCAAGGAATTCATGTTCTATAAAACCTGTTCCATTTGTGAGTCTAGAAAGGACATACATTTTTGTTGTGAAATCTCCTTGGATCAACCAAAATCTTGTTGTACCAAGCCTTTCGACTCAATTTGAAAAAGCTGAATTGACACTCAGAAAAATTTCTAACAGTGATCATCAGTCTTCAAGAGATTTGGATATCACAACGTGAGGATAACATTTTCAGCTCAAAAGTTTTGAGTAAATAAGCAAATATTTTTCAAAAAAAAAAAAGCAAGAAAAAATAGATAAAAATGAAAATATTTTTTGGAAGAAATCGATTTTAATAAAAATGATGTTGGCATGAGGCAAAGGTTCTTTTGGCCCAAAGGTATGAAACTACTGAGGTAGAAGAAATGGACATTCGGCTTAGACTTCGTCGATAAGATTTTGAAAACTGTTGGGGCAAAGAGATAGTACCAGATTGAAAAAAAAAGGATGATCTCTTACGAGTCACGAGTGTTTCAGGATACACTCTGGTTTGAAAAGGAAAAACGAATTGGAAAAGCTAAACCAAAGTCAGGAAAAACAATTGTGGACATTTGCATTTGCATCATTCATGAACATTTGCATATTTATTGAGTTTTGCATCTACATCATGTCATGAAACATTTGCATTATTCATGGGTACTTGCACGTGCATCATCAAGGGATATGCATCTATTTATATTGACCTCGCATGACATTCGCATTTCATGCATGACATTGGCTATTCAGAATTTTAACATTTGAATTTGAACCTTCAACGAGATTTCCTTCAAATATATGATTGTGAAAGATTTTCAGGTATAATCACCAAGACCTCCAGGCACCGTTTTTAAAAAACCTTCGGGTTATCTCTTTCAAGACCTCCGGGCACCATTTTCAAAGAAAAGTAACATTTTTAAGACCTCCGGGCACTATTTTCAAATAAAAAACCTTTTTTAAAGACCTTCGAGCAACTGTTTCAAGACCTCCACCTCCGAGCACTATTTTCAAAGAAAAGTAACATCTTTAAGACCTCCGAGCACCGTTTTCAAATAAATAACCCTTTTTAAGACCTTCGAGCATCTGTTTCAAGATGTCCATGCACTGTTCTAAAAACTCATGGATAAGACCTCCGGGCACCATTTTCAAAGAAAAGTAACATTTTTTAAGACCCTCGGACACCATTTTCAAAGAATTTTTTTTAAGTGGGCATCTGTTTAAGACCTCCGGGCACCATTTTCAATGAAGTTACCTTTTTCAAGACCTCATGACATCGTTTTTAAAAACCTCCAGGTCACCTCTTTTTCAAGACCTCCGAGCACCGTTTTTAAAACCTCTGAGCATCGCTTTTAAAACCTCCGGGTTACCTTTTTCGAGACCTCCAGACACCTCTTTCAAGACCTCCAGGCATCGCTTTTAAAACCTCCGAATTAACTTTTTTAAGCCTCCGGGCACCTTTTTTAAAGACCTCCGGGCACCTCTTTTTCAAGACCTCCAGGCACCTGTTCCGGGCACCTCTTTTGAGACCTCCAGGCACCATTTTTAAAGAAAAGACACTTTTTAAGATCTTCGGGAACTATTCTAAAAAAATAATGGATAAAGACCTCCGGGCACCATTCTCGAAATCAGGGATAAAGACCTCCAGGCACTATTCTAAAAAAATATGGATAAAAACCTTCGGGCACCATTGTCAAAATCAGGGATAAAGACCTCCGTGCATCATTCTCAAAATTAGGGATAAGACCTCCGAGCACAACTTTCAAAGAAGTAACATTTTTCTTAAGACCTTCGAGCATCTGCTTTCAAAAACCTCCAGGTAACATCTTTCAAAATGATATTTTGCAAAACCTCCGGGTACCATTTTCAATTCTTCCAAAGTCGAACTCGTTTTCTTAAGACGGGTCGAGCCTTGGTATGATTGGTCAAGGTAATCTCTTTAAGGCAAATCATTTTATCACAAGCTTTCGAAGAAATATGAAAATGAAAAAAAAATGGAAAATTGATGAAATTGAAAAAAAAAAATCCTGATCTTTCCTCGACGATGAACCAAGAGCCTCTTTGAAAATGAACTTCTATAACCGAAAAAAATTGGTTCTATTGTCTTTGCCCTATTCCTGATTCTCAGCAATATGCAAAAAGAGGCAGCAGTAGTAACCAATTTCAGTCCGGGTCAAATCCGAATTAGACTCGGGCCATCTACGGGGCCCAATACTAGACCACCCCTAGCAGGCCCAATACTGGACCATCTAGGCCTACTAGCCTAGTCTGGCCCAGCCAGCATCCAGGCCCAATCAAGCCAACTGGGCCTGTTGGCCTAGAAGGCCCAAACCCTAACCCAAGCAGACACAGCTAGCAGCAACAGCCCATCCCCAAAACCTTAGCCGCCTTACCCTACCCTCTGCTACCCTAGTCCCCAGGCAGCCTCCTTTGCACGCCACCCTCTGGCAGCTTTGCAACCCCACCCCCACACGCCACCCCAATCGGTTGCTTGCAAGCAACCTCTGCCAGAACCACCATAAAACCACAACCAAAAGAAACAAAGGGGTTCTCTCAGATCCCAACCCACAAACTCGACTCTCCCTCACCCGAGACAGTGATCAAGCCCCCCCACTCTCGGTTTACTTCCCCGGCAACAACCAAGAAACCAGCAAGCAAGAAAAAAAAAACACAAATAGAAATAGAAACATCGTTGGAGTTTCGGATCTATGGGGGTTCACAAGGTTTGGGGTTTCGATTGGACAAGACGAACGGTGAAAGGCTGTTTCAGGACAAGGGTAGGCTCCAGTTCGAATTTGTGAGCCGATTCAACAGCCGGTTTGGGAGATCGAAGAGAGAAAAAGCTGAACATTCGACCTCAGATCTGGGTGTTTTTAGGTTTTTTTGGGGATTCTAGGTTTGGATTTGAGGAGATGAAGGGAAGGGAAGAAGATTTTTTGGCAAAATTTTGGGGAATTTTCTTTGCCGACGAACGGCGATCGAGACGGTGACTGTCGGTCGGTTTTTGGGTTTTCCTGGCAGTGGGGCTGATGAACAGGTGAGAGGCTTTGGGAAGGAGAGAGAGAGATGGGAAAAATGAAAAAAAAAAACTTTTTTAATTATTTATTAGGCACCAAAACGGTGCTGTTTTAGCAAAGGAAGGGTCCGCGCGCGGAACCGGATCCGACCCAGGGTCCGTGCGCCTGACCCGATTTTGAGGGCCAGGAGGAAAAAAAAGAAAAAGAAAGAAAGGAAAATAAAAGAAAAAAAGGGGAAAATAAAAATAAAAAAAAAGGGATTTAAAATTTTTTCCCCCTTTTTTTGAAAATTAACCTGAACTCTCAAACTTCGATTTTCTCGCAATTTCTCGAGGTAAGTTTTTATCTTCGTTCATTTTTTTTTTGTTATTCATGTTATCTTTATTTTATTTCTTTAATATCTTTTATTTATTTTCCTTGTTATATTAGTAATTCTTAATATTATGCTATTATTTCTAGCTTTTCATTTAATTTCATTATTTTGTATTTTCATAATTATTTGTTTATTGTCATTTTATCCATTTTTGTTGTTAAACGTGCTATGAATATTTTTTTTTAAAGAAAAAATAAAAAATGATATTCCGGTGCATGAGCAACAATTACACAAATAAAATAATCTAAAAATAATAATAAAATTTAAAAATAAATGTGGATGACGAATTTGCCGACGATGGAATTCGAAAGATGTCACAGTGCTGATTCTTAAGATATCTTGAGGTGAGAGGATCTCGTTAAATACCACCAAGAGTGTTGGAAATATTTAATGAGTGTTCTCGATAAAAGATTTGTGTTCGCTTTCATTTTTAAAAAAATAATAGCAATTCCTTTTTATAAAAAAAAATATTATAAACATGTTTTGAAAAAGTAATAAAAAAGAGAAATAATTTTAAATACCGATGTCAGGTCCATTAAATCGAGATTTAAGATAACACATGATTAAATGGTACCGTTTTCTAAATGGGCGTCGTATGGGTGATAATCCTTCCCCATACGTAACCGACTCCCGAACTCGATTTTGTTTTATCTCTGGTTTAAAGCGTAGATTTCGAAATTGATTTTAAAAAATATTTTAATTAATTTTAAAATATTTTACTAAAATCGGTTTTAATAGGTGGCCAATCACACCTAACAAAAAAGATTGGTGGCGACTCCATTTTGTTTTTAAAATCATCTAGCGGTCAAAAAACTGTTATGACAAACCCGTACTCAAAAACCCGCCCGAAAAAATCCGAACCCGAATCCGTCAAAACCCAATTTGACAAAAAAAGTCAAAGATCCAAACCCAAAAAAACCCGAAGCCGAAAGGATCCTACCCTAAAATGACCCGAATCGGAGACTACCCCTATCATAAACCCGTAATAACCCAAATTTAATAGTAAAAATAAGAATGATCGAATTGTAATTAAATAATTTTTTTATTAAAAAAAAATTTCTTATCAATTTTATTCTAATATTTTTATACTTTTTTTTTATCAAATATTAAAATTTAATATATATATATATAAGGTAAAATAATAATTTTATCAAAACATGAATGATAACTACAACTCGAATTGATAATCAAATGAAAAAAAAAAAAAAAAAAAAAGTGGTGGTCTGTTTAGTTCTTCTTTACTATGAAAAAAATAAACAATTAAATGAATGATTACCATCAATCGTGACAAATGTCGTGGCATGTTTAGTTATGAATGATAATTACAACTTAATTTGATAATCAAGAATTTGAGGATATCTCACATCAAATGTTGTTGATGATTTTACGAAAAAAAAAAATTATTTTATAATAATATATATTATAATTTCACTTTTTTGTGTTTTGTAAGAAAAGTGAGTTAGTACTTAATAGGATAAAAAATGAGGAATTCTTTTTAGAATTTAGTATTATAAGGTTATTTTATTTTCGAGAATATGTGGTGAAAATCATACTTCCTATTCTTTTAGAATTCACAAAAAAAAATTCTTAAATAATTATTTTTTCTTTAATCACAACCTAATTAATTAATAAAATCATGATATTATCTTATATAGCATGTATCGTTCGCGTTTCATGGAATCATATCGTATCTAAAATTATCATGTTTACAAATCATTATATCGTCTTATCTTTATTGGTCATTACTATTTAATAATTACTATTCAAATCGTAAATTATTTAAATATATATTGTATATATCAAGTAATTTTTAATCATGATTTCTTAGAAAATTTAGTTTTTAGTTAAAATTAGACCATTATGACAAATAATTGAACAATAACTAATAGTAGTAGTACTTTTTTTGCATTGTCTTACGTGCTCTTAAACTTTAATCTTATTTCTTCTTCAAATATAATAATTTGTCCATTTTGATTTATTTATTAGTGTGTACAATTATATTTATATGTATGCATAATATAAATCATAATATATTTACAAGTTGAATATTAAAGTTTATCGAATCAATTGTTTTAAATATCAATATGATAATATATCATATTTTCTATAATCAAATGTTTAACAAATTGATTTTATATAACAAATTAATTTTATATCTTTTTTGTGCTAACAGATATTGATATTAATATACAAATATAATTAAAAATATCATATTATACAAAAGCTCACCTAAAAAATAATAATAATTTATTTTTGAATTTAAATATTTAAATTATATAAAAATGATTACATATACATAAAATAAAAATTGACGTAAAAGCTACCTGAATTGAAACTGAAAATGATCCAAACTCGAAAGAATTCAAACCTAAAATGAATCGAACTTTAAATAATTCAAACTTGAATTCGAAATAATCTGAACCCAAATCCATCTGAATTTACCCAATTAACACCTCAAATTATCAGGTCTAATCATTGGTAATATCAATATCAACAGAAGAGTCCCATTTATCATATTTTGCTATGGTAGCTTGTGTTAGGTTTTTTTTATCAGAATACTGCTGTTTTATTTTTTATTTATCGAATTATCGCTGTTTTCAAATTAATTCCCAAAATCGCCTCCTTTTAAAATCAGCTGGGAAATCGCCATCTCCATGGCGATTTCCCAGTATAATTGTTTTAAAAAATTGAAAAAATACCAAGAAAAATCGCCATGGGGGTAGCGATTTCCATTCGTATTTTTTTTTTACAATTTTATTTATATTTTATAATATAACTGTTTGAAAAAAAATGCAATTTTTTTTTAAATTTTTTATTTTAAATTTAAAAATTACAAACAGATATAAAAAAAATTACCTTCTTTTGTTTTTTAAAATAATATAAGAGAATATTATAATTTTTTAATTTTAAAAAAAAATAAAATTTATTATTTTACTTTTATAAAAAATAATATTTTATTTCTTATTTAAATTTTTATAAAAAAAAATTATATTTCTTATTAAAATTTTATATAAAAAAATGTATTTCTTATTTAAATTTAAATATAAAAACATTTTTTCTTAATTAAATTAGTTATAAATTAAAATTTGATTTCTTATTTAAAATTTATATGTGAGATCTATAACAAACGGGTATAAAAAAAATACCTTGGTTTGTTTTTAATTTTTTTTTAAATATAGATACAAAAATTTTATAATTTATTTAATTTTATAAAAAGTAAAATATATTTTTTTATTGAAATTTTATAAGAAATAAAATTTATTTTATTATTTTCATTTTATATAAAAAATAAAATTTTATTTCTTATTAAAATTTTAAAAAAATTATTTCTTATTAAAATTGTATATAAAAATATTATTTCTTATTTAAATTTTATATAAAATAAAAATTTATTTCTTATTAAAATTTTATTTTAAAAAAATGTATTTCTTATTAAAATTTTAAATTTATATAAAATGTATTTCTTATTAAAAAAAATTTAAAATGTATTTCTTATTAAAATTTTGTAAAAATTAAAATTTATTTCTAATTAAAATTGGATTGCTTCTGCAATGGATGGGAGTAATGATTTAGGGTTAGAGTTAGGGTTTCAACTATTTTTCAGTCAATCAAATGCTGCAAAAAATATTGGAATTGAATTCCTTCTGCAATGGATGGGATTAATGATTTATGGTTAGGGATAGGTTTCAGCTATTTTCCAGTCAATCAAATGCTGCAGAAAATATTGAAATTGGATTCCTTCTGCAATGGATGGGACTATTGGACAGTCTGGTACAAAGGATGAGATTTATCATCAGTTTTTGCATTGAATGAGTTATCAGTTTTTCAGTCAATTAACTCTAGCCAGAAAACGGGAATCAGATTCCATCCTGTACAAAGGATAGAATTTGTCATCCGGTACAACACAATGAACCATTATAAATTCATAAAACTGATGAAGGTTTACAATACCTCTTATAGCAGTTTTTCAATAAGATTTTTTCTGAGTGCTAATACCTCATCATTCTCATCCTTCTCTATTTCTTCTTTCTTTTGCTGAATGATAATACCTCCATTCTCATCCTTCTCAGTTTCATTACTAAACAACATGAGCAACAGAGTGATCGCATTGGTCTACTATAATGGCCAAATTCATAATACTGATGAAAGTGCTACCTTTGATTGTGAACGTCAGAAAAGCTTTCGTGTTGATGAAGACGTCACATTAGAGGAACTGAAGCTGCAAATTCACACAAAAATTAAAGCTGGAAATAGCAAAAGAGTTTCAGAGATTAAATATAGGCATCCTCTTTCTATTGGTGAAGGATGTGTCCGATGTAGAACATTTCCACTTGAAGATGATGATGATGTCAGATGCATGTTTTATGCTCACGAGACATTTGCAAATGTTGCTGTACTTGAGTTATATGCTGATATAGAGGATGTTCACGATGATTGTAGGCCTTCAAATATTCGCACTACAGAAAACTTTCCCACAGAAGATGATGATTCTGGGTCGTTCTATGTTCACACTACATACGACGTTCCCACAGAAGAAGTCGTTCCGCTATCTCAAGCTACAACGTTTCATAATTCATTAGTCTCACAAACAATTCCTACTGCCCTCGAAGATGAGCCAACTGGTGTTGATCCTGTTTCTTCTATGTGGAGTCCATGGTGAATATGTTGGTGACTTTAGTGAGCAGGAAGAGGATGCTGAATTCGCAAGTGATGACAACAGTGATTCTGACCCAGATGTCGTCACTGCTGAGATCAACACTCATGGAGATCTTCCCCCATATGAGGCTTTATCCCATATGCACACCCTGGATCTGGAGGCAATGCAACTGCCAGAATTTCTGTGTTGGGTTACAATTTCCAACGAAAGAGGTTGTGCTTTCAGCTATCAAGCACTATAACATCAAAAACTCTGTAGATTACAGAGTAATTGAATCTTAGCGGATCAAATATTATGCCAAATGTCTAATGTATGGGAAATGGTGCAATTGGAGAATAAGGGCAACATTTATAAAGAAGAAACAAGCATGGGAGATTAGAACATATGAAGGGCCTCATACTTGCACATCGGGGAGGATTTCACAAGATCATTGCAAGTTAGATTCTAACGTGATCTGTTCATGCATTCTGTCATTGGTCCAAGCAAATCCAGAGATCTTCGTTTCAGTTTTGATCGCTGAGATGCGAATCCGGTATGGATACATCACCTCTTATAAGAAAGTGTGGAAAGCAAAGGAAAAGGCAATTGTTCGAGTTTTTGGCGATTGGGATAGATCGTACAATGAGCTATCTAAATGGTTAGGTGCAATGCAACATTTCGTTCCTGGTACAATTGTGGAATTGCAAACAGTACCTGCATATCACGGTGATCGACTGGTCCAGGGTAAGAGAATATTCCGTCGACTCTTTTGGATATTCAAATCGTGCATTGAAGGGTATCCGTATTGTAAACCTATTGTGCAAATAGACGGTAATTTCTTGTATGGACAATACAAAAGAACATTATTGTTAGCTATTGCACAAGATGGCAACCGAAACATACTGCCAATTGCTTTTGCCATTGTGGAGGGTGAGACAACAGAGGCTTGGTCATTCTTTCTCACTAATTTGCGTAGACATGTGACAAAACAGCCTAGCATATGCTTGATGTCTGATCGACATGAAGCAATCAAAGTTGCGATCAGACGCGATGGTAGTGGATGGGATCCTCCACGTGCATATTCAGTGTACTGCATTCGACATATTGCAGCTAACTTTATGAAGATGTTTAACAATAAGGAATTGCGTCGACACATTGTTATCATGGGTATGGAAAGTTATGATAGTTATTTGATCTCTGTCATTGGTCCAAGCAAATCCAGAGATCTTCGTTTCAGTTTTGATCGCTGAGATGCGAATCCGGTATGGATACATCACCTCTTATAAGAAAGTGTGGAAAGCAAAGGAAAAGGCAATTGTTCGAGTTTTTGGCGATTGGGATAGATCGTACAATGAGCTATCTAAATGGTTAGATGCAATGCAACATTTCGTTCCTGGTACAATTGTGGAATTGCAAACAGTACCTGCATATCACGGTGATCGACTGGTCCAGGGTAAGAGAATATTCCGTCGACTCTTTTGGATATTCAAATCGTGCATTGAAGGGTATCCGTATTGTAAACCTATTGTGCAAATAGACGGTAATTTCTTGTATGGACAATACAAAAGAACATTATTGTTAGCTATTGCACAAGATGGCAACCGAAACATACTGCCAATTGCTTTTGCCATTGTGGAGGGTGAGACAACAGAGGCTTGGTCATTCTTTCTCACTAATTTGCGTAGACATGTGACAAAACAGCCTAGCATATGCTTGATGTCTGATCGACATGAAGCAATCAAAGTTGCGATCAGACGCGATGGTAGTGGATGGGATCCTCCACGTGCATATTCAGTGTACTGCATTCGACACATTGCAGCTAACTTTATGAAGATGTTTAACAATAAGGAATTGCGTCGACACATTGTTATCATGGGTATGGAAAGTTATGATAGTTATTTGATCTCTTATATTTCCTTGAGTATATAAAATAATACTGAAATTCACAAGTTTTTTGTTTTTAATTTTATCAGGATACGAGTTGAGGCGAACAAATTTTCATTTCATGTATGAGAATCTTCGTGGAGAAAATGCAAAGGCAGCTAATTGGCTTGATAGGATCCCCAAGAAAAAGTTGGCCCAATCATATGATCAAGGAAGACGTTATGGCTATATGACAACCAACCTGGCTGAATCTATCAATTCGGTGTTGAAGGGAACGCGTCATCTTCCCATTACTACTTTAGTGAAATCAACATATTATAGGTTGGCTGCACTTTTTGTTAAGATGGGGAACAAGCAAATTGCAATGATAGAGGGAGGCCACACATACTGTGAAACAGTCACACAGGCTATGCAAGAAAATCGTAGGAAAGCTAACTCCTACTTTGTTCATAATTTTACGCGAGCAAATCAATCTTTTCTGATTGAAGAGTTAGTTGATCCACTAGAGGGTGTTCCTGTAATGAAGTACAGAGTCAAGCTTAGTGACATATGGTGTGACTGTGGGAAGTTTACAGCACAAAGGTTCCCTTGTTCACATGTAGTTGCTGCTTGTGCACATGTCCATGTAGATTGCATGCAATATGTGGACAATATCTATATACTGGAAACTATATTGAATGTTTATAGACATGAGTTCCAACCAGTTGGAAATGAAGGTTATTGGCCTCAATATGATGGTCCAGAAGTGTGTCCCAATCAAGAAATGTGGAGAAATCCACCAAAATCAAGCCGTATGTGTAATGAAATGGACCTCAGGGAGAAAGGCCAACCAAAACGTTGTGGATTATGCAGAAATGAAGGTCATAGCCGTCGAAAATGTCCGCATCAATCTGGCACATCGGGGGAGAGTTCGCATCAACAATAAATGAATTACATGTTTTCATAAACTGTAATATTTACTACTTATCAGGTAATTTGGATTATGCAAGTTTTTTTCTACTTATCATGTAATTTGGATTTTTTTTTCTACTTAACATTTAATTAAGAAACTATTAAAAACATTTTCATTTTAGTTAGATTGATGCGGACATAAAATTTAAAATAAATAACAAAATTAACATTTTAAAAAATATATTCAATAATAAATAAGAAAATAAATAAGAAAATTAAAAATAACAATATTTCTCAACAAATTTAAAATAAATAACATGAAATGCAAAACATATAAATTTATATATTACAAATTTAAAATACATTATTCTCGTTATATTGATAAAACTACATTTATTCTAATTATTGCGTGGTGTAGAGCAACAATGTCAAGCTCTCCTAGTGCGTGGTGGTTGGACTCGTCGTTCAACCTCGTCAGTGGTAGGTATTGCGGTCGACCACGACCTCTTGCTGTAATCATCACTGGCTCCGGTTGTATGTCATCCGCCATTTCTTCTGTATCAAAAATTTGAAACCCACTGCTGGAGGACCCAATACCTAGTTCACCCATAAAGGGAACCTGACTACTAGATGGACCCACAAATGATCTACCATGAAATGCAGACGCTGGGGTTCCAAACTGATACATTGATGTTAGATATGCTAAACTTGGACTTAGGATGGGGAGCTGGTCATCTAACCTCGTCATTGGCGGTGATGGTCGGTAACACTCATCAACGTCATATCCGGGGTGATTGACGGAATAACGATGACTGGATGGTACTCCATGATCCCGTTTAGGTTCAGGATGACTAAATGACATCCTCGGTGCAGTGAACTCCGATGAGGCCGGTTTACGCATCTGCCCACGTTGTCGTCTAGGTCTAGGAGCTTCCATATCCTGTGTAGGAGGGACTGAAACTGAAGTTCGTCCGGTAAATGGCATACTCCTAACATCTTCATACACCGACGGTGGACAAACAAAAGGCCGACCTTCATTTTTATACCATCTTATGTAATCATCAGATGGGTTGAAATTATTACCAACAATAGGATAACCTGTTGGAATTCGTTGAGAACATATATTCCACCAACGGATCCAATATTCATGTTTCGCAGGCCAGAATTCTTCATGACGCCCACGCATGTCGATCTTGTGAACTTGATCAAGGTTCACCGATGCTTGCGAAATTGATTGTTGCATCCCAAATTGTTGCAACACCCTGTCAGTTTGGTGCTACTCTACATATGAAAAGCATATCAATGTTGTGTTTGCTTTCCATATATTACAGTTATTGTAGGCATCCGATGGTAGGCATGCCATAATTTCACTAGAGGAATATGACATCCACAGAAACTGCGAAAAATTATTACAAATTATTAGTTTCATATGGATTAAATACAAAAATACTTGAATGTAACAATCGAAACATTTACCTTATCATATCCTACTCGATCTAGTCGCAATTTTATACTTGCAAGGTTGGTCGGAGTCTCGGCAAGATCTCTACTCCTACTCCACCTGTTAAAATGCGTATAAAATCTTAATAGAACTATAAAAATACAAGTTCATACAAAATTAATAAAATAGTAAAGATTATTACCTGCTTGCAAGGAGGTATACAGCCGAAACATCCACGAGTCGAGCGAAAAATGGCAGCCGATACCAAGCCCATGATTGTAGAAGCACTAAACATCTACCTATGTCATGGCTTTTTGGAACTGTAGCCCGGCACAGTACTCTATACAAAATCGCTAAACACGCAAAACCTCAACTATAATTTGCCGCATGCTCTAAATCACGTAGTAATGGAAGATACATTAAATGTACACGACTGCTCTATTTATCAGGCATTAGTAATCCTCCAATCAAACGTAAAATATATACTCTAGCAGCATATTATATATGTTCTTCAGTTGCGTGTAATGGAAGATTTTGAAAGGATTTCAACCAATTTAGTCTCACCCTTGAGCCAGATACATACGCATCTGGAGGTACCTCGCCCAATAGATTTTGACACTCTTCATTCCAATCTAGCAAGCTTCCGCCTGTAACTGTATCGCCATGGACCGGAAGTCCAAGTTGAAGCGCAATATCTTCTAGAGTTATCGTGCATTCACCAAATGAAAAATGAAAAGTGTGCGTCTCGGGTCTCCATCGTTCGATCAACGCACTGATTAAGTCGAGTTGTAGCAAAAATCGTCGAATTTGAGTTGCGTGATAAAATCCGGCTCTTCTTAAGTGGTCGATAATATATGGATGCGGGTTCTCCAATGTAAATTTCCTCGAACGTAACACGCGACGAGTATCCTGTTGATAATTAATTAAATTAAATTAAATAATTATAAAAATTAATATATTATAAAACTATAATAATTAAAAAATTAAACAGTATAAAAATTCTAAAATTCTAAAACTATAATAATATAAAACAATAATAATATAAAATTTTAAAATTATTTATATAATTATTAAAAAATTAAACAATATAACAAAATGAAAAACTATAAAATAAAAAAACAATAATAATTAAAAAATTATAAAACTATAATAGTAAAAAATTAAATAATATAAAAAATAAATAATTATAAAACTATAAAATGAAAAAATAATAATAATTAAAAAATGATAAAACCATAATAATTTTAAAACATTAAAAATAATAAAAATATAAAATGACAAAATGACAAAATAATAATAATCAAGAAATTACTAAAAATTGATAATGTAATATAAATAATATTACAACAATGTACTTACCTCTTTAAATATAATCGAGGATATGTGATTCTCTTGCAACCTCAATAGTGATGATGAAGCCATCTTAAAATATTGTTGGTAGAAAAAAAATTTGATGTAGAAAGAAGAAAGAAAAATAAAATAAGTTGTAAAAAAAATGAGGGAGGGTGGGTTTTATTTATAGAAGAGTAGTGGGGGGGATTTTTGAAGACAACGGTCAAGTTACCGTTGCTTTCAAAAAATTTGATTTTTTTTTCAAACGGTTATATTATAAAATTTAAATAAAATTAAAAAAAAATTATCAAGGGAAATCGCCACTCTCCATGGCGATTTTCCTTTGTTATTTTTCAAAAAAATTAAAAAAAAACCAAGATAAATCGTCATGGGGGGTGGCGATTTCCCTTGGTATTTTTTGAAATTTTTTTCAAATTAACCAAGGGAAATCATCACCCCGCATGACGATTTTTCTTGGTATTTTTTTAATTTTTAAAAAAAATTATGCTGAAAAATCGCTATGGGAGATGGCGATTTCTCAACTGATTTTAAAAAGAACGAATTTTTAAAAATTAATTTAAAAATAGCGATATTTAAATAAATAAATAATAAATAAAATAATATTCTGATAAAAAACTCGCTTGTGCTATCGGTCTCCTTGCCATCATTATGTCCCACGACTTATGTTGGAACTTGCTTGTATATGCTTTTACCTAAGATTACACTCATTTTTCCTTTATGGCTTGGTTGAAGAGTCTATTCCACATATAGCCTGTTGCTTACAGAGAAAAGGCTCGTTTCTTGCGGTCCCTCCGATCCGTATAACCTTTAAATTTGCACGAATATGCCCAAACTTTTGACTCATGCTTTGACATTTGTGGGGCCTTCACTTCTCTTCCAATAAGGCCTTTTTTTAGCGTTGTGCTCTCTTAAAACTTAAGGTGTCAATTGGGACAGGTTGGCTGGGATTTAGGTTAGAGTTATTTTGAATTGAGTTATTTTCGAATGAAAAAAATTTGCATTGGTTTTGAGTTAGGATTATTTTTAGTTTAGATATTTGAGTTCATATTATTTCGATTTCGAATCTTCGAATTTAATATTTGAATTATTTAAATTTCGATCATTTCAAATTTAAATTATTAAATTTTAAAATAAAATCAATTTAATTTCAAATAATTTTGAATGATTAATTTTTAAAGTCATTTTAATTTAAATTATTTTAATTTGAATTGAACAAGTTTGAGTCAAATAAGTTAAGGACTTAGTTCGAATCAACTTGATTAGCTCTACTTAAATTATTCATATTGCCATTAAAAGTGTATTTGATGGCAATTGCAAAATATAATTGTCAAAACAATAGTAAAAAAAATAAAAAAATTTGCAATTAAAAATGGAAATAGAGATATATGATAATGATTACACTTGCATTTACTTCTAATTATAATTTTAATCGCCTTTAATTTCCATAGCAATGACGAGTTGATTAATCAGCCTTTTTTTTAAGTTGTGAAATTATTGATATATATTAAGAGAAATTATCTAATATATTATCATTGAAGTTTTTAGACTTTATAAGCATGGTTAGAAAGGTGACACATACCTCTTAGGATATAATTAAAAAATAAATAAAAAAATAGACATGTGACAATTTTTTAACCTACTCGTGTAATTAAAAAACCCAGTTGCCCGTATATTAAAGAAAACTTGGTATATTAATTAATGGAAAACTATGTGGTAATTAGAGGTAGCAAAATAAACTCGAATTCGAAAACCCGGTCGAAATAACCTGAACCCGAAGCTGTCTAAACCTAATCTAACTAAAAAAGTCAAAAACTCAAACCCGAAATGACCCGAACCCAAAATGATCCGACACCGAAATAACCCAAATCTGAAAAAACTCGAGCTCGAAAAACCCGAACCCGAAAAAACCCGAACCCGATACTTACATGAACCCGAATTTAATACTAAAAATAAGAATGATTAAATTGTAATTAAATAATTTTTTATAAAGCCAAAACTTTAATTATCAATTTTATTCTAATATTTTTTTACTAATTTAATTTAAAATTAAAATTTAATATATTATATATATATTATATATATAATAATATATAATTTTATAAAAAGTAAATTGTATTTTGTACTTATAACTTTAACATCTCATATCTTGATAAATCCAACATTTAAAGATTGTAGGATGCTATATACTAAAAATATAAACAGAATACATATATATATATATATATATATATATAAACAGATAATAAAAAGATGAACTGATATATATATACGAACAGAATTCAGAACAACAATGCTTACAGACTTTAATCGAACAGCAAAGAAACAGAATCGAGTCAAGGTTGGACCTCTGACCTTAAGACGTTTTCTGCCTGTCTAAAGGTGCTTACAGTTTGATGCAAATTGTCTCCCAGGTTTTCTTGATAATCGTTGCAAATGAGAGCACACTCAGATGCAACACAACAACCAGAAGAATGTTGAGCCTCTCTCTCAGAAGACAGAATTTATTTGAGTGAATTAGTGAGTAAAAACAGACACAGAAAGCCTGTATTTATAGCAGGCAATCTGCCTGTTCGGTAAAGACATATCACATGGAAGGAACCTGTTTGATCAGAACAGGCACACCCATTGGTGATGAACCAACATGTCTTTACAGAAAAGACAGATTCTGAAAAACAACACGAACATGTTCGATCCTAGATCGAAAAGGCATGAATTAATCGCACAGTCTTAAATAGTTGGTCTGGCTGAGCAGCAAAAAGAATAGAACAGTGCTGACCCGAGCCCAAGCCCAGGCCCAGGTCTGGTCCGACCCAAGCCCGCTCGGCTTGGCGGCACGTGCGCGTGTGGTCCAGCCCAGTTTGTGTAGGTCCTCACCCACCACAAAACTGTTGGATATCAGGTAATATTTAAGGGTATAAATACGAAATACGTATACCAATACATAGGTTGTCGTAACTAGATAGACGGTGTTTAATTATGTGTACAATTGATATCATGTTTGAAATGAGAAATTAATCTCATGGTACCCACTTGAAGAGGAAGACATGTCTTTTCAGGTAAAGACATGCCGATTCGGTTTCATGCCTGACCGAACCGGTTCATCCCCAATTGGTGTATCTGTTATGATCAAACAGATTTCATCCAATTGATGCGTCTTTTCCAAACAAGTTCATTGGCTTCTATAAATACAGATATCTTATGCCTGTTATTCACTCACTAATTCACTCAAATAAATTCTGTCTTCTGAGAGAGAGACTCAACATTCTTCTGGTTCGCTGTGTTGCATCAGAGTGTGCTCTCATTTGCAACGTTATCGAGGAGGCGTGGGAGACGAATTGCAATAGACTTTAAGCACCATAAAGACAGGCAATAATCGTCTTAAGGTCAGAGGTCCAACCTTGACTCGATATTCTAATTTCTGGTTCTACCGAAACTGTGAGTGTCCATATACTCGTATTTTATATATATATTCTGATATGTTCGTATTTTCAATATTGTTTTCATATATATCAGTATGCAGTAATGAAATATTTACTAAAATGCTTACAAGATTGTCAACAATCTTAAGACGAGTATGGTGATTTATTATTGTTTATTTCCGTTTAGTTTCATTACTGTTATTATATATATTTCTTACTATATATATGTTTTAACATATATATTACATCTATAACTTAATATAAAAATTATTCCAAATTCAATGAGATGAGAGAATTAGACATTTTTGATTAAGAATTGATTGATACCTAAGTATAGGTATTAAGGGAGTTGGGGGGTTAGTTTGGGTATTTAATTTTTTTATTAGGAAGAAAAGAAAGGGAAAAAAAATGGAGAAAAAATTATGTGTTTATGTTATTTTTTATGTGTTCAAAATATTATAAATTTATATAATTTTTACACGTTAATAATTCGTTTTATTTAGATGTTAACATGTTCGCATATTCATGTCGTGTTCGTGTTATTTTTTCGTCTGTTTAAAATATTATAAATTTATATAATTTTTACATGTTAATAACTCATTTTATGTAGATTTTGACACGATCAGAAATTCGTTCGTGTTCATATTATTTTTCGTGTTATTGTTTTGTGTGTTCAAAATATTATAAATTTATATTGATTTTTACATGTTAATAATTTGTTTTATGTAGATTTTGACACGTTCGCGTATTTGTGTTATTTTCGTGTCATGCCGTATTTTAATTATTTTTTTCATGTGTTTGTGTCGTGTTTCAATTCATCCAAATAATTTGCATAATTTGTCACGGTGATCTAATTTAGAGAAAATTTTGTGTGTTCGTGTCGTGTCTTAATTCATCCATATTTTGCATAATTTGTTATAATGATTCAATTTAGAAAAAAATTGCATGTCCGTAACATGTTCGTGTTATTTTATCATGTGTTTAAAATATTATAAATTTATATAAAATTTTACACGTTAATAATTTGTTTTATGTAGATTTTGATACATTCGTGTATTTGTGTCGTGTTCATACTATTTTTTGTGTCGTGTTTTAATTATTTTTTTCATGTTGTTCGAGTCGTATAATCATATTGTGTCCGAAATTGCCAAGTCTAATTGATACTATTCAAATAACTCACAAATTTGTGTCACGTGTCATCATGTTCGTGTTATTTTTTCTGTTATAATCGTATTCAAAGTAATATATATTTTTATAAATTTTGACATTTTAATAATTCGTTTTATGTAGATTTTGACACGTTCGTGTATTTGTGTCTTGTTCATGTTATTTTTTTGTCATGTCGTGTTTTAATTATTTTTTTTCATGTTATGTTCGTATCGTATAATTATGTTGTCTCTGAAATTGTCTGATGTAATTGATCATATTCAAATAACTCTCAATTATATCAAAGGTCGTATAAGATTAAGAATTATTATTTTTTAAAATTATTATCTTTACTACTTTTACTTTTTTATCTTTCAAATTTATTATAAAATGTTAATTTAAATCCGATAATATTTCGCAATAAAACGCGAGCATTATCTAGTATATATATATATATAAAGCTTTCTGACATCTTTATATATAGAGAGTTACGTTATACAGTAACTATATACTGAGATTTTGTTTATAATGGTTTCGGTTATTAACAAAAGTGTGCCGCCGTTTCAAATTCTTATAAAATGTGCGCTTGGCAGTTTGTTTTGATTAAAAGGTTTGTTAACTTTGGTGACTCCATAAAAAGTCATATATATATATATTGTTACGTGACGTGATATATTATTTATATTAGTTGATTAGATATGTGTTTTTATAACATATATATTTGTAATATATATTTTGTGGATATATATATTTAAAATATATTATATATATATATATATTTGGTGTACTATTTTTGCATATATATGTAGACACCTAATTTTATCCGGACCTTTAAATCAGGTAATTTTCTTCCCAATGATGTCTTAGAATGCAAAAAATATCTTCTCTTCTGCAGGTGGTACTCCGAGACTTTGTTTAAAAGGACAAGCATGAAAAATCAATTTGAAAAAAGTCAACCCCAAAAAAGTCAACTTTGAAAAATCAATCACTGAAAAAGTCAACCCCCATTCAAAATCAAGATTCAAAGTTTAATTGAACAATGGTGAAAGAATTTTGATAATCCAAGGTCTACCACGAAAGATATGGAGTCCGGAAGGTGGGTTACGGAGATTCAGTGGAAAGAAAACCCTAGTTCAGAAAATTTGAAAAAAAGTGCTTAAACGATCAAATTGATTGAAATTAGAGGTTCCAAATGGAAGATAAGCGATGACTACGGGTAATGGAGAGACCATTTGGAAACAAAATCGAAGGAAGAGTCAATTTGGAAGAAAACTGAAAATTAGGGTTTTTGGTGGATTTTGGCGAAATTAGAAAAAATTACAGAAATGACCCGATTCGATAAAATTAAAGCCCCTAATTGATGAAGAGTGGCTAAACAAGGATAGCCCAAGTCTCAATTTGAAGTAATTCCGAGAAAAGAGCCGATTGGAGAAAAAACGGAAAAAGGAGAAAATTTTCGATGTTGGAAAAATAAAAAATCAAGTCGGAGGGGAATTTGATCGTAAAAATTGGGCTTTTTTGGACCAACTCCAATTCAATATATAAAAAGGGCACAGAAAAAGAAAATCTGGAATTTGGACTTGTTTGAGTAAAACCGAGGCTTTAGAGGTTAAAGGGCAATTTTGGAAAATCCAAAAAAATAGCAAATGAGCTCGGAAAATTACCAAAACTTCCAGATCTCAATTTTAAATTATTTGGAAGAGATTAGCGAAAAAAAATCCGAAATCGGAGCTTGTTTGCAAAATGACAAATTTCAGGCCCACTAAGATGAAATTCAAGAAGATAAATCCCGAAAAAATAGCAAATGAGCTCGAAAAATTATGAAAACTTCTAGATCTCAATTTTAAATTATTTGGAAGAGATTGGCGAAAAAAATCCAGAATCGGAGCTCGTTTGCAAAATGGCAAAAGTTTGGGTGCACTAAGGGCAATTTTGGAAGATAAATTCGAAAAAAATAGCAAATGGGTTTAGAAAATTATGAAAACTTTCAGAACTCAATTTTATATTATTTAGGAAGTATTGAAGAAGAAAATTTGGATTTGGAGTCCGTTTGCTATTTAATCAAGTTTGGAGGCCTAAAGTACAATTTTACCGAAGAAACCGAAGATGGCCTTTATTGCAATTAAAAAAATAGAAAATGGGCTGGAAGTTGAAGGGCCATTCGGCCAAGCCCATGAGGAGAGTGATTTTTTGCTGAGTTCTTGCATCCAAAGGTCAAAAGTGGATAGTAAGGTAGTTATTTTTTTAATCAAGCTTTTGTAATTGTGCCACATGGTCCAATGCATGATGAGGAAGGATGACAACATGATGGCTACATATTTTTGAACAGCTGTATTAGTTAGGGGCTGATCACTTAATTTAAGGATGGTAATTTCACATTTTAAGCATCTTGGATTAGTGGTCTTTGGATCAAATTGGCTAGAAAAAAATGACAACATCCTACACCCATTAGGTGACCATTCGGTTACCATAGTTTAGGGAGGGGGTTTGATTTTTCATGAGGTTCTTGGCTGATCATAGAGAGGGCAGTAGCTAAAGGGAGAGAAAAGAGAAAGGAAAAAAAAAAGAAAAGAAAAAGAAAAAAAGAAGGGTTTTCTTACTACTATTTGATTTGGAAAGCTAAAGCAAGGTAGCTATTTTCATTCATGCTCTCATCCATACTTTGTTCATATGATTTTGTTATTTTCATTTTCATTTTCATTGTTATTTTATTTTATTTCATGAAATAAAATGCTTTTCAAAACAAGTTCTTAAAGCTTCTATCTTATGCTTTCATGAAAAATCAAAGAAAAAACAATTCCTCCACTTTTCCATGTTGGCCGAACCTACCATTGTTTGTGCATGTATTGTGTTTGATCTATTTTCCATGTTGGTTGTGATATATTGGCTTGCTTTGCTGTTCTAACTTTTTAAAATAATTAAGATATAGAGCTTGTTTTTAACCTTTTTCATTTACTTACTATTATTTTGCTGATTTTATCATTTTATTTTCATGTCTACTTACTTTGTTTGCTATTTTTAATTTTCTGTTTTCAATATGTTAAGTTGTTCATGCTTTGTATATTGCCATACTATGTGTTTGTGTATTTTCCTAGCTACATCTTTGCATTTGCATCATGGTTGTTTGGTCTAACATGTTTTCCTTTTAAGTCTTGCATATACTATGCCATGTGTTTGTGTTAATGCCATGCTAGAATTTCGCATGTATTGATTTCATGCCCATTCGGTTTCCACTATATTTTTTGCCTTGTGTGTGCATTTTCATTTTGTTTAGTTGACATGCTTGCATTTCTATGCCATGATATTGTGTATTTGATTTACTATGCCATGTTTTTGTGTTAATGCCATGCTAGAATTTCACATGTTGATTTCATGCCCATTCGGTTTCCACTATATTTTTTTGCCTTGTGTGTGCATTTTCATTTTGTTTAGTTGACATGCTTGCATTACTATGCCATGAGATTGTATATTGGTTGTGCCATGTTCATGCATTAGTATTAGGTCCATTAGGTCATTATATGTTCATGTTACTTTCATGCACTTTCATGCTCATATTAGGTCTTAGGTCAATTTTGCATTGCCATGCATTTTCATGACATTTTAGGTATTAGGTCATCTTTGTATTGCCATGCATATTAGGTCTAAGATCATATTGTTATTGCCATGCATTTTCATTAGGTCTAGGTTACATTTGCATTGCCATGCATTTCATGCATATTTAGGTCTAGGTTGCATTTATTGCCATGCATGTTCATGTTAGGCATTAGGTCATTCTTTATGCCATGCATTTTCTATGTCATTTAGGCTTTAAATCATGCATTTCATGCATCTAACTTGATGTTTGTTCATGCATCTCATATCATACCACTTGATTTTTGACTTAAGCCAATCAATGGCTCAAAGCCAAGCTCACATGAGCATGCTTGTGGAAAATTAAGAAGTTGTCAAGTTGGAATTGCTACCTTTGTGATTTTTTTTATTAGGCAATCCTTATCCAAATTTTTAGAAATTTTAGCTACTATTTGTAGGTCTTTAGAGGAGTTTCCAATATTTTTATTTTGATTTTTGAATTATTTTATCATAGGCTTAAAATGTTTTTTGGCAAAACAGTTTTTCATCCAGTGTTTTGACTTTCGTGATATTTCTGGTAGATCATCCTTATTCTAAAAATTAAGCCAATTGTTTCCCATAGAGTTTGACATGTTCTGAGTCTCTCATAATTTTTTCAGATTTTTTTGAAAATTTAAAAATAGGTTAAAAAATCACTTTTTAAACTGGTCAGTAAAGTCAGACTTAAATTCAAGGGAAAAATAATTTTCTGCTTTGACTAAGGCATTAAAAGAAGGCTGATTAGGAACCTTAGCTACTGTCTTAGGTTGATTTCTAAGCCATTTTAATCCTAAAAAATGATTTTATAAAGCTTGGGTCAAGGGTGGTCAAGTCCGGGTTTTCTAAATTAGAAAAAGAGAGCCATTTTTAAAAGGGGGTTCGGCCATGTGTCATTTTTCATCCAAGAATTTTCAAAATTGTTTTTAAACCAATCACAAAGTATTTTTATTTTAGAAAATTTAATTTGATGTCTTTTCCTAAAGTAGTCGGATATCTTTTTAGGTATACGGTTCTCCTTATTTAAAGGAAAAAAAATACACTTTCATGCATTGCATTTTCTATGTTCATGCATATTATATGATATATGATTTTTGCTATGAATATTTCTATGGTAATGTTATTATTTTTATTTATATTTTATGGTGTTATATTGTTTGTTATATGGTTGTGAATATTCTATGATTATCCTATGCTTTTTGCTTAGTCATTTATTTTTGTCACATCATTTAGGATTTACTATGTTCTTACATTGTTATTTTTATTTTCATGCATATTTCATGATAATATTATTTTGTGTTTCATATTATTTCATATTACTTAGATTATATTGCCATGTCATTTAAATTATATTATGTCATTTAGAATATGCCATGTCATTTAAAATATACCATGTCATTTAGATTTGCCATGTCATTTAAATTATAGTAGGTCATTTAGAATATATTATATCACTTAGGTTATATCATTTCTTTTAGAATATATTATGTCACCTAAATTATATCATTTCATTTAGAATATATTATGTCACTTAGGTTATATCATGTCATGTATAATATACTGTGTCACTTAGATTATATTATGTCATCTAGGTTATATTATATCATTTAGATTTTGCTATGTCATCTTTATTATGCCACATATGTTCATTTTCATATCTTTAAAATGTTTTAAAATAAGATAATGATTTTCAATAAAATAAAGATATTCTCGAGTTAAAATAATCCATGATTTCTCTGTCGGGTTTACTGGGGAAAATATCATCAATTATCATTAATAAAGGAATATCTTTCTTTAAAAAAAAAACGAGAATGATTCGAAAAATTTTCCAAAATAAATAAAAATTTCTATATTTTGCCACGTTTGTTGGGGAATATAGAAAAACTTTGAATTAATAAATTTCATATCATTTTCAATTAAAAATGGAATTATTTTTCTTTAAATTGGGAATTATTTTGAAATGCCAACTCTAAAACCGACTTTTTATCGAGACTTGAGATAACACACGATTAATAAGGTACCGATTTATACGAGCGTTGTGGGGGTGTTAATTCTTCCCCGTACGTAACCGACTCCCGAACCTGCTTCTTTGATTTCTCTGGTTAAAACGCAGACTTGAAATTGGTTTTAAAAAATGTTTTAAAATATTTTACAAAATCGATTTTAATAGGTGGCTGATCACACCTAGCCAAAAAAGATTGGTGGCGACTCCATATCTTTTTTCGAGGTTGTTTTCAAACCTTCATTTTATTTCAAGAGGAATTAAGTCGACTTTTCCTCTATTTTTTAATGTCACGCTTAACGAGTATAAAGTCTCGCGATGAAACTTGTTATTTTTTAGGTTGCGCCTGTAAACACCTAATTTTGTCCGGACCACTAAATAAAGTATTTTTCTTCCTAAAATAATGTTTTAGAATGCAAAAAGTCTTTTTTCATCCTGCATGTGGTACTCCGAAACTTAGTTTAAGGGGCAAGCTTGAAAAGTCAATTTGAAAAAAAGTCAACCTCGAAAGTCAACTACTGAAAAGTCAACCCACATTCAAAATCAAGATTCAAAGTTCAATTGAACAATGGTGAAAGAATTTTGATAATCCGAGGTCTACAATGAAGGATATGGAGTTCGGAAGATGGGTTACAGAGATTCAGTAGAAAGGAAACCCTAGTTCGAAAAATTTGAGGAAAAGTGCTTAAACGATCAAATTGGTCGAAATTGGAGATTCCAAATGAAATATAAGCAATGACTACGGGTAATGGAGAGGCCATTTGGAGGAAAAACTGAAGGAAAAGTCAATTTAGAGGAAAACCGAGAATTAGGGTTTTTGGTAGATTTTGGTGAAATTGGGGAAAATTGCAGAAATGTCCTAATTCGGTAAAACTCAGGCCCCTAATTGATGAGGAGTGAGTAAACAAGGATAGCCCAAGGCTCAGTTTGAAGTAATTCCGAGAAAAGAGCCGATTGGAGGAAAACCGGAAAAAACGAGGAAATTCTTGATACTGAAAAAAGGAAAAATCAAAACGGAGGGGAATTTGATCGTAAAAATTGGGTGTTTTTGGACCAACTCCAATTCAATATATGACAAAGGCACAAAAAATAAAAATCTAGAAATCGGATTTGTTTTGAGCAAAATCGGACTTTGGAGACAAAAGGGCAAACTTGAAAAATTCAAGAAAAATAGCAAATGAGCTCCAAAAATTTTCAAAACTTTCGACTCTCAATCTTAAATCATTTGCAAGAGATGAGAGAAGAAAAATCCGAATTCGGAGTTCATTTGCAAAATGACAAATTTCGGGCCCACTAACCTGAAAATTTCAGAAGATAAATCCCGGAAAAATAGCAAATGAGCTCAGAAAATTCTGAAAATCTCCAGATCTCAATTTTAAATTATTTGGGAGAGATTGAAGAAAGAAAATCTAGAATCAGAGCTCGTTTGCAAAATGTCAAATTCCGGGCCCATAAAGTTGAAATTCAAGAAGATAAATACCGAAAAAATAGTAAATGAGCTCGAAAAATTCTGAAAATCTTTAGATCTCACTTTTAAATTATTTGGAAGAGATTGGTGAAGAAAAATCTGGATTTGGAGCTCGTTTGCAAAAGGATAAAAGTTCGAGTGCATTAAGGGGCAATTTTGTAAATAAATCTGAAAAAGATAGCAAATGGGTTCGGAAAATTATGGAAACTTCCAAAATATAATTTTTTGTTATTTAGGAAGTATTAAAAAACTAAAATTTAGATTTGGAGACCGTTTGCTATTTAATTAGGTTCGGGAGCTAAAAACGTCATTTTACTGAAGAAACCGAAGAGGGCTTTTCTTACAATAGAGATTGGGCTGGATTTTAAAATGTCAATCAGTCATGCCCATGTTGGAGAGTGATTTTGCTGAAACATTGCATCCAACGGCCAAGAGTGGATAGGAACGTAGTTATTTTTTTGATCAAACCATTGAAATTGTAACACATGGACCAATGCATGGAGAGTGATGATGTCATATTTATGACATCATCTTCATGATATCCTATTAGTTAGGGGCTGATTTAATCTAAAGGTGGGAATTTTACAAATAAAGCATATTGGATTAAAGGCCATTGGATCAAGATTGGTTACAAAAATGACAACTTTCCTACACTATTGAAGTAGGCATTCGGCCAAGGCTCTAGAGGGGGGAATTCATATTTTTGCTGGAGGTTTCGGGGCTGAATAGAGGCAGTAGCTAAGGGAAAAAATGAGAGAAAAAAGAAAGGAAAAAGAGAGGAGAAAAAAGGAGAAGGAAAAAGAAAGGTTTTTGCTTACTACTTCTTGATTTGGAAAGCTAGAGCAAGGTAACTATGTTCTTTCATGGTTTTCTCATGATTTGTTGATATGGTTTTGCTATATTGATTGTCATTTTATTCTCTTTTATGAAATAAACTTTTTTTTCAGAATAAGTTTTAAGGAGTTTATACTTTTTATTTTTATAAGAAATCAAGAAAACAGATTTTACCATTTTTTTTAGCTTGGCCGAATGGCACTTTTTTTCAGATAATCTTTTTTTTTCATGTTATTGGTTGTGTTAAGATAGCTTAGTTGTGGTAGGTTAGCTTGATTGTGGTAGTTTAGCTCTACACCATGCCATGTGTTTATGGTAATGCCATGCTTAGGATTGCATCATTTAGAAATGAGTCTATTCTGTTACTCCATGATTTTGTGCCTTGTGTTTGCATTTTCATCTTATTTAGTTGATAAGCTTGCATTTCCATGCTATAATAATGTGTATTTTGATTTAGTATGCCATGTGTTTGTGTTAATGCCATGATAGGATTTCACCATCTAGGCTTAGGACCATTTGGCTACCTCATTGTTCTATGTTTTGTATGTGCATTTTCATCTTGCTAGTTACCATGCTTTGCATTATTATGCCATGAGATTGTGTATTGGTTGTGCCATGTTCATGCATTAGTATTAGGTTTATTTGGTCATTATATGTTCATGATGTTTTCATGCATTTGCATAACATTTTAGGTCTTGGCCATCTTTCTATTGCCATGCATATTAGGTCTTAGGATAACTTTTTATTGCCATGCATTTTCATGTCACTTTAGGTCTAGGTTACATTTGCATTACCATGTTTCTCATGCATATTAGGTAGGTAGCATTTATTTCCATGCAAATTCATGCTAGGCATTAGGACAACTTTGTATTGCCATGCATTTTCATATCACTTTAGGTCTATGTTACATTTGCATTACCATGCTTCTCATGCATATTAGGTAGGTAGCATTTATTGCCATGTAAATTCATGCTAGGAATTAGGATAATTTTTTATTACCATGCATATTCATAACATCTTAGGTCTAGGTTACATTTGCATTACCATGCATCTCATACATATTTAGGTTTAGGTAGCATTTATTGCCATGCAAACTCATACTAGGCATTTAGGTCATTTTGAATTGCCATGCATTTCCTATATCATTTAGGCTTTAGATCATGCATTTCATACATCAAATTTGTTGTTTGTTGACGCATCTCATACCATACCACTTGATTTTTGACTTAAACCAATCAATGGTTTAAAGTCAAGTTCGCATGAGCGTACTTGTGGAAAATTGAAAAGTTGTCAAGTTGATTTTTTTACCTTTGTGATTTTTTTTACTTTAGCAAATTTTTGTTCAAAGTTTTAGAAATTTTAGCTGTTGTTTACAGGTCCTTAGAAGAGTCTCCAATATTTTTACTTTGATTTTTTAATGATTTTATCAAAGGCCTAAAAATGATTTTTGGCAAAACCGTTTTTCACCTAGTATTCTGACTTTCGTGATTTTTCTGGTGGATTATCCTTATTCTAAAAATTAAGACAATTTTTTCCCAAAAAATTAGACATGTTCTGAGTCTTCTTTATTTGTTTCAGATTTTTTAGAATTTTTTAAAATAGGTTAAAAAATCTCGTTTTAAAACTGGACAATAGAGTCAGATTTGAATTTGAGGGAAAATTAATTTTTTGTTTTGTCTAAGGTATTACGAGAGGGCTGAGTAGGAACCTTAGCTACTGTCCGAGGTTGGATTCTAAGCCATTTTAATTCTAAAAAATGATTTTATAAAGCTCAAGTCAAGGGTGGTCAAGTCCGGGTTTTCAAAGTTAAGAAATAGAGCCTTTTTCAAAAGGAGTTACGACCATGTGTCATTTTCATCCAAGAATTTTCAAAATTGTTTTCAACCAATCACAAAGTATTTTTGATTTTAGAAAATTTAATTTGACGTCTTTTCCTAAGGTAGTAGGATATCTTTAAGGTATACGGATTTCCTTATTTAAAGGAAAAAATACAATTTCATGCATTGCATTTTTCATGTTCATGCATACTATATAATATATGATTTTTGCGATGATAATTTCTATGGCTATGCTGTTTGTTTTGATTTATATTTCATGATGTTATATTGATTGTTATATGGCTGTGAATATTTCATGTTATTTTATGCTTTTTTTGCCATGTCATTTAGAATATACCATGTCACTTAGATTTTGCCATGTCACTTAGAATATGCCATGTTACTTAGATTATTTCATGTCATTTAGATTATACTATGTCACACATATTTATATTCATATTTTTTAAAAATGTTATGAAAAGATAATGGTTTCAAATAAAATAAAGTTATTCCCGAATTAAAGTAATTCATGAGTTCTCTATCGGGTCTGCTGGAGAGGATATCATTAATTATAATAAAGGAATATCTTTCTTTCAAAAAACGAGAATGATTAGGAGAGTGGTCCAAATAAATAAAATTTTTTATATTTTGCCAATTTTGTCGGGGAATATAGGAAAATTTGAATTAATCAATTCCGGATCATTTTCAAATAAAAATAGAATTATTTTTCTTTAAATTGAGAATTAATTTGAAATACCAAATTTTAAAACCGACTTTCCACCGAGATTTGAGATAACACACGATTAAAAAGGTATCGTTTTATACGGGCGTTGTGGGGGTGCTAATCCTTCCCCGCACGTAACCTAGTCCCGAACCCCCTTCTTTGATTTTCTCTGGTTTAAAAACACAGACTTGAAATTGGTTTTAAAAAATGTTTTAATTAATTTTAAAATATTTTACAAAATCGGTTTTAATAGGTGACCGATCACACCTAGCCAAAAAATATTGGTGGCGACTCCATGTCTTTTTTCGAGGTCGTTTTCAAACTCTCATTTTATTTCAAGAGGAATTAAGTCATCTTTTCTTCAGTTTTTCCAATGTCACGCTTAACGAATATAAAGTCTCTCGATAAGACTTGTTATTTTTTAGGTTGCGACAACTTGGTGACTCCACTAGGGATATTTAGAGAGTCAGGCTTGGAATTAGTCATGTGTTATCAAAATCTCGGTTTTGTTGGTTTTTATTTGGTATTTAATTTTAATTCCCACATTTTTTTAAATAAGGAGAATTTTGAAAATAATAAAATGTTTTTAAATATGTCCATACTCATATACATGCATATTATTATTGTTCTCTAGTTATTTAATGTTGTATATTATAATTGCCTGTTGGTTAATGCGTTACACTATTCTTGAATGTTTTTTAATAAGTTGCTGGGGCATTTAGAATAAGGATTGTAGGTTTTTTGTTCCTCCTCACACACTACACGTGCATTTGCATAACATGAACTCTCTACCCTAGTTCCATCCTTTAAGTGGAAGTAAAGTAACAACGCCTTCGTGATGATCCTCTGTATGGGCTAGTGAAACACTTCCGGAGTATAAATTACCTAAGCTTTCGTGATGATCCTCCGCATGGGCTAGGGAAATATACTCTAACAAATTGAACCTGTTTTTATCGAGGTGCCTTACTAGCCTTCACAAGCGACAGTGAGGAACAATTCGGGGCCTTTTAGAACTTCGTTCACCCACATATAGTGAACCATAGAGACAACATAGGCGAAGCCATGCTGGATTTCTGTTAGATATCCCGAAGTTAGGAACACATCGAGGGACGTTTCTAACCCTTTATCCCCTAATTCTACATTCCAAATAAGTTTCATGAACCGGGCAAGGATGAACATACATCGCTCGTAATAAGCTTAATACCTCGCCTCAAAAGGCACCGTGATGCCTAAACAAGTTAATAATATTGGGGCACACTTTTATTGCTTCATTCCTTTTTCCATATGTCATTTGTGATAATACCGAAAAGTAGTATATTTGGGTTGTTTTAAAAAAAAAAAATTCTTTGTAGGAGTTTGAAAAAAAAAAAGAGAAAAGATGATAGAAAAATATTTCATCTTTGAAAAACGAAAAATGAAAAAACAAAAATAAATGAGAAGAAAATGAAAAAAAAAATCTTTTGTAGTGGAGTAGTGATGTGAAAATAATAAAAATCTCCTTTTAGTTTTAGACTTTTGAGAAAATGAGAAAACATAAATAAAAAAAAATGTCAAAAACTAGTTGTCAAAAAAAAAGAGGGGAAAAAATAAAATAAAAAAAATGATGTTAGGATCTTCTTTTCTTTGATCTTTTCATTTGCATTTCATCATAACATGCAAGCATTTGTAAATATGAAAAATCATTTCATCAAACATTTTCGTATCTTGTACATTTCATGCATCAATCATCATCACATTCATGCATATGTGAATAGAGCATGTCCATTTATTTGCATTTTTTGACAAATAATGTTAATTTCATTTGCATGTAAGGGGTTGAAGATATGAGGAATGAATGAGAGGAACGAGTGGATGCTTTGGAGCGCAATCAAGAGGAATTTGGATATGAAATTCGGGAGGTGAAAGAACAACTCGCTAAATTGATAAAAATGGTTGAAGATCTTGTTAAGAGTAAGGGGGAATTTTCTCAAGGTTATTCATTGCCTTTAGAACAATCAAGATCATCGAGTCCAGGTCGAATGATCTCTGCTGGATCCCACTCTGGTCAATTGTATAAGGATTTAAACTCTGATGAAATTAAACTGAAGAGCCTGATGCCAGAGATAGAAACCTCGGATCCTGTACCATCCCTACAAACTGTTCTAGGTCCAAACCAGTATCCCCACTCTACCATGGTCCAATTGACCACTAAGATGACCAATATAGGATCCCTGAGTCCCACACCGTCACCACCAATTGGCAGTTCATACTTTTTCCCTCATCAATCACCTCATCAAACATCCACGATAAAAACTTTGAATAGTGTGCAACCTCTAAGGGTCCCGTGTCCAAATCCATACCCTTGCCTTACTATTCCGCTACCTCTCCATGAAAACACTTCGGTTTGAGCCTTAGTGCCAACATCAAATGACCCAGCTCCTAGGCCGTGTGTGATTAAGAAATAACTCAAGAATAGGATCCAAAGGCATTTTGATCCCATTCCAATAAGCTACCAAGAGCTTTTCCCTATGTTGATCCGAAATCATTTTGTTGCTTGTGTGCCATTGAAACCCCTGTCACCATCGTATCCTAGGTGGTATAACATGAATGCAAGATGTGACTATCACTGTGGAATTGTTGGACATAGCATTGAAGACTACACTGCAGTCAAGAACAAAGTTCAGTCTCTCATAGATTCCAAGTGGTTGGATCCGAAGACATTAATTAATGGAAGACTTGGGAAAGCCGAATAGGATTGGGAATTTGATGTTGGCTTTTCATGATGTAATAGGACTTTGGTCTTTTCGGTAGTCGACTCTTATAGCCTTAAGATGCTAGGAAAAATAAAATACTTGTAAAGACAGTTTTAACCACTTATCAGATGTGTAAATATGGTTTATGTCTTTTGAACATTGGAATGGGAGTGAATTAATTATGCTTTGGATTTATGAGATATTGATGATTAAGTTCCTCCGATTCTTATTTCCTCTGTGGTATCTTCCCCTTGACATTTGCATTCCATTCATCCATGAATTGACATTAAGTTTATTTGCGCATAACAATAGCTCTATCAATGCCAATGATAGAGAATTCAATATTGTCATCTATAATTTCAGAATTTATACCTAAAAGATAGCTTTGGTTTTTTTTTTTTTTTTTTTACAGAAAGGTAAAATAGGAAAGGATCATACTACCCAATTGGAAAAAATGGAACAAGTGCAGAATGAGACATCTGAATAGGTCGCACAGGGGATTCAGAGGATTCAGGTAAATAGTGAACAATGGATAGAAATTATGGGAGAACACTTTACACGGAAAAATAATCAACTTCAAAAGCATGGCAATCTGGGTAAAAATGTTCAAGGACAGACTTCTAATCAGGTTCATTCACAGCAAGTTTTGAGCCAAGAGGAATATGACCTATTGGAAGAAAGGATTCGAGCTGTTGAAGGGGGAGATGAAGTAAGTGCAAAGGGGTTTTTTTTATCCCTGATCTGGTCATCCCACCAAAATTCAAGATTCAGGAATTCGAGAAGTATGATGGACTTAAATGCCCTAAAACACACTGTTCCGCATATTATAATAGGATGGTGGGGCACGCGCATGATGAGAAACTACTTATCCATGTTTTTCAATACAGCCTGACAAGAGGAGCATCTAATTGGTATAATCAGTTGAAAAAAGGCCAAGTGAGAGAGGTCTAGCCCGGGCATTCTTGAAACAATACAAGCACATGTTGGAAATGGCTCCAAATCAATCAACTCTCTAGAACATGAAAAAAAGCCCTAATGAGAATGACAAAGAATATGCTCGTAGATGGAAAGATGTGGCCTTGCAAGTTCAACCACCTCTTACTAATAGAGAAATGAATGTTTTGTTTCTGGATACCCTCCTGCATCCATACTATGACAAGTTGATCTGCAATGTCTTTTCAGAATTTGCAGATATATTGTTTTCAGTAGGTAGGATTGAGGATGAGACAAAGAAAGGGAAAATTGTGGATACTAATGCCGGAATGATTATTGAGAAGAAAGATAATGTTGCTAAGGGGCATGTTCAAGTCGTAAATGTTGAAGGCAGAAACAAAAGAGGGTTCAGTGCCATGCAAGACGATCCTTTTGGTGGTTATTTACATCCCCAACCCTATATCGACCATTGGCTTCAACATGGTCATCATCATGCTCCAAGGACTTTCACATCACCTCAGGGTTTCGTCATGCCAAATGATTCGGAGGTTAATTCAGTCTATTCTCAGAGCAGTAAGAGAAAGAAGGCGAAGGTGTATCATTCAATTCCGATGACCTACACAGAACTTCTTCCATTGCTTGTCCAAAGCCAAATGATCTCCATTGTACTTGCAAAACCCAGGAAGTTTCCTTACCCCAAATGGTATGATCCTAATGCCACATGCGAGTATCATAGCGAGGTTAAAGGGCATTCCACGGAGAACTGCACTATATTCAAGGACAAAGTTCAAGCCGTAATTGATACAAACCCGGCAAAGTTCAAAGAGTTCATGGATTCTTATCAAGGACGACGAGGCTAATGATCATTTGTTCTCAGGGTAGCATGCTAATCAGGGACAATCCTTAACCTTGTTTTAAGTTTTGTATCTACTTTCAATTTGTTTTCAATGAATGAACTTTAAATTCCAAGCATCATACATCACATCTTATTTGAGATTTTGAATATTCTTCTTAAGCCTTGTTTTTATGATTTGTGAAAGAAAAAACAAAAAGGTTGAAAATGAAAAGATACTTCTTTGTAAAGTGAAATGAGTTTCGAAAGAATTGGTGATCATTTCCTAGGAAACACCTTATCCTACATGCACCTAGATTACAGACAGTTGAATAAAGACCACTCAAATGCCCCAAAGAATAACCTTTATCGAGGCCATGAGTAATGAAAATTTGAAAAATTCTTTCGTAGATTTCTTGAAAGTCAAGCAAACATGACAATCTTCCAAAAGATCTAGATTAGGTAGTTTGATACGTGTTAAGGTTATGCCATGTTACAAATCATAGCAAAAACTCAAAGATTCAAAACTTTCGAATCCCTTTGAAAGAATCCAAATGCCAAATCTCTAGGCCTTTTCCCAGACCTTGATTTATGAGCACATGAACCAAAGGATGAACTAGAACACCTTTCTTTTTCTCTCCCCATCTGTTGGAAACACTTTGAAGAAATTGAAACCCAAACAAGTTCATTTAGCGAGAAGCTCAATGATAAAATCTGAGATGTTCCTTTACAGCAGGATTCTCGCAAACCAAAAGACCTATACTTCAATGGCAAATCAAAATAAGACATCATTTATGGCTGCAAATGAATCACGCATGAATTTTTTGGGTATGCAACAAAAAGAAAAAACAAGAAAAAAGAAAAAATATTGTGACATCATGAATGTGAGAATTCGAATGATTCCAAATGCAAAATGAAATTCTGATTATCTATTCCCCTTGAGGATTGCTTTTCAAGGAGAATATTCATACTTGATATGAGAAATGCCTGTCTTTCATATCCCCTTCACAAAGAGAAATTATCCATAGTCACCCCTTTTGAGCTTAAGGAATTTTTTTTCTTTGAACCCTGATCAAGGATCACCTTCCACACTGATAACTCGTATAATTATATAGTTTTTAGTTATGTTTTATTATTGTTTTGTGTCAAATACGAGTTATTATTGTTTAGTCTAATTGTGTTTATGATCTTTTATATTTTTATGTAATTTGGTGTTTTTCACAAGTTTCTTTGAGTGATTTCAGATTACTAGAATTAAGGGCAAATCCAGTTCAGTTCCAGTTCCGACACCTTTTGCCATATCAGCTATATCTCGAGTTTCACTGAAGCAATAAGGCTGAACTTTGTATCCCTGCAAAGCTAAGAGGCATATCTATCTTTTTCATGTTTTACACTTCTTGAAACGGAGTCGTTTTCCCTAGCGAAATCGACCATCAAGTTGGCTGATGTGCAATGACGTCTGTTCTGCACCGTTTTGGTATTTTGACCATATCTTCCGATCCACGTGCGCAAATGATCTGATTCCAACGGCTATGGATCCGTAACTGATAGGGGTATATTTTTCTAGAAGACCATTTTATCAGATCGAGCTTCCAACATTGACAAAATCGACCATAAAGCTGGCTGATCAGAATTGTCATACAATATGACGAAAATTGTTAGAAAAATGCACCCACCTATTATACCTACCTTTGAAATTTGTAAAGCTTGTCTCTTGTCATTTATCCCTCCAAAATGTGTATAAATAGAGGTCCTTGGATGAGTATTGGGATACATTATACATTGGTAGGATATTAGCCTTTGTAGTAAAATTCTCTAAGTTTTCTTCTTCTTTCCTTTCTCTAGTTTTCTTTTTTATTTACTTATGCTTCTTACATTTCTTTTCATTTTATTCATATCTAGTATGTGTTGCTAATCATATTGTTGAGGTGATGAGGTGAAGCTCTTGGTAAATGCTAAGGTTAGTCTCTTAAACATGAGCTAAAATGAATCATCATTTATAAACACTAGTATAGATAATATTTTCTTTTGGTTTAAAATCATACTTGCAAAGTAGAGATCTTGATTCATTATTGACAATGAAAATGGCACAGTAAATGCTTGGTTTCATAACCTTGATTTGTTGTAGACATATACCTTGGCATAAGGAATGCTTGGACTCTTTTTATGAGTTTTGAGGACACCAAATGAACATAATATCATATGCTATGGACGTTGGACTGAATTGCTAAACCTTCCGATTGGAACCTCCCTTATGTGTGGATTTCAATTGTGTAATAAAACAAGATTAATCTTAGCATAACACCAAGAGTGGAGTCTCTAACCTCAACATCCTTTCTTATTGTTTTTTATATCTTGTTTAATTGTTTTTATGTTATTTTGTTTATTTTGTTCTCTAATATCTTGTTTATCTTATTTTGTTGTTGATTCCCTAATATCTTGTTTACTTTCTTTGTCTTATATATTTATAAACTTATACTTATTAATACGCTTCCCTGTGGTTCGACCTCGGACACCCGAGAATTTATTACTTGAACATAACCTGCACTTGGGTTTACAACTCTTAATTGAGTTACCATCAAGTTTTTGGCGCCGTTGCCGGGGAGGCAATACTAAGTATATAAGTTTATAAGTATATTTATTTTTATTGGCTGGTTATACCGCCTATATTTATTTTTATTGGCTGGTTATACCGCCTAATTTTCTATATTAACTTTGTTTTATGCTTGTTTGGCGACGTGATTTTAGATCTCGTCGTTTAGTTAGATTTTATTGTGAAACTTTTTCAGGTAATCTTTCTAATACAACTCCTACCATGGCTGACAATGAAAGTGTTCATGCTGAAGATGAGAACAGACAAGTACGCACCATGCGTGACTACTTGCAACCAACTCGAAGCTCATCACCCTCTTGTTTTATTTTTCCTCTCAATGCAAACAACTTTCGTTTTAAACCAGGTATGATAGCTTTGCTTCCTAATTTCTATGGGTTGGAATCGGAAAGTGCTTACTCGTTTCTAAAAGACTTCGAAGATGTATGTGTCACCTTTAATGACCAACAATGTACAAATGAAATTGTCAAGCTAAAATTATTTCCTTTTTCTTTAAAAGATAAAGCAAAAATTTGGCTTCATAATTTAAAACCAAGGTCAATTGGCACATGGCAAGAATTACAAACTGAGTTTCTAAAGAAATTTTTCCCAGCACATAAAACTACTGCTTTGAAAAGACAGATTCAAAATTTCAATCAAAATCAAAATGAAGCATTTTTTCAGTGCTGGGAGCGTTTTAAAGATTTGTTAAGTTCTTGTCCACATCATGGTTTTGAAAAATGGCGTCTTATTAGTTTCTTTTATGAAAGTTTAACTCCCGAAACTAAACAATTTGTTGAAACAATGTGTAACGGTGAGTTTCTAGAAAAAGAACCTGAAGAAGCCTTTGACTACCTAGACCATTTGGCAGATAACTCTCAAGCCTGGCACACAGATAATTCCTCTGAAAGTTCCAATAGATCTAATCTTGTTTCTAACAGAGGAAAATATCATTTTAGTCAAGAAGATGAGATAAAAGCTAAAGTAGCTAATTTGGCTAGAAAGATTGAAGCCATGGAACTTAGAGAAGTAAAAGAAGTCAAAACGGTTAAAAATGAAGAAAGTTGTGGAATTTGTGAAATCATAGGACACCCCACTTCTGAATGTCCAAACATTCCCATTCTTAAAGAAGCGTTGCATGATCAAGTAAATTCCATAAACACATTTAAAAAGCCTTTTCCTTCTCCTTACTCTGAAACGTATAACCCTGAATGGAGAAATCATCCCAACTTCAGTTGGCGGAATAATAATCATGTTCAGGTACCACAATCTCAAAAGCCGGGCAACACTTTTTCCTATCAACCTTCACGTGTACAAACCTTGGAAGAGACATTGCAAGCATTCATGCAAACACAAGCAAATGTGAATAGCCGGACTTCACAGGACATCAATGAGATCAAAAACACCTTGTCCACATTGACAGCTTCATTACGCACTCAAGAAAAAGGTAAGTTTCCTGCTCAACCTCAGCCTAACCCTTCTACTCAATGTCTTGTTTCTTGCTCCAATGAAACTCAACAGGAAAATGCCAGTTCTATCACAACTCTTCGAAGTGGAAAGGCAATTGACAAAAACATTCCATCAAAAGACCAAGATCCTCTTTCCCCTCCGAAAAGTAATGGTAAGGATGATGGTAAGTCTGAACTTCTTGAAAATTTGGACAAAGAAAAAGGTATGCATCCTGCTCCTTTTCCTCAAAGGTTGCAAACAATAAAGAATTTGAATCAAAATGCAGAAATTTATGAACTTTTCAAACAAGTTAAGATTAACATTCCTTTATTGGATGCAATCAAACAAGTTCCATCTTATGCTAAATTTTTGAAGGACATGTGCACAGTTAAAAGGAAACATAATGTACAAAAGAAAGCATTTTTGACGGAAAGTGTGAGCTCAATCATTCAGCACCTTACTCCACCAAAATTCAAAGATCCTGGATGTCCAACAATCTCATGCATCATTGGAAACACTAGAATAGAACGTGCATTGCTTGATCTTGGTGCTAGTGTTAATCTTTTGCCTTTTTCTGTTTATCAACAGTTAGGTTTAGGTGAACTCAAGGAAACACCTGTTACACTTCAACTAGCTGATCGTTCTGTAAAAATTCCTCGAGGGATAGTTGAAGATGTTTTGGTTCAAATTGATAATTTTTACTTCCCTGTTGATTTTATTGTTTTGGACACACATCCTGTTTCAAATCCAAATGTTCAAATTCCTGTTATATTAGGCCGTCCATTTCTTGCAACTTCTAATGCTCTGATAAATTGCAGGAATGGTATGTTGAACATTTCTTTTGGAAATATGACTTTAGAATTAAATGTGTTCAACATTTGCAAGCAACCTGGTGATAATTCAGAAGTACATGAAGTGGATTTCATTGAAGAACTTGTTCATGAACATCTCACCACTACCACATTCCATGATCCTTTAGAAGCTTATTTAATTGAATATGAGTTTGATAATGCTTCAGAAATTTCACACACTAATTCTTTGTTAAAATCTTTTCAGGATAAGCATTGTTGGAAACAAAAGTTTGAGGAACTACCATCACTTACAAATGTCACTGTACCATCAACTATTGAACCACCCAAGCTGGAGTTAAAACCATTGCCATCCGAGCTAAAATATTCCTTTTTGGGTGAGAGTGAAACTTTTCCAGTCATAATTTCTTCACATCTTGATGAACTACAAGAAGGTAAGTTGTTACAACTTTTGAAGATGCACAAAAATGCATTAGGATGGACCTTAGCTGACATAAAGGGAATAAGCCCATTAATCTGCACACATAATATTTATTTAGAGGAAAATGCTAAACCCTCTAGACAAATGCAACGAAGGCTTAATCCTAATATGAAAGAAGTAGTGAGAAATGAAGTCATTAAACTTCTAGATAATGGAATCATTTATCCTATCTCTGATAGCAAATGGGTAAGTCCTACTCAAGTCGTACCTAAGAAATCTGGAGTTACTGTAGTTAAAAATGAAAACAATGAATTAATTCCAGCTAGGACTGTTACTGGTTGGCGCATGTGCATTGACTATAGGAAACTTAACTCAGTAACGAGGAAAGATCATTTCCCTTTGCCTTTCATGGATCAAATCTTAGAAAGAGTTGCAGGGCATGAGTTTTATTGTTTTCTAGATGGATATTCTGGGTATAATCAAATTGCCATTGCACTTGAGGACCAAGAGAAAACCACTTTTACATGTCCTTTTGGTACTTTTGCATATCGTAGAATGCCATTTGGATTATGTAACGCCCCTGCCACATTTCAAAGATGCATGCTTAGCATTTTTAGTGACATGATTGAACGTAATCTTGAGATTTTCATGGATGATTTTTCTGTTTCTGGTGATTCATTTGATGATTGCTTAGCCAATTTGAAAAATGTATTGATTAGGTGTGAAGAAAAAAATCTTGTTCTTAATTGGGAAAAATGTCATTTCATGGTCACTAAAGGTATTGTACTAGGTCACATTGTTTCTGCAAAAGGGATTGAGGTAGACAAGTCAAAACTTGAATTGATTGCTAATCTACCCACACCAAAGACAGTAAAGGACATTAGGTCATTCTTGGGACATGCAGGTTTTTATAGAAGATTCATAAAAGATTTTAGCACAATATCTAAACCTCTATGTAATCTTTTAATGAAAGACACTGCATTTGAATGGACTAAAGATTGTGAAGATGCTTTTGAAAAACTCAAAAATATGCTCACTACTGCTCCTATTATGAGATCTCCTGATTGGTCCTTACCATTTGAAATAATGTGTGATGCTAGTGACTATGCTGTTGGTGCTGTGTTAGGACAAAGGAAAGATAATAAACCACATGTAATTTACTATGCAAGTAAAACTTTAAATAGAGCCCAAATGAATTATTCCACTACAGAAAAGGAATTACTTGCAGTTGTTTTTGCATTGGATAAATTCAGATCTTACCTTGTTGGATCATCAATTGTTGTCTTTAGTGATCATGCAGCTTTAAAATATCTTCTCTCTAAGAAGGATGCAAAACCTAGGTTGCTGAGGTGGATCCTTTTGCTGCAAGAATTTGACATCACCATTCGAGATAAAAAAGGAGTAGAAAATGTGGTGGCTGATCATTTATCAAGACTTGTTTGTGATGAATCTTTTGGAACCTCACCAATAAATGATACTTTTCCTGATGAACAACTTCTAATTGTCTCCACGACACCTTGGTTTGCTGACATTGCTAATTTTCTTGCTACAGGAAAAATTCCTTCTCAATGGAGCACCCAAGATAAAAGGAAGTTTCTGAATGAGGTAAAGAAGTTCTATTGGGATGACCCTTACTTGTTCAAATATTGTCCTGATCAGATTTTTCGAAGATGCATTCCCGACAATGAGGTAAGTAGTGTAATTAAGTTTTGTCATTCCGAGGCATGTGGTGGTCATTTTTCATCAAAGAAAACTGCTGCAAAAATTTTACAGTGTGGATTTTACTGGCCAACTTTGTTCAAAGATGCACATAATTTTTGCAAGTCATGTGAAAGTTGTCAAAAATTAGGTTCCATTTCGAAAAGAAACATGATGCCTTTGAACCCAATTCTTGTAATTGAAATTTTTGACTGTTGGGGTATTGATTTCATGGGACCATTTCCACCATCTTTTGGTTTCTTATACATTTTAGTTGCAATAGATTATGTTTCAAAGTGGATAGAGGCAATTCCATGTCGAAATAATGATCACAAAACAGTGATTAAATTTTTAAAAGAAAATATTTTGAGTCGATTTGGAATTCCTCGATCTATCATAAGTGATGGGGGAACACATTTTTGCAACAAGGTTTTTGAAACATTAATGAAGAAATATGCCATTACACACAAAGTTGCAACCCCTTATCACCCGCAGACAAATGGACAGGTAGAATTAGCAAATAGGGAGATTAAACAAATTTTGGAAAAGACAGTTAATCCAAATCGCAAAGATTGGTCTCTTAGACTTAACGATGCATTATGGGCCTATCGAACAGCTTTTAAAACAGCATTGGGCATGTCTCCTTATAGGCTAGTTTATGGAAAACCTTGTCATTTACCTGTGGAACTTGAGCATAAAGCATATTGGGCCATTAAAATGTTCAACTCAAACCTTGATGACGCTTCTAATTTACGAAAATTACAAATAAATGAACTTGAGGAACTCAGAAATGATGCATATGAGAATTCTAAAATTCATAAAGAAAGAACTAAAGCCTTTCATGACAAGTTAATTTCAAGAAAAACATTTAATGTTGGGCAAAAAGTTCTACTTTATAATTCTAGACTTCACATATTTCCTGGTAAGTTGAGATCAAGATGGACTGGCCCATTTGTGGTTAAGCATGTGTATCATTATGGAGCAGTTGACATTGAGAATCCTCAAAATGGTAACGTATTCAAGGTAAATGGACAAAGACTCAAACTCTTTTTGGAAAATCATGTTACTCAAGAAGAGGTTGTTTTTCTTTCTGATCCTTGTTTTGAAAATAACTAGATGTAAATATAATTTTTTTTTACCCCGGTTAAATGGCGGATAACGGTACTCCGTGATTATTTAAGTCGGTTCCATCAGCTACCCACAAAACTGATATTGTATATAAATTTCTCTTTCATTTTATTTTATTTCATTTTTTTTTCAGGATGGATGATATTCTCAAAAGATTGCAGAAACGATTTCCTCCTTTTCCTCGGAATATTTTACTGAAGCTTTACCAAGTTCGATTAGAAAGATTAAGAATGCTTATGAACAAAGGGATTCCTGAAGACATACGTTGGATAATTGAAGCCAAGGTACGTGAAGATGAATATCTTCCTGTTTTGCATTTACCAGGTACAGGTAGAAGCACTTATGCAAAGAAGCGACGAGCAAAGCGCATGAGTTCAAATTGCCACAAGTGTGCACGATGGACGTGTAACGGTAAATGTCGTTCTATTGGGATTCCGTCCTCTAATCGAGATGATAAAATTGAATTCATTAAGGATGGACTGAGTAAGGAGAATTTGGGTAATATCCAACTTTCTCTTGAGACGCATCCTAGTGGAGACGTACAAAGAGAAATTCTTGATTTATGGCCGCAATTCCAAAGGGAATGGCAACATCTTGGGAATCTGATGTTAAAAGACCCTGTTTGCCAGCTTGTAAGAAAACTGGATGGGAAGCATATCCTCACTCATAGAAGGCGTTTAAGCCGTTTCTGGACGTAAAACCAGAGGAAGATGTGAGCCACAATCACAACTACAATAAATGACTTCTCAGCTTTTGGTTTGATTTGCAATAATTTTATTTCGGTTTAGTTTACGTGTTGTTCGATTTGTGTAATTATTCTCTTTTTTTTGCATTGGTCTTTTACGGTTGATTTTTCTTCTCTTTTTGATTTTCTTCCTGAAATCACGCAAAAATCTTTTGTTAGGTTAACATTTTCTTATGACAGGTCAAATACACTTTCGGCGACATTATTACTCTTGTCTGATTCACTACTCACTCCTCTATATATTACACCATGTACTCATTCTCTTTCAGGCACTCGAAAAAGAAAAAAAAATGGAAAGCACTTCGTCCCAGCGCATTAAAAAAATTTGTGTCTTTGGAGGTGCTTATCCAGGGAAAAATAACATATTCGCTGATGAAGCCATAAGAGTTGGAGTAATACTTGCCCAACAAAAGATCCACTTGATTTATGGAGGCGGTAGTACGGGTTTAATGGGAGCAGTCGCTACAGCAGCACACGCCGGAGGAAGTCCAGTTCTAGGAATCGTGCCAAAACTATTCACAGATTTTTGTGGACCTACCGTGGGTAAGGAAATACAAGTCTGGAGTATCCCTGAACGGATAACAATCATGTACCATTCTGCCGATGCATTCATTGCTTTACCAGGAGGTCTGGGTACATTGGAAGAAATAGCTTGCGTGGCTTCTTGGTCATCTTTGGTCACAAATAAGAAACCCATTGGTTTGCTTAATATTAATGGTTATTTTAGTAATTTACTTTCATATTTAGATAATGCTGTGGATAATGGATTCATGTTTTCAGAGGCAAGGAGAACCATAATTTCTGCTACAACCATTGAAGATTTACTCAAAAAGCTACAAGCTTATGAGTGTTTATCTGCTACGGTTGTTTCGCAAACGCTCGGAAAAAGAAAAAGAGATATGGACGAGCAAGGAGTGGATTGCACTTTGTCTTTGTGACATTATCTAACATTTTGTTTGTTGTGTCTCAGTTATAATAAGTGGTTAGCAACCTCTGCAGGTAATATCTCCTAAATTCTACCTTTAAAATTTGACATTGGGGACAATGTCATATTTTAGTAGGGGGTAAGGGACATATTTTGCTAAAAAAAAAAAAAAAAAATTTGTTGTGTTTTAAGACATTTAGAAGTATTCATTCTGAACAAGGTCTGAGTAAGGGAGACTTGAGACATACCTTGTCAGTTTGATTTAATCTTCTTCTTCAAAAAAAAAAACAAAAAAACAAAAAAACAAAAAAACAAAAAAACAAAAAAAAAAGCATGTTTAGACTTAGTGTGTTTTTTTTTAGTTACTTTCAATACAATGATGAGATATGAATTGCATAAGTCTAAAACAGATTTATTAGTGAGAAGATTTTCATGAGAATTGAGCTTGATGTCAACCTTTTTATGAGCCAATGTTAATATGATATGTTGATTGAGAAAGAAGCATGTTTAGACTTAATCTGACTTGTATAATCATCTTTGTGAGTTTTTGAGCCTATAATGATTGATGCATTATACAAATCAATCTAATTTCTTTCTTGAGTGCTCTTATGATTACATGATTCTCTAGAACTTGCTTTAAACCGTTTGAGACTATATTGATACATGTGACAACATGAATATGATAGAGGCATTAGGATTATAACCAGAGCCAAACAGCCATCCATTATTAATGTTCTACGAGAACATCCCCACTAGTGAGCCAATTTGAGCCTACATTAAATATGATGTTTTATTGGTAACCACAACTTACACCTAGCCTAAATATACTTATATCCTTACCCTTGTTCTAAAGATGAATTTTATATTTTGAGACATATTGCAAAAAAACAAGGGATATTTTTATTTGAAAATTTGGGTTAGAAACAAAAGATAAGTGTGGGGGAAGAAAAGAAAAGAAAAAGTCAAGAGAAAAAGAAAGGGATCATTGTCAAATACATTCCCATATTAAAAAAAAATATTAAAAAAAAAAAAAAAAAAAAAAATCTTCTCTTGAACTTCTAGAAAAAGATGTTACAAAGTTGGTTAGAATGATGCAAAGGCTCAACATGAATATTTAGCCTATGTTATTATGTGCTTTATAAGAGTTTTGAGAAGTTTTATTTGTATGATCTTATTATGTCTCTAAAATCTATGAACTCTTTGGAACCTTTGTGATATCTTTATCCTTTTGTTCTTTAACCACATTATAACCCTTTGGCCCCATTACAACCTTGAATAAAGACCTCTTGATTTATGAAGTTGTATGATCTAAATAGTGGAGAATAGGTGGACAAGCAAGCATATGGTAGAAGTGTTTTCATGAGATTGATTGAGTGTAAACACTTTACCACTACTTTAAAGAGTGAAAATCAAGAGAGTATCCCATGTGAGAAGTTGAGATTAAGTTTGAATATACACTATTTTGATTGAAATATGTTATGTTATTATTGGCTTAACTCATTTATTTACATTCAAGCAAAATTTTTGTGAAATTCTTTAAGCTATTGATTAGTTTTTAAGACTTGTCCAATGATTATCTCTAATTTATATTGGAAGGATTAGTTATAATTATTATTTTTAGTTTTTCTTATGTCTTCAATGTTTGTGGGTATCGTCCTAGTAAACCCTCACGAGACTAAACTCGTCCACTAGGGACACCTAGGGGTTTAAAGGCTTGTGTCACATGCTAAGTGCCACCGTGATTTCCTACGAAAATGGATTAGATTAGATTTTCTTATTTTATTTTTATTGAGTCGTTGCTAGGGACTAGCAACAATCTAAGTATGGGGGTGTGATAACTCGTATAATTATATAGTTTTTAGTTATGTTTTATTATTGTTTTGTGTCAAATACGAGTTATTATTGTTTAGTCTAATTGTGTTTATGATCTTTTATATTTTTATGTAATTTGGTGTTTTTCACAAGTTTCTTTGAGTGATTTCAGATTACTAGAATTAAGGGCAAATCCAGTTCAGTTCCAGTTCCGACACCTTTTGCCATATCAGCTATATCTCGAGTTTCACTGAAGCAATAAGGCTGAACTTTGTATCCCTGCAAAGCTAAGAGGCATATCTATCTTTTTCATGTTTTACACTTCTTGAAACGGAGTCGTTTTCCCTAGCGAAATCGACCATCAAGTTGGCTGATGTGCAATGACGTCTGTTCTGCACCGTTTTGGTATTTTGACCATATCTTCCGATCCACGTGCGCAAATGATCTGATTCCAACGGCTATGGATCCGTAACTGATAGGGGTATATTTTTCTAGAAGACCATTTTATCAGATCGAGCCTCCAACATTGACAAAATCGACCATCAAGCTGGCTGATCAGAATTGTCATACAATATGACGAAAATTGTTAGAAAAATGCACCCACCTATTATACCTACCTTTGAAATTTGTAAAGCTTGTCTCTTGTCATTTAGCCCTCCAAAATGTGTATAAATAGAGGTCCTTGGATGAGTATTGGGATACATTATACATTGGTAGGATATTAGCCTTTGTAGTAAAATTCTCTAAGTTTTCTTCTTCTTTCCTTTCTCTAGTTTTCTTTTTTATTTACTTATGCTTCTTACATTTCTTTTCATTTTATTCATATCTAGTATGTGTTGCTAATCATATTGTTGAGGTGATGAGGTGAAGCTCTTGGTAAATGCTAAGGTTAGTCTCTTAAACATGAGCTAAAATGAATCATCATTTATAAACACTAGTATAGATAATATTTTCTTTTGGTTTAAAATCATACTTGCAAAGTAGAGATCTTGATTCATTATTGACAATGAAAATGGCACAGTAAATGCTTGGTTTCATAACCTTGATTTGTTGTAGACATATACCTTGGCATAAGGAATGCTTGGACTCTTTTTATGAGTTTTGAGGACACCAAATGAACATAATATCATATGCTATGGACGTTGGACTGAATTGCTAAACCTTCCGATTGGAACCTCCCTTATGTGTGGATTTCAATTGTGTAATAAAACAAGATTAATCTTAGCATAACACCAAGAGTGGAGTCTCTAACCTCAACATCCTTTCTTATTGTTTTTTATATCTTGTTTAATTGTTTTTATGTTATTTTGTTTATTTTGTTCTCTAATATCTTGTTTATCTTATTTTGTTGTTGATTCCCTAATATCTTGTTTACTTTCTTTGTCTTATATATTTATAAACTTATACTTATTAATACGCTTCCCTGTGGTTCGACCTCGGACACCCGAGAATTTATTACTTGAACATAACCTGCACTTGGGTTTACAACTCTTAATTGAGTCTCCTTCACACACTAAAGGTAAATACGAGGAAGGATTTTCTCAAAAATCATGGTGAAATAAGTCCTGACTAGGAGACAGAAACAAAGCAAATTGAGCTCCTAAACAAGTACGGGTTCACTCTGTCAAAATGGAGATACAAGAAGAAAAAAAAGGAAAAGAAAAAAGAGAAAAAATGGTGAATTGAAAGCCAAGAAACACACACACAAAAAAAAATGTGTAAAAGAGATGGCAAATTGAAAGTCAAGAACAAATAAGAAAAGAAAGCAAAACTCAAAAGAAAGAAAGAGAAGTCCAGAAGGGACAAATGTTTCAAAGAGAATCTTCCTCAGGTAATGATCCTTGATTTGATTACCCTCAAAAAAATATTTTGAGCCTACTTATCCTTTCTTTCTGAACCCCAAACCTTGGCCTACGTTACATGCTTTAAAAGTCCATTTTGATCAAGTGTGGATATTTGACTTAAAGAGTTTTCCTCAGATTTTATCACATCTCATCGAATTATCATTTCATTGTGGAAGAATTTAGAATTCTCAGATGCATGGTTGAACAATAAAAAAGAGAAACAATGAAGCTCTAGGGTGAAAACCCAAAAAAACGGGCAGTCTAGAGTAGAATAAGAAGAAATTCTAAAGACACATATTGGTATTGCCGAAGCCATCAGTTTGAGGAATACAAAGAGCATCAAGCAACTCCTAGACATACCAAAATGACAACCTTTCTTTTGGAATTGATTTTAAAAATTAAACCTTTTTCCTTCCAACATTGAACCTATCATGGCTAAGGTTAACACTTATTAAAATGCCATATTTAGAGATTGGAGGATTGATGAGATTTAATTAAAACTTTTTCAAAAAAAATGTTTAGTTTTAAGGAATTCATGTTTTGAGAAAACTTACTCATGAGCTGAGACAAAAGGACATTCACCTTCTCCTCTTTGTCAAGATGAAAAGATTTCCTAGACAAATCTGGACCTTATTACATCAGCCCCTTGACCTTGTTGCATTAAAACGTTCAAATCACTCGAAAAAAGCGAAGCTGATTTCCCATCTCGCTTAGAAATGTCTCTAATGGTAATCATCAATTTCTGAAAGACTTCAATTTCACATGTTTTGGAAGAAATAAAATTGACATGACTTAGGAAGAACAAAATAAAATTGAGATGTGTGTATGCTTTAGCAACAAGATAAAGTTCATATTATGCGAGACATCTTTGAGTTTATGAAGTTTGATTCTAGGTTTGGTTTTGATCAGGGAAACGGAAAGAAGAAATCTGCTGGGGCAAGGACAAGTGGGGAATACGAAACCATGCGATCTCTGTCAACAAGATGACTTGGAAAATACAGATGTGAGGCAGAGTTTATTCCCTTTAACAAGAGAAAATAGCAAAGAATGAGGAAACCTCGTCAGGACACGAGGAAAAGGGGAGATGATCAACCCTCTTAACATTCTTTTAATGTGAAATGATGTCATGCATCTCCACAAGCATTCATACATCATAAAATGAACATTTTGCATCTGCATCCTCATAGTTTGCATTGGCTTTTGCATCCATACAGTTGATCATTGCATTCGCCAAGTATTGAAAAGACAACAAGGAAAAGAAGATAGGTTTCTTAGAAAGAGAAGGGTTTTCTTTAAATTTGTATTAAAAAAAAAGGTTTGTCCGAAAATAAAAGATTTGAGTTTTGAGAACTTCTTGGAGACAAGGAAATTAAGAAAGTGTTGAGAATCCCAGAGTGATGAAAATTTTCAACAAAAAAAATGATGAAAATGATTTTTTCAAAATATTGAGACTTTTATGGATGAGAAAGTTTTTAAATTGTGGAGCCTCGTAGGAGGAGTTCAAAAAAGAAAAATTGTTAAGCCCAATGTAGCTGGCATAAAAAGTGAATAAGCCCAATGTAGCTGGTATAAAAGGTGATTAATCCTAGTAAAGTTGGCATGTTAGATGTGAATAAGCCCGACGTAGCTGGCATAAAAGGTGATTAAGCCCAGTAAAGTTGGCATGTTAGATGTGATTAAGCCTGATGTAGCTGGCATAAAAGGTGATTAAGCCTAGTAAATTTGGCATGTTAGATGTGAATAAGCCCAATGTAGCTGGCATAAAAGGTGATTAAGCCCAGTAAAGTTGGCATGTTAGAGGTGATTAAGCCTAATGTAGCTGGCATAAAAGGTGATTAACCCCAGTAAAGTTGGCATGTTAGATGTGATTAAGCTCGATGTAGCTAGCATAAAAGGTGATTAAGCCCAGTAAAGTTGGCATGTTAGATGTGATTAAACCCGATGTAGCCGGCATAAAAAGTGATTAAGCCCAGTAAAGTTGGCATGTTAGATGTGATTAAGCCCGATGTAGCTGGCACAAAAATGTTTAAGCCTAGTGAAGTTGGCATTTTAAATTTGGTTGATGATTTTAAATTTACCGTAGAGATATTTTGTTTTAAAATCGAACTCGTTCTGTTTCTCTAATGAGTCGAATCCCGAGATTTATCGTAGAGATATTTGGTTTTAAAAAAAATCGAACTCGTTATGTTTCTCAAATGAGTCAAATATTTTGTCTTAAATCGAACTCGTTTCCTTAAGACGGGTTGAACCTTGATTAGTCAGGGAACTCAACTTAAGGACAAAATCTTCTATTTTCTTCTCTTGCAAATCAAACTCGTTTCCTTAAGACGGGTCTAGCCTTAATTAGTCAGGGAACTCAATTTAAGGATAAAATCTTCTATTTACAGCTTTTTCAACAAAAAAAATAAATTGAAATGAATGAAAAAGATGAAAAAATGAATGAAAAATGAAAAATGAAAAATGAAAAAAAAAAATGAAAACTCCCTCTCTTTTCTTCACAAGTGGTTTCACTAACCGGACAAAATTAGTGTTTGTTAATCTTTGCCTGATTCTTGATTCTCAGCAATAGCCAGAGAGGGGCAGCTGTAGACACCTAATTTGTCCAGACCACTAAATCAGGTATTTTTCTTCCTAAAATGATGTTTTAGAATGCAAAAAGTCTTTTTTCATCCTGCATGTGGTACTCCAAGACTTAGTTTAAAAGGGCAAGCTTGAAAAGTCAATTTGAAAAAAAGTCAACCCGAAAAATCAACCCCAAAAGTCAACTATTGAAAAGTCAACTCACATTTAAAATCAAGATTCAAAGATTAATTGAACAATGGTGAAAGAATTTTGATAATCCAAAGTCTACAATGAAATATATGGAGTTCGGAAGATGGGTTATGGAGATTCAGAAGAAATGAAACCCTAGTTTGGAAAATTTGGGGAAAAATGCTTAAACGATCAAATTGTTCATTCCAAATGAAAGATAAGTAATGACTACGGGTAATGAAGAGGCCATTTAGAGGCAAAACTGAAGGAAAAGTCAATTTGAGGAAAACCGAGAATTAGGATTTTTTGTGGATTTTGGTGAAATTGGGGAAAATTGCAAAAATGACCCGATTCAATAAAACTAAGGCCCCTAATTGATGAGGAGTGAGTAAACAAGGATAGCCCAAGGCTCAGTTTGAAGTAATTCCGAGAAAAGAGCCGATTGGAGGAAAAATGAAAAAACGAGGAAATTCCCGATACTGAAAAAAGGAAAAATCAAAACGGAGGGGAATTTGATCAAAAAATTGGGCGTTTTTGGACCAAATCCAATTCAATATATGACAACGGCACAGAAAAAGAAAATATGGAAATCGAATTTGTTTTTAGCAAAATCGGGCTTTAAAGACAAAAGGGCAAACTTGGAAAATTCAGAAAAAATAGCAAATGAGCTCCAAAAATTCCAAAAACTTTTGAATCTCAATCTTAAATCATTTGGAAGAGATTGGCGGGGAAAAAAATCCGGATTCGGAGTTCATTTGAAAAATGGTAAATTTCAGGTCCACTAAGCTGAAAATTTCAGAAGATAAATCCCGAAAAAATAGCAAATGAACTCGAAAAATTTTGAAAATCTCCAGATCTCAATTTTAAATTATTTGGGAGAGATTGGCAAAAGAAAATCCAGAATCGGAGCTCGTTTGCAAAATGTCAAATTTCGGGCCCACTAAGTTGAAATTCAAGAAGATAAATCTCGAAAAAAATACCAAATGAGATCGAAAAATTCTAAAAATCTCCATATCTCACTTTTAAATTATTTGGAAGATATTGGTGAAGAAAAATCTGGATTTGGAGCTCGTTTGCAAAATGATAAAAGTTCGGGTGCATTAAGGGGCAATTTTGGAAATAAATTCAAAAAAAATAGTAAATGGGTTCGAAAAATTATGAAAACTTCCAGAATACAATTTTTTATTATTTAAGAAGTATTAAAAAAATAAAATTTGGATTTGGAGTCCGTTTTCTATTTAATTAGGTTCGGGGGCCAAAAATGTCATTTTACCGAAGAAACCGAAGAGGGCTTTTCTTGCAATGGACATTGGGCTGGATTTTAAAATGTCAATCAGCCAAACCCATGTTGGAGAATGATTTTGCTGAACCATTGCATCCAAAGGCCAAGAGTGGATAGGAAGGTAGTTATTTTTTTGATCAAGCCTTTGAAATTCTAACACATGGACCAATGCATGGAGAGGGATGATGTCATATTTATGACATCATTTTCATGACATCATATTAGTTAGGGGCTGATTTAATCTAAGGGTGAGAATTTTACATAGAAAGCATCTTGGATTAAAGGCCATTGGATCAGGATTGGTTACAAAAATGACAACTTTCCTACACTATTGAAGTAGGCATTCGACCAAGGCTCTAGAGGGGGGGATTCAGATTTTTGCTGGAGGTTTTGGTGCTGAATAGAGGCATTAGCTAAGGGAAAAAGGAGAGAAAAAAGAAAGAAAAAGGAGATGAGAAAACAGGAGAAGGAAAAAGAAAGGTTTTGGCTTGCTACTTCTTGATTTGGAAAGCTAGACAAGGTAGCTATGTTCTTTCATGGTTTTCTCCTACTTTGTTGACATGATTTTGCTATTTTGATTCTCATTTTATTCTCTTTTATGAAATAAACTTTTTTTTCAAAATAAGTTTTAAGGAGTTTATACTTTGTATTTTTATAAGAAATCAAGAAAACAAATTTTACCATTTTTTTTAGCTTGGCCGAATGGCACTTTTTTAAAGATAATCTTTTTTATATATTATTTTGTTCATGTTATTGTTTGTGTTAAGATAGCTTACTTGTGGTAGGTCAGCTCTACACCATGCCATGTGTTTGTGGTAATGCCATGCTTAGGATTGCATCATTTAGAAATGTGTCTATTCGGTCACTCCATGATTTTGTGCCTTGTGTTTGCATTTTCATCTTATTTAGTTGACAAGCTTGCATTTCCATGCTATAATAATGTGTATTTTTATTTAGTATGCCATGTGTTTGTGTTAATGCCATGATAGGATTTCACCATCTAGGCTTAGGACCATTCGGCTACCTCATTGTTCTATGTCTTGTATGTGCATTTTTATCTTGCTAGTTACCATGCTTTGCATTATTTTGCCATGAGATTGTGTATTGGTTGTGCCATGTTCATGCATTAGTATTAGGTTTATTTGGTCATTATATGTTCATGATGTTTTCATGCATTTTCATAACATTTTAGGTCTAGGCCATCTTTCTATTGCCATGCATATTCCCATGCATATTAGGTCTTACGATAACTTTTTATTGCCATGCATTTTCATGTCACTTTAGGTCTAGGTTATATTTGCATTACCATGTTTCTCATGCATATTAGGTAGGTAGCATTTATTGCCATGCAAATTCATGCTAGGCCTTAGGACAACTTTGTATTGCCATGCATTTTCATATCACTTTAGGTCTAGGTTACATTTGCATTACCATGCTTCTCATGCATAGTAGGTAGGTAGCATTTAGTGCCATGTAAATTCATGCTAGGTATTAGGATAATTCTGTATTACCATGCATATTCATAACGTCTTAGGTCTAGGCTACATTTACATTACCATGCATCTCATGCATATTTAGGTTTAGGTAGCATTTACTGCCATGCAAACTCATACTAGGCATTTAGGTCATTTTGAATTGCCATGCATTTCCGATATCATTTAGGCTTTAGATCATGCATTTCATACATCAAATTTGTTGTTTTTTCATGCATCTATACCATACCAGTTTATTTTGACTTAAACCAATCAATGGTTTAAATTAAAGCTCGCATAAGTGTACTTGTGGAAAATTGAAAAGTTGTCAAGTTGATTTTTCTACCTTTGTGATTTTTTTTTACTTAGCCAATTTTTATTCAAAGTTTTAGAAATTTTAGCTACTGTTTGTAGGTCCTTAGAAGAGTCTCCAATATTTTTACTTTGATTTTTGAATGATTTTATCAAAGTCTTAAAAATGATTTTTGGCAAAACCGTTTTTCACCCAGTATTCTGACTTTTGTGATTTTTCTGGTGGGTTATCCTTATTCTAAAAATTAAGCCAATTTTTTTCCAGAAAGTTAGACATGTTCTGAGTCTTTTATATTTTTTTCAGATGTTTTATAATTTTTTAAAATAGGTTAAAAAAATCTCGTTTTAAAACTGGACAGTAGTGTCAGATTTGAATTTGAGAGAAAATTAATTTTCTGTTTTGTCTAAGGTATCAAGAGAGGGCTGAGTAGGAACCTTAGCTACTGTCCTAGGTTGGATTCTAAGCCATTTTAATTATGAAAAATGATTTTATAAAGCTTGGGTCAAGGGTGGTCAAGTCCGGGTTTTCAAAGTTAAGAAATAGAGCCTTTTTCAAAGGGAGTTTCGGCCATGTGTCATTTTCATCCAAGAATTTTCAAAATTGTTTTCAATCAATCACAAAGTAATTTTTATTTTAGAAAATTTAATTTGACGTCTTTTCCTAAGGTAGTCGGATATCTTTTTAGGTATACGGATTTCCTTATTTACAGGAAAAAATACACTTTCATGCATTGCATTTTCCATGTTCATGCATACTATATAATATATGATTTTTGCTATGATAATTTCTATGGCTATGCTATTTGTTTTGATTTATATTTCATGATGTTATATTGATTGTTATATGGTTGTGAATATTTCATGTTATTTTATGCTTTTTTTGCCATGTCATTTAGAATATACCATGTCACTTAGATTTTGCCATGTCACTTAGAATATGCCATGTTACTTAGATTATTTCATGTCATTTAGATTAAACTATGTCACACATATTTATATTCATATTTTTTAAAAATGTTTTGAAAAGATAATGGTTTCAAATGAAATAAAGTTATTCCTGAATTAAAATAATTCATGAGTTATCTACCGGGTCTACTGGAAAGGATATCATTAATTATTATTAATAAAGGAATATCTTTCTTTCAAAAAACGGGAATGATTCGGAGAGTTTTCGAAATAAATAAAAATTTTTATATTTTGCCGATTTTGTCGAGGAATATTGGAAAATTTTGAATTAATCAATTCCGGATCATTTTCAAATAAAAATATAATTATTTTTCTTTAAATTGGGAATTAATTTGAAATACCAAATTTTAAACCAACTTTTCACCGAGATTTGAGATAACACACCATTAATAAGGTACCATTTTATACGGGCGTTGTGGGGGTGCTAATCCTTCCCCGCACGTAACCGAGTCCCGAACCCGCTTCTTTGACTTTCTCTGGTTTAAAAACGTAGACTTGAAATTGGTTTTAAAAAATATTTTAATTAATTTTAAAATATTTTACAAAATCGGTTTTAATAGGTGGCCTATCACACCTAGCCAAAAAATATTGGTGGTGACTCCATGTCTTTTTCCGAGGTCGTTTTCAAACTCTCATTTTATTTCAAGAGGAATTAAGTCGTCTTTTCCTCCGTTTTTCCAATGTCACGCTTAACGAATATAAAGTCTCATTATGAGACTTATTATTTTTTAGGTTGCGACAGCGACAATATATATATATATATATAAGTAGAATATATTTATATATATTTATATGGTTATATATATATATATATTGCCACTGTTTTGATATATATATATATATATATATATATTAGTGTGAATATATATGATTTGTTACCTATATATATTGTGTATGTATGTATATATACATATATATATTTGTATATATATATATATATATATATTATATATATGTGATAGATATATATAAATTATATATATGTGTGTTTATATATATTCTAAATATATATATATATATATATATATAAATATAAAGTTGATCCTGTTATTTTAACTAACAGATGGCAGAATGGTCTACCGTAAATGCGAGTGCGCCTGTGGTGCCGATGCCACCACATGTTACACATAGTGAGAGACCCGAGAAGTTCAATGCTCTGGACTTCAAACGATGGCAACAAAGATGCTATTTTATTATTTGACCACTCTGAACCTAGCCCCATTTTTACAAGATGAGGCCCCGGTTCCCAAAGAGGGAGAAACCGATCCTACGGCTGTAGCTTCGGTGCAAGCATGGAAGCATTTTGACTTCCTATGCAAGAACTATATCCTTAACGGATTGGACAACACGTTATACAAATGTGTATAGCCCAATAAATATAGGGAGAGAGAGCTGTGGGAATCCTTAGAGAGAAAATACAAAACCGAAGATGCCGACACGAAGAAATTTATGGTTGACCGGTTTCTGGATTTCAAAATAGTGGACTCGAAAACCGTGATTAGTCAAGTCCAAGAGTATTAGTTGATCCTCCATGATATTACTGCCGAAGGAATGATTCTTAGTGAATCATTTGAGACGGCGGCTTTTATAAAGAAATTGCATCCTTCGTGGAAGGATTTCAAGAACTATCTAAAGCACAAGAGAAAGGAGATGACTTTAGAGGACTTTAGAAGACTTGATTATTCGGTTAAGAATCGAAGAGGATAACCGTGATTCAGAAAAGAATGTTCAAGCTCAGACCATGGAAGCCAAGGCAAATGTTGTAGAATATTCGCAAAAGACCAACAAGAAGAAATTTGTTTGTTCTATTTCTTCCAAGCTAATAAGGGAACGGATTTCAAAAAAAATCATGGGAACTTGTTTCGTATGTAACAAGCCCGGTCATCGAGCAAAGGATTGCCGTCAAAACAAGAATAAGAGAGCTCAAGCCAACTTAATTGATGATAATGAGATTGAGCTCGCTGCTGTTGAGACACAAGTGAACATGGTAGAAAACCCTAAGACATGGTGGGTTGATACCGGTGCCACTTGTCACGTTTGTTATGATAGAAAGATTTTCTCCGAGTATAAAGAAGCTGCTATTGATGAGCAACTGTTTATGGGAAACTCTTCAGTTTGCAAGGTACGAGGCCATGGGAATGTGGTCTTTAGATGACCTCCGGAAAAGAACTAATTTTGAATAATATGGTTCATGCTCCTGAAATTCGAAAGAATTTGGTTTGCGGTTCTCTGTTGACCAAGAATGGGTTTAGACTGATTTTTTGAGTCTGATAAATTTATACTCACTAAATGTGACATGTTTTTGGGTAGAGGATATTTATAAGCTCTATGTAATGGTTGTTGTGCCAAAGAACATAAATAATAATTAAATTATTTCTTATGTTTATTTGGTGTTATCCTCTAACGTATGGCATGGTAGATTAGGTCATGTATATTACAAGATCTTGCAAAGAATCAGCAATTTGGATTTGAATTTACTTCTGCAAATTGTTATTGATCAAAAATCACAAATGTGAAATTTGTGTGGAATCCAAATTGACTAAGGCTTCTTTCTATTCGGTAGAAAGAAGTAGCAAACCTCTAGATTTAATTCAAACTGATATATGTAACTTAAAACTTGTGCAAACTAGAGGTGGTAAAAAGTATCGAATTATTTTTATTTAATAATTGCACAAGATACTGTTATTTTTATTTGCTAAGAAGCAAAGACAAGGCCTTGGAAGTTTTTAAACTCTTTAAAAATGAGGTCGAAAATCAACTAAGCAAGAAAATAAGAAGAGATATGGGTGGTGAATATGATTCAATGAATTCTGTTCAATATATGGAATCAACATTCAAACCACTTCTCCTTATTCACCTCAACAATACGGTATTGCGAAACGCAAGAACTGAACGTTGAAAGAATTAATGAATGCTTTGTTGATTAGTTCAGGGTTATCTCAGAACTTGTGGGGGGGAGGCTATTTCAATAGCTAATAATATTTTAAATAAAATATCCCATAAGAAATCAGACAAGACACCATATGAATTATGGAAGGGTCAGAAATCATCCTACAAATACACGAAAGTGTGGGGGTCTCTTGTGAAGGTATCTATTTCTCCGGCTTAAAAGGTCATGATAAGACCTAAAATTGTGTTTGTTGCATCATTTGAAGGGATCATTACCCAGTCCTTGAGGGCAAGAGTTATATGAGATAATGTCAACTTTATGCAACAAGGTTACTCGGGTATGATCTTGTCGTCAATGAGGGAATCGGCATAGTAAGCGGGGAAGAGTGTCATGGTATGGTATCGGCATGCCTTGGTACTACCATGACTACCCCGTTGTGAAGCGGAGGATGAGACCTTATCCATGGGATCGGTGATCCCTGATGGCACCAAGAGTGGCACGGACCCTGGAAGCAAACCATTAGGTTGTAAATGAATGTAAAGATATAACATATTCAGTTAGCAAACTGAGTAGATTTACAAATAATCCTGGAAAGGATCACTGGAAGGCCATAGTAAGGGTGCTCAGATATTTGAGATACACCTCAAGTTATGAACTGCACTATACAAGATATCCAGCTGTGCTTGATACGTACAGTGATACAAACTAGATATCCGATACTAAAGATTAGAAATCCACTAGCGGAGGTATCTTTATGATTGGAGGAGCTGCAGTGCTTTGAAATCTTCTAAACAAACCTGTATTGCCAAATTTACCATGGTATCTGAAGTTATAGTTTTAGATAAAGTTGGAGAAGAAGCGGAATGGCTTCGAAATTTTTAGAAGAAATTCCATGTTGGCCGAAATCTGTGCCTGCAATTTGTATAAATTGCGATAGCCAATGTGCAATTTGTATAAATTGCGATGGCACAGAGTAGTTTGTATAACGAAAAATCTCGACACATTCGTCGAAGACATAATACCGTTAGACAGTTGCTCTCAAATGAAATTATCTAAATTGATTATGAAAAATCAAAGGATAATGAAGCGCACTTACGAAAAGTTTTAACAAGAAAGCAAGTATATCATCGAGGGGAATGGGTCTTAAGCCTATAATTTAAAGTTACATAGTGGCAACCCAACCTAGCTTATTGGAGATCCCAAGATCTAGGTTCAAAAGGGACAACTGAATTATGTTAACTGAGTGTGAGCACTAAAAGAGTTAAACACTCTTATCCATTCCTATGATGATTTAGTGCTGCCTACAAAGGAGTTAGGATAAGCTATACTTTCAATGATTCTTATAGCATGATAAAATCAAGTAGGGTACTACAGGATACTCTTAATAAGCAATCACCTATTATGAGTAAGAAACGTGACTACTTCTATGAGAATTGATCAGGCTAAATTCTCTAGAGTACTCATAAGAAACCAGGAAGTGTTCGGGGCCAAAATGGACATAACCGTGAGAACTGAAGATGTTCGAAGGGGAATTGTGTGATACCTATTGTCTTGGTTTACACGAAAGGCTGAATAGTTCAAGACATCATGTTCACTAATTAGCCGAGTAAATCTGATAGTTGTCACTATGGAAGGTTCAAGGCCAAAAGCTACCTATCTTGATGCAATTACTCTTCAAAGAAAGTCTCTCTCAAACTCTGAGTCAGTTCATCGTTTTAATCAGACAATTTCCATTCATGTGGGAGATTGTTGGATATCAAGTAATATTTAAGTGTATAAATACGAAATATGTATACCAATACGTAGGTTGTCGTAACTAGATACACGGTGTATAATTATGTGCACAATTGATATCATGTTTGAATGAGAAATTAATCTCATGGTACCCACTTGAAGAGGAAGACATGTCTTTTAGGGTAAAGACATGCCGATTCGGTTTCGTGCCTAACCGAACCGGTTCGTCCCCAATTGGTGTGTCTGTTCTGATCAAACAGTTTCCATCCAATTGATGCGTCTTTTTCGAACAGATTCATTGGCTTCTATAAATACAGATATCTTGTGTCTGTTTTTCACTCACTAATTCACTCAAATAAATTCTGTCTTCTGAGAGAGAGACTCAACATTCTTCTGGTTCGCTGTGTTGCGTCCGAGTGTGCTCTCATTTGCAACGTTATCGAGCAGGTCTAGGAGACGAATTACAATAGACTGTAAGCACCGTAAAGACAGATAATAACCGTCTAAAGGTCAGAGGTCCAACCTTGACTCGATATTCTAATTTATGGTTCTACTGAAACTGTGAGTGTCCGTATACTCGTATTATATATATATATTTTTTGATATGTTCGTAGTTTCAATATTCTGTTCATATATATTAGTATGCAGTAATGAAATATTTACTAAATGCTTACAAGATTGCCAACAAAAACTTGGGTGCCCCTTGGGACCCAACCTAACATGGAACACTAGCCTATTTATTCAACAAGCTAAGGCCAAACTTTGTTCTATGTGGGAATGAATACCAAACACAACATCAACCGACTTTCTTCCTATTCAAGTGAGTGTTTAATGAGACTAATTTTTCATTCAATTTTGATATCAATTGTGTACGTTAATTATACACCGTGTATCTAGTTACGATAACCTACATATTAGAATACGTATTTCGTATGTATACACATAATTGTAAGCTATGATATCCAACAAAGATTTTAAACTCATGTTTAGAGATTTGAAAAGAAATTTCACATAAAATATTATTTGTCTTTTGTTTATATTATTTTAAAAATAATAATTTATTAAAAATCATATTACTGACTAATGAGTTACAAGCCTACAATCAATACTAATAAGTAATAATCATATTCTTAATTTTATATAAGACAATAAAATAAATTTAAATATTAAGAAATCAAAAACCTAATTGGTATGAGATCTAAAACATGATACTTATATTACTAACTGTTTGCTTTTGTTTCTTGTCTACATTTAATTAATTAATTTATTCATACCCTGTATTCTTTTAGAATTCACAAATTTCGTTTCTTAAGTAATTATTTTTCTCTTATCACAATCTAATTAATTGATAAGATCATGATATTATCTTATATATCATGTGTCATTCATGTGTTGTTCACGTGTCATGTAATCGTATCGTATCTAAAAATAAAATGTCTATAAATTATTAATCATCACATCTTCATTAGTCATTACTATTTAATATTTTCTAATCAAATAATAAATTATTAAAATATTAAAATATATATTATATATGTCTTTTAATCATGATCTTTTAGAAAATTTAGTTTTAATTTAATATTAGATCATTATGATAAATAATTGAGTAATAACTAATTAGTGGTAATTTTTTTTGTATCATCTTACCAACTCTTAAATCTTAGTCTTATACTCTTATTTATTCTTCAAATATAACTATTTGTCCATTTTGATTTAATTATTAGTATGTACAACTATATTTATATGTATGCATAATATAAATTATAATGTATTTACATGTTGAAATTCGAATTCATCAAATCAATTATTTTAAATATCAAAATATATTATATTTTTATTATAAATTATTTAACAAATTGATTTTATATAACAAATTAATTTTATATCCTTTCTTAGATTAATATTTAGTAAAAAGTTTTGATTTTTTAAGAAAGTGTGGGTTAGGCCAGCTGAATTTGGGTGTCGAAATTTGGATTAAATAGTTTTTCAAGGGAAACGATTAATTCATGATTAATTATAGAAGCAAACCTTTTTTAGGTGCAATTGATCTTTGTCTTGAGCTATAAGACGAATTAAGACACGAGATTAAGACAGTTGTATTTATCTAATATGTTTACGTTAAAATCACTATCAAAGGAATCAGTTGAATTGGTAAATTCCTTTACTTCAATTGATAAATGAAAATTGTTGATCACAGTCTTTTTTTTTTTTTTTTTTGCTAAGTCAAGAAAATTTATTGAAAGATCAAGAGGTAACATAAACTAGCAAAAAGCTAGTAAAGCAAATAACATAGTTCTATACAAGTTCAACACCAATTGATAAAACACCACCTTAAAAAAAAAAAATAAATAAATAAATAAATAAAAATAAAAATCTAACACCATAAGAGTTATAACACCTCTTTTTAAAAAGATTAAACTTTTTGCCATTCAATGGTAGGCTCTCTCAAAACCAAACAGCTGAAGCCAATAACATTTCTTACAAAAGCACCAAATGGATTATCAGCATTGACCAAAGTATGATAAACCCACAATGCAGAAAAAAATTAATGTCTGAAGAGATATATCATCCAACCCACTATGCAAAATGTTAATCACGGTCTAAGTGTATTATTAAGGTGATATTTAGAAATAAAATGTAATTAATAATTTTTTTTATTTAGTAAAACTAATACATTAAATGCATTTTTTAAAATAATAATTAAATAATTTTTAACATGTACTTAAGTCACCAATTAATCTTACCTTTGATTTTATATATATATATATAATTAAAAAAAAATATCATATTAGAACAAACTAATAAATGAATAAGTTATTTTTATAGGTAAACATTTAAATTACATTAAAATAAATATATTTAACGTAAAATAAAAAATAATTTAAACATACTTGAATCTAATTGAATTCGAAATAATTCAAACCCAAAAAATTTGAATCCAAAAATTTCAATTTAAGAAAAAACTAAACCCAAAAAAAAAAAAATTAAATTCAAAAAGATGTCAATCCAAAAAAAATCCTAAATCCAAAAAAATTTAAATTCAAATCCAAAATGACTCTACTAGAATCTGTCTAATTGTTACCTCTGGTGGTAATGGGGGAGACAAATTTGAGGAGTAGGAACAGTTGTTGATTATTGAATGAATCGATGCAGAGCTAGCTAGAATCGTACTAAAGCAGCATACACGCTTAGCTAAAATCTCCTTGAGGTACAATAAATAAATCATTACATATTTTCTCTCTTGAGTTACGTGTAGATGTAGAAACTAACAACAAAATCCTACTTCGTTCGTTCGTTCGTTCGTTCTTTAACTGTTAAGACTTTGAGATGCAAACACAATGTTACATATAAGCATGAGATGGGGAGCCTCGTAAAAGAGCAATCGGTTCGGCCGTAATTTCCCTGTGTGGGTCTTAAGACATTTTTTTTTTTGCTCCATCAAGAAACACTGAGAAAACTAAAACCAGCAGTGAGTTGGGTTTAGACCTACTAATTCTTACCAAAACTTGAAATATTAGTTCAATTCGTCTGAATTAAAATCTTATCTAATTCGATTTATTTATAAAATATCAATAATTTAAACCTGTCCAATTCAAATCAGAAAAACAGTTTATATTCAAAAGGATTTAGATTCGAATTGATCCGAATTTAAATTGATTTGAATTTGAAATAACTCAAATTCAAATGACTCATCAATTAATTCAAAAAGATTCAAACTTAAATTAAATATAATTTTATTTTAAAAATATTAATTTAATAAAAATAAGAACTATAATATAAATTATTATTTATTTTAATTTTATGACTTTAAATTATTTTTGAAAAAATTTCTTGACTATTACAATTTTATATATTTTTAAATATTATATTTCTTAATTATAATTAAAAAAAAATTTATCATTATAATTTATTTTTTATTTTTTTATTTATTAGTATATATTATGAATAAGATTCTTTATTTTTTTTATTTTGATAAAATAATTAAATAGATCAATAATAATTATTTAAAATAATAATAATTCAATAAAACAAATTATTACACTTACTTTTAAATATTTTATTATAAACTTCATATAATAAAATCATTTCTTATTAAAAGAACTAAAGAAAAACTCTACCTAAATAATAAATATCAGATAAAAAATAAATTATAAACATAATCATACATATTTATTATTATACATAATCAAAATATGTCAACTTCCTACCCATCAAATTTCAAATCAAGTAAAAATCAAATATGTTTATCTTATTATAATAATTTTTATCTTAAATTATAATAATACCTTATCATGTGATATATAATAAATTAATCTTTTATCGTTATATATACATGTATTTAGAATAAATGCGTTGTTTTTAATTTCAAATTTAGAATCTATTATTATATGATTTAGATTAACTTAGTCTATGATCATAATGTTGGTTTGTATGCTTACTACTAAATTCATAAATAAATAAAAATATTTTTGTATTTTATTGTAAAAAGAGAAATATATATACTTATACTCGTATATGTATAAATTAACATAATAAGATTTATACATTAACACAAGTATCATGTATGTCAATGCGTTAAGAATTGCATCTTTACTTATTATGAAATTTTTATTAATTTAATTTCATATGTTGTGTTTAGAATTTAAATAGTATTAAGCATAATTAATTAATTTATTATTATATTTTTATTACAGTCGATAATTAAAATTTTAAGTAAAGTTCTTATATATAATTTAATTTTAGTAGCAAATCATTTCAAGTTTTAAAATTGGTTCACTTAGTATAATTTTTAGTATTAAGAGTTGCGTGTCAAGGTTTGAACCTTTTAATAAGCATAAAATTTTACATATTTTATAAATTTGTAAATAGATTCGAGTAACAGTTTTACTTTTCAGGAACATGATAATACTCATTTATTTTTAAATATAATTTTTTTTAATTTTTTATTTTTGAATAAAATTCTAATAAAATCTGATTGGATCAAATGATTTGTTTAAATTTAATCTGATTTGATCTTAAAATTAATGAATTGAACCCTAATTAAATGATCCGAGCTTCAATAATTTGAGTGTCATATGCGAATTACCCAAACACAAGATAAACCGAATCGAAAATGATCCGAACTTGAAGTGATCCGAATCAAATACGACTAAAACTTATCTAAACTCAAAATGATTCAAATTTGAAATTTTTTAAAATTCGAATTTATTCAGCGAATTGGCTCGACCAAATCCAATCTGACCAGCCATTTGACAAATCTACTTGGATTTATATTATTATTTTTAATTGATTTATATATATATATATAAATATAGTTATAAATATAAATAAATATATTTAAGAGGAGAAATGGGGGTTGATTTTTAGGCAGAATGTTGGAGTGTGTGTGGCTGTGTGGGTTTAGGTATGAACCTGTAGACAAGTTTGCCGTTCCATAAAGGGCCAAACCAAAGCCTACCTCTTTTAACTTTTGCTAAACAGATCTTCAAGAACTGGCTTGTGGTTATGGCCTCTCCTTCGCATTCTAAGAAAAATCGTACGGATAATTACAACCGCCCATCGGCAGAAGATAAAGAATGGCTTGAGTTAGGGTTAGGGTTTAGCATTGCATGCAGGAAACAAGAAGATCAGGAACATCAATCCAACCCTAACATTTCAGTTCCAGTTTCAGTTTCAGCCTCTACCTCTTCACAGCTCCAAGCTAAGCAGAAGCCACCTGATTGTAGTAGTATAGGGTTGGAGCTAGGGTTAAGTCTAGGAATAGATTCAGAGTCGAGGGCGGCAGGCTCAGAGTTGGATCATGATCATGAAGATGATGAACATGAACATGGTGCGATGAGGGTAATAGACGTGGTTCCGCCAGGTAATTATGATCAGATCTTGTGGCAAAATCAAGTTGAAGATCATTATGGTGGCGATGATTATGATGATATGGCGTGGTGGCCGTGCCACATGAATTCATCAGGTAGCTTTCTTGGCTTGGATGACTGGCAAATGCCGGTTCCCAATAATTCCCATGATTACTTCACAAGAACAAGACCCCACTCTGGCTTGTGGTTTACCCTTCAGTCTTATACCAACCGGTGAGCTATTTTTTTCAATCTAGCCATCATTAGTACACACCGCACGCTCTCTCTTTAACATGCTCATATTTTGCTTATTCCGTCATCAATGTTTAGTTTTCTTCATCTATATCCATCATTAACTTCATTTTCCTTTCTCTTTATCTATTTTCATCATTTTCTCAGATTTACTTTAGGTCTTCCACATTAATTTTTTTTGTTTAGGTAGCGAGTTAGTTTCTAGATGCAAAGAACACATCATTTGAGTAAATACACGAAGCATGGATTTAAATTACGATAACGTACGTGTTTTCGATCGTGTTATAGTTATTATGATTATAAACACAATAAATATTATCATGATTAATTATAATGAATATCGACAATAATTATCTACTATAAAAAAAAAAAAAAATCTGACCTCTATTTAAATTCTTACCATTAAAAAAAAACCTTGAACAATTCATGATGATCCCATAGAAAAAGAAATTCATGTCTTGATTTTCATTAATAATTCTAAATTTTCCGCATATATATATATATATATATATTTTGTTGTTAATTTTTATTGAGAAAACAAGTAGGTAGGTTGTAATTTTGTTTACGTTACTATATAGCAGGAACGGAGAAGCACTGCCTCAAATACCAAAGGCGTACATTAGAGTGAAGTAAGCAGTGCACGTTAGCATACATAGTTGATCGTATCACTGTCATGTTTTTCCTATCTTTCTACTAGCTAATGATGGTGTTCAGTGAAATGAGTGAGAAAAAGCTGACGTTGCTTTCCTTTTGGGTTTTGTTGTTTTTTTCTTTCTTTTTCTTTTAAATGAAAACAACAAAAAGGGACGAGAACGTGACGATTTTCATGGTTAAAAAGTACCTGGTTAGAAAGCTTGGTCTCTCCAACGAAGCTGAGGTAATTAATCGCTCCTGCTTCTTCTTTTTTTTTTTTATTAATTTTATTTATCATTTTTCATTATTTTCCGACAACAATGAAATTAGCATGAAATGCATGAAAGTGATTGTTGTTTGGGTGAAGTGACAAGCTCTCTCTCATTACGTGGGTCATGTTTAAGCAGATAATAATAATGTATATATATAGTAATAATAGCAAATCACATGGCAGACGGCAGAGCAGATCTACTCTTTGCCCTTTGGATTTCATCAGTTAGGGTTTTGATATAGGCCTTTCAATTGCCTCAGTTTCCTATTTCTGACAGGACTTGATTATTTCTTCGTGTTCCACTATATAGTAGTTTATTAAACTGAAAGTCATTAAAAAAAAAAATACCTTAACAAAGATTTCGATGGCTCTTGTGAGGATTTAATTTGACACAAGACATTAAATATTTTTATTTTTTATTTTTTAAAATATTGGTGTTCGACATTCATGTTTGATGCATATTCGAATATGAAAATATAATTTTTTAAAAATTTTCAAATACATAAAAAAAATTTAAAAATTAAATGTATTATCCGATATTTATACTCGAATTCGAATAACGTAATCAAATACCTAAGCTTCTTCTAGAATCGATATTGGTTTAGTTGTAGGACATGTCCAGCTATAATTTTGTTCATAATAAGGAGATTATTATTTAACAATTGCTCTTTTTTTTCAAATAGAAGGTGAAGGAAGATCCTTTAACCTTCTGAGTACATCTGAAAAGAGTAGAAATGATCATGAGATTCCCACTGAAACTGACCCTTCCATTAAATTGCATGTTCTTTTTTGGGCAATTATATACATGCCCTGCCTGCCTGCATGCCCTCTATCATTTTTATCATTTGCAATTAGATCTCTTTTTGGGCAATTATATATATGCCCTGCCTGCCTGCCTGCCCTCTATCCTTCTATCATTTGCAATATGTATGTTTAATGTGTTTCATATTTTTTTTTCATTCATATAAATATGAATACCGTATAAATCATTAAATATGTTAAAAATTTGAATATGATATATGTAGTAGATATATTATTTTAATCATATTTAAATATATTATATTATCTTTATTATATTATTTTTGTATTTATTAAACATATCATGTTATCTTGTCATATTTAAAATAATCAAATCTTCTGTATGATTGACTTTGCATGATTTATTTCTCAATAAGGTTAGGTCCACAATACCAATATATATATATATATATATATATATATATATCTATATAAATTGATTTTTTCAACCATTGTGATTTGTGAAGTCATTTTTTCCAATATTTACCTCGTCTTGATCCCTAATTTCCTCGTAGTACTTTAGTGGGCAGTGGCTACTGGCCTCAGTGACGAAATCATTTTTCTTTTTCAGAACTAACAAGAGTACTACTCAAGGCTTTTGTTAAACATGCAAAATAAGACGAGGTAAAAGGATTAAAGGAGTCAGTCTTTCATGTTTTATTTTCTTTGTTTGGTTTTGGCCTTCGGCATCTTTTTTACAAGTCAAATTATTATAGTAACATCATCACCATGTGGAAGCTCGTTTGGGCCTACAAGAGTCAAGGTGCATTTTGTCAACTTGCTGTATATATCTCTGTTGTTATAAAACTCTTAATTTAACCGGTGTCTGACATAAATTGGGTTGAAAATTTTTAATAAAAATATTAATTAAAAAAATAAAAGTATATGTATTATTTAAGGTATAATAATAATTTAGTTTTTCTTAAAAATAGAGAAAGAACTCAAAATTTAAAACTCTTTATTTTTCCCTAGTTTAAAAACGTACAAATAGTTATTTTATTTTTTTTCTTTATTATATTTTAAGATAACTATAGTTTTTCCTTTATTCTTTTAAATTTATCTAAATAATCATTTATTTATTCACCCGTATAGTGAGTGTGTATAGGACTAGTATAAATAAAATGGTTTTGCTCTTTAATTATAAAGGACACTAACAAGTAATTTATAATAATATTTTTGCATTAAATATATTATTGAATAATTAATGTTATGATTTTCAGTAAATTAAATGAAAATATTATTTTATATAATAACTTCAAAAAATATATTTAGAGAACTCTTTAGGAAAATCTTAAGCAAATTTGTGCTTCAATTACCAGAAATAATTAGGGGAGGTTGAACTTCATTATATTCTACTAGTTTTTAATTTCTTTTTTCTTGATTTAGAGTTGTTTTAACATTTTAGTTCAAGGAAATTGCAAATGGCAGGCATAATTAAGGATAAAATATCAGATTTTGTTTCTTTGTTTTAGGTTTTTTTTTTTTTTTTCACTCTGATCAGAAATAAGGGATATAGTGATAAGAGAAAACAAATGCAACCATTTGGTCATTTGGCACATTTAGTCAGTATTTTGGAGATGCTAATTTTCATATATATATATATATATATATATATATTATAAAAGGAATGATTGAGTTGGTGTTACGAGTCAAGTGATATCAATTTAGTTGGTGAAAGTACAAAACAACCAAATAAAATTATAAAATCAAAAAATTAAATAAGGATAATTATGAATTTTAATATTTTATATAATATTTTTAATAAAAAAATTTATCTATTTACTTTTACAAAACCATCCAATCTTCTAAAAAATTACTCACTTAAAAAGCTTCCAAATTTTTACCCACTTTTAGAGCTATAAATGAACTGGGCTTAAAGACTTCTGTTCGTGTTCGTTTATTTATTTTTGAGCTCGTTTGTGTTCGATTCGTATTCGTTAAAGATTTTAAAATTTTGTTCAAGTTCTGTTCGTTTAAAATTGAATGTGTTCATGTTCGTTCATTTAAATTAAATGAATTTGTTGCGAACATAAAATGAACATGTTCATAAATATATAATCGAATATGTTTGCGAACAATTAAAAATAATAAACAAATAAATCTGAACAAATTTAACAAACAAGAAATAAAAAAGAAATGTCAATTTTAAGTTATTACTAAATATTAAATAGAAAATACAAATGTAATTAAATTTAAGTTATTATTAAATATAAAATAATAAAAACACAAATTATTAAATTATTATAAGTAAATAAAATAAATACAAATAATAATATTATTAATTATATTTATGATCGAACAATAAACAAGTTTTAAACAATCTATTAAACGAATTTTAAATGATTCATAAACGAATTTGTTTGTGAACATAAATTAACTAAACATACCTTATTCGAGTTTAGTTCGTTTAATAAACGAACCTTAAAAGAATGTTCATAATCATTTAGTTAGCTCGATAAACGAACAAAAATTTAACTATTCACGAACTGTTCGTCGAACACTCTATTAATTTACATCGTTGCCAACTTTTCTAAAAAACTACCCACTTAAAAAATTATCCATATTTTTATATTTTATTTTTTAAATATAATTTATTTTTTAAAATATATGTTTTTAAAGATTATCCATAGTTTTTAAATTCATTCTAATAAACTTTTTTCTTACCTTTCAAAAATAGGAAAAAGATTATGTTAAAGATCATATAATAAATAAGATAAGGATAACTAGTTTCAGTATGCATGCTTTTAGAAGTAGAACCGTGATATAACGGACATTTTGTCATCAATTGAATAAAAAAGAAATTGTATGCCATAAGTGCATGTTTACTTTTTTTTTTTTTTTTAATAAACCAGGATATATATTAATGAAAGAAAGGTACAACAAATATCCAGGAAAATACCAGGAGTGGACCACAAAACATCCTCCAACACAGCCTAAGCCATCCTCTGAATAATCATCAGATTAAAGTCAAAAAGAAAAGAAAAGAAAAAAATACACACAAAAATCAATTAAAAATAACACAAAAATCAATCAAAAATAGAAAACGAAATAGGATTTTATTTTCAACTTTCTCTTTTCTTTGAATTTTACCCTAATATGAGATTGGTTACTCACCAACAAAATAAACTACTAACATTGAGGTAAAAGAAATCCTAGTAATTCTTAATTTTATTTAATTAAACATATGAAATCTATAAAAAATTATTTTAAGAACCTTTATATTTTTAATATTGTTTATTAATGAAATGGCACTCTAACTATGTTTTGTTGACAATATATAATACTTATACATTGATCGTGCATTAAACATATAAAAATTGTAATTTTATCAAAACTTGTTCAGCAAAAGAAAAAATAAACGATGAACACTAATTTGAGTCTACTTTGGATTAAGAGATTCATGTTCAAATACAAAATTAGGGAGGGTTTAAGTACCCACATAGTCCCTGTATTGTAGTGAAAAGAATAAATTAATCCCTGTACTGTAAAAATGAGTAATTTAGTCCCTCTACAATTGAAATAGGTGCAAATAAGTAAAATTGATAACGGTTTTAATGAAAAACCGTTAAAATGCTGACGTGGACTCGTAAATCTAACAGATTTAGATATATTTCAAGTCATATTTTATTCATAGTCATTAATTCTGTTAAATTTTACGAGTCCACATCAGTATTTTAACGGTTTTTCATTAACATCGGTATCAATTTTACTTATTTGCATCTATTTCAATTGTATAGATACTAAATTACTCATTTTTACATTACAGAACCTAAATTATTCTTTTTACTACAGTATAGAGACTATGTGGGTGCTTAAACCAAAAAACCAATTTGGGAGTTATGAAACTTTATATATATATATATATATATATATATATATTTTCGAAGATAGGGTAAGTAGAGTTTTGTTTTGTTTTAGGTTTTGGGAACTTAATAATAATAATTATGATGATTCATGTGTGCATGGCATGCAGGTTGAAATATCATGCATGGGACAGAGGTTGTTGCATACACAGACATTGAAGCAAGTAAGAGATTGTGTGTGGTTGCCTAGATTTGTGGAATCTGTATCATTCCATAATTACTCACATCAAAGTAATTGTGTAAATAATCATTTGATGTCTTTATACTATGCAAGGCCATCTGCTTTGAACTAATTAATGTGCACATAAACATATATGTGACCTTCAAATGTATATATTAAATATCCACATTTTTAATTATTTTTATGATGTATATGTTTTGGTTATCATTATATATTTTGCCAATTCACTAATGTTTCCACGGAGCGGAATTTTGCTAATATAACATACATGCTTCTCTCGCTTCCGAAACCCTACTGTAAGCTGACAATCACTTAGCTTTAACTCAAATCATTTTTCGGTTTTAGTGACATGACTCCTTTACAAAAGTTAATATATGTACTTGATTTCGATCCGCTCAAGGATCAGATTATTTGTCTAAGTTTGAAGATTCGTTCATATTTTGAAAGGTTTGAATAAAAATATTAAATCCGAAATATAAATTTAAGCAAAAATGAGGTCCATTTAAAAAATGACTGGATCTTGGGTCCAACAATCAAGACTCGATCTAGACCCGAACTGGCCTGTTTTTCATTTATATAATATAATATATTATTTTTATATTTTATATATTATGTAATTTATATCATATAAAAAATATATAATATTATAAAATAAACATTTAAAAATATGTTAAGTTATCTATGTTTTAAAACTTAATAAAAGAAAAAAATAGATAAAATTACTAAAAATTAAATAATAAAAAATATTTATTAATTTTTTTTAAATAATACGGGCGGGCCTAAAGGATTTGGATTACCTATTTACAAAAATGGATGGACTTGAACAGAATTTGAGACTCATATTTCGGACCAGACTGGGCTTGGACAAGTATATATATGGTGTTGATACCATACAGCTAAGTCCGATCCGGCCCATGAGCACTTCTAATTAAGATCCACTCCTTTTGCAGATGAAAAAAAAAAGAAAAAAAAAAAGAAAGTAGTTAACTAATTGTAAGTTTGTTCATGGATCGGGTCGAGTCACAATTCATAACTTTTTTTTTTTAAAATTCGGTTTGTAAGTATGTTTTAATGTTTAAATAATATTAAAAAATTCTAAAAAAATTTATTTTTATAATGAAATTTAAATAAAAATAATTTTATTATATACACAGTGTTTCAAGCCGTGTCGGGCCTGCCTGAATCGAAAAAAATTAGGGTTTGTCGAGTCGAGCAGGTTATCGATCCTTAAATATGTGTAAGTAATTATTATATATTGGTTTTACAAATGGAGAAAAAGCAAGTAAAATTGGTTTTTTTTTTTCATTTTTTCAAAAGAAAATTTGAATTACTAATATAATCATATTAATATATAGGGTTTTTATTTTATAATTTGACTTTTAAGTTAATTCTTCAGTTGAATTGTGTCACTTGTCACCAACTAAATCAAAAAAAATATATATATATATATATATATATATGTGTGATTTTGGCTGCACATAAATCCCAGCCTGTCTATCAAAATATTCGAAACTTTCAAAATAAATGTTAGAGTTGGCAAAGCAGGTCCGAATTCGAGAACCCGCCCTAGCCGATTTGAGATCAAATTCGATTTAAATTGATTAAAAAAGTCAAAGGACCGAACCCGAGAAAATCCGAATCCGAAAAAATCCAAAACCAAAAAAACCCGAAACTGAGAAAATCCGAATCTGAAAAAATCCGAACCCCTAAAAGCCCGAATCCGCTACGATCCGAGCCCGAAATCGATCCGATCCGAAACCCTTAAAAAATCGAATTTATAACCGAAAAAACCCGAATTATAATTATATTATTTTATTTAAAAAAAATGATAAATTTTTTCTTAAATAAAATATTTTATTTATGAAAATGTATTTATAATTAGTATATAATTATATCAATAATATATTATCAATAAAAATAATTAATAGTAAATCTTTAAATTGGATTATAAAATAAAATTAATTTGAAACACATTAAATATACAATTAGATTCTAATATTTTGTAAGATAAACTGGATCACTCTTTAGAGTTTATTATCATAATTATATATCTTAAGTTTATTTCATATGTAACATAGACACACATACTAAAACACGCACATATACATATTGCGCCTTATTTAACTAAGGTGAGCGTTTTTTATGTCTTGCGCCTTAGACAATATAAGAATTCTAGGGCCTAGACTGCACCTTACGCCTTTGACAACACTGATCAAAATAGTTTAATATAAACTAATTTTTACACGTCATAGTATCTTAAAATTTCTAACCATTAAGGGCTAAGATAAATAATTGACCAATTATTCATATTAAATATTTTTGGTGAATGATAATCGATACTCTTTTTAATAATGTCTGGTATTCAATATTATAATTGGATAACTATTCGATTATATGATTAATTGATTATATCTAATGTTAAAGTCAAAAGGATCAAATATTAAAATTATATCAATTACTATATAAATTAGCTTTTACATATCAGGAATTTATAAAAATTTAAGCATTAATTATTAAAGTTAAATCAATTAATTAGTACTCTTTTAATGTTTACTATTTAACATTTAATTGAACATTTGAAAATTAGATCTAATGTTATTATATTACTATTTATAATGTTATTAAGGTTAAACCAATTAGTGTATACAATTAGATCTAATGTTATTATGTTAGTATTTATAATTATGTTCAAATAAAAAATATAAATATAAAAATAAATTATTGAAAATTTAAAATATTGTTAAAAAAATTATAATACAAAGACTAAAAAACTTAATAAAAAAATTAAAAATAAAAAATGATTGGATTAAGTGACTAAGAGTCAAAAAAATTATAATATAAAGACAAAAAAACTTAATAAAAAAATTAAAAAAATTAAAAATAAAAAATTATTGGATTAAGTGGCTAAGAGTCCAATGAGTTATTAGGTTAAAAGCAAAAATCATTTATATAAATATTTAGTGGATTTTATTTATAACTTCTTTCCTTCTAATGATTTTTTTAAAATGTAGCCAAATGATTTTTAACTTTTATTTTTTTAAGGTCACTTTATATTTACAAAAAACAAAAAGAAATTTCTTATATAATCATTAATTATAATATATTCAATATTAAATATTAAATTATATCAATACTATATAAATTATCTTTTATATATCATGTTTTCTTAAAAAATTTAAGTATTAATTATTAAAATTAAATTAATTAATTGGTATTCTGTTTGTGTCTACTATTTATCATTTTAATTAAACATTTGGTCAATTAGTGTATATAATTAGATGTAATGTTCTTATGTTAGTATTTATAATTATGTCCAAACAAAAAAATTTATATAAATATAAGAACAAATTCTTGAAAATTTAAAATCCTCTTAAAAAATTATAATACAATAACTAAAAAACCTAATAAAGCAAAATAAAAATAAAAATTTGTTGGACTAAGTGACTATAAGAGTCAAATGAGTTATTGGGTTAAGAGTAAAAGTCATTTATGTAAATGTTTAATGGGCTTTATTTATAACTTGTTTCTTTTTAATGATTTTTTTTTTACATGCAGTCAAATGATTTTTAACTTTTACTTTTTTAGTGTTACTTTATATTTAATTTAACTCACTTATAAAAAAAAAAAAAAAACTCTTATATAATCATTAATTATATCTATATTCAATACTAAACATAAAAAAAAAATATAAGTATATAACAATTGCAAAATAATAAAAAGTATCAAAATATACAATTTTTTTATTTATTCATACTATAAGTAAATATATTGAACTTATATATTTAACTTTTATTTGAACTTTTGGACTAAAAAATAATATAAAATATTAATACTCAATTTATAAATAAAATTATTATATAATTTATATTTATATAAATATTTAATAACTTTTGAATTTTAATTTAGTATTTTTGTAAGTAAAATTAATCATTATATTCGAAATTAAAAAATATTTATAGCTTAAAAAAATTTAAAATTATTGAATCCGTCTAGGCCGGCCCGAACTCGAACCGATCCGAATCTGAAATAATTCGAACTTGAAAAAGCCCATATCCGAAATAGCCCGAGCCCGAGATAGCCCGAATCCTTAATTATCCGAACCCGTAAAAGCTCGAATCCGAAGTTATCTGAATCCGAAAATATCTGAACCCGAGATGATCCGAATCTTAAATAACCAAAACTCAAAATAATCCGAATTCGATGACAACCCGATCTAAATCCGCTCGAACCGGCCCGTTTGCCAACTCTTATAAATGTTGATCTCTAATCACAGAGATGTGTTCTCGGAGACAAACAGTTTAGATATTGAGATTTTTTAAAGGATCAAAATTTTCACAGTCACTGAAATTAGGTTTCCATTTTCTTTTATCATAAACCGTAAATATTATTAAAGCCAATATAAAAACTTACCTAATAAGTTTGTAACATAAGTCATACTCCCTTCGTCCCATATAGTATATAATGTTTGATTTTAATAGTGTTAAGCATATAAGCTAAAATCAATTAGTTATAAGTAGAGAGGTTAAACTTGAATATAAGACTACATGCAATTTAGGATTTAACCGAGGTAGGATAACACCATTTTAACAGACCTCATCACGTGTAGACAGATACAGAAGAGTTTATCACGTGAAAAACTCAGAAAGGATAACAGGCAGGAACAACAGAACATAATTTAGGCTTTGATATCATGTTAAGCATCCAATCTAAAACCAATTGGTGATAGGTGAAGAGACCCAACTTGAATATAAAACTACACATAATTTACAATTTAATCGATATGAGATAATACCATTTTAACAAACATTACATAAAGTTTAAGATATTTTAAATTAAATTTTTATTTTTATTTGTTATAAATTTTCTTTACAACATTACTTTGGACTTGAAAACGTGTAAAAGAAAATTTTGAATTAAAAGTAGTAAGGAAATGTATGAATAATTTTTTTCTTTTTTTGTAAAAATTTGAAAAAACATGTTGTTCAAAAAAATTATTAAATGGTATAAAAGAAAAAATAATTAGTAAATGGGAAATAAGTAAATGTGAAATTGTGGAAAGGAAATTGTGAAAAAAAAAATATCTTTAATGAAAGTTGTTCGGTTAAAAAAGGAAGAAGTTTCTCTTTTCTTTCCTCCCGTTTCTTTCTACTGAGAGACAAGCTTCAATTTCTCTTCTCTTAAACAATTTCCTTAATTTTTCAGTCATTGTTGAGGGAGTATGTCGTTCTAGCAGACAAATTTTGCAGAAAATCTTCTCATATTCTTGATCCTAAAGTCCTCTAGGTAGACTCCTTATTCTTCCTTTTGGTTTTTTTTTTTTTTTTTTTTTTTTTCCTGGCATATTTTTGAAATGTTTTCTTTAGATTTTGTATTTTGTTTGTAAAGTCCATTTTGTTTTTATGTTGCTTATAGTTAATGTCTCAATTCACACGACAAGGACGTTTGATTTTGATAGTGAATTTGAGACTGATGATTTGGCTTTTTAGAGGTCTTGTTTTGGATATCTCTTGCATGTAAAAATACTTTTTAATAACCCATATTTTTCTTCTTTGATTTTGATACTTTGTTTTGTTATTTCAGTTGGGTATTTGTTAGAAAAATTGAGAGTCATGGATATGTTTAGCTTTTTGCATTTATTATTGTTATGTTTTGTTTATGTAACTTTCACATGAGACAGAAAATTCATGATGATTAATGGACAATTTTACACGTACATGATAAGGAAAGAACTTGAACATCTCCAGTTTCTCATGCATACCCAAAAAAAGTTCATTTTTTCTGCTTTTGAAATTTAGTTTAGTTTAGTTTTGATTTTTTTTTTTTGTTAAGCCAAAGGAATTTATTAAGTAACCAAAAAATTACAAGACTAGCAAAAAGCTAGTTAAGCAAAGACATAGTTTTATGCAAGATCAAAACACATTGACAAAATACCTCTTAAAGAAGCACATCACATCTAAACACCAAATAACTAGCAAAAAGCACCAAAAACATATGGATACAACACCGTAGTACACCTAGACACCTTAATATCATAATTAACAAAAGACAAGAACTCTAATAAACTCCTGCAAAAAAGCTTAAAAGCTGTAAACCAGCAAGCAGTTACACATCCAACTCTTTAGGAAATAACCAGCATAGATACACATGCGCCACAAGAAGCAAAATTCATAATCTGCTAGACCTGTAATCCCACTCACAAAGCCATCAATATTGCCTTTAAGAGCAAGTCATACACCAGATCATTTTAATTCCAACCACAAGGCAGCAGAGCACCCTCCTATTAAAAAGGATTTGCGGATAAAAAATGAAAAGCAAAGGAAATAGTCTGCAACTTTATAAGTCAACGCATAACCCTATAATTCAACTCTGAAATCATAAATCCTATTTTCCAACTTTCATACACACATAAGAAAGTAAGAATTATCACCCATAACCCTTACAAGCCCCAAAAATAGAGAAAACCAAACTCAAGTAAATTAAAATCCTCGGACTTGGAACCTGTAATTCGGAATAACAAGTGCTTATCTCCCAAATAGACTCTTGTCCGATCCACTAGATTCTCCTCCACGCCAATTTTAGTTTATAAACAGCACAGCGTCATGAAAACAGTCTAGTAGCACAACCCCGAAGCAGTAGCCATCACATCTTTCAATTATCCGACTTGAAGCAATATGTTTAGGGGCAAGATATACTCGAGTAACCAGGACTTAAGTAGAGACATGACAATGATCATTAGAAGGGCCTGTTTTTGCCAATTCAAACTCTGAAATTTTGCATTGAGCTCCGAATTCAGTAGGAGCCATGATGCTTAAAATCCCGTAAAAACAAAGTCATAAAATCTCTAACTTTCTATCAGCATCAAAGGCAAACTCTAATCCTTTATTGCCCACGAAAGTGGTCGAGCACCCCTTATGAAGATATAATTCTCAAGCTGTCTTAAGATAGCTACTCATACATCACAAACTCACCTTAATCGTGATACATACCTCCCACTTATGCTCGCTCTTCCTCCCTTGTTTCCAGCTCTATCAACTTCTCTATTACCAATTCATCATCGCACAATGAAGATAGCCCCAAACTTTACCAAGTGCCCAAGTCTCCATAGCATCCTTTCTTAAAATCCTTCTCCTAATACTATGAAAATCCCCATCTAAGAAAGACGCGTTGGCTATTCAACTCCTATTCTCTGCTACTTCTGCACTTTCTTAGTCTTTCTTGCCTTTTTTCCTCTCTTTTTGGCTTTGTGAGACAGCTTGGAGAACAGAGTCTCCTCTATATCCTCGAGGGTTTTAATCTTTATCCTATTATTACCCAACACAAGTCCCCTTTGATTTTTCAGCCCACTAACTTCTTCTTCATCTAATTCCAATTGCGTTTGAACACCAACGGGTGGCCCATCACATCCATTCAAAGTTTCAATCAAATTCATAGATCCATTACAATAGACCAAACCGCCAACATTACTTAATCCAATGTTTAAAATTGAGTCAACATCCATACCCTCCACATTCCCATTTACAGCCATACGATAGTAATCTCTCACATCTCTTCCCGCAGATTCTATTAAATTATGCCATAAAGACTTCCATCTCATTTGCACGTCCCTCAATTTTCATCAAATATCCTCGAGAGATGGCCTCTCCACATCCGAGGACTCCAACCTGCATCCATTAATCTCACTGTCTTCATTAATTCCATTGGCATCATTATTCTCAGTAGAAGCATTATCACTTTTGTCCCCATCACCCTTATCTATTAACTGTTTATCTTTTTTTTCCAGAGATAGAATTTGATCCTCAGTTGCAGAACACTCGACCAGATTTTTTTCCCTATTATCAGAGCTATAGTCAACCGAAGTAAAAACACTGATATCAACTTCATGTTTTTTGTACTTTTTGCAATAACAATGGAAAAGGGAGATACCATAATCTCCCACTTCAGAGGCCCTGACAAGAAATTCTTCACCTCCATATCTCAGAATAATGACTTCATGATGTGAACCCGTGGGGTTGAACCCGTTGAACCCACTAACAATATGAAATACCCTAACCCAAGAAAGCCAAGATTTAGGCAATGAAAACTTAAACCCTATGAAATCTTGTTTCAAAGAGCCTAAATAAGCTAAGCTAACTAGACTCCAAGAACACTTGCTTCAAGAATCTAAGCTTGATAAGCTAACTAGACTCCAAGAACACTTGCTTCAAGAATCTAAGCTTGATCGTTAGAACGCCACAAAAAAAGACTCTTTGATAAGTTCTTAAGTTCTGTCAAAAACTAAATAGAGTAAAAACTCACTTAAATAAAATTCAACTCAAATAGATTAATAGTTGTTGAAGTAAGCAGCTAAACAAAAGTATTTGTAGCCTCCCTACTAACCCTAATTTAACTAACCTAAGAACTCCTAGTACAAGTGAAATACTTTGGCAGTCAAACTAACTTAAGTAACATGAAACTCCTAAAGTTGGCTAGACCTCCTAACATTAAGGAAGAATTCAGTGAGCCCTAATGTGCAAGATAAAATAGAAGCTTAACTATGGGCTGAACATGCTCAAGCCCAATCTTAAATAATTAAAAGATGTCCAATAAGTTTAATGAAGGTAGACCCCACTTAGCCTAATGTACATATTACATAACCTACATAAGTTAGGCCCAAATTCCTAAGTATACAAGACCCAATAACCCATCTAATTAGGCGCCAACTCATTAATGAATTGGTCTCCACTATTGCCAAGTCAATTAATGAATTAAAAGAATAGACCCTCTTCAATAAACAAGATGCTGCCACCTTGCCTTCTAATTAGGTCCAACATGTGAAACTTGGATCACATGGACCAAGTCTTGTTCTCCCTTATTCAAGTAGCCCACCTTGAATGGCTTGACATTGCTTAAAAGACTTGTAGAATCAGCCAAAGTCCTTTGCATCAATCCTTGCATAGCTTCTTTTATCTTCTTGGATCTTGACCTTGTAATAGGCCCAATTGGTACATGCGATGGATCTTGAAGTCCAAGTCCACCTTGGTGCTCATCACCTCATCAATTTGTTTCAGTTGATTTGTCAGATTAGCATTGCTCCCTACTACAATATTGAAAACTAAGTGTTTTACTATCCATAGATATTAAATCATCCCATATGTTAGCAATGTTCTAGAAGAAAGGGTAATTCCAGGCATGTAGTGGCACACCGTAGATAGTAACCTAAGTGTTTCTGAACTTGGGATAAACATATCTAGACCAAGGTTCCAACTCATGAAACCATTCTTTGAGCCAAATCCAACCCTGCTCTTCCATTTTAACTATAGTTTCCTCTTCTTCAAATTCGATGAGGAACTGTTTCCCCGAGATTCTTTTAATGTTAACATCAAAAGTACCTTCCATCCTAAAATTCTTCAGGAGTCGTTCAGTATCATAGTAATCTCTAGTGACTTCAACCAGGCACTTTTCAAGCTTATAAATTGCTTCTTCCTCCACCATGCCTAAATAGGATTTAGTTCCATCAATGCAAGAGCCCTCATTAATCTCATAGTCGTCCTCACCAAAAGGATTATCAAACTTGGAAGAAGCCACATCCACTGTCTTGTCCTTCCTTTTAACTGTATTATCATCCTGGACCACCGCTTGTGCATAAGATTTTGGTAGATTAAAGTTTCCATCTACCACCTTGCCACTATTACTTCCATTAGGAGCTCTGATGTCCACTTTAAACGCCCCTAAGCTAATTTGGTAGCTAAAAGGTTGGATCTTTCTCCAGTATAAACTTCTTGTGTTGAACCGAGCCATATTCACCCCAATCAAGTCCAACAACCATGTCCCATGAAGTCTATCAATTGCTCTTCTTGCTTCTCTTTTAGAGTATCTCACAAATCCGAACTTTCTTCCTTTATTGCTTCTCTTGTTTGGGATAAAAACATCAAAAACCTTCCCATGGTGTTGAAAGATACGCCATAACCATTTCCAATGAACATAATGAGGAATATTATTCACAAAAACCGTGAACGCTATCAAATTCTAGCTACTACATCCGCCTTAAGATCTTTTCTGTATTCTGCTGTAGCACAATGGTTAAATTTTAAAGAACTGATTATTTACATTATAGGATTGTTGATAGGTAAGGCCAAAATATGCCATCAAAATTTTCAGATTATGCAAGTAAGCCCTGTATATTTCCTTCCATTATAGAGTCCCTTTCAAAAGTTTTGATTAGATAGATGAAGTTGGCCTGAAGCTAGGTTGCTTCCTTTTTGAAACGTCTAATTGTATAATACATTGGTTAAGTTTGATTCTGGAATATTTTATGATTGACATTCTACATCAAATAGTATATAATCAAAGATTGGCTGGATTAGCTTAAAAACAACACTTCGATTCCTGAATTCAGGTAGCTGTGAATGCTGTTAATTAAAATTTAAAACCGCCTGAAACACGTGAAAAAGAATGCTCAACAACAATAGGAACAACCCTTTGCTCCAAAAGATAAGCTCATGGAGTAGTATTGTTTTTTGAGCATTAAGCCGCCACCAAGATTCTTCATCACAACTATACATATATTTCACATGGCTTATATTAATGCAAAAAGCTCATGGATATGTTTTGTTTAGCTCATTATGATTCCACATGGAATCCTATTGGTGTTATTATTATTCAAATGTACATATATTTATGGTAAATGTACCATAGTTATAGTTATATGTACATATCTGCAATTTTTTTTGTGCATTAACCATCAAAGGTATTTTGTTAGAGTAGTTTAAAATTTTCAGGGATTAGAGTGAGCAATTAGGCTAAGGGATGTAGGGTCCCTCTATAAATACTCGAATGGGGTTTTGGGTAGAATTTGTACTGTTTTGAAAATGTACATATAGTTTTGTTGAATGTACATATATTTCATACTAAATGTATATATTGTTACAGTTATATGTACATATATTCAGGCTTTTTATTTTGCTATATTAACCATCAAAGCGACTATGTTAACTTATTTTAAAATGATTCTGGAATTAGAGGGAGAGATTATGGTAAGGGGTTTCGACCCTTTCTATAAATACTTGTACTTGAAAAAGAATGAAAGTATATTTGCTTTTGTCAAAAAATGTAATGCTTTTATCAAAAAAATGAAACATCATTATATTTTTAATAGCTTGTTAATTTTAAGGAATGAAAATACGTAAGTACTCGATTTAATGAAATGTTTCAAAACACGTAAGTTTTTAATTCGTGTGTGATAAAAGAGAAAAGTGAGTGAAGACACGTAAGTTTCAAAATTATATAGAGGAATGTTCTTTACGTCAACAATTTTCTTTCCATGTGATCTGGTCTACATCTTGTTGAAATGAATATTATTTCGAATTGATATTTTCACTGAAAACTAGAATTAAGATAGTTAACTTCTCGGTGATACTATGTTGAAAAACTTATCCCTCATGTTATACAATCTGTATTTTATTTTTGATAACTCATTGAAAATTTTTAAATGCATTGAAGAAAAAAAATTCAACAGTTTAATTTTTTCAATGTGTTTGATAACTCATATTAAATGTTACTTAATAGAAAATTTTCAATAAAAAAGTACTGAATGAGATAAGTAGGTAGAGAGCTACTTATCACTTAATGTTGAGTATGTTAAGTCAATTTTGATTTTTAAAAAAATATATTTAAATTAAATTGTCTCCTTTTTTAATTATGAAAAATAAAATATTTAAACTATCTCGAATAATATAAAATCTTATATTAATAAAATTAAAATTGTGAAAATAATAATTTTCAAAATTCAAAATTTACAGTTATCAAACAATATACTTCAGTACTTACTTTTAAGTAACATACCAAACAGTTTTTATAATACAAATTCAATGCTTATAAATTCAGTACTAAAATTTTAATATTTAATTTTTCAGCATTCAATTTTTTCAATTTATCAAACAACATCTAACTTAGGATGTCAAACCCAATATATTTTGTCTAACATAAAAAATTTACCAGTTAATTGTGTTTTTCACCTTTATTTTTTTCTTTCTAAAAGCTCATTAATTTTGGTGAGAAATTAAAAGTAAACAGAAGATTCTAGTTATCTGAATACCCTGTGGTGTTGCAAGGGAAATGCTTTGCGTTCTGAAAAACACCTTTCGAATTAGGGACAGAAAATTGACCTTGACTTCCTATGAAATACACCCACTTCCATTGTCTTTGGTCGAACTTGTTTGCCTAGAAGTTTCAGCTTTAAATAGAAGGGTCCATGTCTACAACTCAAAGTTTCAAGTGTGATTGTTCTTTTCTCGTTCACTACAAGATAACGGACTTTTTCCGACTGAAATTTCCATCGGAAAAAGTCCGTATTCCATTGATAATACCTTTTACACGAAAAATTTCGTCGGTAATCTTTAAGTCGGTAATACTTAATCCATCAGTAAAAAAATATTTCGTCGGTAATAGTATTACCGACATAATATTTTCGACGGAATATTCCATCGAAATTATCTTTTCAGACGAATTTTTTTTACCAGTGAAATATTCCATTGCTATTATATTTTACCAACGAAATATCCCATTGGTAATATTTTTTTTGGATTAAAAAAAATAATTTATTTCTAAGCAAAAATCTGATCTAGTACCTTAGACCTGATTTGTTAATGATATCAATAAATTCATTTCTCCCAATTCCCGTAAGTCTCAAGGCATGAGCGGCACTGAAATTTGATATATTATCATAAGGTTGCTCTGTCAACAACAAAAAATGCCTAAAAATGGTTAGTACCTATCTAAATATGAAACCAACACTGATTCATAAAGCAGTAAGCATTGGTGAAAGAAAGGTCAATGCAGCACTAAATCTGAATAAATGCACACATATTTATCTACAAAGCAAATTCAATTATTCAATACTATAGGATTGATCAACCAATCCAATAGAAACCTCAATAAGAACAAGTCAAATGTATTATAAATTGTAAATCCAAACAGTAGAGAAATCAAGATTGAGATGTTAGAGACGGATTTTATAATATCTAATATAATTTCAAAAGAAAAAGAGAGCTATAGACAGATTGCATAAATCTACACCGCAAGCTGTCATATATTAATATTTACAAGGCAATGAGCATATAATACTAGAAGCACCAGATGAAGCATCTTAAATGAGGCAATGAGCACCAGAGAAATATTTGTAAAGAGAAGAGAAGAGAATAGACATACCAGGCCTGGCGCGCTCAGACGGTGGACGGTAGGGGTGGAGCTGGGTTGGGTCTCGGGAGGCACGAGGATGGGGGGAGGAGAGAAAAGAGAGAAAACAGAAAGAAGAAAGAAGAAAAAGTCTCGGACATATTAATTATGCCTGAGACTTTTACAACGGAAATTCCGTTGGTAAAAATTTTGGCGGTCTTCAAATTCAATCCGTCAGTAAAAACATATTACCGACTGATATTTCGTCGGTAATATGAAATTCCGTCGGAAATATTTTTCTTATTACCAACAGATATTTCGTAGGTAATAAGTTTTTACCATTATTTTTTTCTTTTTCTTTTTTAATTTTTCTGTTTTAATTATAAAAAATCGTGTATTTTTTTACCGACGGATTTTTCCATCGGTAATAACCCTCATTCGTCGGTAATACTTTGGCGGGAACCAATTAAATTCTGCCAAAGTATTACCGACGGAAATTACTGATGAAAACTTTCCGTCATAAATATTCCATCGATAATACAAAATTTCCGTCGGTAATGTAGACTATTTCCGACGGAAAAATTCCGTCGCTAAATCATCTTTCTCTTGTAGTGGTTTAAGCAATATTTACTAGTCATTCATTAGTAGTATTTCATATCATAACATGACAATAGCAATTTAAGTTGTGAAACTTTTGTTGTTAACAACAGGTTATGGTGCCTATGGGAAGTGGACCATGGGATCAACTATTTGATGGTGGAAACTCACCAGGTTTTGCTGTAGCAGGTGTTGCAGCCCTCACCAGTAGACTGATGGCAATCTTGGCTATCCCTCGAAGTAGTTCACAGAAGACCAAAGCACTCTCATGAGGTATTATGTTGTACCTTATTTTCTGTATGCTATCAACATCAATAATAAATTGTTTAGATGGCAAGAATTTGAAGATTTTTTAGTAAAACTGTTATTTTAGAGTAATTTTAAATGATTCTAAGATAAGAAAAAAGGATTATGGTTAGCTTTTTGGGATCCCTTTATACTAAGAGTATTAAAAGTTATATATTTACTACTTATCTATTTTGTATGAATCATTATATTTTTACTACCTTGATAATTTTAAGGAGGCGAAACACATAAGATCTTTAATTGATTGTACTTTAGGAAAGAATATGTCACTTTTATGAAATGTACATATAATTTAGTTGAATGTACATATAGTTATGTTATATGTACATACTCTTATAGTTCTATGTACATATAAGTGGGCCTATTTTCTTGAATCATTTTATAGTTCTATGTACATATAATTTAGTTGAATGTACATATAGTTATGTTATATGTACATACTCTTATAGTTCTATGTACATATAAGTGTACCCTGACCCTTGCAACAACACGCTACCTTCCCTGCACAAGCAACCCCCTGCCCTTACCACACAACCATAAAAAACCCAAAAACCCAAATACAAAAGTCTCTCGATTTCCTCCTCCCATTTGGAGACCACCCACTACACCCAAAACCGAAATTTACTACCATACTCACCAAGCAACCGATCCCTGCACAATAATAGCAAACCAGCAAGAACAAAACACACAAAAAAAGCAAGCAAAAAGAAAATAAAAAAGGGCCTTTGGGGTTTCAGGCTTCTTGGATTTGGGGAAGTCCGGGATCACCTTTGGGAGTTCTGATCGGTGAATATGACGAGGACGGTGTAAGGAAGCCTCGGCTGGAGTTTGGCGGCCATCCGACGGTGGACGACGCTGGATCGAAAGTTGAAGCCTTAGGATTCAAGTTTAGATTTAGGCTTTTGGCTTAACTTTATAGAAAACCATTGGGATATTCGGAAAGAAGAGATCGAGGAGAACTTCTAGGTGAATATTCGAGGTAATCGATCGAAGGCGAGCGGCGGCTGACGATGGCTGACGGCGGTGGCAATGGTTGCTGGCCGGATTCTGGGTTTATTTGAAGGTTTCAGCAGCTAGGTCATTTTAGAGATAGGGGAGAAAAAAGAAAGGGCTAGAGAGATAGAAATGGGAAAATTGAAGAAAAAAGAATTTTTTGGGTTTTTATAAGGGTGCCGTACGGCACCGTTTCAGTGGGGGAGGGTTCGCACGCGGACCCAGACTCGACTCGGAGTCTGCGTGCCTAACCTTGTCTGGAGGGGAGGAGAAGAAAAGGAAAAAATGAAGAAAATGAAGGGAAAAAAATAAAAAAAAAATAAAAAAGAAGGAAAAGGAAAAGGAAACGGAAAAGGAAAAGAAAAGAAAAGAAAAGGAAAAGGAAAAAAAGAAGAGAAAAAAAAAAAGAATCTTAAAGTTTTTCTTCCTTTTGGAAATTGACCAGAGCGTCCAAGGCTTATTTTCGCAATTTGTCGAGGTAAGTTTTTATTTTTGCCCATTTATTTATTTCTTCGTTATTATTTATGTTATTTTTATTATTTAATTGGATATCTTTTTATTTATTTATTTTTCTGGCTATTTTAATTATTCTTATTATTATGTTATTACATTTAGTCTTCCATTTTATTTTATTTTATTTTATTTATTTTTATTTTTATATTTATTGTTATTCTGTTTTATTCATTTTTTTGTTAAATATGTTACTAATATTTTTTTTAAATAAAGAAAAAATAAATCGAAAATAAATAATGGCATTCCAATGCACACACAATAATTTCTTTTTACACAAATAAAATGATCTTCAAAAGGAAATTTAAAAATAAGTGTGGACGACGAATCTCCGACGACGGAAGTCGAGGGATGTCATAGTAGTAGTGATTCCCTATATATCCCGAGATGATAGAATTTTGTTAAATATCACCACAAGTAGTGAGAGTATTTGGCGATATTCTTAATACGAAAAAAACGTGTTCACTTCGAAAATGGAAATAATGAAAATAAAAATAAATAAAAAATGAATATGTGCATGCTTGATATTTTGTCATGCTCGTGTTTGTAAATGATATGCTTCATATGTTTAATCGTATGATTATGTTTTTAATCACATGTCTTATATGTTTTACATATGCATCTCATACTTAATTATTTGCATCATATGCATTTATCTAAAAAAAATGATGAATGTAAATTGCAGATGACGGAATTCGAAGGATGTCATAATAGTGATTCCTAAGATATCCTAAGGTGAGAGGATCTCGTTAAATACCACAAAAAGTATTGGGAATATTTAATGAGTATACTCGATAAAAGATTTATGCTCACTTTCATTTAAAAAAAAAATGACAATTCCTTTTTCAGATTAATAAACATGTTTTGGAAAAGAAATAAAAAGAGAATTAATTTTAAATACCGTTGTTGAGTCCATTAAATCGAGATTTAGGATAATACATGATTAATTGGTACCGTTTTATTAATGGGCGTCGTGGGGGTGCTAATATTTTCCCCATACGTAATCGTACTCTTGAACCCGTCATGATTTTTCTCTGGTTTTCAATCGCAGACTTCAAAATTGTCTTTTTAAAAGGTTTTAATTAATTAATTTTTTTTTTCAAAGATAGATTTTAGTTGGTGGTCAATCACACCTAAACTAAAAAAGATTGGTGGCGACTCCATTTATTTTTAAAATCGTCTAGTGGCAAAAAAAAAACCGTTATGACACTATCTATAGTAAGATAATTAAAAGTTATATATCTATTAGTGTTACTATTTTATATGAATTATTATATTTTTATTACCTTGATAAATTTAAGGAGGGGGAAGTCTTTACAACTTAATTTATTAGGGTTTAGAGTAAATTTTGTGACTCTTATGAAATGTACATAAACTTTTGCTTAATGTACATTTATATATACATACTGTTATATTTGTATGAACATATAAGTGAGCTTATTTTTTGAAGCATTTATTAGTAAAGGTGTTATTTTATAGTAGTTTTAAAGGATTCCAAGATTAGGAAGGGAGGGATCTATAGTAAATTTGTAAAAGTCTTACTCATTTTGTATGAATCATTATATTTTTGTTTCATTGGTCATTTTAAGGAGGGGAACATATAAGAGTTTAAATCATTGGGGTTTAAGGCAGAAAAAGTAACTATATAAAATGTACATATAGTTTGGAATAATGTACATGTAGTTATGTTATATGTACATATAGTTTGCTATATGTACATATAGCATACTATATGTATATATAAGTGGGCTTATTTTGTGGAAGCATTTCTTATCAATTTTGTTAGTTTTTAATCGTTTTAAAAGGCAAAAACAATTAGATTGATGGATTATGGTTAACAGTCTGGCTTTAGGGAGCAAGAGTGTTATAATTTACTACTCTTACTCATTTTATGTGAATCATAAGTTTGGAATAGTGTACATATAATTATGCTATATGTATATATAAGTGAGCTTATTTTGGTGAAGCATTTCTTGTAATTTTGTTAGTTTTTAGTCCTTTTAAAAGGCAAAAACGATTAGACGGAGGGATTATGGTTAAGGGTTTAGCTTTAGGGAGAATGAGTATTATAATTTACTACACTTACTCATTTTGTATGAATTGATACTTGAATTTTACTTCTATTTGTAGGGTTACATGCCTGACCGAAGAACTAATATCTTGTTCATGTGGTTAATACAGGTTGATGGTAATACTAGTCAAGAGTCCATATATTTAGTTTCGGACCTTACATTTTGCATAGGAGTTAATAACTTTTTGTTTGTTTAGTTTATATTTTTTTTTTTGTGTACGTACATAAATATGGAGGTTCGAAGTGCTCTATTTTTTGTTCCAACACCTAATCGATGTCTTCAAGAAAGCTAAATGATGCTTCCTTTATGTCTTACAATTGTTATCAATTTTTTGTTATACCTCAATATAGGATGAATAGTGCTATGAACTTTTGCATTAAATGAATGTTATATTTATATAAACATTTAGTTTTAACTAAATTTCATATTTTAAGTGTTGTATATTATTTTATTTTTTCTGTCATGTTGTATATTATTTTATTTTTTCTGACAGAATGACTGGTGAAATTCTTTTTGGTGATAAATGATGAAATTTCTTAAGCAAAATGTATATTATTTTATTTATTTTTTAATTTGCATTGTAAGAATTTATATATAATTGTAGAATAATATGGAAATGTACATATGTTTAAAATCAAATGTACATATAATTTTAATACCATGTACATATTTGTAATCTTTTTTGTACATTAGTAACCATTTAGAATTTAGAATGTATATATTCATAAGCTATTTTGATGAGACAAATGTATATATTCATAAGCTTTTTTGTACATATGTTTCATAAGTTATTTTGGATGAGACCTTCCACTAATTATCGCTTTGGTAAAAACTACAAGAATGATGAATCTTTTCTTTATACAGAAAACAAATGTAGAATAACAAACCAAAATATATCTAAAAAATTACAGCTCAGGGAAAAAAAAAAAAAAAAGGATAGTGTTAACCATTTATACACTCATGAACATAAAATTTACAACCATTCAGACTTCATCCATACATCACTTAGGAGTTCATATCTAATAGCATTTTGATAGGCATTTCCCTTTGATATCCAATTAGACTTTGATTAAACAGGCGATGATTGGAAGCCATCGGAGAAGATTGAAGCCAAGGGTGAATTAATTTCATCAATTTCATCATCTCGTGTGTATGATTTTCTGAGGACTGAGGACACTTCTTATCAGCTTATTTTGGCTTCCAACTTCTCCAATGATGCTAGCAACAAATGTTGCTAAAGGTGGTGAATAAACTAGAGGAGATGCGCATACAAATGAGCTACCAACTTCAGTTCATGGAAATAAGATGAGGAAAGAGGCTCACTAGCACATAAAATGGAAAATTAAACAACTTACCAAAAGAAAAAATATTTAGGACCAATATCATCTGCAACAATCTGAACAGAAAACACATACATCTAAATTACCAGAGCAACAAAAAGGACACTTTATACGGAAACTAGTTATATGTGCAAGGTTCCAATTCTCCTATCTGAAGATAAATCTAGCACCTTTATTCACTATATAACTAAATTGAGGTACAGTGGCAAATTCAATATTGAGTCATACTATAGTGGGAAAAATTCAACTTGATCCCTTCGTAAAATAAACTTAAACTTTGAAGTATTTCAGTATCATTTTCCTTATAAATTTGTAAGAATCAGTATAAAAAAGGGTCAAGCCTGACCCATTAACATTGGTCCAAATCAGTTTATTTAGCAGCTAATTTTTGTTCAGTTACGAGAAGAAAAATAAAATAAAAAACCAGTTAAGAAATATAGTTTTGCAAGCCTTGGCAAGAAAATGCTCTAACCTCATATCTCCAGCTATCAATTTTGACTGACACATTAACAGCTTGATACTCTTCAATTGTGACTGACAAAGTACCTATGCATTAGTAATTTTGGTATGCAAGCATGAATTATTAGAATGCCTGTGCAGATTCCTGAATTTTACCAACCAAAATTTAAAATTGAAGAGATCATGGGATGCTTGCAAGTGATGCCTCAGACCTTATATAAAAAAAAAATTTAAGCGTGAACCATAAATGTCTTAAGTAATATGGATTCAAGTTCATTTGAATCAAAATGATATAGAAGAACGAAAAATAGAAGCAAAAGGGACAACCTTAAAGTTTGCACATATTACCAAGCAGAAAGAGCAAGAGAAATCTTTAGTTACTGCAAATAATGGAATTTATGACATTAAATAAATAAGATGAGTATAATGCATAAATTATATAAATTTCTAAAACCAAATGCTAATGATTAACTAGTTAACAAAAGTGTCTACCACACCAAGAGAGAAGTACCAAAAAGTTTGAAGAAAAATTCTCCTTAGCTTGGGGGTACAAGTAGCTAAAGAATATCCAACATCAAGAAAAAATTTGAGTCCAATTCTAATAATGGCAACAGCTTTACCAACCAAAAATTTTATCTTTAATTTCAGACTGCAATTTCCTAGTCACATCCTCTCCCACACTTCAAATACTTACAAGGCAAGTAAAGCACAACATGTATATGATTCAAACCCCCACCCCCAATAAAAAAGATGTAAGAACTAAGAAATAATAGCTTCACTCCTTTGTAACTTCTTGTTGTAATATCTATAATTAAAGATGACACTATCTACTCACAACCTATAACCAAAAGCAACAAAATTTCAGTCTTAGAAAAAGACATAAAGACCGTGGTTCAAGAGGAATGCACAATCCCTTTTTCTTTCAACTATATATATATATATATATATATATATATATATAATTTTTTTTGGGGGGGGGGGGGTCTAGGTTTGAAACACAAAAAATTATAGTCTACAAGAACTTAAATATGAATATGTTTAGATGGGTAGTAAATCAAAGTAGCTCATTTGGAGCATTGCAGAGCATAACATTTTCCCTTATAAAAATGAAAATTATATGTTTTTTATAAATAAAAAAAAAACCCAAATTTACTTGAAAGAAGTGATTTTGTATGAATTAAGAAAAACACATGTCGTCAAAAAGTTTATTGAACATAAAAAATTTAAGAAAAAGTAAGAAATGGGGCATTGATTTTATGATTAAAAAGTCCAAAATCAATAATATTTGCACATAATTCAACAACCAAATAACCAATCTCAAATAATCCAATAAAAAGAAAGAAAAAAAACTAAACTTGATAATTAATTATCTCACAAGGAGCATGAGAAGAAGAGCTACCGCATATGAAGAAAGAAGAAAGTCTCGAACATCGTTTGGGTCGATGGTTGAGTCTCCCCCGTGATGAGTTCGACCCTAATTGGCTGCTACTTGACCCTATTCCAACTCATTCTTTCTAAGCCTCATCCATCTTTTTTTTTTTCAAAAGATTTTGAGAGAAAATAAGGTTTTATTTAGGTTTTTTTTTTTCTTTCTTCAAAATGTTAATAAGTTGATAATCAAAAATGGAGAAGACCCAATTTAAAGTTTTAAAAAAGGTTAAAAATGTTTTTTTTTTTGGTTTCATTGTTAATAATTTTTAAATTTTACATTTCCCTTCTACAAATTACTTTTACCCATTATATCATTTAGTAAATTATTTTTTTCGACAGCATTTTTTTCAAATTTTTCCTTTTTTTTTTTTTTTTTTGAACTTTTCAAACAAGACATTATTTTTAATAATTAAAAGTATATAAAAAATAATTAATCACATTGCCCCATGGTGATTTCTACGGTTTAGTGAACAACATTCCAACAAAAGATATTGGAGATGGCTACGTAAGATCTTTCAGAATTAAGGTAGAGTTGTTGATGTTTTTATTCCTAGGAAAAGAAGTAGTAAAGGGAGAAAATACGTGTTTGTAAGTTTTCCAGATTTTATAGAAGCAAAGAATATTGTTAATTGACTAAATGGTGCATGGATATTAGATCATAGATTAGGAGTAAACTTCGCAATATTTAATGGTAGAACATCTTTCTAGAGAAAGGTGAGCCCTGATAAGGAAAAGAAAACACAATCTAGCATATCAAAGCAGGCACATTAGTATGCAGGGGAAAATTCTAAGACAAAATATACTAGATATGGCACGAGGTCAAAAAGAAAATAACAACAATTTACTTTGAGGTAATATAAAGAGGTTCTCTTGAATGAGGAGAAGATAAGGGATTCGAAGAAAAGGAGATTTGATGATGGTGATATGGAAGCTCAAAAGGTCTATAATTCCCAAAACAAAAGTATTGTATGGCAATTATTGAAGAGGAAACTCTATACAATCTTGAGAAATGTGTGATTGGTAAGGCTAAAGGCTACTTTGATAGCGAAAAAGCTAGTTGGTTGTCAAATTTTTGATAGAGTTTGAAGATAAAGAAAAAATGGAGATAACGAGGAATGGAGAGTGGGCTTGGCTGAAGGAACGGTTGATCGACATGAGCCCTGGTCTGAAGAGTTTACATGGTTGTTATGCTATGGAGTTCCATTACATATGCTTGGAAATTTAGTACATTTCAAAATATTGCGACTATATGGGGAGAATTGTTATCCTTAAATGAAAAAACTTTGAAGCTAAATGATTTTAGAAGAGGTGTGCCTATTCATCCGAACGAACCAGCTGGGGAAGATAAATAAAACGATCAATATAACTTGCAAAAATAAAGTTGTCCTTGTGAGAGTTACTGAAACAGAAACAGAGCGAGATGGAATATATTTAGACACTGAAGTGTATAATGTCCAGAATTCTAATCCTTGGATTCATACTTTGTTGAAGGAACCAGGTGACAATGCAAATAGAATCGATGAAGAGGAAAATGAGCAGTCTTAGTATCATGAGTTCAAAAGTAAAAGTACAATTGAGGTAAACGCGGAGGATGAGGAATTGGTGGCTGAGTTTGAAGTTGCTAGCAGTAGCATTGGAAACAGAAAATGATAGTTTTGAAAAAGATATTAATTCCTCTATCGAAATGGGGGTGATACATGTCGGTGACCAAGTGGAAATATTTGGAGGGGATTTCAAATTAAAGAAAGGAGAGTACTCTAAGGGGTAAGATTCTACTGATAGATATAAGAAAATCGGGCTCAAGTGTGAGGATGTTGGCATTTTGGGCCTAAACGAACTTGGGTCTAGGAAGGAGGGAGTCCGACAAGTAAGTGATAAGTCCCCTTCAAGCCCTATTGTAGCTAATACAAGTGAGAAGAATCAATTATTTCAGACAGAAGGTAAGATTGAGAAAATTCCAAGAAGAAAAATAAGATCTCTGGTAGATATCGAAAATGAGATACTACGCAAAATTCCTTTAAAATCTAAAGAGAAAATGGAGGAAATCCAAGAAGAAAAGGGTGTTAGCAGTCAAGGGGCAAGACAAGAAAATTGTCAACGAGTCCCTATCCGAGGGTGACTTTAGAAACAGGAACATGATTATAATTGAAGAAGCACAAGCGACTTGGGAAATGGGTAAGATGCTGGGGTAGTTGTAGAAGGAGAGAATTTTGGACCAATTACAAATTGTCACATGTCAATTGGAATATCTTTTAATTGAGAAATTATCAATTAAATTATATATTATCATGTGAAATTGATAATATCATATCATAATTAATTAAATATGTACACATGGCTTGACCAATCAAATTGTAAGGATTCATGGGTCATCCAATCAAATTTCACCCATGTGTCATAATTACTTTATCTTTAGTTAAATTAAATTAATTAAGAGATAAATAATGAAGTTTTATCTCTAATTAAATTTAAATTAATTAAGGGATAAATAATGAAGTTTTATCTATATTTAAATTAAATTAATTAAGAGATAAATAAAGAAGACAAGTTCTTTTAGAACTCTTTTTTTACCTGGCTGGCTAGCACTATAAATAGGGACCACTACTCAATACAAATTCAGAATTCGCAAGTCTGAAGAGAAAAAGAAGATTTTGAAGACCCAAATCCTCTCCAAAATCCCAAGAAGAATTCTCTGAAGAATTGAAAGAATTGAAGATATTCTGAAGAACGCAGTGCTTGTTCTTAAGAAAGCTGCTCTTTCATCTTGTTTCATCAAAAGAAAGAAGATCAATCCCGTTTTTCAGGATCAAGTCTAAAAGACCCTTGAAACGGATCTCGAGATTTCTCAAAAAGCTTCTCTCCGATCTTGTTCCATAAGAAGAAAGGAGATCAATCCCGTTTTCAAGATCAAGTCTAGAAAACCCTTGAAGCGAATCTCATCGATTCAAGATCAAGTCGCGAAGACCCTTGGATCAAAGTTTTATTGAAGAAAAGTATCAAATGATTTCTTTCTTTTAAGAACTTCCAGAGCTTGTATTGTAACCTCAAGTTTGATAAATAAAATTTTATTTGTCTCCAATTTTCTTTGTCATATTCTCGACGCGAAATTTTTGTGTACAAATTTCTGGCACGCTCGGTGGGACAATCTCTGTCTTTCATCTCTTTTCTTCAAAACTCAAGTTATCAAGTTGCAATGGCTCCCAAGAAGAACCTTGCTAACAAACCAACTCTCAAGACTGCTCGAGCTAATCCTGCAGTCTACCCTGCTTCATCATCAAGCGTTGATATCCCTGCTCATCCTTATCGCACTAGGAAGAAGACCAAAGCTCTTGCTGAATTGTATGAGCAAACTTTTCCGGTGCTCAATCAAAACCCGCTGTATGACACTTCTTCTCCAATTCAAGACTTAGAAGAAGTTTCTACTGCACAAGTTGATTCTCCTCGAGGATCAAGTGCAAGCCGCCAGTTAACATACAAGGAACAAGATAGCTACTCAAGCAGCAGCTCTATTCCATCATCTGCTCCAAAATCAAGTTCTGGAGTAATGGTCGTCATGACAATTGGCACCACATCATTGGAAGAACAAGTTGCGCTTCTGGCAAAATTTGTTGAAATTCTTTCAACAAACATCAAAGAGAAGGACAACCAGATTGCTTCCATGATGGAGAAGATCGCCGGTCTCAATGGAAAAAGACCCGAAGCTTCAAACCAAATTTGGCAATCAATCTTTCAAGATTATTGATGGGATCCAAGATGGACCAAGTTTTCAAGAAGCAATACAAGGATTCCACTTAGGCCGAATCAAGGAAGCAATGCAAGAAAAGGACTTGGGCAGAATCTACAAGTCTTTTAAGCAATGTCAATCCATTCAAGTTGGGCTGCTTGAATGAGGAAGACCAAGAACTGGTCCATGTGATCCAAGCTTCACATGATGGGCCATAGAGGAATTCAAAGGGGCGGCAATTTTAATCAATTAGTGGGCCTGTTTTTAGTTCATTATCTAATATGAAGTGGGGACCAATTCAGTAATGTTGTGGCGCCTAAATTAGAAGCTTTAGTTGGGTCTTTTAATTACTTAGGCTTTTGGGCCTGATTTATGTATTATGTCCATTAGGCTTAAGGGGTCTATCTTCATTAAACTTGTTGGACATCTTTTTAATTATTTAGGTTTGGGCTTGAGCATGTTCAGCCTATATTTTACATATTATTACTTAGTAAATTAGGGTTATTGTAGGGAGGCTATAAATATATGTCTTAGCCGCTTACTTCAATTATCTTTTGATCAATTGAGTTTGAATTTATTCAAAGTGAGAGTTTTCTCTTTTTAGTTCTTGACAGAACTTAGGAACTTATCAAAAAATTCAATCTTTGTGGCGTTCAACCTATCAAACTTAGGTTCTTGAAACGAGAGTTCTTAGGGTCTAGCTTACATGTTTAATCTAGGTTCTTTGAAACAGGCTTTCTAAGGGTTTAAGTTTTCTTTGCCTGAATCTTGGCTTTTCTGGGTTAGGTATTTCAATTTGTTAGTGGGTTCAAAGGGTTTAACCCCTAGGGTTCACATCAGTTGGTATCAGAGCTTAGGCTTCCAATCAGGTTTTTATAATTATCGCTTTGATTTGTAATTTGTTACTTCTTTTGGGGTTTCAGATACTATCACAGCAAAATCAATAACAAGATTTTGGGGTTTTAGGCATTCTTGTCTTAGGGTTATAGCTTTAGGCATTCTTGCCCTGGGTTATAGTTTTTAGGTAGTCTTGCTCTGGGGTTTCGTTTCTTGTAATTGAATCAAATCAATCTAACAAGATTTTGGGGTTTCAGCATTCTTGTCTTAGGGTTATAGCTTTAGGCATTTTTTCCTAGGGTTATAGTTTTTAGGCAGTCTAAGTTTGGGGTTTCAGTCCTGAAAGGTGGTTTAAATCAAGATTTCGTTTCTTGAATTCTTGATCAATTAAAATTCCTTCTTATTGATTCTTGATCCGAATCTTAAAAAAAAAAAAGAAAGAAAAGTGTTCGAACACAAGAAAAAGAAAGAAAGATTCGAAAAAGATCAAGGAAAGTAGGAAAGATTTGAATTCTTGGTCATCTTGTTCTTGATTTTTACTTGTTTTATCTTTTTATTAATTGTTTCTTGTTTCTTAAGTCTTTTGCTAGATAGAATTAAGCAAGTGAAGTTCTTGAAGAGTTCTTCTAGTTCCTAAAGAACTTGAAAGAGAAAATAGAGTGGTAAAAGGCAAGAGTAAGTAAGTTTATTAAAGAAAAAGCCTAAAAGAGTGCAAACAAGAGTTGGAGTGATATCTTAATTGAGTGTAAACACTAAGGGAGTGTGTGAGATTATTTTTTTTATCACTAACAATTTGTTTTGTAGCAACTTCAAAAATGTATCACAAGAGTGATTCAACACCTAAGAAGAAGGTGGATAACTTATCCTCTATGTTGCATGCTATGCAACAAGAATCTGAACGCTTAAAATTGGTGTTGGAGGAGATGAGAGATAAGATGGGTCAACAAGAGCTAGTGAATAGAAATCTACAAGATCCCGTGGTAGGTAAGTCTCTTGTTGTAAGATATTCTCTCAATACGCAATTTAATATAAATGATACCGAGCAGCGGAGAGAGAACATATTTCGTACTAGATGTTTTGTAAATGACAGGGTATGTAGTATGATTATTGATGGGAAAAGTTGCAATAATATAGCTAGTACCATCCTAGTTGAGAAGTTGAGCTTACCTTTACTAGAACATCCAAACCTTATAAGCTGCAATGGTTGACTGAATGTGGGGAGGTAGAGGTTAATAAGCAGGTTTTGGTAGCTTTTACCATTGGGAGGTATAGTGATGAGGTGCTTTGTGATGTAGTACCTATGCATACTAGCCATATTTTGTTGGAGAGGCCGTGGCAGTATAATAGGAGGGTAATTCATGATGAGTTTAGGAATAGGTATAGCTTTGTAAAGGATGGAAAAACAATCAAGCTTGTTCCTTTAACTCCAAAACAGGTCTATGAGGACCAATTGAAATTGAAGCTGAAAAATGAGAGTGAGCAAAAAAGAAAGAGTGAGGCCGAAACACAAGAAAGAAACATGAGAGAAAGAAAAGGAGAGACTGTGGTCGAAACACATGAGAAAAAAATAGAAGTGGCTGAAAAAAAGAGAATGATGCCACAAGAGAGAAAAGAAAAGACAAAGAAGAGTTTCTATGCAAAATAGAGTGAGGTTTTTACTAATGATCAAACTAACAACCCTCTTCCTAGTTTGTCTTTCTCTTTATTGCAGGTGTTCAAGCATGTATTTCCAAATGGGAAGCCGAATGGATTGCCTTCCATAAAAGGCATTGAGCATTCAATTGATTTTGTACTACCTAACATTGATACAAGCAATGTATGTACTTCTTATGCTACTTGTCACAAGCAAGGTAAGAAGAACATTGAATCTGATGTTTTACCGATGAGATATGTGCTTCATGCTTTTAAGAGTGCTCAAATACTTAGTTTCGAATACATGCAAGGTTTGTATGCCAATGATACTGATTTTTCTTATTTATACATGGCATGTAATCAAACTAATTTTTGTTTTAAGAAACTTTGTGCAATTGCTACTATTAGAGAAAGGTTATGTTCTACACTTGTGTTAGCGTTACCTAACTTTAATAAGACTTTTAAGATTGAATGTGATACGGCAGGGATAAGGATGGTTTTGTTGCAAGATAGACGTTCCATAGCTTTCTTTAAAGAGAAGATGTCCAAATCCTTGAGAACATTAATGCTAATGCTTCTAAAGTGGATCTTCAAGGTGAGTCTAATATTTCTACTACTTTTATTGTTTCTGATCTTTCTCCTTATAATGCAGGCGATGATTCGAGGTTGAATCATTTCGAGGAAAGGGGGAATGATGGGATCCAAGATGGACCAAGTTTTCAAGAAGCAATACAAGGATTCCACTTGGGCCGAATCAAGGAAGCAATGCAAGGAAAGGACTTGGGCAGAATCTACAAGTCTTTTAAGCAATGTCAATCCATTCAAGTTGGGCTGCTTGAATGAGGAAGACCAAGAATTGGTCCATGTGATCCAAGCTTCACATGATGGGCCATAGAGGAATTCAAAGGGGCGGCAATCTTAATGAATTAGTGGGCCTGTTTTTAGTTCATTATCTAATATGAAGTGGGGACCAATTCAGTAATGTTGTGGCGCCTAAATTAGAAGCTTTAGTTGGGTCTTTTAATTACTTAGGCTTTTGGGCCTGATTTATATATTATGTCCATTAGGCTTAAGGGGTCTATCTTCATTAAACTTGTTGAACATCTTTTTAATTATTTAGGTTTGGGCTTGAGCATGTTCAGCCTATATTTTACATATTATTACTTAGTAAATTAGGGTTATTGTAGGGAGGCTATAAATATATGTCTTAGCCGCTTACTTCAATTATCTTTTGATCAATTGAGTTTGAATTTATTCAAAGTGAGAGTTTTCTCTTTTTAGTTCTTGACAGAACTTAGGAACTTATCAAAGAATTCTTTCTTTGTGGCGTTCAACCTATCAAACTTAGGTTCTTGAAACGAGAGTTCTTAGGGTCTAGCTTACATGTTTAATCTAGGTTCTTTGAAACAGGCTTTCTAAGGGTTTAAGTTTTCTTTGCCTGAATCTTGGCTTTTCTGGGTTAGGTATTTCAATTTGTTAGTGGGTTTAAAGGGTTTAATCCCTAGGGTTCACATCAATTATGGTGAGAACTCTGACAAGGAAGTTGCTAAGGATTCTGAAGAAAAGATCAATAAACTTGTCACTACCCGTCAGCTCAAGGATCTTATCAAGGAAGCTACCAAAGATCAAGTTGAAAGCGTCACTCAACCTTCATATACATATGCGAAGCCATATTCTCAAAGGATCGATCGTCTGAGGATGCCTGGGAATTATCAACCTCCAAAGTTTCAGCAGTTCGATGGAAAAGGAAATCCACGCCAACATGTTGCGTACTTCATGGAAACTTGTAATAATGCTGGCACTTATGAAGATCTCATGGTGAAGCAGTTTGTTCGCTCTTTAAAAAGCAACGCCTTTGATTGGTACACTGATCTTGAGCCAGGGACAATTGACAGCTGGGAACAACTTGAGCGTGAATTCATCAATCGATTCTACAGCACTCATCGCATAGTCAGCATGATTGAACTCACAAGCTCACGCCAATGGAAGGATGAGCCAGTCATTGACTACATCCATAGATGGAGAAATCTGAGCCTTAACTACAAAGAAAAACTACCTGAGTCTTCTGCCCTTGATATGTGCATCCAAGGCAAGAATTGGGGCCTGCGTTACATTCTTCAAGGCATCAAGCCTAAGACCTTTGAAGAATTAGCCACTCGTGCTCATGATATGGAGTTGAGTATGACAGCTGCTAGAAATCAAGAACCTCATGTGCAAGAGCCAAAGAAAGACAAGGAAAAGCAAGATACCCGCAATGGGGGAAACAATTTTACCAACAAAGGAGAAAGCAAACAGTCTCTGGCTGTGAGTACAAAGCTGCTTAAGATATCTTCCAAATCAAACAAGTCTCAAGAGGCGAAATCTGCTCCTACCCAAGACAAAGGTAAAGGAAAAACCACCTTGAAGGAGAGGCAAGAAAAGAAGTATCCCTTTCTTGATTTTGATGTTTCAAGCATACTTGAAGAACTTTTGAAGATTAAGCTGATTCAGTTGCCATAAATGAAGTGACCTGAAGAAGCTGATAAATTGGATGACCCCAATTATTGCAAGTATCATCGCTGGATTAGCCACCATCTGGAGAAGTGCTTTGTTTTAAAGGATAAAATCATGCAACTCTACGAAGAGGGGAAAATCGAGTTTGAAGAGGAAGCGGTGTCATCAAATCTAGCATCAATCAATATGGTTTCTCATTCCAATTTGTTGGATAGAACCATAATATTCAGCTCTTTTGATCCTATTGACTCCAAGCACAAGCACAATGGTAGATCTTCAAGGGAATGGGGGCAACTATTTGCTTCAAAAAGAAAGTCAAAATGAGGATGGTTGGATTCTAGTCACACGACTAAGAGGCGAAAAGAAGAATCCTCCAAAGCCTGTGAAAAATACCCATAAAAGCTAAGATGATCAAACAACCATCTCAGACTCCAAAATCTAAAGTGCCTCAAGAAGCAACCATGCCATCTAGGAATGAAAATTCAGCTGGAAGGAATTCAAGAAGGCCAATCACCTTGAATGAATTCATGCCAATTCAACTCAGAAATGGAGATTCGATTTCCATGATTTGTTACCATATCGGTGGCGATGAAGATGTTGATAATGAAGACAACGTTAACACAGTAGCATTTGAAGATGATGATCATTCTTGTGATACGAAAATTAACTTTTCTGATAAAGATCTGTTGCTGGGATTAACTCCTCATAATTGGCTATTGTTCGTCGTAGGATATGCTCGTGAACAAAATATCAACCTAATTTTGGTGGATGATGGTTCCGCTTTCAACATACTCCCTTTGAAGACAATGAAGGAATTCGGAGTTCCTTTGGATGAATTGTTGCAGAGCTGCTTGATGATCCAAGGATTCAACCAAGGGGGCAAAGAACTCTTGGAAAACTTAGACTTCAGCTTTTCATTGGAGATATGGAGTCAAATCTACTTTTCCATGTGATCGATGCCAAGACGACGTACAACATGTTAGGACGATCGTGGATACATCAAAATGATGTAATCTCCTCAACTCTTCACCAATGCCTCAAGTATTGTAGAAATGGTCAAGTCAAGACGATCCTTGCAGACACTAAGCCATTTACTACAGTAGAATCATATTTCACAGATGCAAAGTTTTATCTGGAAGGTGAATTTATAGAAGAAGTAATGTCCAATCCGATGCAAGAGTCGAAGCAAAAGGGAAAGTATTTGGCTTCCTCGACAGCTGAAAAAAGATGAAATTTCTCAAGGTTTAAAGAATTTGACTCTTCCCTCACTAACTTGGAAGAATCAAAAGGTCTTAAACCACCACTGAAAGGATTTGTTAGGCCATTAGAGGAACCTCTTATTGAACATCAAGATCTTCCTTCTCATCGAACCAAAGATTTTGATCCTAATGCCTATAGATTGCTTGTTAAAGCTGGATATAAACAAGAGGATGTTGCAAAATTGGCTCACAAGACAGAAGAGTCTTGCAAAGAAAAGCCTAAAAGTTCATTCAAGATCCGTCAGGTCTGGCGAAAGAAAACTGATCACGTCGGAACTTCCAGGGAGGGACTTGGATATTCTCCATTAAAATTAAAGATTCATAAAGAAACTTTAAGATACATAAATGTGGAGGAAGTTCTTGAGGAGCAAGAAGATTCAGTAGAGCCTGATAACTCGTATAATTATATAGTTTTTAGTTATGTTTTATTATTGTTTTGTGTCAAATACGAGTTATTATTGCTTAGTCTACTTGTGTTTATGATCTTTTATATTTTTTATGTAATTTGGTGTTTTTCACGAGTTTCTTTGAGTGATTTCAGATTACTAGGTTAAATCAAGAATTAAGGGCAAATCCAGTTCAGTTCCAGTTCTGACACCTTTTGCGATATCAGCTATATCTGGAGTTTCACTGAAGCATTAAGGCTGAAATTTTAACCGTGCAAAGTTAAGAGGCATATCTATCGTTTTCATGTTTTACACTTCTTGAAACGGAGTCGTTTTCCCTAGCGAAATCGACCATCAAGTTGGCTGATGTGCAATGACGTCTGTGCTGACCTGTTTTGGTATTTTGACCATATCTTCCTATCCACATGAGCAAATGATCTGATTCCAACGGCTATGGATCCGTAACGGATAGGGGTATATTTTGCTAGAAGACAATTTTATCAGATCGAGCCTCCAACATTGACAAAATCGACCATCAAGCTGGCTGATCAGAATTGTCATACAATATGACGAAAATTGTTAGAAAAATACACCCACCTATTATACCTACCTTTGAAATTTGTAAAGCTTGTCTCTTGTCATTTAGCCCTCCAAAATGTGTATAAATAGAGGGCCTTGGATGAGTATTGGGATACATTATACATTGGTAGGATATTAGCCATTGTAATAAAATTCTCTAAGTTTTCTTCTTCTTTCCTTTCTCTAGTTTTCTTTTTCTTTATTTACTTATGCTTCTTACATTTCTTTTCATTTTTAGTATGTGTTGCTAATCATATTGTTGAGGTGATGAGGTGAAGCTCTTGGTAAATGCTAAGGTTAGTCTCTTAAACATGAGCTAAAATGAATCATCATTTATAAACACTAGTATAGATAATATTTTCTTTTGGTTTAAAATCATACTTGCAAAGTAGAGATCTTGATTCATTATTGACAATGAAAATGGCACAGTAAATGCTTGGTTTCATAACCTTGATTTGTTGTAGACATATACCTTGGCATAAGGAATGCTTGGACTCTTTTTATGAGTTTTGAGGACACCAAATGAACATAATATCATATGCTATGGACGTTGGACAATTTGGACTGAATTGCTAAACCTTCCGATTGGAACCTCCCTTATGTGTGGATTTCAATTGTGTAATAAAACAAGATTAATCTTAGCATAACACCAAGAGTGGATTCTCTAACCTCAACATCCTTTCTTATTGTTTTTTATATCTTATTTAATTGCTTTTATGTTATTTTGTTTATTTTGTTCTCTAATATCTTGTTTACTTTCTTTGTTATTGATTCCCTAATATCTTGTTTATTTTCTTTTTCATATATATATTTATAAACTTATACTTACTAGTACGCTTCCCTGTGGTTCGACCTCGGACACCCGAGAATTTATTACTTGAACATAACCTGCACTTGGGTTTACAACTCTTAATTGAGTCTCCATCAAGTTTTTGGCGCCGTTGCCGGGGAGGCAATACTAAGTATATAAGTTTATAAGTATATTTATTTTTATTGGCTGGTTATACCGCCTAATTTTCTATATATTTATATTTATATTGTATATTAACTTTGTTTTATTTCTATTGCCTGGTTATACCGCCTAATCTGTATATTAACTTTGTTTTATGCTTGTTTGGCGACGTGATTTTAGATCTCGTCGTTTAGTTAGATTTTATTGTGAAACTTTTTCAGGTAATCTTTCTAATACAACTCCTACCATGGCTGACAATGAAAGTGTTCATGCTGAAGATGAGAACAGACAAGTACGCACCATGCGTGACTACTTGCAACCAACTCGAAGCTCATCACCCTCTTGTTTTATTTTTCCTCTCAATGCAAACAACTTTTGTTTTAAACCAGGTATGATAGCTTTGCTTCCAAATTTCCATGGGTTAGAATTGGAAAGTGCTTACTCGTTTCTAAAAGACTTCGAAGATGTATGTGTCACCTTTAATGACCAACAATGTACAAATGAAATTGTCAAGCTAAAATTATTTCCTTTTTCTTTAAAAGATAAAGCAAAAATTTGGCTTCATAATTTAAAACCAAGGTCAATTGGCACATGGCAAGAATTACAAACTGAGTTTCTAAAGAAATTTTTCCCAGCACATAAAACTACTGCTTTGAAAAGACAGATTCAAAATTTCAATCAAAATCAAAATGAAGCATTTTTTCAGTGCTGGGAGCGTTTTAAAGATTTGTTAAGTTCTTGTCCACATCATGGTTTTGAAAAATGGCGTCTTATTAGTTTCTTTTATGAAAGTTTAACTCCCGAAACTAAACAATTTGTTGAAACAATGTGTAACGGTGAGTTTCTAGAAAAAGAACCTGAAGAAGCCTTTGACTACCTAGACCATTTGGCAGATAACTCTCAAGCCTGGCACACAGATAATTCCTCTGAAAGTTCCAATAGATCTAATCTTGTTTCTAACAGAGGTAAATATCATTTTAGTCAAGAAGATGAAATAAAAGCTAAAGTAGCTAATTTGGCTAGAAAGATTGAAGCCATGGAACTTAGAGAAGTAAAAGAAGTCAAAACGGTTAAAAATGAAGAAAGTTGTGGAATTTGTGAAATCATGGGACACCCCACTTCTGAATGCCCAAACATTCCCATTCTTAAAGAAGCGTTGCATGATCAAGTAAATTTCATAAACACATTTAAAAAGCCTTTTCCTTCTCCTTACTCTGAAATGTATAACCCTGAATGGAGAAATCATCCCAACTTCAGTTGGCGGAATAATAATCATGTTCAGGTACCACAATCTCAAAAGCCGGGCAACACTTTTTCCTATCAACCTTCACGTGTACAAACCTTGGAAGAGACATTGCAAGCATTCATGCAAACACAAGCAAATGTGAATAACCAAACTTCACAGGACATCAATGAGATCAAAAACACCTTGTCCACATTGACAGCTTCATTACGCACTCAAGAAAAAGGTAAGTTTCCTGCTCAACCTCAGCCTAACCCTTCTACTCAATGTTTTGTTTCTTGCTCCAATGAAACTCAACAGGAAAATGCCAGTTCTATCACAACTCTTCGAAGTGGAAAGGCAATTGACAAAAACATTCCATCAAAAGACCAAGATCCTCCTTCCCCTCCGAAAAGTAATGGTAAGGATGATGGTAAGTCTGAACTTCTTGAAAATTTGGACAAAGAAAAAGGTATACATCCTACTCCTTTTCCTCAAAGGTTGCAAACAATAAAGAATTTGAATCAAAATGCAAAAATTTATGAACTTTTCAAACAAGTTAAGATTAACATTCCTTTATTGGATGCAATCAAACAAGTTCCATCTTATGCTAAATTTTTGAAGGACATGTGCACAGTTAAAAGGAAACATAATGTACAAAAGAAAGCATTTCTGACGGAAAGTGTGAGCTCAATCATTCAGCACCTTACTCCACCAAAATTCAAAGATCCTGGGTGTCCAACAATCTCATGCATCATTGGAAACACTAGAATAGAACATGCATTGCTTGATCTTGGTGCTAGTGTTAATCTTTTGCCTTTTTCTGTTTATCAACAGTTAGGTTTAGGTGAACTCAAGGAAACACCTGTTACACTTCAACTAGCTGATCGTTCTGTAAAAATTCCTCGAGAGATAGTTGAAGATGTTTTGGTTCAAATTGAAAATTTTTACTTCCCTGTTGATTTTATTGTTTTGGACACACATCCTGTTTCAAATCCAAATGTTCAAATTCCTGTTATATTAGGCCGTCCATTTCTTGCAACTTCTAATGCTCTGATAAATTACAGGAATGGTATTTTGAACATTTCTTTTGGAAATATGACTTTAGAATTAAATGTGTTCAACATTTGCAAGCAACCTGGTGATGATTCAGAAGTACATGAAGTGGATTTCATTGAAGAACTTGTTCATGAACATCTCACCACTACCACATTCCATGATCCTTTAGAAGCTTATTTAATTGAATGTGAGTTTGATAATGCTTCTGAAATTTCACACACTGATTCTTTGTTAAATTCTTTTCAGGATAAGCATCGTTGGAAACAAAAGTTTGAGGAACTCCCATCACTCACAAATGTCACTGTACCATCAACTATTGAACCGCCCAAGCTGGATTTAAAACCATTGCCATCCGAGCTAAAATATTCCTTTTTGGGAAAAATTCCTTCTCAATGGAGCCCCCAAGATAAAAGGAAGTTTCTGAATGAGGTAAAGAAGTTCTACTGGGATGACCCTTACTTGTTCAAATATTGTCCTGATCAAATTTTTCGAAGATGCATTCCCGACAATGAGGTAAGTAGTGTAATTAAGTTTTGTCATTACGAGGCATGTGGTGGTCATTTTTCATCAAAGAAAACTGCTGCAAAAATTTTACAGTGTGGATTTTACTGGCCAACTTTATTCAAAGATGCATATGAGAATTCTAAAGTTCATAAAGAAAGAACTAAAGCCTTTCATGACAAGTTAATTTCAAGAAAAACATTTGATATTGGGCAAAAAGTTCTACTTTATAATTCTAGACTTCACATATTTCCTGGTAAGTTGAGATCAAGATGGACTGGCCCATTTGTGGTTAAGCATGTGTATCATTATGGAGCAGTTGACATTGAGAATCCTAGAAATGGTAACGTATTCAAGGTAAATGGACAAAGACTCAAACTCTTTTTGGAAAATCATGTTACTCAAGAAGAGGTTGTTTTTCTTTCTAATCCTTGTTTTGAAAATAACTAGATGTAAATATAATTTTTACTAATTTCCAAAAAAAAAAAATAATAATAATAATAATACATTTTTTTTAACCCCGGTTAAATGGCGGATAACGGTACTCCGTGATTATTTAAGTCGGTTCCATCAGCTACCCACAAAACTGATATTGTATATAAATTTTTCTTTCAATTTCTTTTTCATTTTTTTTTTCAAGATGGATGATATTCTCACAAGATTGCAGAAACGATTTCCTCATTTTTCTCGAAATATTTTACTGAAGCTTTACCAAGTTCGATTTGAAAGATTAAGAATGCTTATGCACAAAGGGATTCCTGAAGACATACGTTGGATAATTGAAGCCAAGGTACGTGAAGATGAATATCTTCCTGTTTTGCATTTACCAGGTACAGGTAGAAGCACTTTTGCAAAGAAGCGACGAGCAAAGCGCATGAGTTCAAATTGCCACAAATGTGCACGATGGACGTGTAACGGTAAATGTCGTTCTATTGGGATTCCGTCCTCTAATCGAGATGATAAAATTGAATTCATTAAGGATGGACTGAGTAAGGAGAATTTGGGTAATATCCAACTTTCTCTTGAGACGCATCCTAGTGGAGACGTACAAAGAGAAATTCTTGATTTATGGCCGCAATTCCAAAGGGAATGGCAACATCTTGGGAATCTGATATTAAAAGACCCTGTTTGCCAGCTTGTAAGAAAACTGGATGGGAAGCATATCCTCGACTCATAGAAGGCGTTTAAGCCGTTTCTGGACGTAAAACCAGAGGAAGATGTGAGCCACAATCACAACTACAATAAATGACTTCTCAGCTTTTGGTTTGATTTGCAATAACTTTATTTCGGTTTAATTTACGTGTTGTTAGATTTGTGTAATTATTCTCGTTTTTTTTTTTTTTTTTTTTTTTTTGCATTGGTCTTTTACGGTTGCTTTTTCTTTTCTTTTTGATTTTCTTCCTGAAATCACGCAAAAATCTTTTGTTAGGTTAACATTTTCTTCTGACAGGTCAAATACACTTTCGGCGACATTATTACTCTTGTCTGATTCAATACTCAGTCCTCTATATATTACACCATGTACTCATTCTCTTTCAGGCACTCGAAAAAAATGGAAAGTACTTCGTCCCAGCGCATTGAAAAAATTTGTGTCTTTGGAGGTGTTTATCCAAGGAAAAATAAAATATTCGCTGATGAAGCCATAAGAGTTGGAGTAATACTTGCCCAACAAAAGATCCAGTTGATTTATGGAGGCGGTAGTACGGGTTTAATGGGAGCAGTCGCTACAGCAGCACACGCCGGAGGAAGTCCAGTTCTAGGAATCGTGCCAAAACTATTCACAGATTTTTGTGGACCTGCCGTGGGTAAGGAAATACAAGTCTGGAGTATCCCTGAACGGATAACAATCATGTACCATTCTGCCGATGCATTCATTGCTTTATCAGGAGGTCTGGGTACATTGGAAGAAATAGCTTGCGTGGCTTCTTGGTCATCTTTGGTCACAAATAAGAAACCCATTGGTTTGCTTAATATTAATGGTTATTTTAGTAATTTGCTTTCATATTTAGATAATGCTGTGGATAATGGATTCATGCTTTCAGAGGCAAGGAGAACCATAATTTCTGCTACAACCATTGAAGATTTACTCAAAAAGCTCCAAGCTTATGAGTATTTATCTGCTACGGTTGTTTCGCAAACGCTCGGAAAAAGAAAAAGAGATATGGACGAGCAAGGAGTGAATTGCACTCTGTCTTTGTGACATTATCTAACATTTTGTTTGTTGTGTCTCAGTTATAATAAGTGGTTAGCAACCTCTGCAGGTAATATCTCCTAAATTCTACCTTTAGTAGGGGGTAAGGGACATATTTTGCTAATTTAAAAAAAAAAAAAAAGTGTTTTAAGCAATTTAGAAGTATTCATTCTGAACAAGGTCTGAGTAAGGGAGACTTGAGACATACCTTGTCAGTTTGATTTTAATCTTTTTATGTTTACTTGTTAATTTTTGTTTAGTATTTTAGGATTAATTAGGTTGCATGAGTTTGTTTTGTTTTGAGTCTTAGTTATTCCTATTCTTATGTTATTAGTTCTTTTCTCTTACACATGATTCTTTCATTTGGGTTAATAGACTTACATTGAGGACAATGTAAGAATTAAGTGTGGGGGGAACGATTTAGGATTTCTTTTATTTTTGTCTACTATTTTTTTTATGAGTCTTTATTATTATTATTATTATTTTAATGTGTTCTAGTTCCTTTTTAATACAATGATGAGATATGAATTGCATAAGTCTAAAACAGATTTATTAGTGAGAAGATTTTCATGAGAATTGAGCTTGATGTCAACCTTTTTATGAGCCAATGTTAATATGATATGTTGGTCGAGAAAGAAGCATGTTTAGACTTAATCTGACTTGTATAATCATCCTTGTGAGTTTTTGAGCCTATAATGATTGATGCATTATACAAATCAATCTAATTTCTTTCTTGAGTGCTCTTATGATTACATAATTCTCTAGAACTTGCTTTAAACCGTTTGAGACTATATTGATACATGTGACAACATGAATATGATAGAGGCATTAGGATTATAACCAGAGCCAAACAGCCATCCCTTATTGATGTTCCAAGAGAACATCCCCACTAGTGAGCCAATTTGAGCCTACATTAAATATGTTGTTTTATTGGTAACCACAACTTACACCTAGCCTAAATATACTTATATCCTTACCCTTGTTCTAAAGATGGATTATATATTTTGAGACATATTGCAAAAAACAAGGGATATTTTTAGTTGAAAATTTGGGTTAGAAACAAAAGATAAGTGTGGGGGAAGAAAAGAAAAGAAAAAGTCAAGAGAAAAAGAAAGGGATCATTGTCAAATACATTCCCATGTTAAAAAAAAAAAAAAAATCTTCTCTTGAACTTCTAGTTAAAGTAAAGAAAAAGATGTTACAAAGTTGGTTAGAATGAAGCAAAGGCTCAACATGAATATTTAGCCTATGTGACTATGTACTTGTAAAGAGTTTTGAGAAATTTATTTGTATGATCTTATTATGTCTCTAAACTCTATGAACTCTTTGGAACCTTTGTGATATCTTTATCCTTTTGTTCTTTAACTACATTATAACCCTTTGGCCCCATTACAACCTTGAAAAAAGACCTCTTGATTTATGAAGTTGTATGATCTAAATAGTGGAGAATAGGTGGACAAGCAAGCATATGGTAGAACTGTTTTCATGAGATTGATTGAGTGTAAACACTTTACCACTACTTTAAAGAGTGAAAATCATGAAAGTATAGTGAGAAGTTGAGATTAAGTTGAATATGCACTATTTTGATTGAAATATGTTATGTTAATATTGGCTTAACTCATTTATTTACATTCAAGCATGAATTTTTGTGAAATTCTTTGAGCTATTGATTAGTTTATAAGACTTGTTCAAAGATTGTCTCTAATTTATATTGAAAGGATTAGGAGTAAATATTTTTAGTGTATGTAGTTTACTTATATTTTAGTTTTTCAATGTTTGTGGGTATCGTTCTAGCAAACCCTCACGAGACTAAACTCGTCCACTAGGGACACCTAGGGGTTTAAAGGCTTGTGTCACATGCTAAATGCCACCGTGATTTCCAACGAAAATGGATTAGATTAGATTTTCTTATTTTATTTTTATTGAGTCGTTGCTAGGGACTAGCAACAATCTAAGTGTGGGGGTGTGATAACTCGTATAATTATATAGTTTTTAGTTATGTTTTATTATTGTTTTGTGTCAAATACGAGTTATTATTGCTTAGTCTACTTGTGTTTATGATCTTTTATATTTTTTATGTAATTTGGTGTTTTTCACGAGTTTCTTTGAGTGATTTCAGATTACTAGGTTAAATCAAGAATTAAGGGCAAATCCAGTTCAGTTCTAGTTCCACACCTTTTGCGATATCAGCTATATCTGGAGTTTCACTGAAGCATTAAGGCTGAAATTTTAACCGTGCAAAGTTAAGAGGCATATCTATCTTTTTCATGTTTTACACTTCTTGAAACGGAGTCGTTTTCCCTAGCGAAATCGACCATCAAGTTGGCTGATGTGCAATGACGTCTGTGCTGACCTGTTTTGGTATTTTGACCATATCTTCCGATCCACATGAGCAAATGATCTGATTCCAATGGCTATGGATCCGTAACTGATAGGGGTATATTTTCCTAGAAGACAATTTTATCAGATCGAGCCTCCAACATTGACAAAATCGACCATCAAGCTGGCTGATCAGAATTGTCATACAATATGACGAAAATTGTTAGAAAAATACACCCACCTATTATACCTACCTTTGAAATTTGTAAAGCTTGTCTCTTGTCATTTAGCCCTCCAAAATGTGTATAAATAGAGGGCCTTGGATGAGTATTGGGATACATTATACATTGGTAGGATATTAGCCATTGTAATAAAATTCTCTAAGTTTTCTTCTTCTTTCCTTTCTCTAGTTTTCTTTTTCTTTATTTACTTATGCTTCTTACATTTCTTTTCATTTTTAGTATGTGTTGCTAATCATATTGTTGAGATGATGAGGTGAAGCTCTTGGTAAATGCTAAGGTTAGTCTCTTAAACATGAGCTAAAATGAATCATCATTTATAAACACTAGTATAGATAATATTTTCTTTTGGTTTAAAATCATACTTGCAAAGTAGAGATCTTGATTCATTATTGACAATGAAAATGGCACAGTAAATGCTTGGTTTCATAACCTTGATTTGTTGTAGACATATACCTTGGCATAAGGAATGCTTGGACTCTTTTTATGAGTTTTGAGGACACCAAATGAACATAATATCATATGCTATGGACGTTGGACAATTTGGACTGAATTGCTAAACCTTCCGATTGGAACCTCCCTTATGTGTGGATTTCAATTGTGTAATAAAACAAGATTAATCTTAGCATAACACCAAGAGTGGATTCTCTAACCTCAACATCATTTCTTATTGTTTTTTATATCTTATTTAATTGCTTTTATGTTATTTTGTTTATTTTGTTCTCTAATATCTTGTTTACTTTCTTTGTTATTGATTCCCTAATATCTTGTTTATTTTCTTTTTCATATATATTTATAAACTTATACTTACTAGTACGCTTCCCTGTGGTTCGACCTCGGACACCCGAGAATTTATTACTTGAACATAACCTGCACTTGGGTTTACAACTCTTAATTGAGTCTCCATCAGAGCCACCAAGACCTTCAGTATTTGATCGCTTGGGAACACGCCCAACACGAGGTTCAGTGTTTGATCGTTTGAGCACTCAATCATCAAAAATGTTGGTTTTTGAACGAATTAGTGGAGAATGCAGTGAAGCTTCTGTGAGTAAGCCAATTCCCATTCAGTCAAGGCTTGGAAGTCCATACTCCGAAAAGGTTAACCGTGGTCGAAAGAGAAAAGCTTTCACTTTAAAGGAATCAAGGGATTTTCACAGCAAAATTCCTTCTCAAATAAAAAGGCAAAGCGAATGGAAGGTAACTATTGGTGAAGTCTTGAAGGCTAGAAAACACATAGTGGTTATAACCAAACAGGTTCCATCCTTAGAGGAAGAACAACTTGAAGAGAAGAAAATCCTTGCTTCCAATCATGTATCTGTAAAAGAAGCTGATAAAAAACCTCAAGAGGAAAGAACCCAAGAAGCCCCTTTATCATTTGAAGAAGGAAATCAAGCTACAATTGATGAGCTAAAGGAGGTTAACATCGGTACTAGTGAAGATCCATGTCCTGTCTTTATTAATGCTTACTTGCCTCCAGAAGATGAGAAATCTTATCTTGATCTTTTGATAGAGTATCGAGATGTATTTGCATGGACTTACAAAGAGATGTCGGGACTTGATCCAAAAGTAGCTGTGCATCATCTGATTGTTAAGAAAAGTGTTCGGCCTATCAAGCAAGCACAACAAAACTTGGAGTGCTATCAAGCTCGACTATCCAAAGCTTTTAACAAGAAAGTCAAGCCGCGATCTTTCCAAGGTCGAGACTTAGTCCTTGCTATGAGAAGACCAATAAATACTTCACATCGTATTGGCAACAAGTTCCTTTCAAAATGGGATAGACCATACGTTGTTCGAGAAGTTTATACCAACGGTGCATTCAAGATCGTCGAACAAGATGGTGTCAATGTTGGACCGATCAATGGCAAGTTTTTGAAGCATTACTATGCTTAAAAAAGATGTTGCTCCTAAGCAAGAGCTTAAACTGTCGTATTTGCTCCTAAGCAAGAGCTTAAACTGTCGTATGTTGATCCTAAGCAAGAGTTTAAACTATCGTATGTTGCTCCTAAGCAAGAGCTTAAATTGTTGTATATTGTTCCTAAGCGCAAGCTTAAACTGCACATTCAAAAAAAAAAAAAAAAAAGTTCGCTAAGTTGAAAATCCTTTCTAGGACAACTTAGGCAAAAGTTAGGGCACAAAAAAAAATTATGAACTACGTTATGACTTGATCCTTCAAATTCGAGGGTACGTAGGCAGCTTGGTTTCATTATCAAGTTCAGTCCAAACAAAAAAAAATGTTTGATTCAAATATTATCTTTTGTTTACTTGAAAGTATCATGATAATCCCCCATTCAAATGTCATGAGTCAAGTTGTTTTTCCCGTAAAACAAATCTTTTACAAATTAAATATCCTTTGGAATTTAATTTGTAGTCAATACAAAGCTTTATACAAAAGTACTTTAGAATGTGCAAAAGATTGTCTTCTAAGATGATGTATGGCGTAAAAAAAAAGATTAACTTCATTCCAAATTTGAAAAGAGACTACAATGTTGAAAAAAAAAAATCCCTAACAATCGTGAGAACTAAGAAAATTTTTCAAAAAAAAAAATTACATCAAAAGGGATTTAAGGCTTCCATTTGAAATTCTTCAAGTCTTCTCGAGAGGTTTCTAACATATTTCGCAACAAATCTAAGCTTTTGGCTTCATTCTCACTATGGGTAGTAGAAGAATCAATGGAACTCATCTCTTCATGAAGTTTGGAGGTGTTAACTTTTTGACCTTTCAATTCGTCTCAAGTGAAGATTCAAGGTCAATAAACTTCTAGACTTGTGTAAAAGAGTCTTCCACCATGCCTTTCAATGAAGATGAATCAATGGACTTGATTGTTTCTATTGCATCGAAGATCTTGTAGACATATGCAACAAGTAAAGAAACTCGATTAGAAAAAAGCATGAACAATCCTTGGTTGAATGCTTTCCACAAAATAGTTGTAAGCTTCAACTGACTATCGGGTTTCACTTTAGCAGCAATAAACTTAGAAGATTCTGGCAATGCAAGATGATTAACTTCAACAGGACTTCACAATATGCAAAGTGCTCCTAACCATCATGTCGAGACAAACATCTTCTTGGTTGGCAATGGTGCTTGGAACATCATCTTCAATCTCAACTACAAGTTTGTTGAACTCATCTGGATCAAAAACTGAAGCTTCACTCTTGGCAGGGATATGTCATCATGGAATTCTTTTGGCTTGATTCGCTTCTAACATCTTCCATAATCACTCTCACCAATTGAGTCTTCAAGGATCACAATATTCTTCCCTTGTGCTTCGTTGACTAACGAAACTGATCGAAGAACCACTTCAGAAGTCTTCACATGTTCAAGTAACATCAAGTCTTAAGACGAAGCTTAAGCGCTTGAAGTTCTTCTAAGTTGATCCTCCGTCTTGACACAAAAACGTCTTGGATGAATCTTCCTTGGCAATCAAGTCCGGTGTATGCTCTATCTATCGCCATCTTGATTCTACAATATCTTGGATGAATCTTCCTTGGCCATCAAGTTCGGTGCATACTCTATCTTTCGCCATCTTGATGCTACAATATCTTGGACGAATCTTCCTTTTTCATCAAGTTCGCTGTATGCTCTATCTTTCAGCGTCTTGATACTTACGACATATTAGGAAAATTATCTTTGGTCATCACCTCCAATTAACTATGTGGCACATGGAAAAACTTCGTCATAGAACTTGAATGCGCAAACCTCCTAGCTTGTGAAAGTCTCATAATGGAAGCTTTCTTAGTGGCAAGGTGGAGAGCATTGGCGGCTGGGCGTTTATCTTCAAGGCACATGCGAACGTCATTGGTGGTTGGGCATTAATCTTCAAGGCACATGTGAACGTCATTGGTGGATGGGCAACAATCTTCGCAACACTTGGACGCCATCATCGGTTCATATGGAGAAAGTTGGTAGTTGGATTCCGATCTCCGTGGCCATCAAGGATCTCTCAAAGTGGTCTTCAAAAATCTTGAACGAGATTCTCCGATAATCTTGAAAGTCTTGAAGAAAGATTCGTCAAGAAGAAAGATTATCTGAAAGTCTTGAAAGAAATCTCCGAAAGTCTTCAAAGGAGTCCAATAATCTTGAAAGTCTTCAAAAAAGGATCGCCAAAATTCTTGATGGAAGATTCTCCGAAAATTCTGAAAGAAGATAATCTTGAAAGTCTTGAAAAGACTCGCCAACATGCGGCCTTGACATGGAGATTAGACTGAAGACATCTTGTCTTTAGAGAAGATGATGAAGCTTGAGAAAGTTCTGTCGACCAATCTTTTGAAGTGGAAGAAATATCGAATAAAGTCCAAGATAAATCCATCGGATATGGGCTTGTTGATGAGAAGATATAGCCTTTTTCTAATATCTTCATATTCCTTGAAAATAATGACAAGATAATTTTTGAAGCACACCATGATAAGGAATCTACAAGAGAAAGACAAGTCATGAAGTCGACAAAATAAAGAATTAAAAAAAAAAAAATTCTTTATTCACTTAGATACGGATGTCATGGTGGCAAGACAATTACAAGAAATCAAGGTGTCATCAAGTAATAATGCATGACCGATTTAATGGCAAAGGATGGCATTAATTTGGCTTTTTGTTTACAACAAAACTAAGACATATGGCAAAGCTATAACTTGCATGGTTATTGGTGACCATTAAACTAGAATGCAAGGTGTCAACATGCATGTAATTTACAAGTGACAAGTATATATATATATGCTGTCATCTAATTCATGTAATTTGAAATAACCGGTTTAGTTGAAAGGCCGATGAAGTTGACCATGGACCAACTCGTAAACGAGTTTCAGAGCCGTGAGTTCCCGTTACCCTGGTTTGTGCTGGGAACAGACATAAAGAACAACACATGATCAAATAAACGGTAGGTTTCAACTGAGGAGCCGCTGGGCTTGTGATTGTTGCAACACATCTCCCAATTCAGATTGAAGAGGCCATGAATTTGAGGTTCCCGTGATGTTGGGCCAAGATATCAACAATGCAGCCGAATAACATGACAAGTCCATCCGCAGCATAAATCTTTGTCTTCTTTACCTGGGGTTTCGACAGCACACCAGCTCCTGAAGAAAAACTGTTCCAGCTTGTGATGTTAAAAAAAAAGTGAAAAGCAATTCGAGACTGAAGCTGATGCAAAAGTTTCTGGATGAGACCCATGTATGTCTTATGAATTATCATGTAATTACTTCATTAAAGTTTTATCCAGAGACAATTCTTTGACGTGAAACTGGGCCATATCAATTATCATCTCCTAATGTTCTTCTTGATGAGAGAGCACGTACATCATGCAACCAATTGATGAGAATGCAAAGCTAGATTGCAAAAAAAAAAAAGAAAAAAAAAACAAGAAGGGTTGCGCAAGAAGAAAGAACTTATCTGGAGGTATGCGACTTCATGCTCTTTGAAGCATGAGAATTTGAAGACCTTGAGGGATGCATATATATAGTGGTTTGAGAGTTAAAATCCCGATTGGATTTAAATTATAATCGGACATGTGATTAACAGAGATTGAATCCTATTTGGATTATAGGATGAGAAATAAAGATCCAATCTTAAGCGGTGAAAGGACATCCCAATTACATAAAGAATTTGCTTATGACTATCTCTTTCTCCTCATTGGTCGGATTGATAAAGTTCAAGTTGGATTGAAGTATAAATGTGATAAGAATCAACTTTTAATTGGCTATGGAATATGCACATCAAGGCAGTTGGCTCAGACTACAATTCTCATGTTATTCGGCTGGCCTATTTAACTTGGAATATAATTCTTTCCAAAATCAAGGTATACTAAGAGTTCAAAATACCTTTGGAAAAAATTATTGCCGATTTAGAATTTACTTCAAATTAAGTTGCAAGATTTATTCATTTGTTACATACAAAATCATGGGACAATTGAAGCTTGCAAATCTTCTCAAGATAATGCAAAGGTGCAAATAAATTTTGGCATCAAAAGCAAATCAAATTTCAAGACTTGTCCACTTGCTACACTCAACAAAAATCGTGTACGTAATCAAGTCGTGAAGGGGCATTTGTAGAAGGAGAAAATTTTGGACCAATTACGAATTGCCACATGTCAATTGGAATATCTTTTAATTGAGAAATTGTCAATTAAATTATACATTACCATGTGAAATTGATAATATCATATCATAATTAATTAAATATGTACACATGGCTTGACCAATCAAATTGCAAGGATTCATGGGTCATCCAATCAAATTTCACTCATGTGTCATAATTACTTTATCTTTAATTAAATTAATTAAGAGATAAATAATAAAGTTTTATCTCTAATTAAATTCAATTAATTAAGAGATAAATAATAAAGTTTTATCTCTAATTAAATTTAAATTAATTAAGGGATAAATAATAAAGTTTTATCTCTAATTAAATTAAATTAATTAAAAGATAAATAAGGAGGTATTATCTCTAATTAAATTAAATTAATTAAGAGATAAATAAGGAAGACAAATTCTTTTAGAACTCTTTTTTTTTTACCTGGCTCGCTAGCACTATAAATAGGGACCACTACTCAACACAAATTTAGAATTCGCAAGTCTGAAGAGAAGAAGAAGATTTTGAAGACCCAAATCCTCTCCAAAATCCCAAGAAGAATTCTCTGAAGAATTGAAATAATTGAAGATATTCTGAAGAACGTAGTGCCTGTTCTTAAGAAAACTGCTCTTTGATCTTGTTTCATCAAAAGAAACAAGATCAATCCCGTTTTTCAAGATCAAGTCTAGAAGACCCTTGAAGCGGATCTCGAGATTTCTCAAAAAGCTACTCTCTGATCTTGTTCCATAAGAAGAAATGAGGTCAATCCCTTTTTTCAAGATCAAGTCTAGAAGACCCTTGAAGCGGATCTCATCGATTCAAGATCAAATCGCAAAGACCCTTGGATCAAATTTTTATTAAAGAAAAGAATCAAAGGATTTAAGAACATTCAAAGCTTGTAACCTCAAGTTTAATAAATAAAATTTTTATTTGTCTCCAACTTTTTTTATCATATTCTCGACGCGAAATTTGTGTGTACAGTATTATGCAAATTGTGATGATGATTTGGTGATTGAAAAAATCAAGGAACTTGTAGCTTGGAAGTAAGATATTAAGAAAGTCCTGGTTTGGTTTTATCATTATTATTTTTGTGGTGAATTGGGGCGATTTAGCATGAAGCCCTTTATTGGAATATGAGGAAAATGGATAATGTATCAAAATGCAATATTTTTAAAAAGCTAGTGAGCTCGTATGAAGCTTGTTTTGGCTTAAAAATTTGGTTGTTAGTGTTGGAGGAGTTCTTTTGGTTCCTTTGAAAAAAGATCAAATTGCTTGGGAGTATGACAGGTTAGGCACGTTTTCTATCTAAAACTACCAGTTTTGTTGGATCAGTTTAATGTGTCAGTTGGTTCTGTTGAGTGGTGTCAGATATTTATATATTTGGCTCGATTATGGATTGGTGATAAACCTCTGAAGGATGAGTTTCTTAGATTGTTTTCTTTGTTTTTGGACAAGGAGAGTTAATTTGCTTCGAAATCATTAGGGTTTTGGGATATTCAGTGTTGAAAGACTCAATTAGAATGGGGGAATGAATCTCTATCACAATTGGTGGATTGGCCAAAAGTTTGTTGTTGCCTTGGATCTTCACTAGATAAATCGGGATCTTCAGATATTCTAGAAGGGGTGAAGAATATTTTCTTAGATGCTGGCTCAAAGGATAAGCTTTGATATTCAGAACCTTATATAGGCTCAACAGGTAACAGGTATGGTTCGTTTTCTACCCGAAAATATAATATACCCCTGAAAGTTCGGAGCTCTCTTTGGCATTCTGATTCAATACATGCAACAAATACTGTCTCATGTAAGCTATTTTCCCCCCTAAAAAGTCAACTGTTTGATTATGATTAGAAAAGCCAATGTTAAACCTTGTAAAATGGCAGAAGAACGGTATATATATAATAAGCACTAAATAAATATATAATAAGCACTAAATAAAATCACAAACAACCTGTAAGTGCAAATATAATATTCTTATTCAAGTCATCAAGCAACAATTCTACAGTGTACTATGTCAAATAAATCTTTATTCCAACTGTCTATTATAATCAGCAAAGCAAGTTTTAGCAATGGAATCTTAACTTACAACTGACTAAGAAAACAAAATTATAGAATTACAAAGTAAAGAATAGCATAATCAGAAAGTAAAGCAAGATGTTTGAATTGCGATTTTATTTCAGCCCTTCTTCCTCCGTTGTATCTATCTAGCAAAATAAGACTAGAAATACTAGTATTAATTTTATTATGTTATAACCTCATAAAAATTGAAATAAAAAGAAAAAAATAAAGCTGAAACTAGATTTGCAATTGTATAATAAAAGACTCACGTTATGATTTTAAAGACACTTCATCAAAGTTCTCTTTTCCATTCTTCGGTGTTGTCATCCCAGAACTTGAGCAAGGGTAGAAGAACATTCTTAGCATTAGGATTAGAGTGGTCCCACTCCACTGATTCCCACCATTCCTTTGGATCCACGTGGATTTCCTTGAGAGAAGGAGGAGGATATGGTTTTCCTCATAAAGGTCAAGCTGGGAAAGATACAATGGAATCCGCTTTAGCTTTGGACAATGACTTATTTCAATGAACTGGAGAGAATCACAAATCATCACTCCATTTTTACTACAAATGCCCTTCAATTCTGGTAGTCTCCACAAAAGCAATGTCCTTAATTTGGGAAGACTAAATTTGATGGTACCCATTCCTCTGATTCTATTATTTCTTTCATTTTCTCACAATACCCAACTCTGATAACTTCTAACTTGTGTAGAACCCAATTAGCTGACAACAAATTCTTTATTTGTCCATATTCTCATAGAGTGATTTCTTTGAGAGAGGAAAATGTGCCTACTGATGACTCTCCAACTCCAACTATGACTTCCAAATTCTCTAAGTATTTGGGGCTGACACTTGGATGAAAAAACAGACTCCAACTCAACACACTTCTCAATTCTACATTCCTTCAAATCATTTGCAGCATCTCTCAATCCAATATCGTTTAAACTTCTCACACCTTTGCATTCATAGAGATGTAATTCCTGAATATCATCTAGAAGTATAATTGCATCTCCAGAATTAATTTCAAACCTCTGAAATGCAACCATTTTACTATAACCCTCACGATTATAAAATGACCAATGACCATGACACACCAAAATGGGAGTATTTATAAAGCATTCTTCTGTAACTCGCATACATGCTCAAGTCACCCACGTTAGAGAACCTACCATCAAAAGCCTCCAACTTGTTCAACTCCCTCATTTCTTCTACTTTTGTTGATGTTGGATGTATTGCTAAATACTGAAGCCGACATAATTTTGTAAATAATCCATTGGGGATCTCCTTTAAACACAATGTATCTCTAAGATTGAGATATCTAAGATTTACCAACATTTTCAAACCTCGGATTTGATAACTCTATGAAATAGAGTTAATTTATCATATTTTGTGCATTCAAATCGACCAAATCTTTAAAATTTTATTCGTAATTAATTATTTGTAATTGTTTTTAGATTAGTTTTATTTATTTATTTATTTCATGTTTAAATTAGTTATTAATTTAATGTTTTTTTTGTAGGTCTAAAGCGAAAGGAGTTTCGAGATGCGAAAAGACGAAAAAAGTGCAAAGGAAAGCAAAAGCAGATTTGACCTCTGGAGCTTGTTTCTAGGAAAACATGATCTTAACTTCTTTATTCAAGAAAACTTCCCCTTGACTTTTGAACCTGATTCTTAGAGCTTTTCAAAGGTATATTACTCACCCAAATCGCATAAGATTTGGTCATCCAAATCAGCTGAGAAAGTTTGAGAATACGACAGAATCAACATGGAGCAACCAGAAGGGCTGGTGCCGCGACGCCATAAGTTGGCGTTGTAGCGCCAGCACAGGCAGTATACTTGGTGCCGCGGCGCTAGAACCCAATGCTGCGGCGCCAGAACATGGAGGAAAAAAAAAAGGCTAGCTGTTATTTGCACGAAAAGTTTTTGCTTTCAGACTTTTGAAATTCTATAAATAGGATCTTTTAAGGCTCAAATAAACATCAATCAAGACCTTTGAGACCTAATTTATCTTAAGGAGAGCAACCACCAAAAGTTTACAAGAAGTTTATTCAAAACAGATATCAATGAAAGTGCCAAAAGTTTCACATTGTTTACCTCTTGTACCTGAGTGTGACTTATATATCCTATTAGACTATCCACCTCACAACTAGCTTTTGAGGTTAGGTTTGAGTTTATTTAATTTGGTATTAGAGCTAGGTTGCTTACCGTTTCGTTGGGTTGCCTATTCTATGCCTGTTTTGTCAGGTATCTGTCGAGAAGCGGTGTCAAAAGTCTCACATTGCCTACCTTTTGTATCTAAGTGTGACTTATATACCCTATTAGACTCTTCACCTTACAAGCTAGCTTTTGAAGTTGGATTTGAATTTCTTTAACCGAAATAATTATAGAAATTATCTATTTAACTATATTTTTTGGTTAAGAATGTGTTCTAATTGTCTTTCGAGGCCTATATCGATACAGAGTTGGAGATGTTCTCAAGGTAACTGGTTTCCATAATAAATCACCGGAATTTATATCGATACAGGCCTATATAGAAATTTGTGGAACGACAAAATGTGATTTTAACGATTGATTTGGACAAAACAAGTGAAAAAGTCCTCTTGAAGGCAATCACGAATGCAAAACTCCTCCTCGAACCACTTGGCTTCATGTTGACCACATACAGTAGCTATGCTGACACTTCATCGACACACGGTCGATATGTATTATTTTGGGAGCTTAAGATGAAAGCAAGTAATGATTTCCCAAAACTTGATGCCAAGATAATGGAACAATGTTGTTCTATAGTGGAAGAATCCTTTGATTTTATATATACATCCCTTAGGAAAGGCGATTTTATATATACATGGAACCTTTGATGAACTCATGGAATACTATATATCAAAGGGAGCTTCCATTACCCAATATAAGGCATCTTGTTGCCTTAAATCTGAGGAAGCCATAAAGATATTGAATTCTGGGGTGGTAGGAAAGTTTTTTCAGCCCCAAAACTATCTTTTAAGTTGCATCATTTCCTACGTTAGTTAGGGATTCATTTGGGAAATCAAGCATTGTGGAGGTAATCCTGCAAGGCGAAAATGATAGTTTACAAGAAATAAATAAGGAAATATGGCAGGTATGGACTTGTCATCTACTTTAAAAGGATCTTTCATGAATTTTCTTCAAAAATAAGTCACCAATTTAAGGGTACAAATTTTATTTTTTTCAAATTGGGAAAGCATATCAGCTTCCTTTGTTCATCAAGTCCAGTTTTTGAATGTATGCCATTATATTATACTCTTATTTATTATTATTATTATTATTAATACATTTGAATTTAGAATTAGGGAAAAGTACACTTACCCCCTTGAGATTTGCTAAAAAATACACTTACCCCCTATAGTTTGAAAATTACCCACTTACCCCCCTGAGGTTTGATAAAAAAACACACTAACCCCCCTGAACCCTAAACCCTAAGTAAATTTTAAATAAAAAAACAATTATACCCTTGTTAATTATTAATCATATATTTTTCTAATTATTTTATTCATTTTACTCATTTTTTAATTACAAAATAATGAGAATTTAATTAATTTTAAAATTATATTTAATTACTATAAAACTAAATTCTAATTATATTATATTTTAATTCAAGTAAATGTTAAATATTTTAAACTTATTTTTAATTCAGTTATATATTAATTTTGAGGTGAATTTATTAAATTATTTTTATTTAAAATTAATTAATTATTATTGTTTAAAAAAATAATGGTAAAAAAATTGACTAAAATAAAAAGAGAGAAATAAAGGAGACGAAAAAAATGATAATATAGCTATCAGTATCATCCATGAGATTTTATTAAAATTAAACTTACCTCTATTAGTTTGAAAACCACATTTTATCTCTCTAAAAAATAATTAATGTTAGGATTTCATTAATCAAACTAATATTTATTCAAATTTTACTTTAAATATTAAAAATACCCTCATTTTATTTATTTTTTCTTATTTTTAATTATCTTTTTATCATATTAAACTTTTTAAAATAATTTTAATTAATCTCAAAGTTAATATATAATTGAATTAAAGATAAGTTTAAAATATTTAACATGTACTTGCATAAAAATTGATTAAAAAAAGAAAAAAAAAAGGAGAAGAAAAAAAAAAGAAAATATAATTATAATCCATGAAATTTTATTAAAAATAAACTTACATATATTAACTTGAAAAGTACATTTTATCTCTCTAAAAAGTAACTCATGTTAAGATTTCATTAATCAAATTTATATTTGTTTAAATTTGACTTTAAATATTGAGACCCTAATTTTATTTATTTTTCTTATTTTCGTCCCTTTATTTATTTATTTTTTTTGTTTTAATCAATTTTTTATCACTAAACTTTTTAAAATGATTTTATTAATTTATTTCAAATAAAAAACTAATATATTCATCTCAAAATTAATATATTAAATTAAAAATAAGTTATTTTTTCTATTGAATTAAAGATAATTTTAAAATTAATTAAATTCTCATTACTTTGTAATTAAAAAATGAATAAAATAAATAAAAAATATATATGATTAATAATTAGCAAGGGTATAATTGTCTTTTTATTTAAAATTTACTTAGGGTTTAGGGCTGAGGGGGGTTAGTGTGTTTTTCATCAAATCTCAGGGGGGTAAGTGGGTAGTTTTCAAACTATAGAGAGGGTAAGTGTATTTTTTAGTAAACCTCAGGGGGTTAGTGTACTTTTCCCTTAGAATTATCTAAAAAATATTTTAATTTTTTTTTTTTTTAGTTTTTAGGCATTGAATGGAAAATTAATTCTTGTTAAGTGATCTACTATCCCAAAATGAATATACAACTATGAACTTAGTAAATTATTCATGCAGAGATAGGGTTATGAAAAAGTTAAACAGTCATTATTTTCAATGTGATCAACAACAACTTTCTTGGTATAACAGATTGATTTAATTTCAAGCATGCATCTAAGACAAATTTGAGGATGCTGTTCAATCTCAATCTTTTATTGGATATTACAGGAATATATATGGTTCTCTAGTGGAGAAGCAACAAAGACATGTACTTGTATACATATTGCAGATGCGTAGGTTTGGATAATTATAACATTTCAAAATGAAAAACTTGGGGAAATTTCCCTTTCTCCACTCAAATTTTATTGACATTAAGCTTACATTACAATCAATTTTAATCTGGTTAGCATCTATGTTACCTGGACTTGAAGATGAGTGTCGGTTACGGATATTGTTTAAATTTTCGAAATTTTTTCATATATTTAGAAGATTATGTTCCATACCTATATTCTAATATATGTCAAAAACAGACGTCGAACATGAATATTTTAAAAAATGAAAAGTCTAAATAAAATAGATTCTTTCTGCTCAAATATCAATCACAATCCATCTTTCTTTGAAATGTAATTGTTTTGTAGCTCCTGTCTTTATAACATGTTATGAGTTTTTCTTCACTTGATTTGATGCTTCAATTATAAATGACTTTCATAATTAATATTTGTCAGATTCAATCATGATTTGTAGAAGAGTTTTGGTAGTCTCTCATGAATGTTAGGATAGATTATAAACATTGTTCTAAATCATATAACCAAAATATTTCCCTGCCTTTAGCCTAAATAGAAAAAAAAAAAAAAAAAAAAAAAGTAAATTGTCATTTTTTCTTCTTTATCAATTGAAATCATATTGCTCTATACACTTTTGGGATTCTTTTTTCTTAATGATTTATTGCAAATTAAAAGCTACATTAGAAATTATTCTTATACTCTTACTATGCAATTTTTTAAACTAGTTGAAATGTACAAAGAAGAGGAATGAGAATGGGTAATTAATTGATGAAAAACGTAAACTTCTGCAAGATATAGGTGAAAAGGGGGTTAATTTAAGAACATATTATTTATAATTACTGCATTATAATTAATCAATCACAATTGAAAATTGTTCAGAGATTAGTATGGATTCTAAACTTATAAATGATAAAAGTTTATATAATTTTTTATTGTGATTGAACAATTACAAAATTATAGTAAAAAAAATTACAAATGAAATACTCCGGTTAATTAATAATTTGTGATCCAAAGATTAGTTATTTGATAGAGCCATATACATAACTAGTGTTTTTTAAAATTAAAAAAAAAAAAAATTATCTGCATAGGATAATATATATTTTTTCTAACATAAAGAACATGGGAGAACAATCAAGCTAATTTGAATATTATATTAATTAATATTTCACTTCATATATGTACAGATAGACCTACTCATGGGCCGGACCGCGGTCCGATTTTTTTTCAAATTCTTTGCCCAGGTCCGGCTCTGGGTCGGGCCAGGCCAGCCCGGTAGGCTCGAATTTACTGTTCATCGTATTAAAAAAATATTTTTTTGATATTTTTATAATTAAAATTAAATAAAATAATATTATTATAATTAAAAAAACACTGTTCCGGGCCGGGCCGATCGGATCAAAAATATCCTACCAAGGTCCAGCCCAATACGGGCCGAATCTGCCGGATCGGGCGGGGCCCATGAGCAGGTCTATGTACAGATGACTACCTGATGCTAAAAAATTATTTTGCAGCTTATAAAATTTTGCTGCTTGTTTTGTTTTACCTCTACTTAAAAGAACTATTAGCTAAACAGATATTGGGGTTTCCTTTTTCTTCTGAAAGATAAATTTTAGTCCATTTTTTCTGCAATGTAATCAACAAAAGGGTGGCAGCTTGACCGGATAGTCCACATATTAAGCCTATCCATAAACCCTGAACAAATCATACAAACGGTTAAAAATACTAGTGGGAGAAAACATTAGGAAAAAAAAAAAATCAAAACTTGCAGACCATATATCCGTATCTGATACTTCATTTTTTTGAAATATTCGTATCTGATATCCGTGTTCGACATATATCCAGACATGGGTATAAGGATATGATATTCCAAAAATCCTCCAAATACATAAAAAAGACTTTTAAAAAATTGAACATATCCGTGTTGGACAGTCGGACACATACCCATATCCAACACTTACACCCAAGTCCGAGTAACATAGCTTGCATATATATATATATATATATATATATATATATATATATATATATATATGTTTTACTGACTTGAATCCTGATTTTCTCACCTTAACATATAGCTTAAACTTGAATCCAAGAACACCTGCAATTGGCAGGCCAATGAAGTAGAAAGTCCCCAAATTAGCCCACACAGCCAAATGTTGCCAACCACATCCCCTGGCCACATCACCTGCAATTGGCAGGCCAATGAAGTAGAAAGTCCCCAAATTAGCCCACACAGCCAAATGTTGCCAACCACATCCCCTGGCCACCGCTGCAACACAAATTCACTAATCTGTAAATATTGTACTATTATATAGTTTATCTTTGATACATTGGGATTAGAGTTTTTTAATTCTACAAGCGGAGTTATGAAACTACCACATATCCCATTTAATTTTTAAATTCTTTTTTTTTTAAATATACTTTAAGGGATAGATATCACTCTACTAATCTTGCTTGTAGAGTTTTTAGATTTCACTACCAGTATATGGGATGATAATCATTATATATATTCATCAATATTGCTTTCACAAAAAAACCAGAAACAAAGTTTCTGATGGTTTTGAAACCTGATAAGATGCCTTGCATGGCATCAATGGCTATTGAGACTGCAAGCAAGGGTGTCATTCCTGCAAATTTCTTGATTATTGAAGGGCTATCACTGAAGAAACCAGCCCAAATATCATGTCCAAAGGCTAAAGTTAGGATAACTGCAAGAGCAAGAAAGATAGAGAGCTTGAGAGTCACTGCCATAGCATGTTTAGCCCGGTTTGGATTTCCAGCTCCCAATTCATTTGACACTCTTGTGCTGTGAAAAAAAAATGTTTTTTTCCCATTATCTCAATATATTTTATAACAATATTGAAGGCGGGGAAACTTAGAGATTGATTCACCATACAAGAAAACTAACCTTGCTGCAGCACTAAGGCCATATGTGATCATGTAGGCGATGCTTTCTGTATTCACACTGAAGGTAACATGGTAGAAAAAAAAAGAATCCATCATGATCAAGCTTGGTAAAAATGTAAATGAAAATGTATGATGAAAAAGAAAAAAAAAGCAAAAGAGAGCAGCTTACCATATTGCCTTACCATATTACAATCAATGAAGTAGCTATTTCTGAATTCGGCATCAATCCAGCTAAGAACACAAGAACCTCAAATGCCCAGAACTCCAAACTAGCAGGTCATTTGAACATAAAAAATAAAAAAGATGAGCCTTTCTATTAAATAAACTTGGCAATTTTAGACATTATACGAAAACAAGACATGAACACGACACATTTAATGCAGTATCGTATTCGTGTTTAAAATTTTGACATATTTAATCATTTGTGTTATGTTTATGTTTACATGACTGACATGAAAAAAAAAAACACGAGATAAGACATGCATATACGGATTGCCAAATCTACTATTCAAGTTATAGAAATTGATAGAGTATATGGAAGCAGATGTTTTAAAGAACAAATTTTGGACAACTCACCAAACCATTGCTGCAGAGGGAATGGCTAATTTCAAGTTTCTGAGGATGTAGTGAAATGATTCAAAAGACAATCCTTTCCATGTGTTGTCAAATTTCTTCGCGAAAAAGACATACATTGCTAACAAAAGAAATGATATCCATATTGAAATTGAAGCTGCCATGAGAGCTCCTTTGAAACCAAGACTTGTCTGATTTACCAAAGAGTACACAATCCCAAAATGAATGCCCAATGGAATGACAGAAAACAAGACCAAGGGTATGACAATACTTTGTGTTTGGAGAAACCTCAAAATGTTTTGCACAAAACCGTATGCAAATAAACCTGGAATGAGATACTTCATGTAAAGGGCAGTAGTTTTTGAAACTTCAGGATCTTGATGAAGCAAGACAAGGATTGGCTCAGTGTAGAACCATAAGATTGATATGATAATAGAGCAAAAGAAAGAAATGATGCAGGATGCTTATAGATAAATCCCCAATATTCTGTACATTTTTGCACCAAAACCTTGACCACAAAGGGTCTCCAGTGCTCCACTTAATCCTGTCTAAAACATCAACAATGAAAAAAGATTACAAAATCAGATGGCAAAATTTCTGCCTGAAACCAAAGATCGACAAACAAAGAACTCTTAAGCATCAAAGTAAATTTTTTATGTTACACGCAAAACTAAATCTCCAAACACCAATTACATAAATTAAGATTGCAAAATCAAATATTGATGAATTGCTGCTTCCAAAACATTTCTTTTATCTTACTTCTCTTGATTTTGAAGAAGTAAAAAACAAGCATTCAATGAACCCAGAGCTTAGCTCAGTAACCCTTAACAAGTATGAGATTCGAATCCCAAAATCTATAACCTCTTTCCTATCCACAGGTCGTGGCTTGTACCAAAAAAAGACAAGCATACATTTTTTTGGACTTACTAAAATTTCAAAATCAGCTTGATTAGAACAAGTTATTATATGCCTTAGATGCTTCTTAGAATAATTAATAACATAAAAATGAGAAATCAAACTTTCAATAAAGAATTAAGAGATAATGAGAGTAATTACCATGAAAGCAAAACCAGTAACATTGCCCATGAATTAGCAAGAGTTAGAACCAGCAAGCTCAAGCTCACCAAGGTGACCAGCAAACATGACAGAAACTATAGTAATGGAGAAGTAGAAAACATTACATAATACCATTGGAACTCCAAACAATACTTGTTTCTTAGCCTCTCCAAAATCCAAAACCCTTTTCCACCACCTTCCCTTGCTTCCTTCTCTACAGCCGTCGCCTATATCTACATTCGAAATACTTCCCATTATTGTGGTTTGCAAACCCTATGCTCTTCCCTTCTCTATGGAAAAACCAAAAAGAAAAAAACATTATTCTTGAATCAAACAGCCACAGAAAAAAAAAAAAAAAATCAATACATAAAAAAAAGGTAGAAAACAAATAGAAAAAAAAATAGTTTTTAGGGTTCATGTTTGAAATTTTCGAAATTACTTTTATTTAATTGAAAAGTTAAAAGATTACATGAAAATTAAATATTATTTAAATATTTATTATTAACAAATATTTGTATTAAATATTTAAAAATAATATTTCAATTAGTAATTTGAGTTTTTTTTTATGATAAAAAAAAATGTTTGTTAATAATAAATTTTTGAAGTTATTCTCAAGTAATTAAAAAAATTAAAAAATTGGATACAAATTAAATATTATTTAAATATTTTAATAATATTTATTATTAATAAATATTTGTACTAAATATTTTAAAATAATATTTCAATTGATAATTTTAAATCAAATAAAAAGAAGATAATTTTGTTTTAACATTTTTTTTAAGGGAAAGTTACTTTTTCACCAATTCTCATAGAAATCATATTTCAATACTTGTGGGAAAGTAACTCTTCCAGAAAAGTTATATTTTCAAGAAAGTAAACAGTTTTTAGCATATCAAACATGAGAATCACATTCGTACCAATTACTTTTAATAAAAAGTGATCACTTTTAATTATACCAAACGCTTAAAGAGTGTCCTTATGACACTCATTAACAAATTTTTTTTTTTATTTTCAAACTATGATATTTCTATAAAAAAAAAAATAATTTTAAAATTTTTTCGGAGTCTTAGATTTTAGAAAAAAACATTGAAAAAATAAGGAATCGGAAATTGGAAGGACTCGAAAACTTACCTTAATTGACAGAGAAATTTGAGAAAGCCTAAGGCTAGGGTTTTACGCCATTTATATGGATGAAACTTGAAAGCTGTCAATTGTTTTTTTTTTTTTTTTTCCTTTTTGGGGGCTCTACTTTACGTAAATGCACTTTTTTTTTCCTTCAAATCTTCTTAGTTTTATTTTTAGAGAAAAAGAGTACAAATAATATTTAAATAATAATATTATCTTTATCTCATTTAAATTATTAAATGTTTGATTTTTTTTTTTATAAAAACTTTTAATTTTGATCTCTATACTCGATTATTTTAAATATTTTATTTAATGAAATTTTTATAAAATATATATGTATATATATATATATATATAAACTATTCCATTCAAAGTTTCTCATCTTAATAATAAGGTAATAACTCTTTTTAACTGGCTTGTCTATTTTGGAGATTTTCTTTCCTTATATACCTAAAAGAATATGAAAAGAATATATTTGGTTAAAAAAATTATTAAAATATGAGTTATGCTACTTGTTTTATAGTAAATATGTTTTTTTAATATAACATATAATTATTAGATAAATTAAAAAAGAGAGCAGTTTTTAAATTAGTTTAATTTTTTGTCCAAACTCATTTTTTGAATCCAATATTTTTGTTCAAATCTCTCAAATATTAAACGTGTTTCGTTGTCCGACCCTTGGACAAATTTAATCACAAATTATTTTGAAAAATTAGAACAGTTTTATTTATAAATTGAGAGATCATGTATACTTGTTATACAAAAATTTGAAGCATTAGTTAATATTTTTTTTCTTTATATATAGATATATATATATATATATATATATATATATAAAATGTTACATTTCTGCTAAGATTAAAAAGAGAGAGCAATTTTAACTATAGCATTTTCTTTCCTTCGATTTGAAACGTTTCAAGTCACCTCCGATCTCTTTGATCATGGATTCATGGTCCCCTAACTTGTACCGGAAAAGATTGCATTAATTTATGAATTGAATTCAAATGCAATAATGGAATTTGAGCAAATATATATATATAATTTTACAAAGAAAAAAAAACTATGAAATATATTAGGTTAAGAATCTGTTTAACGGATGCACACCAATTAGTGATGATTTAATTAGCATTTAAAAAAAATTACATTTAATACATTACTTTTATTGAATTAAAAAAAATAATACATTAGTTATACTTTTTTTTTTATACATATCATCTTAACCAGTGTCATTATATATTGGTTAATATTTTCCTTAGGTTAATTATATTTTGAGTAAGATTTTTGTTACATTTGCAACTTGATTTTATATATTGATTCATTACATTTCATTGAGCACAAATCCATTGAAAATTGGTTTTTTTTTTTTTTTACTCTCAAATTCTCTCCAACAATTTGTCCAAAAACGTTTTTTTCTTCTAAATTAAATTACAAAATGTTCCTTTAATGATAACTGATGTTTTCATATCTGAAGATGGATTTGCACAGCTAATTGAAGTCTGTCACATTGTTATACAACCCAATCATATACATGCATTGAACTATGGGACAACATTCAAAGAAACAAGGAATGAAATTGCTTCAAATAACTTCAGGTTCTCAAACCCAAATTTTATTTCTGAAAAATACATAAGCAATTAATTACAAGCCTTGATTTGGGTTTTCTTACCATTTTCTACTGAAATATCAATTTTAATCCATTGACTAAACAATGTAATTGATAGGAGAACACTGGCTTGGCAAGAGAGGCCACATATTATGCCTATCCACAAACCCAGAAGAAAAATTATAAAGTTTAGAAACAAATTAGTTACACTACACCATTTTGGAGTTACAATAGCGCATTATTAGCGACGTTTTTAACAAAAATGCCGCCCAGTCCCGTGTTTTTTTTATAACGATGGCGTTTTCGTCACAAATCCCGTTAATTTATTTATTTAGCGGCGTTTATGAATAATAAACGCCCCCAAATAAATTAATAACGGCGTTTGGATAATAAAAACGCCGGTAATTTTAAAAAAATAGCGGCGTTTGTATTGTGAAAACGCCGCTATATTGATTCGTTAATGGATTAAGGCAAAACGATATGTTTTACCTTGTAAAGTTGCGGCTTTTGTATCAACAAACGCCGCTATGTTTTTTAATCTGATTTTCAGCCTTCTGCTTCTTCCCTATTTCCCCCAAATCAAAAACCTCTTTCAGTCTCTCTCTCTCTCTCACATCTCCAAGCCCAAATCATCAAATCGTCATCTCCAAGACGAAATCGCTCTCTTCATCCCCAAATCATCATCTCCAAGCCTTTTGTTTCGGGCTTCTGTCTCACAGCTGAAAGCCCTCCAATTCGTCATCTCCAAATCGTGTTACAGAGGGTTTACAGTCATCTCCATATCGCGTCACACCGATTCTTGAATCTTGGTAAGTAATTCCATTTGCTTTCTACTGTTTATAGATTGTAGTCTAGAAATCATTTGGAAAAATTATTGCATCTATTTGCTTTCTACTGTTTATAGATTGTATAGAAATCATTTGGAAAAATTAAAGCCTAACATCAGACTTCTGATTGTCTGTCTTGAACTTCGGTCACTTAATGGTACTACGAGTTGGAATGCTTAATCAGATGTTTATCAAAGAGACTTTCACTTGTAAAATATATTATTGGAATCTGAAGTCAAAGTTTGAAAGCTTACACTGAATGCCTTTGTGTTTAGCATTCACATAATTATAGTATTAAGTACCTATGTTACTCGGACTCGGGTGTGACTGTCGGACACGGATATGTGTCTGACACGGGTATGTTTGATGTATTCTAAGTTTTTTCATGTATTTGGAGGGTCTTTCAGGGATCATATCCCCATACCCATGTCCGGATATGCGTCAGACACGGATACTTCAAGAAAAATGAAGAGTCGGAGCAACATAGTTAAGTACTATAGGTATGTCTGCTTTAGCATGATTCTTAATTTTTAGTACTGTACTAATGAGCAAATGACTTTTTTTTGTTTGTTTTGTTTTGGGGATTTGTGCTTTCGAGTTTAGTGAAATTATTTTCTTTTAAATGTGTAATTCTGAGCTTTTTTACAAGAGGAAGTTGCTAAAGAGTTTGGCATACCAGTGCAATATCAGCGTTTTTGGATTTGGGCAAAGCAGCAGAACCATACGTATCGTCCCAATCGACCATTGACCCCTCAGGAGGTTGGTAAGTAATTTCATTTGCTTTCAATACACATTTTAAAATTTGTTTTTGAAAGGCTGTTTTGATAGTGATAGGTGTGGACGAAACATGGACAAAGATATTATTATTGGTGAATTTATATTTTAAAAAATTAATGGCTGTTTGAGATGCCCATCAAATAATATTTTGTTGTCTATTATATTATTATATATATGGACACATTTTAATTGTTTCATTGTTAAAGCTAATATGCAACTTGAAGTATGGCCATCCAAATGTAAAAGTAATTAATGTTGGCTTTTTCTTTATTATATTAGTAATGTGATTTTTTTTAAGGATATCGATATCTATTGGTGACATATTGGTAATGGGAATATATATTTATGTAGCTAAGCTCAATATAATAATTTTGTGATTTGTCTATGGATCTTGTCCCCTTGTGATTTGTCTGTGCATTGTGATTTGTCTATCTTTTAGTTCATTTAGCAGATTGTGATTTGTTTGTGGATCTTGTCTGCCATTCGTAGCTATTGCTCTTTCTTCACTCTTGCCTATTTTGGTAAGCAATTTCATCTGTCAACTGAATGCATCTTCATCTTGCCTATATCTTGCCTAAATTGATGATTAATTGATATCTATCAAACTGTATTGATTCATGAGTTGTCTAAATTTTCTAGAAATTTGTGAGGATAGACATTAAATCCTAATCTCATATGTGGAAGACCATATAAAATAAAAACTATTTAATGAGGCTTAAATGAACTTCAAGTTTAGACGTAAAAGCCTTAAACACGAATATGATTTGTTATAGAGTATGAAGTCCAGGCAATCATAACTAAAAATATATATATATATTTGTTAATTTAGACTTACATACGAAATGGATAAGAGTTGGATGCAAAAGTCGAGACTAAGTCAAGAATATCAAGATGGAGTAAATAGTTTTCTCAATTTCACTTTTCAGAACGCAAGCAAAGATAATAAGATATTATGTCCTTGTTCGAGGTGTGCCAATATTGATTGGCATATGCGTGCAATTGTTATCGAACATTTGATTTGTGAAGGATTTATCCCGGGTTACAGACAATGGTTTTTTCATGGAGAGTCCACAACTTCTAGGTCATCTTTTAGAGTTCTTCCAAGTAATTCTAACAATCAACATTAGTCTATTAGACAAGATGACATGGAATGGATGTTGCAGGATGCATTTAACATACGTAACCACAGTTTTCACTCATCTTCACCAGAAGTTCCTGGATGGAATGATGGGTTCAATGTTGACATGAATGACTTTGCTGAAACGGGAAGAGGTGTGGGTGATCAAGAACCCAATGGAGAAGCGGCAAAGTTTTATAAGTTGCTTGATAATATGATGAAGAACTTTATGAGGGATCTAAGCATTCAAAATTGTCTTTCTGTGTTCGTCTTTTTCACTTAAAATGCTTAAGCGGGTGGATAGGAAATTCTTTGACACTATTATTAGAATTTTTGAAAGAAATGTTTCCTTTTGCAAAAATCCCTCAGTCTTATAAGGATTCGAAGAAGATGATAAATGATCTAGGCCTTGGATATAAGAAAATTCATAATTGTCCGAATGACTGTATGTTGTATTGGGCTGATAGAACAAATGAACAATTTTGTAATGTTTGCAGTAAATCTTGGTGGTTGGATGGAAATACAGAAGAAAATATGAATGAGTACGATGGTGACACACATTTAAAAAAGAAGTCTGCAAAGATTTTGCGGTACTTTCCGTTAATACCAAGACTTCAACGAATTTTCATGTCTTCAAAAACATCTGATTCTATGAGGTGGCATCATGATGAAAAGACTGATGATGGCTTATTAAGACATCTTGCAGATTCTTTGGCTTGGAAATTATTCGACAATAAGTTCCCATATTTTGCTAATGATCCCCGAAATGTGAGGCTTGGACTTGGTTCTGACGGTTTTAATCCGTTCAAAATAATGAGTACTTCTTATAGTACTTGGCCGGTTGTCTTGATTCCTTATAATTTGCCTCCATGGATTTGCATGAAACAATCCTCTTTTATCTTGTCCATGATAATTCCTAGAGAGAAAGGTCCAGGAAATGATATTGACATTTATATGCAACCTCTTATTCAAGAGTTGAAGTAGTTATGGAAAGGGGTTGAAACATATGACGCATCAAAAAAGGAAAACTTTAATTTGCGTGTAGCTTTGTTATGGACTATAAATGATTTTTCTGCTTATGCAAATCTATCTGGTTGGAGCACCAAAAGTCGTTATGGTTGTCCTTGTTGTGCTGCTCAAACATGTTCGAAATGGTTATATAACGAAAAAAAATTCAATTATATGGGACATCGTCGGTGGTTAGATGAAAATCATAGATTTAGATTCCAAAAACATGTATTTGATGACATTGAAGTGTTAAGAGAAACACTTGAGACCACGATTGGGTCGGATATCTTCTTGATGTTGAAAGATATCAATTTCAGTTATGGAAAGATGAATGAAATAAGTAGCACACAGTCAAGGAAAAGATCGAGGGAGATGTTTGAAGGTGATGTTCATATTCAGAGTGATGAGGAGGAAGATGAAGAAGATGATCCAAATGAGGCGGATTTATGGAAAAAAAAAAGAAGTACTTTTTTGAGTTACCTTATTGGGAGCATAATTTATTGCGTCATAACCTTGATGTGATGCATATAGAAAAGAATGTTTGTGAAAATATCATCGGGACAATTCTTAATATGGATAGAAAATCAAAACGCAACTTAAAGAGTCGGCTTGACCTAGTTCACATGGGAATTCGTCGTGATCTTCATCCGGAATTACTCCCTAATGGAAAATCACGTTGCCTCCTGCTTGCTTTAGGATGCCTAAAAAAGAGAAGGACGTCTTCTGTAAGGTGTTGAAAGATGTGAAGGTCCCGGATACGTATGCCTCAAATATATCAAGATGTGTGAATGTGAAGGATCGAAAACTTTCTTCTTTAAAGTCACATGATTACCATATCTTGATGCAAGACTTACTTCCAGTTGCTTTACGTTGTTCTATGTCAAAGCAAGTGACTTATTCCATAATTGAACTTACTAATATAATAAAAGCTATTTGTGGCAAAGTTCTCAAGGTTGAAGAGCTTGAAAAACTTCAAGATCGAGCGGCTCTAACTTTATGCCACTTAGAGAAGATTTTTCCTCCATCATTCTTCACTATAATGGTGCATTTGGTTATCCATCTTCCTTATGAAACAAAAGTTGGCGGACCAGTTTTTTATCCATGGATGTATCCATTAGAGAGGTATACCTTGCTAATTATTTTATTATACTTTTTCTTAAACATAGCGTTTAATTACACATTAAGATTGTTATGTATTATGTTTTAGGTTTTTAGGAAAGTTAAGATCTTATTGTCAGAACAAACGCTATCTAGAAGGTTCTATTGCTGAAAGATATTTAGCGGAGGAGTGTATGACATTTTGTGCAAGATATTTGGAAGATGTTGAAACAAGATTTAACAGACTGGGAAGAAATGATGTGCTCACACATAATAACTTAGCCGAGACATACTTATTTGAAAGTTTTGGACAACCAATCGGCAAATTTGAAGTGGTTGAGCTAGATGATAAATCTCGGGCACAAGCGCATCGATATGTGCTTTTCCATAGTGATTCACTAGAATCATTATGCACGTAAGTTTCAGTATAATTTTTAATTTAACAAACATTTAAATTTTTTTGGCTTTCTCACCTAAAATTAGTATTTTTTATGATAGTGAGTATAGAAGCTATTTGAGAGGATATTTACGTTCTCGAAGAACACAACTTCGCGAGCTTGATAAGTTATTTACGAAAAATTTCCACGAATGGTTAGGAGAAGTTGTAAGTAACACAACTTTTTGTCAATTTATTACGATCAATCTTTAATATATAAATTAAGTTAAGTGTTTGCCTTTGCGTTTCTTGTAATAGGTTTGGAGTGGAAGAGATGTTAGCCAAGAAATTAAGTGTCATTCACAAGGACCGAATAGAATAGTGAAAAGATGCAGTGCTTACAAGATTTAGGAGAACACAAAATTGTAGAGTTGTTGTTTTTCTTCAACAACAAGCTATGCTAGTGCTAGGGATAATAATCCTGTGGAAGGGGATGTTGATTATTATGGAATTCTAAATGATATTATTGAGTTGGATTATTATGGAAAATGGAAGGTCGTGTTATTTCGATGTGATTGGGCTGATGTGAATACTAGTATAGGTGTTAAAAAAGATCAGTTCGGATTTACAATGGTGAATTTCTCTCGATTAATTCACACTGGACAACAACTGGTTAATGAGCCTTATGTTTTTTCATCTCAAGTAAAACAAGTCTTTTATTCCGAAGATCCGAATGATGCGGGTTGGTATGTTGTACTCCGTAACACACCTAGAGACTTTTTTGATATGGGTGATCAATGTAGAGATGATATTGAACAAAGAACTGAATGCTTGCCATTTACGAACCAAAACTTGGATGAAAATATCCCTAGTACTAGTACAGATGTTCGATGGGTTCGCGAAGATGTTGATGAAGACATTTATGAAGCTTCATAAAAAAACTGAATTTAGTAAGATTATTTTGAAACAAATACTGTGTATATAATATGCTTTTATACTATAAATATTATTATTAATGTTGTTTACATTATAGTATTTCATTCTTATACTAATGTTGTTTACTTAAAATTGATGCAGATAGCATGCCGAAGAGAAGATTAAGGGATATCAATATCATTCAGACCGATTCTGAATTGGCTGGTGCTACTGTTCAGGGCGACACTAGAGTGACGACTTAAGAGGTGCCGAATGCGTCTACTGCAGATGCTAACCCACCAGAGTTGCCGACTGCCTCCACGGCCGCAGAATCTGTAGTTCATATGAACTTGAATACAGGTATCGTGTTACAGAAGTGTTAAAAATACTCAAAATAGTTTGGACAATTGCTAATATATTTGTTTTTGTGTAGTTGATAATGATAGACAACGCAGAATTCGTGGTCGTACGACATTAAAGGAGTTATGGGCACTACCTCCTGAAGAGCGTGTTGTTGTCGCAGCAAATAAAGAGCAGCAGCCAATTGGTCCAGAAGCACAACTATATGAAGTGTCACATTCATTATAAGTCGTGGCGAGACGTGCCGAATACTGAGAAGGTCGAGCTGTTAAAGTTTATTGAGGTAAAAGCGTGTTAAATTAGTATTGCATTATTTTAAGAATTTTGTTTATGATCGAAACTAACTTTGTAAACTTTTTCGTTTCAGTCACGATTCTTTGCAGATTCCCACGTCATTTGTTATGAAGTCATTGGGAAAAAAATGGAAAGACTATAAGCATGACTTGAAGAAAAAGTATTTCGATCGAAATACTGATCCTAATGTCTTAATACGAACCATACCGCGTGGTGTGATTATGCTGCAGTATGAGAGACTGGTTAGATTCTGGTATTCAAAAAAAGGAGAGGTATAACTTATAATTTATTTTGGTCATTTACTTATAGTACTTGATATAATATAATTGTATGGAATATGCATACCTTAATAACGTGCTTTGTCTAATGCACAGGAACGAGAAAAGATAGGGGTAAGTAGTAGACAACAACAGAAATACAGTCACACTAGTGGTTCAAAAAGTTTTGCCAAAAAAGCTAATGAAAAAGTAAGTTTACATTCATAATATATTATTATATTAGTTCTTAATTGTTTTAGTACAATTTATTATTAATTATTTTTATTTTGTAGGAAATTGAGCGGGGGGAAAAATTGGACGAGTTGAACTGTTTCAGTTAACTCATACTAAGAAACATGGATCGTATTTGAACGTCGAGACTCAGAAAATTATGGTATATTTTCTTCAAACTTGTTTTCATTTACAAATATATTTTACAAAAGATTTTATTAATTTTATTGTTTTACAAGAGAAAGCCCCGAATAAAATTGCTGAGTATCAAGTCGGACCATCAGATGGCTCATCAGTGAATATGCAAGATGTCGAGAATGAAATATTCACTGAAGTAGCTGGAAAAGAACGATATGGACGAGTTCGAGGTCTCGGAATGAGTCCGACACCATCTAGCTACTATGGACTTGGTTCTCAGTGGTTTACTGCTTCTTCTTCACAAAACTCCAGTACATATGAAGTTCAAATACTGAGAGAATAAATGAATAATATGCATAAACGTTTAGAGGAGAAGGAAGCAGATATGGCAAGGAAAGAAGCAGAGAGACAAGCTGAGAAAGAAGAAGAGCAACGAAGATATCAGGAGCTGCAGACACAGTTTCAGTCATTGATGAATTTAGTGCAGCAAAAGTTTTCAGCAGGCTCAACGACTTTAGAAAATCCTCCATCTCAGGTAATATAATATCTTCGTTGTTAATTATCTTACTTTTATAACTTAATAACTTATATATTAATTACGTATTCTAATTTTTTTGTAGTAGGGCTCATGAGAACAACTTGCTGCAGAGAAAAAGTTTTTCTTATGGTTGTCCTCCAACTTTTAACATTTATAACTTGTCATTTTTAAAGTTGTAAGTGAATTTGATGTGTTACGTAATGCATTCATTGTACGGTTATTATTTTATACTAAATATATCTTTATATATTTTTTATTTTATAATTTGTGTTGTTTGTGTATTGTTGAACAGTTCTGTAAATAGAAATGCAGGTATTATTGATAAATATAACTTTTTAAAAGAAATAAATAGTATTTTTTTTTAAAAAATATTCTGTACATTTAGCGGCGTTTCAAGAAAAGAAACACCGCTAGATGTCAAAAATTAGCGGAGTTTGATGATTGCAAACGTCGCTAATTGTCTACAATTAGCGGCGTTTGTGATCAGAAAACGCCGCTAAAACTCAAAGATTAGCGGCGTTTGCAGATAACAAACGCCGCTAAATGTCTAGAATTAACATGTTCGAATTTTCAATTGGGGCGTTTTCAAACGCCGTTAAAATACCTATAAACGCTGCTAATTTAGCGACGTTTATAGGTAAAATGCCGCTAAATATCCCGTCATTGTTATTACCAGCGTTTGTTACGGTATTTTTTAAAACGCCTTCAGTATTTTTAGTGGCGTTTATAAACGTCGCTATTCTTAAAAAAAAACGCCGCTAAAAGACCAATTTGCTGTAATGTTAGAAAGAAAAAAATAAGAATTAAGAAACATTAGAATATGAATTTAGCAGAAAAAAAAAATTACACTTCACCTTATCATATAGTTTTAGCATAAATCCAAGAAAGCATGCAATTGGCATACAGTATAAAAATACTATTTTACCTTTAAATTAAATAATAATACTTTATTTATAAAAATTAAACTTATTTTTAATCTCTTATAAACTATTATTAATCTATTTAAAAATGATATTTAAATTTATTATATTTAATAATAAAACTTTAAAATATTAAATTTAAAATGATAATATTGAAAAATGTTTTAGTATATTATATTTAAAAATAATACTTAATATATTATATTAATATTTAAATCTAATATTATTTTTAAAAATATTATATATAAAAATAATATCTAAAATTATTTTAGAAAATAATATTATATTTAAAATAATATTTAAAAATCCTTTGAAATAAATTTAAAAATAATATTTAAAAAATATATAATAATATTTTTTCAGAATATATAAAACCAAAAAAAAATTCTCCATCTTTACCTCTCATCTCTCTCTAAACCTCTTCCCTCTCTTTCTAAAATTCATAACCCTAACCGAAAATTTCAATAACATCCAGAGATCGTCGTTGGTCTCAGATTCTGACAGTGGTCGTCACCGCAATTGTTATTGCCAATTGGCGTAAGAAATTCCTCAAATTTCATCCAAAACTTCCTCTAGACTAGACTTGTTCACGGGCTAGGTAGCCTGCCTAGCCCGGTAGATCCGGCCCATATTGAATCGGGCTTGGACAATGTATTTTGTAATTCGGCCCGGACCGAATTACTATTTATTAAATAAATAATATTTTTTTATTTAAATTTAGTTATAAAATATATATAAATCTTAATATAAAAATAATTTTTTAATATTTTAATATTTTTGAATAGTGAAATGGGTTTATATGGGCCGGCTCGGGCCCGATCCGAATGGTCTTGGGCAAAGAAAAAATAAATTTTTCGGGCCGCGGCCCTGCCCATGGACAAGTCGGTTTGCTCTAGATCTCATTTTTCCTATTTTTTACTTTATTTTTCCTAAAACCTTTAAAAAATCTAAAAAATTATCTCGAGTCTTCCACCTTCATTTTTACCATCCTCCGTCACTCCAGAAACCTTCTATTTTTTGATATGTTCATTCTCTTTATATCCTCTTCCTTCTCCCGAAATTTGAAATCCCAAAATCCTCTATAAGTAGACTAATTTGAAAATCGTAGGAGAGAGAAAGTTTTTCTCTTTCCCTTCTTTTTTGTTGCGTTATTCTTTGTTGTTACTTGTGTTGCATCCTCAAAATTTTCTAAGGATGGTGCTTAATTTTTTTTTTTTTTTGGTATTTAGGTTTTCTTGATATTTTCTCAAATGGTGTGGGTGCGGTCGATGACAATCAAATTTGGTAGCCAACTAATGGTGGATATGGTGCTAGGTATTGGGTTTGTGAAAACAATCAAGTGTAAATTTACAATTTCTAAAGGGATATTTTGGAGAATTTGTTTGGTTATTCTTCATAAGACAATTTCTAAAGGGATATTTTGGAGAATTTGTTTGGTTATTCTTTATAAGGTCCAAATAGCAATTCATAGCGTGTAGTGCTGAATTGTTATTCGACAATTTTGTGTAATAAGCTTCGAATGACTATTAATTTCAATCCATCAAATGAGAGGAGTTATTGTAGCCTTTTGAATAAGGATGAAATGAAATATCTATTTCCTCTGAACCAAACATCATATAATAAAACAACAACAAAAAAAAAAAATTATTTTAAAAGTTCATTTTTTATATACTTATGGTGAAAATTGTAATTTTTATAATTAAAATTACAGAATATATATAGTGCATCGATATTGGATGAAATGGATAATGGATCCGATAAAATTCTACCAAAAGTAGAATTGACACGTCAAGATTCGACCGGATCAAGGATGAAGTTTGGAATTTGAAAATTATTTATATTTATACTAATATTAAAATGAGTGCTATTAATCTCTACTATATTAAAAAGAATGATTGAATTGGTGTCACGAGTTAACTTGACATCAACTCAGTTATAAAAAATACAAAAAAACCAAGTAAAGTTATAAAATTAAAAAATTAAATAAGAATAATCATGTCTTTTAATAATATCCTTAATAAAAAAATATCTATTTATTTTTAAAAAACCATTCACTCTTCTAAAAACTACCCACTTAAAAAAATACCCAATTTTTACTCAATTTTTTTTTTAAAAAAAAAATTATTCACTTAAAAAGATTACCCATTTTTTATATTTAATCTTTTTAAACATTTTTTTTAAAAAAATTTTCCAAATATATTTTCACTCATATAGTGAGTGTCTCAAATTCTAGTATTAAAAAAAGTAATTAAATTAATGTCACCAGTTAACAAAATATTAACTCAGTCAAAAAAAATTATCAACCAAAAAAAAAAAACTAAAGTAATAACAAAAAAAAAAGGGGGGGGAGGGACTTCTCTGATGTTCATTCACATTCACGTAAACTTAATTTTGATAAAAACAGTTTTTTAACTTTCTTTTTCTCCACAATAACACTATGTATTATTATGCACAATTGCTAATAGTTTATACTAAAGATACTTATCATTTTTACTGTTTACATTTTATTTATTTATTTTTATATATTTTTCAATATTGAAGAGAAAATATCACATGCATTTACATGTGTCATAAAAACTAGTTATTAATAAAGTATCTGATTAAGGTTGATATCACTGAATCAAATAACATTAATTCAGTTGATGAATTTACACAAAGCTCAAATTAAATCATAATAAATATATAAATAAAAGATAAAATTACCATTTAATATCAAATTTTTAATATTTAAATTATTTTTTAAAATTTATTCACGCATTTAATTAAAAAAAACTACCTAACTACCCATAATTTTTTTGCTTACATAACTTCTTTTTAGTTCACTTATTTTTTTTCACATTTTTAAAATTTGTACATTATTTTTTTAACCCACATAATAGATGTGACGTAATCTAATATATCCTCTAATTAACCGGAAATAATATCTATACATATATAAAAGGAATGGTTGAGTTTGTGTTACGAGTCAAGTGACACCAACTCAGTTGGATAATTGACTAAAAAATCAAATTTTAATAAATAAAATAATAATATTATAAGACATTTATGTCTTTCAATTTTTTAATCTAATATATATATTTAAAATATCCACTCTCTTAAAAAAAAAAAAAAAAAAAAACTACCATCTCCTTAAAAAAAAAACAACTCTCACTTGAAAACTACATTCTCTTAAAAAAAAAAAAAAACTACCATTCTCTTAAAAAAATTATCATTTTTAAAAAAAAAAACTATAATTCCATTAAAAAACTAATCATATATATATATATTTTAAATTGTTTTTTTTTTCACCCACAAGGTGGGTGTGACATTATCTAGTACTTAGAACATGAATTCTAAAGGGATGTATAAGCATTAGACCTATCAATTGGACGGATCTGGTTGGTTTTGAGTCAGGTCAATTCGGGTTGAGTAAATTCGGATCTTAAAATTTTTGGGTCATTTTCAGGTTCAGGTCGTTTCTGGTTCGAATCACGTCGGGTTCGGGTCATTCGGGTTTGACACTCGAGTTATTCTGGTTCACGTCATTCGGAGTCAGTTTATTAATTTTAAAATCAAATCAAATTTAAACAAATTATTTGATCGAGTCAGATTTAATTAAAATTTTGTTGAATATAGAAAATAAATAATATTTAAAAATAAATATAGACATTGTAATTTTTAATTTAAAAATAAATATCTATCTAACCTGATCATTTTGGATTCGGGCATAATCCAATAATTTTTCAAATTCGAGTATTCTTTTCACTTAAACCTAGTATTATTGTATAAATAAAATCGTTATCACAATCTATTTACATATTTGTAAATGTATTATTATAACGCAATGTATAAATCATTATAATACAATACAGATGTCAATGATCTATTTTATAGATTTTTAGAAAATCACATAATAAGACTTAAGAGATTATACATTTAAAACAAAAACAACACATTTATCCTAAAAATAATATGTACAAGGATAAGAGATTATATAATTTGACGTAAATTACGTGATAAGATATTATTATAACATAACGTATAAATCATTATGATAAAATAGACGTATCATTATTAACAACATATTTTATGAACTTTATTCTAAATTACATAAGAATAGTTTATATTTTTAAAATAAAAATAATACATTTACTTTAAATAATATGTATACGATAAAGAATAGTATAAGATTATTATAAGTATATTCATGATAATTAAAATATATAATTTATTTTAAATCTTATAAAATTATCATAATTGATATAACCTTTTATTAATTTATTTAAGAGATTATTATATATTTGAAAAACTATTTTAGTCTTTGAATAACTATCTTGAAGACTTGAACATTAATTTAAGAAGATTATTATGGTAATAATACAACAAACTTACTTATAAAAAAATACAACAAACTTACTATTTATCCAATCCAACAATTTGATTTAAAATAAAGATATTAAGATTGTTTTACAACCGATTGACTAAAATTTAAATTCCTAATACTTTAAAGCTATATATAACAACATCAAGTTTCTTTTTTATTTTCTAATTCTTCCCACAATTACTCTCTGCATAATACATACTTTATCAAATTTCAAAATGGTAATTATAAGTTATAAAATTAAAATAAATTAATAATTTATGTTATAGTTATTATTTTTATTAAATTAATATTTTTAAAATAAAATTATACTTAATTTAAGTTCGGATCATTTCGAGTTAATTGTTCAAGTCAATTTGGATACGGATCATTTCGGGTTCGGATCATTTTCAGATTTCGGTTATTGACTTTTTTGATCAAATCGGGTTGGATAGAGTAAGTTGGTCGAATTTTTTAAATTCAGATCAAAATTGACAGATCTAATAAATAAGTAACCAACTAATTGCATGTGTGATCCTTTTAGCATTTATTTTAAGAAATTAAAGATAAAGTTTAAAATTGTCATTATACTTAGTGTAGACACCTATTTTTGTCCGGACTACTAAACATGTGTGTTTTCTTCCTAAATTGATGTTTCCGAGTGTAAAAAGATTTTTTTCATCCTGCAGGTGGTTCTCCAAGACTTATTTTAAGAGAGAGAGCATAAAAGTCAAACTTGAAAAAAGTCAACCCCAGAAAAAGTCAACCCAGGAAAGTCAACTACAAAAAAGTCAACCCACTTTCAAAATCAAGATTTTAAGTTCAATTGAAAAATGGCGAAAGAATTTTGATAATCCGAGGTCTACATTGAAAGATATGGAGTTCGGAAGTTGGGATTTGAAGATTCAATAGAAAGAAAACCCTAATCCGAGAAATTTGCGGAAAAGTGCTTAAACGATCAAATTGGTCAAAATTGAAGGTTCCAAATGAAAGATAAGCGCTGACTACGGGTAATGGAGGAGTCACTTGCAATAAAAAACGAAAGAAAAGTCAATCCGGGAGAAAACCGAGAATTAGGGTTTTTAGTGGATTTCGATGAAATCGGGAAGAATCACAGAAATGGCCCGACTTGGTAAGACCAAAGCCCCCAATGGATGAAGAATGAGTAAAAAGGATAGCCCAAGGCTCAGATTGAAGAAAATCTAAAAATCGAACTTGTTTTGAGCAAAACCGGGTTTCGGAGGCAAAAGGGCAAAATTGGAAAATTTGGGAAAAATAGCAAATGGACTCCGAAAATTCTGAAAATTTGTCAATATCATTCTTAAATCATTTTAAAGAGATTGGTAAAAAAAAATCTTGATTCGGAGCTCGTTTACAAAATGGCCAAATCCCGGGCTTCTTATGTAGTAATTCAAAAGGAAAATCCCGAAAAAATAGCAAATGAGCTCCAAATCTTTTGAAATTTTGAATATCTCATTTTTAAATTATTTGGAAGAGATTTGCAAAAGAAAATCTTGATTCGGAGTTCATTTGCAAAATGGCCAAATCCCGGGCCTCCTATGCAATAATTCAAAAAGATAAATCCCGAAAAAATAGCAAATGAGCTCCAAAAATTCTGAAATTTTGCAAATCTCATTTTTAAATTATTTGGAAGATATTGGCGAAAGAAAATCTCGATTCGGAGTTTGTTTGCGAAATGGCCATATCCCAGGCCTCCTATGCAGTAATTCAAGCCGATAAATCTCGAAAAAATACCAAATGAGCTCCAAAAATTATGAAAACTTCCAGATCACACTTTTTAATTATTTTGAAGAGATTGGTGAAGAAAAATCTTGATTTGGAGCTCGTTTAAAAAATGGTAAAATGTAGGGGCATAAAAGGGCATTTTTGGAAGAAAAAATCCAAATAAATAGCAAACGGACTCGGATAATTTTGAAAAATTCCAGAACTCAATGTTTTATTATTTTGGAAGTATTAAAAAAATAAAAATTGAATTTGGAGTCCATTTGATATTTATTTACATCGGGGGGGCAAAATGGTCATTTTACCCAAGCAATCGAAAAGGGCTACTTTGGGCCTTTCAAAAAATCAGAGTTGGGCTGGAAAAGAGAAGTGCTGGCCTGCCCAAGCCCAAAGAAGGTGGAAGCTTCTGATTTTACAATCAAAGCTAAAAATCAAGAGTTAGTTAGAGATTCTCTTTGATCAAGCCATGGTGATTAAGCTACATAGGCCAAGAGAGATGTCAACATTATTCTTTAACAGCTGTAATTTGAGAGAGCTGAGATGCCAATCTAAAGGTGGTAATTTCATGATTTTTCACCTTGAATTATTAGCCATTTGATGGGAAATTGGTTACAAAAAAATGACAACACCTTGAGGAATTAAAGGGGGTTTCATTTTGCTGATTTCTTGGAGTTTTTACTTAGTTTTTTTTCTTCTTGGTTGAGAGCAAAAAAGAAAATTTTAGAAAAAAAAAGGAGAGTGTGAAGAGATAAAGCTTGAAAGATAGCTTCTTGAGGTTGCTCTTGAGCACCAACTCTTGCACTTTCTTGATTTTCTATTCTTGTTTTTTCTATTTTGATTTCTATTTGGTGAGTTTCCATTTTCAATAAATGTTTTTTTATTGTTCTTTTAAGTTCTTCCTTCATCTCTTTCTTAAGTATATTTTTTACATTTTATTTTTACAATAAACTCACCATGGCCAAATGGCCTACATTATTTAGTTAAGTTGTTGTTTTGATTTATTTTACCATATTGTTGATGTTATGTTATGTTATTTTCTTTGATTTTGATGTTTTAAATGTTATGTTACTTCATATTCTTGAGTTATATTTTAATTTGGTTGCTTTGTTTGTTGCCATTTATGTTTTAAATATCATGTTTTTGCATTTTTAATTTTCTGTTTTCATGATATTTAAATTTGAGCATGTTTTAGATTTAGTATATCAAGTGTTTGTGAAAATGCTTGTGTGGTCTTTGCATGATTTGAGTTTTATATCTTAGTTGAGCATGTTTTAGATTTAGTATATTAAGTGTTTGTGAAAATGCTTGTGTGGTTTTTGCATGATTTAAGTGTTATATTTTAGTTGAGCATGTTAGTATACCAAGTGTTTGTGAAAATGCCATGCTTGTTGGAGCTTGAGGCCATTTGGCTACTCCATGTGTTTTGCATTGTGTGTTGCATTTTTTGTCATGTTAGTTGGTAGGTTTTTGCATTTACATGTCATTTGATTTAGTTTTGCATGCTAGTATACCAATTGTTTGTGAAAATGCCATGTTTGCTAGTTACATTATGCTATTCGGCCCTATTGGAATTTTTGCAATTTTTGTGCATTCTTGCCATGTTAGTTGATAGGTTAGCATTTGCATGATATTTGGTTGAGTTTTTGGTTTAAGCATGCTTTGTGTTTGTGAAAATGCCATGTATATTTTAGTTATTAAGTTAGGTTTATTTGTCATGCATGTTCATGCATTTTAGGTCTAGGTTGCATTAAATGCCATGCAAGTTCATTTAGGTCTAGGTCACTTTATGAATGCCATGCATTTTTTCATGACATTTAGGTTTAAGCTCATGCATTTCATGCATTATGTTTGCTGTATTGTTTCATGCATTTCATGTTCATGCCACTTGAATAATGACTTGAGCCAATTAATGGTTCAAAGTCATGCTCTCTTGAGCACACTTGTGGAAAATTAAGTTTGTCAAATTGATTATTCTACCTTTGTGATTTTTTTTTACTTAGCCAATTTTTATCTAACTTTCAAAAAGTCCTAGCTACTGTTTGTAAGTCATTTTATGAGTTTCAAATATTTTTACTTTGATTTTTAAATGATTTTATCAAAGGCAAAAATGTGTTTTGGCAAAGCAGTTTTTTTCACCCAAAACTCATACATCTCTGATTTTTCTGGGAATTCATCTTTAATCAGGAAATTAACCCGATTGTTTTCCATGTAGTTTTACATGTCCTGAGTCTCCAGTATTTTTTTTCAGAATTTTTTGAATTTTTAAAATTAGGGTAAAAATTCGTGGCTTAAAACTGGGCAGTGGAGTCAGAATTGAATTTAAAGAAAAATCATTTTTCTGTTTTGGTTAAGTTACCTAGAGTGGGCTGATTAGAAGGGTTAGCAACTGACCTAGGGTAGTTTCTAAGCCTTTTTAAACTCTAAAAATGGTTTTTCAAATCTCGGGTTAAGGGTAGTCAAGTCCGGATTTTTAAACTTAGAAAATTAGAGCCATTTAAAAAAAGATTTAGCCCAGTTTTTTTATTTTTAATTCAAGCTTTTCAAAATTATTTTCAAACAATCACAAAGTATTTTGGTTTTAGAATATTTAATTTGACATATTTTCCTAAGGTAGCCGGATATCTTTTTAGATATACGGATTTCCTTAATTAAAGGAAAAAAATACATTTAATGCATTGCATTTTTCATATTCATGCATTTTATATAATATGTGATTCTTTCTATAATAATTTCTATGATATTGTTGTTATTTTGGTTTATATTTTTTGATGTTATATGGTTTATTATATGGTTTTGAATATTTCAAGATATCCTATGCTTTTATTTAGTTATTTTTGTTTAGCATATACTATGTTCATGCATTATTAGTTTTATTTTCATGCATATTATATGATAGCATTATTTTATTCCATGTTATTTAAATTATATGCCATATCATTCATATTTGTCATGTCATTTAAATTATTTCATTTCATTTAGGATATATTATATCATCTAGAATATTTTATTTCATTTAGATTATATCATATGACTTAGGATATTGCATTTCATGTAGAATATATTATATTACCTAGGTCATTTCATTTCATTTAGGATATATTATGTCATCTAGAATATTTTATTTCATTTAGATTATATCATATGACTTAGGATATTGCATTTCATATAGAAGTATTATGTTACATAGGTCATTTAATTTCATTTAGAATATATCATATAACTTAGGATATTTCATTTCATTTAGAATATGCTAAGGCATTCAAATCATATCATGTCATTTAGGTTGCATTATATTATTTAGATTTTACTATGTCATTTTATGTATGTCATGCATATACATATTCATTTCTTTTAAATGTTTTCAAAAAAGATAATGGTTTTCAATAAAATAAAGATATTCCCGAGTTAAAATAATTCATGAGTTCTCTGCCGGGTTTGCTGGGGAGGATATCATCAATTATTATTAATAACGGAATATCTTCTTTAAAATGAGAATGATTCGAAAAATTTTCCAAAATTAATAAAAATTTCTATATTTTGCCACGTTTGTTGGGGAATATAGGAAAATTTTGAATTTATAAATTCCAGATCATTTTCAATAAAAAATGGAATTATTTTTCTTTAAATTGGGAATTAACTTGAAATACTAAATTTAAAACCAAGTTTTACCGAGACTTGAGATAACACACGATTATTAAGGTACCGTTTTATACGGGCGTTGTGGGGGTGCTAATCCTTCCCCACATGTAACCGACTCCCGAACCCGCTTCTTTGATTTCTCTGGTTTAAAACGCAGACTTGAAATTGGTTTTTAAAATGTTTTAATTAATTTTTAAAATATTTTATAAAACCGGTTTTAAGAGGTGACCGATCACACCTAACTAAAAAAGATTGGTGGTGACTCCATGTCTTTTTTAAGGTCATTTTCAAAACCTTCATTTTTTAGAGCAATTAAGTTGACTTTTCCTCGGTTTTTTTTAATGTCACGCTTAACGAATAATAAAGTCTTGTGATGAGACTCGTTATTTTTTAGGTTGCAACAGCTTGGCGACTCTACTGGGGACTATTAGAGAGTCAGACCTAGAATTAGTCGTGTGTTATCAAAGTCTCGGTTTTGGTTGGTTTAATTGGTATTTAATTTTAATTCTCACATTTTTCTAATAAGGAGAATTTTGAAAATAATAAAATGTTTTTAAATATGTTCATTCTCATGTGGATGCATTTTATTATTGTTCTCTAGTTATTTAAGGTTGTATATTTTAATTGCTTGTTGGTTAATGCGTTACACTATTCTTGAATGTTTTTTAATTGCTAGGGCATTTAGAATAAGGTTTGTAGAATAGGTGGTGAAAGATTTGTTTTATTCCTCCATACACACTACACGTGCATTTGCATATCATGAATCCTATACTCGGGTTCCGTCCTTTTAAGTGGGAGTAAAGTAACTAAGCCTTCGTGATTGATCCTCTGTATGGGCTAGTGAAACACTTTCGGAGTATAAAGTACCTAATGCCTTCGTGATAATCCTCCGTATGGGCATAGGAAAATATACTCTAACGAATTGAACCCGCTTTTATCGGGGTGCCTTACTAGCCTTCACCGGCGACAGTGAGGAATAATTCGGGGCCTTAGAACCGATTCACCCTCATATAGTGAACCTAGGCGAAGCCATGCCGGATTTTCGTTAGATATACCGAAAATAGGAACACATGGAGGGATATTTCTAAACCTTTTGTTACCTATTTTACATTCCGAATAAGTGTGGTAGATCGGGCAACGATGTACGTACATCGCCCGTAATAAATATGATACTCCGCCTCGAAGGCATCGTGATGCCTAAATAAGCAGATATTGTTGGGGCAAATATTCATTAACTGTTTAAAATAAAAAAAATAAAAAAATCATTTTTCAAGCATTTTTGCATGTTGCACATTTCATGCATGTGTGAATAGAGCATGTACATTTTTTGTTGTATTATTGATCTCATTCTTTGCAATAAACAGTTGGTAATTTTATTTGATGGTTTCTATAAACCGGTAGTGTTGCATGAACATTTGGATATTGTACCATAGTAGGATCCACTACCCCGAATTTCTTTTGAAAATAATATGATTGGTTTTTCATAGAAAAAAAGCATGTTTCAAAAAGTCATAAATTTGGAGGCAAATCTTGCATAATGAGATTTTTGAGTAATCAAGATTTAGGTCCCACAAATTTCATGTAATCATTGATTTCTTTGTATATACCTTGGTGTTAATTCATTTATTCTTTATTTGTATCATTTTGACAACATGTCACAGTCCTAACATGCATGGTTATTCATTGTAGAATACATTTGTGATATACTTGGTCATTCTTTGTGTATACCTTTGTGTTAATTCATTTAGTCTTAGCATGTATCATTTTGACATCATAGCATGCATGGTCATTCATTGTAGAATACATACATGGTCATTATTTGAATATACCCATGCATCAATTTATTCATTTTTTAAATCCATCATGTTGGCATTAGATTGCATCCATAGCATACATAGTCACCATAATTTCTCTGTATATGTTCATGCATTAATCATCAGTATATTCATGCATATAGGAATAGAGTATGTACATTCATAATTGTATTCTTAATCTCATGACATTTTCATTTGCATGAAAGGGGTTCAAGATATGAGGAATGAATCGGAGGAACGATTGGGTTCTTTGGAACGCAACCAAAAGGAATGTGGACATGAAATCCGAGAGGTGAAGGAACAGCTGGCCAAATTGCTGAAAATGGTTGAGGATATAGGTAAAAGTAAAGAGGAACTTTCTCAGGGCTCTGCATCGCCTTCGGATCAACCAAAACCCTTAGGTCCAGAACATACAATCTTTGCTGGATCTTGCGCTTGTCAATGCCACAAAGGTTGCAATCCTGATGAAATTGTGGACAAAATCATGAAAATTATTAAACCTGAGAGCCCGATACCAAAGATAGAAACCTCAGATCCTGTACCATACCTGCAAACTGTTCTAGGTCCAAACCAGTATCCCCACCCTACTATGGTCCAATCGTCCATTGGGATGACCACTACGGGATTCCTGAATCCCACTCCATCACCAACAACTGCCAGTTCATACTATTTCCCTCATCAATCACCTTATCCAGTATCTAGGATAGGAACCTCGAGCTATGTACAACCTCCAAAGGCCCCGTGTCCAAATCCACACCCTTACCATGCTGTTTCGCCACATCTCCATGTAAACACTCCGGTTCGGACCTTAGTGCCACCACCAAGTGCCCCAACTCCTAGGCCATGTGTGACTAAGAAACGATCCCAGATCAAGACCCAAATGCATTTTGATCCCATTCCAATCAGCTACCAAGAGCTCCTCCCTATACTGATCCAAAATCACATGGTTGCCTGTGTCCCATTGAAACCCCTGTTACCACCATATCCAAGGTGGTATAATCTAAATGCAAGATGTGATTATCACTATGGAATTGTTGGCCATAGCATCGAAGATTGTATAGCAATCAAAAGGAAAGTGCAAGCTCTTATAGATGCCAAGTGGTTGGATCCAATGACATTGATTGATAGAGGACTGGGAAAGCGTCATTAGGATTGAGAGATTTACAGCATCAAGATGGAAAGACTTCGGTCTTATATGATGTAATAGGAGTTCACTTTTTCAGTAGCCGGCTCTTATAGCCTTAGGATGCTAGGGAGAATAAAGTGCTTGTAAAGATAGTTTTAACTACTGCTTAGATTTTGTAAAACATGGTTTATACCATTGTGAACATTGATATGGGAATGAATTGACTATGCTTCAAATTTATGAGATGTTGATGATTAAGTTCCTCCGATTCTAAATTTCCTCCGTGATATCTTCGCCCTTTGCATTTTGCATCCGATCAATTATTTGTCAGGTTGCATTCATGCATTCATAATCAGCATGATTTTTCTGTATATATCCATGCGTTAATTTGCTTATTTTTTACATGCATCATGTTGACTTTGGGTTGCGTTCATAACAAACATAGTCAGCATGATTTCTTTGTATATGTTCATGCATTAATTTGCTTATTACATACATCATGTTAGCATTAGGTCGCATTCATGACACACATGGTTAGCATGATCTTCTTGGTATATACTATATCAATCGTTCATTGTTTGCATAATTGACACCGTGTTGCATTCATAGGATATATGATCATTCATTGGGAAACACGCTAAAATGTTCATGATTATTCATTGCATATATCCATGTGCTGATTTGTTTATTCTTTGCTTGCAACATGTTGGCATTGTGATTGCATTTATTACATACATGGTCAGCATGTTTCCATTGTACATGTCCATACATCATATTGTTTAGGCTTCACATGCATCAAGTTGCACTCATGGCTCATTCATCATGACATACATTTGGGGGAAATAAAACAAAAGTTGGCTTGGCTTTAAGAGTCTTTGAAAGAATTTCCATTTCAAATCAGAAGAAGTACTGAGTACCCTTTCAATACAGGCTACTGCTATGGAGGATGAACAAGTTGCCCGAATGGAAAAAATGGAAAGGGAACAGAAAGAATTGCGAGAACAGCTGGCAAAGTCTCAAGCAGAATCTAAGGATCAGATGACTAAATTGATGGAGCTGATGTCTGCCGTAATCAAGGGAAAAGGATACACCGAAAACTGTGTCACCAGAGAAGGGTTAGAGGCACAAAAGGGTCAAAATGGGGTCGTAATGAGTGATGCCCAGAACACAGTCAATGTCCTAAACTCAAATGATCTAGCTGAAGAGGCAAAGTTGAAAAGGGTTGTAGTAAATGAGGTTGAGTTGGCAGATTCCCAAGGGAAATATCAGTTGCTAGATGAAAGGCTCCGGGCAGTAGAAAATACAGACGTATTCGGGAGTGTGGAGGCGAAAGAACGATGCTTGGTCCTCGATTTAGTCATTCCTCCTAAGTTCAAGATCCCTGACTTTGTGAAATATGATGGGACGACTGATCCGTCAGCCCACATCACTATGTTCTGCCGAAAGATGACAAGTCATATAGATAATGATAAGCTTTTGATTCACTGCTTTCAGGATAGCCTCAGCGGGTCCGCAATTAGGTGGTATAGTCAATTGAGCAAGGATCAGATTCGCTCTTGGAATGATTTGGCTAGGGCTTTTCTAAACCAGTACAAGCATATGACCGACAGGACACCTGATCGTCTCACTTTGCAAAATATAGAGAAAAGAGCTACTGAGAGCTTCAAGGAATATGCACAACGGTGGATGAGCCTGGCCGCCCAAGTACAACCGCCCTTGACACAAAAGGAAATCACTATCCTTTTTTGTGAATACACTGCAGGCCCCGTACTATGACAGACTCGTCGGCAATGCCTCGAAGAATTTTGCGGACATGGTAATTTCAGGGTAGATGATTGATAATGCTATCAAAAATGGGAAACTTGAAAGAGAAGGAACATCCAATGTCGAGAGAAATAAGGCACCTAGAAAGAAAGAGGAAGATGTCCAAACTATGGGAGATTTTGTCCCATATTCCCAATTTCCCTCATACCAATCATATTACCCTACTGAGGTATCTCCAAGCCTTTATCCTAACCTACCTACCCAAACACCTAATCCTATACCAGCCCTTGCAACAAGGCCTACTTCTAGAAAACGACCGCGGGAAAATCAAGAAAGAATTCCAATCCCCATCCCTGACCTACTGCCATTACTAATAAAGAATCAGTACCTTACCCCGGTACCTTTGAAAATAGCTCCGAATCCATCAGCGAGGAGTTATAACCCTGACAGCAAGTGTGATTATCACCTAGGGGTAGTTGGGCATTCAACTGGAAAATACAGACAACTGAAGGAAAGGATTGAAAGTCTTATCCGTGATGGTATTTTGACACCGGAGCTTAACAATCAATGGAAGGCCGCTTAGCCCTAAATCAGTTTCTTTCAGGGTTTTAGGGAGAGAATTACTACCTTTGAAGGATGTCAATAGGAGCATTTTGACGCATGTAGTTTTATACACTGTAATGATGAAAGCACTTGTCTCATGTTAACATCTACATGAATTAGATGAATTTTGAATTTTGAATTTTAAATGCTTTGTGTTTGTTGTGTTTTAACAATAACGTGAATTTGCAAAAACAAGCATTAAGGAAGTTTTAATAATGGATAGTCTCAAGAAGATTGATGATCAGTATTAGAAATGACCCAACACCATCCCCCTCTTTTTTGGGCTTCTCTATACCTAAACCTTGAATCAAGAACACTTGAAAGACCTAATGCTTCAAGGAAAAATGAACTTGAAAAAAAAAGAGAAGCATTGTCATTGCAAAATAAGCAAGGATGTAAATCTTAGTCTAGGGTATGAACAAAGGAACGAACTTTTTGAAATTTTTCGAATTCCTTGAAATTCAGACAAATGAGACATTCTTTCAAGAATCTGGATTTTGGTAATTTGATCTATGTCAAGATTGTGCTAAAACCATTCATGACCTTTCCCAATGATCATAAAACTTCAAATACCCAAACATCACTTCATGATTGATACCTTGGGGCACAATGATTAAACTAGATTATCCCTTGTCCCAGAGAAAACCCGTTTTTTGGGTCATATTTTCCTTGTCTCTTCAAAAAACTCAGATTGGAAACTCAGCTTTTTCAAAATAGACCTAGACTTGCTATGTTCCTCGTTGATACAAATTCTCATGGTTAATCAAATTGGGGCAACATATGTGAAAATGATGGTTATATGGTGAAAAAAGGATACGACTAACGCATGAATCAGTGGGGCATGCGACGAAAAAATGCGAAAAATTGTGATATCATGCATATGAGATTCGGATGATTCCAAAGTGCAAAATGAAATTTTGAATATCTATTTCCCCTGGGGATTGCTTTTCAATATGAATATTTGTGCTTGACATGAGAAATGGCTATCTTTCATATCCCTTTCGCATAAAAAAGAAATTATCTATAGTCACCCCGTTTGAGCCAAAAGAATTCTTTCTTCTTTGAACCCTGATCAAGGATTACCCTCTACACTAGGGGGCAAATGTAAGGAAAGATCTTTTTAAAGATCATTGAGAAACGAATCCTAGCTCAAAGACAGATGCAAAGCAAATGGAGCCCCGAATAAAGACGGACTCACTTCGTTGAAAAAGAAGGGGGCAAAATGAAAGCAAAAAAAAAAAAAAACAAAATGTGTGAAAGACATGGCAAATTGAAAGCCAAAAGCAAGGAAGAAAAAGAGCAAAGTCAAAAGGAAAGAAATGTCCAAGAAGGGACAAATGCTTCAAAGAGAATCCTCCTCAAGAAATGATCCTTGATCTGATTACCCTCAAACACATATTTTGGGCCTATTTATCCTTTCTTTCTGAACCCTGAGCCATGGCCTACATTACGTGCTTTAAAAGTCCATTTTGATCAAGCATGAATATTTAATTTGAAAGGTTTTTTTCTCAGATTTTATCCCATCTCATCGAATTATTATTTCACTAAGGAAGAATTTAGAATTCTCAAGTTTATGGTAGAACAAAAAAAAAAGAAGAAAAAAATTGGAAAGAATGGGACTCTAGGGCGAAAACCCAAAAACGGGCGGTCTAGAGTAAAAATGGAAAATTTGATGCCATCTATGAAAGTGCCGATACCATAAAAAGAGAAGGTCATCTTAAAAAAGTGGTCACCGAGGAACATCTAGGAATGCCTGAAACTCTCAAGTTGTCAATTCTCATTCAGAGGATTGTCTTCAAAAACTGAAACTTTTTTTTCCCAAGATTAAACTTTCCGGTTTAAACATCTCAGCCAATCTTGACGCTTGTCAAAATGCCTTGATATGGAAACTAAAAGAATGTTGAATTTGTTTGGTTCTCAATGAATTCATGATTTATAAAACATGTTCCATTTGTGAGCCTAGAAGAGATATACATTTTTGTCATGAAGTTTTCTTGAAAAAACCAGAATCTTGTTATACCAAGCCTTGCCAATCCCAGTTGAAAAAACTCAGATTGATACTTAGAGAAATTTCTAACAATGATCATCAGTCTTCAAAAGATCTGTACATCACACATTGTGGGGTTAATATTTTTTGTTCAGAAGTTTTCAAAATGCGAAAACAAATAAAGAGATTTTGAAATACTCATTTTGATGTTGACATGAGACAAGGATTTTTCTAACTCAAAGTTATAGAACTGCCAGGATAGGTCCTGACTTCTAGATATGAAAAGAAGAAATCGAACCCCGTTCAGATCTCTGTTGATGAAAGTTTGAAAACTGTTGGGGCAAAGAGAATATCCAAAATAAATTGAAGATATACTCTGATTTGAAGAGGAAAAATGAATTTGAGAGGCTAAGCCAAAGTCTAGAAAAACAACCGGGGGAATTTGCATCACTCATGAGCACTCATCTCTTTATCGAGCTTTTGCATCTGCACAGTGTCGGCAAGCATTTGCATCATTCATGGGTATTTGCATTGGCATTATTCCATAAGCATCTGCATTTTACATTTACATTCTTCATGGAATTCGCATTTGCGTCATCTCAAGCAATTGCATTATTTCTAGAATCATTACATTGTCATTATTGTGTGATAATCATAAACCATTTACATGAACACAATTAGTAAAGGCATCTACATCAAGGAAATTTGCATCAATCTAAGTTATTTGAATCTACATCAAGAAGCATTTGCATCAATCTAAGTTAATTACATTTGCATCAAAGACATTTGCACCAGTATAAGTCATTTCGTATCTTATTCAACATCTGCATCTGCATCAAAAAGCATTCGCTTCTTCTCAAAATCTTTAGGTTAATTTTTAACAATTCTTCAAAGACCATTTTTAAAGACCTCCGGGCACCAATTTTTAAGACCTCCGGGCACCATTTTTAAAGACCTCCGGGCACAATTTTAAAGACCTCCGGGCACAATTTTAAAAACATTCGGGCACCATTTTAAAGACCTTAGGGCACTAGTTTTTTAAGACCTCCGGGCACAATTTTAAAGACCTCCGGGCACCAGTTTTTTAAGACCTCTGGGCACAATTTTAAAGACCTCCGGGCACCAATTTTAAAGACCTCCGAGCACCAATTTTAAAGACCTCCAGGCACCAATTTTTAAGACCTCCGTGCACCATTTTAAAGACCTCCGGGCACAATTTTAAAAACCTCCGGGCACCATTTTAAAGACCTTTAGGCACCAGTTCTTTAAGACCTTCGGGCACTAGCTTTTTAAGACCTCCGGGCACCATTTTAAAGACCTCCAGGCACCAATTTTTAAGACCTCCAGGCACCATTTTAAAGACCTTCGGGCACCATTTTAAAGACCTCCTGCACCATTTTAAGACCTCCGGGCACCATTTTTAAAGACCTTCGGGCACAATTTTTTCTTTTGAAAATTGAATTCGTTTCCTTAAGACGGATCGAGCCTTGATTAGGTAGGGAATTCAATTTAAGGACAAAATCTTCAATTTACTATTTTTAAAAAAAAAATGAAAAAAGAAAAAAGAAAAAAGGAAAAAATAGAAAAAAAATAGAAAATGAAAAATGAAAAAATGATAGAAGAATGAAAAAGAAAACCCCTTTCCTTTTCCTTCACATGTGATGTCACTGACCGTACAAAATTAGTGTCGATTTATCTTTGCCTGATTCCTGATTCTCAGCAATAGCCAAAGAGGGGTAGCTGTAGACACCTAATTTTGTCCGGACCACTAAACAAGTGTGTTTTCTTCCTAAATTGATGTTTCCGAGTGTAAAAAGATTTTTTTCATCCTGCAGGTGGTACTCCAAGACTTAGTTTAAGAGGGCGGGCATAAAAAGTCAAACTTGAAAAAAGTCAACCCCGGAAAAAGTCAACCCCAAAAAAGTCAACCCCGAAAAGTCAACTACAAAAAAAGTCAACCCACTTTCAAAATAAATATTTTAAGTTCAATTGAAAAATGGCGAAAGAATTTTGATAATCCGAGGTCTACATTGAAAGATATGGAGTTCAGAAGTTGGGATTTGAAGATTCAGTAGAAAGAAAACCCTAATCCGAGAAATTTGGGGAAAAATGCTTAAACGATCAAATTGGTCGAAATTGAAGGTTCCAAATGAAATATAAGCGCTGACTACGGGTAATGGAGAAGTCACTTGCAATAAAAACCGAAAGAAAAGTCAATCCGGGAGAAAATCGAGAATTATGGTTTTTAGTGGATTTTGGTGAAATCGGGAAGAATCACAGAAATGGCCCGACTTGGTAAGACCAAAGCCCCCAATGGATGAAGAATGAGTAAAAAGGATAGCCCAAGGCTAAGATTGAAGAAAATCTAAAAATCGAACTTGTTTTGAGCAAAACCAGGTTTCGGAGGCAAAATTGGAAAATTTGGGAAAAATAGCAAATGGACTCCAAAAATTCTGAACATTTGTCAATCTCATTCTTAAATCATTTGAAAGAGATTGGTAAAAGAAAATCTTGATTCGGAGTTCGTTTGCAAATTGGCCAAATCCCGGGCTTCTTATGTAGTAATTCAAAAAGGAAAATCCCGGAAAAATAGCAAATGAGCTCCAAATCTTTTAAAATTTTGAAGATATCATTTTTAAATTATTTGGAAGAGATTGGCAAAATAAAATCTTGATTCGGAGTTCGTTTGCAAAATGGCCAAATCCCGGGCCTCCTATGCAATAATTCAAAAAGATAAATCCCGAAAAAATAGCAAATGAGCTCCAAAAATTCTGAAATTTTGCAAATCTAATTTTTAAATTATTTGGAAGATATTGGCAAAAGAAAATCTTGATTCGGAGTTCGTTTGCGAAATGGCCAAATCCCGGGCCTCCTATGCAGTAATTCAAGCCGATAAATCCCGAAAAAATACCAAATGAGCTCCAAAAATTATGAAAACTTCCAGATCACACTTTTAATTATTTTGAAGAGATTGGTGAAGAAAAATCTTGATTTTGAGCTCGTTTAAAAAATGGTAAAATGTAGGGGCATAAAAAGGCATTTTTGGAAGAAAAAATTTAAATAAATAGCAAACAGACTCGGATAATTTTGAAAACTTCCAGAACTCAATTTTTTATTATTTTGGAAGTATTAAAAAAAGAAAAATTGAATTTGGAGGCCATTTGATATTTATTTACATCCGGGGGGCAAAATGGTCATTTCACCCAAGCAACCGAAAAGGGCTACTTTGGGCCTTTCAAAAAATCAGAGTTGGGCTGGAAAAGAGAAGTTCTGGCCTGCCCAAGCCCAAAGGAAGGAGGAAGCTTCTGATTTTTCAATCAAATGGCTAAAAATCAAGAGTTAGTTAGAGATTCTCTTTGATCAAGCCATGGTGATTAAGCCACATAGGCCAAGAGAGATGTCAACATTATTCTTTAACAGCTGAAATTTGAGAGAGCTGAGATGCTAATCTAAAGGTGGTAATTTCATGATTTTTCACCTTGAATTATTAGCCATTTGATGGGAAATTGGTTACAAAAAAATGACAACACCTTGAGGAATTAAAGAGGGTTTCGGCCAGCCTTGTAGGGGAGGTCAGAATTTCATTTTTTTCATCTTCATTTTGCTGAGTTCTTGGAGTTTTTACTTAGTTTTTTTCTTCTTGGTTGAGAGCAAAAAAGAAAAGTTTAGAAAAAAAAGGAAAGTTTGAAGAGAGAAAGCTTGAAAGATAGCTTCTTGAGGTTGCTCTTGAGCACCAACTCTTGCACTTTCTTGATTTTCTATTCTTGTTTTTGCTATTTTGATTTCTATTTGGTGAGTTTCCATTTTCAATAAATGTTTTTTTATTGTTCTTTTAAGTTCTTCCTTCATCTCTTTCTTAAGTATATTTTTTACATTTTATTTTTACAATAAACTCACCATGGCCAAATGGCCTACATTATTTAGTTAAGTTGCTGTTTTGATTTATTTTACCATATTGTTTATGTTTTCATATTCTTGAGTTATATTTTAATTTGGTTGCTTTGTTTGTTGCCATTTATGTTTTAAATATCATGTTTTTGCATTTTTAATTTTCTGTTTTCATGATGTTTAAATTTTAGCATGTTTTAGATTTAGTATATCAAGTGTTTGTGAAAATGTTTGTGTGGTCTTTGCATGATTTGAGTTTTATATCTTAGTTGAGCATGTTTTAGATTTAGTATATTAAGTGTTTGTGAAAATGCTTGTGTGGTTTTTGCATGATTTAAGTGTTATATTTTAGTTGAGCATGTTAGTATACCAAGTGTTTGTGAAAATGCCATGCTTGTTGGAGCTTGAGGCCATTTGGCTACTCCATGTGTTTTGCATTGTGTGTTTGCATTTTTTGCCATGTTAGTTGGTAGGTTTTTGCATTTACATGTCATTTGATTTAGTTTTGCATGCTAGTATACCAAGTGTTTGTGAAAATGTCATGTTTGCTAGTTACATTATGCTATTCGGCCCTCTTGGAATTTTTGCATTGTTTGTGCATTCTTGCCATGTTAGTTGATAGGTTAGCATTTGCATGATATTTGGTTGAGTTTTTGGTTTAAGCATGCTTTGTGTTTGTGAAAATGCCATGTATATTTTAGTTATTAAGTTAGGTTTATTTGCCATGCATGTTCATGCATTTTAGGTCTAGGTTGCATTAAATGCCATGCAAGTTCATTTAGGTCTAGGTCACTTTATGAATGCCATGCATTTTTTCATGACATTTAGGTTTAAGCTCATGCATTTCATGCATTATGTTTGCTGTATTTTTCATGCATTTCATGTTCATGCCACTTGAATAATGACTTGAGCCAATTAATGGTTCAAAGTCATGCTCTCTTGAGCACACTTGTGGAAAATTAAGTTTGTCAAATTGGTTATTCTACCTTTGGGATTTTTTTTACTTAGCCAATTTTTATCTAACTTTCAAAAAGTCCTAGCTACTGTTTGTAAGTCATTTTAAGAGTTTCAAATATTTTTACTTTGAATTTTAAATGATTTTATCAAAGGCAAAAATGTGTTTTGGCAAAGCAGTTTTTTTTTTCACCCAAAACTCGTACATCTCTGATTTTTCTTGGAATTCATCTTTAATCAGAAAATTAAGCTGATTTTTTTCCGTGTAGTTTTACATGTCTTGAGTCTCCAGTATCTTTTTCAGAATTTTTTGAATTTTTAAAAATAGGGTAAAAAAAATCGTGGCTTAAAACTAGATAGTGGAGTCAGAATTGAATTTAAAGAAAAATCATTTTTCTGTTTTGGTTATGTTACCTAGAGTGGGCTGATTAGGAGGGTTAGCAACTGACTTAGGATAGTTTCTAAGCTTTTTTAAACTCTAAAAATGGTTTTTCAAGTCTCGGGTTAAGGGTAGTCAAGTCCGGATTTTTAAACTTTGGAAATTAGAGCCATTTAAAAAAAGATTTAGCCTAGTTTTTTTTTTATTTTTAATTCAAGCTTTTCAAAATTATTTTCAAACAATCACAAACTATTTTGATTTTAGAATATTTAATTTGACATATTTTCCTAAGGTAGCCGGATATCTTTTTAGATATACGGATTTCCTTAATTAAAGGAAAAAATACATTTCATGCATTGCATTTTTCATATTCATGCATTTTATATAATATGTGATTCTTGCTATAATAATTTCTATGATATTGTTGTTATTTTGTTTTATATTTTTTGATGTTATATGGTTTATTATATGGTTTTGAATATTTCATGATATCCTATGCTTTTATTTAGTTATTTTTGTTTAGCATATACTATGTTCATGCATTATTAGTTTTATTTTCATGCATATTATATGATAGCATTATTTTATTCCATGTTATTTAAATTATATGCCATATCATTCATATTTGTCATGTCATTTAAATTATTTCATTTTATTTAGGATATATTTTATGTCATCTAGAATATTTTATTTCATTTAGATTATATCATATGACTTCGGATATTGCATTTCATGTAGAATATATTATATTACCTAGGTTATTTCATATCATTTAGGATATATTATGTAATCTAGAATATTTTATTTCATTTAGATTATATCATATGACTTAAGATATTGCATTTCATATAGAAGTATTATGTTACATAGGTCATTTAATTTCATTTAGAATATATCATATAACTTAGGATATTTCATTTCATTTAGAATATGCTAAGGCATTCAAATCATATCATGTCATTTAGGTTGCATTATATTATTTAGATTTTACTATGTCATTTTATTTATGTCATGCATATACATATTCATTTCTTTTAAATGTTTTCAAAAAGATAATGGTTTTCAATAAAATAAAAATATTCCCGAGTTAAAATAATTCATGAGTTCTCTGCCGGGTTTGCTGGGGAGGATATCATCAATTATTATTAATAACGGAATATCTTCTTTAAAAAGAGAATGATTCGGAAAATTTTCCAAAATTAATAAAGATTTCTATATTTTGCCACGTTTGTTGGGGAATATAGGAAAATTTTGAATTTATAAATTCCGGATCATTTTCAATAAAAAATGGAATTATTTTTCTTTAAATTGGGAATTAACTTGAAATACTAAATTTAAAATCAACTTTTACCGAGACTTGAGATAACACACGATTAATAAGGTACCGTTTTATACGGGCGTTGTGGGGGTGCTAATCCTTCCCCACACGTAACCGATTCTCGAACCCGCTTCTTTGATTTCTCTGGTTTAAAACGCAGACTTGAAATTGGTTTTTAAAATGTTTTAATTAATTTTTAAAATATTTTATAAAACCGATTTTAATAGGTAGCCGATCATACCTAGCTAAAAAAAATTGGTAGCGACTCCATGTCTTTTTTAAAATCATTTTCAAAATCTTCATTTTTTAGAGGAATTAAGTCGACTTTTCCTCGGTTTTTTTTAATGTCACACTTAACGAATAATAAAGTCTTGTGATGAGATTCCTTATTTTTTAGGTTGCGACACTTAGGATAATTGATCAAATTTATAACTCATTTTTAAACCGGTTCAATTTTATCATTAATTTTTTTACTTTCAATAAAAAACATTAAAAAAAACAGTAAAAACATAAAAAAGTATTTTATAAAATATTTCAATTTATCTGATATATTATCAGTAGAGTTTAAAAACTTAACTAACAAATTTAATAAGGTGACACATGTCTTTATAGGATATAATAAAAAATATTTAAAAAATTAATATAACAAAAAAAATTATAATCTTTTTAACCCTGTTGATGAAGCTTTCAAATTCTATCATCGGTGTATATAAAAAACTATAAATTTAATTTATTATCTTAAGTAGAGTGATATATTTATATTTGATCCCAAAAATTAACAAATCTCCTATCAACAATGGTCAAGTAAGCAAATAGTGTTACCCTCCGGAACTAGTAGAGCAAATATGTTAAATTCATCACTTATGCATATGAACTTCAGAATAAAATTAAATCGTAGGAAAAGGGCATTAACCTGGCTAAGAAAATGGAAGAACCAATTGAAGATAAAGAGACGTTTTCCTTGAAAATTGAGGCCAAGATGTACAAATAAAATTAAAAAAAAATGTTAACAAGTGCCTAGTGATAATAATTAAAATGATATATGTAGGAAAAAAATATAATTAATAATTTATTTATTTTTAAATCAATAAAAAAAATATTAAATATAATTTTTTTTTTTAAATTAATAATTAAATAATTCTTAATTGATGCTTATAATAGATACTCATTAAACGGAACATAAAATTAATGAGTCCAAACGTATATCGATTCATCCGTGGGAATCCAACAAACCAACAACAGTTTGCAATTTACTAGGAAAAACAATACATCTTCAAGGCAGTATAGGGTATAGAGTATAGACAAATCCCATGATTAAATATAATAAACAGCTTCAAATTAAATTAAAAAAAATTAATGTCAAAATTCAAATTCATCCATGCAGCTGTAAACGCAAATGCTTTGTGTTTTTCATTCTTCTTTTTTGGCACTAATGGGTTTAATCAGATGTAGGCTTGGTCTTGAAGCGATAGAGGAGCTTCTTCTTCTTTGAGGTGGGATTGTCGATTGTGAGAACAACCTTGCCAGCCTCACCAATCTTGAAATTGTTGCACTCCACCGCTTCTTCTGAAGAAGCAACTTTCCTAACCTTCTGGATTATTATTGCGTAGCTGTCTTCAGCACTTGGTACGAATTCTGCACCATACTTCACATCCCATCCAACAACTCTCATCTCCCATGTCACAAAGCATGCCTGCCATTATTATGTATTACAGATTATAAGTTCATACTATTTCTTTTACTCTGACAAGTATGTTTTTTATTCTCTCAATTTATAAACATAGGCCCCTTCAGTTGGTATTCTTTTTATCAAAATTTAATCACAAATGTATTTTCAATCACATCATGAATGGTTAAAAATCCAAATCACAAAATAATAATTATAACAGTTAATTGCTGCGACCACTATTTAAATCAATTTAAATCCTGCTTTTGGAGCCGTTGTCCTGTTGTTGAACAAGGTTTTTATGGAAGTGGTACCGGCAAATAGCAAACAAAAGCAAAGTGTGCAGAGGATCCAAAGATGGATGCCGTATTAAAAGTTAGTAGTACCCGAATCCCCAAGACCGGGGCCAAAAATTTTCTGCTTTGGATTCTTGAAAAAGTGAAAGCTACCCGCAGAGACAGAAAAAAAAAAAAAAAAAAGGCACCTACCCCAGTAACTGGAAACTCTACCGTGTGCTTTGCCGCTGGATTAACAGTTATCTCAGTGACAGCATCGGTGTTGGCGAATTCACCGTCTTTGCTCAGTCCTCCATATTTGACCGGTACTTGCTCAGCAGCGATGTACCTAATTAAATGTACAAAAACAAAATAATTTCATATAAACAAAGGTTTTAGAGAGAGAGAGAGGGAGAAAAGGAGCTAATTTTACTTGATTTAGACACCAACCAACCTGAAAAGGGTCTCTGCAGATTTGGAAGGGCCAGCAAAGACAAACTTGCTTCTAGTTCTTTGCGTCAAAAATGGACTTATCATCTTATTGACTGCAAGGTACCACCATGGTACATTGATGAACACCTAAACAACCAGCCATAACCCCAATTCGGAACAAAGGTAAGATCCAAGAATAATGCAATCTAAACAATTACTATTGACAAATAGAAAAATAAAATTGATAATAATTAATTTATCACATGAAAGGAAAAGAGCAAATATATAGTAGTAATAGCCTACTAGTAATACCTGTCTGGCAACAAATTCTGGATAGTTGTCCTGCAGCAATTGAAGGGCCTGTTTGGTAGCTTGTCTAAGCTCCCATTTAGCAAGTCCTGGGGAATTCTTCAAGTCATTGACCTGAACAATAGTACATATGCCACCGGGGCTGAAATCCAGTTTCCTAATACTCTTTTCCAGGAATTGGATTCTCCACCTCAAGAAATTTTGCCTCTTCTCTTCATCCGAAAATGTTTTCAGGTAAAGCTCCTTGTTTTGGAACTCCCCATACACATTATAGCACACTGGATGTCCTTCCTTATCAAAACCATGCATAAATACCACCTTCTCCAAATCATCACCCAAATTTTGTTCCGCCAATTCATCAATGCCGAACTCCTTTCTCCAACGAATCGTGTTTTGGAGCATGGTAAATGCATCTTTCACCTTGAAATCTCTGGCTCTTAGAAATTTGAGGAGAATAACATCGCTTCTTTCATCTGCAAGAAGTGGTATGCCCCATATAGATATCTCCTGTGGGGGCACTTTGTCGTCCACTGTTTTAGCCTTTGCATCTGCGGGCTCTTTAGCTGCTGGTGATTGCTCTGGTTGAACTGAAGAAGAGACTGAAACAATAGTGTTTTCAATGGCTTCTACAGTCTTGGCACCATCGTCTTCCACAGTGTCAGAGCCAGCAGTAGCAGCAACCAGATCAACGTTTTCTTCCTTTGCTGGTCCATCCTTTGTTTCTGTTTCTGTTTCTGCTTCTGTTTCTAGTTTTGGTTCGTCAGCAACCACTTCATCCTTTGGCTCTTCTTTGCTGGCAGCTGGTTCATTCTCGTCCTTGGTCACTGCGACCTCTTTTTTCTCGTCCTTTTTAGCTGCTTCTGGTTGTTGTGGCATTGCTACCCCGCCAAACTCATGCTTGTTAAGCGCTTCTCGAACAAGCAGCTTAAGTTCTTCAACCGCTTTCTTTTCATTCTCAAGAAGATCAGCAACCCTGGTGCTCTCTTCCTTGAAAGAATCCGACTGAGGAACTTTTTCCTGATCATCACCATTGGGTTTTGACATCTCTGTCTCTAAAGCCTCCTCATCAACCTCCTTTGGTTTTACCGGTTCTTCATCGCTTTCGGGTACCGGCTCTTTCGCTACAGCTGCAGCCGCTGGAGGTTTCTCAGCTTGTGGCATGTCAGGAACAACGACCACCTGGTTTGTTAGCGGTACTCCATCCTGGGCTGTCTTCTGAACTTCGTCATCCATAGCTAATATTGGTTATTCTTGATGTCAATACTGAAATGGAAACCAGAGAGAGAGAGAGAGTTAAATGTGTTGTCTGAGAATGAAGAGAGGGCAGTTTTTAAAGAGATGGGAGAGAGAAGAGGTTGGTGGAGATTAAGGAGAGGAGTGGGGTTAGATTAAGCAGAAAAACAAGCTGTCATTGTGAAGCTCATATAAGCCAGCTTGGAGTTATTATCATAGAAATTATCGGCGCAGGTGGCGGTGTTTTCATTTGAGAAACTGGAGATTCCAAACATGTGTCTTGTAAGGAGTTGGACGATGATGATTAACGTTGATGCTTGGGCGGGCCTACAAACAACCCAACGCCAACTGCAGATTGGCAAAAAGTGCAGAAATTCAACCGTTGATGCGTTGGACAATGGACACCTAGGATCCTCTTCATCTCTATGTCCTATTCTGCATCTCCACCGTTAACATTAAGCGGGACCTACTAAGATGCGATAATCACTTCCGTCCGTTAGAGAATTCCGTTTCTAATTCTCAATTTCTCATACATATGCAGTTATACTTTGAAAAATTATTTCATATATGGTAAGTGGAGATTGAAATCTCATAGGTTAGGGAGTTAACCAGGATAGTCGGGTATTGTACCGATATCGGTCGATATGTATCAATTTTAAGATAAAACGAAATAGTATTAATAGTGTATCATTTTGATTTTTGTACCGATTGTATCGACTTGTATCAGTCTGTATCGATCAATATTGGTACGTGCTGATCGATACAAGATTTTAATTTATTTTATTATTATTTTTTTTAAATCACTTATTTGATTGTCTTAAATCAATTTTTAATATTTTCTCTATCATGATCATTTTTATTTTTTCATAATCACATTTAAAAATAAATATATTTATTAAATTAATTTATTGAACTTAATTAATAATAATTTACTATACATTTTATATTTATTTTATTTATTTAATGTTTAAAATTTTTGGATATTAAATATTTAAAATTTTATATTTACATATAAATATATATTTTATGTAGATAATTGAGGTATATTTACATATATATATATATGATATATATTTATTATGAAACTTGAAAATAGGTTTTATATATATTTATGTGTGAAAAAATATTTAAAAAATATCAATAAACTCGAAATGGTACGTCAAAATACACCAATACCGATACTTACTAGCACCAGAATAAAAATGGTACGTCCTTCAATACGGTACTAACTACCTTGGAGTTAACACAGCTCATAAATTTATACTTAAGAAAGTTAATAAATTCATATAAACAATAATAGGACAGTAGTAATTTTACCTGTGTAATGTTGAGGGAATTATATATTTTTTAAAATATATATGAGTAATTTTATTAAATTATTTTAAAAAATATAAAACGAATGAAAATAAAGAAAAAATAAAATATTTAGTATTTCTTTTTTCCTATTATACTTTTATATTTTAATATTTTCAAATTTAATTTGATAAATACAAAGTGATTAATAAATTACTATAATTATTTTAAAGCATAGTTTCTTCAAAAAGAATCGATAAGAGAATAATAAAAAAATATTACTAATTTTTTTTACTACATAAAAAATATAAAATTATGTAAAAAAAAAAAAAATTACTACATATTTATTTATTTAATTTTATAAAAATTATAAATTATCCGAACTAAAACAACACTAATAAAAACAAACAAATATATTAATACTGAAACGCCTTCAATATTTTAATAAATACCCCTTTGTCTCGTCGAAAAACTCTTTTGTCCTTACAAAAAGACAAATTAATAACTAAATACTCTTAACATTTACAGAAATACTCCCTTGTCCTGAAAAAAATACTTTTACCCCAAATAAAAAATAAAATTGGACAAACAAATCTTGGACATTTGAAGAAATACCCATTGGGCCCCTAAGGACTATTTGTGAAAAGTTAAAAATATCTATAAAAGATGACAAAATAAAACAACAAAACCCTTTAACTAAATTCAAAAATTTCCTATGAGTCCCTTAGGACTCAATTTTTATCATAGTAGATGCGACAGTATTTTAATATTGCTTGTGGACTTTTTAAAATTCAAACTTTTTTTTGTTACTGTCAAGATTTTTTTTTTTCTTTTAAATACCTACATCATTTGTTAAGTTTTTGGAGACAAATTGAAAGGATTATAAACATGACTTGAAGAAAAAAAATATTTTAATCAAAATAATTGGTCATAGCGTGTAAATACGAATATTCGACCGCTAGATAAAAAAATAAAACCGCCACCAATATTTTTGTCAAATGTGATTGACTACCTAAATGAATCTATACTTATTAAAGAAATCATAAACTTGACTAAGGCTCCTTAAAAAGAAGGTTCTAGTCTACATCTTCGAACTAGATTCGGAAGTATGGTTACGTGTGAAGAAAGACTATCACCCTCACAACGCCCATCCAAATGACAGTGGTAATTAGTTTAATGTTATCCTAAATGGTCTTAGATAAATGGACTTTCCTAATTAAATGAAATTTATTATTTATAAATATTGGAATTTTTTTTAGGTTTTCTCCAACAAGGTGAAATTCCAAAAAAAAAAAAAAAATCTCATGTCAGGAATATTAAAAAAAACTACTTTTTTCCCTAAAAAGGATCCATCGTTAATTTTTTTTTTATTTTATGAAAAGGTCTTAAATCTAAATTTTTATTCTTTTTATATCTTATTTTATTTGCAAATAAATATCGATATTTGATATTGAAATCTTTTTCTAAATTTTTCATCAAGCTAGTGAAATTTAAAAAAATATTTTTACCTAGAAATTTTTTAGAAAATTGCCTAATTGCAATTCTTTTAAAAAAAATTCATAGGAAAGATCTCAATTAAAAAGAAAAAATTATACAAGGAAGTAATAATTTTACAAATTTTAACTTAGTTCAAAATTTTATCAATTAAAAATATCATACCAAGATAATTATTTCACGAATTTTAACTTAATTAAAAAATTTATCAATTTTTTATTTTTCTAAAATATTATAAAAACCTAATATTAAAAAAAAAATTGAAAAGAAAAAAAAAATTGAAAAACAACGCGATTCAAGTTTAGGTCGGGCCTATGCTATGATCGATGAGCAAACCTTCCCAACTCGAAACGCGTCGTTTTGAGAATCTTTAAGTAACAATTTTTTTTTTCATTTTCAAGAACCTTCTCTCTTTGCCTTTGCTTTCTCTCTCTAAAAAGTCTCCAACCGTCGCACACCACCAAAAATCCAGATTGCAATGTCGAAATCTTTAAAGTTCTTTGAAAATTCAAGTTCGAATTTTCAGCCTCAGAAAGTTTATTACAAACCTATAAAAATTTTGAACCCAGATTTTGATCACCGGAAACTTCAACATTTCACTGGAAAATTCAATGTTTTTTGGTGCCGAAAAAATCATATCAAACCCAAAAAAAAAATCAGTAAAACCAAAAAAAGTTCTGAAAACCTTTTTTCTCCTTCAAAATTTCCTTTTTGTTTTGAAATCCTTTTAAAATTTTCTAAATCTAGAATCAGAAAAAAAAAAAATTGCCCAAATTTTATCTATTACCAAAAACCGAAAGAAAATGATCTCCTGAAAAATTTTGCTCCCTTTTTTGCTGACCCAGAAGCAAAAAACTCAAAACCCTAGCCTTAAAAAGAAGTTCCAAAAAAAATCATTTTTTTCTTTAGTGTTTGCTACTCTATGTGTTTTTGCTCAGTGTGTTTGATTGCCCTTTTTTCTGTGCTGAAGACCTTGTGTGATTATTTCTGACTTTTTTTGAAAAATTGTTTATGGATCTCTGAAAAATATTTATGGGTTTTTGAAAAAAATTATGGCTTTTTTGTTATAAAAGAAATTGAAGATGATTGTGTGGATCTGATCGTTACTAAAAAATTAGTTTGGATTCTCTATGATGTTGGGATTATTATCTTGGTTTATTGACTGGGAATCTTGACTTGTGTTTTTTCAGTTTCTCGGTTGATTGCTTCAGTATAATTGTCTCTGTGCAGGATTAATTCTAAAATAATTAGGATTCCCTCTTAATTTTTTGGTGTGATCTGCCCTTGACAAATTTGCTTTGTATTTTCTTTCAGCCTCAAGTTTTTTTTAAAAAAAATTCAGCTTGATTTTCCTTGATTCCAGCATTTTTAATTTTGCCAAAAAATTTCCAATGAATTTGACCTGATTTTTACTTTTTCTATTTTTTATTTTTTATTTTTTTAATTTTTCTAAATTTTTTTATTTTTATTTTTCTCAAACTTTTACAAAAAAATAAAGAATAAAATAATAAAATAAAATAAAATAAAGATAAGATAAGATAAGATAAGATAATAATAATAATAATAATAATAATAATAATAAAAAAATAAAATGAGAAAAATTCATGACTCGTCCAATTTGATTTCCAAGGCCCAATCTACAATTTCAAAACAACTTAACATATTGAGGCATAATAAAAAATTTAAAGCTTAGATTCTTACTATAGATCGGTTCTATAAAAATCTGATCATAAAGTTTTCAAACCAGCATTAGTCTTGAACTTTGAATTGAATGTATTTGATTCGAATTAAATACCTCGAAAGAATTTAATTTAAAAACCAAATACAGTCTGTCATAACAATTTTTCAATCACTAGACGATTTTAAAAATAAAGGGAGTCACCACCAATCTTTTTTGGCTAGGTGTGATTGGCCACCTAAGAAAACTTATAATTTTAATAAAATTAGTTAAAATTTATTAAAAAGAAAATTCTGGTCTATGAAAAACGAGATTGAGTTCGGGAGTACGATTACACATGGGAAAGGTATTAGCACCCTACAACGCCCGTTCAAAAATGGTGCCAACTAATCATGTGTGTGTTGTATATATTTGGGTACAAGTTTGCAAATATATCGAGAACGTGCAAGATTAACTTGATAGGATGATGAATGATCTTGACAAGCTAGCAAGAGAACTGAGGTAAGCTCGTAGAAGCTCATAGGAGCTTAAGATGAAGCTTAACTTAGCTCATAATAGCTCAAAGTAGCTTGAGTAATTTTAGGTCAGCTCAAGGGATCTGGACGCCAACTAGATGACTAACACTCAGCTGAGGTGGAGTGACACTAGCTGGAGGTAGCTAGGTTGGCTGGATGATGTAGAATATGAGTGTGACACATCATCACTATCAAAGTAAATCAGATTGTGACAAGTGTCATCATTCAGAAGTGTGCCATATGTCATCTAATGATTAGATAAAAGAGAGCACACAAGAGGCTGCCAGACATAACCGAACCATCATGAACATTCAAAAGGTGATGTTTCTGAATGGTTGCTTCCCTCCACACATAGCTGAACCTTCATGAACATTCAAAGGTGATGTTTCTGTCTGGTTGCTTCCTTTGGCCTTTTCATAGCAACCTTTGATCCAAAAGAAATCTTTTGAAAAAGGCTTTTCAAAGCTATAAAAAGGGGAATGGGCGTCCATTTTAAAGGCAAGATTTTCAACACCAAACGTGTGAAATATTAAGAGATTTATAGAATATTTTGTGAGAACAAAATACTAAATAATTAAGAGAGTGGAGAGATCTTAATTACTAGTGAAAAATCAAGAGAAAAGAATGATATAGCATTCTAGTATGGAAAGCAAGAAAAGTTGTGAAATTGTTCCTTGGAGTTGTTTCATCAAGTACATAAAGCTGCCCTAGTCACATAATTGTGGTTCTTTTCTATTCTTTAAAGGAGCTTTGCATAGGAATACTAGTAAGTAATCAAACTCTTCCTCTTTGTTTATGGATTTGATGAAATCTTTCATTGGTATTAGAGTTTTGGTTTGTTAGTACGCATGCTCCTAGGCTGAAAAACATAGAAATGCATGTTGACTAGGGTTTATGTTCCTTTCCCTTATTTGAATATGTGTTATTATGCATGCTTATGTTCTAGGAGACATTCGACCCTTGTATGTTAGAATAAGAATATTATTCTCCTTATGGTGTGTTGGCATAAATTGAATTAATAAGATGCTAAATCTTGCTAAGCCAATGCATGTTATAGAATCTTTGAATAATTAACAAATATGACTTGTAACCTTAAAAATGTATAAGGTATTTCAAGACAAGATTGAATGAGATGATTGAATTTATGTTTAAACGGATTTGATTACATGTTATAAGCTTGTTTTTTTTGGTTTATTCTGGCATGAATAAGTTGTTTTATTTAATTTTGTATACGGAAATGTCTTGTTGTGAATGAATATGCTAATCGGTTACAGAGGGCATTATAGCTGAGTTGAACAAAGACCTTAAGCATGATGACGACAATTACACCATATGGCAGTAGAAGGTCCAATTCATACTCATCAAGCAAGATTTGTTCAATATGAAATCCAAAGAAGTTGTGGAACCAACTTCTCAATCTACATTGGAGGAAAGGAAAGAGTATGATGTCTTAAAGAAGGACACCATGACTCGGATAACATTATTAAGTACAATGATTGATGATCTTATGATGGGCTTTGCCATGCTTAAGTCTGCCCATGCCATACGGGTCGCGACAAAGAACAAGTTTGGTGCTGTTTCTTTGGAGAAACAGAAGGCTTTGATTCTCAAATTTGTGAACTACACCAAAAAGGTTGATCACAACATGAGCCATCATTTGCGGGAAATGTCTCGCATGATCTCATGTTTAAAGTTTGTTGGGCATACTTTGACTAATCAGTAACAAGTGCAAGCTGTGATTTAATCCCTACCTAACTATGAGTGGCAGTTTATGAAGGTCAATTTGCGCCACAATGTTGAGATCAAGACTTTTGATAATATTGCTCGACATTTGCTTCTTGAAGTAGAAGTCATGGATATCAAGAATCCATCCAAGATGACCCGAACCCGAAATGATTCGAACCTGAGATGACCCGAATAATTAACCTTAAATGACTCGAACTTAAATTAAGTATAATTTTATTTTTAAAAACCATTAATTTAATAAAATAATAACTATAACATAAATTATTAATTTATTTTAATTTTTAACTTGCAATTATTATTTTTTAGTATGATAAATTATGAAATTAACATTTGATATGTATAAATTGATCCTATATTTGTTATCTTCTCTATATGTAAAATAATGCATTGACTATACATGTACAGGTACAACATAAGATCTATGATTATACTATTATGACAATTCTTTTACCGTGTGATTAGTTTGAATTTTTAGTATTTTTAGTTTTTTTTTTTTGATAATGAAAGTCAAATATTGTTAAAAGGATTATTTTCACTCATTTTCGATGGTTTGATCAATGCTTGGGAGCAAGAACAAACCTTTATATGAACTTGAAGAGATATTACATTAGAGTTTGTTAAAGGATGTTCATTTCAAATGACTCTTCTCAAATGACTTTTTTCTGAAGATCAGTATCAATAATTCTTAAACAAACCACGAATTTTACACTAACATGTTATTTTTTCACTAATAAATTGGAGGACTTGGAATAGAAAAATAAAAATAAACTCTGGTTACATGTTAAAATAGTCTTTTAAATACATAATAATCTCTTAAATAAATTAATAAAATGTTATATCAATAATGATAATCTTATAATAAGATTTAATATAAATTATATATTTTAATTGTAATGAATATATTTACATTAATATTACAACATCCTTACATTATACATATTATTTAAAATAAAAATATTATTTTTATTTTAAAAATATAATCTTTTCTTTAATTGAGGTTGTCAGGTTTGATTCTTGGACACTGAAACTAAGAGTCCAGCACTCTACCAACAGATCACATGGTTGTTGGCTAAAAAATATAATCTATTTTCATGTAATTTAGAATAAAATATATAAAATAAGTTGTTAATAATGATACGTATATTTTATCATAATGGTTTGTATGTTACGTTATAATAATATTTTATCATGTAATTTAGAGCAAATTATATAATCTCTTATCGTTATACTTATACTTGTTATTTTAGGATACTAAATGTGTTATTTTTAATTTAAAAATATAATCTCTTAAGTCTTATCATGTGATTTTTTAAAAGTATATAAAATAGGTCATTGATATGTGTATGTTATTATAATAATTTATACAATATGTATACACCCAATTTTGTCCGAGATCTTTAACAATATCTTTTAATTTGAGTAAAATTGCAATTGATTGTCAAATTAATTTTTTTCGAAATTTTTTTATTTGAATCAAACACTGTTTAATTCAAACCCAAGGCTAAAATTGATTTTATAAATTGAGATTTAAATTTATTTTTATTAAACTGATTTGAATTTCATTTTGTGGGCATTTAAATTTATTGGACCTTAAAATTACTTTTAGATTTTGAATTAAATATTGGATCTTTATTGGTTTTTGGAATTTCAAATTACAAAATGAGTTAAGATTTTTGAATTGGATCTAAGAATCCAAAATTGGGCCGAACCATATCCATTTTCTTTTATTATTCTTTTTCTTTTTGTTTCGTTTATTTTCTTTTTCTTTTCTTATTTTTTTGAATATTCTCAAAATAAACAGAAAAAGAAAAACGTGTAAAAATATTTGATAATCTTTGTAGGAAATCAAATCAGCTTTCTTTTAGCACATCTTGGGGTCTAAAAAAAAATAATAAAAAAAATAATAAAGGAAAGAAATGGATCTGCCTTGGCAATCAAATTTGGCCCAAACATACTCAGCTTTGAACTTGTGCGATATAATTCTTTTAGTTTCTTTTTATTTTACTTTATTTTTATTACATGTATGTTTGTATTCCAATTTTTAAATTAGGTACATGTTTTAATTATTTTTATTTGGTAACAATAAAAATCTAAAACAATCTGATTTAATAAGATTGAATAATTGTTAACTTAATTTTCTTTGTACTAATATTTGCATAATTTCATTAAGTAAAAAAAGTAAAAAAAAAAAAATTAAAAAACTAAACTGAATAAATGATTTAGATTTAGAATCTTTCCGTAAAACATAAAAATTCGACAACAAAATCCTTTTAATGAGAATATTAGTTCTCTTGAATGCTCCCGAGGTGAGAAATTTTTTTAGGAATCTAACCTGAATAGTGGAAAGAAATCTAAAAATATTTTCTAATATTTTAACAATCCAATAAATTTTAAATAATTCTTATGATGGAGCCTTTTCACAAGAACGAGTGGTTTTTTTTTAATACTCTCGAAGTACGAAAATTGCTTTTGAATCTAACACGAATAGTGGAAAAAAACTTGATAAATTTTTTAATATTTTATAAATAATAAATTTACTAAAGGATAAATAAAACCATTTACTTAAGACTCGCTTTAAGGCAAAATAAGATTAATCTGGTATTGTCCTTTTGGAACAGATGTTGTGGGGTGCTAATCCTTCCCTACACATAACCGTACTTCAGAACTTAGTTTTGGGAATATAGACCGGAACCTATCTTTTTTGAAGAGCCTTCGTCAAGCTTATGGTTTCTTTAAAAGGGGTAGATTCATTTAGGTGACCAATCATATCTAGTAAAAAAGATTGATGGCGACTCCATTTTGTGTTTAGCGATCGAATCTTCAGATTTTCATGTTATAACACATTACTTTATAATAATACATTTATAAAAATGTAAATGGATTAAGATAAAGGTTTCAGGTATACCATATTACCCGTTTAAGTAAAATAAATACTTGAATTCGAAAAATTATCTGATTATGTTCGAATCCGAAAATTGGATCAGATAGATATTTATTTTTATTAAAAATTACAATTTCTATATTTTTAAAAATATTTTTTATTATTTATTTTTTGTATTTCAATAAAATTCTAATTAAATCTAACTTGATTAAATAATTTATTTAAATTTTATCTGATTTGATTCTAAAATTCATAACCGAACTTGAATAACTCGAGTGTCAAACCGATTGACCTGAATCCGAAATGACCCGAATCCGAAGTGATCAAACCCAAAAATAATCCAAAAATTTTAATATCCGAATTGCCTCGATCGAAAATCAATCCACCCCGCCCAATTTACAGGTCTAGTTTAGACTATTATGCTATCCTTCGAAAAGAGGTCGACTAATGTTTCGGGAAGATTTTATGAGTTTTAAGTGTTCATAGAATTCCTTTATGGTCAATAGTGGGAGATTTCAATGAGATTTGAAGTTTGAATGAAAAGATTGCGGATAAGGAACCTGGTGCATAGCAAATTAGAAATTAAAGGCTGCTATTGATGAACTTGAGTACATTAATATAGGTTTTAATGTCCTTGATTTTACGTTGTCTTAACCATAAGGATCCAAGTGCATTTTTCTTCAAGAAAAACTTGATAGTGAATTTTTTTCTTCGAATTGGCTTTTTTTTTTTTCCAGAATATTTGGGTATACCCATATTCTGGGAAATTTCCCAAAATTTTTTTTTTTTTTTTTCAGAATATTCATGACAAGATCCAAGAATGGATGAATCCTTTTTTGAGTCATGCAGGTATAGAAATGCTGGTTAAATCGGTTGCTGCTCCTAGTCATGCTATGTCTTGTTTTCTTCTTCCGACATCTTAACTAGTTTCACTTAGAAACAAGAAAGGAACTCCTGCAAATCAAAACATACAAAAACGGAGTTACGACATACTCTTCCAATTTTCAAATCATTCATCTGCAATCCATAGTGAATCCTGGAAAAATTACATGCATATCTTAGTGCTAAAGTTTGAGATCTTAATAGTTTATAACAGTAATATTTTAGCAATGAAACAACAGTTATTGGCTATCAAACAATCTTAAAGCCAAGACTTTTATTATAAAGATTACATTGGTTAATGGATTTGATATTCTCCACTTGCATGGACTTCCTTGACCCGCTTATCATATTCATCTTCTTCATCATCTTCTTTCACTTCTGCATCGATGTCTTCCTCTTCATCGTCGTCTTGGCCCCAGCCAAAGCCCTTGACAGGCACAGATGCTGGAAGTGGACTTCTTGCCTCTTCCACAATTTTCATTATCTCATCCACACTTTGAAGAGAAAATGTAGGGTTATCTCTCCGGTAATAAGAAGCTTGTGTTGTGTCTGTTAGTTCTCTGGGCAAGTTCTTCAAAAACCAAGGATGATTTTTTATTTCCTTAAGTGTGATTCTCTGAAAATGAAAATTTACAGGAAAATGGTAAAGAGTTAACATCTGAAATTCAATAAATGAACCTCCAAAAAACAGGTCCATTAAACATGCGGTCAACATCACAAATCCAGGCTGCTATTGATTGTTAAAATTAGTCGTTCAAGCCTAACTGTATCGATCCACTATAATAATCATAGTAGTTCGTAGCAATACCCAATACAACACTTTCACAGCAATGTTGCTCCGACTCTTCATTTTTCTTGAAGTACTCGTATCAAGGACCCTCCAAATACATGAAAAACTTTACAAAAAATTGAACATACCTGTGTCGGACACATACCCGTATCCGACACTCACACTTGAGTCCGAGTAACATAGATTCACAATCTCTGTTGATATAAGGAAACACATAAATTTTTATTTGAATGTTATATATGGAAGAATCAATCCACTGAACTCATATTAATCCTTCATTAGTTTATCTATAGCCAGAAAACATATTCCAAACCAGATACAACAGAAGCACCTAGGTTTCGTATTTCAGTTTCTCATTGTTCTGACCATATAGATCTGCTACATTTTTTAAGATTAATGCAATTAAATTTATCCCCAACATACCCTACCCTACCCCTAAAAAAGGAAAAACAAAAAAAAAAGCAACAAAGAGGTTGACAATATGACCTGAAATACTCATAGAATGTTAAATTCAGCAAACCAAGCAAGCAGATAGAACACAAATTTTTCCTTTAAAATTTATAAAGATCAGGAGAGAAACTTGTCCAACACTCATCTGCTAGAGCTAGAGACTGATGTTCCAACAGAAGAAAAGAAATTTTAATTTGATAGTATTTAAAGATAATCTTAAGAATAATTAAATTCTCAAAATTTTGTAGTTAAAAAAGTCTTAGGAAAAAGAAAGAATGAATAAAGAGAAAAAAACAATTAGAGAAATAAATTAACAAAGGATATATATATATAGATATATATATATATCTATATATATATATATATCTATATATATAGATATATATATCTATATATATATATATATTGTCTTTTCATTTAAAAACTCAGAGAGGTTTGTGTATTTTTTTACTAGAAGCCTCAGGGGTCATAATCATTTTCCCAAAGAAAGGGATAAGATTAATTACAAGGAGAAAAAAATAAAAAATAAAAAAAAAAAAAATAAAGAGGAGAGAAAGCAATCAGAAGTTTGAAAGATACATAAATTTGATTGGCTGGGAACATCTCTTAGAGCCTTCTCAATACCTTGAATATTGAGTATGACAACTGAGGTGAAAAAAAGCAGATTGTGATCCTACCACAGGCAATAAAACAAATAAAGCCAAAATCAGTTTTATGTAACCAGAAGATCAGCTGCATATCATATAGCTGTTCTACCTTCTAAAACCAATTGTTTTCATTCTATCTACACTTAAATGTTTTAAGTTTTCTTATAGTGACTTGATATCCATGGGAAGAAAAATCAAAGTCCACAAATATAGTAGAGGTCTAAATCCAGTGTGATATACTGCAACAATGATCCATTTGAAATCTGGTTGTTAAATTTATGTAATTTTATAGATTGTGACAGACTGATTTGGGAAGGAAGATTTGATACCATTCAAGAATGAATGAGGCAACTTTTCTTCAGAGTTCTTTACATAATGACAGCGGAAATTAAACTAATTTGGTTGAAATGAAAAATAACTTTGGATGAGATAGTTAAAAGGTATTTGTCTAGTTTCCTAATGTAATAGGTGTCCCATGAAAAAATACACTATAATTAAGGGAGGCACCTTTTTGGGGATTGTTCAACAATGCCTAGCTTTATTCTTTGTGGACTATCTTGAATATCAAAGAAAATACAATTTTCACAAGCACTTTAACCAAGAATATCTAGAAACAATTTCTGGCTTTCCGCTACTTTTAAATCATCAGAGATAATCATGACAGGAGTGAATATAAATGCAAAAAAACTGTCATGTAAGAGAGGTCTCTTGCTTTTACCATCTTGAAGTTGGGTTGCTGTGCTAATAATTATAGCAAGGAAGAAATTGCAGATGCATCACCATGTTTAACATGGCAGACAGTGGAGCAAGGTTAAAGGAATGGAACAGATTAAAAGATGCTGATAGGAAAATGTTGTGAAGTTTGTCATTTAGATTATAATTTCAACATATAACTTTGCCATCCATTCTTCTTCCAATACTGCTAGTTGAATTAAAGGTAGTCATTCCAATCTCATGCAGTAGGTTTCTTTTTCCTCTTTCTTCTCTCATTGGAAATAAAAAATTTCATTCGTCAAGGATTAGAAAAAAGAGGGCTACTAACTTACCTATGTTGTCTGCTAGATGCTTGTAAGGTTTTATACAAAGTCAATTGCATATAGCAAAAACATTGATGTGGTGCAATTGCAATGCTTTACTAACTTAAAAATGATACGTACCCTGGATGAATTTGCAACAAATATGCGAGAGAGTAGGTTCCTGCAATCTTGAGATACATGAACATAGTCTGGAATTTTGTACTGAACAGCCATTATTCTCTGTCAATATATATATATATATATATATAACAAGGAAAAAGATTATTATGATATAAGGAATGACTATTTTTTAATAAAAAGACACGAAGAAGATGGCAGACTTGCATTTACCTGAATTGTTTTCCGGAAATTCCTTGGGTCCTCTTGGTCTTCAAAAGGGTATGCTCCCACCAGCATAACATAAAGGGTAACTCCACAGGACCATACATCTGCCAACTATATGAGAAAATACATGAATTAAGGTCACCAATACTTTTATATGTTACTAATCACATTTTATTAGTTTTAGAATATATACATCAAATTAGAAGGGAACGTGGGTGGGGGCAGGGGTGGGCTATTATGAATAATCATTTTTCCTTTTGTGTAAATTAAGTATAAAAAAAAACATTTAATGGAATGTTACTCATAAACTTGGTGACTTCACAATAAAAGTGGAAGCAATATTGCTTAAGCATGTTTTGGATATTCTTCAGATACCAATTAAGTTGTATCTCATTGCTGACATACACTAACACACAGATCTGTATATCCATATGTCAAAACTCGTTATGCCTAATCACAACCAACCCAACAATCCCACCTGGTGCAGAACTTACAATAAGAGCAGATCCAAAAAGACAGGCATTTCACATACAAGGCCAAATACTTTTGGCAGTAACTAATTAGTACTTTGAGCTTCATGAAGGTCATGATCACTGTTTATGGGCTTCCATCAGTCTCCGAACAAAGCTATGTCAATTTTATACAGTGAGCTCAAGTAACAACACTGAGTCATTCAAAAGCCATCCCAATTTTAGCTTGGCTAAGAAGTGTCCTATATATCATCAAGTAACAAAATGCAACCACTAAGCCAACCTTTAAATCACATAAAAGCATGACATATAAATTGTCTGGTTAATTCTCAAAATATCTCTCTATTAACATATTAAGAAAAGGATCTCAAATTAAGAAGAGAATGAAAATGGTATTTGAATATTATAAGCATGTGAGAATTAACTTGATCCTTTCCAACATGTATAAGGTATTACAAACTTTCAGCAACAAGGACAGTTACAAAATGCATTGCATTGCATCACATCTCCTATTCTTTTAAAAAATAACTCGACTTAAAAAATAAGAAAAGCCAAGTAGTGGAAGAAGAGATACTATCATGCATTCAGAAAATTAATGGATTTCAAAATCTTCAAATTAGCTCTTTGTGCTTGCATGTTACACATCAAAGTCAAAAGTGGCACGCCAGATCCAAATCATGTAATAGACTTTGTTCAATAGAATGCTAAAGCTGGATATCTAGACTTTTTTCACACAGGTTTTTCTTTTTATTTTAAACAGTTGAAATAATTACCTTTCCATCATATTCTCGCCGCGATAGAACTTCTGGTGCTATATATGCTGGAGTTCCAACTGTTGATTTGGGTCTTGAATGCAACAGAGATGACTACACCAAGTATTAGAAAAACAAATTAATGATTAGAAGCAACTTACAAGTAGAATGAACTAGAAGTAATTATTTCCAAACCTTAGAGTAACCAAAATCGCAGATTTTCAAGCGTGGTGCAGGACTTCCATCCAAAAGTGTATTTTCTAATTTCAAATCTCTATGGCATATTTGCTGCAAACAAGAATAGAAACAAAGAAATAAAAGTAGATTTAGTTCTTGCATTTGGGAAGCATTGAGAAACATTTTGGTTTGGCTTTTGAGTTTAAATTACCATGGAGTGACAGTAATTGACACCTGAGATCAACTGCTGAAAAAAATATCTAGCCTGAAGAAATAGAGAACAAATACAACAGTTAATTACTACGTTACTCGGATTCGAGTGCGAGTGTCGGATACGGGTATGTGTCCGACATGGGTATATTCAATTTTTTCTAAGTTTTTTCATTTGGAGGGTCCTAAGGTCATATCCCCATATTCAAGTTCGAATATGCGTTAGATATAGGTATTCCAAGAAAAATGAAAAGTCGAAGCAACATAGGTTAATTACTAAAGATTAATTGTTTCTAACCACTAAAGAGGGGAAAAAAAGTGTGAATGAATAGAAAAATAATAGAAACAGAAAAAGACCTCATCTTCACTGAATCTACCGGCACTGCAAATCCGTTCAAAGAGCTCACCACCAGCAGCATACTCCATCACAATTGCTAAATGGGTAGGAGTCAGAACCACCTACAGCATTCATATCCCATAAAAAATAGAAGCATTGGCAAATTAAAATGAATCAAGAGATGATACTTGCCTCCTTGAACCGGATTATATTGGGGTGTCTAAGAGATCTGTGATTGATAATCTCTCTAGCCACATTCTCATCTATCTGCAAACAAATACAACTAAGCTTTCAATCAATCCATAAAGAATGTAATTTCCAAAGGTAAAGAAAAAACTTGAAGAAACTCAACAACCCGAGTTGAACTCAATTCAAGCTTAAACGGAAAAAATACTGGTAAAATCATGAGCTGATACAGAACCCAAAAACGCAAAAATATTGAGACTCTCTCAGGCACTAACTCAGAGAGATGACCAGAAATCCAAATTAAAGAAAGATGGTAAAAGATCCAGAAATTTTGGAGTGAAACAAAAAACAAACAAAGAAACAAAACAAACCTTGTGGCCTCTCTCAATATATTTCATAGCAACAAGCTCCTTGGTGTCCTTGTGTCTCAGGAGTCTGGCCACCCCAAAATTGCCGGCTCCCAAATCTTTGACCACCTCATATTTCTCCATCTTACCTCAAAAACTACTACTACATATATACAAAAGATATATATTGATTTGATTGGAAATTTGAAAATGCAACTCCTAACTAGTATATGATGTAATAGGCTAATGGCTTGGCTCACAGAAGAGGCGAGAGATCAGTGGGAGAGAAGAGATTTCAAATCTGTAAGGAAATAAAGATTCAGATATATATATATATATATATATATATATATATATATATATATTGAGAGACTGAGAGCACGTGGAGGAGGGGAGGGGAAGTCATGGGCATCCAATCAGTGCCTCTTCAATCTTGAGTGTCATTTACTTATTTTATTGTTTTTTTTTCTTGGTTTTCGCTGGGATCTCCCATAACGCCGTGGTGCTAGGACCTAGATGTAGAAGTAGGACACCCTTTGACTTTTTTTTTCCTAGATGCCGCTTGCTAAAGTAAAGGTACCAATTACATCAACTAGTATATAAAATACACGGAAGTTAATTTGAGTGGCTTTTTTATTTTATTTTGATTACTCTATTATAAAATTTAATATAAAATTATTAACGTTGGAATAAATACTTTTTTATCATACAATAGCATCTAAAATATATATAAGATTGATTACATGATCTCTTTATATGGTATGTGTCTTGTTAGGGATATGATTGAAATTTTTTAAATTGTTCAAGATATTTATGATAAACCAACAAAATGAAATAAAAAAAATGTTTCAGTTCATCAAAAAAATTAGGGGTTTTTTAAATTTCTCACATACCGACCTGCGGTCTGCATGCTCGATTCTCAATGGTTATTTATTTGTTTTTCAATTTTTTAATTATTTTAATATTTTGGGGTTTTTGATCTTTTATAGTATTGTAAAAAATAATAAGTTGATAAAAAATACAAATCATAATTTTATTTTGCAAGTCATCTGTCCATTTAGTCTCCTCCTCTAAACCGAAAGGTAAGAAAAAAAGGAAGACTAGATGGGATCTACCTCCTGCTTCAAAGAGTTTGAAGCCAGATGATGGTGTTGCAAAGGAAGCAAAGGATAAGGATAATGCTAACAAAGCTTGCTTCCATTGTGAGAAAACTGGTCATTGGAGATGCAATTGCAAGGAGTACCTTGAGTCTAACAAGGAAAAGAAGCTGAAAGGAGTTTTAACTTCAGGTATAATTTGATTCACTCCTCTTGGTATATGATACCTATCATTTGGTACTAAATATGTATGACATATTGTAGGGACCAAAGGAAAGAGTAGTGAAGCTAGACCGTAAAGATGGCAACCAAGTTTGATACTGCATCAGAGCTTGCCGATCTTATGGGTTTTAATAAGACTTTTTAGTTATGATTTATTTAGAAACATTTGATGTTTTCATTGGCATTATAGGCCAATGTTGAGGATATTTTATTTATGTTTTCGAAACATATTGTTTTGCTGGCATGGGATGCCATACTTATTTAATTTCCTCTTAAATAAATCAGTTATAGAATATTTTTATAACATAGTCTTATATATTATACAACTTGCAAAGTATTTTGAATACCGTTTAGCTTAGTGATATGGAATTCAAATTGTTATTGAATCACTCTCTTAACATCTACATATGTAGGATCTAGTGGGAGCTATTAATAACTTTTTGAATGGTAAAATGTTATGATAAATTGTCATATTTGAAAAATGCAATTAGTAGGAAACGTTCCATACTAGAAAAGATTGCACGTTTATATTAAAGGTTTTTAAGACACGTTTATATTAAAGGTTTTTAAGACTAACTCTTTTGTTTTAGGGAGTTATATTTGGATCATTAGCTACTAGCTAACAAGTAGATTCCGATAGTTGTTTTAGATACAACTGAGCCATATGAACGAAATCTAGGTCTCGTTGTGATCCTAATTATTAACCTTGATAATGAGATTATCATGTATATGACAAAACATATTCTCGATGCACTTAAGCTATGTCCTAGTAGAGACACAACTGCTAATCTAAAGAGTTCGGCATTGGATGCTTTAGTGATTGGCTTAGTGCAAGTGGAAGATTGTTGGTGTATGCCCTAGAGCCAATAAGATTGAGCTTGGGATACACAGTCAATAAAGCATACCCTTCACTATGATTATAGTGATACAAGGTTTTCCTTCATGTTAATACAATAATGAGGAGTTATTAAGTACTAATCGGATGAAGTCTATGGAACATAATGGCCTTGCAAAGGAATTATAAAGAGTTATAATTATGAGATCCTTATACATCAAAGTCTTGTTCCTCAAACTGTTCCTGGTCATCATATTGCCAAGACGGGGCATTGGCAATGCTCAAAGACTGGTATATGTTAAGCCTTCTTACTGGCGAAGTAAGTAACTGATCTCATATAGGTTGAAGTATAGGATACTTGGGATAACATATAGGTGCTTGTTTGTTGAACAAGTTCACTGAACATGGCCCACCAAGAGAACTTCATTTGGTAATATATCACTCTAGTGTCTATGATAACGTTCTCTTAGTACCAGTTGTGTAAATTAGTCCTCAGACTTGTGATACCAGGTTATCTTATATGGAGAGTGTCACACTTAGATTTCACCACGAATGGGTCCCAATCACGAGGATGCTTATGGTAGGGTATTATTGGGTATGACATGAACCATACGAAGATGAATGAGTGATCCAGAGAGGATTCACCACTCCCTGTGATATTGGAGACATATCTCGTTTGTTCTTGACTACGATTAACTTAATTAAGTCTTTGGCCAAAGCATGATGGATTTAGGAGAAAGTTGTTTCTCTAAATTCATAAGGTTAATCATAAGTTGCGAAGAACTAATATGGATTGATCATGAGTAGACATTGCACCATGCTCATGCGCTATCCGGGATATATGGTGAAAGGACCGTATTACACCGACAGGCTGGTTGCTGAAAGGTTCTAAAAGGTCACGCTGACTTCACAATATTTGGATGGTCATGATGGATTGCTAGATACCGCTCTTGATCTATGAAAGCAAGTTAGTGAGATTAACTTATGTTCATTGCCAACATATTGGGAACCTAGAGGGTCATACACATAAGAACAGATATGTATGGATTAAACATGGTATTTTATTAAGGTAAAACTTAATGGAATAAAAGATCTATGTTAAGGACTTAATTGAAGAAGTTCAATTGAGATGAATTAAGACATAATTGAGATTTGAGAAATCCAAGGACAATATCTTAATGAGATAAGAGGAATAAAGAAGTCTTATCTAGTATAGCCGACTTTGACATAGAGATGTGGAAAGTGAATTGCGAATGACTATACTATATTAGAATATTATCATGAGATGATATTAATAGATTAATGACATGAATTGTTCATGAGGAGAAAAAAATTTATTTGAGAATTAAATTACTTTCGTTTAGAAATTAATCTATCCAATAAATAAGCATGATAAATTAGTATGGGTCCAAAGTGACTATTCTAATTTAGGACTGTCCATTAAGGATTGTTGGCCCAACTTAAGACATTAAGATTGTTGGACCATTATTATTAATAGATAATATAATGGGCTTATTAATCCATCTTAGAATTAAATAGTTTAAGTCCAAGTGGATTAATGAAAATCTTGTGCAACAAGTTACAGGTGGCCGGCCAAGCATAGGGAGATAGGGGTCAGGGTTTGTGCCACTATATAATCTAATATAGAGGCTGTAGCCGCCCAAGATAATTTGATACTACTTGTGATATTCTGATTTTGCTTAAGAAAAAGTTTGGTTTCAAGAAGAGAATCCCTCCTTAGCAAAAAGTTGAAATCGCAACCTCCCTAAGCCCTTTTGTGCTTGCTGCAATTCCTCTTTTCTTGGTGTTCTTCTTGCCGCTTCTTCACCTAGTTGAGTGAGATCGATTAAGGGAGAAAGATACAAGGATATAGACCTTTTGATTGTGATCTTAGGATCAACTTTCTAGCACAAGTGAATCGTCATACCTTAGAGAAGGATCTATCAACTGTTCGTGTGGACTAGCTCTAGAGGAAGGACAATTGTGCTTCTTGTGGTCTTGGACTAGTTGGAAGCTTTGTAGATCTTGGATTCGAAAGCTATTCGAGATTTGGATCTGCAACTTAAGGTTACAATATCTTAAGTAGGTAACTTCTAAATCATATGGGTGATTTAATCGTTTTGAATGTTATAAACCTATGCAAACACAAGCCTAAGATCCTATTGTACTTCAGGTGCTTCTTTGTTTATTTCCGCTGCACTTTGATTATCATGTTTTTGCATGAGCCCGAGGTAGTGTATTGTCAACATGAACTAAACCATGAAATGAAAGAGAGACCCATTCTTTTAGCAACAAAAAAAAAAAACATCAAAGACATTACCTGGGAAAAAAAAAAGGTAGAAGAGAGAAACGGCTACTGTTGTTGGTTGGAGAGAAAAGGAGAAAGTATTAGGTTAGGTTTTTAGAAGGAAGAATAAAAAATAATAATTTTAATTGTATAATTACTTTATTATCCTTATAAAAATTAAATATTTAAGGGTAAAATAGTAATTTTAATAGTCGGGGCGGGGCGGATCAGACAAATACTGGAACTGCTCCATCCCTGCCTTTCAAACAAAACAAAAAAATCGCACCGCCCCGCTCCGTATCCATTGTTCAAAAAAGAACCCTCTCCATTCAGAATGGACCGGTTCGAAATCCATTGGGCAGTTTGGGTTTTGCCATCCCTACACAAGAGGAAGGGAGGTTTATAAAAAAGATACCTGGAGGAGTATTACAATACGTAGGATAAGCAAGAGATTCAACTAGAATTGTATAACCGAAAATGGATACCCTTTAGGAGTGGAGAGTTTGAAAAAGATACCTGAAGAAGTATTACAATGCGTAGGATAAACAAGAGATTCAACTAGAATTGTATAACCGGAAATGGATACCTCTTAGGAGTGAAGGATTTCAAGCAAGAAGAAGAAATATTTTTCAATGTTTAAAACAGTCACTGGTCTCGGGTATTTATAAAGGCTAGAAGCCTGTTCGGAATAGACGTACCAGTTGGACAAGAACTGGTTCGATTAACAGACATAGTTGTTGAGAAGGAAACGGTTCGGTTAAGATCCGAACCGATACGTCTAAAACTGAATGGACAAAACTGTTGGAAATAAAATGGTTCGGTCAATGTCCGAACTGGCATTTGGATCGAAAAAACAAGGTTGGGAAGTAAAAAATTAATTATTGACCCAAACCCGACCTAACCCAAGCCTAACTCGGTTGTGCGCATGTGTGATAGCACAAGTTTGTGTAGGTCCAAAGTCCCTTCAAAAAATCTTGGGTGCCCCTTGAAGCCCAACCCAACATTGAACATAAGTCTATATAAACAACAAGCATAAGCCTTTATGTTTTCAATGTGGGATTCCACAACAAGCTCAACATCAACCAACTTCTTCCTCTTCAAGTGAGTACCTTTGAGATCAATTTCTCATTCAAACATGATATCAATTGTGTACATAAATTATACACTGTGTATCTACTTACGACAATCTACGTATTCAAATAAGTATTTCGTATTTATACACTTAAATTAATCATTGATACCCATTAATTTAAGGTCAACTTTGATGGCATTTGATCTCGCTAATAAAGCAGAAGGGATTGGAGTTGTGATTAGAGATTCGGAGGGTGTAGTGCTAGGAGCCTGCTCTGCAAAGATTGCTAATGTGAATGACCCTTTCCTGGTGGAAGATAGAGCAGTCGTTTAAGCTTTGGAATTTGCTGGGGAGATCGGTTTTACAAAGTAACCTTGGAGGAGGATGCATTAGGGACCATTAAGAAGCTCAAATCTGGTGATCAGGACTTATCCCCTGTCGGTTCTTATATTGATGAAGCCAAAACTAAGGCCTCTACATTCCAATTTTGTAGTTTCACACACACATTACGTACAAGGAGTGTAGCCTCGAACTCATTGACAAATCTTGGATTAAGGAGCATGGAGGATAGGTTTTGGATTGAAGGGTGTCTTGTTGCAATCTCTAGCATTATATCTGTCGAATAAACTCTTGAGTAATGAATGAATTTTACCATTTCTTCAACAACAAAAAAAAAACAAAATGTTGACAGGATTTGTTAAATATGATGTCAATAATCACATAACGTGATGACATCATTTAAAAAATCACATGACTTCAATAATGTGACATTAGACAATTCTTTACCCAAGAACTCACCATTTTTGCACTTAACATAAAAGCTTCTTTCCTCTCTTCTTCTATCACTGTCAGACCGGGGGTGGACATAGATTTTTTCAATTCGGACTGGTTAGATTCAATTCAAATCATTGTTATTCAATAAAAAATTATTTTTATTATTTAAATTGAATTATAAAAAATATATTCATATTAATATAAAAATATTTTTTTTAATATTTTAATATTTTTGAACAATAAAAATAGGTTTACCGATCGGGTCGGATTTGGATAAGAAAAAAAATTTAAATCGCGGCTCAGTCCGATCCATGAATAGGTCTACTTTTCTCTCTTTTATTTGGTACAAAGCAGGCTATAGCTTAGGGATAAAAGAATGAGCTGCAAATACTGAGATTCAAATTTCAAACTTACTGGATGACATCTCTTAAAGATAATTGCATGAATCAACTTAACTAAACTCCGTATTCCTACCCCTCCCTCTATCTTTGCTTCGTTTTGACTACTTCTTTCAAATGAAAATCGACAAATGAGCTTACGACAAACAAATCCCTAAATTTTGAGGAATAATATGAAGAAAAAAAAAAAAAAAAAAGGCAAAGCAAAGCAAAACTGCCTGAGCTTGTAACGTACGTAAAAAAGAAAAAGGAATGAATTGAAGAAGCAAAGCTTAAAAGCAGTAAGTAATGCCAAAACACGTCAACCTCGAGTGATTTACGTAATCTTAATAAACTTGTTTAAAAGTCGGATTATTCGTTTAAATTTAAAAATTTATCTATATTTTAAAGAATTTGGATAAAAATATTATGCCCAAAATATGAATTTAAACAAAAAAATAAAGCCCATTTAAAAAATGGATCGAGTTTTGACTCCAACAATCAAGGTCCGAGTCCGATCTGGCCCAATCTATTTTTCATTTACATAATATATTATTTTTATAGTTTATATATTATATAATTTATATCATATAAATATATATATATATATATAATATTATAGTGTAAACATTTAAAAATATACTAAGTTATCTATGTTTTAGAACTTAATAAAAAAATTTATTAAAAATAAATAATAAAATTATTTGTTTAAGCTTTTTTAGAAAAAAATAATATGAGCAGGTCTAAACGGGTTTGAATTATCCATTTAAAAATATGGGTGGGTTTGAACAGAATTTGAGACCTATATTTTAGACCGGATCATGCTTTGGACAAATATATAATATTAATATCATATCTAAACCCGACCCGAATTCGACCATGAGCACCAGTTGTGAATTAAAAAACAAGTACATGAAAAGGAGATAGAAAACAAAGAAAAATTTATACATTAGATTAAGATCAAGCGGAGGCAAGCAAGGATTAATAAAATGGTAAAAGCTCAAGAGCAGCTCAAAGCGTAAAAAAATGTAGAAAGTAACATACATGGTTAGGGATGGTATCGAGTCGAATATCTATTTTTTTTTCTGTAATATTCAAATTTGAATCAGCCAAAAAGCTTTAAAATTTAATTCCGTTTATTATCCGTATTAAATCCGACTATTATTATTCGAATCCAAATCCGAATCCGAATTCGAATTAAATAATATTATCCGTCGGATATTCGAATCCATTAAATATCTTAATTCAATAAGTAAAAAAAAATTAAATAAAAATATAAAATCAAACAAAAAATAATTTTAAATTTAAATAAACGGATAATGAATTAGGATATCCGAATCCGAATTTGCAAAGTAAGCTGATTCGGATAGAGGATTCAGATTTTCGAATCCGTTATCCATATAAGTAATTCAGATTCAGATAATGGATATCCGAAATTTCATATCCGTATCTGCTCCGAATCCGTTACGGATAGTAATTATAATATCTGAATCCGCATTTTATCCGAATCCGCAATATCCAATTCCGTAATATTCGAATCCGCAAAAATAAATTAAATAATTATAAATATCCAAATGAATCCGCACTATCCATTATCATCTCTAAACATGGGTGCGACTCATAAAAATAAATAAATAGCAACTACACTAGATTCGATAATCTTCGATGGATGTTTGGTCAAAGAAAAGTTCTAATTCAAATATAACTAGAAAAAAACCTCATTTTATCGGGATATTTTATTTTTTTATATTTTTTTAATTAATAATAATAAATTAATTTTAGTTTATATTTATTAAATAATAATTATTTATTTAAATATTATATTTTTAAATTGTAATAATATTAATATAATTATTTTTTTAATTATAAAAATTAAATTTATGATCATTATTTATTTATAAATTATATAATACAAATGCTTTTTCTAATGTTATTTATATGTATTTTTAAAAAATATTTAGATTTTGTTGTACATTGTATATTTTTATTTATAGGAGATAAAAAATAAAAAAATAAAATCTTGGTTTGTATTTTATTTTCTCGTATGATCGATTTTCTCTCATAGGTTAGCGGCAAGTTCATTTTTTTTCTTTTTTCTCAAGTGGGTCGGGTACGGATCCTAAATTGACCCGCGAGTCAATGTGATGACCAACCCCTTTAAAATACATCATTTAAGATTAAAATAAAAATAATTAATAAAATAAAATTATTTATTTACTTTTCCCGAGTGGATCGAGTCACGAATTCTAAATCGACCTGCAAGTCAACGTACGGACCAACCCCTTTAAATATATTATTTAAATTAAAAAATAATAATTAATAAAATAATATATTTTTTAGTTTTTTTTTTTTTTCAAACGGATCCGGTGAGGATCCTAAATACACCATTTAAATTTAAAACAAAAATAATTATAAAAATTTCTTTTTTTAATTTTTTTTCAAGACGGTCGGATACTTATCCTAAATTGACACGCGAGTCAACGTGCAAACCAACCTCTTTAAATACATCATTTAAAAATAAAATAAAATAAAAAACTAAAAAATAATTAATAAAATAATTTTTATTTTTTTCCTAGCGGGTTGGGTACGGATCCTAAATCAACCTGCGAGTCAATGTACGGACCAACCCCTTTAAATACATCATGTAAAATCAAAATAATTAATAAAATAAATTTCTTTTTTTAATTTTTTACCGATATGGTCGGGTACGGATCTAAACAACACGTGAGTCAACGTGCGGACCAACCTCTTTAAATACATCATTTAAAAATAAAATAAAAAACTAAAACTAATTAATAATTTTTTTTTTTTCAAATAGGTTTGGTACGAATTCTAAATCGACACGCGAGTTAAAGTGTGAACTAACTCTTTTAAATACATCATTTAAAATTAAAATAATAAAAAAAGAATTAACTTTTTTTTTCTTACAGTTTAGTACGGATCCTAAATTGACCCGCAAGTCAACGTGCGGATCAACCTCTTTAAATACATGATTTAAAAATAAAATAAAAAACTAAAATAATAAAATAAATTTATTTTTGAACTTTTTTTTGAACGAGTCAATTATGGATCCTAAATCTATCTGTGAGTCAACGTGCGAATCAACCCCTTTAAATATATCATTTAAAAATAAAAAAAAAAACTAAGAACTAAAAAAAACTCGCCACGTGTCGAGCAAAGAAGCTCAACACGTGACGAGTGAGACCCATTATTTTTTGGTTTTATATAACAGGATGAAATTGTCCCTAACCTATTTCAAAAATTCCTTTTGAGTCCCAATGACTCAATTTTAATATATAGTAGATAATTATAATATATATAAAAATAAAATTATAATATTATTTATAAAATATAAAAATTACTTGATAAGGATAATTTTGAAAATTAATATCACCTTTTAGTAAGGTGTTGAGTGAATAAAACATATCAATATAACTTTTTCATGAATTTAATCATAATTTTTTTATATATATCAAACACTGTAATATTATATTCTAAATAATTTAATTTAAAAATAATTCTCATCAATTACATTTAATTAAAATCATGAAATAAGAAGACACCAAACGTGATCCTTTTAGAGCCTTCATTTTGTCCGAATCTGGCATGGTCCCCTTTGGTCTTGAAGAGACATTGCAAGGGGCCGGGCCCACCTTGCAATTGAGGTGAGTTGTTCCTAATCTAACACCACCCCAAACACCACAAAGAGCGTGTCACACCCATATGTCATCTAAACGTTTAAACTCGATTCTCAAACATAATAAAAAAAAAAAATCCCGTTTCGTGGTATTTTTACATTTTTTATAATTTTTTAATTAATTAATAATAAAAATTTAATTTTAAATTTAATTTTATTAAATAATAATTTTTTATTTAACTTTTTTTTAAAATTATAATAATATTAATATAATTATATTTTGTTAATTATAAAAATTAAATTTATGATAATTATTTACTTATAAATTACGTAATATAAATATATTTTAAAATGTTATTTATATATAGTTAAAAATATTTAGATTTTATTGTATACTGTATATTTTTATTTATAAGAGGTAAAAAATAATAAATAAAATTATTTTTTGTATTTTATTCTCTTGTATGATCAATTTTTTCACATAGGTTAGCAGCGAGTTCCTTTTTTCCTTTTTTTTTTTTTACTTTTTTTTCCGAGCGGATCGAGTACAGATCCTAAATTGACCCGCAACTCAACATGCGAAACTACGCCTTTAAATACATCATTTAGAATTAAAATAAAAATAATTAATAAAATAATTTATTTTTAACTTTTTCCCCAAGCAGATCTGATACGGATCCCGCGAGTCAACGTACGGACAAACCTCTTTTAAATACATCATTTAAAAATAAAATAAAAAACTAAAAATAATTAATAAAATATATTTCTTTTTAAATTTTTTTCTAAGCACGTGGATTACGGATCCTAAATCGACCCGCGAGTGAACGTATGAGTCAACCCTTTAAATATATCATTTTAAAATTAAAATAAAAGTAATTAATAAAATAAATTCTTTATTTTAATTTTTTTTCTAGAGCGGCTGGAGTATATATCCTAAGTCGACCCACGAGTCAACGTGCTGACAAACCCCTTTAAATACATCATATAAAAATAAAATAAAAACTATAAATAATAAATAAATTAAATTTCTTGTTAATTTTTTTTCCAAGCGAGTCGGGTATGGATCCTAAATCGACTCGTGAGTCAACATGCGGACCAACCCCTTTAAATACATCATTTAAAAATAAAATAAAAATAATTAATAAAAACATTTATTTTTAACCTTTTTTTTGTGCGGGTCGGGTACGAATCCTAAATCGACTTGCGAGTTAACGTGCGGACGAACCTCTTTAAATACATCATTTTAAAAAATAAAAATAAAAAACTAAAATAAACTAAAATAAATTAACAAAATAAATTCCTTTTTAAATCAACCCATGAGTTATCGTACAGACCAACCCTTCATCATTTAAACAAATTTTAAAACAAAATCTAAAAAGAAAAAAAAAACTAATGAAAAAAAGTCATTACCCATTTTTTTCATGATAGGACAACATTGCCCCTAGCCTATTATAAAAAAATCTTTTGGATCCCTAAAGACTCAAAAATCATAATAGTAAATAATACAATTTTTTTAATCTTTTAAGTTATTTTTTTTTATATTTTATGTGCTTCATCATGCTAAATTGCTAATGTTTTTTTATTCTATTTAAATCCTTTCTCATTATTTATTCTACTTAAAAATGAAATAAAAAAACTATTTAGAAATTTTTTGGATGGTCAAAACTAATTAGTTCCAATCTCATGTGTGCCTATTCGCTATTCTTCCTCATGTCATTGATTCTTGACCTTCCACTATATTGTGCATTGGCTTTATTCATGTTTATTTTGAATATAAATTTTCATGTACTATGCATTTTGTCTTACTAATTTACTGAGAATAGATCTCAATCTTCTTATCTTTTTTTTTTTTTTTTTTTTTTGAAATGAGGAACTTTTATTGCAATTATAAATTAATAGCATCTGACATAATTTCTTGGTGGATGAAATCAGGGTATTCCTCCAACCAATACAAATTTTCCTCTACTGTTAAACTAAACCGAGCTATGGTGTGTGCAACTGTGTTCCCTTGTCTTCTTGTATGTTGAACATGGCATTCTTGAAATGTTTTTATTCTCTCTCTTCCTTCATCAATGAGTGGTCTTATGCTTTAAAAGTCTTCATCTTCACCCAACAACTTCTTAACTATTAGTAAAGCATCTCCTTCTAAAATAATTTTATGGAAACCCAACTGCCATGCTAACTCCAACACCTTCACTGCAGCTATTGCTTCACACAAGCTTCATTCACCTTGTTAACTTTGATTGCTGCACCTCCTAGGACAAAGCCTTCAAAATCTCGTATAATTACTCCAATCCCTCCTACTTTGAGTTGATCAATGAAAGCTCCATCAAAGTTAATTTTAAAGAGATTTGTGGGAGATAGTTTCCAGTGAACTCCGATGAATAAGGGAGTGCTGCTAGGTTGAGGTGCTTGTGCCTGTAGGTATTCGCTGAACAGAGACTTTGTATGATGCACTATGTTCCTTGCATTACACATTGAGAGATTATTCCTTTTAGCATTTTGGCTATTCCACAACGCCCATATAATCATCAGGAAAAAATCAAAATCCTCTGCCTTTTACTGTTGTGATGCCTTTTCCACCCAGTCTACTCCTCTTTCAGCTAAGTCTTGTATCAACCCTTGTGGGAAAGCACAAAGGTTAAGCACCTCCTTAGAAATGGGACAATCTTTTAAAGCATGGATATCCGTATCTAGCTCATTTCCACATCTAGAACAAGACATATTCACACCATCTATTTTGCTAGCTAGTCTACCAGCTGTTGGGAGAATCCCATGATAGAATCTCCATCCAAAAAACTTGATCTTGTAAGGCACTGTTGTATCCCACAAAACATTTCAAATGTTCCTGTAAGGACCATATCCATACTTTCCTTCCATAATTGCTTTATATCCACTTTTCACAAAATATAACCCACTTTTATTACGATGCCATATCAACCTATCAGGAGGCGGCTGCTATATAGTGTGATATTACAAATAATGTCAGCAACTTCTGGGCAAAATTCTGCTCGATTCAGATCCTCCTTCCAATGCCAGTCACCCTTCTCAATTAGTTCTTCTACTTTTGCAGTGTTCGCCAATCTTCCAACATTATTGTGGATACTAAATGAGTCATTCACTGGTAGCCAATTATCACTCCAGATGCTGATTGATTTGCCATCGCCCACTCTCCATCTGAGACCTTGTAATAAGATTGACTTTGACGACCAAATACTTCTCCACACATAAGATGGTTGTGCTCCCAGTTTAGAGTTTAAAAAATGTCCTTGGGAGAAGTACTTTGCTTTCAATACCTTGTAGATCAAAGAATTTGTGTTATTGATGAGTCTCCAACCTTGGTTCCCCAATAAAGCCAGATTAAAAGAATGGAATTCCCGAAAACCAACACCACCCATGTACTTTGGCATGCACAGTTTGTCCCAACTAATCCAATGAATCCATTTTCCTTCCTTTTTGCTCGTCCACCAATATCTCCTCACGATTCCTGTTAATTCTTCACACTGGGTTTTTGGCAAGAGAAAGCAATTCATAGCATAGGTAGGTAAAGATTGTAGAATAGCTTTAATAAATACCTCCTTTCCATCAAAAGATAATAGACGCCTATTCCAGGCTTGGATCCTCCCTTGAAACTTTTGGGTGATTTTTTTGAAAGCTTTGTTCTTTCCTCTCCCCACCAGAGTCGGCAGTCCCAAATGCTTGTCAGGGTTCGTTGCTACTTGACTTCCAAACAAATTCTGAATATCAGCTTTCTGAGCAGTTGTTGTATTGGAGCTGAAAAAAAAAGGACTGATTTGTCAAAGTTAATTTGTTGTCCAGAGCATTCTTCATATGTCTTTAGCATGTTCTTCAGTTTTTCTCCTTCACGTATATTTGTCCTTGCAAACAAAATACTGTCATCAGCGAAGAAAAGGTGACTGACTCTTTGACCCAATCTACTTGCTTGGAAACCCTGTAGCTCCCCACTTGACTGTGCCCTGGATAGTAATGCCGATAATCCCTCTATGCACAATAAGAATAAATAAGGTGATAGTGGATCTCCTTGTCGGAGTCCTCTGCCTGGTTTGAAACTGTTAGTTACATTTCCATTAAGAATGATAGAAAAAGAAACTGAAGTAACACAATTCATGATCAAAGCAATCCATCTATTTTCAAATCCTAGTTTGCGCATAATAGCCTCCAAGAAAACCCACTCTACCTTGTCATAGGCTTTACTCATACCGAGCTTAAGAGTGAAACTGCTTTTTTTCTCTTGTTTTTTCAACTTCAAAGCATGCACCAACTCGTAAGAAACAATAATATTATCAGTTATCAATCTACCAGGGACAAAAGCACTTTGGTTTTCACTAATGCAGGAAGGAAGGACCCGCTTCAGTTTATTCACTAAAACTTTCGCTATGATTTTATAAATAACAGTGCAAAGGCTAATTAGTCTAAAATGGGTCATTTGTGTTGGGTTTGGTTTCTTTGGGATCAAAACAATATGGGTATTATTAATATCATCTAAAGAATCTCCACTATTCAAGAACTTTAAACATAAAGAGGTAATATCAGATCCAACAATATGCCAAAATTTTTGATAGAATAGGGCAGGCATATCATCAGGTCCAGGAGATTTAGTTGGGTGCATCTGTTTGAGTGCGGTCTCAATCTCTTCAGCTCTGAACTCTGCAAGAAGGAAATGATTCATCTCACTTGTAACCCAGAGATCTACTGCCTCAATGATAGACTCACAGTTTTGTGATCCTTGGGTTTCAAATAGTGTTTTGAAATATGTAATCGTTGTGTTCTTCATCTCTTCCTCTAATTCTCTCCAAATCCCATTCTCATCCTCTAAACCCAGTATAAGATTTTTACGCTTCCTATAGGTTGCATGTGCATGAAAATAAGCAATGTTTCTATCCCCTTCGCGTAACCATGTGATTCTTGACCTCTGACTCCAATATGTTTCCTCTTTCTCCAACAGCTTATCAATGTCTTTCTTTATTGCTTTTTCCTATTCAAGCATAGTGTTATCCGAACTTAAGTTTTGTAGCCAGCTCAGTTTATTATTCAAGTCCTGTATCTGAGTTCTCATGTCTCCTATGTTCACTGCATGGTATTTGGACAGTTTGCTCCCATCCTTCTGCAATCTGTTTGGGAATGAATCATGCTTAGTATTAATCCATTCATTGGCTACCACCTCTTTACAATCAGTCTCCTTTGCCCATGATGCTTCAAAAAAGAATCTCCTTCTTTTGTATCTCTTGGAACTTACTGGTTTACTACCCATTGTATCCAATAACAATGGACAATGATCAGACCTGGAGCTCACTAATGTTCCACTAGATAGTGTGGAAACATTTCATTCCATTCATTGGTTGCAAAAGCTCTATCTAACCTTTCTCGGATTAGATCTACAGCTGCCCTATTATTAGTCCAAGTATACCACACTCCTCTAAATCCTAGATCTTGTAGGTTACTTTCTTCCATCACTTCTCTGAATGCTTCCATTTGTCTTTTTGGTCTCAAACAATTCCCACTTTTCTCACTTCCAGTTAAAATCTCATTAAAATCCCCAATGCATACCCAAGGTAATGGAGATTGACCTGCAAGCCTTCTCATCAAATCCCATGAGGCACTGTTCCTTGTTGTATCATGCTCACCATAGAATCCCGTAAGCCTTTGACTAGCTCGATTATTCTCTCATATTTCCATGTCAATATGGTTATTCGAGTAACTCCTCAGATGAAGTGTAGTGTCTGTTCTCCACATCATCGCCAAGCCACCTCATCTACCAATACAGTCCACCATAAAACAATTATCCATGTTGCTCCTTCTTCTAATTTTATCTAATTCAGAAGTTGACAATTTTGTTTCACAAGGAACACCACATCGGGAACTTGTTTTTGAATGAGCTTTTTCAAAGCTCGAACTGTCCATGGGTTCCCAAGCCCACGACAGTTCCAACTCAGAATCTTCATTGTGACTAGCGGAGCTGGGCACCAGACTCCGCCATTAAATTAGTCAGTTGATCTTCACCCCTGATACTAGTTTTAATTTTTTTGTCACATGTCTCCATCTCCATAAGTTGACAGTTTGGTTCTTCATCCTTACCTTTCCTCTTGCCTGCTTCAATGACTAGATTGCAGCTGTCCCCTGCAGATTGCCTTGCTAGCTTCTTCCATTTAGCAACAGGTTTTCCACTCTTAATCACAGTATCTTCAGTTTCCTTAATTTTTCTTGATCTACCACTTTCCTTCACTGCATATTCCCTGTTGGTGTTTGTTTTCTCCTGAAAATCTGCTTCAAATCCCTTAGATTTCTCCCTTGCAATACTGACCAGTCTGTCTTCCTTTAATGTGTGCTCAACAATATTTGCCTCCTGATTTCTTGCCTCCAAATCAGTTTCTTGTTCAGTAAATAGTGTTGATAGTTTTGGTTGACCAATTAGTATACGTGTGTTACCATATTCATCCCCTAAATTTCACCTACCTTCCATATTCTATACACTGCTGTCTCCTCTCGGATTTTCCACCACCATCGTTGCATCAGTCGCCATTGCCACCATGCCTCCCCTACTAGCTTTTGTTTGCCAAGGTTCTCATTAATTGTCCAGATATTCATGTTATCTCTCATGGTTTGCCTACCTTTTGATCTTTTTTGAGGCGATGCCCGAAGCCAATCTCCAAACTGTTGCGAATGTTATTTGGCTATGCTTTCTGTTAATTTGATATCACATTCAAGATCTACATGTCCAATTCTTCCACATTCATAACAGAAATTAGGAAGTCGCTCATATTTCAGCCTCCCCCACTTTTCCTTCCCATCTTTTGTTCGTTGTAGCAGGATCCCCCTCCTCAGAGGTTTATCAATGCTCAACTCAATTCTCATCCTAATAAACCTGCCCCGACTTCCATCATTTGTACTCATATCAATCCCGATCAGACGACCAATTTTTCCACCCAATTTCACTGTCATTTCTTTGTTTAGCCATCCCAAAGGAAGGTCGTAAATTCTCACCCAGAATCTTGCAATTTCAAAAGAGTAATCTCTTGGTCTTAGGCTAGCAGTATAAGGTTTCAAGAGCAGAAGGTGTTTGTCAAAACTCCAGGGGCTTTCTTCTTGCACTCTATTCTTATCACCCTTAGTTGCAAACTTGAAAAGAAAAAGGTTGGAATCAAGTATCAGTATACTCACCTCTTTGGCCAATCTCCACACTATTTTAAAAGTAGCAATCTTGCTTCTTTGTTGAAAGGCCTATTAATCAGTAGTTTTCCTACCAGCCATGCTTTAAATGATGCACCCAAAAGAGTGTATCTTATTTAACCTTGCACTAAAATGATCAATTGTAAGTATAATGATTAGCAAGGGTCGAGTCCTCAGGGATTGGGTTTTAATCTATGAGTTATTAGTTTATAACTTACGTTCAAAGAAAACAATAAAAGAAAAGGGGGTTTTCTTTAGAAAGATTGCCTGAAAAAGTTTCACAATAAAATCTAACTAAACGACGAGATCTAAAATCACGTCGCCAAACAAGCATAAAACAAAGTTAATATACAGATAATATATTTATATAAATATAAACTTTATAATATAAATATATAGAAAATTAGGCGGTATAACCAGCCAATAAATTAGGCGGTATAACCAGCCAATAAAAATAAATATAAAGCAAACTAGAAAAGTAAGAAAACAAGTAAGTAAGAAGAATCAAATATGAAAAATATGGTTAAGGTTTCATTCTTCACCACTAGACATCATTAAGAATCAATTTCATATATATCAGCATTAATTAGCTATCAAAGTTAACAACCGTAGATAACAACAAGATCAGTTACCCCAATCTTTCCTTAGTTCGTCGTTAAATAGAACAAGCTCTCTATTTAATCTCTAACTATCAAACAACCTAGAATAAGCTCTCTAAGTTCAATTTAATAGCAGCTTTATGATGAGAAAGATAGGTTGATCTAAGCAACAAACACATAAGCTCGGATTGTTCAACTTAGGTTATGTTCCACTTTGCAATTATTGAAAACTTGACCATAATCATTAATCACAAATTGCCACTTATGAATAGGAAATCAAGACAATTACACGGATCAAGACTCCTAAACTAGCAATAGATAATTATCAAGATCTATCTAGTTGTACACCTAAATAAATCGAGACAACATCATGAACAATTCTTGTAGAAGAACATAAGCAACTTTGATAGAAAATTAATGATAGATAGAATCTGAAAATCAATTATAAAACATGTCTAGGGCTTTGAAATCACGCTTAACCAAATAGAAGTTTAGCCTAGCATAGGTGATGCACCCAAAAGAGTGTATCTTATTTAACCTTGCACTAAAAAGATAAATTGTAAGTATAGTAGTTAGCAAGGGTCGAGTCCTCAGGGATTGGGTTTTAGTTTATAAGTTAATAGTTTAAAACTTAAATTCAAGAACAATAAAAGAAAATGGGTTTTTGAAGCCAGATTTAAACTAAAGTAAATAATAAGAATAAGATGCAAGGCGGTATAACCAGCCAATAAAAATATATATACTAAATTAGGCGGTATAACCAGCCAATAAAAATATATATACTAAATTAGGCGGTATAACCAGCCAATAAAAATAAAACAAAGTTAATATACAAATTAGGCGGTATAACCAGCCAATAAAAATAAATATAAAAAATAAGCAAACTAAAAGTAAGAAAACAAATAAGTAAGAAGAATCAAATATGAAAAATATGGTTAAGGTTTCATTCTCCACCACTAGACATCATTAAGAATCAATTTCAGATCTATCAATATCAACCAACTATCAAAGTTAACAACCGTAGATAACAACAAGCTCTGTTACCCCAATCTTTCCTTAGTTTGTCGTTAAATAGAACAAGCTCTCTATTTAATCTCTAACCATTAAACAACCTAGAATAAGCTCTCTAAATTCAATTTAATGGCAGCTTTATGATGAGAAAGATAGGTTGATCTAAGCAACAAACACATAAGCTCGGATTGTTCAACTTAGGTTATGTTCCACTTTGCAATTATTGAAAACTTGACCATAATCATTAATCACAAATTGCCACTTATGAATAGGAAATCAAGACAATTACACGGATCAAGACTCCTAAACTAGCAATAGATAATTATCAAGATCTATCTAGTTGTACACCTAAATAAATCTAGACAACATCATGAACAATTCTTGTAGAAGAACATAAGCAACTTTGATAGAAAATTAATGATAGATAGAATCTGAAAATCAATCACAAAACATGTCTAGGGCTTTGAAATCACCCTTAACCAAATAGAAGTTTAGCCTAGCATAGGCATTATAAACATAAAATTAAATAGAATCTAAGAAGAAAATAAAAGAAAGAAAGAAGAAGAAGAAGAAGAATATTAATTATCCAACCTCTTGATCTTTCTAAAGAAAAAGAAAACTAGAGAAAAGAAAGAAGAAGAAAACTTAGAGAATTTTATTACAATGGCTAATATCCTACCAATGTACAATATGATCCTCTACAATCATCCAAGGCCCTCTATTTATACACATTTTGGAGGGCTAAATGACAAGAGACAAGCTTTACAAATTTCAAAGGTAGGTATAATAGGTGGGTGAATTTTTCTAACAATTTTCGTCATATTGTATGACAATTTTGATCAGCCAACTTGATGGTCGATTTCGTCAATGTTGCAGGCCTGATCTGATCACATGGTCTTCTAGCAAAAGGTTCCCCTATCAGTTACGGATCCATAGCCGTTTGAATCAGCTCATTTGCTGATGTGGATAAGAAGATATGGGCAAAATACGAAAACAGGTCAGCACAGACGTCATTGCACATCAGCCAACTTGATGGTCGATTTCGTCAATATTGGAAGCCTGATCTGATCATATGGTCTTCTAGACAAAGGTTCCCGTATCAGTTATGGATCCATAGCCATTGGAATCAGCTCATTTGCTGATGTGGATAAGCAGATATGGGCAAAATACGAAAACAGGTCAGCACAGACGTCATTGCACATCAGCTACTTTGATGGTCGATTTCGCTAGGGAAAACGACTCCGTTTCAAGAAGTGTAAAACATGAAAAAGATAGATATGCCTCTTAGCTTTGCACGGCTTCAAATTTCAGCCTTATTGCTTCAGTGAAACTCCAGATATAGCTGATATGGCAAGAGGTGTCGGAACTGGAACTGAACTCGATTTGCCCTTAATTCTAGTAATCTGAAATCACTCAAAGAAACTTGTGAAAAACACCAAATTACATAAAAATCATAAACACAATTAGACTAAACAATAATAACTCGTATTTGACACAAAACAATAATAAAACATAACTAAAAACTATATAATTATACGAGTTATCACACCCCCACACTTAGATTGTTGGTAGTCCCTAGAACGACTCAATAAAAATAAAATAAGAAAATCTAATCTAATCCACTTTCGTAGGAAATCACGGTGGCACTTAGCATGTGACACAAGCCTTTAAACCCCTAGGTGTCCCTAGTGGACGAGTTTAGTCTCGTGAGGGTTTACTAGAACGATACCCACAAACATTGAAAAACTAAAATATAAATAAACTACATATACTAAAAATATTTACTCCTAATCCTTTCAATACAAATTAGAGACAATCTTTGAACAAGTCTTATAAACTAATCAATAGCTTAAAGAATTTCACAAAAAATCATGCTTGAATGTAAATTGTTTGAGTTAAGCCAATATTAGCATAACATATCTCAATCAAAATAGTGCATGTTCAAATTTAATCTCAACTTCTCACATGGGATACTCTCTTGATTTTCACTCTTTAAAGTAGTGGTAAAGTGTTTACACTCAATCAATCTCATGAAAACACTTCTACCATATGCTTGCTTGTCCACCTATTCTCCACTAAAAGATCATGCAACTTCATAAATCAAGAGGTCTTTAATCAAGGTTGTAATGGGGCCAAGGGGTTTGTAATGTGGTTGAAGAACAAAAGGATAAAGATATCACAAAGGTTCCAAAGAGTTCATAAAGTTTAGAGACATAAAAAGATTATACAAAGAAACTTCTCAAAACTCTTTACAAGTACATAGTCACCTAGGCCGGATATTCATGTTGGGCATTTTCTTCATTCTAAACAACTTTGTAACATCTTTTTCTTTTTCCACAAATTCAAGAGATGATTCATTTTTTTTTTATATAGGAATGTATTTGCCAGTATTCCATTTCTTTTTCTCTTGACTTTTCTTTTCTTTTCCCCCCACACTTATTTCTTGTTTCTAACCAAAAAATATCCCTTGTCTTTGCAACTTGTCTCAAACCATGCTAATTCATCTTTGGAACAAAGGTAAAGATATAAGTATATTTAGGTTAGGGACAAGTTATGGTTACGAAAGAGATAGCTTATTCAATGTAGGCTCAAATTGGTTCACTAAGGGTGTGTTCTCTTGGAACATCAATAAGGGATGGTTGTTTGGCCCTGGCTAAAAATCCTAATGCCTCTATCATATTCATGTTGTCACATGCATCAATATAGTCTCAAACGGTTTAAAGCAAGTTCTAGAGAATCATGTAATCATAAGAGCACTCAAGAAAGAAATTAGATTGATTTGTATAATGCATCAATCATTTTAGGCTCAAAAACTCACAAGAATGATTATACAAGTCAGATTAAGTCTAAACATGCTTCTTTCTCAATCAACATATCATATTAACATTGGCTCATAAAAAGGTTGACATCAAGCTCAATTCTCATGAAAATCTTCTCACTAATAAATATGTTTTAGACTTATGCAATTCATATCTCATCATTGTATTAAAAAGGAACTAAAACACACTAAAAAATAATAATAATAATAATAATAAAGACTCATAAAAAAAAATAGTAGACAAAAATAAAAGAAATCCTAAATCATTCCCCCCACACTTAATTCTTACATTGTCCTCAATGTAAGTCTATTAACCCAAATGAAAGAATCATGTGTAAGAGAAAAGAAATAAGAATAGGAACAACTAAGACTCAAAACAAAACAAACTCATGCAACTTAAATAATCCTAAAATACTAAACAAAAATTAACAAGTAAACGTAAAAAGATTAAAATCAAACTGACAAGGTATGTCTCAAGTCTCCCTTACTCGGACCTTGTTCAGAATGAATACTTCTAAATGGCTTAAAACACAACAAACTCTTTTTTTTTTTTGAAAAGAAGAAATCAAACTGACAAGGTATGTCTCAAGTCTCCCTTACTCAGACCTTGTTCAGAATGAATACTTCTAAATTGCTTAAAACACAACAAACTTTTTTTTTTTTAAGAAGGTAAAATTTAGGAGATATTACCTGTAGAGGTTGCTAACCACTTATTATAACTGAGACACAACAAACAAAATGTTAGATAATGTCACAAAGACAAAGTGCAATCCACTCCTTGCTCGTCCATATCTCTTTTTCTTTTTCCGAGCGTTTGCGAAACAACCGTAGCAGATAAATACTCATAAGCTTGGAGCTTTTTGAGTAAATCTTCAATGGTTGTAGCAGAAATTATGGTTCTCCTTGCCTCTGAAAACATGAATCCATTATCCACAGCATTATCTAAATATGAAAGCAAATTACTAAAATAACCATTAATATTAAGCAAACCAATGGGTTTCTTATTTGTGACCAAAGATGACCAAGAAGCCACGCAAGCTATTTCTTCCAATGTACCCAGACCTCCTGGTAAAGCAATGAATGCATCGGCAGAATGGTACATGATTGTTATCCGTTCAGGGACACTCCAGACTTGTATTTCCTTACCCACGGTAGGTCCACAAAAACTTGTGAATAGTTTTGGCACGATTCCTAGAACTGGACTTCCTCCGGCGTGTGCTGCTGTAGCGACTGCTCCCATTAAACCCGTACTACCGCCTCCATAAATCAAGTGGATCTTTTGTTGGGCAAGTATTACTCCAACTCTTATGGCTTCATCAGCGAATATGTTATTTTTCCCTGGATAAGCACCTCCAAAAACACAAATTTTTTTAATGCGTTGGGACGAAGTACTTTCCATTTTTTTTTCTTTTTTTTTTCTTTTTTTCGAGTGCCTGAAAGAGAATGAGTACATGGTGTAATATATAGAGGACTGAGTAGTGAATCAGACAAGAGTAATAATGTCGCCGAAAGTGTATCTGACCTGTCAGAAGAAAATGTTAACCTAACAAAAGATTTTTGCGTGATTTCAGGAAGAAAATAAAAAAGAGAAGATAAATCAACCGTAAAAGACAAATAAAAAAAATGAGAATAATTACACAAATCGAATAACACGTAAATTAAACCGAAATAAAGTTATTGCAAATCAAACCAAAAGCTGAGAAGTCATTTATTGTAGTTGTGATTGTGGCTCACATCTTCCTCTGGTTTTACGTCCAGAAACGGCTTAAACGCCTTCTATGAGTCGAGGATATGCTTCCCATCCAGTTTTCTTACAAGCTGGCAAACAGGGTCTTTTAACATCAGATTCCCAAGATGTTGCCATTCCCTTTGGAATTGCGGCCATAAATCAAGAATTTCTCTTTGTACGTCTCCACTAGGATGCGTCTCAAGAGAAAGTTGGATATTACCCAAATTCTCCTTACTCAGTCCATCCTTAATGAATTCAATTTTATCATCTCGATTAGAGGACGGAATCCCAATAGAACGACATTTACCGTTACACGTCCATCGTGCACATTTGTGGCAATTTGAACTCATGCGCTTTGCTCGTCGCTTCTTTGCAAAAGTGCTTCTACCTGTACCTGGTAAATGCAAAACAGGAAGATATTCATCTTCACGTACCTTGGCTTCAATTATCCAACGTATGTCTCCAGGAATCCCTTTGTGCATAAGCATTCTTAATCTTTCAAATCGAACTTGGTAAAGCTTCAGTAAAATATTTCGAGGAAAAGGAGGAAATCGTTTCTGCAATCTTGTGAGAATATCATCCATCCTGAAAAAAAAATGAAAAAAAATGAAAGAGAAATTGGAAGAGAAATTTATATACAATATCAGTTTTGTGGGTAGCTGATGGAACCGATTTAAATAATCACGGAGTACCGTTATCCGCCATTTAACAGGGGTAAAAAAATTAAAAATTATATTTACATCTTGTTATTTTCAAAACCAGGATCAGAAAGAAAAATAACATAAAAAAAACTCAAAAACAAAACACTCTAAATAAAATCCTAAATTCTTCCCCCCACACATAACTCTTACATTGTCATTAATGTAATGCTATTATCCCCCAATGCAAGAATTATATGTAAGAGAAAAGAACTATTAAACAAAAGAAACTTATGCAGCCTAAATGAACTTAAAAGCAGTAAACACAATTAACAAATAAACATAAGAAATAAAATAAAAACAATAAAAATAATAAAAGAAAAAGGAAAAGAAAGAGAAAGAGAAAGCAAATCTGAATATGGAAGGTTGGCAATTTCATCTTTAATTGGGCTGCCTTCCCAATTAACACTTGAGTTAGTGTTTTGAATCTAACCAACACCCTTTCTTGGCTTTTTAGGCTTGTCAAGCTCATACATGAAATTTCCCAAATTTATGCGTTTGAGAGGTAGCTTTCTTTGCACAACAGTGGATGCATTCTCCATTACAAGTATTATTCCATCATCCTTGGTGGTGCATATCTCATCGAGGAATGGTGCATCTTTTGGTACTTGTTGAATGACATCCACAAACAAACTGTTTAAGGTTTCCAGCGTGTCTTGTTCATGTTCATCCTCCTTGAACTTTGCGAATCTACTAGGAAAAGGTGGAGAAGAAACATTAGTAAAAATTGGAATCTCAAACGTTACCTCAGGTGCCGAAATACTCTTATTTGTATTTGTGGCTTCATTATCCTCAAGAATAGAATCCATCTCTAATTCTGTCTCATCCTCATCTTGTTCCTCATTCCTCAAAGTCACAATAGTAGTATTCTCTTTTGGGTTAATCATTGTTTGGGCAGAGAGTTCTTCAGATCTTTGTGCTACCCATACCACCATACTACTAGCCAATAGGCTCATTTGCCTTTCCAAACTCCGGATGCTTGCCCTTGTTTCCTGTTGAAATTGCAAAGTATTAGTAACAAGAGAATCGACAAGATCTTCTAAAGAAGTACCTGAGTTTTGAGTCATATGTGGTGGTTGAAGAAGATCTGGTTCTTGAGACCATGATTGATTGAAGTTAGATGGATGAGTGTAATTGGCATAAGGATCTACTTCTTGGTAATTTTCTGAGTAGCCATAATTAGTATGATCCCACCATCCCTCATGGTAAGTGTTTGAGTAATGATCATACAGTTGGTCTTGGAACACTTGATGGCCTTGACATCCTCCCATGGCCAATTGTTGAACTGGGTAGGTGAGATTGGCTTGTTGATTTTCCATGTTCATGTATGCCACCAACTCTTCAAGTGTTAGATTGCTCAATTCCATCGTTTTTTTATTTTTTTTTTATTTTTTTTCAAAATTTGATCAGAAAAACTTGTATGTACAAGAAAAATAAAATTAATTACAACTGAAAATAAGAATAAACCAATGAACTAATAAACTAAAGAAAGCAATCCCCGGCAACGGCGCCAAAAATTTGATGCACCCAAAAGAGTGTATCTTATTTAACCTTGCACTAAAAAGATAAATTGTAAGTATAGTAGTTAGCAAGGGTCGAGTCCTCAGGGATTGGGTTTTAGTTTATAAGTTAATAGTTTAAAACTTAAATTCAAGAACAATAAAAGAAAAGGGGTTTTTGAAGCCAGATTTAAACTAAAGTAAATAATAAGAATAAGATGCAAGGCGGTATAACCAGCCAATAAAAATATATCTACTAAATTAGGCGGTATAACCAGCCAATAAAAATATATATACTAAATTAGGCGGTATAACCAGCCAATAAAAATAAAACAAAGTTAATATACAAATTAGGCGGTATAACCAGCCAATAAAAATAAATATAAAAAATAAGCAAACTAAAAGTAAGAAAACAAATAAGTAAGAAGAATCAAATATGAAAAATATGGTTAAGATTTCATTCTCCACCACTAGACATCATTAAGAATCAATTTCAGATCTATCAATATCAACCAACTATCAAAGTTAACAACCGTAGATAACAACAAGCTCTGTTACCCCAATCTTTCCTTAGTTTGTCGTTAAATAGAACAAGCTCTCTATTTAATCTCTAACCATTAAACAACCTAGAATAAGCTCTCTAAATTCAATTTAATGGCAGCTTTATGATGAGAAAGATAGGTTGATCTAAGCAACAAACACATAAGCTCGGATTGTTCAACTTAGGTTATGTTCCACTTTGCAATTATTGAAAACTTGACCATAATCATTAATCACAAATTGCCACTTATGAATAGGAAATCAAGACAATTACACGGATCAAGACTCCTAAACTAGCAATAGATAATTATCAAGATCTATCTAGTTGTACACCTAAATAAATCTAGACAACATCATGAACAATTCTTGTAGAAGAACATAAGCAACTTTGATAGAAAATTAATGATAGATAGAATCTGAAAATCAATCACAAAACATGTCTAGGGCTTTGAAATCACCCTTAACCAAATAGAAGTTTAGCCTAGCATAGGCATTATAAACATAAAATTAAATAGAATCTAAGAAGAAAATAAAAGAAAGAAAGAAGAAGAAGAAGAAGAATATTAATTATCCAACCTCTTGATCTTTCTAAAGAAAAAGAAAACTAGAGAAAAGAAAGAAGAAGAAAACTTAGAGAATTTTATTACAATGGCTAATATCCTACCAATGTACAATATGATCCTCTACAATCATCCAAGGCCCTCTATTTATACACATTTTGGAGGGCTAAATGACAAGAGACAAGCTTTACAAATTTCAAAGGTAGGTATAATAGGTGGGTGAATTTTTCTAACAATTTTCGTCATATTGTATGACAATTTTGATCAGCCAACTTGATGGTCGATTTCGTCAATGTTGCAGGCCTGATCTGATCACATGGTCTTCTAGAAAAAGGTTCCCCTATCAGTTACGGATCCATAGCCGTTTGAATCAGCTCATTTGCTGATGTGGATAAGAAGATATGGGCAAAATACGAAAACAGGTCAGCACAGACGTCATTGCACATCAGCCAACTTGATGGTCGATTTCGTCAATATTGGAGGCCTGATCTGATCATATGGTATTCTAGACAAAGGTTCCCGTATCAGTTATGGATCCATAACCATTGGAATCAGCTCATTTTCTGATGTGGATAAGCAGATATGGGCAAAATACGAAAACAGGTCAGCACAGACGTCATTGCACATCAGCTACTTTGATGGTCGATTTCGCTAGGGAAAACGACTCCGTTTCAAGAAGTGTAAAACATGAAAAAGATAGATATGCCTCCTAGCTTTGCACGGCTTCAAATTTCAGCCTTATTGCTTCAGTGAAACTCCAGATATAGCTGATATGGCAAGAGGTGTCGGAACTGGAACTGAACTCGATTTGCCCTTAATTCTAGTAATCTGAAATCACTCAAAGAAACTTGTGAAAAACACCAAATTACATAAAAATCATAAACACAATTAGACTAAACAATAATAACTCGTATTTGACACAAAACAATAATAAAACATAACTAAAAACTATATAATTATACGAGTTATCAATAGGCATTATAAACATAAAATTAAATAGAATCTAAGAAGAAAATAAAAGAAAGAAAGAAGAAGAAGAAGAAGAATATTAATTATCCAGCCTCTTGCTCTTTCTAAAGAAAAAGAAAACTAGAGAAAAGAAAGAAGAAGAAAACTTAGAGAATTTTCTTTAATGGCTAATTTCCTACCAATCTACCATTTCTCCTACAATCATCCAAGGCCCTCTATTTATACACATTTTGGAGAGCTAAATGACAAGAGAGAAGCTTTATAAATTTCAAAGGTAGGTATAATAGGTGGGTGCATTTTTCTAACAATTTTCGTCATATTGTATGACAATTCTGATCAGCCAGCTTGATGGTCGATTTTGTCAATATTGGAGGCTTGATCTGATCAAATGGTCTTCTAGAAAAATGTTCCCCTATCAGTCGGTGATCCATATCCGTTGGAATCAGCTCATTTGCTGATGTGGATCAGAAGATATGGTCAAAATACCAAAACTTGTCAGCATAGACGTCATTGCACATCAGCCAACTTGATGGTTGATTTCTCTAGGGAAAACGACTCCGTTTCAAGAAGTGTAAAGCATGAAAAAGATAGATATGCCTCTTAACTTTGCACTGTTAAAATTTCAGCCTTATTGCTTCAGTGAAACTCCAGATATAGCTGATATGGCAAAAGGTGTCGGAACTGGAACTGAACTGGATTTGCCCTTAATTCTTGATTTAACCTAGTAATCTGAAATCACTCAAAGAAACTCGTGAAAAACACCAAATTACATAAAAATATAAAAAATCCTAAACACAATTAGACTAAGCAATAATAACTCGTATTTGACACAAAACAATAATAAAACATAACTAAAAACTATATAATTATACGAGTTATCACACCCCCACACTTAGATTGTTGCTAGTCCCTAGCAACGACTCAATAAAAATAAAATAAGAAAATCTAATCTAATCCATTTTCGTAGGAAATCACGGTGGCACTTAGCATGTGACACAAGCCTTTAAACCCCTAGGTGTCCCTAGTGGACGAGTTTAGTCTCGTGAGGGTTTACTAGGACGATACCCACAAACATTGAAGACATAAGAAAAACTAAAAATAATAATTATAACTAATCCTTCCAATATAAATTAGAGATAATCATTGGACAAGTCTTAAAAACTAATCAATAGCTTAAAGAAATTCACAAAAAATCTTGCTTGAATGTAAATAGTTTGAGTTAAGCCAATATTAACATCACATATTTCAATCAAAATAGTGCATATTCAAACTTAATCTCAACTTCTCACATGGGATACTCTCTTGATTTTCACTCTTTAAAGTAGTGGTAAAGTGTTTACACTCAATCAATCTCATGAAAACACTTCTACCATATGCTTGCTTGTCCACCTATTCTCCACTATTTATATCATACAACTTCATAAATCAAGAGGTCTTTATTCAAGGTTGTAATGGGGCCAAAGGGTTATAATGTGGTTAAAGAACAAAAGGATAAAGATATCACAAAGGTTCCAAAGAGTTCATAGAGTTTAGAGACATAATAAGATCATACAAATAAAACTTCTCAAAACTCTTATAAAGCACATAATAACATAGGCTAAATATTCATGTTGAGCCTTTGCATCATTCTAACCAACTTTGTAACATCTTTTTCTTTACTTTAACTAGAAGTTCAAGAGAAGATTTTTTTTTTTTTTTAATATGGGAATGTATTTGACAATGATCCCTTTCTTTTTCTCCTGACTTTTTCTTTTCTTTTCTTCCCCCACACTTATCTTTTGTTTCCAACCCAAATTTTTAACTAAAAATATCCCTTGTTTTTTTGCAATATGTCTCAAAATATATAATCCATCTTTAGAACAAGGGTTATATTTAGGCTAGGTGTAAGTTGTGGTTACCAAATAAATAGCTTATTCAATGTAGGCTCAAATTGGCTCACTAGGGGTGTGTTCTCTTGGAACATCAATAAGGGATGGTTGTTTGGCCCTGGCTAAAAATCCTAATGCCTCTATCATATTCATGTTGTCACATGCATCAATATAGTCTCAACAAGGTCTAAAGCAAGTTCTAGAGAATCATGTAATCATAAGAGCACTCAAGAAAGAAATTAGATTGATTTGTATAATGCGTCAATCATTATAGGCTCAAAAACTCACAAGGATGATTATACAAGTCAGATTAAGTCTAAACATGCTTCTTTCTCAATCAACATATCATATTAACATTGGCTCATAAAACGATTGATATCAAGTTCAATTCTCATGAAAATCTTCTCACTAATAAATCTGTTTTAGACTTATGTAATTCATATCTCATCATAGTATTGAAAAGGAATTAAAACACACTAAAAATAATAATAAAGACTCATAAAAAAAAATAGTAGACAAAAATAAAAGAAATCCTAAATCATTCCCCCCACACTTAATTCTTACATTGTCCTCAATGTAAGTCTATTAACCCAAATGAAAGAATCATGTGTAAGAGAAAAGAACTAATAACATAAGAATAGGAACAACTAAGACTCAAAACAAAACAAACTCATGCAATCTAAATAATCCTAAAATACTAAACAAAAATTAACAAGTAAACATAAAAAGATTAAAATCAAACTGACAAGGTATGTCTCAAGTCTCCCTTACTCGGACCTTGTTCAGAATGAATACTTCTAAATTGCTTAAAACACAACAAACTTTTTTTTTTTTTTGAAAAGAAGAAATCAAACTGACAAGGTATGTCTCAAGTCTCCCTTACTCAGACCTTGTTCAGAATGAATACTTCTAAATGGCTTAAAACACAACAAATTTTTTTTTTTTTAAATTAGCAAAATATGTCCCTTACCCCCCTACTAAAATATGACATTGTCCCCAATGTCAAATTGTAAAGGTAGAATTTAGGAGATATTACCTGCAGAGGTTGCTAACCACTTATTATAACTGAGACACAACAAACAAAATGTTAGATAATGTCACAAAGACAAAGTGCAATCCACTCCTTGCTCGTCCATATCTCTTTTTCTTTTTCCGAGCGTTTGCGAAACAACCGTAGCAGATAAATACTCATAAGCTTGGAGCTTTTTGAGTAAATCTTCAATGGTTGTAGCAGAAATTATGGTTCTCCTTGCCTCTGAAAACATGAATCCATTTTCCACAGCATTATCTAAATATGAAAGCAAATTACTAAAATGACCATTAATATTAAGCAAACCAATGGGTTTCTTTTTTGTGACCAAAGATGACCAAGAAGCCACGCAAGCTATTTCTTCCAATGTACCCAGACCTCCTGGTAAAGCAATGAATGCATCGGCACAATGGTACATGATTGTCATCCGTTCAGGGATACTCCAGACTTGTATTTCCTTACCCACGGTAGGTCCACAAAAACCTGTGAATAGTTTTGGCACGATTCCTAGAACTGGACTTCCTCCGGCGTGTGCTGCTGTAGCGACTGCTCCCATTAAACCCGTACTACCGCCTCCATAAATCAAGTGGATCTTTTGTTGGGCAAGTATTACTCCAACTCTTATGGCTTCATCAGCGAATATGTTATTTTTTCCTGGATAAGCACCTCCAAAGACACAAATTTTTTCAATGCGCTGGGACGAAGTACTTTCCATTTTTTTTTTCGAGTGCCTGAAAGAGAATGAGTACATGGTGTAATATATAGAGGACTGAGTAGTGAATCAGACAAGAGTAATAATGTCGCCGAAAGTGTATTTGACCTGTCAGAAGAAAATGTTAACCTAACAAAAGATTTTTGCGTGATTTCGGGAAGAAAATCAAAAAGAGAAGAAAAATCAATCGTAAAAGACCAATGCAAAAAAAAAACGAGAATAATTACACAAATCGAACAACACGTAAATTAAACCGAAATGAAGTTATTGCAAATCAAACCAAAAGCTGAGAAGTCATTTATTGTAGTTGTGATTGTGGCTCACATCTTCCTCTGGTTTTACGTCCAGAAACGGCTTAAACGCCTTCTATGAGTCGAGGATATGCTTCCCATCCAGTTTTCTTACAAGCTGGCAAACAGGGTCTTTTAACATCAGATTCCCAAGATGTTGCCATTCCCTTTGGAATTGCGGCCATAAATCAAGAATTTCTCTTTGTACGTCTCCTCTAGGATGCGTCTCAAGAGAAAGTTGGATATTACCCAAATTCTCCTTACTCAGTCCATCCTTAATGAATTCAATTTTATCATCTCGATTAGAGGACGGAATCCCAATAGAACGACATTTACCGTTACACGTCCATCGTGCATATTTGTGGCAATTTGAACTCATGCGCTTTGCTCGTCGCTTCTTTGCAAAAGTGCTTCTACCTGTACCTGGTAAATGCAAAACAGGAAGATATTCATCTTCACGTACCTTGGCTTCAATTATCCAACGTACGTCTTCAGGAATCCCTTTGTGCATAAGCATTCTTAATCTTTCAAATCGAACTTGGTAAAGCTTTAGTAAAATATTTCGAGGAAAAGGAGGAAATCGTTTCTGCAATCTTGTGAGAATATCATCCATCCTGAAAAAAAATGAAAAAAAAATTGAAAGAGAAATTTATATACAATATCAGTTTTATGGGTAGCTGCTGGAACCGACTTAAATAATCACGGAGTACCGTTATCCGCCATTTAACCGGGGTTAAAAAAATTATATTTACATCTAGTTATTTTCAAAACAAGGATCAGAAAGAAAAACAACATAAAAAAACTCAAAAACAAAACACTCTAATTAAAATCCTAAATTCTTCCCCCCACACATAATTCTTACATTGTCATTAATGTAATGCTATTAATCCCAAATGAAAGAATCATGTGTAAGTGAAAAGAACTAATAAACAAAATAAACTTATGCAGCCTAAATGAACTTAGAAACACTAAACACAATTAGCAAAGAAACATAAGAAAAAGATAAAGAAAAAGAGAGCAAATCTGAGGATGGCAGTTTGGCAATGCTTTCACTAATTAGGCTGCCTCCCCCAATTAGCACTTGATTGATTGTTTTCAGCCTAGCCAATTCCCCTTCTTGGCTTTTTAGGATCTTTTGGCTTAGACATGAAACTTCTCGGATTTTTGCGTTTTGGAGGAAGTTTTCTTTGCAAAACAGCCAATGCCTTCTCGCCCACACATATTATTTCATCATTCTTGGTGGGGTATAGCTCTTTGAGGAATTGTGCATATCTTGGTACTTGTCTAATGGCATCCACAAGCAAGCTGTTTAAGGTTTCCAAAAATTGTTGTTCATGTTCCTCCTTTTTGGACTTTGCAAATCTGCTAGGAAAAAGTGGAGAAGGAACATTAGTAGAAATAAGAACCTTAAAAGCTACCTGAGGTGTCAAAGTACTCTCAATTTGAATGGTGGCTTCATTATCCTCAAGAAGTGAATCCATCTTTGGTTTTGTCTCATCCTCATCTTGTTCCTCATTTCTCAAGGTCACAATAGTAGCATTCTCCTTTGGGTTAATCCCCGTTTGGGAAGGGAGTGCTAGAGATCTTTCTGCTACTAATTCCACCGTACTACTAGCCAATAGGCTCATTTGCCTTTCCAAACTCTGGATGCTTGCCCTTGTTTTCTGTTGAAATTGCAAAGTATCAGTAACAAGAGAATATACAAGATCTTCTAAAGAAGTACCTGAGTTTTGAGTCATATATGGTGGTTGAAAAAGATCTGGTTCTTGAGACCATGATTGATTGAAACTAGATGGATGAGTGTAATTGGCATAAGGATCTACTTCTTGGTAATTTTTCGAGTAGCCATAATTAGTATGATCCCACCATCCATCATGGTAAGTGTTGGAGTAATGATCATGAGGTTGGTCTTGGAACCATTGATGGCCTTGACATCCTCCCATGGCCAATTGTTGAACTGGGGAGGTGAGATTGGCTTGTTGATTCTCCATGTTCATGTATGCTACCAACTCTTCAAGTGTTAGATTGCTCAATTCCATCGTTTTTGTTTTTTTTTTTTTTATAATTTGAAAAGAAAAACCTGTATGTACAAGAAAAGAAAACTAATTAGAACTGAAAATAAGAATAAACCAAGTAACAAATAAACTAAAGAAAGCAATCCCCGGCAACGGCGCCAAAAATTTGATGCACCCAAAAGAGTGTATCTTATTTAACCTTGCACTAAAAAGATCAATTGTAAGTATAATAATTAGCAAGGGTCGAGTCCTCAGGGATTGGGTATTAATCTATGAGTTATTAGTTTATAACTTACGTTCAAAGAAAACAATAAAAGAAAAGGGGGTTTTCTTTAGAAAGATTACCTGAAAAAGTTTCACAATAAAATCTAACTAAACGACGAGATCTAAAATCACGTCGCCAAACAAGCATAAAACAAAGTTAATATACAGATAATATATTTATATAAATATAAACTTTATAATATAAATATAAATATATAGAAAATTAGGCGGTATAACCAGCCAATAAATTAGGCAGTATAACCAGCCAATAAAAATAAATATAAAGCAAACTAGAAAAGTAAGAAAACAAGTAAGTAAGAAGAATCAAATATGAAAAATATGGTTAAGGTTTCATTCTCCACCACTAGACATCATTAAGAATCAATTTCATATCTATCAGCATTAATTAGCTATCAAAGTTAACAACCGTAGATAACAACAAGCTCTGTTACCCCAATCTTTCCTTAGTTCGTTGTTAAATAGAACAAGCTCTCTATTTAATCTCTAACTATCAAACAACCTAGAATAAGCTCTCTAAGTTCAATTTAATAGCAGCTTTATGATGAGAAAGATAGGTTGATCTAAGCAACAAACACATAAGCTCGGATTGTTCAACTTAGGTTATGTTCCACTTTGCAATTATTGAAAACTTGACCATAATCATTAATCACAAATTGCCACTTATGAATAGGAAATCAAGACAATTACACGGATCAAGACTCCTAAACTAGCAATAGATAATTATCAAGATCTATCTAGTTGTACACCTAAATAAATCGAGACAACATCATGACAATTCTTGTAGAAGAACATAAGCAACTTTGATAGAAAATTAATGATAGATAGAATCTGAAAATCAATTATAAAACATGTCTAGGGCTTTGAAATAACGCTTAACCAAATAGAAGTTTAGCCTAGCATAGGCATTATAAACATAAAACTAAATAGAATCTAAGAAGAAAATAAAAGAAAGAAAGAAGAAGAAGAAGAATATTAATTATCCAGCCTCTTGCTCTTTCTAAAGAAAAAGAAAACTAGAGAAAAGAAAGAAGAAGAAAACTTAGAGAATTTTCTTTAATGGCTAATTTCCTACCAATCTACCATGTCTCCTACAATCATCCAAGGCCCTCTATTTATACACATTTTGGAGAGCTAAATGACAAGAGAGAAGCTTTATAAATTTCAAAGGTAGGTATAATAGGTGGGTGCATTTTTCTAACAATTTTCGTCATATTGTATGACAATTCTGATCAGCCAGCTTGATGGTCGATTTTGTCAATATTGGAGGCTTGATCTGATCAAATGGTCTTCTAGAAAAATGTTCCCCTATCAGTCGGTGATCCATATCCATTGGAATCAGCTCATTTTCTGATGTGGATCAGAAGATATGGTCAAAATACCAAAACTTGTCAGCACAGACGTCATTGCACATCAGCCAACTTGATGGTTGATTTCGCTAGGGAAAACGACTCCGTTTCAAGAAGTGTAAAGCATGAAAAAGATAGATATGCCTCTTAACTTTGCACTGTTAAAATTTCAGCCTTATTGCTTCAGTGAAACTCCAGATATAGCTGATATGGCAAAAGGTATCGGAACTGGAACTGAACTGGATTTGCCCTTAATTTTTGATTTAACCTAATAATCTGAAATCACTCAAAGAAACTCGTGAAAAACACCAAATTACATAAAAATATAAAAAATCATAAACACAATTAGACTAAGCAATAATAACTCGTATTTGACACAAAACAATAATAAAACATAACTAAAAACTATATAATTATACGAGTTATCACAAAACCTTTTTTTCTTCCTCTGTAAACGACAATTTGGACCACATCTTTTCCAAATCAACATCCACCCCAAGAAAGATGGACTTGATTTTCACTCTTAATTGGTACTATGAAACCCAAAGATCACCAAATAAAGATATTGAGAAGTAAACCCCTGCACAAGACAAGACTTACTTTCCTCCCAGAGAGAGCTGGGGAGACTTTTTAACTCTTTGAACATTAAACCTTTTCAATCTTCTTATCTTTAACTCTTGAGCAATATTTAAAATCAGTTTTATATCCATTGCTTTAGTCTTATAAAAGTAAAAAAAAAAAAAAAACAACATAGGTTTAATTATTATTCCTATATATATGTTGTATACTGATTTATATTTATGGGATATTAATTTCATTTCGTTATTAATTAAGAATGGTCTATGTCAAAATATTAACTCTTGTTTAAAAAGCATTTGAGGTTACAATTTTATCTATAGATGCACTTCGAGTGGGTTTTATTTGATTTTTAGTTGCTATGATGGTTTTTTATTTGGTTTTCAACTTTGATTTTTATATATAACACATATAAAATCTAAATAATAATATGCATGCTTTTTTTTTTTTTCCATTTGCAGTTGATTCAAAGGGCAAGAAAATTATTGATGCTTACAACAAATATTGTCAAGCAAGACCACATTTATAAGAAGAATGTTATAACTCCCTTCATTTGGGATGAATTGCAATTAATTTTGTTTTAAATATGTTTTAATCGTATTTTATTTGCAAGTTAATTTTCATAGTTTAAATGTGATTTATTGTATTATGTCATTATATGTGTATGCTGAGTCTTTTGAATTTCATAAAAGTTCTAATTTTATGATTAGAGTAAATTTTAGACATCAAAATAGTAAATTAAATTGTGATTTTTTATGTTTTAGTTCTATATTTATGAATTTTTTCAATTCAAATTTCATTTGATTACTTTACTTTGGTCAAGGAATGTTGTTGATCTTTCACATATTATAGTAATTGCTTTTAACGCATGAAGGGCAATATAATTATAAGATTCATTAAAGATAAGAATCATCTTCAGGCTTAGCAATAAAGAAAAAAAACCATCTTCAAACAAATATGAGAAATGTGAATTATGGAAATGCTTCAAACTCAATTTCGAATATGACATTTTTAAAAGGTTTTAGATTTTAAAATTTTAATTTTTTAGCATTTATATAATTATAATTTTGTTTTAACTTTTTTCTTAAATTATTTTTTGAAATGATAATAAGGATTATATTATTTAACACATATATAAACTAAAAAAATTTAAAATAATTAAATAATATATTTCTTAAATTATTTTCAAAATAAATAAATTAGTTTTAAATAATTAATTGTGAATTAAGTATCTCATAACAATCTAAACAATGTTCATCATTATTTAACACATGTAATATTTTAAAAGATTAAAATAAAAATAAATAAAAATAAATTTATAAATAAATATTACAAAGTCGATCCTGCAACGAGAGGTATATTTCCTAGTTTTGTTGGATTGAGCCCGAAAGATTTATTTTGTGCTTGCCTAAGTCCAGTTCGACTTGGATTTAAAAATCCGTTTTACTATTTAAAAAATGTTTTAATATTTTTATAATTAAATTTAAAAAATATATATATTTAAATTAATAAACAGTAACTCAAACCAGACTAAGATGACTCAGATTATAAAATATTTTATCCAAATCTAATCGAAATTGAGATCAAATCTGTCGAGTTAAACGAAAAACTGAGCCATGAACTCATCTAATTACAGTAATTAATCTCAGTATGTGAGCTGTTTTCAATTTCACTACAGTCTAAAATCAATCTCACCTCTGCATCCATCATGGTTCATGGCCAACCCAAATTGTGTTTCTTGCGCTAGTCCAAGGCGTTGCGCATTCCTAATTTTATTGGATAAAACGAAATAGAGTGATGGGCTACTTATTGGAGCAAAGGTAAAGCTCAGGAATAGGATTGTTTCGATTTTGTGGCCCAAAACAAAACAACCTCAACCTCGCACTCGCACAAATTGAATTTCATTTTAAGAAAAAAAATAAAAAAAATCCTACTAATAAATAGATTCCACAAAATTAAAACATTAACCAAAAAGAAAAAAGCCTTGGCAAAAGTAAAAAATGGCTAAGGAGCTCTGCTCTGGGCTAACAGCCTTGTTATCCACAAACACTTGGCAAAGCCAGCAGCAGCGGCACCATTGGAGGAGGTCTCAGTTGTCCGCGCTTCCCATCTCAGCAACTCATCGTCTCTCTAAACATTCCCGGTTTCGAGTCTTCTGCCAGAGCGTTGAGACGCAGGCAAAGAAAGAGCTGTATGAATATGACCCAGAATTGGGTTCCAAAGTTGGGCAAGACCGTCTCTTGAAGGTCCCTGTTTCTAACATTAGGAATTTCTGCATCATAGCACATATTGATCATGGGAAATCAACTTTGGCGGACAAGTTGCTTCAGATGACGGGTACTGTGCAGAAGCGAGAAATGAAAGAGCAGTTTCTTGATAACATGGACTTGGAGAGGGAAAGGGGCATTACAATCAAACTTCAGGTTGGTTTTTGGTTGGATCTCAAAACCTGTTTTTTACTTAAAACCAAGTGCTGCAAAGTGTTTTGTTGGATTTTAATACCCTTATGTCTTGTCAATATATTACTAGGAGTAGCTTGTTTCTACTTTCAAAGAGAGAAAAAGAATACAAACTTGTTTCTTTGTCGTGCTTATTAGACTTTCGTGGTTAGGGGTGTGTAGAATTCAAGTTCAAAACTGCTTCAGTTTTCACTGTAGCTTTCCTATGTGCTCAGTTGGAGTTACTTCTTCTTGCTGATTGTGTCTATTGAGGCGAAGTTATCCTTGTTATCATTACAATTCAAGTTCAAAACTGCTTTAGTTTTCAGTGCAGCTTTCCAATCTGTGTATTGTACATTGTATATATGTGCCTGAGTGTGTATATGTGTGCGTGTGGCAAATTGATTATATAGTTATCCTTAGTGTTTGTATAAATTAAATTTATGGATCAGTCAAAGTCCTTCCCCAAGATGCTCACCAAGCAAAATGCTAACTTATTAGGTTATTTGTCCTCCAAAGTAGTTCCCAAAGTAAGCTCTCCTTTTCTTCACTTAAAATATTCTTCACCACCTATTAAATTTTTTAGCCTCAAAATATATTTTTTACTAAGTCTCCATTTAAGGTTGTCCTTTCTACTCAAATCACCCATCTTATTGTAGAGCAAGTCAAAGAAGCTGGAAATTGTCTCTCTTTGTCAATCTCGCACATTTCCTAATAAGTTCACATTCCAAGTTAGTGTGACACGATATAAAGATCCAATTCAGAAGCTACCATTCATATCTATTTCTCAAGGAAAACGAAGATATATATTTATATATGTATATATAAGCCTTGCAACAATGTTTGAATCTTGACTTTTGCATTTTGGATAACATATGCGTCTAAGCTAAATGGTGTGAGAAAAGTCAGATTAAGCGTTCTTAATTAATGTATGCTTGCTGATCATGGGATCTGTTGTGAGGTTATCTATTGCTTTTATGCTGCTTTTTTTTTTTTTTTTTTTTTTTTTAATTTTTTATTTTCTTTCAAGTCCTTCCTAATAGTTGATGTTCCAGCTAATATACTTCAATCTATTTGCAGGCAGCTCGAATGCGTTATATGTTTGAAAATGAACCATATTGCCTGAATCTAATTGATACTCCAGGGCATGTAGACTTCTCTTATGAGGTATATCATCTCAACTTGATATAGCAGATAACAGATACAAAATTTGTTAGTGCTTGATTGCAATATATACGTGCCTTTATTCTTTTCTGATTCAAAGTCAGGTTCAGAAGGCTCTTTCAGTTGTAAAATAAGCTATCTTTACCACATTTGCATGACCAAACCCATTTTAGGTGATGAGCTAAACAATGCAAGGTGGAATAAGGTTGTTATGTTATTGAACTAGGAATTTGATCAAGTATAGATACTTGTCATGGCCTATAAAAAGTTAGTTACAAGTCAAGAATATGTGGTAGATGATGAAGTTATTATTGTTGGGAATGATATATGGAAACATTTTTCTTTTTGCTTATGGGGACAAACATACATGACAACTTAAGAGCGACTCTCTTACATGTGTGTAGATTCACTGGTGGGATGATTGCTTTTGTTTATTTCCTTGAATTTGATATTTTTCTTCTTTCTCTTTGACACCCATTTTTATATAGGTTTCTCGATCACTTGCTGCATGTGAGGGTGCTCTACTTGTTGTAGATGCTTCTCAGGTTACTCTATTCTTGCCTTTGCTTTGAATTGATAATTTAAGCTCTTTAAATGATGCCAGTTTATAGTTCTTATTTTACTTTGAGGATAGTATAGTGAAATTTAAATCCATTTATATCCAATTTCAAATGTGCAAATTAATATATACGCTACCTTAGCACTGTTTCTACTGCCGCTACTACTAGTGTTATTATTATTTTTTTGGTCAGAATCACTAGTGTTATTGAATAGGGTGTATTCTGTTGTAGGGTGTGGAAGCACAAACTCTGGCTAATTTATATTTGGCCTTGGAGAACAACCTCGAAATTATCCCTGTAAGTTTTGTCATGCTTTTGTTTTGTTGTTCAACTTAGTAAATTGACGTTATTAAGTTAGCTGATTGCTTTGGGATGACTAAATTAAGGAAACAACAAACACGACTATTTTAATTAACCATGTATGTGTTAGGGCTATTGTTACTATATTCTTTCATAAGATACAAAGGTGATCCTTACACTCATTCTGAATCTTGGAAGATGTCAAATTTGATTTGTGGTGACACAGAAGGGAAACTAGGTTACAAAATCTGAGACAGGTTTGTTGGAGAAATTGGGACAAGTTAATTAAAGAATGACAATCCTAGCAATCCGGATCTAGTTTAGTTTATACATTAGACAAATGATATAAACAAAAGGACAAAGCAAGCTATTAGCCTCACATTGATTCATTTAAGAAAGGCTAAAATACTAAAAGAGCCCTTGTACTTTGCCAAGTTTCCTAGAGAAGCCCCTATTCTTTTATTGTACCCAATTTATTATTAAAGTACCATTTTTTGTTTAATTAAGCCCTTATTTTGGAAACCCGTTAAAATCTGTTATCTTTGCCCCGTTGGTGTCTACTTGTATATTATCTTTACTATATCAGTAGCCATGTGGCAAAATATGAAAATTCATGCTCAGTTGGTGCTTACATGGCATTCCACATTAGTGTTTGCAGAGCCCTTATTTTACCATGTATGTGCCATGTAGAGACCGAAATAGCAGAGATAGACCTTGATGTGGCAAAGAAAAATGGATGTTAAGATTTTCCATCCAAATAAGGGCTCAATTAAACAAAAATAGTACTTTAAGGGCTCAATTGGGTACAACAGAAGGATAGGCGCTTATTTGGGAAATTTGAAAAAGTACAAGAACTTTTTTTTTTTTTTTAGTATTTTATCCCTTAAGAAATCAGTTTGAATTTTCTTTCTAGGGCTTACAACATAAAACGGTTGCAAAACTCTGATAATGGTTTATTGTGTTGCAAAGAAGCTTATACAGGCTGATAAACCTTAATCAGTCAGAATAAACTTATTTGGACCACAAAATATAAACCAAATTGAACAAAATATGGACTCCAAAAACTCTTTTTAGTGACTTAGATGGCCCTAGTAATTGGACGATGAACTTGAAAAGGAGAAGGAAATTTTAAAACTGCTCTAGTGCTACTGCTGCAAGCATAAGCAACATTGCCATAAAAAAATATATGCTACAATGCTGTTAGAAGCAATCAAGCAGAAAATCAGGATGGATCCTCTTCAGCAGAATCAAATAAGTCTACCAAAGCAGTGCTTGAGGCTTTTTTTTTTCTCTCTATAATGGACATTATGCCTCTGACATCCATCAGCCCTTTTATGAATTTATGTTTCCTCTTGTTCTGGTATCTTTCTCAAAGAATCTAGAAATTCTCTCAAACCCTTACTTCCCATCTTGTCTGTTCCTCCCTATTTTCATAATCTTTTATTCATATTCACTTGGTACTATGCTTGCCTTCTTCAAATTAGTAAATATGCTATTTAGCTGAGAACTAGAAATGTGTTTCTTCATCATTTATATGAAGCCTGTTTTTAATATGGTTCAATATTTTCTCCTCAGTTGGAGCTCAGATCCATTTTGCCTTTGTTATAATGGTGTAGATTAGTGATGTTATTTATGGGATCATTCATTTTTTTCTTTTCTTTCTACAGGTTCTAAACAAGATAGATCTTCCAGGTGCTGATCCAGATCGTGTTATCAGGGAGATTGAGGAGGTTGGTCTGTTAAGACATTAATGCATATGTGCGGTGTCTGTGCAAGCATGTGCTTGTGTGTGTGTGTAAATAGATTGAAGTATTTACATTGCATCTTCTCACAGGTTATCTGTGAAGATATGGTGCTTGTCTACAATTGTAATTTGGTTAACAGTTCCTGCTGGTGGCTTTACTAATCATAAGAAATTTAATATCAGTGTGAGTGTTTTGGAACTACTATTAAATTGGCACTTCTTTGTAGGTTATCGGTTTAGATTGTAGCAATGCAATATGCTGCTCTGCAAAGGTTAGTTCAGGATTGTTTTGCTTTCTTTACACATAGAACATACTTTCTTTATGTCGTGGAATTTGGTAGTTCTAAAAATAGGTTTCTTTTTTCTTTAGGAGGGAATCGGTATAACTGAAATTCTTAATGCAATTGTTGAAAGGGTTCCTCCTCCTCGTGATGATGATAGGAGTCCTCTAACGGCTTTAATATTTGACAGGTATACTTCTGATTTTGTTTTATTCATTGTACATATTGATGATATCAACTGAACATTTCAGTATGCTCTACTGATCATTTGCTGATTGTGTCTAGCATCCAGTTGGGACATGTTCCTTTTACTGTATTTAATATAATATTCCTCCTATATTGTTTTTATGTTCTTGAATTCTAATAGAGTCTGTAAATTCAAAACATAAATGTCAATAGCTAACTGTAATGTCCTATATTCTTTTCAACTAGCTTCTCAGTCATGTAATGCATGGAAATTTTTATTATTTCTTCTGATAGCTTCAATTTTGTATTTTTTGCATCTATATTAGATAATCAATTAAATAATTTGCTTTGCAACGAAATTTATATAGTTCGGTTTGAGCAAAAAGAAGACTGCTACTGTATTGAATCAAAGCGTATACATTTTTTTATTAATGTACTATGTTATTATGAAAAGAAATATATTGTCTTAGTCTATAATCATACAATCAAATTTGCATAGTTTAAATTTAATATATTTTAAAATGAAATCTAAATAATGTAAACTCAACAAAATTTTAAAGAATCACTTTTGTTTCCTTTTAATTATTCAATCATATTCTCCATTCTCACTATTTTTAATTTTTTTTTTTAATTTTGTTGTTTCTTGATCCTTTTTTTTTTTTTTTAAAAATTTCATTTCTTTTATCCTAAACATGGTTTTCACTTCTTCAACTTTTCCTTTTTCTCTCTTTATTCATTATTTTCTTTCTGTCATTCCATTCCATTCCATTTCGTTTTATTTTTCTTCTTTATTTACCTCTTTCTCTTATTGCTAGTCTACCTTTTTATTTATTGTTATCCTTTTTTTCCCTTTGTTTTGCCTCTCACATCTTTAAAAACTTATTTATTTAGTTTTGTACCTGTGTGTTGTATTGGAATGGAGCAGGTATGAAATTATAATAAAATCTATAATACATTATACTAGACCCATCACCATGGGTTCCCAAGCCTAGCTTGCTTTGATTTGGGCTTGGGCAAAGAGTTTTAAGTCTAAGCTGCATACAAAGATATTATTTTATTAACTAAATCATGCATTTGCATTTGCATTTAAATTTAAATTTAGTTCAAAACATATTTAAATAGTAAGATACTATGTTACTCGGATTGGGGGGTGAGTGTCGGATACCGGTATGTGTCCGACACGGATATGTTCAATTTTTTCTAAGTTTTTTCATATATTTAGAAGATCATACCACCATACCCTTGTCCGATATGTTTCGGACACAGGTACTTCAGGGAAAATGTTGGAGTAACATAGGTAAGATACTAATATAAAATATTTCTTATTATTTACTCATAAATTTAGTAACAACAAGAAATATTTTTGTTGTTAATATTTTAATCTTTTAAATAATAAATAGTACTCTCTTTTTCCCCTTCTTTACGTCAACATATTCCATTTCTCTCCACACTCAGCAATATTTGCCTTTTTCAAAATTGACTACTTAGAGCTCCTAAATAATTAATTACTAAATTGGGAAGTGTCTTCTTCTTGGCATGCCATAACTCATTTCTTATGTAACGCTTATGAATTGCTTCCATCATAGTACAAAGTTTTCTTGTTCAGGTTGCTTAGTGTTTTCCATTGCTTTGAGTTACTTAAATTTGCTTTTTAATGTCCCCACAGCTACTATGATCCATATCGGGGTGTTATTGTCTATTTTCGAGTCATAGATGGGAGGATAAAGAAGGGTGACAGAATTTATTTTATGGCCAGTACAAAGGTAAAGTGAAAATATTTATCTTATTTTTTTTCCCTTCTAATAAGAGTGTACAGCTTCTTACATCCTTTGTATCAGAATTCTTATAATTTAGGTCCTGTAATGCAGGATTATTTTGCTGATGAAATTGGAGTTCTATCTCCCAATCAGATGCAGGTGGAGGAATTGTATGCGGGTGAGGTAAATTGATTTTTATCAATGGTTTCTTTTCCTACTTACTGTTATCCTCAAATGCTATTATTCTGTTTTTTGCTTGCTTTCTGTCTCTCTCTCTCTCTCTCGCTCTCCCTCTCTCTTTACTCATTGTGCAGCTAGAGGAGTTCTATGCATTCTCAAAAGGTTTAGTAACATATTGTTTTATTTTCTTTGTGCATCTTGACTTCAAATATTGTCTTTTGGAGTATTTATGTGTGCTAGCCTTTTGATTATAGTAGTTGAGTAAAGGTGGTGAAGTAAGAATCCTTGTGTGAAAATTTACGTAATTTTTATGTGCTTTGTGCTATTAGTTGAAGGATCAGGTATTGAGGGGGACAGGATTGTAGGTGAGATGTTGAAAGCTGATATAGGAAGCTTAGAGGTGGACGAAGTTGTTGTTGAGGAAATTGAACTAGAGAATATCTTGGATGGTGATGAATCACTTCTTAATTTCTAGATGACCTATGTATCAATCCCATTATTCCTACTAAATTTGATGTTCTGGGAGACTAGAGTGATGGCTTGTTATTCCAAGGTAAAGACTAGTTGGATCAAGTTTCAAATCTTTGGAGTAAATAGGCAATTTTCAAACTTGAGAAAAATATATTTGAAAACCTCTTCATTCAGGGTTTTTGAAAATATTTTTCATATTTTAATTACTAATATATTTAAATTAAAATGAAGTCAAAGTTGAAAAAGTTTAACCACAAAAGTCAAACTAGGACAATATTTATGGTAGAGAGTAGGTTTTTAGGGTTATATTTGGTATTTTGCAGGTTTAGGGTGCAGCTTATAAATACCTATGTTATTTTGGCTTTGATTTTTTTTTGGATGATGAATATTTTGAGATTTTTAGATATGGATTATATGAGTGAGAAATTTGACTTACATTTATGTGAAACAAACTTTACAATTTATAGAGTACAATGGCCACGAGAAAGGATTGAATGAAACTGGTATTCCACGTCAGCTTGTATCCCATTCCACTCATATTAAAACACATCATTATTAATCTCCTCATCATTAAAGCCATGTCACCAAAATCCCCTGCCTAGAGCCAAAAAACGCTTCACCTCCTCTTTTCTCCCAGTTCCATCTCTTTCTCCCAGTAGCAATGATCTATCTTCAGGCCAAAAAACATTTTCCAAAAAATTTTGACTCTTAAAACACAATAATGCACTATTATTATACCTTTTGGATTGTTTTGATGATCAGAAGTGGCCAAATGTAAAACTAAACTTGGGTCCTCGTACCAAATTAAAGCATCCTATCTAAAACATAGTGCAATATCTTGAGAAGTGCCACTTGAATATAAGGCCACTCTACAAGTGCCAGATATAACTGATGTAGGATATAACACCACTTAACCAGAACAATGTCGACGCTTTTTATCTTTTCTCTATCTTAATGTGAACTCTTTTTTTTTTTTTTTTGAATTCTCTTTCTTTCTGCTTTCAGCCTTTATAATATTTTATACCTTTCAGGTAGGGTACCTTTCAGCATCAATAAGGTCTGTTGCAGATGCTAGAGTGGGTGACACTATTACTCACTATGGTAGAAAGGCCGAAAGCTCTCTACCTGGATATGAGGAAGTCACTCCAATGGTGTTTTGTGGCCTATTTCCTGTTGATGCAGACCAGTATTGATTCTATTTCCTTTCTCCTCTTGAATTTGAAAAATGTCATTGCAGGTTCTTGTATCTCTGGCATCATTCATTTTTATCTAATGTATTGTTGTCAGGTTTCCAGAGTTGCGTGATGCATTGGAAAAACTGCAACTGAATGATGCTGCATTGAAGGTAGTTATATTTTATAACTAAATATAAAATGAAACGAATATTTTTTATTTTTTAACGCGTAATGCATTTATGGTTTTTTGCTTCAAACAGCAGTAGGTTGTCAATATCATGTTACATTGAAAATAAATAATAAATTAATATATAAACTAAGGTCAGTGCCTGCAGAGATTCAAAAAGTGGCCGAGTAGCGGTATAGCAGCTGCAAAATAGCGTTAGCGGCACCCTCCGAAACCCCTATCCACCGCAATAGAGATGAGAGAGAAGAATCACTCACGTAGTGGTGTTTCGCGGTTTCGAATAGTGGGGTATCAGTAAATCGCGGCAAAAACGGGCCGCTATTCTCGCTGTTGCATTTTTGTTTTCTGCTATAGATTTTTTTTTTTTTTTTCAAATTAAAATTTCAATCCCTACCAAAAGAAAACAAAAAACCGTACCAAACCAAAACAATCAAATTTCTACAAATTTATGCTTCAATCAAGGTTAAAAAAAAAAAAAAAAATTCAAGAATCAAGATAATAAAAGGATATTCAATTAAAAATTACCTTTTTTTTCCCCACATTTTGGAAATCTGAGTTGTAATTAATGTGAAGATAGAGTCCTTATATAGCTTCCATGGCCCTTTATCAATTGCAGCAAGTGTGGGTTATTGATCTTCTTCAATTTTGAGAGAGATGAGTCGACTGCCAAAACTTGGGAGTGGAAACCTAATTGAACTAGAGGCCATGAGGGTGTGGGTGCTGCATATGGGTAGTTGGTTAGTTGGGTTGTGAGTGGGTTTGCCATGGGATGAGGAAAGGATGGGCTGCTTGGTTGGGGAAGGCAACTAGAAAAGTAAATTGAAGCAGGGGTCTAGGGGATAGTGGAGAAGGAGAAGGAACAGGGGAGAATTGGGGACAGTAGGGGAATTAGGGTTTTGTCATTACTCATGTGTGTTAAAGTTACAATTGTTTTTTTTTCTTGTTTATATAAAAATTAGGGGGGAAAAGTAATTAAATAGTGAGAAATGAAAATTTGAGAAAATTTTGGATGATTTAGATTGAAATTGAGAGGGAATGAGAGATGGTAAATAGTAAATTAATTTTATGAGTATTTTCTATTTTGTATGCAATAGTATAATTTAAAAATAATGAATTTTAAATGATTAAAGTTTTACTATTATTAATGTTTTTATTAATTGTGCTTTTTAGTGTGTTTGATTAAAGTTTGGTTGCTAACTATTGATTAATTTGTAAATTACTATAATTATATTAAAAATTTCATCCATTATTTTTCTAATTAAAATAATTTATGAGTTTAACTTCATATAATTGAAAAAGACAACGAAAACTTAATTTCACATATATGATACTATTTTGTCAATCTTATATAAAAAATTATGAATAATATTTTCTTATAAATTAAATATCATAATGTCATAAATTACTTTAAAATAATATTAAAAAATAGTTTTTATGATTATAATTATAAGTATTATGTTTTACGATAAGTTGTGCAAACAAGAAAAAGTTCACGGCCTTGATGACTGTAATGACCGCAATAGCATCCGTTATATCCGCAACCGCAATAAACGCAATGCGATTGAAAACGCGTCCGTGACCGCAATTTAAATACCTGGTACCATAGCTATCTAAAATTTGTTTTTTTGGTACTCTTCCACTGTCTTCATTGCATGGCCACTGAGGTTTATGTTTCCACCCAAATCATGTTACATTCTTGATATTTACACTACTATGATTTTTGAAAGAGGCTTATCGATCTCAGCACCTTATGGTAATATCACCATATATAGATATATTCTTGGATTCTCCCATCATATTTCATTTTAGAGAAGAGTTATAAAAGCATTGAAAAACTGTACTGAATTCAGGCTAGTAGCAGATTTCTGTTTAAATAATCATAATTGTACCTTTGTAGAAATCTAGCTATGAATGGAAACAACTGATAAAATTAGCATATTATCAGTTTTGATAGAAATAGCTGATATCAGTTTTATTTCAAAGATGAGACATTTAAATGTGTTTAACTACTGAAAATATTTTCATTTAAATTCTTGAGTTGTGCACTAAAGTTGGAGAGATCCTAGAATACTTGATAATGCTGGAAACATCTAGAAAAAGTACCTTATAATGTGAATATGACACTCTGAACCTTTCAGTATAATAGCTCTCAAGTTTGATTTGTTTCTCACTCTTCATAGGTTTATGAATTGGATTGGTATTAAACTTGAAGAAAATAAATAAAATAGACCAAAACAAACCAACAAGCATTAATCCCAATATATTTGGGGTTGGCTACAAGAACCAAGACATAGAAACATTTACATTGGGTACACTATCCTCCTCCTCCAATCATTCCTATCCACAAACATCCTCTCTTCAAATTCTAATAGTTTAATATAATTATTTATCACCTCCAACCATGTCTTTTTTGGTCTTCTTTTCAACCTTTTACCTTGTGCAACATTAGTTTGCTCCATCCTTCTAACAGGTGCATCCCTCGATCTGCGTCCTATTGGAGACGAATATCCTCATTTCTAACTCTATCCTTCCTAGTCTTACCACACATCCATCAACATCGCATCCCGGCTACACTCATTTTTTGTATGTGGTGCTTCTTGTTAGCCCAACATTCAGTATCATATAGCAAAGCAGGTCTGATAGTCGTCCTATAAAACTTCCCCTTCAAACACAAAGGTATATTGCGATCACCCAAAACTCCTGTCGCACTTCTCCACTTAAGCCACCCAGCTTGATCCTATGGTTAGCATCTCCATCAATCTCCCTATCTTTCTGAATTATCGCTCCTAGGTACTTAAAGCACTCCGCACCATCGAGTATGATCACTCTTTACTGTTATTCCTTCTTTTACTAAACGTGCACTCCATATACTCAGTCTTTCGATCTGCTCAATTTAAATCCCTGAGCTTCTAGTATCTGTCTTTGTATGGTTTTCTCCTAGTAAATAAATAAATAAAGGAATGCCTTTGTATGGTTTTCCCCAAAATTTTGAATTCTGAATTATGCGCATGCATGAGTTAATCTTGTGGAATGTTTTGTTTGATACATTTGTTGAGTAGTTCTCAAGGTGTAAACTCCATGGACTATGCAATATGTTCATATGTTTTTCATTTCTGAAGTGGCTTCAGTTTGCAAACCGCATCAACCTTACTGTAGATGTTATGATGTGAATTTAAGATATTTGAGTAGTATTGATAGTTTTTTCTGATAAACTACTCAGTGTGATAATTTTTCTGTTTGTTACTGTTTTGGTCTTAAAATGTAGTTTGAGCCTGAGACGTCAAATGCTATGGGTTTTGGCTTTAGATGTGGGTTCTTGGGTCTTCTCCACATGGAAATTGTTCAGGCATGAACTTTTTTGCCCCCGCAGTTCTCTTTTCTTATTTATTATAATTGTGTCGTCCTGTTGCTTCTTATTACATGTTGTTGGCTCTAACATATTATGGTCCTTACAGGAAAGACTTGAAAGGGAGTACAATCTGAGCCTAATAACCACTGCTCCTAGTGTTGTGTATAGAGTGAGCTGTATAAATGGTGATACTGTAATTTCTTCTCAACCCTTACCACATTTTTTAATTAAATTATATTTCAAGAATGTTGCCAGGAAGCTGATGCTTTATTATAGCTGATTATGGCTGGAGTTTTGATAAAATTAATTGCAATAAATTTGCATTGTCATGCTGGTTTTCCTTTGTAGTCCATGCATCATCCATAATATTTTGCATTTGAAGGGAAGAAATGTTAATGACTTCTCTGCATGAAAAGATCATATCTGAATAAGTATTGAGAAGAAACCTATTATCTTATAATTTCCAAAGATGAAAATTCTCATTCTTCTTTCTCAACTCTCTAGGATTTTTCAAGCTCTCTCTCTCTCTGTGCCACCCTTCCCCTGACAAATTTTTTTTTTTTTTGAGTATTTGACATCAGAATATGCCCATGTGGAACTCATGAATAAGAAGACAGATTGCAATTGTTAATGAAAAATGTTCTTGTGTTTTATGGAGAATATAGACATTTACTAGAATTTAGGAAATTATTACTTCAGATGATGTAATATACTATAGAATCACTTGGGAAATTTCCTTAATGTTCGTTATGTAGAAAAAATATTCGTCATCTTTTGATTTTGAGAGGGAATTTTTCTATGTTGTTCTTAGCTCAATGCTAAAACTGTACTAGGACTCTAATTTAAGGAGGATTCTTTGGATTCATCCTGATCTAGCTTGAATTCAAATGCTGTCTTTCTAAACATAATCATAATATTCTGATCCCACCATAGAAAGAAAAATAAGGAAAAGTAAAATAAGTAGTGTATTTTAGTTTTGTTGACAATTTCTTTCATCATGGATTGCTTTGGCCTCAGCCAGCCTATTGGCCCTATTCTCTTGGGCAAGCATGTAATAGCTGGAAGCTTGTCAACTTTATTGGAATTATTGTTTCAAGCATCAATGGCATCATTTTTGTCAGGGTAGCAAGTATATTGAATATTTCTTTGTACTTGATGGCCTTCACATTATTCTATGATGGCGAAGTATTTATGGTTAATGTTTTGCTAATGAAAAGCTTGTTACTATATTTCTGATTGATAAGTTGATATGTTGGCTTGTGCCGTACAAGAAAGTTGTTAACTTGTAGGATCTTTCATGTCATACTTATTTCCATTAAAATATGAATATTATTGAAGGTTGAGTGCTCAAATCCATCCTTGCTTCCTGAACCTGGACAAAGAAGGTCAATTGAGGAACCATTCGTTAAGGTTGTTTCTTGTATCTTAAGATCTTTATTACTTGATCAAGTGTGGAATTTTTGCATTTAAATGAGCACTTTTTGAAGCTTGTAAATTTATATGCTATTCTATATTATGTAACATGTACAGATTGAGATGCTTACACCAAAGGACTATATTGGTTCGCTGATGGAATTGACTCAAGACAGAAGAGGAGAATTCAAAGAGATGAAATTTATCACTGAGAATAGAGCATCCATCATCTATGAGTTACCCCTTGCAGAGGTAATATTTTCCCTTTCCTTGTTGATGTCATCCTGCTTTGTTCTCAGCTAAATCTCTCTTTATAGATGGCGTCGACCATTTTTATGTAGAATTTTCATTTATTCTTTTCGCTCAGTCTCTGTGTATGTTCATTTCACAGATGGTAGGTGATTTCTTTGACCAGTTGAAGTCCAGAAGTAAGGGGTATGCTAGCATGGAATATAATTTCATTGGGTGAGTGCATGTAACTGTAGCTGTTATATGCTTATTTCAAGGGTATTGAAAGGCTTTCCTTACTTCACTGCTACTAACTACTTTAAGAGTTTATCTAGTGCATTTTGATTCTATATCACAAACATTTTATCTTGAATGACAAATGAAAGTATAAGATATAATAGGGGAGAATTTGGGAATTGAGCTAGTAATTTGCATCCTTTCCATTTTATCAGTTTGTAAGAAATAATGAATTTTCAATTGACTCCATAAATACTTTTATTTTGCAGAGACATGACTTAATTTTTCAGATATTCATTTCATGTTGCCAATTATTTGGACTTTCTTTCCTAAGTTTACATTTGTCCCATTTGTATCTCATCATTTCTTCACAGTATCTTTGGCACTAATTAGTATTAATTTGGAATAATGTTTTTCTTCCAAGTTTAATTGCTTAACATTTTTTTTAAAGGAAAATATTCTTCAAATTGAATTGGGCAGACGTTGGAAAGTTATTGATTTCTTAAAATTAATTAAAACTTTTCATTTCAGGAAATCAAGTATTTCAAATTTGCAATTTACACCATGGTCACTATAGTGTAATCATTTACTTGACTACCAGGTATAAGGAAAGTGATTTGATAAAGCTTGACATTCAGATTAATGGTGATTCTGTGGAACCATTATCCACTATTGTGCACAAGGATAAGGTGAGGCTCATCTTTTCGTTTTGAGCTGGATTTATGCAGCTTTCTTTCAATTTTATATTCAGTATGTTGAAAAAGCAGTTTAATCAGTATCAGCTACCTTTTGTAGGCATATGCTGTTGGGAGGGCTTTGACTCAAAAGCTGAAGGAGCTTATACCTCGACAAATGTTTAAAGTACCAATTCAAGTAAGATGCACATGCTTAAAATATTGTCAACTATTTACGATGTGATGTTTTATTTTCCTTTTAACCAATTCTTGTGAAGTGTCTGGTACTACTACATATTATAATTTACAGATTGCATAATGCACAGAAGCTGCTTCTTCGTGTCATCTATCTGCAGATTTGTTTCAATTGGATGAAAGAATGTGTGCTTCAATACTTGACCTTGTCTAAAAGTTATAACTGTTTAATATATTTAGACTACCATAATAGTTTTGCTGTCATTATTAAGGTTTACTATTATGCTGGCTAGTTTTCTTGGAGTCACATTGAAACAAAGGGTAAATCACACTGATGTTTTTTTTTTTTTTTTCATTTGACAACTAAGGGGGGTTGAGTCATTTATCTTTTTGAAACAAAATTTAGAATAATTTAATTTGACCTACTCTACTCTTTCTTCATGTCATGTTTTCATAAACTTTTTTCATTGTTGCCCTCTGCTTAATTAATGTTCCAAATGCTTGGAACGGTTAAGGAATAACCATTTTCAACTATTTTCTTTCCTTGTCCACCCCAACAACCCCCCCCCTCCCCCAAACCAAAAAAAAAAGCCATTTCCACTATGTTTGATGGACTGTGGATGGCAAGCACAGGCACACAGGTGTTTTTTGAGATTTTTCAGGTCAAGCAAGGTTGCTCAGGAGTTTCCATCATATATTGATCCATATACATATCTTTGAAGTGCTTGTGTTGTCCAGTATCTACTATTTATGCTCAGGCATTGGAGTTAAAAAATGTCAGCTTCTATTAACTCTGGTTATCTACATTTAAAAACAAGAAAAGGAAATGAGAAAAGCAGAAAAACATTGCCAATCAGTGGGAAAGTTTTTCATTTTGTTAATTTCTTTTTTTTTTACCGATCATTGAGTGCATACTTCATCAAGTTTGTCATTATAGTAATGACATGCTAATTCAGTTCCAATTTGTGTGCTATATACTCATTTCAGGCATGCATAGGTTCAAAAGTAATTGCTAGCGAAGCTTTATCAGCAATTAGAAAGGATGTTTTGGCCAAATGCTATGGTAAGTGTACTTTGGAATGTATTTTTATCTGTGAATGTGGGGATGTGTGGGGTTGTTTGGCTTGTCAATTGCCTTATTTGGAGCCATGGCGATAAGACTAAAAGAGTCCTTAAAGGTGCGGGGAATCATTATATATTTATAAAGTTGGATATGTCTATGCAATAACATAAATTTGATTTATTTGTTTGATTATAATTGATTATTAGTGATATTTTGTGATAAAGATGATGAAAGAAGATGGAGATTATTTAGATAATAGTGGCTTTGCTTTCTCCTTTGTAGACCAACAGTATGCAGGTTTAAATACGGAATCAACAATTAATTCATAAAAAAGTAGAGAAAGAGAAAGAGGCAATTAATGCAGTCACACATGTTCTTTGGGTCCCCCCCCCCCCCGGCGCAAACACCGACCCAGATCAGCTTTTAAGGAAATGAAGTGCCCACAAATTTTTGGAGTTTTTTGGCACATATCACCACGTTTGTATTGTGTCAACATGAGAGGTTATAAGAGGTTGATCAACTGTTATGAGGATGAAAAAGGAAGAGGGGTGGTGGGGGTTGGAGTTGGAGTTGGAGTTGGCCAACATAGACCATCACCTCTCCCAAATTTTGGGACGTAACATTATTTCGTACAATTTTATCATAACCAAGTTATCATAGTTCAGCATATAAAAGATTATATCTTGAGAAGGCAATAATTCTTATCTATAAAAGATTATATGTTGTTGATTGCTCTTTAGTACGGATCCTACGTGATGTCTAGTTTTAATATTGATGTTCATCTTTATGTTAGTACTAAAAAATTGCTAGTTTAGTTCAATGATAATTACACAAGCTGCTGCCACAGATCCAAGAATCTTCAAGTCATTTTCTTGATTTCTTTTTGGGCCTGAAAGTCATTACGCAAACTTGAATTATCAGTTTTCATTTCCAAAGATGCTTCAGAAATGTTATTCAAATTGAAGATTGCTACTTAACGTCTATTTCTCTTATCATATGGTTATCACGAGTCTTAATCTTCACTCATTGTTAGATCAGATGTTATGATAAATTTACTAGTAACAAAATTTTGTTTGATTGTTTTATGTTTTATTAAATTTAAGTAGATTATTCTTTTCCAGGTTAGTTCCCCCATCCTTAGATAATATTAGACCAGCAATTTTTACTCTTTTCGTTTAACTGACGGTTTTAAGTCTCTGAAATGGATCTAGATGATTTATGATATTTAATTAGATCATTCAACTTTTATTTAATTTCTGAACACTGCAGAATGATCTCTTGTAGAATTTCAATGTAAGAGCTTCAATCTTGAAAGATTGCAAATCTGGCTTATTGGATTTTTTTCCTTCAAATATTACGTTTTTTCTTCTTTTTGTGTGAATTATGCTTCTTATATCTCTTCTGTCGAGTGTTTTACGTACTTGTTTCCTTTATTATTATAACTGCTAACCCCATATAGTATGAATAAAATTCTTTATAAAGATAACTTGTTCTGTTTATAGTTAGGCTTCAGATTTACCTAAGTTCCCATTAATCATGATTCATTAGTGTCTATTTATTGCATGATGACAAGATTTTTTTTTTTTTTTTTAATTTCTCTTTGTAGGTGGAGATATCTCAAGAAAAAAGAAACTCCTTAAGAAACAGGTGCTTTTCCTTACCTCTCAAAGTATGGCATTGGACCACAATATGTTCTCTTATCCTTTCCTGCCCCTCAAACCAAAAAAATTTGTATTAAGGTGCAATAGGGTAAATATTGGATGACAGCTTTTTGTTGATAAGCATGCTTCTTGCTTGTCTATCTAATTCCGGTTATCTTTTGATTATTTTACTGTCATAACGAGACCGGTATACTGACCCATGAAGGTTTTTGTGAACTGTCACTCTATAACCTTTAACTATAAGGTCTTGACAGATATTTTCATCCATAGAGAAGAAGATAGAGAGAACTTTAAGGAGCTTATCATAATCATATTATGTAATCAAAGCCAGTTAGCTCTTCTGATCTGATAGACACGATAACCCTCGACATATGTTGTCCGGCTATTTAATTACTTTACCAAGACTAGAGTAGTAAAATCACACAGTTATACCTTGGCAATAATTGAAGTTAAACCTGGATAAGATTATAGAAGTAAGACGTGAGGTGGATTTGGATACTGATCTTGTTGAATGCATTAAACTAACTGATCATTTATAGTTCAACAATAAGTCAGAAGTGAGGTGGATTTGGACAGATCTGTTAAAGTAAGCTTCAAACACTTAACGAAACGCACCTAAAACCTTAAGTTATTGGATGAGAGTTCAAAAGTAGTTTTTATTCGTTAGTTAGATGGTTTTAACAATGAATCAGAATATATGTTGATCTCTTAAAAAGTACAGCTTATAGACACAAAATCTCTCTACAACTTGAATTCTTAATTACTCTTCAAAGTCTCATGTTCATATTTTCTTTTGAAGATAGCTCCATATTATACTAGAGAGTCGAGGCCATTGACGGACTCTTCATTTGTCTTTTATATAGTTCGAATGTTGGCCTATATGCTTATATTAGGCTATAATGTACTTTCCTGATAATACTTCATTGAGCAACTGTACTTGAAAGCTATTCGTTCTTCGAATGTCGACCTATACCCTCAATATTATGCTTTAATGTGCTTGTATGATCATCCTTCTCTTGACCAACCTTGAAAGTTTTTTATCTGCATGCATATTGGAGAATAGTATGCATACTCAAGTATGCGCTTTGAATGTGTTCTTAATGTTATAAACTGCTCGTTAAAGCTCCAGGTAAAACTTTGTCGAAGTAAAGAATCATATGAAGATGTATTATGAATGTGAAAACATTCTAAAACACTTCGGAACACATTAGTACTCGGAGTGGTTAAGGTCCCAAAAGCATCACACTCAGAGCTAGGTTGCTTCGAATAATCTTTGAAAAAGAGTATAATGGCTGCTGAAATACTTGTAACATACATTACATGCGTATATATAGACTTAAAGTATTCCTAGACTAACGGATGAAATCCGAAAAAGGTCAAAAGTCTTAAAACGAAGACCTAATATGATAGAAGACTCGAAGTAACATACAAAAACATCACTGCACTGCATAGTACAATTGTAATCTTGACTTTTCCCTGACACTTTTGTTCTGCATCTAAGAAACATGAATCTCTCCACATGCTATATATGCTCTAGAAACACTTTTATTTATTTTTGTTTTCTAATGGTTTGTTTTTAACAGGCTGAAGGGAAGAAAAGAATGAAGGCAATAGGTAAAGTAGATGTACCTCAAGAAGCCTTCATGGCTGTGTTGAAACTTGAGAAACAAGTTTTATGATGATTTTACATTGTATCTTGTTTTGTTTGTAACATTCTCCCATCATTTCTGCTAAACAATAACAAAGTTCAGTTTGTTGTGGCAAAGGCCCCGGGGCTTCTTTACTTTCTATTTTGCTCATAGTATCTCTCTTACTTTCCGGTAAGAAAAGAAATATTTCTTTTTTTAATATATTAATTAAAGGAAAGAAAAAAAAAAAAAAAAAAAAAACAACGAAGACAAGAAAAATAAACAAGAGAAAAATGAAATGACATAGAAATATTTACATTAAATGAAAAATAAAATAAAAAAATACACTTAATTTAAATAAAATAAGTATATGATGAAATTATATATTTAATATACTTAATCATTATATAATTGATAAAATCATATATGATTTTTAAATAAGAAATATGTTAATTAACTATTAATTTCATGATTGTAAAAAATAAAATATATATATGATTAAAACTACTTAATTATAACGATTTTTTTTTTCTTCTAAAGAAAACTAATATTTTATTTTTTTATATATATGGTAATTAATATGCTTATATGTTTATTTATATGGTAAATGTAATATACTCATATTTTTATTAAATAGATTTAAAAAATAACTTATTTCGGGCTATTATTTTTATAATTTCAAAAAATAAAGAAATGAAACTGAAAAATATGAAACATTAAAATAATATACTTGATTACATAGTATATTTTAAATGTTTACTTATTTTATATGAAGTATAATTATCTTATAAGAAATGTATAAAATTCATTCATGCTTAACTTTTTCTTTTATCTACTGATAATTATTTTTAGTCCTAGGAACTCAAGTGGTATTTTAGAATTAGGCTAGGATAATTTCGTCTTTCTATATAACAAAAAAAAAATAAATAAATAATGGATCCTTTTTTTTTATTTTTAAGTTTTTTAGATTTTTATTCTATTTTAAATGATATATTTAAAGGGGTTGGTCGCGCATTGACTCGTTGGTTGATTTAGGATTCGTACTCGATCTGTTCGGAAAAAAATTAAAAAATAAATTTATTTTATTAATTATTTTAGTTTTTTAGTTTTATTTTTTTTTTTCAAATCATGTATTTGAAGAGATTGGTCAGTGCATTGACTCACGGGTATTTTAATTTTAATGATGTATTTAAAGAGGTTGGATCGCACATTGACTCGGCGTTTTGATTTAGGATCCGTACCTGATCCGATCAGGAAAAAAAATAAATTATTTTATTAATTATTTTTAGTTTTTTATTTAATTTTAAATAATGTATTTGAAGAGGTTAGTCGCACGTTAACTCGTTGGTCGATTTAGGATCCGTACCCGACCGTCTTGGGAAAAAATTAAAAAATATATTTTATTAGTTATTTTATTTTAAGTTTAAATGATATATTTAAAGGGGTTGGTCCATACATTGACTCGCGGGACGATTTAGAATCAATACCCGACCCGCTCGAGAAAAAATAAAATATTATTAATTATTTTTAGTTTTTTGTTTATTTTATTTTATTTTTAAATGATGTATTTAAAGAGGTTGATCCACACGTTGACTCGATGATCGATTTAGGATCCGTACCCTACCGTCTTGGGAAAAAAATAAAAAAAATAATTAATTATTTTAATTTTAATTTAAAATGATGTATTTAAAGGGGTTGATCCGCATGTTGACTCGATGATCGATTTAGGATCCGTACCCAACCGTCTTGGGAAAAAAATTATTTTATTAATTATTTTTATTTTAAATGATATATTTAAAGGAATTGGTCCGCATGTTAACTCGCGGGTCGATTTAAGATCCGTACCCGACTCGCTCGGAAAAAAAATTTAAAAAGGAATTTATTTTATTAATTATTTATAGTTTTATTTTATTTTTAAATGATATATTTAAAGAGGTTGGTCCGCACATTGACTCACATGTCGACTTAGGATCTGTGCTCGACCGTCTAAAAAAAAAATTAAAAAAGAAATTTATTTTATTAATTAGTTTTATTTTTAATTTAAATGATGTATTTGAAGGGGTCGAGAACTTCACCTTTAAGCAATAGACTGCCGCCATCATTTTTGTCTTCCTCATCAAAGGTCGCCTGAGGATGACGTTGTATGTCGAGACTGGTCGAACACCAAGAAATCTGTTATCATTGTGAGGGTGTGATCGCCATCTCCTATGGTAACCGACAAAGTGATGACATTGACTGCCTGATTGGCGAAGCCAAATATAGGGTTGGCAGGCTTCAAATCTTCTACCGAAAACCCTATTTTTCAAAAGGCTTCCAGCTGGATGACCTCGACTGCACTGCCACTGTCGATGAGAACCCGTCTGACCTTGAAATTTTCGATTGTGGCTATTACAACGATCAAATTATTCCTATTATCCTCCAAGATGTCGACGTCTTGGTCGGTGAAGTTTACCGTCCAATCTTCACTCTGTTTTTCCTTTTTGGGGGTGACATCGACTGCCATTATATTTTTGAGGTGTGCCTTTCTCTTGGAGTTGTTGTTGGCCTAGTCCTCTTTTCTCCCATTATTATGTTGATCACCCTTTGAATGGGTTTTTTCTCTTCTGCCCTGTTGTAACCTCTCTGATTGCCCGCTAACGATTGCCCCTGTTGGGCGCCTATTTGTTTGACAAACTATTTGATTTGCCTTTTTATGATGGCATCTTCGATTGCGTCTTTCAAGGATCTGCAATCTTCCATGTTATGCCCCACATCGTCGTGATACTGGTATTTTTCCCTAGAGTTCAGGCGGGCTGGATTACTCTTCATTGAAAATGGTGTGCATAAGATTCCTTTATGGGCAACCGCATTCAAAATGTACGCCCTGGAGGCATGGAGGGGAGTGTAATCCTCAAACTTTGAATATGGGGCTTTATCCATTTTGTTCCCCTTATCGTAACCCTGGCGGCCTATCTAACTCCGACTCTATCGAGGAGCCCTTTCGGGCGATCTTGACTGCTCTTGGCGTCGTGGCTCAAATCTAGAGTGGTTTCTCTGCTCTTGCTGCACCTACCTATTTTTTTGGAACCTCCCATGGTTCTGTTGGTGATCTGATTTTTCTTGGGTTTCTTCGACCAGTTTCATTTATTCTGTTTCGGTGTATCTCTTGGCCTTCTCATACAGGTTTTATAGTTTCTCTGGCTTCTCATCTGTCAAGGCATACCGAAGGTGTTCGTAGCGGAGTCCAAAAATGAATGGTCATGCAGGTTTCGGTGTTCGTATGGCCCAATCGTCATACAGGTCCTTGACCTTCATAATGGTGGAGTTGAATCGTCGAACATACCCCCTCAGGTTGATACACAATATAATGTATCTATTAAATGCTTGCACTAAATTATGATTGTAATTGTGTATAGTAGCAAGGGTCAAATCCACAAAGATTGTTCTTAATTTATATGTTATTATTCTAATCTAATATGAATAAACACCTAAACTAAACTTTTCGGGGGGGTTGTTTTTGGAGATGTAAAGAAAATAAGAAAACTTAAAAGATAAACTAAAATTTAAAGAAATAGAAATTTAAATATATTAAATAATAATAATGATGAAAAGTATGGTTAAGGAATCATTCTCCACCACTAAACATGAAATATATCCAATAATCAAAATTATCTTTCACTCTCTCTTCTAAATTTAATAACTCTAAGACAATAGACAAGCTCGATTGTCTCGAATTTTTCCTTACTTTATCGTTGAGAAAAAGAATAAGCGTTTTTACTCAATCTCTTTCAAATGAACAACCTAGGATAAGCTCTCTAAATTTAATTCAATGAAAGCATTCAATCTAGAAAGATAGATTATATCAAGCAATAAACACATAAGCTCGGTTTATTTAACTTTAGTCATATTCTACATTGTATCGAACGAAAAAAATCCCATAATCATTGATAACAATTTACTTATGTGTTAGGAATCTTGACAATTACGGATCAAAACACTAAACTAGCAATCAAATCACTATAATATCCATCTAGTTGGCCACCTGAATAAACAAGATATCAATTTATGACATGCAATCAGTAGAATATAACAAATTCAAAAGAGAGTTGAATGACAATCTAAAATTTATTAACTAACAATCATGTTTAGGGGTTTGAAATCACCCTTAACCACAAGAAAAATTTAGTTACACATGTTTGATATGTTCAATGACATATTCATAAGAAAATTAAACAAGAAAGAAAGTAGAAGAAAAGAAGAAAGAAAGAAAGAAGAAACTCTTTTATGATGGTTCCTTGCAATCTTCTTCTATTCCTCTTAATCTCCTCCTCTTGTTCTCCTAATCTTTTCCTCTTGTTCTCATCTTCTTATTCTCTTTATTTTGTCCTCAAAGACTCCTCAAAATATGTTTAATTTGTTCCTCAAAAGATCCTATTTATAAAGCTTTAAAACCCTGAGAACTGTTTCTTCCCGCACAAGTAAAGTCAGCAAAGTAGAATTTTTTTTAAAGAAAGTCTCTGGCGCCGCGGCGCTAGGCTCTGGACCTGGAAGGGTTCGTCGGGCACCGAGCTCTCGGGCTACCATTTTGTGCTGCTGCATCTTCTTGCACTTTCTCAGCCGATTTGGATGACCAATTCTTATCCATTTTGGGCGACTATACCATTGGAAAGCTATTCAAAGCAGCTTCAAAAGTCAAGAAAGAAGTTTCTTTGAATAAAGAATTTAAAATCATGTTTTCCTAGAAATAAGCTCTAGATATCAAATCTGCCTTCTTGCAAGAATTTGATCTTTTTAACTCCGTCATCTTCTTCCATCTTTTTATTGTGATTTTGTAAGCTCTTTAACATCCTAATTGACATGTTTTTACTTCATTCTCTTAAATATACCGGAAATGCAAAAACATAACATAAATAACCAAAATAAGGATAGAAGACATAACGAAAACTAAGAATAGAAAGGGCATAAAATTTTCATTTTATGAACTTATCACAGGGTCTCATCTGCTTTCTGTCTCACTACTAGAAGGCTCGCCGAGGTCTTAAAAGTTGCTTTGTTGGCCAGGAAGTAAGCTATGAATCTTCTTCCTAAGCTTTTGAAGCTATCAATGGAGCTCGCTTGCAGCGAATGATACCATGTCTTGGTGTGCACTCTGAATGTCATAAGGAACACTCGATACTTTAGTGCATCGCTTGCCCCAAGAAAATCCACGTAATTTTTGTATTGGATCAAGTGGTCCATGAGGTCCTTAATGCCGTCATAGGTCTCTTTTGGCAGCTTCATCGATATAGGCACCTGTTCTCGTCGGATTTCTAGGGTCAGGGGGCTGTTATCGTTGCTCATCCAATCCACGTCTTCAGTCTTGTCCTTCATCATGCCATGGACCTCCTTTCTTAGGGCCACCATCTGGGCCTCCACATTATTAACAATGGCGAGCTCCTTATGACTTGTTTGCTAGATGTGTGTCACTCAGTGCATCGGTCTTGGTCTCGCCTTTTCGCCTGACTAGAACCCGTCTGGCGGCTATCTCAGTAGGACGAGCCCAAACTGTCTTCCACCTGGTTTCTGTTCTTTTTTCTGAATATCATTAAGCTACTGGGAGGTTTGTCGCACGGCTTGCTACTGTTCGGCCAGTTGCGCCTGGAGCACTTGTATCTGCCTCATCAGCGCTTGTTGTACGGGGTCCATGTATGGCAATAGTGGGAGGAAGAATAGGATGTTGGATAGTAGTTCGGTTGGGTCGGTTGCTGGCTGTTTCATCGAGGAGGTTACTTGCGGTGCTTGTGGTAGGGGTGGTAACCGAGGTACTGTCAGCCTGGGCTAGTTGTGGCAGAGTGACGTCCAATGTAAGGGTGATGTTTGTATGTCCTATGACGCTAGATTGGGTGTCCATCGGGTGCTACGTTGAGGTCACCGCGTCTCGGCCTGGGTGTTGGATGGCCAGGATCGCATCTTGTATTAGATTTTGGGGGTGGATAATATCGGAGAAGGGGCTTCGAGTAGGTTCTGGTAATAGTTGTGGGGGAGGTACAGTTGCTAGAACCAGAGGTTAGGGAATAAGGGTATTTGGTAGCTTGAACTTGGTCTAGGTCGATGGAGAGGAGTCCGAGGAGGGGGAGATTCGTAACTGCCTACTGCTGGAGGTAGGGGTAGGGTAATGTTGGGGGTGCTGGTACTTGGGCTTGCAGCTAGAGTGGTTTGTTGTGATAGTGGTAAAGGCATGTTTGTGTTCCCATAGACGACGCCAAAATGTTGATGTCTTTTTGGGTTGAGGCGGTTCCCTTGGTGGCCTAAGGTCCTATAGAGGATAAACGAGGTTAGAGGGCGTCGGGAGCTGGTCTTTGAGGCGCGCTTCGATGCTTAAGTTAGTGTGGGGGAAGAAAAGGAGAGAATGTAGTAAAGAGAGTGTGTACCGTTGGTTAGCCCCCATGAGGGCTATTTATACCTTCTTCGGCGACCCGCCCTTTGTCATGCGTCTACCTCCGGCAAAGGGTTGGTGGTCGACGATATGAGTAGGTAGCCCTGTATAGTGGTTGGAGTCTCACGTGGTGCTTGGCGACATCATAGTGATTGCAGCAATTGAAGTCCCACGTGATATTTGAAATGTCAAGCGATATGACCGCTGGAGTGCTGAGAAGTGCCCATGCATCCTTTCAAATGTTGGTCTAAGTTGCCAAGCTAATGTGAGATCCATTGGGCTTAACAATTATTATTATTATTCAATACAAAATAAGAACCATGCGTTTGACTACTTTATTAAATTAGATTTATCCATTCAAAAGCTGTACATTTCACATTTGTATTAATAGTTAATTTAATAATTTTTAAACAGAAACTTGGTAAAATTTATCTACAAAATTTAGTAATAGAGAAAGAGATCCAAATTTTAGTAAAATTTATCTCCAAAATTTAGTAATAGGATTAATAGTTAACTAAAATTAATAATTAATAATCTATAATATATAATATATATATAAAAGCACGAATGTGGAGAATCTTTTGAACTAACGAAAATATCCATTATTTTACATTATATTACTATTTTTCCATTTTAATTTTTTATTATTATTAATAAGATTTATCCAATTTATAAATAAGAATTCTAATTCTATTGATAGTCTTTAGTTAAAAGGATTTATTTGATAATAAATAAAAAAGAATTAAAATTTACAATGAATTACTTTATCTTCAAAAATATAATTTTTCATTAAACTTAAAAATGAAAAAAAAAAGTTATATTAATCTAATTTTAAATGTTCATGAAAATTTTGATTATTTATATAATATGTAACTTTATGTTCAATATATTTTTTTTAATAAATGAATAAGTTTTGTATAATATAAATATTTTATATTATATTATAAATAGTAATAAGATTTATTTTATTCTTATTTACGAATAGTGTTTATTATTAATAAGATTTATCCAATTTATAAATCACAATTCTAATTCTAGACTTTAATTAAATGATTTTTTTTTATAATAAATAAAAAAGTCAAAATTACATTGAATTATTTTATTTTCAAGATTATAATTTTTTATTAACCTTAAAAAAAATTCTATTAATCTAATTTTAAATGTTAATGCAATTTTTGATTATTTATGTAATATGTAACTTTATGCTCAATATATATATATATTATAAATAAATAAGTTTTTATAATATAAATATTTTATATTATAAATAGTAATAGATTTATTCCATTCTTATTTACGATTTTGTATTATAAATATTGATAAAATTTATCATTGAAATTTTCAATATCATGATATAATTTTTTTTAAAAAAATTATTATTAGAACATTTAAGATAGTGCTTTTAACAATTAAATTATGTGTAGAACTCTTAGTTAAATTTTATCAAACAATAATTGCAAAGCTAGGATTACTATGTAACTAAGTATCATGTGATTATATATATTACGACAACTTTTGATTTTAATCTATTTCTCGCATAAATATTGAAAAAAAGTTTGGGAGTTCTGATTTTTTAATAATAGATAAATGTTCATGGTTTTTTTTTTTATTTGGTTTGTTACATATATATTATTTAATAAATATAAGATAATTAAAGTGTAATATTACGTGTAACGCATGTGAATGTGGAAAATCTTTTGAATTAACAAAAATAGTCATTGTTGTTCACAATATTTCTAAACTATCATTATAAATATTTTTTATTATTAATAAAATTATCTAATTTATGAGTAAGAAGTTCAATTTCATTAAAACACTTTTGTTAAATGAATTAATTTGATAATAAATAAAAAGAATTAAAATTTTATATGAAATTGCTTTATCTTAAAAAATTTAATTTTCACTAATCTTAAAAGGTAATTCCATTTATTTGGTATAAATTAAAAAAGAATTGAAATTTTTTATTTGATATAATTAATTTTATATTAATATTAAAATAATAATTTTATAATAATATGATATAATTTGCACATAAACAAACTTTATATGTTAATGCAAAATTTAATTAATATACACTTTATTAATTTTAAAATATATAATTATATAATAAAAATAAATGAATGAATAAACATCCACGTGCGAAAGCATGTGATAACACCTACATGAGAGAAATAAAATTTATGCCCTTTACTCCTTTGCTTTCCTTTTTACTTATTTACATACTTTTTCATTCCCTAGTGATTTTTCTACTCTATTACGAAATGCTATGTAAATATTTTTTCTTTAAAAATATTTGAAAAATCAGTAGATTGTTTGAAAGAGTTTATTCAAGCATTTTGCTAACAAGTTGTTAAGTTTAGTTAAGTTATTATTTATAGTAATATTTATATTAAATTCAATAATTAATAATTAATTTGATAAATTTAAAATGAATTGAAAATAGTAATTTATTTAATATGATAACTTTAAAGAATTTTTTAAAGCATTCATTAGCAAAACCTTAATAAAAATAGTCTAATAAATAAAGAATTTTGTTAACGAATATCTTAAAAATATATTTTTAAAGTTACTATATATGTAATATCTTTACTCAAAATATTGGAAATTATGAAGAAAAAAAATTTGTCAACTATTGCATTTAAAATAATGAAAAATGTTAACCAGTGCCTAATGACAATGATTAAGATAATATTTAAGAACAAAAATTGAAATTAATGATTTTTTTTTTGAATTCGATAAAAGTAATATATTAAATACAAAAAAAATCTAAAATAAAAAATAATACTTAACCAATGTCTATAAGCACCGGCTAATAGGATCCTAAAACAATATTATTACTATAGATAGTAATTAACTTAGATTTTGCTAACAAGTGCCTTAAAGGCACTCTTTAATGGTATTATATATAGTAATATTTTTACTTAATGCATTGAAAATGATGAATAAATTTGTCAATTATTACATTTAATACACTGTTATTATTATAAATAGTATATTAACTATCTTTAAAAGGTGCTCTAAAGGCACTAGTTAACAAAATCCATAATTAAAATCTTTTTTTTTAGGGTTAGGTTAACTGGTGCCTATAAATACTAGTTAAGGATTATTTAATTTTTATTTTAGAATTTTTTTTTATATTTAATGCATTATTTTTACTGAAATAAAAAAAAATTATTAATTGCATTTTTTTTTCTTTAAATATCAATGCCATCGATTAACATTTTTTTATTGAGTGGACTATCGAAGTGTAGCAATCATTATATGTTAATTTATTAGTTGATGTACAGTAAAGGGTTACATAGATAGTTAGACCATGTATTGTACAACTTTTCTCAATTTGTTATTAAAAAATAAAAGTTTTCAATCACTATACTATAATTTTGTTAAACAAATAACTCAAATTACAAATTCTGTTAAAAAAAAATGATGTGGCATTTGCTAGGAAAAAAATACAAAAAATAAAAATAAAAAGTGGAAATTCAAATAAAATAAAAAATATGATTTTTTTTAATTAAAATTAAAATTTTGGAAATTTTTGGAAATTTTAAAATTTTCTAAAAATTCAAAATTTTTAAAAAATGGAAATTGAAAATTCAAATAAAGAGAAAAAGAGGGAAAAAAAAAAAGAGGGGAAAGAATCCGGGAGAGAAAAGGAAGGAGAAAGGGAGAGGGAAGGCAAGGGGCGTCGATCGGTCTAGGGAGGATCTACTCGATCTGCTTGATCCGAGGCAAATCCACCCCGGGCTGATCAGTCGATGTCGATGGTGCCATCCATTCCCCTTCCTTATCTCTCCCTAATTCTTTCCCCCTTTCTCTCTCAATTTTTAGTTTTCAATTTCCAAATTTTTTTTTTAAATTTTGAATTTTATTTTTATTTTTTTAATTTTTTGCTCTTAATGATGATGTGGCACTATAGATGTGGCATTAATATAGCATTTTTGTCACGTGTCATGATCTTATTAGATGTTATTGTCGCATCAATTATTTAATTAACGGTGTTAGTATAAAAGGTCAACTTTGTTCACAGAATTAAAGTAAAAATAACTGACTGAGAATTTTATTTCTCTAAGTACTAAATTAAGAGAAGTGGTATACTACGATGGCTAAATATATATTTAACCCTATAATAAATTCAAATATATAAATGAACGTGATACCTACATTAATTTTCATTAATTATACATCGTATAAGATACTTTGCTTAATTTCATTAATTTTATTTCAAGACAACAAGAAATCTAGCATGGAACACAAAGGCATCACAAATTCCACCCCCCTAAACCTCCATGTTATACTGCTGTGCAACAAGTTATCAACCTCAAACATCACCATCATTAACTATTTCGTCACAGTTTACAGATACAAAAAGCGAAATTGAGGCAATTGAATATTAGCTCCAATACCAATTATTCCATTTAAAATTTATACAAATAAACAAGACCTAAAATATTTACCTCATCAACCCTGAACCCTAACCATCCTTCCCTGAAGAGCACTAAAATCCTTAACGTTGAACTTACTTAGCAGAGCAATACCAGAAATCATGGACATGGACGTCACAGATAAATCATCCATTACCATGTATATATGTAGCCAAGCCCTTTACAACACTTTTTTCACTTGCTGAATCCGCCTTATCAGTATTTGAATTCACAAAAGTCAATTTACTAGACATTGAGTATCTGCAGTAAGGTCATAGCTTTTTTTAATCTTCTGTCACGTAACCATATGATTGTTGGTAGGGATGGCAATGGAGCGGGGCGGGGGCGGATTTTGCAGTATCCGCCCCCGCCCCGCCATGGCACTGCCCTGCCCCGCCCCCCGCCCCGCTCCGTCGTGGATGTTGAAATTTCAATACCACTACCGCCTCCATGGATGTCGGTTACATCCATAACCGCCCCGCCCCGCTCCGCCCCATTCGATATTTATTAATTATTTTTATTTTTTTCAAATAATAAAGCATTATAAATTTTTTTTAATATAAATTCAATATAAACATGTTTCTAATCTAGGAAGAGAAAAAAATAAAGTATTAGGTTTAAGTTTTTAAAAAGAAAAATAATAATAATAAGTTTAATTATATTATTTTATTATTTTTTGAAAAGTTAAATATTTAAGGGTAAAATTGTAATTTCAATATTCGGGGCGGGGCGGTGCGGAGCAGGCAATTACCACAACTGCTCCATCCCCGCCTTTCAAACAAAAAAAACCGCACCGCCCCGCTCCGCCTCCATTGTTCAAAAAAAAAAAAACCTCTCCATTCGGATCGGATCGGTTCGAAATCCATCGGTCGGATCGGATTTTGCCATCCCTAATTGTTGGAATAGCTATAAAGTGTTTTCTCCCTCTTGACCTTGACTAGTGTCAAGCAACGGGAGAGGAACATAAATTGAATTAAATAATAATTTAGTTGAGTCAAATTCAAATTTTAAAAATTATGTTTAAGGTCCGATCAAATCAAACTTAATTTGTGGATGGATTTAGTCTCAAATTACAGCTCGAATTTAGATATTATTTACTTAGGTAAACAAAACAAAAAACAATATTAATTTTTTAGATTAGCATGATTTTAAAAAATTAATAAATAAATTGGATTACCATGATTTTAAAAAATTAATAAATAAAAATGACACGTGACACCATCATAAAATCCGTTTAAGAAGTTTAAAACTTCAGGTGTGTATAAAATGATAATACTAAAAAAAATTGGCCATTTATAGAAAATTGATGAGTCACCAGATAAGATTCTATGGGATTTAGCTCTTATACATGGTTTCAATGGCTTACAGAAAGCCAATAGGACCATCTTGAACCGAGTCAACATTTCCTACATAAATGTTGCCAAATGTAGTGACTGTGTTTAGCGGAAGCTAAACTAAGGGCTAGTTTAGAATTGTTGTTGAAAAAAATAGGGTTGAAAAAAACTGGAATTGGAAAAAGTATGTTTATAAAGTGTGGTAAAAAGTGTGGTTTAAAAACTTTTAAATGTTTAGCATTGCTGTGACAAAGTATTATAGGAAATTAAAATGTCAAAAAAAAATATGTTTAAAATAATAAAAGTATAGAGATGTGAAGATAATAAAATCATTTTATCCAAAAGCCAACTTTTAAAGCTCAAAAGCTATATTTTTTGACTTTTGAGTTTGATTTTTCAAACCATGATTTCAACAGTAAAAATCAAATTTTTTTATCTGTTTAGCATTACGTTTACGATGAAAAACAACTTTTGAACTTAAAAGTTGTGCAATGCTAAACGAAACATAAATCTAAAATTAGGGTGACGAGCTAGACCATCAAGCTCCGGCGATTTTAAGGTCATTTGCAATTTAATATATATTAATACCGAAAGTCTACCGATTTACGATGTGGGAAAAGTTGCGAATACCTTCCCTTACCCTGACCAGTGACCAGTCGCTCCAACCCAAGGAACCAACAAACACATCAGAAAGCAAGTTTAAAGGAGAAAATGTTATCATCGATGAATGAGTCTCTCACATTTTAAAGTTTTCTTTTTTCCTTCTATTTTTCATGTGGAAAGTAAACACTCAAAGCTTAAAATTTAGACACCCAAAAAAATTTGAACAAATGGGAGTTTTGGGTCTAAACTAAAAATTTCAAGCTAATGACTAAACATTATTGAATGAAGAAATGGGACTTTTTCAGAGAATTCTTCAATACAGTCATGGGCAGTAATCAAGGACCATAGAGAAGTGGAATGGCCAAAGCATATTCTATAAGTTTTGTTGATAAGATTTAGGGAAATGTTAACAAATACTTACAGACACTGGTTAAAGTGTTATATATAGAAAGAAAAGTTTAATTAATGCATTATTTTTTCTTGAATTTAGTAAAAGTAATGTATTAAATACAAAATATTTTCTTGAAATGATAAATAAATAATTCTTAATCAGTATTTTTAAGTATCGATTAAACGGACTCTAAGATTTAAAGTAATGCCTTGTGAAATGTAGGGTAAACCATGTGACTGATAAGTCAGAGCCTAGCCAACTATCTTAATGAAATGTAGCCGAATGCCGCCCATTATTGTTTGGGTTGAGTCAAAGCTAAACCAATTCTAGAGTTAGGATGACGAGCTCACACCATCGAGCACGAGCAAATGCAGATTTCTTTGCAATTTATTATGTATATTGATAAGGTGGGAGAACAGAATGCGATGTGGGATTGGGAAAAGTTGTCAAAGTTGAAAATTGATTCTTTCACCCTGATCAGTGGGTTGTACATTAAACCATATGAATCAATAATATTAAAGATTGTTGGACTGTATTTGTTATGATGTATTATTTGGATCAAAGATCCTTAATGTTGTCTTAAAAAAAAAAAAAACGTGGTTTATGGGAATCTGTTCCAAATCTGTATAGATTTCAGCGAAAACACAATTCACAACTTTAATTAAGAGGACTTGTGTTGAGGAGGAAAAATGACCCACATTTGATAGCCAATGATTAGATGTAACTTTATAAAACAAAGATCATCATTCGTCTATCAAGGACGACTTTTATCAAAAGACAATTGTGAGGTCGGTTGATCTTAATACGCAAAATACCACATTGCAGATATAGTCCAACAATTTTTGTATCAACAATGTTGATCTGTGAGATCTGTATTAGATCCATAACGACCCTTAGCCAAAATACAGTTCACACCCTCAATTAGAGAACCAATGTTGAGATAGAAAACAATCTCGTATCTAATAGCCAAGATTGGACTATTATTTTATAAAATAAAATTCATCCTTCCTCTATTGAATCACTTTTTTTAAAGATCAAACTGTGAAGACGACTCCGATCCCAAAACACAATAATGCCTCATAACGAATGCAGTCTAATAATTCTTTCATCAACAAGTATTGTTCTCATATAAATGAAAGAGTTTATCACAATCTAATAAATCTGTCACAGACAATGACTTTCTATTGATAAAAAAAAAATTTGACTTATTTTATTTTTTATTTATAAATAATAAAAATATGAAAAATATTTTCAAAAACCTTTAAATAATCTAGTTTTAAGATAAAATTTGACCAAAACAAAATCAAACTTGTGACTATTTCTATGAGACAACAAAAATAATAATCTTATATCTAACTGCAATTCAAGCCCATTAATTCAAAAAATAGGAACACAAAACTTTAAATTAAGACTCGATGGGTTCAGCAAGGAACAACCCTCTAAAAATAGACTACATTAAAATTAGAGGAGGAACACAACTTTTAAATTGTGAAGTGATGGGGTATTAGAGTATATTTTAAATGTAAAGTAACACGACATTTGATGAAAATTTAAAATTTTATCAACGAAATTAAAAAAATAAAACATTTTTATTAAAATATATTTTAAAAAATAATAAATAAAATGACAAGTGTTAAAAATTTTAAATCTATTTATAAAATTTAAAATTTCATGGTGTGTATAACCTGTTAATATTGAAAATGGCACGATTACATGACACGAAAAAAATAATTAAAAACACGATACGAAAAAAACACGAACACGACACTAATACACGAATGTCTCAAAATCTATATAATACGAATTATTAAAGTAACAAAATTTATATAAATATAAAATATCTTAAATACGATTATAATACGATAAAATATATAAACACAATACGAATATACGAATTATCTTATATTAAAATAATATATAGCGTAGGTTCTATTTGGCTAAAGAAAAAAAATGGTCGGACACCACCCCGACGAAGGCTAGGAAAGATGAGAACTTGGCTAACTCATGGGCTCATTTAGTAGAAATTGATGAGTCACCGGACAAGACCCTATGGGACTTAGCTCTTACATGGTTAAATGGCTTACAGAAAGCCCAAGCCGTCACTGTATAAGGCCCATCCGTATGATGAATATGACTGAACCGAGCCAATATTCTCCTTAGAAATGTAGCCGAATGCCCACCAATAGTGTCTGTGTTTAGCCGAAACTAAACCAAATCTAGAGTTAGGGTGACGAGCTCACACCACCGAGCCCAGGCAATTGAATGGTCATTCGCAACTTAATATATATTATTACCAAAGGTCTACTGACGCGAATGTGTGGGACTGGTAAAAGTTGCGAATTCCTTCTCTTACACTGACCGGTCGCTCTCACCTAAGAAACAAACACATTAGATCAGTCAGAAAATTTCACCGAGATTTCTGAGGAAAACTCCTTAAGGATACGTTTATACCATATAGGTATATTATATACCATTTGTAATCTGTTAGGGTTTTAGTGCAGAAAATAGTTGCCCTTTAAAAGAAGAAGAAAAAAAAAACTATAAACCTAATTAGCCATATGCAAGTTCTCAACATAAAATGGTTCTTTTTTTTTTGGAAACAATTTTCCTCTTTCCTTGTGTATTTTTGTGAATTATATATGTATTGTTCTTGTTGCAGTTTATGAATTATGAGAGCTCGGTTTTAATCACTTCATCTACTACTTTTATAGCTCGTTTCTCAATTTGAGTTGATCAATAGTTTAGGATGAACAATACATAGCATCAAGGTTGGCACCTCGAAGGAGATGAATCATAATTACCTAGCCTTTTCATCAAAATCTCCATACACAATAAACTATATGTTATTCTGCACAACTACGCATGCATATGAACATGGAGAAATTAGCACATACATAAATGCTTGCAAGTTTGCATTTTCCAGGTAAGTACTTCTTACACAACATTATGTTGTTTCAACTCTTTATTTTTCTTACCTTGACTCTGAACAATCTGTTATTTTTTTTATGATCTTAAGCATCAAGTATCCTTCTGGATTCGGAGTTAAATGAAAAAACTCAGACTTTGGATTGGCTAAAGCCGGCAATTATGGTGATCATTCTCATGTTTCTTCTCAAGTACTGGGATACTGTGCTATTGATTAAACAAAATGGGCGTTTGGGGCTTGTAAGGATTACGAATTACAGTTATTGTGTCTATGAAGTGTCTGTGAAAGCTGGGAAAGAGAATTTGTGATTTCGGAATTGGGCGATGTGGTTATGCCTTGACTTACTACGTTGCAGACGAAATCCTAGCTTTGGTTTATATGGTTTTTGTTTTGACTCCACTTGATGCTTTACGACAGATGAGCTCTTCTTTTAAGAATTCTATTGTCTGAGTTGGTTCTCCATATTGAGGTGTTTGGTACTGTATTTTAGTGAAGGGTGGTTTGTATGTTTTGGTTGTTTGCCTTGATGTTTACTTTTAGGTGTGCTTGTCAGATGGTTTTGGTCTGGTTTAGAACTATGCTCTTTGTTGCACTAGCTTGTGCTAGGCTTGTAACCTATTGGTTCTTAATGAATTTATTTGACTTGGCAAAAAAAAAATATTTTTCTTGAAATATCCGTATCTGACACATATTTGGACATGAGTATGGGGATATGATCCTCCAAATATATATATAAAAAAAATAAAAAACTTAAAAAAAAATTGAATGACTTGTAATCTGTCAAGTTCTTTTACTTAAACGTACTACTTCAAGCTAAAAAATGGGTTCCTTTAATTTAAGCCTATGAAATCATTGTTATTCTAGGTTTAGGTTCTGGAAAAGTCCCCAAGTTGCTGCTTAACTTCATTTATGGAGGATAAGTAAGACACCCAATCTTCACCCATTATAGGTTCATTGGAAAGGTTCAATTTGGATGAGTGTATTTTTCTAGCTCATATGGAGGTTATTACTCCACGAAAGCATAGGTACTTTGCATTCTGAGAGTGTTTCGCTAGCCCAGACGGAGGTTATTACCTCATGAAGGCGTAGTTACTTTACTACCTCATAAAAGGACGAGCTCGGGTATAGAGCTCATGTTCATGCCAGTGTGGTGTGTGCGAAGGAATTATGCAAACAAAAATACCTGCAAAATAATAAACTAAAAGAAGTTAAAAAAAATTTGTTAGAAAATAACCTTCACTCACAAAAATACCTGCAAAAAAAAAATTTAAAAATTTAATAAAACAATTACAAATAAAATAAAATAAGACCAAAACTCAAGACCAAAAGATAATATGTGACTAACATATGGCTCGACTCTCTAAGATCCCCAGCGGAGTCGCCAAACTGTCATAACGTGTCAAATGCGAATTTAGCAAGCTAGACACAAACATGAAGTCGTCACTAATCATCTAATCTAGGTGTGATTAGTCACCTTTATGAATCTATTCTTCTTAAAGTGATCCTAAACTTGACTAAGGTACCCTAAAAAGAATAGGTTCCGATCTACGTTTCAGAACTAGGTCCGCAAGTTCGGTTACGTGTGGGGAAGAATTAGCACCTCCACAACGTCTATAAAAATAGTACCACATCAGTCACATATTATTCTAAATTGGTTTTATTTAAAGATCTTAATTAATATTGTTCTTAATTGGTCTTATTTAAAGATCTTAATTAATCTACCTAATTCAATATTTAATTTCCTAATCATGCAAAATAATCTGAAATAATAAAAATAATCCTAATATATTTATCATGCAAAAACAAAATAAAATCATATCATGCCAATTCCTAATTCATGCAAAACCTAATAATAATAACAAAAAAATTCCTAAACATGCAATGTCTAAAAAAAACATAGATCATGCGATAATAAAAATAAAAATCCTAAATCATACCATAATAATAAAATAAAATAAAAATATCATAAAATCACGCATTTTCGAAAATAATAATATTCCTAATATCATGCAATAATCTAAAAATGATAAAAATATAAAAACCTAAATCATGCAATCTAAAAATAATAAAAATATAAAAACCTAAATCATGCAATCTAAAATAATAATAAAAAATATTACATAAATTATCAAGCAAATAATCAAATTCACCTAGACCTAAAACATGAGAAAAAAAAGAAGTGATGTTAGTAAATAAATAATAAATAAATAGAATAATATATAAATTAGTATAAAATAAATAAAATCATATATATATTTATCAACAATTATAAACATGCAAACATATTAAAATAAATAAAATAAAAATAATCATCATATAATTATGCAACTAATCATATTACAATTCAAATAACACCATATAATAAATACATATGTAAAAAAATCATCATACAATCATAACATCTTAATTAAATAAACAAATTAGATGAAAATAAAATAAAACAAACAAAATTGTTTAGCCATATAATTGGAATTAAAAAGTAAAATAAAAATAATAATGAAACGTGAAATACAAGCAGTATAGAAATAAAATAAAGAAAGAATAATAAAAAGAAGTCACCTGAACCACAATTTGGAGAAGATTTTAATCAACATTTCCAGCTTCCATTTTGCTCCCTTCAGCTACTTTCTTTCCTATTCTTTTCGACCTTCAGACCCCTCTTTCTCTGCCCTCTTATTTTCATTTTATTACTTCCAACAATTTGGAGAAGAAATAAAAAGGAGTGAATTAACTTTTTAAAAAATTTAGCCAACTTAAAAATAAGTTATGAGAAATTAAGATATGCAATACAACAAATAGATATGCAAGTAAATAAAAAGTGTAGAGACAAAAAAAAAAAAAAAAAAGAGTAAACAAATCAATGTATATGTTAGTATAAGTCCTGCAAGCCATCGCACTTAAACTTGTAAAGATATTACTACTTTTATTCATAATTGATAATTTATAATAGAGATATTCATTTGTCAATAAGATATTTTTGATAATGCGTTAAACGATTTATTTAGATAAAGCTCAAGAAATACATTAAACCTTACAAAAAAAAATTTATAAAGTATTACAATTATGAGATCCTAATTATTTGAATCTCATAAAACATAGCATTTGCCCGTTCATCAATTTCATAAAATCGATTATCAACATGCTCATAGAGTATTAACACTTTCAAAGAAGGTTCCTTGCCCATGCTCAATGTTAACCATCTCTAGTACTCAAATCCTCCATACCAAACAACATGGCCTCCTCCCAACCTTGTTTAAGGTTCTTTCGCTCTTTTATTATTCATGTGAATTATTATTAGAAGCTGAACATTTCGATAATTGATAGTTTGTTATAATCTAATTTGGTATTCTTAGAGGATAAATCTTATCGCACACTAAATCATGAGGTAAAGCTTTTACCGCAAGTCTTTTTTATGTTGTATAACTTGATCAAGGTTGATTTTATAATTTGAGAATTGAGTTTAAAATTTTAAATTATGCTACTATTACCTCTGATCAATTCCCAACATGAGTGTCATTCAAGAGGCCTCCATACTGTACAGTAAGCTAAACTAATATTTTTTAGATTATTTTTTTTTCTAGATATCAATAGTTTTTTAAATTTTATGAATTTTTTAAAATTTTTATTATTTATTTATGAATTATTATACTGTACACGAAGAGTGAAATTTTTTAATTTTACAAACGAAGTTAAAAAAACATAAAATATCATTATTTTAACTCTATCTAAAATATCACTTTTTAAATGATTTCATATAAGTTAATCACGTATGAAAAATATTAGAAATTTCAGCACAAATTGTTTACTTTTTTAATGGTTAATGCCCACATTTCTCTGCGGCACGTGAAATTCAGAAGTTGGTAGTATTGCTGTTTGTTCATCAATAATATTACTGTACCAATGTAAAATTTCCAATACACCACCGACCCAACAAATTTTCTTTGATAAATCTAAAAAAACATGCTCAGTTAAATAATTATTAAATGATTTAATAGATAAAAGTTATTTAAAAAAAATAAAAAAATAAAAAATTATTAAAAAAAAATATTGTAAAGAGAAAATTATCCTTAATAAAAAAATCTCATTTTCTTTTCTACTCCAATTAAGAAAATATTATTTTTTTAAAATTTTAATTAAAAATAAATATAAAAATAAAATATTTATTTTTTTTAAAATTTAAAAAATAAAAATTTTTATTTTTATTTTTTAATATTTTTAATTAAAAAAAGTAAATTAAAAAATATATTTAAATATCTATTTTTTAAAATTAAAAAAATTATTTTTAGAAAAAATTATTTTTTATTTTAAAAAATAAATTAAAAAATAAGAGGAAAAAAGAGGAGAAAACTTTTTTTATCATGGGTAATTTTGTCTTTATAATTTTCTTCCTAACAATTTTTTATTTTTTATTTTTTCAAATAATTCTTACTCATTATACCATTTAACAATTATTGTATTGTTGAAGGTATGTTTTTCAAATTTACCCAATTTTCTTTCTTCTTTTTATTTTATAGGGTTAATGTATAAATTGACCCTGTACTATACCTCTTTTTATCATTTGGTATCTAAAAAAAAATTCACAATTAAGTATCTGAACTTGTATTCCGTCAACTCTTTTATCCTAAATGCTTAACGGTGTTATATTAATGCTGATTTGGCCTGATCATCCAATAGAAAGTCGACACGTGTCCAAGTCAACACCATGTCAGCATTTTCACGTCAGCAATTTTATTTTTCATTTTTTAGAATAAAAATTAAAAACTTAAATTTAAAAATTAACTAAAAAAATCGAAAAAAAATGATAAAAATATGGAAAAAAATCTGCAATTTTTTTTTTTCATTTTTTAAAATAAAAATTAAAAACTAAAAACTAAAATTTAAAATTAAAATTAATAAAAAAATGGAAAATAAAAATATATAGGAAAAAATTTGCAATTTTTCTCATTTTTTAAATTTAAAAATAAAATTAAAAAAATTTGTGGAAAAATAATCTGCAATTTTTTTTCCATTTTTAAAATAAAAATTAAAATCTTAAAACTAGAAATTAAATGAAAAGATTTGAAAAAAAATCTGGAAAATTAAAGAAATCTGAAGAAAAAAAAGAAAGAGAAAAGAAGAGAAAAGATGGAAAAGAGAGAAAAGGGAGAAGGGAGAAGAAGAGAGAGAATGGGTCGGCCGGTCGGCGATCTGCCTCGGGCAGGCCAGACGGCGACTGGCTAAGAAGACAAAGGAAAAGAGAAGAGGAGAAGGAAGAGAGAGGAAGAGAGAGGAGGAGAAGGGAGAGGAAAAAAAAGGATGAGTCGGCTTGGGCCGATCTGCCTCAGGCAGGCGAGATCGATGGCAGGTCGGGAAGAGAGAGAATGAGAAGGAAGAGAGAAGAAGAGAGGAAGAGAGAAAATATTTCATTTTTTTTTTAAATTAAGAAAAAATTTAAAAATTTTAATTTTTTTAATTTTAATTTTAATTTTTTAATTAAAAAAAAGTAAAATTAAAATTAAAAAAATTAAAATTTTCTAAAATGCTGACGTGGCTTTACTGAAGTGACAAAGTTGCCACATGTCACATTTTTATTTGGTGAAAAAGTACACGTCAGCATGCCGTTAGGCAATGGATCAACGTGTTTGACGAAATACAAATTTAGATACTTGATTGTGAATTTTTTTCTTTAGGTACCAAATGATAAAAAGAGGTAGAGTATAGGAGCCAATTTATGTATTAACCCTATTTTATAATTAGTATTTGTTATCACATGCATTATCACATGTGAATGTTCGTTGGTTTATTTATTTTTGGATATATAATTGTAAAATTTAAAAATAAAAATAAAAAAATAAAATAAAATACATATTAACTAAATTTTGCCTTCAAAATTTGTTTTATGTCATATTAATGCAAAATTAATTATGAAGATAAAAAATTAATGTACATTTTAACTTTTTATTTATATCAAATAAATTAATTCACTTTTTAAGATTAGTAAAGCATTAAAACTTTTAAGATAAAGCAATTCTACATAATTTTTTTATATATATTATCAAATTAATCTATTTAACGAAAGTGTTTTAATGAAATTAAACTTTTTTTTTTATAAATTAGATAAATCTTATTAATAATAAAAAAATATTTATAATGTCAATTTAGAAATATAGTGAATAATAATGACTATTTTCGTCAGTTCAAAACATTTTCTATATTCGTGCTTTATATATATATATATATATATATATATATATATATATATAGATTATAGATTATAAAAAAATTCCAAAAATCTCGAATAGACTTGTTAACTTTAGACACGATATGAACATAATATGAAAAAAATAATTAAAATACAATACAACACAAACATGACACAAATAAACGAACATGTAAAAAATTATATAACACAAATTATTAACATAATAAAATTTATATAAATATATAATAAATTAAATATAATTATAATACGTGAAAATATATAAATTCAATATAAATATACAAATTAAACTACTCAAAAGGATCCGACCAAAAAAAAAATACTCAAAAGAGAGAGAAGAGGTCATGTCAATGAGAGGCAAGGCATGGGACAAAGACAGGATCCAACATAACTGATATATGAGAGAAATTTATAGGGTAAATTTAAAAAATATTCTCTAAATAGTTAAGTAATTGTTAAATGATTTAATAGTCAAGAATTATTTAAAAAAGAGAAATAGAGAAGTTAAAAATTATTAGAAAGATATTGTAAAGACAAAATTACCTTTAATGAAAAAACTTTATTTTTCTTTCTCAATTAAAAATAAAGTTAAAAAATAAAATATTAAAATATTTATTTTTAAAAAAATTAGAAATATATATTTTTTTAAAATATTTTAATTTAAAAAAGTAAATTAAAATATTAAAATATTTATTTTTTAAAATTAAAAAAATATTTTTTAATTTAAAAAGTAAATTAAAAAAAATAGAGGAAATTTTGGAAGAGAAGATTTTTTTTTATCTGGGTAATTTTATCTTTACAATTTTTTTCTTAATAATTTTTGATTTTTTGATTTTTTCTTTTTCAAATAATTTTTACTCATTATACTATTTAACAATAATTGTATTGTTGATGGTATATTTTTCAAATTTACCCAAATTTATATAGGTATTGCATAGATGAAGATAGAAGTAGAGGTGGCAATTGGGCGGGTTCGGGCGGGTTCGGGTCGGGTTCATTCGGGTTCGGGTTTATTCGGGTTCGGGCTCATTCGGGTTCGGGCTCATTCGGGTTCGGGTCCATCCGGGTTCGGGCTCATTCGGGTTCGGGTCCATTCGGGTTCGGGCTCATTCGGGTTCGGGCTCATTCGGGTTTGGGCCCATTCGGGTTCGGGCCCATTCGGGTTCGGGCTCATTCGGGTTCGGGCCCATTCGGGTTCGGGTTCGGGTTCGGTCTGGGTTCGGGTTCGATCTGGGTACGGGTATGTTTTACATTATTTTATTTTATATTAGATGTAATCATTTTTACGTAATTTAAATATTTATATCTAAAAACAAATTATTAATTTATTATTATTATTATTTTTATTTTTATACTTTTGCTATTATATGATATTTTTAATTATATTTATTTTTTAAAATTAATATTTGTTAGCACCAAAAGAATAAGAAATTAATTTGTTATATAAAATCAAATTTTGAAATAATTTATTATAAAAAATATGATATATTATAAATTAATATATTGATATTTAAAATAATTGATTTGATGAGCTCGAATTTCAAAATATAAATATATTATAATTTATATTCACTATAAAATAAAAAACTTTTAAAAATAAATCCTGGCCTTCATCTATTCGTTTATATACTTATAAAATGCAAAACAATTATGCTTATACTCAAGATATATATATATATATCGAGTACTTATATTTTTTTCATCAGTATAAAGTATAAATTATAAAGTAGTACTAAAAAATATAATTTATATTTAAATTATACGTAATAAATATATAATTAATATGATTATTTATTAATATATAATAAATATACCCAAAACCAAAAGGCCATAAAACCCAAAACCCCATTAAATCCACCCGCTAAAATAAAATCACATGAAAGCCATAATCCAATTAAACCCACCCTAACCTAACCGCATAAGTATAACTAGAGCTGCTTATGGGCCGGGCCGGGCCGCGGCCCAATTTTTTTTTTTATTTTCTCTGCCCAGGCCTGGCCCTGGGTCGGCCCGGCCCGCCCGTTTAGGCCCGAAACACTGTTCATTGGAATAAAAAAATAATTTTTTTATTTTTTTTTATTTTTTTATAATTAAAATTAAATAAAATAATATTATAATAAAAATTACTGTTCCGGGCCGGGCCGGCCCAGAACACAAAATATCCTGCCCAGGCCCGGCCCGTGAGCAGGTCTAAGTATAACCCAAAAGGCCAAAATAATTGAATTATTGTCAATTTTTTTACCCTTATAGATTAATTGAATTATTGTCAAAATTTTTTTCACATCTTTAAAATTTTCAAGAATTTAAAATATTTAGATTGTAAATTTATCATGATATGAGACGTTAAAGTTATAACTTATAAGTACAAAATATAATTTACTTTTTGATAAAATTATTATTTCATCATATATATATATAATATATTAAATTTTAAATTTTAATTAAATTATTAAAAAATTAGAATAAAATTAATAATTAAAGTTATTGCTTTGTAAAAAAAAAAAATAATTGCAATTTGTTTATTTTTATTTTTAGTATTAAATCCGGGTTCGGGTTCGGGCCGGTCTCGGGTTCGGGTCCATTCGGGTTCGGGCTCATTCGGGTTCGGGCTCATTCGGGTTCGGGCCCATTCGGGTTCGGGTCCATTCGGGTTCGGGTCCATTCGGGTTCGGGCCCATTCGGGTTCGGGTCCATTCGGGTTCGGGCCCATTCGGGTTCGGGCTTTTTCGGGTTCGGGTTTTTGACTTTTTGGTCAAATCGGGTTTGGGCGGGTTCGGGTTCGGGTTTTCCTGGGCGGGTTTTCGGGTTCGGGTTCATTTTGCCACCTCTAGATAGAAGGGAAAAAGAAAGGAAAGCAGAGGAAGAAAACAAAGTTTGATGTTACTCTTGTTTTCCTTTTTTTTTTCCCCTTTAATTAATCCCCATATCAAGTTTTTTTATCCAAATATAGTTAAAAAAAATTATTTACCAAAATACTATTGTTTTCAGATTAATTTTCAAAATCCGCTTATTTTAAAACTAGCTGGAAAATCGCCATCCCTCATGGAGATTTCCCAACATAAAATTTTCAAAAAACACCAAGGGAAATCGCCATGGGGGTGGCGATTTCCCTTGGTGGTATTTTTTTTTTTAAATCTGTTTTACTTAAATTTAAAAAAAAAATTGCAAATTTGTTTTTAAAATTTGTATTTTAATTTTAAAAATTGAAAATTAAATAAAAAAATTTATCTTTTTTTTAAAAATATATATTAAATTTTTTTAATTTTATAAAAAATAAAATTTAATTTATTATTAAGATTTTATAAAAAATAAAATTTTATTTCTTATTAAAATTTAAAAAAAAATTTATATTTCTTATTAAATTTTTATATAAAAAATTTTATTTCTTATTTAAATTTTATATAAATAAAAATTTTGATTTCTTATTTAAATTTTATATGTGAGATCTGTAACAAACAGGTGTAAAAAAAATTATCTTGGTTTGTTTTTATTTTTTATTTAAATATATATACTAAAATTTTATAATTTATTTAATTTTTTAATTTTATAAAATATTTAATTTAATTTTTATTGAAATTTTATAAAAAATAAAATAAAATATATTATTTTAATTTTATAAAAAGTACAATTTTATTTCTTATTAAAATTATAAAAAAATATTTCTTATTAAAATTTTATATAAAAAATTTAATTTATTATTTAACTTTTATATAAAATACAATTTTTTTTAAAAAAAAATGTATTTCTTATTTAAATTTTATATAAATTAAAATTTGATTTGTTATTTAAATTTTATATAAAAATTAAATTTTTTATTATTTTAATTTTATGCTGTAGAAAATATTGGAATTGGATTCCTTCTGTAATGGATGGGACTAATGATTTATGGTTAGGGTTTCAGCTATTTTTCATTGAATTAAATCCTGCAGAAAATATTGGAATTGGATTCCTTATGCAATGGATGGGACTATTGACCAGATTTAGGGTTAGGGTTTCAGCTATTTTCCAGTCAATAAAATGTTACATAAAATATTGAAATTGGATTCCTTCTGCAATGGATGAGACTAGTGATTTAGGGTTAGGGATAGGTTTAAGCTATTTTTCAGTCAATCAAATGCTGCAGAAAATATTGGAATTGGATTCCTTCTGCAATGGATGAGACTAATGATTTAGGGTAAATGATATGTTTCAGCTATTTTCCAGTCAATCAAATGCTGCAGAAAATATTGGAATTGGATTCCTTCTGCAATGGATGGGACTATTGGACAGTCTGGTACAAAGGATGGGATTTATCATCAGTTTTTGCATTGAATGAGTTATCAGTTTTTCAATAAATTAACCCTAGCCAAAAAATGGGAATCAGATTCCATCCTATACAAAGGATGGGATTTGTCATCCGGTACAACATAATAAACCATTATAAATTCATAATACTGATGAAGGTTTACAATACCCCCTACAGCAGTTTTTCAATCAGATTTTTTCTGAGTGCTAATACCTCCTCATTCTCATCCTTCTTTATTTCTTCTTTCTTTTGTCGAGTGATAATACCTCCATTCTCATCCTTCTTAGTTTCATTACTACACAACATGAGCAACAGAGTGATCGCATTGGTCTACTATAATAGCCAAATTCATAATACTGACGAAGGTGCTACCTTTGATTGTGAACATCCTAAAAGTTTTCGTGTTGATGAAGATGTCACATTAGAGGAACTAAAGCTGCAAAATCATACAAAAATTAAAGCTGGAAATAGAAAAAAAGTTTCAGAGATTAATATAGGCATCCTCTTTCTATTGGTGAAGGATGTGTCCGATATAGAACATTTTCACTTGAAGATGATGATGATGTCAGATGCATGTTTTATGCTCATGAGACATTTGCAAATGTTGGTGTACTTAAGTTATATGCTGACATAGAGGATGTTCACGATGATTGTGGGCCTTCAAATGTTCGCACTACAGAAAACTTACCCACAGAAGATGATGATTCTGGGTCGTTCTATGTTCACACTACATACGACGTTCCAACAGAAGAAGTCGTTCCGCTATCTCAAGCTACAACGTTTCATAATTCTTTAGTCTCACAAACAATTCCTACTACCCTCGAAGATGAGCCAGCTGGTGTTGATCTGTTCCGCCATGTGGAGTCCATGGTGAATATGTTGGTGACTTTAGTGAACAGGAAGAGGATGCTGAATTCGCAAGTGATGACAACAGTGATTCTGACTTAGACGTCGTCCCTGTTGAGATCACACTCATGGAGATCTTCCCCCATATGAGGCTGCATCCCATATGCATACCCTGGATCTGGAGGCAATGCAAGTGCCAGAATTTCCTGAGTATGCTCATACATTAGCTACGCCTCTGACATTTGATCCATCTACAGTTGATCTGTGTGTTGGGTTACAATTTCCAACGAAAGAGGCTTTTGTTTCAGCTATTAAGCACTATAACATCAAAAACTCTGTAGATTACAAAGTAATTGAATCTGAGCGGACCAAATATTATGCCAAATGTCTAATGTATGGGAAATGGTGCAATTGGAGAATAAGGGCAACTTTTATGAAGAAGAAACAGGCATGGGAGATTAGAAAATATGAAGGGCCTCATACTTGCACATCGGGGAGGATTTTACAAGATCATTGCAAGTTAGATTCTAACATGATCTGTTCATGCATTCTGTCATTGGTCCAAGAAAATTTGGAGATCTCCGTTTCAGTTTTGATTGCTGAGATGCGAATCCGGTATGGATACATGACCTCCTATAAGAAAGCGTGGAAAGCAAAGCAAAAGGAAATTGTTCGAGTTTTTGGCGATTGAGATAGATCGTACAATGAGTTACCTAAATGGTTAGGTGCAATGCAACATTTCGTGCCTGGTACAATTGTGGAATTGCAAACGGTACCTGCATATCACGGTGATCGACTGGTCCAGGGTAAAAGAATATTCCAACGACTCTTTTAGACATTTAAGTCGTGCATTGAAGGGTAACCGTATTGTAAACCTATTGTGCAAATAGACGGTACTTTCTTATATGGAAAATACAAAGGAACATTATTGTTAGCTATTGCACTAGATGGCAACCAAAACATATTGCCAATTGCCTTTGCCATTGTGGAGGGTGAGACAACAGAGCCTTGGTCATTCTTTCTCACTAATTTGCGTAAACATGTGACATAACAGCCTCGCATATGCTTGATGTCTGATCGACATGAAGCCATCAAAGCTGCGATTAGACGCGATGGTAGTGGATGGAATCCTCCACATGCATATTCAGTGTACTGCATTCGACACATTGCAGCTAACTTTATGAAGAAGTTTAACAATAAGGAATTGCGTCGACACATTGTTAACATGGGTATGAAATGGAATCATAGTTATTTTATCTCTTATATTTCCTTTAGTATATAAAATAATACTGAAGTTTACAAGTATTTTGTTTTTAATTTTATTAGGATACGAGTTGAGGCGACCGAATTCTCATTTCATGTATGAGAATCTTCGTGGAGAAAATGCAGAGGCGGCTAATTGGCTTGATAGGATCCCCAAGAAGAAGTGGGCCCAATCATATGATCAAGGAAAATGTTATGGCCATATGACAACCAATCTAGCTGAATCTATCAATTCGGTGTTGAAGAGAACGCGTCATCTTCCCATTACTGCTTTAGTGCAATCAACATATTTTAGTTTGGCTACAATTTTTGTTAAGATGGGGAACAAGCAAATTGCAATGATAGAGGAAGGGCACATATACTGTGAAACAGTCACACAGACTATGCAAGAAAATCGCAGGAAAGCTAACTCTCACTTTGTTCGTAATTTTAAGCGAGCAAATCAATCTTTTCTGATTGAAGAGTTAGTTGATCCACAAGAGGGTGTTTCTGCAATGAAGTACAAAGTCAAGCTAAGTGACATGTGGTGTGTGTAGACACCTAATTTTGTCCGACCACTAAAACAAGTATGTTTTCTTCATAAATTGATGTTTCAGAATGTAAAAAGATTTTTTTCATCCTGCAGGTGGTACTCCGAGACTTAGTTTAAGAGGGCGAGCATAAAAAGTCAAACTCGAAAAAAGTCAACCTCGAAAAAAGTCAACTATTAAAAAAGTCAACCCACTTTCAAAATAAAGATTTGAAGTTTAATTGAAAAATGGCGAAAGAATTTTGATAATCCGAGGTCTGCATCGAAAGATATGGAGTTCGGGAGTTGGGTTATGGAGATTAAGTAGAAAGAAAACTCTAATTCGGGAAATTTGGGAAAAAGTGCTTAAACGATCAAATTGGTTGAAATTGAAGGTTCCAAATGAAAGATAAGCACTGACTACGGGTAATGGAGAAGCCACTTGAAAGAAAAACTGAAAGAAAAGTCAATCCGGGAGAAAACAGAAAATTAAGGTTTTTGGTGGATTTCGGTGAAATTGGGAAGAATTACAGAAATGGCCCGACTTGATAAGACCAAAGCCCCTAATGGATGAGGAATGATTAAAAAGGGATAGCCCAAGGCTCGGTTTGAAGAAAATCTGAAAATCGAAGTTGTTTTGGGCAAAACCGGGTTTCGAAGGCAAAAGGACAAAATTGGAAAAGTTGGGAAAAATAGCAAATGGACTCCAAATCTGCTGAAAATTGGCAAATCTCATTTTTAAATTATATGAAAGAGATTGACGAAATAAAATCTTGATTCGGAGTTCGTTTGCAAAATGGCCAAATCCCGGGTCTCTTATGCAATAATTCAAGAAGATAAATTTGGGAAAAATAGCAAATGAACTCCAAATCTTCTGAAAATTTGTAAATATCATTTTTAAATTATTTTAAAGAGATTGGAAAAATAAAATCTTGATTCAAAGTTCGTTTGCAAAATGGCCAAATCCCGGGCCTCCTAGTAGTAATTCAAGAAGATAAATCCCGAAAAAATAGCAAATGGACTCCAAAAATTTTGAAAATTTGCAAATCTCATTTTTAAATTATTTGGAAGAGATTGGAAAAAGAAAATCTTGATTCAGAGTTCATTTGCAAAATGGCTAAATCCAGGACCTCCTATGTAGTAATTCAAGCAAATAAATCCCGAAAAAATACCAAATGAGTTCCAAAAATTATGAAAACTTTTAGATCACACTTTTAAATTATTTGGAAGATATTGGTGAATAAAAATCTTGATTTGGAGCTCGTTTAGAAAATGGTAAAATGTGGGGGCATAAAAAGGCATTTTTGGAAGACAAAATCCAAATAAGTAGCAAACGGACTCGAAATTTTTTGAAAACTTCCATAATTCAATATTTTATTATTTTTAAAGTATTAAAAAATTAAAATTTGAATTTGGAGTCCGTTTTCCATTTATTTACATCCGTGGGGCAAAAAGGTCATTTTACCCAAGAAATCGAAAAGGGCTTCTTTTGCCTTTCAAAAAAATCATACCTGGGCTGGACGAGAGAATGCTAGCCAGCCAAGGCCCAAGGAAGGGAAGGAGTTTTTGATTTTTCAATCAAAAGGCCAAAAATTAAGAGTTAGTTATTGATTTTTTTTATCAAGCCATTGCAAATAAGCCACATGGGCCAATGCATGAAGAGGGAGAGTGTCAACATTATTCTTGAACAGCTGTAATTATGGACAGCTGATGGCCTAATCTAAGGGTGATAATTTCATATTTTTTCACCTTGAATCACTAGCTCTTGGATGGAAATTGGTTGGAGGAAAAATGACAACATCCTAGTGAGGAGAGAGGTGATTTTCGGCCAGCCTAAAGGGGAGGGTTTTCTTTCATTTTCAGCAATTTTGATTTTCATTTTCTCTCTTGTTTGGCTGAGTATTCTCTCCATTGTTGCAAAGCAAAAAGAAAAGAAAGTTTGAAGAGAAAAAGCTTGAAAGATAGCTTCTAGAGGTTGCTTTTAGCACCAACTCTTGCACTTTCTTGATTTTTCATTCTTGTTTTTGCTATTTTGATTATTATTTTGGTGAGTTTTCTTTTGATTTTACTTTTTAAATAAGTGTTTTTTAATGTTCTTCTTAATTTCTTTCTTCATCTTTTCTTTAAAAAAGAGTTCTTACAATTTTTTTTCTTGATTTTCTTACCATGGCCGAATGGCCTATATTTTTTGTTGTTGCTGTTTTGCTTTGATTTGTCATGTTATTTTTGTTATTTTTTTTAGCTTTGATGCTTTAAATCTTCTTCTACTACATATACTTGAAGCATGTTTTAATTTGGTTGCTAGTTTATGGCTATTTATGAGTTTATTATCATGTTCTTGCATTTTTAATTTTCTGTTTTCATAATGTTTTAAATTTGTTGATGTTTTATATTTAGTATATCAAGTGTTTGTGAAAATGTTTGTTAGTTTTAATACCTCTATTTTATATTTGCATGATTTGAGTGTTATATTTTAAGTTGAGTATGTTAGTATATCAAGTGTTTGTGAAAATGCCATGCTTGTTTGGAGCTTGAGGCCATTCGGCCACTTCATGTTATTTTGCTTTGTATGTGCATTTTTGCTATGTTAGTTGATAGGTTTGCATTTTTATGACATTTGGTTGAGTTTTTGGTTTAAGCATGCCTTTTGTTTGTGTTATTGCCATGCATATTTTAGATGTTAGGTTTGGTTTATTTTGCCATGCATGTCCATGCATTTTAGACCTAGGTTGCATTAAATGCCATGCAAGTTCATTTAGGTCTAGGTCACTTTATTGATGCCATGCATTTTTCATGACATTTAGGTTTAAACTCATGAATTTCATGCATCATATTTGCTGTATTTTTTTCATGCATTTCATGTTCATGCCACTTGACTAATGACTTAGGCCAATTAATGGTTCAAAGTCATGCTCTCTTGAGTATACTTGTGGAAAATTAAAGAGTTGTCAAATTGATTATTCTACCTTTGTGATTTTTTTTATTTAGCCAATTTTTTTCTAACTTTTTAAAAGTCCTAGCTACTGTTTGTGAGTCATTTTGTGAGTCTTAAATATTTTTACTTTGATTTTTAAATGATTTTATCAAAGGCAAAAGTGTGTTTTGGCAAAACAGTTTTTTCACCTAGTACTCGTACTTTCCCGATTTTTTCGGGCATTCATCTTAATCAGAAAATTAATCAAATTTTTTATCTTGTAGTTTTACATGTTCTGAGTCTCCAGTATTTTTTTTATATTTTTTAGAATTTTTAAAAATAGGATAAAAATCGTGGCTTAAAACTGGACAGTGGAGTCAGAATTGAATTTGAAGAAAAATCATTTTTCTGTTTTGGTTAAGTTACTTAGAGAAGGCTGATTAGGAAGTTTAGCTACTGACTTAGGATAGTTTCTAAGCCTTTTCAAACTCTAAAAATGATTTTTTAAGTCTCGGGTTAAAGATGGTCAAGTCCGGAATTTTAAACTTAGGAAATTAGAGCCATTTAAAAAAGGGTTTAGCCAAGTTTTTATTTTTTAATCTAAGCTTTTCAAAATTGTTTTCAAACAATCACAAAGTATTTTGGTTTTAGAATATTTAATTTGACATATTTTTCTAAGGTAGCCGGATATCTTTTTAGATATACGGATTTCCTTAATTAAAGGAAAAAATACATTTTCATGCATTGCATTTTTTTCATATTCATGCATTTATATAATATGTGATTTTTGCTATGATAATTTCTATGGTATTGTTATTATTTTGATTTATATCTTTTGATGTTATATTATTTATTATATGGTTTTGAATATTTCATGATATCCTATGCTTTTTATTTAGTTATTTTTTGTCATATTATTTAGCATATACTATGTTCATGCATTATTATTTTCATTTGTATTTTCATGCATATTATATGATAGCATTATTTTATATTCCATGTCATTTAAATTATATGCTATATCATTCATATTTGTCATGGCATTTAGGACATTTCATTTCATATAGAATATATTATGTTACCTAGGTCATTTCATTTCATTTAGAATATATCATATGACTTAGGACATTTCATTTCATATATAATATATTATGTCACCTAGGTCATTTCATTTCATTTATAATATATCATATGACTTAGGTTATTTCATTTCATTTAGGATATATCATATAACTTAGGATATTTCATTTCATTTAGAATATGCTAAGACATTTAAATTATATCATATCATTTAGGATTGCATTATATTATTTAGACTTTGTTATGTCATTTTATTATGTCATACATATTCATATTTTTTTAAATGTTTTTCAAAAAGGTAATGATTTTCAATAAAATAAAGATATTCCCGAGTTAAAATAATTCATGAGTTCTCTGCCGGGTTTGCTGGGGAGGATATCATCAATTATCATTAATAACGAAATATCTTCTTTAAAATGAGAATGATTCGGAAAGTTTTCCAAATTAATAAAAAATTTTATATTTTGCCACGTTTGTTGGGGAATATAGGAAAATTTTGAATTTATAAATTCCGGATCATTTTCAATTAAAAATGGAATTATTTTTCTTTAAATTAGGAATTAACTTGAAATACTAAATTTAAAACCGACTTTTTACCTAGACTTGAGATAACACATGATTAATAAGGTACCGTTTTATACGGGCGTTGTGGGGGTGCTAATCCTTCCCCGCACGTAACCGAGTTCCGAACCCGTTTCTTTGATTTCTCTGGTTTAAAACGCAGACTTGAAATTGGTTTTAAAGATGTTTTAATTCATTTTTAAAATATTTTATAAAACCAGTTTTAATAGGTGGCCGATCACACCTAGCTAAAAAAGATTGGTGGCGACTCCATGTTTTTTTCAAGGTCATTTTCAAAACCTTCATTTTTTCTAGAGGAATTAAGTTGACTTTTCCTCGGGTTTTTTAATGTCACATTTAACGAATAATAAAGTCTTGCGATGAAACTTGTTATTTTTTAGGTTGCGACAGTGTGACTTTGGGAAGTTTCAAGCATAAAGGTTCCCTTGTTCTCATGTATTTGCTGCTTGTGCACATGTCCATGTAGATTACATGCAATATGTGGACAATGTCTATAGACTGGAAACTATATTGAATGTTTATAGACATGAGTTCAAAGCAGTTGGAAATGACGGTTATTGTCCTCAATATGATGGCCCAAAAGTGTGTCCCAATCAAGAAATGCAGAGAAATCCACATGGTCGGCCAAAATCAAGTCGTATTCGTAATGAAATGGACCTCAGGGAGAAAGGCCAACTAAAACGTTGTGGATTACGCAGAAATGAAGGTCATAGCTATCGAAAATGTCCGCATCAATCTGGCACGTCGGGGGAGAGTTCGCATCAACAATAAAGGAATTACATGTTTTCATAACCTCTAATATTTACATATTTTGCCATTAAGGGAAAATGTTATGCAAGTTTTTTTCTACTTATCATGTAATTTAAATTATTATTTTATATAAAATTAAGAAATTTTATAAAATATATTGAATAATATATTTTATTACATTTTTATAAATTAAATCACAATATTAACATTTTAGTTAGATATGCTGAATAAAAAAATTAAAAATAACAATTAATTTTCCAACAAATTTAAAATAAATAACATGAAATGCAAAACATATAAATCTATATATTACAAATTTAAAATACATTATTCTCGTTATATTGATAAAAGTACATTTATTCTAATTATTGCGTGGCGTAGAGCAATAGTGTCGAGCTCTCTTAGTGCATGGTGGTTGGACCCGTCGTTCAACCTCGTCAGTGGCACGTATCTGCAGTCGACCATGACCCCTTGTTGTAACCATCACTGGTTCCGGTTGTATGTCATCCGTCATTTCTTCTGTATCAAAAATTTGAAACCTACTACTGGAGGAGCCAACACCTAGTTCACCTATAAAGGGAACCTGACTACTAGATGGACCCAGAAATGATGTACCATCAAATGCTGACGCAAGGGTTTCAAACTGATACATTGATGTTAGATATGCTGAACTTGGACTTAGGATGGGGATCTGGTCATCTAACCTCGTCATTGACGGTGATGGTCGGTAACACTCATCAACGTCATATCCGGGGTGACTGACGGAATAACGATGACTGGATGGTACTCCATGATCCCGTTCAGGTTCAAGATGACTAAATGACATCCTCATGCTGTGAACTCCGATGAGGTCGGTTGACGCGTCCGCCCACGTTGTCGGCTAGGTCTAGGAGCTTCCATATCCTGTGTAGGAGGGACTGGAGTTGAAGTTCATCCGGTAAATGGCATACTCCTAACATCCTCATACACCGACGGTGGACAAACAAAAGGCCGACCTTCATTTTTATACCATCCTATGTAATCATCTGATGGGTTGAAATTATTACCAACAATAGGATAACCTGTCGGAATTCGTTGACAACGTATATTCCACCAATGGATCCAATGTTCATGCTTTGCAGACCAGAATTCCTCATGACGGCCACGCATGTCGATCTTGTGAAGCTTATCAAGGTTCACCGGTGCTTGCGGAATTGGTTGTTGCATCCCAAATTGTCGCAACACCCTGTCAGTTTGGTGCCACTCTACATATGAAAAACATATCAATGCTGTGTTTGCTTTCCATATATTACAATTATTGTAGGCATCCGATGGGAGGCATGCCATATTTCACTTGAGGAATATGACATCCACAGAAACTGCGAATAATTATTACAAATTATTAGTTTCATATGGATTAAATACAAAAATACTTGAATGTAACAATCGAAATATTTACCTTATCATATCCTACTCGATCTAGTCGCAATCTTATACTTGCAAGGTCGGTTGGAGTCTCGGTAAAATCTCTACTCCTACTCCACCTATTAAAATGCACATAAAATCTTAATAGACCTATAAAAATACAAGTTCGTACAAAATTAATAAAATAGTAAAGATTATTACCTGCTTGCAAGGAGGTATACAGCCGAAACATCCACGCGCGGAGTAAGAAATGGCAGCCGATACCAAGCCCATGATTGTAGAAGCACTAAACATCCACCTATGTCATGGCTTTTTGAAACTGTAGCCTGGCACAGTTCTCTATACAAAACCGTCAAACACGCAGAACCCCAACTATAATTTGCCGCATGCTCTAAATCACGTAGTAATGGAAGATACATTAAATGTACCGGACTGCTCGATTTGTCATGCATTAGTAATCCTCCAATCAAACGTAAAATATATGCTCTAGCAGCATATTGTATCTGTTCTTCAGTTGCGTGTAATGAAAGATTTTGAAAGGATTTCAACCAATTTAGTCTCACCGTTGAGCCAGATACATACTCATCTGGAGGTACCGTGCCCAATAGATTTTGACACTCTTCATTCCAATCTAGAAAGCTTCCATCTGTAACTGCATCGCCATGGACTGGAAATCTAAGTTGAAGCGCAACATCTTCTAGAGTTACCGTGCATTCACCAAATGGAAAATGAAAAGTGTGTGTCTCGGGTCTCCATCGTTCTATCAACGCACTAATTAAGTCAGGTTGTATAAAAAATAGTCGAATTTGAGTTGCGTGATAAAATTTGGCTCTTCTTAAGTGGTCGATAATAGATGGATGCGGGTCCTCCAATGTAAATTTCCTCGAACGTAACACGCGACGAGTATCCTGTTGATAATTAATTAAATTAAATAAAATAATTATAAAAATTAATATATTATAAAACTATAATAATTAAAAAATTAAACAATATAAAAATTATAAAATTATAAAACTATAAAACTATAAAACTATAAAATAACAAAACAATAATAATATAAAATTTTAAAATTATTTATATAATTATTAAATAATATAAAAATTAAATAACTATAAAATGAAAAAACAATAATAATTATAAAATTATAAAACTATAATAATAAAAATTAAAATATATAAAAAATAAATAATTATAAAACTATAAAATGAAAAAACAATAATAATTAAAAAATGATAAAACTATAATAATTAAAACATTAAAAAATTAAAATTATAAAATTATAAAACAATAACATTACAAAATAATAATAATTAAAAAATTACTAAAAATTGATAATGTAATACAAATAATATTACAACAATTTACTTACCTCTTTAAATATAACCGAGGATATATGATTTTCATGCAACCTCAATAGTGATGATGAAGCCATTTTTAAATATTGTTGTAGAAAAAAAATTGTTGGTAGAAAAAAATTGATTGTAGAAAGAAGAAAGAAAATTAAATTAAGTTGTAGAAAATGAGGGAGGGTTATTTATAGAAGAGTGATGTGTGTGGAGGGGGGGAGGGGATTTTGAAGGCAACGGTCGAGTTACCGTTGCTTTCAAAAAATTTTGATTTTTGATTTTTGGTTTTTGTATTTTATTATTATTATTATTTTTTGTTTCAAAAGGTTATATAATAAAATTTAACTAAAAAATTAAAAAAAAAAATTTAAAATTTAAAATTTAAATAAGAAATATACCATTGGACTTTTAATTTTTTTTTTTTTAAATTGAAATTTAATTTTTTTATTTAATTTGCACCTTTTTTTTAAAAAATTTAAGTAAATTTTTTTTTAATAAAATATATACCACAAAGGGAAATTGCCACCCTCATGGCAATTTCCCTTGGTGAAATTGAAAAAAATTTCAAAATATACCAAGAGAAATCGTCATGAGGGGTGGCGATTTTCCTTAGTGTTTTTTGAAAATTTTGAAAATTTTATGTTGAGAAATCGCCATGGAAGATGGCGATTTCCCAACTGATTTTAAAACAAACGGATTTTGAAAATTAATTTGAAAACAGCGATATTTTGGTAAATAATTTTTTTTAGCTATATTGTGATAAAAAAAAAAAAAACTCGTATCATATTGAAAAAAAGAAAATAGTATGCAGATTACACTACTTTTTCTGTCACCTGTGAGTTTCAATAAGTAAAATAAAAAAAGTGAATTGGCAGATATAAATCAAATCTTTATGTCCCGTGTTTATGAGTCACATTAGGTTGGACTCGAAAACTTTTATTTTTATTTGTTTAAGTTCGAATCGGATTTGTAAATTCGTTTTATCATTTAAAAATTATTTTTATATTTTATAATTAAATTTAAATAATTTTTTTTTAAAAATGATAGTCCAAATTACAGAAATAATTGTTTAAATTTTGTCTAATTCGGACCAAGCGAACAATCTGATTCATTGACGGATATATTTTGCTGTATTTCTCCTTTTCATGTTGTGCCTTTTGCAAAGCGAAACTGCTCCATTATTACCTCGTTTTGATTCATAGTCACAAATAGACCTGCTCATGAGTCGAACAGCTCGCTCGATCACTGTTTAAATAATAAAAAATATTTTTTAATTTAAATTTATTATAAGAATATATAAATATTAATATAAAAATAAAAATAATTTTTTTTGATAATCTATGAACAATTATATGGGTCGGGTCGGCCCGACCCAAAAATGAGCCTGAACAAAAAAAACTATTCGAGCCGCGGCCTGGCCATGAGCAACTAGTCACAGATATCATGATACAATATTATTCTCCCTTTCACCTCTTGTCTTTACATTGCTAATGTTATACAAACATGAAATTCAAGGAAAATATTGTTTTCTTATCATGTTAATTACCTCAAAAAATCGAATATCTAACCTTAAAGTTTTGCTTGGTAGAAAGAACAGAAAGAGATTCAGATGGAAAATTTATTAAATTAATTATTAAAATTCATAATGACTTTCTATTTTGTAATTTAACAATTAATTAACAAATTTTTTATCATCATCTATTTTACAGAGAAAAAATCAAAGAAAAGAAGAATTTTAATAAACCTGAATTTTTCTCAACCCATCTATCAAAGATACCTAAAAAGAAAACATTAAAAAAAATCATAAATCAACTATAATTTTATTTAGTAGCATTACAAAGTATTGCTGTGTTTATAATTTTATCATTTGTGAGCAATAAAATGTTCATTTATGTTATTTAAAAAATTTGTTAATTAAAGTTAAATAAGTAAAAATGATATGGTTGAGAAAAGAGATTGAAGAATTAAAAAGAAAAGAAAAGAAAAGCTTCTTCGAACTAGAGTTGGTTCGATCAGTTAGTTTGTTCACTTTAATAGTAACACTTTGAGTTCGATTTCGAACAAATTCACCCATAACTCGTCGCAAACCGAGTAGATCCCGACCCAACTCCAATGGCCATCACTGAAGCAATCGGCGATCACCACTTTCCTCCACACTCTCTTTTTCTTTCCTTCAAACATAACAAAATTATCAAAATCCTTTCACTTTGAACTCCAACCTCTTCTGCTTGAATGTTTCTTTTTGCACCCACCAAGAAAACTCACAAGCCTCATAAAAAACTCTCCTTCTTCACAACTTTTTTTCTCCTTCCAAGGCTTTCTCTCTCCTTCGACTCCTCCAATTTAGGTCAAAAACAAAAAATAAATTGTTCTTTTTACTCAAATATTGCTATTTGATTCTTTTATTGTGTTTATTCTATGGGTTTTTATGAATTTGAAAGGGATTTCATGAATTTCGAAGAATTTTGCTTGATTTGGGTTTTAAGATCATGATAAAATGTTGAGGATAATGAAAAATGTAACTTGTTGAATTGAATAGGAAGATGACAAACTTGGTTGATAGGAGTTAGTTTGGTGGTGTTTTGGGTTAGGGAGGGATAACAATGACATAAAAAGGAAAGGGAAGAAAGAAAGTAATGGTTGTGATTAAACTTGTTCAAGGGTCGGGTTATTTGTTCAAATTCGAAGGTCCGTCTTATATTTAGGAGGGTTTAGACAAAAATATTAGGTTAGTGGACCGGGCTTGGATAAACATTTTAATTTGGCCCGGCTCGGTCTGGCCCGATTCAAATTACTATTTATTAATAAAAAAATATTTTTATTTAAAGTTAATTATAAAAATATTAATATAAAAATATTTTTTTAATATTTTAATATTTAATAAACAATGATTCGACTTATAGACCGGTCTGGACTGAACTTGAGTAAAAGAAGTGAAAAAATTCGGGTTGGTTTTTTAAGATTATTGGAGTGTATGTTTGTAATTATATAATTAAGCTAACTAATTATTGTTAAAATTGAGAGTTTGAATAGCAAAGAGTGCATCGATCAAGGGTTAAGTCGGGACAAATGAAGAGTTAATACAACATAAACACGGAAGAGACATTGTATTACAGTAAGAGATAATAAGCAAAACAACATGAATGAAATTAAATGTAAATTCATAGGTAGGTTAAAAAGGATGTAAATTCACCAATTAGCCAATAGGGGCTTTGTGGGAAACAAACTTACATCTTACCACTTTATAAAGGACTAACTAAAGATAAGTGATAAACTATCGAGGCTCCGTTTGACATTGTTTTTGGCACAAATTTTAAAATCAAAAGCTGTATTTTATTGTAAATGTAATGTGCTAAACGAGTAAAAAGAATTTAGCTTCTGCTGTTGAAATAATGTTTTGACAACCCAAATTAAAAAGCCAAAAAAATAGAATTTTTGATCTTTAGGAGCTAGATTTTAGATAAAATAACTTTATTATCCTTACATCTCTACATTTTTATTATTTTAAACATATATTTTTTTTTTTAATATTTCAATTTCTTACAATTTTTTTTTTCATAACAATACCAAACACTTTAAAAGTTCTTAAATCACATTTTTTTATCATACTTTTTAAACACACTTTTTTCAACCTAAATTTTTTTTAACTCAAGTTTTTTTCAACCGCGCAATGCTAAACTAACCCTAAATCATTTGCTTCTATGCTTTCTTATCTTTCCTAATCAAGTGTAAGCACCAAAATTTACATCCTAATTTGAACTTTGATACTTCAAATTTATTTGATCCAAAATTACATTTGGATTTGCAAACAAAAATGAAATTTTGACAACATATGATGAACAGCTCTTGATCGACACTCTCAAATATCGATCGAGTAGTCTAAATGGATGGATATTAGAACATTGCATCAATTTCAGTCGAAAAAATTAAAAATTCTAAACATTCAACTGACAACAGTCAATGTCGATCCAATTGCGGCCTACAATTCGATCGACTATGTCTTTAGTCCATCAAATGAAAAAATATCTCATCTGGGTGAAAATAATCCTCTATATTGGGAATGAAATATATATATATATCTTTTTTTTTTTCAATATGTATTTGTTGTAATTATAAAACTTAACAATATTTCGTAAAAAATAATTAATAGATGGGAACTTTGGGGAAATTATGAACTTATTAAAATGAAATTACAATTACATTTTTAATCTTACAGGCAAAACGGGACCAAATGGCTCCTTCCATGCTCTTCTCGTATCAGGACGAAAATTATCTAATAATAATAATAATAATAGTGGCCATATAAGGTTGCCCTCCCTCTTGTACTCATGGCAGAATATAGGGCTTTTCTGCTTAGCATCCATGAGTAATCCTTCAAGGAAGTTAGCAGAGGGTTCTGTAACAATTTGAGTGTTGTCACAATCATCTTCTGGTAGGCCAACTTTAGCTTTAACTTTCAGAAAAAGAGCATCAGCCACAGAGTTCATGACCAACACAACCTTCACATCTATGCATCTTTGACCACTGACAAATTACAAAGGAAATTGTTGTTATAGTGAATCTGTCATTTATTTTTATAATTAGGGTGATTGATCACAAACTATGTTCAGAATATAGAATTAAGTAGCATGATAGTAGATAATACAATATATCAGTAGATTAATCCTATGTTACTTAGATTCGGGTGTGAGTGTCGGACATGGGTTTCTTCAATTTTTTTCCAAGATTCTCATTTATTTGGAGGGTCCTTGGAGGATTATATCCCCATACCCATGTCTAGATATGCATTGGACACGGGTGTCGGACACGAGTACTTCAAAAAAAATAAAGAATCAGAAGCAACACAGGATTAATCATACTCAAGCTGCAAATCAAAATGAAAAGATTCATTGACAACCTTGCCAATTTTGACACAATTAGAAATGCTGGCATTATTGAATGATTTCTCTCACCTGTAAGAAATGCCTCTTTTCACAATGTTAGAAGCTGCCAAATCCAAACAGCATTTTCAAGTATGATGCAGCCATCCTTCCCACCAAGTTCCATTTGAAGAGGAATCATGCATCCTTTCTTTGAAATTGTGATTCCAGTGTCCCCATCAGTGAAGCTAAGTATGCTTGTTAGTAAACAAATTTACATGCAAATAAAAGAAACTTGGATCTATATCAATATTTAGTTTCCAACTAGAAAGGGTGCTTAACTCTCCAACACAGTAACCCTAACCCACGAATCAAAACAACTTGACAACACAAATACGCTTATTTCCATTTACCATGGTTCCACAAGATCATTACTTTGATTCCTATCACATGCAGTATATTGTTGTTGTCAAACATATAATCTTCAATCAAGATGACAGGCAATCAAGGCTATTTATGGAGGACATTATCTCAAGGTAATTAAGATATTACCTAAGACACTTGACTCCGGGGTGCATTTAAGGAAGTTACCGATCTCGGAACCTTTTCCAATTAAGCAGCTAATTAGACCTGTTGGGAAATCAGCTACATTAAAGCAGTACACCATGTCAAGTGCATCTACACCACCCTGCAAGAGCAAGTAATTTTAAGAATAATTTCACCCATTAATTATTACATTGACCCGAAACCCCTTAACATAATCTCTCTCTCTAATCCTGAAATCGTTTAAAACTACTTTAAGAAAGTAGCTTTGTGGTTAATGCTGCTAGATAAGAAACCGGGTAAATCAATGGTCTCAAACAATTGCTTCAGAGTACTGAACCAACTTGGACTTCTCTCTGCAACAAATGAAAACAGTAACAAAATTTAAGTCCTCAGAATTTAAGCAAAAGCAAGGCCTCAAAGTTGAAATTTTATAAGCACCAAGTTCTGTTTATCACCAGTATCCAGTTAACCCATTAACAAGACAATGAAAGCAGAAAGAAAGGCCTCAAAGTTGAGATTTTTATAAGTACCAACTTTTGTTTATGATCAGTACTAATAAACCCATTAACAGGACAATAGCAAAGCAGAAAGACAATCAAGTTTAAGAAATCCCAAGTTTTCAAGTTTTTCAACGCAAAAAAAAAAATACATTCATATATTTAATCCAAGAATGTACAATATGTGAACTTGTGTTAGTTTATGAACCAAAGAAGAATTAATCAAATTTCAACATCATCAGCAATAACAATCATGTAAAATTCAGGATCGATTCAAAAACAAGGCCAAGAACTTATCTTTACCAGCAGAAATTAATAAAATCCAGAAACAGGACAATGACAATCTAGAAGAAGATAGAAAAAAGAAGGAAAACTAAAGCACAAATATAACCAAATTTACGCATTTCCATTATCATCAGACAATAAAAATTCCCACTTTTTCAAATACAATGCAAAAAGTACAAACTTTTAGACTACGTGAGCATGAGCCATTATATAAAACAATGACGAAAGAAAGGTTGTGATAAGATATATATATATATATATATATATATATATATATATAAAACACCTAGCAGAAATCAAAGATTGAAAATACTGTGAAAGAAGAGGCAAACAAAGAAAAGGGTCAATGGAGCTAAAAAAATGCAAGGAATTTAGGGACACTTGGGTGGAAACATAAACAACCTTGACCGGTGGGAAGCAATGACGGTGCCTGCAGACAGTCGGATATACAGACAACTAACAGAGGCTGGTAGAGAGAGAAAAAATAAGAGTTAATAGGTTAATTTGTCACCGTACGTTAGGACCATACTATAAGGGTTAAAGTATTTAGACGGTCTTTGTATTATAGTTAAAAATATATTTTAATCTTTATATTATATAAATGAGTAATTTAATCTTTATATATTTAAAATTGATATAAAGAAGTAAAATTGTTAATGAGAAATCATCTAAATGTTGATGTGGACATCTGAAACTGACAGAAAAGATGACTTAAAAAAAATGATGAAAGAAAAACATAATTTTTTTTACCCCAAATCCCTTCCTTATCCGTAAAAATATGTCATTATTTTTTTTTTCAAATCATCTATTCTGTCAGTTTTTAAATTCCACCGAAGCAAAAAAATTTAACACTTCATCATTTTTTTTTTCCAAATCATCTTTTCTGTTAGTTTCATATGTCCATGTCAGCATTTAGACGATTTTCCATTAACATCGTTACCAATTTTACTTTTTTGCACCAATTTTAAACGTAAAAAGATTAAATTACTCACTTCTAAAGTATAGGGACTAAAATACACTTTTGACTATAGTAGAATGACAGCCCAAGTACTTTAACCTACTATAGGAAGGATATTGAAATTTGTCATTATACTTTATGTTGATTGATATTTGCTATTGTACTTTTAAGATTAGAGCAAATATGTCATTATATTTTTATTGAATTGAATTTTAACACTTAATTTTGATTTTTGATTCAATTTTGTCACTCAACTTTAATTTTGAAAGATTTAACGATAAAATTAATATATAAAAAAGATTAAAAATTAAAAAATTAATATAAAATTTTTATTTTATAAAAATATAAAGCTTAAACTTTTTTTATCATTCTTTATTAATTAATTTATTAAATCCTAATTATTAAAAAAAAATATTTAAAGAAACTTTTTTATTAAATTTTGTCTTAAAATCATCCAAAATCAAAGTTGAGTGACAAAATTCAATCAAAAATCAAAATCTAATGGTAAAATTCAATCAAACAAAAGCAGAGTGACAAATTTCAATGAGTTAAGTATAATGGCAAATTTGCATTAATCCCAAAATTACAATGATAAATATCAATCAAAATAAAGTATAATGACAAATTTCAATATCCACCTATAGTATGGTGGCAAATTTGCCCCTTAACCCAAAAAATAAGGACATATTCTATATTTAGGAATAAAGGGTAAAATCAAAATTTAAATCACGTGATATAACGCTAGCCTAGCATCGTTGTTGAAAAAAACATTGGGTTGAAAAAAATGTATTTAAAAAATTGTGTTAAAAAATATGGTTTAACATTTTTTAAGTATTTGGTATTGTTGTGAAAAAATGCTCTAAGAAATTAAAATTTAAAAAAAGATGTGTTTTAAAAAATAAAAGTTTAGAGATATGATGATAATAAAATTATTTTACCCAAAAATCAGTTTTCAAACCACAAAAATTTCACTTTCTTAGCATTTTGGTTTGGGTTGCCAAATCATGATTTTAATAGCAAAAGCCAAAAAATGTTACTCTTTTAATATTGAAATTGTTGTAAAATGTAATTTTTGACTTTAAAAATTATTCCAACAGCAATGCTAAACGGGGTCATAACCTTTTTTATTTATTGCAAAGCTGATGTGGTACAAAAATTTATTATGTGTTTCTAACATATATTTTTAACATGTGTATGTAGCAATCTCCTGATAAAAAAGGTTGAGGATGAAGAACGAGGCACAAAGTGTATCTAGACCTACTCAAGGGTTGGGCTACTTGTTCAGCCCGATAGGTCTGACCTAAATTGAGTTGGATCTAGGTAAGGTTTTTGTAATTCGGGTCGGATCGATTCGGCTCGAATTACTATTTATTAAATAAAAAAATTATTTAAATTTAATTATAAAAATATTAATATAAAAATAATTTTTTAATAATTTATAAATAGTAAAACGGGCTTACCGGCCAGTCTGAACCTGACTTGAAACGGGATTGAACAAGGGAAAAAGAATTTTGGGCAACAACCCAACCCATGAGCAAGTCTAGGTGTACGTTAGGCTCATGCTAAAAGGACGCTAACTGCAAAAGGCTTGTATAAGGCTTGTAGGGATGATGGTTGTTATGCATGCTGGCAAGGCAGCAATTGGAACGATTAGGGAAGGAGCTATTGTAGTTTGTGGAGTGGAGGTCATGATGGTTGTGTGCAAAGCCCCATCAATCTTTGATAATAGTTGACTGGGTATTGGAACCACGAGCCTAAGGACATCGGTGCCTGTAAGAAAGGGTTTGCATCCTCAGGATATTGAGTTGTATGATATTACATGGGTTGTTGGAAGAGACCTTAGGATGTGAGTAGGCTGGTTCCAGCAACTATTGTGGAAGGATGCAGCGGCATTGTTGCGGAGGAGGTTATAACAATAGTAGGAGTGGAGGAGGTTACTGGTGTCATGTTGTGTGAGTGGGGTAGAGGCATACCGTTTCCCACAAGCGACGCCAAATTGTTGATGTTTTTGAAGAGTTGAAACTGGTGAACTCAGGAGAGTTGCTTGGAGGAGATGAATTGAAGCGGTCAGGCACGAAAAAAGGTCAGGAGGATGACGAAGTTTAAGCTCTATGGTGTACTTCGATGATTAAGTCATTTTTTGGTGTTGAGGATTTTGGTATGATTAGTGGATGCTTGTGAGCTTGACATATATATAAAACAAGTGTGTGCTGAAAAGGGGTTGACATGTGTCTTTTTGTAGAAGCTTAGGCAGTTTTGGGCATAACAAACTTAATATAGCTAAAAATTCTAATTTACTTTTCACTGGAAGATTGTAGTTGACTGTAAGTTGAAATCTGTATGTATTGTTTGTGGGTCCTGCTAATTTCACGTTATATTTATTTTGTTTTCGCATGAATATCATACCCCAAAGTGATTAACCATCTAATGTTCAGTCTCCAACAAAAGAAGTTTTGATGGTCCCACCTCCTCAATGGCTGCGCCCAAATCATCTTGTAATATTTTACACATAGCAAAACATATAAGTTTAGGTGGTAAGTGAATAGAACCTTTGATGAATGATTTATAAATTGTTTGATTTTTATTTGTTTATATTCGTTTATCAAATTGAATAAATGATTATTATAGATACTTAATTTTGTCCGGACCACTAAAACATGTATGTTTTTTTTCCTAAATTGAGGTTTCAGAATGTAAAACAACTTTTTTCATCCTGCAGGTGGTACTCCGAGACTTAGTTTAAGAGGGCGAGCATAAAAAGTCAACCTCAAAAAAAGTCAACCCCGAAAAAAGTCAACCCCAAAAAAGTCAATCCCAAAAAGTCAACTACTGAAAAAATTAACCCACTTTCAAAATCAAGATTTTAAGTTCAATTGAAAAATGGCGAAAGAATTTTGATAATCCGAGGTCTACATCAAAAGATATGGAGTTCGGAAGTTGGGATTTGAAGATTTAGTAGAAAGGAAACCCTAATCCGGGAAATTTGGGGAAAAGTATTTAAACGATCGAATTGGTCAAAATTGAAGGTTCCAAATGGAAGATAAGCACTGACTACGGGTAATGGAGAAGCCACTTGAAAGAAAAACCGAAAGAAAAGTCAATCTGGGAGAAAACCGAGAATTAGGATTTTTGGTGGATTTCGGCGAAATCGGGAAGAATTACCGAAATGGCCCGACTTGGTAAGACTAAAGCTCCCAATGGATGAGGAATGATTAAAAAGGGATAGCCCAAGGCTCAGCTTGAAGAAAATCTGAAAATCGGACTTGTTTTGAGCAAAATCGGGTTTCGGAGGCAAAATTGGAAAATTTGGGAAAAATAGCAAATTGACTCCTAAAATTCTGAAACTTTGCAAATCTTATTCTTAAATCATTTGAAAGATATTGGCAAAATAAAATCTTGACTCGGAGTTCGTTTGCAAAATGGCCAAATCCCGGGCTTCTTGTGTAGTAATTCAAGAAGGAAAATCCAGAAAAAATAGCAAATGAGCTCCAAATCTTCTGAAAACTTGTAAATCTCATTTTTAAATTATTTGGAAGATATTGGTGAAATAAAATCTTGATTCGGAGTTCGTTTGCAAAATGGCCAAATCCCGGGCCTCCTATGCAATAATTCAAGAAGATAAATCCTGGAAAAATAGCAAATGGACTCCAAAAATTCTGAAATTTTGCAAATATAATTTTTAAATTATTTGAAAGATATTGGCAAAATAAAATCTTAATTCGGAGTTCGTTTGCAAAATGGCCAAATCCCGAGCCCCTATGTAGTAATTCAAGCAGATAAATCCCGAAAAAATACCAAATGAGCTCCAAAAATTATGAAAACTTCCAGATCACACTATTAAATTATTTGGAAGATATTGGTGAAGAAAAATCTTGATTTGGAGCTCGTTTAAAAAATGGTAAAATGTTGGGGCATGAAAGGGCATTTTTGGAAGAAAAAAATCCAAATAAATAGCAAACGGACTCGGAAAATTTTGAAAACTTCCAGAATTCAATATTTATTATTTTGAAAGTATTAAAAAAATAAAATTTGAATTTGGAGTCCCTTTTCCATTTATTTGCATCCGGGGGGCAATACAGTCATTTCACCCAAGCAACCGAAAAGGGCTTCTTTTGGCCTTTCAAAAAATCAGACTTGGGCTGAAAAAGAGAAGTGCTGGCCTGCCAAGGCCCAAAGGAAGGAGGAAGCTTCTGATTTTTCAATCAAATGGCCAAGAATTAAGAGTTAGTTAAAGATTCTTTTTGATCAAGCCATTGTGATTAAGCCACATAGGCCAAGGGAGAGTGTCAACATTATTCTTGAACAGCTGTAATTATGGACAGCTGATATGCTAATCTAAGGGTGATAATTTCATGATTTTTCACCTTGAATTACTAGCCATTGGATGGAAATTGGTTAGGATCAAAATGACAACATCCTTGCATGAGAGAGAGGGGTATTCGGCCAGCCTTAAGGGAGGGGGTAGAATTCATTTTTCATTCACTTCATTTTCAGATTTCTTCTTAGTTTTCTTGGTTTTTCTCTCCTTGGTTGAAAGCAAAAAGAAAAAGTTTAGAAAAGAAAGAAAAGTTTGAAGAGATAAAGCTTGAAATATAGCTTCTTGAGGTTGCTCTTGAGCACCAACTCTTGCACTTTCTTGATTTTTCATTCTTGTTTTTGCTATTTTGATTATTATTTGGTGAGTTTTCTTTTTAAATAAATGTTTTTTTTTATATTCCTTTTAAGCTTTTTCTTCATCTTTTTCTTAAACAAAGTTTTTTTACATTTTCCTCACCATGGCCGAATGGCCTATATTATTTTTAATGTTGCTGTTTTGTTTATTTTATCATGTTATCTATGTTATTTTCTTTAATCTTGATGTTTTAAGTGTTACTCTACTTCATATACTTGAGTCATATTTTAATTTGGTTGCTTTGTTTGTTGCCATTTATGATTTAAATATCATATTCTTGCATTTTTAATTTTCTGTTTTCATAATGTTTAAATTTGTTGATGTTTTATATTTAGTATATCAAGTGTTTGTGAAAATCCTTGTGAGTATCTATACCTTGTGTTTGCATGATTTGAGTTTTATATTTTAGTTGAGCATGTTAGTATATCAAGTGTTTGTGAAAATGCTTGTTTGGTTTTAGTATTTCTACTTTGTGTTTGCATGTTTTGAGTGTTATATTTTAGTTGAGCATGTTAGTATATCAAGTGTTTGTGAAAATGCCATGCTTGTTGGAGCTTGAGGCCATTCGGCTACTCCATGTGTTTTACATTGTATGTGCATCTTTGCCATGTTAGTTGGTAGGTTTTGCATTTGCATTACATTTGATTGAGTATTTAGTTTAAGTATACCAAGTGTTTGTGAAAATGTCATGCTTGTTAGGAACCATAGGCCATTCAGCCACCCCTTGTATTCTAGCATCATGTGTGCATTTTTGCTATGTTAATTGATAGGTTAGCATTTGCATGATATTTGGTTGAGTTTTTGGTTTAAGCACGCCTTGTGTTTGTGTTATTGCCATGCATATTTTAAATGATAGGTTAGGTTTTTTTTTTTTTTTTTTTTGCCAATCATGTCCATGCATTTTAGACCTAAGTTGCATTAAATGCCATGCAAGTTCATTTAGGTCTAGGTCACTATATGGATGCCATGCATTTTTTTCATGACATTTAGGTTTAAACTCATGCATCATATTTGCTGTAATTTTTCATGCATTTCATGTTCATGCCACTTGAATAACGACTTAGGCCAATTAATGATTCAAAATCATGCTCTCTTGAGCACACTTGTGGAAAATTAAGTTTTGTCAAATTGATTATTCTACCTTTGTGATTTTTTTTACTTAGCCAATTTTTATCTAACTTTTAAAAAGTCTTAGCTACTGTTTGTGAGTCATTTTGTGAGTTTTAAATATTTTTACTTTTATTTTGAAATTATTTTATTAAAGACAAAATTGTATTTTGACAAAACAGTTTTTTTCACCCAGTACTCGTACTTTCCCGATTTTTCTGGGAATTCATATTTAATCATAAAATTAAGATGATTTTGTCCCGTGTAGTTTTACATATCCTGAGTCTCCAGTAGTTTTTTCAGAATTTTTTGAATTTTTAAAAATAGGGTAAAAAATCGTGACTTAAAACTGGACAGTGGAGTCAGAATTGAATTTAAAGAAAAATCATTTTTCTGTTTTGGTTAAGTTATTTAGAGGGGACTGATTAGGAAGTTTAGCTATTGACTTAGGGTAGTTTCTAAACCTTTTTAAACTCTAAAAATGATTTTTTAAGTCTCGAGTTAAGGGTGGTCAAGTCCGGGATTTTAAACTTAGAAAATTAGAGCCATTTAAAAAAAGGGTTTAGCCCAGTTTTTATTTTTAATCTAAGCTTTTCATAATTGTTTTCAAACAATCACAAAAGTACTTTGATTTTAGAATATTTAATTTGACATATTTTTCTAAGGTAGCCGGATATCTTTTTAGATATACGGATTTCCGTAATTAAAGGAAAAAATACATTTTCATGCATTGCATTTTCCATATTCATGCATTTTATATAATATGTGGTTTTTGCTATGATAATTTCTATGATATTGTTATGATTTTGAGTTATGTTATATTGTTTATTATATGATTTGGAATATTTCATGATATCCTATGCTTTTTATTTAATTATTTTTTGTTATATTATTTAGCATACACTATGTTCATGCATTATTATTTTCATTTTTATTTTCATGCATATTATATGATAGCATTATTTTATATTCCATGTCATTTAAATTATATGCCATATCATTCATATTTTTCATGTCATTCAAATTATTTCATTTCATATAGAATATATTATGTTACTTAGGTCATTTCATTTCATATTGAATATATTATATTACCTAGGTCATTTCATTTCATTTAGTATATATTATGTCATTTAGGATATTTTATTTCATTTAAAATATATCATATGATTTAGGATATTACATTTCATATAGAATATATTATGTTACCTAGGTCATTTCATTTCATTTAGAATATGTCATATAACTTAGGACATTTCATTTCATTTAGAATATGCTAAGGCATTTAAATTATATCATATCATTTAGAATGCATTATATTATTTAGATTTTGCGAGTCATTTTATTTATGTCATGCATATACATATTCATTTCTTTTAAATGTTTTCAAAAAAAGGTAATGATTTTCAATAAAATAAAGATATTCCCGAGTTAAAATATTTCATGAGTTCTCTACCGAGTTTGCTGGGGAGGATATCATCGATTATCATTAATAACGGAATATCTTTTTTAAAAAGAGAATGATTCGGAAAGTTTTCTAAAACTAATAAATTTTTTTATATTTTGCCACGTTTGTTGGGGAATATAGAAAAATTTTGAATTTATAAATTCCGGATCATTTTCAATTAAAAAAGGAATTATTTTTCTTTAAATTGGGAATTAACTTGAAATACTAAATTTAAAACCAATTTTTTACCGAGACTTGAGATAACACACGATTAATAAGGTACCGTTTTATACGGGCGTTGTGGGGGTGCTAATTCTTCCCTACACGTAACCGAGTCCCGAACCTGTTTCTTTGATTTCTCTGATTTAAAACGCAGACTTGAAATTGGTTTTAAAAAAATGTTTTAATTAATTTTTAAAATATTTTTATAAAATCGGTTTTAATAGGTGGCCGATCACACCTAGCTAAAAAAGATTGGTGGCGACTCCATGTCTTTTTTTCAAGGTCATTTTCAAAACCTTCATTTATCTAGAGGAATTAAGTCGACTTTTTCTCGGTTTCTTTTAATGTCACGCTTAACGAATAATAAAGTCTTGCGATGAGACTCGTTATTTTTTAGGTTGCGACAATTATGAATAAGATTTTAAAATTCGTTTATTAAACGAATTGAATAAGGTATGTTCAGTTCATAAACAAACTTATTTATGGCGCATTTAAAACTCGTTTAACAGTTCGTTTAAAACTCGTTTATTATTCAATTATAATATAATTAATAATAATATAATTATTTGTATTTGTATTTTATTTGTTAATAATATTTAAATCTTATTATTTTATATTTAATAATAGCTTAAATTTGATTAATTTTTTTATTTGTTTAAATATTTTTAGATTTGTTTGTTTATTGTTCATGAACATATTTTTAATTGTTCATGAACATGTCTGATTATATGTTCATGAGCATGTTCGTTTAATGTTCGCAGACAAGTTCATTTAATTTAAACGAACAGAGCTTGAACACACTAAATTTTAAACGAATCGAGTTTGAACACAATTTTAAAATTCTTAATAAACACGAACTGAACACAAATATACTCAAAAATAAATGAACGAACAAGAACAAAAATATATTAATTCAAGCCCGATTCATTTACAACTCTATGTAAGTTTAAGGAGAGTGTTAAGTCTCTACAAATATTTTCTAACTTAATGAGTCATTAACTTAATTAATAACCAATATGAGTGATGAAGTTACAATGAAGAAAAGAAATCAAGAATCACTAAAAATGGCATAATGAATGTTACACAAGAAAAAGACGTGACCTTTCCTTTGATATCTTCCATCCTTGGACGTATAGGCTCTTGGAATAATAAGAAAGAAGGAAAAAAAATGAGGGAGAGTTTGAATGAGATAAATACCGGTAAAATGTAAAGATGCAATATTTTCATGGGTTTATATGAAAAACATGCACTCCAAAATAAGTATTTGTTAAATGGTATAATGAATAAAAGTTATTTGAAAAAGAGAAATGAATAATTAGAAATTGTTATAAAGAATATTGTAAAGACAAAATTATCTTTGATAAAAAAACCTTCTCCTCCCTTTTTCTTTTATTTTTTAATTTACTTTTTAATTAAAAAATAAATATTCTGAAAAAAAATTTAATTTTAAAAAATAAATTTTTATATTTTTTATTTACTTTTTTTAATTAAAAAATTTTAAAAAATAAAAATAATATGCCTAAAATAAATTTTTCTTTGTTTTTTTAAATTTTTTTAAAATTTTAAAAAATATATATTTAAATATTTTAATTTTTAAATTTATTTTCGATTAAAATTTTAAAAAAATAATATTTCCTTAATGAAAGAGAAAAGAAAAATAAATTTTTTCATTAAGGGTAATTTTGTCTTTACAATATCCTTTATAATAATTTCTAATTATTAATTTCTCTTTTTCAAATAACTTTTATTCATTATACCATTTAACAAATACTTCCTTTGGATTGTATGTTTTTCATATTTACCCTATTTTCATTGTGATTATATATATATATATACATATTTACTTATATATATAGATATATATTTTTCGTTTTTAATAGAAGAAAGAGCGATGAGACGAAAGTCTAAATTGACATGGATCTAGAAAGCACGGACATGGATATATATGTAATATGGCAAGACACGTCACGGGTACAATGATATGAGAATTTTTAGTAAATTAAAATACGAGTATGACAAAACACGATCATAAAAATTATTTTTTATAAGAAAATATAAAATTTATATTTTTCAATCAAATATTAACATGCAAATAATCTTTTTAATTTTTTTAAAATCAATTTTAAATTTAAAAATTGAACTTTAAAAAACCCAGTAAAATCAAATAGCTCAAATTCAAAGGTCGAAATATTCTAAATTATCATATTCTAAAATATTCAACAAAGAATTTATTTTTATACTTATCTCATTTTATACCGTCTCTATCTTCTTTCTCTCTCGTTCTTAGTCCCTGTAGCATATTCACAATGATACTTTACTTTCTACTCTCACTCTTTCCAACAATTAACTCTCCATTTTTGTTGTTTTTATCTCTGTTTTCTACCTTTTCTTTATGAATTTCAAGCATTTGACTTTTTTAAGATACGCTTTTACTCATTATTTTATTTCATATTTGAGAGAAAAATGTAAAAGAAAAAAAAATCATGTTTTTAGTAGTGTCTAGACATGTCTAAACATGTCTTAATTATATTTTGACTGTGTCCGATTTTATTTTATTTTTCATATTTTTGCGTGTTCAACACGCATGTGTCCGTGTCGGACACATGCATGTCCGACACTTAGACAGCCTGCACAAACTGCCCCTGTTTCATAGACTTGGATAAATATATGTATAGAGGCAAAACCAGAAATTTTATTTGGGGAACCGCTCAATGTAAACATGATTAATATAAAAATAAAAATAACATATGAGACATTAATTTTGACTTGTTAATATAATTTTGATAAGAAATTTGAAAGAATTAAAAAATTAAAAAAAATATAAGAAAATTTTATTACTTAATTATTTTTGTATAAAGATATAATAGTTCAACATTTTTTAATTATTTTCTATTACTATCATAAAAAGAAAATATTAGTTGGCATAGATATTATGATTTTTTTTAATTGATTGAGAAAAAAAATTCTTAATTTAAGGAAGTAAATATTATGTATAATAATGTTTAATTAAGTAAAATATTAAAGAGAATCAAATTAATAATGATAAAATGTAAAACTGACAAATTTAGCAAATTAATTATATTAATATAGTATTAATTTTAGAAAGAAGTTTCCAAAATTAAAAATGTTGGGGGCTAAACTAATTTTCTTTTTTTTTTTCTTAGTTAAGAAAGACTTTTTTTTTTATTGAATTTTCATGAATTTAAGAGGGGGCAAGGATCATGCCAGCCCCTTATATTCGCCGCTGTAGATGTATGATGAAATCATTGGAAAAAGTTCACTATCGTTTAGCGGTGTATCCTCTCCGTAAAATCTTAACACGTTTTGTGTGGAAATAATTTCCGTCTTTAGAGACAGAATATTCATGTTCATTGCCATGTGGAGAGGGAGATTCTTGTCTACCAATGAGTCAAATCTAATATGACAAAATTGCCGTTCTCTTAGAATTTTCAACGATCACAATTCACAACCGCTCATCTCATCATATAATGACTTAATTTGTATTTAATCCAACGCCTTCCTTAATTAATACTTCATACAACAATAATAATAATAATAATAATAATAATAATAATAATAATAATTATAAAATCCTTTTCCTTCAAACAGGAGAGGTCTATTATATATATATATATATATATAATCGAAGCTATTGTTCGAACGGTGAAAGTAGCCTTCGTTTTTTGGCTTAACCGCATGGCCGCTCTTCCTCCCAACCCTGTGCCAGTGGCCTACCAAGGCGGCACACCAGCAGTCCCTGTTTGGCTAAACAAAGGAGATAATTCATGGCAGATGATATCCGCCACGCTAGTTGGTCTCCAAAGCATGCCAGGCTTGGTCATCCTCTACGGTAGCATTGTAAAGAAAAAGTGGGCAGTGAATTCAGCTTTCATGGCCCTCTATGCTTTTGCTGCCGTAGTTCTCTGTTGGGTCATTTGGGGGTACAATATGTCCTTTGGGCATAAGCTTTTGCCCTTTTGGGGCAAAGCGGGGCCTGCCTTGGGCCAAAAGTTTCTAGTAAATCAAGCATTTCTTCCTGAGTCAACGCAGTTCAATGGCGACGGTGGGGTCGAGACGGCCATGGTGACACCGTATTATCCTATGGCATCTATGGTTTGGTTTCAGTGCGTGTTTGCGGCGATCACGCTGATTATATTAGCCGGGTCAGTGCTGGGGAGGATGAATATAAAAGCCTGGATGGCTTTTGTACCGCTTTGGCTCACTTTCTCTTACACTGTGGGTGCATTTAGCTTGTGGGGTGGAGGTTTCTTGTTTCACTGGGGAGTTATGGACTATTCTGGTGGTTATGTTATTCACCTTTCTTCAGGGATCGCTGGTTTCACTACCGCCTTTTGGGTTAGTTTCCTTTCCAATCTTATGAACAATTCTGCTCAGACTTAATTATTTATAGCAACAAAAATGAATCATATATGTATGTATGTATGTATGTTTTTGTATGCACGTATATATTATGTAACCTTTCTCATCTATTATTAATTCAATTAGAACTTGGAAGCAAGCTGCAGTGCAGTGAGATCTGAATCTGATAGTGGCTCTGTGGCTGTGTAATGCATGCAGGTGGGGCCAAGATCGAAAAAGGACAGAGAGAGATTTCCTCCAAACAATGTGCTATTGATGTTGGCGGGGGCAGGATTATTGTGGATGGGGTGGGCAGGTTTCAACGGCGGAGATCCATACGCTGCCAACGTTGACTCTTCCATGGCTGTTCTAAATACCAACATTTGTGCAGCTACTAGTCTCCTTGTTTGGACTTGGCTTGATGTTATTTTCTTCAAGAAACCCTCCGTCATTGGTGCTGTCCAGGGCATGATTACAGGTCTTGTTTGCATCACTCCTGCTGCAGGTATTAACCAGCCACCCTTCAATTCTTAATTTCTGTTTTTTTTTCTTTCATTTACTTATATTTTAATCATCACCTAAAGTCAACTTGCACATCACGTCGGACACACATTAATTAATTCTTTTTCTTTTCTTTTCTTTTCCTCCCTAAAAATAAAAAGGTATCGTGCAAGGATGGGCAGCGATAGTGTTCGGAATTCTATCAGGCAGCGTTCCATGGTTCACCATGATGATCGTACACAAGAGATGGACACTGCTTCAACATGTTGATGACACACTAGGAGTGTTTCATACACATGCAATTGCCGGACTTCTTGGCGGTGTTCTCACCGGTCTCTTTGCTGAACCTCAGCTCTGTGCAATGTTTTTACCCGTAACAAACTCAAGGGGAGCCGTCTACGGAGGTTCCGGTGGGATCCAGATCCTCAAACAATTAGCAGGCGCAGCTTTCATAATCGGATGGAACCTTGTCGTAACATCTATTATTTGTGTGGCTATCAACCTAATCATCCCGTTGCGTATGTCGGAGGAACAGTTAGAAATTGGAGATGACGCGGTGCATGGCGAAGAGGCGTACGCTCTATGGGATGATGGGGAGAAGTACGACTCAACCAAGCATGGGATGTACGCAGATGATACCGAGCACAGTAAGGCTTCAACTGGGGCTACTCAGGTGGTTTAATTAAACTTTTTACAGGGTCAAACATCAATGGGATAGATCAGATGTGAATAAATTGTAGGACAAACATTATTCAAGGTCTTGTGTGTAATCAAGCAATGCTTAGGTCTTTCATAAAACAAAAAGCACTTGCTAATTTGTTACATTTCTGCATATTTTGTTATCCTCTGCTTCTATGCATTATTTGTACACATCAAAACGTGTCTAGTTATGTACAAAACTGGATAGAGAATAGAGGTAAAAAATATATGTTCGTCTTATTATATGTAATCCATGGGTCGTTTTAAGTTATAATAATTACATTTGTTTCACCGAAAATGATTTCTGTATTTTTTTTGTGTTTGGTTGACAGAAAATTGATTGGTCAACGAAAAATAACTTACTGATCAACAAAAAATAATGCTTTTTTTTTTTTAAAATTGTCTTCCCATTTTTATAAGGGAAAGACAATTTTCAAAAAAAAAAAACTATCTATGAATAAGGCTACTCACTACACCCGTAAACCTAGTTTAACTCGAATCGGGATTTGGATATCATATTTTAAATCGAGACTTAACTTGACTTGAGCCAAATATTACTATATTAATAAAAATATTTATTTTTTAATTATTAAAATATATTAATATAAACATATTTTAATATTATAATTTTCAATATTTTATTTAAATATTATTAAATATACATATTTATATTTTAATAATATATAATATTATATAATTATTTTAATAATAAATTATTAATATAATGAATATTATTTATTATTTTAATAAATCATATAACAATATTATTATTTTAATAATAAATTATAACATTATCAATATTTTAAATTTTAAATAGTATTTTTAATATTTTATTTAAAAATGTTTTTATATTACTATTTTAATAATAAATATATATAAATTATACTTTATAAAGATTTAATAATAAATGTTTTTTACTATAAAAATATTATTCTTTTAATAGTATAAATATTAATAGAAATAATATTTTAATAATTATTAGAATAATTTAAATATTTTAAAATATTAATTTAATTAATGTTTTAATAATAAATAATATTATTTTAAGTATTTAATATTAATATAATGTTTTAGTATTAAATATTATTATTTGAAATATTGATATTAAAAATTAATATTTTTAAATTTTTATAATATGTTTTAATATTTTATGCCATATTACTATTTGAAAAAAGTAGAAATAATATTTTAATAATAATTACATTAAAAAATTAATATTTTAATAATATTTTAATATTTATGTTAATATTACTATTTGAAAAACTAAAAATAATATTTTAATAATAATTATATTAATAGAAATAAAATTTTAATAATTAGTATATTAATAGAAATAATATTTTAATAATAATTATAATATTTTAAATATTAATATAATTAATTTTTTAATAATGAATAGTATTATTTTAAGTATTTAATATTAATATAATATTTTAACATTAAATATTATTATTAAAATATTAATATTAGAAATATTAATATTTTAATAAAAAATTAGTTTTAATATTTTAATATTTAATATTTATGTGAATATTGTTATTTGAAAAGAAGTAGATTATTCAGAAAATAACCAAACAAGGAAAAATATTTTCATTAAGTCATCCAAATATCAAAAAATATCTATCTTTTCAAAAAAAAAAAACAGATATTTTAAAAAATATTTTTTGAAAATTAATTTTTACGAAATAAACGAGCCCTTAAAGTCATAAACTTTACGAGTTTTTAACTTTCAATCTAAACAAGTTTGAAAAATATTGTTATTTCATTCTTGAACGATAAATGATTGTACCATTAATTCTACGGCTAATTATCAAATAGATTTGTTAACTGAATATTATATACGTAAAACTAATGTTAATTAGGTGGCATTACATAACATGTTATATATAAAAAGTAATTATATTTTTAGTTCTAAACTTTTTCATGTTTTTAACTTTTATATATCCTAAACGTAAAAATTATTATTTGAGTCCTAAATAATAATAGACTTAGAAATTCGTGTATCTGTATCGTATTTGTGTATTTTGTCGTGTCATAATCGTGTTTAAAATATTTTATATTTTTATAAACTTTGATACGTCAATAATTCGTATTATATAGATTTTGAGACATTCGTGTATTCGTGTCGTGTTCGTGTTATTTTTTCGTGTCATGTCATGCTCGTGTCGTGTTTTTAGTTATTTTTCCGTGTCGTATTCATGTCGTGTAATCGTGTCGTATCCAATATTAACAGGTTGTCATTACCGGATGTTTATATTGATCATTCTAACATTAATTACCAAACAATTTTACTAATGAAATGCATACGTGAAAATAGCGGTAATTAAGTGGCATTGCGATTGATGGCCTGGAATTTGAATTGAAAGTCTAAATTATTAAAGTAATTAGTTTTTTTAACTTGTGCGATGCACGAATTTTTATTTTATTTTCATAATTTTAATATTTATATTTTATTAATTTTAAAAAAAATAATATATATTCTTATTAATCTACTATATATAATCATACATTCATAAATGTATGTATGTATGTATACACATGTTATATTAGAAATAATATTTATTCATTTTTAAAAAATTAACATTTTGCAAATTTAAAGTCATTCTTTCTTTTCATCAAAAAAATTTGTTACTTCAATTCATTTGCTAAAAGCAAATATTATATGTAACCCTAAAATAGAGATAAATAATTATGTGCTTATTTTAATTTAAAAAATCTTTGTTTAAAACTTCGATAATGATATAGCTATATCTATACCCAGATAAATAATTATATGCTAATTTTAATTTTAAAAAAATTTTGTTTAAAATTTGGATAATGATGTAACCATGTAGCCAAATTTAAAATTTTGATAAATCAATGTCTTTTTAAAGACGTGAAAGTCAAACTCAAAATTTGTTTTAATAATATATCTTTTAATATTTAGATAAATAACTAAATTTTAAGAATTGAATAAACTTAATTGTAATTATAAAGTAATGCATAATTTATTAAATAAATAGGGATATTTGATAAGTAAATTTATTTTTTTAGAATCATCTTACATGTCATGAAAATAAATTACCTACATAAGCATATCTTATCATGTTTCTATGTACTTTGTAATATATATATATATATATATATATATATATATATATATATATAAACATAAATGTGAAGAATCTTTTGAACTAACGATAATACCCATTATCATTTATTATATTACTAAATAGCTATTATAATAATATTTTATTATTCTATTATATATTATAAGATTGAGATATTAGGTTTAAATTTAATCATTAGTTACTAATGATACCCATTATCTAAGATAATGATAATTTCATTTATTCAATATAATTTATAATTATATTAACTCATATTAATATTAAATATATAAATTAGAACTATATTAATTTATATTTTTATTAAGTAATAAATTAAAAACTAATAATATTATTTAAATATATCTTTAAATTTAATCACTGGTTAATTTATATATATATATATATATATCTTAGGTTTCTTTTTCAATAAGAAACTTGCATCTTTGTTTTGTACAATTACTGTGATCATTAGTAAGTTTGAATATTGTCTTTTCTGGTTAATTCTATTGCAATTTGAGGGTTTATTTGGGATCAGGTTTCATGCCGAAGGGTAGTTTTCTTTCACAGGTGTGTTTGGGCATCGTTGTAATTCATTAATTTTGTGATCTTTTTTTATTCAATAATAATCACATTGCTGTTAAAATATATATATATTTTATTTTATTTGTTTAATCTGTGTTTGTGTAAGTTTTTTAATAAATATTTTAATCAATTATAAATAAAAATAATAATTCTCTTTATGATCAATACAAATTTCTCATATCCTGTTGAATTATACTTTCACTCTGATTAAAATTATGCCAACTGGTCAATGAGCAAGAGTACTTATAGTCTTAGAGTAATTCTCACTTAATTAGTAATATAGTTATAGACCAATTAAAACTAAAACTTCTCACTATAAAATAGATGGTTTAGCTGTTATTTTCACAAAATAACAAATATTGAGTAATACTTTGTTAACCATTGTTTTTTGTTTTTGAATACCGTTTCTTGCTTCTTATTTTTTTTCTTATAATGGTTTTGGTTTTTTCATTCACTATCATAACATTTTTTTTTTGTATCTCATTCTCTTGGCAGATTTCGGAATATTACAAATTCAATAGCTTTAAAAACTTTTCTTTCACAACAAGGTTTTTTATTATTTGTTAAGTTATTCTTTTTTCTCTCTTTTTTTTTTTTTTAATACGGTTTCTTACTTCTTATTTTTTATTAGATTTGTTTTTGTCTGAGCAGATTTTCGCACATGGCAGATTCAATAAATTTTAAAAAAAATCATCACAAAAGTTTTTGCCTTTTTAGTTATTTGTTAAGTTGTTCTTTAAATTTTTACCAATTAATTCATTATTTTGAAACATTTTTGGGAATGTTATTGGAATTGTTTTTTAAATTAAATTTTAATTTTTTTATGAAGTTTGATTTTTTTTTTTTAATTTATCTTTAACTTATTACGGATTTTTTTTTAATATTTAAGTTTTTAAATTTAAATATTTTTAGGAAGCTCAATATTAAATTATATGAAAATTTGAATATTCTTATTATATAATGTAAAAAAAAAAACAAATTGTTATAAAATAATTATCTACCTAGATTTGAACAATAAATAATGAAAATATATATTAATTAAAATTTAGTAAAAATTTATATTTAAGTACTTGGGTCTACTTCAATGAAGTTGCATTAAGCAGGTCTAAATTCTTAGCCGTAAAAAAAACTTTCTTTTTTAAAATTTTACTTAATTATTATATTTTTAATATTAAAAAAATAACATAGAAAATAAGATTGATAAACTTATTATTTTTATTGTAACCGCTTGCAAAGATTGCAAAACTTTAATACGTAAAATCACGTGCAACGCATGTGACATTAAGAACTAGTATATATATAGTTTCAAAGTGAAAAATCTTTAAGGCTAAAAATATCAAGAAATCTAGAGAAACACATCTAATTGTGAGGGTGAGGGTGAGGCTTAGTCTAAAAGTTTAATATATTCATGCATAATCAATAAATTTGTCTAATTTAGAAAGAATGATTATGGCTATAAGAAGTTGGGATTCAAAGTCTCATTATCTACATCGATCATGGAATTTAAGAATTTCTATAATTACTTGAAAAGTTTAAATTAAGATAAAGTATATAAAGATTTAATACATTCTTTAGTTTTTAAAATTTTGAAACATTTTGATAATTTTAAAATTAATACGTCTCATTGTTGAACACTACTAAAACCAACAACTCCAAATAAATGAGTTTTTTTTTTTAAACTTATTTAAGGAATTGGCTTTGTCTAAGTCAAGGTTTCATGGGATCATGGGATTGAAGAAACTTGATAAAAGTATGTTAGGCGTGTATTTTTTAAATACTCGGATTACAAAATCAATATGAAAATTTGGCCTGCAAAGTAAAATTTACTCTTAATAAAATAAAATAACTTAAGAGTTAGGAGAAGAAGTATACTAAAGCTATACTAAAGCCACTTTATATAACTGTAGACATCTAATTTTGTCTGAACCCTTAAATCAGGTAAAATTTTCTTCTTGATGATGTTTAGAATGCAGAAAAGTTCTTCTCATCCTACAGGCGGTACTCTGAGACTTAGTTTAAGAAGCCAACTGTAAAAAGTCAATTTTGAAAAAGTCAACCCACTTTCAAAATCAAGATTCAAAGTTCAATTGAACAATGGTGAAAGAATTTTGATAATCCGGTATCTACAACGAGAGATATGAAGTACGGAATATGGATTATGGAGATTTAGTGGAAAGGAAACCCTAGTTCAGAAATTTTGGGGAAAAATGCTTAAACGATCAAATTGGTCAAAATTGGCAGTTCCGAATGGAAGATAAGCAATGACCACGGGTAATGGAGAGGCCATTTGGAAACAAAACTGAAGGAAAAGTCAATTTGGAAGAAAACCGAGAATTAGGGTTTTTGGTGGATTTTGGCGACATTGGGGGAAATTGCAGAAATGACCCAATTCGGTAAAACTAAAGCCCCTAATTGATGAGGAGTGAGTGAACAAGGATAGCCCAAGGCTCAGTTTGAAGTAATTTCGAGAAAAGAGCCGATTGGAGGAAAAACGGAAAAATGAGGAAATTCCTGAAATTAAAAAAAGGAAAAATCAAATCGGAGGGGAATTTGATCGTAAAAATTCAGCATTTTTGGATCAAATCCAATTCAATATATAAAAAGGCACAAAAAAAGAAAATCTGGAAATCAGACTTTTTTTTAGTAAAACCGAGCTTCGGAGGTAAAAGGGCAAATTTGGAAAATCCAGGAAAAATAGCAAATGAGCTCAAAAAATTACCAAAACTTCCAGATCTCAATCTTAAATTATTTGGAAGATATTGGAAAAGAAAAATCCGGATAAGGAGCTCGTTCGCAAAATTGCAATTCTTGGGCCCACTAAGTTGAAATTCCATAAGATAAATCCCGAAAAAATAGAAAATGAGATCGGAAAATTATGAAAACTTCCAGATCTCAATTTTAAATTATTTGGAAGAGATTGGTAAAGAAAAATCTGGAATTGGAGCTCGTTTGAAAATTGGTAAAAATTCGAGTGCACTAAGGGGCAATTTTGGAAGAAAAATTAGGGAAAAATGGCAAATGGGCTCGAAAAATTATGAAAATTTTCATATTTCAATTTTATATTATTTAGGAAGTATTGAAAAAATAAAATTTGGATTTGGAGTCCGTTTGCTATTTAATTAGGTTCGGGGGCTAAAAGGGTAATTTTTACCGAAGAAACCGAATAGGGCCTTTCTTGAATTAAAAAAATGGAGAGTGGGATGGAATATGAAGGGTCAGCCGGCCAAGCCCATGAGGAGAGTGATTTTTGCTGAGCTCTTGCATCCAAAGGCCAGAAGTGGATAGTAAGGTAGTTATTTTTTTGATCAAGCCTTTATAATTGTGCCACATGGACCAATACATGGAGAGGGAGGATGTCAGCATAATGGCTTCATATTTTTGAACAGTTGTATTAGTTAGGGGCTGATTACTTAATCTAAGGGTGGTAATTTCACATTTGAAGCATCTTGGATTAGGGGCCTTTGGATCAAATTGGCTAGGAAAAAAATGACAACATCCTACACCCATTGAGGACCATTCGGCTACCACACATTGAGGGGGGTTTTTGATTTTCATTTGGTTTTTGGGGGCTGAACATAGAGAGGGCAGTAGCTAAAAGGAGAGAAGAAAGAAAGGAAAAAAAAAGGAGAAAGAAAAAAGAAGGGCTTTCTTACTACTCTTTGATTTGGAAAGCTAGAGCAAGGTAGCTATGTTCTTTCATGCTCTTCTCCATACTTTGTTGATATGATTTTGTTATTTTCATGGTTATTTTATTTTATTTCATGAAATAAAATTATTTTTCAAAACAAGTTCCAAAAGGTTCCTGTCTTAGGTTTTCATGAAAAAATCAAAGAAAAACAATTTTTTTTTACTTATTGGCTGAACCCGCCTATGTTTGTGCATGCCTTGTGTTTGATTTGTTTTCCATGTTAGTTGTGATATTCTAGCTTGTTTTGATGTTCTAGCTTTTTAAAATAACTAAGATATGAAGCTTATTTTTAACCTTCTTTACTTACTATTATTTTGCTGATTTTATCATTTATTTTCATGTCTACTTACTATTTTTGCTATGTTTAATTTTCTGTTTTCACTATATTAAGTTGTTCATGTGTTTCTGTTAACGCCGTACCATGTGTTTGTTTATTTGTCTAGCTAGGTCTTTGCATTTGCATCATGTTTATTTGGTCTAATATGTTTCCTTGTAAGTCTTACATATCTACCATGCCATGTGTTTGTGTTATTGCCTTGCTTAAATTTCACATTTTTTTCTTATGGTCTATTCGGATACCATGTTGGTGTTGTCTTGTGTTTGCATTTTTATTTTGATTATGTGACTAACATGCTTTCATTCATGCTTTGCATCTTTATGCCATGATATTGTGTATTGGTTGTGCCATGATTCATGCATTAGTATTAGGTTCATTTGGTCACAATATGTTCATTGTATTTCCATGCATATCTTATGTTCATATTAGGTCTTAGGTCATTTTGTATTGCCATGCATTTTCATGTCTACTAGGTCTAGGTCATCTTTGTATGCCATACACATTCCATGCTATTTAGATCTTAGACCATATTGGTATTGCCATGCATTTTCATGCTCATTAGATCTAGGTCATCTTTGCATTGCCATGCATTGCATGCATATTAGGTCTAGGTTTGCATTTATTGCCATGCACAATTTCATATTAGGTCTTAGGTCATTTTGTATTGCCATGCATTCTCTATGTCATTTAGGCATTAGGACATGCATTTCATGCATTTAACTTGCTGTTTGCTCATACATTTCATATCATACCACTTGATTTTTGACTTAAGCCAATCAATGGCTCAAAGCCAAGCTCATATGAGCATGCTTGTGGAAAATTAAGAAGTTGTAAAGATGGAATTTCTACCTTTGTGATTTTTTTTTTCAATAGACAATCCTTGTCCAAATTTTTAGATATTTTAGCTACTGTTTGTAGGTTCTTAGAGGAGTCTCCAATATATTTATTTTGATTTTTGAATGATTTTATCAAAGGCTTAAAAATGTTTTTTGGCAAAACATTTTTTCACCCAGTATTCTGACTTTCGTGATTTTTCTGGTAGGTCATCCTTAGTCTAAAAATTAATCCAATTTTTCCCCGTAGATTTTGACATGTTCTAAGTCTCCATAATTTTTTTCAGATGCTTTTGAAATTTTAAAAATAGGTTAAAAAATCACGTTTTAAAACTGGTCAGTAGAGTCAGATTTGAATTCAAGGGAAAAATAATTTTCTGTTTTGGCTAAGGCATTAAGAGAGGACTGATTAGGAACTTTAGCTACTGTCCTAGGTTCATTTCTAAGCCATTTTAATCCTAAAAATGATTTTATAAAACTCGGGTCAAGGGTGGTCAAGTCCAGGTTTTCAAAGTTAGGAAAATAGAGCCTTTTTAAAGGGAATTTCGGCCTAGTGTCATTTTCATCCAAAATTTTCAAAATTGTTTTCAAACCAATCACAAAGTATTTTTGATTTTAGAAAATTTAATTTGATGTCTTTTCCTACGGTAGTCGGATATCTTTTTAGGTATACGGATATCCTTATTTAAAGGAAAAAAATACACTTTCATGCATTGCATTTTCCATATCATGCATATTATATGATATATGATTTTTGCTATGAATATTTCTATGGCTATGTTATTGTTTTGATTTACATTTCATGATGTCACATTGATTATTATATGGTTGTGAATATTGATTGTTATATCGTGTCATTTAGAATATACTATGTCACTTAGATTATATTATGTCATGTAGAATATACTATGTCACTTAGATTATATTATGTCATTTAGATTTTGCCATGTCATTTTTATTATGTCACACATGTTCATATTCATCTTTTTAAAATGTTTTAAAAAATATAATGATTTTCAATAAAAATAAAGATATTCCCGAGTTAAAATAATTCATGAGTTCTCTGTCAGGTTTTCTAGGAGGATATCATCAATTATCATTAATAAAAGAATATTTTTCTTTCAAAAACGAGAATGATTCGGAGATTTTCCAAATAAATAAAAAATTCTATATTTTTCCGCGTTTGTCGGGGAATATAGAAAAATTTTGAATTAATAAATTTTGGATCATTTTCAATTAAAAATGGAATTATTTTTCTTTAAATTGGGAATTATTTTGAAATGCCAAATCTAAAACCAACTTTTTACCGAGACTTGAGATAACACACGATTAATAAGGTACCGTTTTATACGGGCGTTGTGGGTATGCTAATCCTTCCCTGTATGTAACCGAGTCTCGAACCCGCTTCCTTGATTTCTCTGGTTTAAAAATGCAGACTTAAAATTGGTTTTAAAAATATTTTAATTAATTTTAAAATATTTTACAAAACCGGTTTTAATAGGTGGCTGATCACACCTAGCCAAAAAAGATTGGTGGCGACTCCATGTCTTTTTTCGAGGTTGTTTTCAAACCCTCATTTTATTTCGAGAGGAATTACGTCGTCTTTTCCTCTGTTTCCCCCAATGCCACACTTAACGAATAAAGTCTCGCGATGAGACTTGTTATTTTTTAGGCTGCGACATATACTATGACAATAACCAGAACTGAAAAACATGGAAGAAATATTAAAAAATTAAGTCAAACACAAATATTATATATAAAAGCTAATCAATTTAAAAGAATATAAAAGTAATGGACTAAAAAAGATAAACCAAATAATAAAATATTTAAATTACAACATAAATCAAATATATGAATTGAGAACATATAACAAAGTGAGAAATTCCAAGGGTCTAAAATTTCAAATATCCTAAAGAGGCACATTTATTTATAAGGGTGTGGTTTAGTACAAAAATATTTAAGATTTAAAAAATTAAATTTGTCTTACGACTTCAAAATATGAAAACTAAATCTAATCCATTTTGATCAAGATATGCATTCAAAATTTATGATGCATATATTAGTACTTTGATTAAATTCAAAAAGAAAAGATAAATTGTGAATGTGATAATATGTTTAAATTTAAAATTTATACAAATTTTTAATAGATTTTTTATTTTGATTTTGATTTTGAATTTAAATTTAAATAATTTATTAAATAAAGTTATTAATAAATAACATATTTGAAACATTATCCTATGTTTTAGAAAGTAAGTCATCCACCTAAACATTATATATGATATGATTAGTAATATATTTAAAATAAAATTTGTTAAATATATATCTAATAAGTGAATAGATAAAATTTATTAAGTTTAAAACTTAACAAATTTGATAGCTTTTTAAATTTAAGATAAGTTTTTGACAGAATTTAGGATTTAATAGAAAAACATTTTGTTTTTAATTTAAAATATAATATATATATATATATAAGGATTAAGTGAATAGATAAGATTTTTAAATATAAAATTAAAAAATTTGGATAAATATTTTTTTTAAAATTTTTTTATTTTAAATATAATATATAATTAAAATTAAACTTGTCCTACGTGTCAAAAATATAAAGTATCCACGTAAATGTCCATGTCAGCAAACCTTGCCAAGTAAGTATGTAACTTGTTATATTATATATATATATATATATAAGATAAAAAAATGTTTTTTTATTTCTAAAGTTAGAGAATAAAAAAAAAGACTGAGAGAAATAGACCCATAAAAAATCATTTTCATTCTTGGGTTATTACTGAAATCGATTTTGAAATTTTTGAACAAAATTTCATATCCATTTAATGAAAGGGGTTAGTCAATTTTTTTATTACAAATTAAAATCACTCATCAAGACAAGCTTCACCTACAAAAGTATTGGGAGTAGATTCTTGGGTGTTAAAGGCATAACAAGAAAGTTTGCAAATTCATCGATGGTTGATACTTTACAATGTAGGGTTTGAGTACGTAAGAAAAACAAAGTTAAAGATAACAAATATTTGCAAAGAAATACTAAGAGATATGAAATTAAATGCACTAGATTTTAGGGTTATTTGTTTCATGAAAAATGGTTTTTGAAAAATAATTTTCATATTTTTCGATGTTTGTTTCACGAAAAATAGTTTGGTCAATGAAAAATGAACTTCGAGTCAACGAAAAATTAATCCATTTTTTAGAAAATATCTTACGCTTTTGAAAAGCGTAAAATATTTTCGAAGCATGAAAAAAGTCCGGTCAAGCATTCAGATGTCATCTTATGAAAGCAAGGGCATTTGAATGCCATGGTTTGGGCATTCGAATACCACCATATAAAAAGAGCATTAGGATGTTCTTGTTTGGGCATTCGAATGCCACATATTTTTCAGAAAAATAATCAAACAGCAGAAAATATTTTTTGTAAAATCATCAAAACAACAGAAAATATCGTCTTTTCCAAAAAATAAGTTTATCTTCCTAAAATCATTTTTAAGAATCCATTTTTTGTGAAACAAACAGACCCTTAATGATCATATTAGTTGGATTAAAGCTAAATTGAAGGGTTTAAAAACCAAAATCTTTTATTTAGAAAAAGAAAGAACAAAGTGTTAGTATAAGCCCTACAAGTCAATCACATTTGCACTTGCTTAAACACTACTTGTTATTTCATGTATTGCACGTTATAATTGGTTAATTATAATCGAGATATTTCTTTATCCATAAGTTATTTTGAATAACGCGATTGTATAAATTTGTGAAAATAAAGCTCATGAAACATAAAAGGCCTTACAAAGGAATTACAATTATGAGATCCTTATGCATCAAAGCCATGTTCCTAAAATAGTTTTTGGTTATAGTATTGTCAAGACATGGCATTGACAATGCACAAAGACTAGCATATGTTAAGCCTTCATGCTTATGAAGCATGCAACATATCTCCTAAGTTGAAATATAAAGATATTTGGGGATAACATATGGGTGCTTGTTAAGATGATCAAGTTCACTGAACATTACCCGCTATGAGAGTTCTATTTGGTATTTCACTCAAGTGTCTATGAAAATACTCTCATGTGTCAGTAGTGTAAGTAATCCTTTGACTTGTGACACCAGGTCATCTTGAATGTGAATTGTCATGCTTTGATTTTATTCGAACGGGTTCCAAGAATGAATGTTTATTGTAGGGTGATTTTGAGTATTGCATGAAGCATACAAAGGTGGATGAGTGGTCCAGAAAGATTCATTAACCTTAGTGATTTAATGGGATATATCTAACTTGTTTCTAGCTTTTGATTAACTCATTGAAGTCCTTGACCAAGGTGATTATGGGGGTTATCATAGAAGCTATAGGACTAATATGGAGAGAGTTAGATAGTAGATACTGCACCAAGCTTTCTCTTTTCCAGGATATTTGATGAAGGGATTGAATTACACTAACATACTATATATTAAAAGGTTAATCAAAACCATGTTGACTTATCTTAACAGTTGGATGGCCATAATGCATTGCTAGATGTCGCTCTTGGTCTATAAATATGAATTAGCAATAATTTATATTTATTATCAACGTGTTAGAAGCCTAATGGGTCACACACAATAAGATGATACTAAGGAATTAATTGGAATAGACCTGATTGATTAAGTTTACAATTTATCAATGAGGGCTTAATTAAATGATTTAATTAAGTGAAAGAACTTAAGGATAAATAACTAACGAGTTGTTTATAACTCTGAGTATAAATATATGTGCTTGCCGCCCCTCATCATTAGTGGTTATGCCAAGTTAGAACTTAAACCTCTTGTTTTCTAGAGGTGTCGCAATTTGTTAAAGGGGAAAAAATTGTTTTCTTCCTCTTTTCTCTTCTTGATAGCTTTCGGTTTAAGTTCTAAAAAGGGTGAGGTTTATGGAACCTCGTCTACTAGCATAGATCATAGCAATCACTCCATTCCATCCTTGAGAAGGTTTTCTTGATCACCTATGTGGATCATCATTGGAGGCTGGACGTGTGGACGACTTTGGTTTGTGACAATCGAGCCTTTGTGTACAAGAACTAAGCAGAGGAATTTATTCTTGGAGGATTTCGACAATCCCAATTAATTTAGAGGTATGAAATTCCATCCTATGTATGAGTACTTGAAATCTTGATCAATTGATTTGACAAACAAGTTGATTCCTAGGAGGATTTAATTTTGATTGTTTATACTTCCTCTGCACTTTGATTAAATCTTGATTTGTAAAGATAATTTCTTTGAATTTTGCATGGTTGAATCCTACACGAAGGTAAATAGGGGTGAGCATAGAGCCGACTTACCTTTTAAACCGACCGCAACCGACACGTTTCGATTTTGTCAGTTCGGTTATTTCGGTTGATGGTGAGATCAGTTTGAATGTTCGATTAAAACATGTTTAATCGGTCGGTTTGCGGTTTAAATTTTATAAACCGAACCGATCGATTAAACCGATAATAAATAAATAATATTATTAATAATATTTAAAATTTAAACCCATTATACCAATACCCATTCAATAGGCTAAATCCATTATCCCACCCATTATAGCAATATACCATGATCCAAATCCAAAACCCTAAAATTCCTAATCCCATGTCCCAACCCAAGTCCCAAGCTCGTCCCTTTCTTCTCTAATTCTCTTTCAGTCTTGAGTCCCCTACAATCGGCCCTACTCCCCTTTCTTGTTTTTTCACCGTCTTAAGAAAGAAGCTGGTTTACATCCCAGGTTTCGCCAGTTCATCATCAGCATTGCCAATGGCGGATCTTGACATTTAATTTTGGAGGGGCCAATTAGTATTATACTTTATATTAGATTTGTTCAATCATATATATATATATATATATTAAGAAGAAAAAAAAAACCAATTATCTTAAATTTAAAAAAATCAATTTAAATATATTTTATATTAATACATATAAATACTAAAAAAATTTGGGGGGGCCAAGGCCCCCTCAGGCTCCTATAAGGAGCCGCCCCTGCATTGCCCAGGTTTCCCTTCCCTTCCCTTCTTTTCTTTCTCTTTTCTTTTTATCATATCCAGGTTATTTTTTTTATTATTATTATTGTTTTTAACCAGTTTCTTATTTACTAATTTTGGGTGTTGTTTGTTTTTTTTTTTTTTGGCGTTTTTACTATTGGGTAGTTGTACGATCTCTGATTAACGTTCCCTCCCACCCTTCAATTATGGTTTTGATCTAATATTAACACTTTTAAATGAATATATTTTAACTTGTCAAGGCTTTTGTTGCTTTCTGATTGAAATTTGAATGTACGACCAGCATCTATTTAGTTGGAAGCTTCAGCTGCTGTTAGTAACTTGATAGGCTGTTCACATGTAGGAATAGATTTCTAACCTCTAGAAGAATTATGCTTTAGCTGTTCACATGAAGAAAACCGAACATACAGACTGAACCGAACCGATTAAGTTCGGTTCGATTGGTTTGGTTAGGAGCTTTTTTGTCGGTCGGTTCGATCGGTTGTATAAGTTTCGTCAGTTTAATCGGTTATCGATATGTTGAAATCGAACCGACGGAATGCTCACCCCTAAAATTAAAGTAAGAGGATAAAATAATGCTACATTTTCACCCTAGTTTTCACAGGTGTATTCTGTTAGCAAATCTCTTTCATGATTAACATTAGAACTAATGGATGAACAATCACCAGATAATGTTTACGATTGAAATAGCAATTTTCAAACATTTAGAATTAAAAATAAAAACACGTAAATGTTTAAGGTTGAAAAGTGTAATTATCCTTGTATATATAAATGCCATATTATGTCACCTAATCACCGTTATTTTTGCATATGCATGCTTTTAGTAAATGCATCTGGTAGATAACATTAGGACTAATTGTATAATCATTTGATAACGTTTAGAATCGAAATAATAATTTTCAAACGTTTAGGACTACAAGTGACAAAAGCACAGACTTTAATATCGAGAAAAGAGAAAAAAAGATGTAAAAGAGAAGGTTAAAGTTAGGTTTTTATATTGAGTCCAAAGTTACCTAATTTCGGCTTGTGAGAAAAACAAGCTAGAAAGAGGAAAAAGGAAAGAAAAAAAAATCTAATCCAACCTAGATTAGGTCCAAACAAGGATAGGTGGTGGACGTTTTATTCAACACAAAAAAAAAAAAAAAAAAGAAGCAAAAGAGGGAGAAAATTTGGCTTCGTTAGGTTTATAGATATGGAGAGTGCCAAGAGAGTTGCTTACAGATTGAATGGCACTTGATTGCTGGATTTTCATATTGGAGTGAACATTTTCAAGTTTGATGGTAGGTCTTCGTATTGGAAAAGGGCAAAACCAGTGGATGTTCAAGGGAGGACTTATAATTATGTGCAAGACAATACAAGACCAACTTCTACAGCAGTAAGGAAGATAGAAGTGGAGGGAAGACAAAATTTGGCAAGTGCAGATAATAGAGGTGGGGGACAGATTGAAAGAACCTATCTTCAAGCTTTGGTGCAGAAGTGTGATACGTCAAAACAGAGTGAAAATAGAACTAATGGGGTTGAAGACCTGGTGGGATATGCTCTCACCAATTATAATAAAAAAAATCTTGCTGCGGAGTTGTTGAGGTTGAGATTATTCATAAACTGAAAAAATGCATGATTGGAATGACAAGAGGTTACTATGAGCCAAATAGACTTATAGACAACTCCATAATGCAAGAAGTTGGGGAAGTGTTAGTTAAAAAAATATCGGGGAAACAATTTCTAATAGAGTTTGAGGATGATGAAATGATGAAGACTATGGAAAGATTGAGCTGGAGTTGGTTAAAAGAATGGTTCGATGAGATTGTTCCATGGACAGAAAAAATGATAGTTACTGAAAGATCAACGTGGTTAACTTGTTTTGGGGTTCCCCTGCATGGAATTACTCCACATTCAAGAATATCGCTAGTATATGGGGTGAATTTATTAGTGTGGATGGTTAGACACTGAAGTATCAAGATTTTAGCAGGGGAGCTGTCTGCATTATAACAATTGTATTGCAATATGGTGAAACAAATTATTTAGTTCGTGTAACTAAAGTTGGAGACGATGTGATCTCTCTATTCCACTGTTGTTGTAAAACCTTTAAACTTGATGACAAATTATATAAAGCTTCTCCCCATTGTGGCCATGGTGAAATAGATAGCTCTATGTTTGCTGGTTTGGGGGAAGATGAACAGCCTAATGAAGAAAAAAGTAGGGGTGAGGAAGATGCATTGATGGTAATTATGAAAGTATTAATGGGTTGTTACAACTCTTTTCGACAATCTTTATCTTGGTGGTAATTATGAAAGTATTAATGGTGTGATGAAGAAGGAGTTGATGAGCTTCACTGATAATGCACCCAAGTTAGCAAAATTTGGACTGAGTTCCCAGCAGGAGCAAGAGGATGAATCAATCAAAACAAAGGATTTTTTTTCTTATCTTCTTGGAAGTTGTGCTTGAGATGTTCCTTAAATTTCTCCTTTTACTGTTAGCTGGTGGAGTTTGGGTTTCTTGTATTTCACATGATATCCAGATTTATGGGGTTGAGTTTTAAGGTGGTTTTTATTTGCTTGGTGTTTTGTTCCTTAGAAGTTCTCTTTTATCTGTTTGTTAGAGAACTATCTTTCGGTTCTTTGTTATTGCTAGTCGTGTTACTAGCTCTCCTTTGAAATTCTATAAATAAAATCCATTTGATTTAGCAAAAAAATAAAAAGATTAGGTCCAAACAGGTCTCACTCATTCTAATCTCTTTGGTCAAGCCCAAAATAAAAGTCTAATTAAAATAAGGTGTTTCCCATATAGTGTGGTATACTACCTTTACTCTTACCATTTATCTTTTTTAATGATAATTAAATTAGTAACTTTATTATTGATAAATTAAAGAATAAATAATAATAATAAAAGTAAGTACACATTTGATACTCGAATTATAGTTAAACAATAGATTTGGTATCTGAGGTTTAAAAATTAACAACTAAATCTTCAAATTTATGTGTAAGTCAAATGATTGATGTAGGAGAAAGCAACCAATAAGAATACATCACAATCCTAAAAATGCCATATCATATTTTTATTTTTTAATTAAAAAATAAATAATTTTTAAAATAAAAATAAAAATGCTTTAAATCTTTATATTTGAAATATAAAGAATTTTGAAAAATGAAAACAAAAAACTTAAAAAACCAATCTTTATTCTTCAATTTTGTATATTTGAAAATAAAAAATAACAATATTTTGGAAAATAAAATAAAAATCAAAAACCAATCTCCTTTTATTTTTCAATTTTGAAATTAAAAAAAGTCAAAAATGGAAATAATTTGAAAAGAAATTCAAAAATTGAAAAAAAAAAAAATTAAGAGAGAAAGAGAGAAGAATCAGGGGAGAGAAGGAAGTAGGAGAAAGGAACATAGAAAGAAGGGAAGGATACAAGAAATGGAGAGCTAAGTGGTAACGGTCTCAAGTAGATCGATACTAATCTTGGGCCAGTGCATTGGTGCCATTCGACCCTCCCTTCTTCTTCCCCTCTCTTCTCTTCTCTCTCTCTCTATCCTCATTTCTTTTCTTTCATTTAAAAAAATTGTCATACCCAATGCACAAGGCTCCTACTATAAGTAGGGTTTAGGGAAAGTTTGATGTACGTAGCCTTCCCCTATTTACATAGAGAGGTTGTTTTCAAGGTTTGAACTCGTGACCAAGCAGACAACAAATAAACACTTGATCATCATGTCAGGCACGACCTTTCTTTACTCTCTCCCTATTTTTTTCTCTTTAATTTTTCTCTCCACGGATTTTTCCTTTTTTTTTTTTAAATTTCAAAATTAGAAAAAGTTGAAATAAAAAATAACGTGGTACTTGATAACTCTATGAAATAAAGTTATTTTACCTTATTTTGTTCTTTATTTTGTTCTTTTAAATTAGCTAAATACTTGTAGTTTAAAATTTTATTTAATTATTTTTATTTATTTCATGTTTAAATTAGTATTTTTGTGTTCTTATAGGTCCAAAGTGAGAAGGAGCTTCGCGGTGCAAAAAGACGAAAAAAAGTGTAAAGCAACGCATGGGTAGATTTGACCTCTAGAGCTTGTTGCTAGCATAACATGATCTTAAAGTCTTTATTCAAGAAAACTTCCTTCTTGAATTTTGAAGATGACTTCCATACCTTTCTAACTGTAGTCTACTCATCCAAATCAAATAAGATTTTCATATCCAAATCAGCTGATGAAGTTCGCGAAGATGACAAAATCCGAAGCAGACAGAAAGTTGGCGCTGAGGCGCCTGTGCGGATGCTAAAAAAAAAATTAAAAAGACGTAACTCTCATGTTGCTTGCACGCGAAGTTTTTAACTCCAGGGGCCTAAATCTCTATAAATATGACCTTTTAAGGCTCAAATAAAGGGGAATTAAGTTCTAAAAACCTAAATTTCTTAAGATGAGAGTAGCCACCAAAGATTTCCAAGGAGCTAAAAAGATTTTGGGAGATTGAAGATCTGACAACCCTTAGTTTTCTCTTATCCCTTATCTTCTTTATCTTTCTTGTATTATTGATGATGGTGAAACTCCTTTATTTTATATTTTTATTATTTAGCATGAACTAATTTATTTTTCTAGGATTTGAATGGAACTCAACATGTAGTTTGGATTATTTTACTTTCTTGCTTGATTTAATGATATTTGATGTTGTTTATTCAATCTTGTGCTTAATGCTTCTAATTGCGTAGCTACCAATTAGATTGATTTGGTAACCTAGATACAACTTGAAAAAGGGAGTTTAGTGTTAGACATGGATTGAATAACACATGTTTCATATTCATTTATTATGATGAATTGATCTGCATGTAGGGTAAGAATACACTTACGGGTCATGTGTAACCAATTTTAGAGTCTAAGCTTAATGAGTTTCTCTTTAATTCAATTATCATAGGTGTCGCAACATAAAAAATAATGAGTCTCATCGCAAGACTTTATTATTCGTTAAGCGTGACATTAAAAAAAAAATCGAAGAAAAGTCGACTTAATTCCTCTAGAAAAATGAAGGTTTTGAAAATGACCTTGAAAAAGACATGGAGTCGTCACCAATCTTTTTTAGCTAGGTGTGATCGGCCACCTATTAAAACCGATTTTATAAAATATTTTAGAAATTAATTAAAACATTTTTAAAACCAATTTCAAGTCTGCGTTATAAACCAGAGAAATCAAAGAGGCGGGTTCGGGAGTCGGTTACATGCGGAGAAGGATTAGCACCCCCACAACGCCCGTATAAATCGATACCTTATTAATCGTGTGTTATCTTAAGTCTCAGTAAAAAATCGGTTTTAAATTTAGTATTACAAGTTAATTCCCAATTTAAAGAAAAATAATTTCATTTTTAATTGAAAATGATCCGGAATTTATAAATTCAAAATTTTCCTATATTCCCCAACAAACGTGGCAAAATATAGAAATTTTATTAATTTGGAAAACTTTCCGAATCATTCTCGTTTTTTGAAAGAAAGATATTCATTTATTAATGTAAATGATGATATTTCCTCCAACAAACCCTGTAAAGAACTCATGAATTATTTTAACTCGGGAATATCTTTATTTTTTATTGAAAAATTATTATCCTTTTGAAAACATTTTAAAATATATGAATATGTATATGCATGACATAAATAAAATGACATGGCAAGATCTAAATAATATAATGCATCCTAAATGATATGATATGATTTAAATGTCTTAGCATATTCTAAATGAAATGAAATGTCCTAAGTTATATGACATATTCTAAATGAAATGAAATTACCTAAGTAACATAATATATTCTATATGAAATGTAATATCCTAAATCATATGATATATTTTAAATGAAATAAAATAAAATATCCTAAATGACATAATATATATATATATATCCTAAATGAAATGACCTAGGTAACATAGTATATTCTACATGAAATGACCTAGGTCACATAATATATGCTATATGAGATGAAATAATTTGAATGACATGGCAAATATGAATGATATGGCATATAATTTAAATGACATAGAATATAAAATAATGTTATCATATAATATGCATGGAAATAAAAATGAAAATAATAATGCATGAACATAGTATATGCTAAATAATATAACAAAAAAAAAGTAATTAAATAAAAAGCATAGGATATCATGAAATATTTCAAATCATATAATAAACAATATAACATAACTCAAAATCATAACAATATCATAGAAATTATCATAGCAAAAATCACATATTATATAAAATGCATGAATATGGAAAATGCAATGCATGGAAATGTATTTTTTCCTTTAATTAAGGAAATCCGTATATCTAAAAAGATATCCAGTTACCTTAGGAAAATATGTCAAATTAAATATTCGAAAACCCAAATACTTTGTGATTGTTTGAAAACCATTTTGAAAAGCTTAGATTAAGAATAAAAACTGGGCTAAACCTTTTTTTAAATGGTTTTAATTTCCTAAGTTTAAAATTCTGGACTTGACCACCCTTAACCCGAGACTTAAAAAATCATTTTTAGAGTTTGAAAAGGCTTAGAAACAACCCTAAGTCAGTAGCTAAACTTCCTAATCAGCCCCCTCTAAGTAACATAACCAAAACAGAAAAATGATTTTTCTTTAAATTCAATTCTGACTCCACTATCCAGTTTTAAGCCATGATTTTTTACCATATTTTTAAAAATTCAAACAATTCTGAAAAAAAATACTGGAAACTCAGGACATGTAAAACTATATGGAAACAAATCAGCTTAATTTTCTGATTAAATATGAATGCCCAAAAAATCGGAAAAGTACGAGTACTGGGTGAAAAAACTGTTTTGCCAAAATACATTTTTGCCTTTGATAAAATCATTTAAAAATCAAAGTAAAAATATTTAAGACTCACAAAATGACTCATAAACAGTAGCTAGGACTTTTTGAAAGTTAGATAAAAATTGGCTAAGTAAAAAAAAATCACAAAGGTAGAATAATCAATTTGACAAATATTAATTTTTCACAAGTGTGCTCAAGAGAGCATGACTTTGAACCATTAATTGGCCTAAGTCATTAGTCAAGTGGCATGAACATGAAATGCATGAAAAAATACAGCAAATATGATGCATGAAATGCATGAGTTTAAACCTAAATGTCATGAAAAAATGCATGGCATCAATATAGTGACCTAGACCTAAAGGAACTTGCATGGCATTTAATGCAACCTAGGTCTAGATGCATGGATATGCATGGCAAAATAAACCAAACCTAATGACTAAAACATGCATGGCAATAGCACAAACACAAGGCATGCTTAAACCGAAAATTCAACCAAATATCATGCAAATACTAACCTATCAACTAACATAGCAAAAATGCAACCATGATGCTAGAATACAAGGAATAGCCGAATGGCCTATGGTTCCTAACAAGCATGGCATTTTCACAAACACTTGGTATACTTAAACTAAATACTCAATCAAATGTCATGCAAATGCAAAAACCTACCAACTAACATGGCAAAATGCAACACACAATGCAAAACACATGGAGTAGCCCAATGGCCTCAAGCTCCAATAAGCATGGCATTTTCACAAACACTTGATATACTAACATGCTCAACTAAAATATAACACTCAAAACATGCAAACACAAAGTAGAAATAATAAAACCAAACAAGCATTTTCACAAACACTTGATATACTAACATGCTCAACTAAAATATAAAACTCAAATCATGCAAACACAACACAAGCATTTTCACAAACACTTGATATACTAACTATAAAACATCAACAAATTTAAACATTATGAAAACAGAAAATTAAAAATGCAATAACATGATATTTAAATCATAAATGGCAACAAACAAAGCAACCAAATTAAAACATGATTCAAATATATGAAGTAGAAGAACACTTAAAGCATCAAGATTAACATAAATAACATGATAAATTAAACAAAACAGCAATATTAAAAAATAATATAGGCCATTCGGCCATGGTAAGGAAAATGTAAAAAAAAATTGTAAAAAAATATTTAAGAAAGAGATGAAGAAAGAACTTTAGAAGGAAAAAAAAAACACTTATTTAAAAAGGAAACTCACCAAATAATAATCAAAATGGAAAAAACAAGAATGGAAAATCAAGAAAGTGCAAGAGTTGGTGCTCAAGAGCAACCTCAAGAAGTTATATTTCAAGCTTTATCTCTTCAAACTTTCCTTTCTTTTCTAAACTTTTTCTTTTTTGCTTTCAACCAAAGAGAGAAAAACCAAGTAAAAACCAAGAGAAATCATAAAAAATGAAGTCCAGAAAGTAAAAAATCTGCTCCCTCTATGTGATGGCAGAATTTTACCTCTCTCCTCCCCTAGGATGTTGTCATTTTGATTCCAACCAACTTCCATCCAAGGGCTAGTGATTCAAGGTGAAGAATTATGAAATTATCACCATTAGATTAGTGTATCAGCTATCCATAATTATAGCTGTTCAAGAATAATGTTGACACTCTCCCTTGGCCTATGTGGCTTAATCACAATGGCTTGATAAAAAAGAATCTTTTAATTCTTGGCCATTCGATTGAAAAATCAGAAGCTTCCTCCTTCATTTGGGGCTTGGCAAGCCAGCACTTCTCTTTTCCAGCCCAAGCCTGAGTTTTTGAAAGGACAAAAGAAGCCCTTTTCGGTTGCTTGGGTGAATTGACCGTTTTGCCCCCCGGATGCAAATAAATGTCAAACGAACTCCAAATTCAAATTTTATTTTTTTTAATATTTTCAAAATAATAAAATATTGAATTCTGGAAGTTTTCAAAATTTTCTGAGTACGTTTTCTATTTATTTGGATTTTTTTCCCAAAAATGCCCTTTCATGCCCCCACATTTTACCATTTTTTAAACGAGCTCGAAATCAAGATTTTTCTTCACCAATCTCTTCCAAATAATTTAAAAGTGTGATATGAAGTTTTCATAATTTTTGGAGCTCATTTGGTATTTTTTTCGGGATTTATCTTCTTGAATTACTACATAGGGGCTCGGGATTTGGCCATTTTACAAACGAACTCCGAATCAATATTTTATTTTTCCAATATCTTCCAAATAATTTAAAAATTATATTTACAGAATTTCAAAATTTTTGGAGTCCATTTGCTATTTTTTTGGGATTTATCTTCTTGAATTATTGCATAGGAGGCCCGGGATTTGGCCATTTTGCAAACTCCGAATCAAGATTTTATTTCTCCAATATCTTCCAAATAATTTAAAATTGATATTGGCAAAATTTCAGAAGATTTGGAGTTCATTTGCTATTTTTTCGGGATTTTCCTTTTTAAATTACTACATAAGAGACCCGGGATTTGGCCATTTTGCAAACGAACTCCGAATCACGATTTTCTTTCTCCAATCTCTTCCAAATGATTTAATAATGATATTTTCAAATTTTTATAATTTTCGGAGTCCATTTGCTATTTTTCCTAAATTTTCCAATTTTGCCCTTTTGCCTCCGAAACTCGGTTTTGCTCAAAACAAGTCCGATTTTCAGATTTTCTTCAAGCTGAGCCTTGGGCTATCCCTTCTTAATCATTCCTCATCCATTGGGTGCTTTGGTCTTACCAAGTCGGGCTATTTCTGTGATTCTTCCCGATTTCACCGAAATTCACCAAAAACCTTAATTCTCAGTTTTCTCCCGGATTGACTTTTCTTTCGGTTTTTCTTGCAAGTGGCTTCTCCATTACCCGTAGTCAGTGCTTATCTTTCATTTGGAACCTTCCATTTCGACCAATTTGATCGTTTAAGCACTTTTCCCCAAATTTCTCAGATTAGGGTTTCCTTTCTACTGAATCTCCAAATCCAACTTCCGAACTCCATATCTTTCGATATAGACCTCGGATTATCAAAATTATTTTTCCATTTTTCAATTGAACTTAAAATCTTGATTTTGAAATTGGGTTGATTTTTTTAGTAGTTGACTTTCTGGGGTTGACTTTTTTGAGGTTGACTTTTTCCGAGGTTGACTTTTTCAAGTTTGACTTTTTATGCTCGCCCTCCTAAACCAAGTCTCGGAGTACCACCTGCAGGATGAAAAAAGTCTTTTTACATTCTGCAACATCAATTTAGGAAGAAAACATACCTGTTTTAGTGGTCCGGATAAAATTAGGTGTCTACAATATGAATATAGTTAATTGATTAAGAATGATATTTTTATAAGACCATCGGAAGATCCTTATAAATAGATTAGAACTCTAGGTTAACAACTCAAGATCATTAATCAAGTTAAGAGGGTAGGAAAATTTCAAGCGAAATGTTGAGGGAAATTGTAATCCTAGGCTTTTCTTAATTGTTTAATCTATCTTTTAATTTATTTTCTTTGTTTATTATTTTATTTAGTTTTTAATCAACAATCTTTAATCGTTTGTTTGAATAAGATCAAATTGTGTTAATTTTAGTACTTAGCAAATTTGGTAACAATTCCTTGTGGGATCGATACTCTACTCTCCGTTATATTACTTGTTAACAATACGTGCACTTGCGTGGTTAAATCCGACAATAAGTTTTTTGGCGCCGTTGCCGGAGAATTGTTTTACTATTTTTGTTAATATTAATACCAAGCAATCTTAGTATTAATTCAAACTTTCTTATTTATTTATTTTCTTTTTCTTTTCAGGTTTTATTGATCGTTGAATGCAAAAGAGATGCACTATGTGGGGTCATGAACAAGATGCAATCACTGCTTTATTTGCACAGGTGACTGCACTGAACAAGAAATTAGACAATTTGGGTGTACCTTCTGTCCAAAGCCCGTTTGTTATTTGTGACCTATGTGGGGAATGACATCATAGTGATTGGTGCCCAACCAATGTTGAATCAGTGCAATATGTTGGAAACTACAATACGCAGTAGAATAATCCTTATTTCAACAACTACAATCCAGGTTGGGGAGATCACCAAAATTTTTCTTGGGACAACACTCAAGAGCCTTTCTTTTCAGCCAACCAAGCCTTTCCTCCTGAGTTTTCATCACAAGCCCATGCTCCTATTCCAGAAACGAATCCTTTATTGGAAGAGATGTTTATGCAAGTCAAGCAGTGACCAATCAGAATCATTTAGAATTACTTCAAAGTCAAGCGGCAACACTAAGGAGTCTTGAAACACACATGAGCCAGCTTGCCAATGCCATTAACAACCAACCTCAAGAAACTCTTCCAAGTGATACTGAACTTAATCCTATGAGCGAAGAACAAGAGCATTGTAACGCCAATACACTTGGGATTGGAAAAGAGATAGAAGAGGATGGCAAAGCGCCCGAATTGCCAATCGATCTTATTGAAGAAGAAACTGTGGGTGCAAAAGAAGTTAAAAAAGTTCAAGAAGAGGATGTTCAAAGTGACCCACCACCACCTTTTACTCAATGCATCCAACAGCCTAAGCTAGTCGATGTGGTAGAAAGTGCTATTAAAGAAGAATTTATAGAAATTTATCCTATTGATCTTGTCGTAACCTAAAAAATAACGACGTCTCATCGCAAGACTTTATTATTCGTTAAGCGTGACATTAAAAAAAAAACGAGGAAAAGTCGACTTAATTCCTCTAGAAAAATGAAAGTTTTGAAAATGACCTTAAAAAAGACATGGAGTCGCCACCAATCTTTTTTAGCTAGGTGTGATCGGCCACCTATTAAAACCGGTTTTATAAAAATATTTTAAAAATTAATTAAAATATTTTTAAAACCAATTTCAAGTCTGCGTTAAAACCAGAGAAATCAAAGAAACGGGTTCGGGAGTCGGTTACGTGCGGGGAAGGATTAGCACCCCCACAACGCCCGTATAAATCGGTACCTTATTAACCGTGTGTTATCTCAAGTCTCGGTAAAAATTGGTTTTAAATTTAGTATTTCAAATTAATTCCCAATTTAAAGAAAAATAATTCAATTTTTTTATTGAAAATGATCCGGAATTTATAAATTCAAAATTTTCCTATATTCCCCAACAAACGTGGCAAAATATAGAAATTTTTATTAGTTTTGGAAAACTTTCCGAATCATTCTCTTTTTTGAAAGAAAGATATTCCTTTATTAATGATAATTGATGATATTCCCTCCAGCAAACCCGGTAGAGAACTCATGAATTATTTTAACTCGGGAATATCTTTATATTTTTTTTATTGAAAACCATTATCTTTTTTTGGAAACATTTAAAAGAAATGAATATGTATATGCATGACATAAATAAAATGACATAGCAAAATCTAAATAATATAATGCAACCTAAATGACATGACAAATATGAATGGTATGGCATATAATTTAAATGACATGGAATAAAATAATGCTATCATATAATATGCATGAAAATAAAAATAGAAATAATAATGCATGAACATAGTATATGCTAAATAATATGACCCAAAAAAATGACTAAATAAAAGCATGGGATATCATGAAATATTCCAAATCATATGATAAACCATATAACATCAAAAATATAAATCAAAATAATAACAATATCATAGAAATTATTATAACAAGAATCACATATTATATAAAATGCATGAATATAAAAATGCAATGCATGAAATGTATTTTTTCCTTTAATTAAGGAAATCCGTATATCTAAAAAGATATCCGGCTACCTTAGGAAAATATGTCAAATTAAATATTATAAAACCAAAATACTTTGTGATTGTTTGAAAATAATTTTGAGAAGCTTGAATTAAAAATAAAAACTGGGCTAGAATTTTTTAAATGGCTCTAATTTCCTAAGTTTAAAAAATCCGGACTTGGCTACCCTTAACCCGGGACTTGAAAAACCATTTTTAGAGTTTAAAAAGGCTTAGAAACTACCCTAAGTCAGTAGCTAACCCTCCTAATCAGCCCACTCTAAGTAAATTAACCAAAACAGAAAAATGGTTTCTCTTTAAATTCAATTCTGACTCCACTGTCCAGTTTTAATCCACGATTTTTTACCCTATTTTTAAAAATCCCAAAAATTCTAAAAAATATACTGGAGACTCAGGACATGTAAAACTACACGAGAAAAAATTGGATTAATTTTTTGATCAAAGATGAATTCCCAGAAAAACCAGAGATGTACGAGTTTTTTGAGGAGAAAAAACTGCTTTGTTTTTCTTTAAATTCAATTCTGACTTCACTGTCCAGTTTTAATCTACGATTTTTTACCCTATTTTTAAAAATTCCAAAAATTCTGAAAAAATTATTGGAGACTAAGGACATGTAAAATTACACGAAAAAAAATCGGCTTAATTTTCTGATCAAAAATGAATTCCCAGAAAAATCATAGATGTACGAGTTTTTGGAGGAGAAAAAAAACTGTTTTATTTTTCTTTAAATTCAATTCTGACTCCACTGTCCAGTTTTAATCCATGATTTTTTACCCAATTTTTAAAACTTCCAAAAATTCTAAAAAAAATACTGGAGACTCAGGACATGTAAAACTACATGAAAACAAATCGGCTTAATTTTATGATCAAATATGAATTCCCAGAAAAATCATAGATGTACGAGTTTTTGGAGGAGAAAAAAACTGCTTTGCCAACACATTTTTGCTTTTGATAAAATCATTTAAAAACCAAAGTAAAAATATTTGAAACTCATAAAATGACTTGAAAGCAGTAGCTAGGACTCTTTGAAAGTTAGATAAAAATTGGCTAAATAAAAAAAAATCACAAAGGTAGAGTAATCAATTTGACAAACTTAATTTTCCACAAGTGTGCTCAAGAGAGCATGATCTTGAACCATTAATTGGCTCAAGTCATTATTCAAGTGGCATGAACATGAAATGCATGAAACAATGCAGCAAACATAATGCATGAAATGCATGGATCTAAACCTAAATGTAAGGAAAATGCATGACACAAATAATATGGCCTAGACCTAACATGAACTTGCATGGCATTTAATGTAACCTAGACCTAAGACATGCATGGCATTTTCACAAACACAAGGCATGCTTAATTCAAAAATCCAACCAAATATCATGCAAATGCAAAAACCTAACAACTAGCATGACAAAAATACAACACACAATGCAAAACACATGGAGTAGCCAAATGGCCTCAAGCTCCAACAAGCATGGCATTTTCACAAACACTTGGTATGCTAGCATGAAAAACTAAGTCATAACACAAAAAGCACACAAGCATTTTCACAAACACCTAATATACCAAATCTAAAACATGCTCACTAAGATATAAAACAAGAATCAATCAAAGAATCACACAAGCATTTTCACAAACACTTAATATGCTAACTCTAAAACATGCTCAAATTTAAACAACATGAAAACAGAAAATTAAAAATGCAAAAACATGATATCTAAGACACAAATGGCAACAAACAAAGCAACCAAATTAAATATAACTTAAGAACATGAAATAACATAACACTTAAAACATCAAAAACAAAGAAAATAGCATAAAAAATATGGTAAAATGAATTGAAACAACAACTTAAAATAAATAATGTAGGCCATTTGGCCATGGTGAGTTTATTGTAAAAAAAAATGTAAAAAAAATACTTAAGAAAGGAAATGAAGGAAGAACAAGAAACATTATTTTAAAATGAAAACTCACCAAGTAGAGATTAAAATAGCAAAAAATAAGAATAGAAAATGAAAGTGCAAGAGTTGGTGCTCAAGAGCAACCTCAAGAAGCTAATATTTCAAGCTTTTCTCTTCAAACTTTCCTTTTTTCTAAACTTTTCTTTTTTTGCTCTCAACCAAGAAGATAAAAAAACTAAGAAAAACTAAGAGAAATCAGCCAAAATGGAAAAGAAGAAACCAAAATCTGCCTCCTCCCCTTTGGGCTAGCCTTAATGCATGGTTATATAGCCTCCAAGATGTTGTCATTTTTGTGTAACCTAATTTCCATCAAATGGCCAATAATTCAAGATGAAAAGTCATGAAATTACCACCTTTAGATTAGCATCTCAGCCCTCTCAAATTACAGCTATGCAAAAATAATGTTGACATCTTTCTTAACCTATGTGGTTTAATCACCATGGCTTGATCAAAGAGAATGGTTAACTAACTCTTGATTTTTAACCACTTGATTAAAAAAAATAAATTAGAAGCTTCCTCCTTTCTTTGGGCTTGGGCATGCCAGCACTTCTCTTTTCCAGCCCAACTCTGATTTTTTTGAAGGGCCAAAAAAGCCCTTTTCGGTTGCTTGGGTGAAATGACCATTTTGCCCCCCCGGATGCAAATAAATATCAAACGGACTCCAAATTCAATTTTTCTTTTTTTAATACTTCCAAAATAATAAAATATTGAGTTCTGGAAGTTTTCAAAATTATCCGAGTCCGTTTGCTATTTATTTGGATTTTTTCTTCCCAAAAATGCCCTTTTATGCCCCTACATTTTACCATTTTTTAAACGAGCTCCAAATCAAGATTTTTCTTCACCAATCTCTTCAAAATAATTAAAAAGTGTGATCTAGAAGTTTTCATAATTTTTGGAGCTCATTTGGTATTTTTTTGGGATTTATCGGCTTGAATTACTGCATAGGAGGCCCGGGATTTGGCCATTTTGCAAACGAACTCGGAATCAAGATTTTCTTTCGCCAATATCTTCCAAATAATTTAAAAATGAGATTTGCCAAATTTCAGAATTTTTGGAGTCCATTTGCTATTTTTCCGGGATTTATCTTTTTGAATTACTGCATAAGAAGCCCGGGATTTGGCCACTTTGCAAACGAACTCGGAATCAAGATTTTCTTTCTCCAATCTCTTTCAAATGATTTAAGAATGAGATTGACAAATTTTCCATAATTTTCGGAGTCCATTTGCTATTTTTCCCAAATTTTTCCAATTTTACCCTTTAACCTCCGAAACCCGGTTTTGCTCAAAACAAGTCCGATTTTCAGATTTTCTTCAATCTGAGCCTTGGGCCATCCTTTTTAATCATTCCTCATCCATTGGGGGCTTTGGTCTTACCAAGTCGGGCCATTTCTGTGATTCTTCCCGATTTCACCGAAATCCACTAAAAACACTAATTCTCGGTTTTCTCCCGGATTGACTTTTTTTTTCGGTTTTTCTTGCAGGTGACTTCTCCATTACCCGTAGTCAGTGCTTATCTTTCATTTGGAACCTTCAATTTCGACCAGTTTGATCGTTTAAGCACTTTTCCCCAAATTTCTCGGATTAGGGTTTCCTTTCTAGTGAATCTCCAAATCCCAACTTCCGAACTCCATATCTTTCAATGTAGACCTCGGATTATCAAAATTCTTTCGCCATTTATCAATTGAACTTAAAATCTTGATTTTGAAAGTGGGTTGACTTTTTCAGTAGTTGACTTTCTGGGGTTGACTTTTTCGGGGTTGACTTTTTTTTAAGTTTGACTTTTTGTGCTCGCCCTCTTAAACTAAGTCTCGGAGTACCACCTGCAGGATGAAAACAGTCTTTTTACACTTGGCAACATCAATATGGGAAAAAAACATACCTGTTTAGTGGTCCGGACAAAATTAGGTGTCTACAGCTGCCCCTCTTTGGCTATTGCTGAGAATCAGGAATCAGGCAAAGATAAACCGACACTAATTTTGTACGGTCAGTGACATCACATGTGAAGGAAAGGGAAATGGGTTTCTTTTTCATTTTAATTTTTTTCATTTTCTATTTTTCATTTTTTCATTTTTTTCTTCTTTCTTCTTTTTTTCTTTTTTCTTTTTTCCTTTTTTTTATTTTATTTTTTTATTTTTTTTTATTATTTTTTTTATTTTTTTTCTATTTTCTCTTTTTTCATTTTTTTTAAAAACAATAAATTGAAGATTTTGTCCTTAAATTGAATTCCCTGCCTAAACAAGGCTCGATTCGTCTTAAGGGAATGAATTCGATTTCAAAAGAAAAATTTATGCTCGAAGGGCTTTAAAATTGGTGCCCGAAGGTCTTAAAATGGTGCCCGGAGGTCTTAAAAATTGGTGCCCGGAGGTCTTAAAAATTGGTGCCCGGAGGTCTTACCCCTGAAAAAAGTTATGCCCGGAGGTCTTAAAGATGTTGCCCGGAGGTCTTACCTGTGATTTGAAAAATTATGCCCGGAGGTCTTAAAAATTGGTGCCCGGAGGTCTTACCCCTGAAAAAAGTTATGCCCGGAGGTCTTAAAGATGTTGCCCAGAGGTCTTACCTATGATTTGAAAAAAATTATGCCCGGAGGTCTTAAGAATGGTGCCCGGAGGCCTTGCCCATAATTTGAAAGAAATGCGCTGTACGCGACTTTAAAAATGATGCCCGGAGGTCTTAAGAATGGTGCCCGGAGGCCTTACCCGTGATTTGGAAGAAATGTGCTGTATGCGACTTTAAAAATGATGCCCGGAGGTCTTAAGAATGGTGCCCGGAGGCCTTACCCATAATTTGGAAGAAATGCGCTGTATGCGACTTTAAAAATGATGCCCGGAGGTCTTAAGAATGGTGCCCGGAGGTCTTAAAAATTGGTGCCCGGAGGTCTTACCCCTGAAAAAAGTTATGCCCGGAGGTCTTAAAGATGTTGCCCTGAGGTCTTACCTGTGATTTGAAAAATTATGCCCGGAGGTCTTAAAAATTGGTGCCCGGAGGTCTTACCCCTGAAAAAAGTTATGCCCGGAGGTCTTAAAGATGTTGCCCAGAGGTCTTACCTATGATTTGAAAAAAATGATGCCCGGAGGTCTTAAGAATGGTGCCCGGAGGCCTTGCCCATAATTTGAAAGAAATGCGCTGTACGCGACTTTAAAAATGATGCCCGGAGGTCTTAAGAATGGTGCCCGGAGGCCTTACCCATGATTTGGAAGAAATGCGCTGTATGCGACTTTAAAAATGATGCCCGGAGGTCTTAAGAATGTTGCCAGGAGGCCTTACCCATAATTTGGAAGAAATGCGCTGTATGCGACTTTAAAAATGATGCCCGGAGGTCTTAAGAATGGTGCCCGGAGGCCTTACCCGTGATTTGGAAGAAATGCGCTGTATGCGACTTTAAAAATGATGCCCGGAGGTCTTAAGAATGGTGCCCGGAGGCCTTACCCATAATTTGGAAAAAATGCGCTGTATGCGACTTTAAAAATGATGCCCGAAGGTCTTAAGAATAGTGCCCGGAGGCCTTACCCCTGAAAAAAGTTATGCCCGGAGGTCTTAAAGATGTTGCCCGGAGGTCTTAAAGATATTGCCCGGAGGTCTTACCTGTGATTTGAAAAATTATGCCCGGAGGTCTTAAAAATGTTCTTTGAAGAATTGTTGAAAATTACCCTAACGATTTTGAGAAGATGCGAATGCTTTTTGATGCAGATGCAGGTGTTGAATAAGACACGAAATGACTTAAACTGGTGCAAATGTCTTTAATGCAAATGTAAATGACTTGGATTGATGCCCATGTTTCATGATACAGATGCCCCTACTAATTGTGTTCATGTAACTGGTTTATGAATGGTGTAACTACAATTACCACACAGTAATGAAAATGCAATGATTCTAGAAATGATGCAATTGCTTGAGATGACACAAATACGAATTCCATGAAGAATGTAAATGTAAAGGTAAAATACAGATGCTTATGGAATAATGCCAATGCAAATACCCATGAATGATGCAAATGCTTGCCGACACTGTGCAGATGCAAAAGCTCGATAAAGAGATGAGTGCTCATGAGTGATGCAAGTGCCCCCGGCTGTTTTTCTAGACTTTGGCTTAGCCTTTCAAATTCATTTTTCCTCTTCAAATCAGAGTATATCTTCAATTCATTTTGGCTATTCTCTTTGCCCCAACAGTTTTTTCAAACTTTCATCAACAGAGATCTGAACCGGGTTCTATTTCTTCTTCTCATATCTGGAAGTCAAGACCTATCCTGGCAGTTCTACACCTTTGAGTTAGAAAAATCCTTGTCTCATGCCAACATCAAAATGGGTATTTCAAAAAAATCTTTTTATTTGTTTTCGCATTTTGAAAACTTCTGAACAAAAAATATTAACCCCACAATGTGTGATGTACAAATCTTTTGAAGACTGATGATCATTGTTAGAAATTTCTCTAAGTATCAATCTGGGTTTTTTCAACTGGATTGGCAAGGCTTGGTATAACAAGATTCTGGCTTTTCCAGGAAAACTTCATGACAAAAATGTATATCCCTTCTAGGCTCACAAATGGAACAGGTTTTATAAATCATGAATTCATTGAGAACCAAACAAATTCAACATTCTTTTAGTTTCCATATCAAGGCATTTTGTCAAGCATCAAGATTGGCTGGGATGTTTAAACCGGAAAGTTTAATCTTGGGAACAAAGTTTCAGTTTTTGAAGACAATCCTCCGAATGAGAGCTGACAATTTGGGGGGTTCAAGAATTCCTAGATGTTCCTCGATGACCACTCCTTTAATAAGATCTTTTCTTTTGGGGTATCGGCACTATCATCGATGGCATCGAAAATTCCCATTCTACTCTAGACCGCCCGTTTTTTTGGGTTTTCGCCCTAGAGTCCCATTCTTTTCAATTTTTCTCTTTTTTTTTTTTACCATGCACTTGAGAATTCTAAATTCTTCCTTAGTGAAATGAGAATTTGATAAGATGGGATAAAATCTGAGGAAAACCCTTTAAATTAAACATTCATGCTTGATCAAAATGGACTTTTAAAGCACGTAATGTAGGCCATGGCTCAGATTCAGAAAGAAAGGATAAATAGGCCCAAAATATGTGTTTGAGGGTAATCAGATCAAGGATCCTTTCTTGAAGAGGATTTTCTTTGAAGCATGTGTCTCTTCTTGGACATTTCTTTCTTTTTGATTTTGCTTTTTTTCTTCCTTGCTTTTGGCTTTCAATTTGCCATGTCTTTCACACACATTTTTTTATTGTGTTTTTTGTTTGTTTTTCTTGGCTTTCATTTCGTCATCTTTTCCTCTTCTTTTTTTCTTTGACAGAGTGCGCCCGTATTTATTCGGGGCTCCATTTGCTTTGTGTCTGTCCTTGAGCTGTCACTTATTTCTCAATGATCTTTGAAAAGATCTTTCCTCGCATTTGCCCCCCAGTGTAGAGGGTAATCCTTGATCAGGGTTCAAAGAATTAAGAATTCTTTTGGCTCAAAAGGGGTGACTATGGATAATAATTTTTTCTTGTGAAATGGATATGAAAGATGGCCATTCATCATATCAAGCCCAAATATTCTCATTGAAAAGCAATCCTCAGGGGAAATAGATATTCAGAATTTCATTTTGCACTTTGGAATCATCCGAATTCTCATATGCATGATATCATGATTTTTCTTTTTCTTTTTTTTCTTTTTTTTTTGTTTTTTTCGTCGCATGCCCCCAATGATTCATGCATTAGCCCATCCTTCTTCACTATGTATCCATCATTTCCACATATGATGCCCCAATTTGATTATCCATGAGAATTTGTATCAACGAGGAACATGGCAAGTCTAGGTCTGTTTTGAAAAGGCTGAGTTTCCAATCTGAGTTCTTTGAAGAGACAAGGAAAACATGACCCAAAAGCAGGTTTTCTCTGGGACAAGGGATAATCTAGTTTAATCATTGTGCCCCAAGGTGTCAATCATGAAGTGATGTCTGGGCAATTAGTGTTTTGTGGTCATTGGGAAAGGTCATGAATGGTTTTAGCACAATCCTGACACACACCAAATTATCAAAATCTGGATTCTTGAAAGAATGTCTCATTTGTTTGATTTTCAAGGAATTCAAAAAATTTCAAAAAGTTTGTTCCTTTGTTCATAGCCTAGACTAGGATTTACATCCTTGTTTATTTTGCAATGACAATGCTTCTCTTTTTTCATTCATTTTTCCTTGAAGCATTAGGTCTTTCAAGTGTTATTGATTCAAGGTTTAGGTATAGAGAAGCCCAAAAAAGAGGGGGATGGTGTTGGGTCATTTCTAACACTGATCATCAATCTTCTTGAGACTATCCATTATTAAAACTTCCTTAATGCTTGTTTTTGTAAATTCACGTTTATTTAAAACACAACAAACACAAAGCATTTAAAATTCATTTAATTCATGTAGATGTTAACATGAGACAAGTGCTTTCATCATCACAGTGTATAAAACTACATGCGTCAAAAATGCTCCTATTGACATCCTTCAAAGGTAGTAATTCTCCCCCTAAAACCCTGAAAGAAATTGATTTAGGGCTAAGTGGCCTTCCATTGATCGATAAGCTCCGGTGTCAAAATACCATCACGGATAAAACTTTCAATCATTTCCTTCAGTTGTCTGCATTTTTCAGTTGAATGCCCAACTACCCCTAGGTGATAATCACACTTGCTGTCAGGGTCATAACTCCTTGCTGATGGATTCGGAGCTATTTTCAAAGGTACCGGGGTAAGGTACTGATTCTTTATTAGTAATGGCAGTAAGTCAGGGATGGGGATTGGAATTCTTTCTTGATTTTCTCGCGGTCGTTTTCTGGAAGTAGGCCTTGTTGCAAGGGCTGGTATAGGATTAGGTGTTTGGGTAGGTAGGTAAGGATAAAGGCTTGGAGATACCTCAATAGGGTAACATGATTGGTATGAGGGAAATTGGGAATATGGGATGAAATCTTCCATAGTTTGGACATCTCCTCTTTCTTTCTTGGTGCCTTATTTCTCTCGGTATTGGATGTTCTTTCTCTTTCAAGTTTCCCATTCTTGATAGCATTCTCAATCATCTCCCCTGAAATTACCATGTCCGCAAAATTCTTCGAAGCATTGCCGACGAGTCTGTCATAGTACGGGGCCTGCAGTGTATTCACAAAAAGGATAGTGATTTCCTTTTGTGTCAAGGGCGGTTGTACTTGGGAAGCCAGGCTCATCCACCGTTGTGCATATTCTTTGAAGCTCTCAGTAGCTTTTTTCTCCATATTTTGCAAAGTGAGACGATCAAGTGTCCTGTCGGTCATATGCTTGTGCTGGTTTAGAAAAGCCCCAGCCAAATCATTCCAAGAGCGAATCTGATCCTTGCTCAACTGACTATACCACCTAATTGCGGACCCGCTGAGGCTATCCTGAAAGCAGTGAATTAAAAGCTTATCATTATCTATCTGACTTGTCATCTTTCGGCAGAACATAGTGATGTGGGCTGATGGATCGGTCGTCCCGTCATATTTCACAAAGTCAGGGATCTTGAACTTAGGAGGAATGACTAAATCGAGGACCAAGCATCGTTCTTTCGCCTCCACACTCCCGAATACATCTTTTCTTTCTATTGCCCGGAGCCTTTCATCTAACAACTGATATTTCCCTTGGGAATCTGCTAACTCAACCTCATTTACTGCAACCCTTTTCAACTTTGCCTGTTCAGCTGGATCATCTGAGTTTAGGACATTGACGGGGTTAACAGTGTTCTGGGCATCACTTATTGCGACCTCATCTTGGCCCTTTTGTACCTCTAACCCTTGTCCGGCGACAAAGTTTTCGGTGTATCCTTTTCCCTTGATTACAGCAGACATTAGCTCCATCAGTTTAGTCATCTGATCCTTAGATTCTGCTTGAGATTTTGCTAGCTGTTCTCGCAATTCTCTCTGTTCCCTTTCCATTTTTTCCATTCGGGCAACTTGTTCATCCTCCATAGCACCAGCCTGTATTAAAAGTGTACTCAGTACTTCTTCTGATTTGAAATGGAAATTCTTTCAAAGACTCCTAAAGCCAAGCCAACTTCTATTTATTTCCCCCAAATGTATGTCATGATGAATGAGCCATGAATGCAATTTGATGCATATGAAGCCTAAACAATATGATGTATGGATATGTACAATGGAAACATGCTGACCATATATGTGATAAATGCAATCACAATGCCAACATGTTGCAAACAAAGAATAAACAGATCAACACATGAATATATGCAATGACTGATCATGTATTTTAGCATGTTTCCCAATAAATGATCACATACAATATGAATGCAACACGGTGTCAATTATGCAAACAATGAATGATTGATACAGAGTATATACAAAGAAAATCATGCTAACCATGTGTGTCATGAATGTGACCTAATGCTAATCATGATGTATGTAATAAGCAAATTAATGCATGGATATATACAGAAAAATCATGCTGATTATGAATGCATGAATGCAACCTGACAAATAATTGATGGGATGCAAAATGCAAAGGGGAAGATATCACGGAGGAAATAAGAATCGGAGGAACTTAATCATCAACATCTTATAAATTTGAAGCATACTTAATTCATTCCCATATCAATGTTCACAATGGTATAAACCATGTTTTACAAAATTTGAGTAGTAGTTAAAACTGTCTTTACAAGCACTTTATTCTTCCTAGCATCCTAAGGCTATAAGAGCCGGCTACTGAAAAAGTGAAATCCTATTACATCATATAAGACCAAAGTCTTTCCACCTCAATGCTGTAAATCTCCCAATCCTAATGGCGTTTTCCCAGTCCTTTATCAATCAGTGTCGTTGGATCCAACCACTTGGCATCTATGAGAGCTTGCACTTTCCTTTTGACTGCTATACAATCTTCGATGCTATGGCCAACAATTCCACAGTGATAATCACATCTTTCATTTGGATTATACCACATTGGATATGGTGGTAGCAGGGGATTCAATGGGACACAGGAAACCATGTGATTTTGGATCAGTATAGGGAGGAACTCTTGGTAGCTGATTGGAATGGGATCAAAATGCATTTGGGTCTTATTCTGGGATCGTTTCTTAGTCACACATGGCCTAGGAGTTGGGGCACTTGGTGGTGGCACTAAGGTTCGAACCGGAGTGTTTACATGGGGATGTGGCGGAACAGCATGGTAAGGGTATGGATTTGGACACGGGGCCTTTGGAGGTTGTACATAGCTCGAGGTTCCTATCCCAGGTACTGGATAAGGTGATTGATGAGGGAAATAGTATGAACTGGTAGTTGGTAACGATGGAGTCGGATTCAGGAATCCCGTAGTGGTCGTCCCAATGGACGATTGGACCATAGTAGGGTGGGGATACTGGTTTGGACCTAGAACAGTTTGCAGGTATGGTACTGGATTCGAGGTTTCTGTCTTTGGTATCAGGCTTTCATGTTTAATTATTTTCATGATTTTGTCCATAATTTCATCAGGATTGCAACCTTTGTGGCATTGACAAGTGCAGGATCCAGCAAGGATTGTATGTTCTGGACCTAATGGTTTTGGTTGATCCGAAGATGATGCGAATCCCTGAGAAAGTTCACCTTTACTGTTACCCATATCCTCAACCATTTTCAGCAATTTGGCAAGTTGTTCCTTCACCTCTCGTATTTCATGTCCATATTCATCTTGATTGCGTTCCAAAGCACCCAATCGTTCCTCCGATTCATTCCTCATATCTCGAACCCCTTTCATGCAAATGAAAATGTCATGAGATTAAGATTATGAATGTACATGCTCTATTCCTATGTGCATGAATAAACTGATGGTTAATGCATGAACATATACAGAGAAATTATGATGACTATGTATGCTATGAATGCAATCTAATGCCAGGTATATACAGATAATGACTATGCATGTCATAAACGTGTCCTACAATGAATGACCATGCATGCTATGATGTCAAAATGATACATGCTAAGAATAAATGAATTAATACAAAGGTAGGTACAAAGAATGACCATGTATATCACAAATGTATTCTACAATGAATAATCATGCATGTTATGACTGTAACACGATGTCAAAATGACACAAATAAATTAACCAATGATTACACGAAATTGGTGGGACCTAAATCTTGATTATTCAAAAATCTCATTATGCAAGATTTGCCTCCTAATTTATGATTTTTTTTTTAACATGCTTTTTTTTGTGTTTTTTTTTTATTTATGAAAAACCAATCACATTATTTTCAAAAGAATTTCAGGGTGGATCCCACTATGGTACCATATGCAAATGTTCATGTGACACTACCGGTTTTATGAAATCATCAAATGAAATTACCAACTGTTTATTGCAAAGAATGAGATCAATAACACAACCAAAAATGTACATGCTCCATTCACACATGCATGAAATGTGCAACATGCAAAAATGCTTGAAAAAGGATTTTTTTTTTTAAATAGCTAATGAACATCTGACCCAGCAATATCTGCTTATTTAGGCATCACGATGCCTTCGAGGCGGAGTATCACATTTATTACGGGCGATGTACGTACATCGTTGCCCGATCTACCACACTTATTCGGAGTGTAAAATAGGTAACAAAAACTTTAGAAATGTCCCTCCATGTGTTCCTATTTTTGGTATATCTAACGGAAATTCGGGATGGCTTCGCCTAGGTTCAACTATATGAGGGTGAATCGGTTCTAAGGCCCCGAATTATTCCTCACTGTCGCCGGTGAAGGCTAGTAAGGCACCCCGATAAAAGCGGGTTCAATTCGTTAGAGTATATTTTCCTATGCCCGTACGGAGGATTATCACGAAGGCATTAGGTACTTTATACTCCGAAAGTGTTTCACTAGCCCATACGGAGGATCAATCACGAAGGCGTAGTTACTTTACTTCCACTTAAAAGGACGGAATCCGGGTAGAGGATTCATGTTATGCAAATGCACGTGTAGTGTGTGTGGAGGAATATCAAACCTTTCACTACCTATTCTACAAACCTTATTCTAAATGCCCTAGCAATTAAAACATTCAAGAATAGTGTAACGCATTAACCGACAAGCAATTATAATATACAACCTTAAATAACTCGAGAACAAAAATAAAATGCATGCACATGAGTATGAACATATTTAAAAATATTTTACTATTTTTCAAAATTCTCCTTATTAAAAAAATGTGGGAATTAAAATTAAATACTAATTAAACCAACAAAACCGAGACTGAGATAACACACGACTAATTCTAGGCCTGACTCTCTAATATGTCCCCAGCGGAGTCGCCAAGCTGTCGCAACCTAAAAAATAACGACGTCTCATCGCAAGACTTTATTATTCGTTAAGCGTGACATTAAAAAAAAAACGAGGAAAAGTCGACTTAATTCCTCTAGAAAAATGAAAGTTTTGAAAATGACCTTAAAAAAGACATGGAGTCGCCACCAATCTTTTTTAGCTAGGTGTGATCGGCCACCTATTAAAACCGGTTTTATAAAAATATTTTAAAAATTAATTAAAATATTTTTAAAACCAATTTCAAGTCTGCGTTAAAACCAGAGAAATCAAAGAAACGGGTTCGGGAGTCGGTTACGTGCGGGGAAGGATTAGCACCCCCACAACGCCCGTATAAATCGGTACCTTATTAACCGTGTGTTATCTCAAGTCTCGGTAAAAATTGGTTTTAAATTTAGTATTTCAAATTAATTCCCAATTTAAAGAAAAATAATTCCATTTTTTTATTGAAAATGATCCGGAATTTATAAATTCAAAATTTTCCTATATTCCCCAACAAACGTGGCAAAATATAGAAATTTTTATTAGTTTTGGAAAACTTTCCGAATCATTCTCTTTTTTGAAAGAAAGATATTCCTTTATTAATGATAATTGATGATATTCCCTCCAGCAAACCCGGTAGAGAACTCATGAATTATTTTAACTCGGGAATATCTTTATATTTTTTTTATTGAAAACCATTATCTTTTTTTGGAAACATTTAAAAGAAATGAATATGTATATGCATGACATAAATAAAATGACATAGCAAAATCTAAATAATATAATGCAACCTAAATGACATGACAAATATGAATGGTATGGCATATAATTTAAATGACATGGAATAAAATAATGCTATCATATAATATGCATGAAAATAAAAATAGAAATAATAATGCATGAACATAGTATATGCTAAATAATATGACCCCAAAAAATGACTAAATAAAAGCATGGGATATCATGAAATATTCCAAATCATATGATAAACCATATAACATCAAAAATATAAATCAAAATAATAACAATATCATAGAAATTATTATAACAAGAATCACATATTATATAAAATGCATGAATATAAAAATGCAATGCATGAAATGTATTTTTTCCTTTAATTAAGGAAATCCGTATATCTAAAAAGATATCCGGCTACCTTAGGAAAATATGTCAAATTAAATATTATAAAACCAAAATACTTTGTGATTGTTTGAAAATAATTTTGAGAAGCTTGAATTAAAAATAAAAACTGGGCTAGAATTTTTTAAATGGCTCTAATTTCCTAAGTTTAAAAAATCCGGACTTGGCTACCCTTAACCCGGGACTTGAAAAACCATTTTTAGAGTTTAAAAAGGCTTAGAAACTACCCTAAGTCAGTAGCTAACCCTCCTAATCAGCCCACTCTAAGTAAATTAACCAAAACAGAAAAATGGTTTCTCTTTAAATTCAATTCTGACTCCACTGTCCAGTTTTAATCCACGATTTTTTACCCTATTTTTAAAAATCCCAAAATTCTAAAAAATATACTGGAGACTCAGGACATGTAAAACTACACGAGAAAAAATTGGATTAATTTTTTGATCAAAGATGAATTCCCAGAAAAACCAGAGATGTACGAGTTTTTTGAGGAGAAAAAACTGCTTTGTTTTTCTTTAAATTCAATTCTGACTTCACTGTCCAGTTTTAATCTACGATTTTTTACCCTATTTTTAAAAATTCCAAAAATTCTGAAAAAATTATTGGAGACTCAGGACATGTAAAAATACACGAAAAAAAATCGGCTTAATTTTCTGATCAAAGATGAATTCCCAGAAAAATCATAGATGTACGATTTTTGGAGGAGAAAAAAAAACTGTTTTATTTTTCTTTAAATTCAATTCTGACTCCACTGTCCAGTTTTAATCCATGATTTTTTACCCAATTTTTAAAACTTCCAAAAATTCTAAAAAAAATACTGGAGACTCAGGACATGTAAAACTACATGAAAACAAATCGGCTTAATTTTATGATCAAATATGAATTCCCAGAAAAATCATAGATGTACGAGTTTTTGGAGGAGAAAAACACTGCTTTGCCAACACATTTTTGCTTTTGATAAAATCATTTAAAAACCAAAGTAAAAATATTTGAAACTCATAAAATGACTTGAAAGCAGTAGCTAGGACTCTTTGAAAGTTAGATAAAAATTGGCTAAATAAAAAAAAATCACAAAGGTAGAGTAATCAATTTGACAAACTTAATTTTCCACAAGTGTGCTCAAGAGAGCATGATCTTGAACCATTAATTGGCTCAAGTCATTATTCAAGTGGCATGAACATGAAATGCATGAAACAATGCAGCAAACATAATGCATGAAATGCATGGATCTAAACCTAAATGTAAGGAAAATGCATGACACAAATAATATGGCCTAGACCTAACATGAACTTGCATGGCATTTAATGTAACCTAGACCTAAGACATGGATGGCATTTTCACAAACACAAGGCATGCTTAATTCAAAAATCCAACCAAATATCATGCAAATGCAAAAACCTAACAACTAGCATGACAAAAATACAACACACAATGCAAAACACATGGAGTAGCCAAATGGCCTCAAGCTCCAACAAGCATGGCATTTTCACAAACACTTGGTATGCTAGCATGAAAAACTAAGTCATAACACAAAAAGCACACAAGCATTTTCACAAACACCTAATATACCAAATCTAAAACATGCTCACTAAGATATAAAACAAGAATCAATCAAAGAATCACACAAGCATTTTCACAAACACTTAATATGCTAACTCTAAAACATGCTCAAATTTAAACAACATGAAAACAGAAAATTAAAAATGCAAAAACATGATATCTAAGACACAAATGGCAACAAACAAAGCAACCAAATTAAATATAACTTAAGAACATGAAATAACATAACACTTAAAACATCAAAAACAAAGAAAATAGCATAAAAAATATGGTAAAATGAATTGAAACAACAACTTAAAATAAATAATGTAGGCCATTTGGCCATGGTGAGTTTATTGTAAAAAAAAATGTAAAAAAAATACTTAAGAAAGGAAATGAAGGAAGAACAAGAAACATTATTTTAAAATGAAAACTCACCAAGTAGAGATTAAAATAGCAAAAAATAAGAATAGAAAATGAAAGTGCAAGAGTTGGTGCTCAAGAGCAACCTCAAGAAGCTAATATTTCAAGCTTTTCTCTTCAAACTTTCCTTTTTTCTAAACTTTTCTTTTTTTGCTCTCAACCAAGAAGATAAAAAAACTAAGAAAAACTAAGAGAAATCAGCCAAAATGAAAAAGAAGAAACCAAAATCTGCCTCCTCCCCTTTGGGCTAGCCTTAATGCATGGTTATATAGCCTCCAAGATGTTGTCATTTTTGTGTAACCTAATTTCCATCAAATGGCCAATAATTCAAGATGAAAAGTCATGAAATTACCACCTTTAGATTAGCATCTCAGCCCTCTCAAATTACAGCTATGCAAAAATAATGTTGACATCTTTCTTAACCTATGTGGTTTAATCACCATGGCTTGATCAAAGAGAATGGTTAACTAACTCTTGATTTTTAACCACTTGATTAAAAAAAATAAATTAGAAGCTTCCTCCTTTCTTTGGGCTTGGGCATGCCAGCACTTCTCTTTTCCAGCCCAACTCTGATTTTTTTGAAGGGCCAAAAAAGCCCTTTTCGGTTGCTTGGGTGAAATGACCATTTTGCCCCCCGGATGCAAATAAATATCAAACGGACTCCAAATTCAATTTTTCTTTTTTTAATACTTCCAAAATAATAAAATATTGAGTTCTGGAAGTTTTCAAAATTATCCGAGTCCGTTTGCTATTTATTTGGATTTTTTCTTCCCAAAAATGCCCTTTTATGCCCCTACATTTTACCATTTTTTAAACGAGCTCCAAATCAAGATTTTTCTTCACCAATATCTTCAAAATAATTAAAAAGTGTGATCTGGAAGTTTTCATAATTTTTGGAGCTCATTTGGTATTTTTTTGGGATTTATCGGCTTGAATTACTGCATAGGAGGCCCGGGATTTGGCCATTTTGCAAACGAACTCGGAATCAAGATTTTCTTTCGCCAATATCTTCCAAATAATTTAAAAATGAGATTTGCCAAATTTCAGAATTTTTGGAGTCCATTTGCTATTTTTCCGGGATTTATCTTTTTGAATTACTGCATAAGAAGCCCGGGATTTGGCCACTTTGCAAACGAACTCGGAATCAAGATTTTCTTTCTCCAATCTCTTTCAAATGATTTAAGAATGAGATTGACAAATTTTCCATAATTTTCGGAGTCCATTTGCTATTTTTCCCAAATTTTTCCAATTTTACCCTTTAACCTCCGAAACCCGGTTTTGCTCAAAACAAGTCCGATTTTCAGATTTTCTTCAATCTGAGCCTTGGGCCATCCTTTTTAATCATTCCTCATCCATTGGGGGCTTTGGTCTTACCAAGTCGGGCCATTTCTGTGATTCTTCCCGATTTCACCGAAATCCACTAAAAACACTAATTCTCGGTTTTCTCCCGGATTGACTTTTTTTCGGTTTTTCTTGCAAGTGACTTCTCCATTACCCGTAGTCAGTGCTTATCTTTCATTTGGAACCTTCAATTTCGACCAGTTTGATCGTTTAAGCACTTTTCCCCAAATTTCTCGGATTAGGGTTTCCTTTCTACTGAATCTCCAAATCCCAACTTCCGAACTCCATATCTTTCAATGTAGACCTCGGATTATCAAAATTCTTTCGCCATTTATCAATTGAACTTAAAATCTTGATTTTGAAAGTGGGTTGACTTTTTCAGTAGTTGACTTTCTGGGGTTGACTTTTTCGGGGTTGACTTTTTTTTAAGTTTGACTTTTTGTGCTCGCCCTCTTAAACTAAGTCTCGGAGTACCACCTGCAGGATGAAAACAGTCTTTTTACACTTGGGAACATCAATATGGGAAGAAAACATACCTGTTTAGTGGTCCGGACAAAATTAGGTGTCTACAGCTGCCCCTCTTTGGCTATTGCTGAGAATCAGGAATCAGGCAAAGATAAACCGACACTAATTTTGTACGGTCAGTGACATCACATGTGAAGGAAAGGGAAATGGGTTTCTTTTTCATTTTAATTTTTTTCATTTTCTATTTTTCATTTTTTCATTTTTTTCTTCTTTCTTCTTTTTTTCTTTTTTCTTTTTTCCTTTTTTTTATTTTATTTTTTTATTTTTTTTTATTATTTTTTTATTTTTTTTCTATTTTCTCTTTTTTCATTTTTTTTTAAAAACAATAAATTGAAGATTTTGTCCTTAAATTGAATTCCCTGCCTAAACAAGGCTCGATTCGTCTTAAGGGAATGAATTCGATTTCAAAAGAAAAATTTATGCTCGAAGGGCTTTAAAATTGGTGCCCGAAGGTCTTAAAATGGTGCCCGGAGGTCTTAAAAATTGGTGCCCGGAGGTCTTAAAAATTGGTGCCCGGAGGTCTTACCCCTGAAAAAAGTTATGCCCGGAGGTCTTAAAGATGTTGCCCGGAGGTCTTACCTGTGATTTGAAAAATTATGCCCGGAGGTCTTAAAAATTGGTGCCCGGAGGTCTTACCCCTGAAAAAAGTTATGCCCGGAGGTCTTAAAGATGTTGCCCAGAGGTCTTACCTATGATTTGAAAAAAATTATGCCCGGAGGTCTTAAGAATGGTGCCCGGAGGCCTTGCCCATAATTTGAAAGAAATGCGCTGTACGCGACTTTAAAAATGATGCCCGGAGGTCTTAAGAATGGTGCCCGGAGGCCTTACCCGTGATTTGGAAGAAATGCGCTGTATGCGACTTTAAAAATGATGCCCGGAGGTCTTAAGAATGGTGCCCGGAGGCCTTACCCATAATTTGGAAGAAATGCGCTGTATGCGACTTTAAAAATGATGCCCGGAGGTCTTAAGAATGGTGCCCGGAGGTCTTAAAAATTGGTGCCCGGAGGTCTTACCCCTGAAAAAAGTTATGCCCGGAGGTCTTAAAGATGTTGCCCTGAGGTCTTACCTGTGATTTGAAAAATTATGCCCGGAGGTCTTAAAAATTGGTGCCCGGAGGTCTTACCCCTGAAAAAAGTTATGCCCGGAGGTCTTAAAGATGTTGCCCAGAGGTCTTACCTATGATTTGAAAAAAATGATGCCCGGAGGTCTTAAGAATGGTGCCCGGAGGCCTTGCCCATAATTTGAAAGAAATGCGCTGTACGCGACTTTAAAAATGATGCCCGGAGGTCTTAAGAATGGTGTCCGGAGGCCTTACCCATGATTTGGAAGAAATGCGCTGTATGCGACTTTAAAAATGATGCCCGGAGGTCTTAAGAATGTTGCCCGGAGGCCTTACCCATAATTTGGAAGAAATGCGCTGTATGCGACTTTAAAAATGATGCCCGGAGGTCTTAAGAATGGTGCCCGGAGGCCTTACCCGTGATTTGGAAGAAATGCGCTGTATGCGACTTTAAAAATGATGCCCGGAGGTCTTAAGAATGGTGCCCGGAGGCCTTACCCATAATTTGGAAAAAATGCGCTGTATGCGACTTTAAAAATGATGCCCGAAGGTCTTAAGAATAGTGCCCGGAGGCCTTACCCCTGAAAAAAGTTATGCCCGGAGGTCTTAAAGATGTTGCCCGGAGGTCTTAAAGATATTGCCCGGAGGTCTTACCTGTGATTTGAAAAATTATGCCCGGAGGTCTTAAAAATGTTCTTTGAAGAATTGTTGAAAATTACCCTAACGATTTTGAGAAGATGCGAATGCTTTTTGATGCAGATGCAGGTGTTGAATAAGTGATAACTCGTATAATTATATAGTTTTTAGTTATGTTTTATTATTGTTTTGTGTCAAATACGAGTTATTATTGTTTAGTCTAATTGTGTTTATGATCTTTTATATTTTTATGTAATTTGGTGTTTTTCACAAGTTTCTTTGAGTGATTTCAGATTACTAGAATTAAGGGCAAATCCAGTTCAGTTCCAGTTCCGACACCTTTTGCCATATCAGCTATATCTCGAGTTTCACTGAAGCAATAAGGCTGAACTTTGTATCCCTGCAAAGCTAAGAGGCATATCTATCTTTTTCATGTTTTACACTTCTTGAAACGGAGTCGTTTTCCCTAGCGAAATCGACCATCAAGTTGGCTGATGTGCAATGACGTCTGTTCTGCACCGTTTTGGTATTTTGACCATATCTCCCGATCCACGTGCGCAAATGATCTGATTCCAACGGCTATGGATCCGTAACTGATAGGGGTATATTTTTCTAGAAGACCATTTTATCAGATCGAGCCTCCAACATTGACAAAATCGACCATCAAGCTGGCTGATCAGAATTGTCATACAATATGACGAAAATTGTTAGAAAAATGCACCCACCTATTATACCTACCTTTGAAATTTGTAAAGCTTGTCTCTTGTCATTTAGCCCTCCAAAATGTGTATAAATAGAGGGCCTTGGATGAGTATTGGGATACATTGATACATTGGTAGGATAGCCATTGTAATAAAATTCTCTAAGTTTTCTTTTTCTTTCCTTTCTCTAGTTTTCTTTTTCTTCTTACATTTCTTTTCATTTTATTCATATCTAGTATGTGTTTCTAATCATATTGTTGAGGTGATGAGGTGAAGCTCTTGGTAAATGCTAAGGTTAGTCTCTTAAACATGAGCTAAAATGAATCATCATTTATAAGCACTAGCATAGATAATATTTTCTTTTGGTTTAAAATCATACTTGCAAAGTAGAGATCTTGATTCATTATTGACAATGAAAATGGCACAGTAAATGCTTGGTTTCATAACCTTGATTTGTTGTAGACATATACCTTGGCATAAGGAATGCTTGGACTCTTTTTATGAGTTTTGAGGACACCAAATGAACATAATATCATATGCTATGGACGTTGGACAATTTGGACTGAATTGCTAAACCTTCCGATTGGAACCTCCCTTATGTGTGGATTTCAATTGTGTAATAAAACAAGATTAATCTTAGCATAACACCAAGAGTGGATTCTCTAACCTCAACATCCTTTCTTATTGTTTTTTATATTTTGTTTAATTTCTTTTATGTTATTTTATTTATTTTGTTCTCTAATATCTTGTTTATTTTGTTTTGTTGTTGATTCCCTAATATCTTGTTTACTTTCTTTTTCTTATATATTTATAAACTTATACTTACTAATACGCTTCCCTGTGGTTCGACCTCGGACACCCGAGAATTTATTACTTGAACATAACCTGCACTTGGGTTTACAACTCTTAATTGAGTTACCATCAAGTTTTTGGCGCCGTTGCCGGGGAAGCAATACTAAGTATATAAGTTTATAAGTATATTTATTTTTATTGGCTGGTTATACCGCCTAATTTTGTATATATTTGTTTTTATTGGCTGGTTATACCGCCTAATTTAGTATATTTATTTTGTTTGGCTGGTTATACCGCCTAATTTGTATATTAACTTTGTTTTATGCTTGTTTGGCGACGTGATTTTAGATCTCGTCGTTTAGTTAGATTTTATTGTGAAACTTTTTCAGGTAATCTTTCTAATACAACTCCTACCATGGCTGACAATGAAAGTGTTCATGCTGAAGATGAGAACAGACAAGTACGCACCATGCGTGACTACTTGCAACCAACTCGAAGCTCATCACCCTCTTGTTTTATTTTTCCTCTCAATGCAAACAACTTTCGTTTTAAACCAGGTATGATAGCTTTGCTTCCAAATTTCTATGGGTTGGAATCGGAAAGTGCTTACTCGTTTCTAAAAGACTTCGAAGATGTATGTGTCACCTTTAATGACCAACAATGTACAAATGAAATTGTCAAGCTAAAATTATTTCCTTTTTCTTTAAAAGATAAAGCAAAAATTTGGCTTCATAATTTAAAACCAAGGTCAATTGGCACATGGCAAGAATTACAAACTGAGTTTCTAAAGAAATTTTTCCCAGCACATAAAACTACTGCTTTGAAAAGACAGATTCAAAATTTCAATCAAAATCAAAATGAAGCATTTTTTCAGTGCTGGGATCGTTTTAAAGATTTGTTAAGTTCTTGTCCACATCATGGTTTTGAAAAATGGCGTCTTATTAGTTTCTTTTATGAAAGTTTAACTCCCGAAACTAAACACTTTGTTGAAACAATATGTAACGGTGAGTTTCTAGAAAAAGAACCTGAAGAAGCCTTTGACTACTTAGACCATTTGGCAGATAACTCTCAAGCCTGGCACACAGATAATTCCTCTGAAAGTTTCAATAGATCTAATCTTGTTTCTAACAGAGGTAAATATCATTTTAGTCAAGAAGATGAGATAAAAGCTAAAGTAGCTAATTTGGCTAGAAAGATTGAAGCCATGGAACTTAGAGAAGTAAAAGAAGTCAAAACGATTAAAAATGATGAAAGTTGTGGAATTTGTGAAATCATGGGACACCCCACTTCTGAATGTCCAAACATTCCCATTCTTAAAGAAGCGTTGCATGATCAAGTAAATTCCATAAACACATTTAAAAAGCCTTTTCCTTCTCTTTACTCTGAAACGTATAACCCTGAATGGAGAAGTCATCCCAACTTCAGTTGGCGGAATAATAATCATGTTCAGGTACCACAATCTCAAAAGTCGGGCAACACTTTTCCCTATCAACCTTCACGTGTACAAACCTTGGAAGAGACATTGCAAGCATTCATGCAAACACAAGCAAATGTGAATAACCAAACTTCACATGACATCAATGAGATCAAAAACACCTTGTCCACATTGACAGCTTCATTACGCACTCAAGAAAAAGGTAAGTTTCCTGCTCAACCTCAGCCTAACCCTTCTACTCAATGTCTTGTTTCTTGCTCCAATAAAACTCAACAGGAAAATGGCAGTTCTATCACAACTCTTCGAAGTGGAAAGGCAATTGACAAAAACATTCCATCAAAAGACCAAGATCCTCTTTCCCCTCCGAAAAGTAATGGTAAGGATGATGGTAAGTCTGAACTTCTTGAAAATTTGGACAAAGAAAAAGGTATGCATCCTGCTCCTTTTCCTCAAAGGTTGCAAACAATAAAGAATTTGAATCAAAATGCAGAAATTTATGAACTTTTCAAACAAGTTAAGATTAACATTCCTTTATTGGATGCAATCAAACAAGTTCCATCTTATGCTAAATTTTTGAAGGACATGTGCACAGTTAAAAGGAAACATAATGTACAAAAGAAAGCATTTTTGACGGAAAGTGTGAGCTCAATCATTCAGCACCTTACTCCACCAAAATTCAAAGATCCTGGATGTCCAACAATCTCATGCATCATTGGAAACACTAGAATAGAACGTGCATTGCTTGATCTTGGTGCTAGTGTTAATCTTTTGCCTTTTTCTGTTTATCAACAGTTAGGTTTAGGTGAACTCAAGGAAACACCTGTTACACTTCAACTAGCTGATCGTTCTGTAAAAATTCCTCGAGGGATAGTTGAAGATGTTTTGGTTCAAATTGATAATTTTTACTTCCCTGTTGATTTTATTGTTTTGGACACACATCCTGTTTCAAATCCAAATGTTCAAATTCCTGTTATATTAGGCCGTCCATTTCTTGCAACTTCTAATGCTCTGATAAATTGCAGGAATGGTATGTTGAACATTTCTTTTGGAAATATGACTTTAGAATTAAATGTGTTCAACATTTGCAAGCAACCTGGTGATAATTCAGAAGTACATGAAGTGGATTTCATTGAAGAACTTGTTCATGAACATCTCACCACTACCACATTCCATGATCCTTTAGAAGCTTATTTAATTGAATATGAGTTTGATAATGCTTCAGAAATTTCACACACTGATTCTTTGTTAAAATCTTTTCAGGATAAGCATTGTTGGAAACAAAAGTTTGAGGAACTACCATCACTTACAAATGTCACTGTACCATCAACTATTGAACCACCCAAGCTGGAGTTAAAACCATTGCCATCCGAGCTAAAATATTCTTTTTTGGGTGAGAGTGAAACTTTTCCAGTCATAATTTCTTCACATCTTGATGAACTACAAGAAGGTAAGTTGTTACAACTTTTGAAGATGCACAAAAATGCATTAGGATGGACCTTAGCTGACATAAAGGGAATAAGCCCATTAATCTGCACACATAATATTTATTTAGAGGAAAATGCTAAACCCTCTAGACAAATGCAACGAAGGCTTAATCCTAATATGAAAGAAGTAGTGAGAAATGAAGTCATTAAACTTCTAGATAATGGAATCATTTATCCTATCTCTGATAGCAAATGGGTAAGTCCTACTCAAGTCGTACCTAAGAAATCTGGAGTTACTGTAGTTAAAAATGAAAACAATGAATTAATTCCAGCTAGGACTGTTACTGGTTGGCGCATGTGCATTGACTATAGGAAACTTAACTCAGTGACGAGGAAAGATCATTTCCCTTTGCCTTTCATGGATCAAATCTTAGAAAGAGTTGCAGGGCATGAGTTTTATTGTTTTCTAGATGGATATTCTGGGTATAATCAAATTGCCATTGCACTTGAGGACCAAGAGAAAACCACTTTTACATGTCCTTTTGGTACTTTTGCATATCGTAGAATGCCATTTGGATTATGTAACGCCCCTGCCACATTTCAAAGATGCATGCTTAGCATTTTTAGTGACATGATTGAACGTAATCTTGAGATTTTCATGGATGATTTTTCTGTTTCTGGTGATTCATTTGATGATTGCTTAGCCAATTTGAAAAATGTATTGATTAGGTGTGAAGAAAAAAATCTTGTTCTTAATTGGGAAAAATGTCATTTCATGGTCACTAAAGGTATTGTACTAGGTCACATTGTTTCTGCAAAAGGGATTGAGGTAGACAAGTCAAAACTTGAATTGATTGCTAATCTACCCACACCAAAGACAGTAAAGGACATTAGGTCATTCTTGGGACATGCAGGTTTTTATAGAAGATTCATAAAAGATTTTAGCACGATATCTAAACCTCTATGTAATCTTTTAATGAAAGACACTGCATTTGAATGGACTAAAGATTGTGAAGATGCTTTTGAAAAACTCAAAAATATGCTCACCACTGCTCCTATTATGAGATCTCCTGATTGGTCTTTACCATTTGAAATAATGTGTGATGCTAGTGACTATGCTGTTGGTGCTGTGTTAGGACAAAGGAAAGATAATAAACCACATGTAATTTACTATGCAAGTAAAACTTTAAATAGAGCCCAAATGAATTATTCCACTACAGAAAAGGAATTACTTGCAGTTGTTTTTGCATTGGATAAATTCAGATCTTACCTTGTTGGATCATCAATTGTTGTCGTTAGTGATCATGCAGCTTTAAAATATCTTCTCTCTAAGAAGGATGCAAAACCTAGGTTGCTGAGGTGGATCCTTTTGCTGCAAGAATTTGACATCACCATTCGAGATAAAAAAGGAGTAGAAAATGTGGTGGCTGATCATTTATCAAGACTTGTTTGTGATGAATCTTTTGGAACCTCACCAATAAATGATACTTTTCCTGATGAACAACTTCTAATTGTCTCCACGACACCTTGGTTTGCTGACATTGCTAATTTTCTTGCTACAGGAAAAATTCCTTCTCAATGGAGCACACAAGATAAAAGGAAGTTTCTGAATGAGGTAAAGAAGTTCTATTGGGATGACCCTTACTTGTTCAAATATTGTCCTGATCAGATTTTTCGAAGATGCATTCCCGACAATGAGGTAAGTAGTGTAATTAAGTTTTGTCATTCCGAGGCATGTGGTGGTCATTTTTCATCAAAGAAAACTGCTGCAAAAATTTTACAGTGTGGATTTTACTGGCCAACTTTGTTCAAAGATGCACATAATTTTTGCAAGTCATGTGAAAGTTGTCAAAAATTAGGTTCCATTTCGAAAAGAAACATGATGCCTTTGAACCCAATTCTTGTAATTGAAATTTTTGACTGTTGGGGTATTGATTTCATGGGACCATTTCCACCATCTTTTGGTTTCTTATACATTTTAGTTGCAATAGATTATGTTTCAAAGTGGATAGAGGCAATTCCATGTCGAAATAATGATCACAAAACAGTGATTAAATTTTTAAAAGAAAATATTTTGAGTCGATTTGGAATTCCTCGATCTATCATAAGCGATGGGGGAACACATTTTTGCAACAAGGTTTTTGAAACATTAATGAAGAAATATGCCATTACACACAAAGTTGCAACCCCTTATCACCCGCAGACAAATGGACAGGTAGAATTAGCAAATAGGGAGATTAAACAAATTTTGGAAAAGACAGTTAATCCAAATCGCAAAGATTGGTCTCTTAGACTTAACGATGCATTATGGGCCTATCGAACAGCTTTTAAAACAGCATTGGGCATGTCTCCTTATAGGCTAGTTTATGGAAAACCTTGTCATTTACCTGTGGAACTTGAGCATAAAGCATATTGGGCCATTAAAATGTTCAACTCAAACCTTGATGACGCTTCTAATTTACGAAAATTACAAATAAATGAACTTGAGGAACTCAGAAATGATGCATATGAGAATTCTAAAATTCATAAAGAAAGAACTAAAGCCTTTCATGACAAGTTAATTTCAAGAAAAATATTTGATGTTGGGCAAAAAGTTCTACTTTATAATTCTAGACTTCACATATTTCCTGGTAAGTTGAGATCAAGATGGACTGGCCCATTTGTGGTTAAGCATGTGTATCATTATGGAGCAGTTGACATTGAGAATCCTCAAAATGGTAACGTATTCAAGGTAAATGGACAAAGACTCAAACTCTTTTTGGAAAATCATGTTACTCAAGAAGAGGTTGTTTTTCTTTCTGATCCTTGTTTTGAAAATAACTAGATGTAAATATAATTTTTACTAATCTTCAAAAAAAAAAAAAAAATTCATTTTTTTCCCGGTTAAATGGCGGATAACGGTACTCCGTGATTATTTAAGTCGGTTCCATCAGCTACCCACAAAACTGATATTGTATATAAATTTCTCTTTCATTTTATTTTATTTCATTTTTTTTCAGGATGGATGATATTCTCAAAAGATTGCAGAAACGATTTCCTCCTTTTCCTCGGAATATTTTACTGAAGCTTTACCAAGTTCGATTAGAAAGATTAAGAATGCTTATGAACAAAGGGATTCCTGAAGACATACGTTGGATAATTGAAGCCAAGGTACGTGAAGATGAATATCTTCCTGTTTTGCATTTACCAGGTACAGGTAGAAGCACTTATGCAAAGAAGCGACGAGCAAAGCGCTTGAGTTCAAATTGCCACAAGTGTGCACGATGGACGTGTAACGGTAAATGTCGTTCTATTGGGATTCCGTCCTCTAATCGAGATGATAAAATTGAATTCATTAAGGATGGACTGAGTAAGGAGAATTTGGGTAATATCCAACTTTCTCTTGAGACGCATGCTAGTGGAGACGTACAAAGAGAAATTCTTGATTTATGGCCGCAATTCCAAAGGGAATGGCAACATCTTGGGAATCTGATGTTAAAAGACCCTGTTTGCCAGCTTGTAAGAAAACTGGATGGGAAGCATATCCTCGACTCATAGAAGGCGTTTAAGCCGTTTCTGGACGTAAAACCAGAGGAAGATGTGAGCCACAATCACAACTACAATAAATGACTTCTCAGCTTTTGGTTTGATTTGCAATAACTTTATTTCGGTTTAATTTACGTGTTGTTCGATTTGTGTAATTATTTTTGTTTTATTTTATTTTTTTTTTGCATTGGTCTTTTACGGTTGATTTTTCTTCTCTTTTTGATTTTCTTCCTAAAATCACGCAAAAATCTTTTGTAGGTTAACATTTTCTTCTGACAGGACAAATACACTTTCGGCGACATTATTACTCTTGTCTGATTCATTACTCAGTCCTCTATATATTACACCATGTACTCATTCTCTTTCAGGCACTCGAAAAAGAAAAAAAAAATGGAAAGCACTTCGTCCCAGCGCATTAAAAAAATTTGTGTCTTTGGAGGTGCTTATCCAGGGAAAAATAACATATTCGCTGATGAAGCCATAAGAGTTGGAGTAATACTTGCCCAACAAAAGATCCACTTGATTTATGGAGGCGGTAGTACGGGTTTAATGGGAGCAGTCGCTACAGCAGCACACGCCGGAGGAAGTCCAGTTCTAGGAATCGTGCCAAAACTATTCACAGATTTTTGTGGACCTACCGTGGGTAAGGAAATACAAGTCTGGAGTATCCCTGAACGGATAACAATCATGTACCATTCTGCCGATGCATTCATTGCCTTACCAGGAGGTCTGGGTACATTGGAAGAAATAGCTTGCGTGGCTTCTTGGTCATCTTTGGTCACAAATAAAAACCCATTGGTTTGCTTAATATTAATGGTTATTTTAGTAATTTACTTTCATATTTAGATAATGCTGTGGATAATGGATTCATGTTTTCAGAGGCAAGGAGAACCATAATTTCTGCTACAACTATTGAAGATTTACTCAAAAAGCTACAAGCTTATGAGTGTTTATCTGCTACGGTTGTTTCGCAAACGCTCGGAAAAAGAAAAAGAGATATGGACGAGCAAGGAGTGGATTGCACTTTGTCTTTGTGACATTATCTAACATTTTGCTTGTTGTGTCTCAGTTATAATAAGTGGTTAGCAACCTCTGCAGGTAATATCTCCTAAATTCTACCTTTAAAATTTGACATTGGGGACAATGTCATATTTTAGTAGGGGGTAAGGGACATATTTTGCTAAAAAAAAAAAAAAAAATTTGTTGTGTTTTAAGACATTTAGAAGTATTCATTCTGAACAAGGTCTGAGTAAGGGAGACTTGAGACATACCTTGTCAGTTTGATTTAATCTTCTTCTTCAAAAAAACAAAAAAAACAAAAACAAAAAAAACAAAAAAAAACAAAAAAAACAAAAAAAACAAAAAAAACAAAAAAAAAAAAAAAAGCATTTTTAGACTTAGTGTGTTTTTTTTTTTTTTTTTTAGTTACTTTCAATACAATGATGAGATATGAATTGCATAAGTCTAAAACAGATTTATTAGTGAAAAGATTTTCATGAGAATTGAGCTTGATGTCAACCTTTTTATGAGCCAATGTTAATATGATATGTTGATTGAGAAAGAAGCATGTTTAGACTTAATCTGACTTGTATAATCATCTTTGTGAGTTTTTGAGCCTATAATGATTGATGCATTATACAAATCAATCTAATTTCTTTCTTGAGTGCTCTTATGATTACATGATTCTCTAGAACTTGCTTTAAACCGTTTGAGACTATATTGATACATGTGACAACATGAATATGATAGAGGCATTAGGATTATAACCAGAGCCAAACAGCCATCCATTATTAATGTTCTACGAGAACATCCCCACTAGTGAGCCAATTTGAGCCTACATTAAATATGATGTTTTATTGGTAACCACAACTTACACCTAGCCTAAATATGCTTATATCCTTACCCTTGTTCTAAAGATGAATTTTATATTTTGAGACATATTGCAAAAAAACAAGGGATATTTTTATTTGAAAATTTGGGTTAGAAACAAAAGATAAGTGTGGGGGAAAGAAAAGAAAAGAAAAAGTCAAGAGAAAAAGAAAGGGATCATTGTCAAATACATTCCCATATTAAAAAAAAAAAAAAAAAAAAAAATCTTCTCTTGAACTTCTAGAAAAAGATATTACAAAGTTGGTTAGAATGATGCAAAGGCTCAACATGAATATTTAGCCTATGTTATTATGTGCTTTATAAGAGTTTTGAGAAGTTTTATTTGTATGATCTTATTATGTCTCTAAAATCTATGAACTCTTTGGAACCTTTGTGATATCTTTATCCTTTTGTTCTTTAACCACATTATAACCCTTTGGCCCCATTACAACCTTGAATAAAGACCTCTTGATTTATGAAGTTGTATGATCTAAATAGTGGAGAATAGGTGGACAAGCAAGCATATGGTAGAAGTGTTTTCATGAGATTGATTGAGTGTAAACACTTTACCACTACTTTAAAGAGTGAAAATCAAGAGAGTATCCCATGTGAGAAGTTGAGATTAAGTTTGAATATACACTATTTTGATTGAAATATGTTATGTTATTATTGGCTTAACTCAAACTATTTACATTCAAGCAAGATTTTTTGTGAATTTCTTTAAGCTATTGATTAGTTTTTAAGACTTGTCCAATGATTATCTCTAATTTATATTGGAAGGATTAGTTATAATTATTATTTTTAGTTTTTCTTATGTCTTCAATGTTTGTGGGTATCGTCCTAGTAAACCCTCACGAGACTAAACTCGTCCACTAGGGACACCTAGGGGTTTAAAGGCTTGTGTCACATGCTAAGTGCCACCGTGATTTCCTACGAAAATGGATTAGATTAGATTTTCTTATTTTATTTTTATTGAGTCGTTGCTAGGGACTAGCAACAATCTAAGTATGGGGGTGTGATAACTCGTATAATTATATAGTTTTTAGTTATGTTTTATTATTGTTTTGTGTCAAATACGAGTTATTATTGTTTAGTCTAATTGTGTTTATGATCTTTTATATTTTTATGTAATTTGGTGTTTTTCACAAGTTTCTTTGAGTGATTTCAGATTACTAGAATTAAGGGCAAATCCAGTTCAGTTCCAGTTCCGACACCTTTTGCCATATCAGCTATATCTCGAGTTTCACTGAATCAATAAGGCTGAACTTTGTATCCCTGCAAAGCTAAGAGGCATATCTATCTTTTTCATGTTTTACACTTCTTGAAACGGAGTCGTTTTCCCTAGCGAAATCGACCATCAAGTTGGCTGATGTGCAATGACGTCTGTTCTGCACCGTTTTGGTATTTTGACCATATCTCCCGATCCACGTGCGCAAATGATCTGATTCCAACGGCTATGGATCCGTAACTGATAGGGGTATATTTTTCTAGAAGACCATTTTATCAGATCGAGCCTCCAACATTGACAAAATCGACCATCAAGCTGGCTGATCAGAATTGTCATACAATATGACGAAAATTGTTAGAAAAATGCACCCACCTATTATACCTACCTTTGAAATTTGTAAAGCTTGTCTCTTGTCATTTAGCCCTCCAAAATGTGTATAAATAGAGGGCCTTGGATGAGTATTGGGATACATTGATACATTGGTAGGATAGCCATTGTAATAAAATTCTCTAAGTTTTCTTTTTCTTTCCTTTCTCTAGTTTTCTTTTTCTTCTTACATTTCTTTTCATTTTATTCATATCTAGTATGTGTTTCTAATCATATTGTTGAGGTGATGAGGTGAAGCTCTTGGTAAATGCTAAGGTTAGTCTCTTAAACATGAGCTAAAATGAATCATCATTTATAAGCACTAGCATAGATAATATTTTCTTTTGGTTTAAAATCATACTTGCAAAGTAGAGATCTTGATTCATTATTGACAATGAAAATGGCACAGTAAATGCTTGGTTTCATAACCTTGATTTGTTGTAGACATATACCTTGGCATAAGGAATGCTTGGACTCTTTTTATGAGTTTTGAGGACACCAAATGAACATAATATCATATGCTATGGACGTTGGACAATTTGGACTGAATTGCTAAACCTTCCGATTGGAACCTCCCTTATGTGTGGATTTCAATTGTGTAATAAAACAAGATTAATCTTAGCATAACACCAAGAGTGGATTCTCTAACCTCAACATCCTTTCTTATTGTTTTTTATATTTTGTTTAATTTCTTTTATGTTATTTTATTTATTTTGTTCTCTAATATCTTGTTTATTTTGTTTTGTTGTTGATTCCCTAATATCTTGTTTACTTTCTTTTTCTTATATATTTATAAACTTATACTTACTAATACGCTTCCCTGTGGTTCGACCTCGGACACCCGAGAATTTATTACTTGAACATAACCTGCACTTGGGTTTACAACTCTTAATTGAGTTACCATCAATAAGACACGAAATGACTTAAACTGGTGCAAATGTCTTTAATGCAAATGTAAATGACTTGGATTGATGCCCATGTTTCATGATACAGATGCCCCTACTAATTGTGTTCATGTAACTGGTTTATGAATGGTGTAACTACAATTACCACACAGTAATGAAAATGCAATGATTCTAGAAATGATGCAATTGCTTGAGATGACACAAATACGAATTCCATGAAGAATGTAAATGTAAAGGTAAAATACAGATGCTTATGGAATAATGCCAATGCAAATACCCATGAATGATGCAAATGCTTGCCGACACTGTGCAGATGCAAAAGCTCGATAAAGAGATGAGTGCTCATGAGTGATGCAAGTGCCCCCGGCTGTTTTTCTAGACTTTGGCTTAGCCTTTCAAATTCATTTTTCCTCTTCAAATCAGAGTATATCTTCAATTCATTTTGGCTATTCTCTTTGCCCCAACAGTTTTTTCAAACTTTCATCAACAGAGATCTGAACCGGGTTCTATTTCTTCTTCTCATATCTGGAAGTCAAGACCTATCCTGGCAGTTCTACACCTTTGAGTTAGAAAAATCCTTGTCTCATGCCAACATCAAAATGGGTATTTCAAAAAAATCTTTTTATTTGTTTTCGCATTTTGAAAACTTCTGAACAAAAAATATTAACCCCACAATGTGTGATGTACAAATCTTTTGAAGACTGATGATCATTGTTAGAAATTTCTCTAAGTATCAATCTGGGTTTTTTCAACTGGATTGGCAAGGCTTGGTATAACAAGATTCTGGCTTTTCCAGGAAAACTTCATGACAAAAATGTATATCCCTTCTAGGCTCACAAATGGAACAGGTTTTATAAATCATGAATTCATTGAGAACCAAACAAATTCAACATTCTTTTAGTTTCCATATCAAGGCATTTTGTCAAGCATCAAGATTGGCTGGGATGTTTAAACCGGAAAGTTTAATCTTGGGAACAAAGTTTCAGTTTTTGAAGACAATCCTCCGAATGAGAGCTGACAATTTGGGGGGTTCAAGAATTCCTAGATGTTTCTCGATGACCACTCCTTTAATAAGATCTTTTCTTTTGGGGTATCGGCACTATCATCGATGGCATCGAAAATTCCCATTCTACTCTAGACCGCCCGTTTTTTTGGGTTTTCGCCCTAGAGTCCCATTCTTTTCAATTTTTCTCTTTTTTTTTTTTACCATGCACTTGAGAATTCTAAATTCTTCCTTAGTGAAATGAGAATTTGATAAGATGGGATAAAATCTGAGGAAAACCCTTTAAATTAAACATTCATGCTTGATCAAAATGGACTTTTAAAGCACGTAATGTAGGCCATGGCTCAGATTCAGAAAGAAAGGATAAATAGGCCCAAAATATGTGTTTGAGGGTAATCAGATCAAGGATCCTTTCTTGAAGAGGATTTTCTTTGAAGCATGTGTCTCTTCTTGGACATTTCTTTCTTTTTGATTTTGCTTTTTTTCTTCCTTGCTTTTGGCTTTCAATTTGCCATGTCTTTCACACACATTTTTTTATTGTGTTTTTTGTTTGTTTTTCTTGGCTTTCATTTCGTCATCTTTTCCTCTTCTTTTTTTCTTTGACAGAGTGCGCCCGTATTTATTCGGGGCTCCATTTGCTTTGTGTCTGTCCTTGAGCTGTCACTTATTTCTCAATGATCTTTGAAAAGATCTTTCCTCGCATTTGCCCCCCAGTGTAGAGGGTAATCCTTGATCAGGGTTCAAAGAATTAAGAATTCTTTTGGCTCAAAAGGGGTGACTATGGATAATAATTTTTTCTTGTGAAATGGATATGAAAGATGGCCATTCATCATATCAAGCCCAAATATTCTCATTGAAAAGCAATCCTCAGGGGAAATAGATATTCAGAATTTCATTTTGCACTTTGGAATCATCCGAATTCTCATATGCATGATATCATGATTTTTCTTTTTCTTTTTTTTCTTTTTTTTTTTGTTTTTTTCGTCGCATGCCCCCAATGATTCATGCATTAGCCCATCCTTCTTCACTATGTATCCATCATTTCCACATATGATGCCCCAATTTGATTATCCATGCGAATTTGTATCAACGAGGAACATGGCAAGTCTAGGTCTGTTTTGAAAAGGCTGAGTTTCCAATCTGAGTTCTTTGAAGAGACAAGGAAAACATGACCCAAAAGCAGGTTTTCTCTGGGACAAGGGATAATCTAGTTTAATCATTGTGCCCCAAGGTGTCAATCATGAAGTGATGTCTGGGCAATTAGTGTTTTGTGGTCATTGGGAAAGGTCATGAATGGTTTTAGCACAATCCTGACACACACCAAATTATCAAAATCTGGATTCTTGAAAGAATGTCTCATTTGTTTGATTTTCAAGGAATTCAAAAAATTTCAAAAAGTTTGTTCCTTTGTTCATAGCCTAGACTAGGATTTACATCCTTGTTTATTTTGCAATGACAATGCTTCTCTTTTTTCATTCATTTTTCCTTGAAGCATTAGGTCTTTCAAGTGTTATTGATTCAAGGTTTAGGTATAGAGAAGCCCAAAAAAGAGGGGGATGGTGTTGGGTCATTTCTAACACTGATCATCAATCTTCTTGAGACTATCCATTATTAAAACTTCCTTAATGCTTGTTTTTGTAAATTCACGTTTATTTAAAACACAACAAACACAAAGCATTTAAAATTCATTTAATTCATGTAGATGTTAACATGAGACAAGTGCTTTCATCATCACAGTGTATAAAACTACATGCGTCAAAAATGCTCCTATTGACATCCTTCAAAGGTAGTAATTCTCCCCCTAAAACCCTGAAAGAAATTGATTTAGGGCTAAGTGGCCTTCCATTGATCGATAAGCTCCGGTGTCAAAATACCATCACGGATAAAACTTTCAATCATTTCCTTCAGTTGTCTGCATTTTTCAGTTGAATGCCCAACTACCCCTAGGTGATAATCACACTTGCTGTCAGGGTCATAACTCCTTGCTGATGGATTCGGAGCTATTTTCAAAGGTACCGGGGTAAGGTACTGATTCTTTATTAGTAATGGCAGTAAGTCAGGGATGGGGATTGGAATTCTTTCTTGATTTTCTCGCGGTCGTTTTCTGGAAGTAGGCCTTGTTGCAAGGGCTGGTATAGGATTAGGTGTTTGGGTAGGTAGGTAAGGATAAAGGCTTGGAGATACCTCAATAGGGTAACATGATTGGTATGAGGGAAATTGGGAATATGGGATGAAATCTTCCATAGTTTGGACATCTCCTCTTTCTTTCTTGGTGCCTTATTTCTCTCGGTATTGGATGTTCTTTCTCTTTCAAGTTTCCCATTCTTGATAGCATTCTCAATCATCTCCCCTGAAATTACCATGTCCGCAAAATTCTTCGAAGCATTGCCGACGAGTCTGTCATAGTACGGGGCCTGCAGTGTATTCACAAAAAGGATAGTGATTTCCTTTTGTGTCAAGGGCGGTTGTACTTGGGAAGCCAGGCTCATCCACCGTTGTGCATATTCTTTGAAGCTCTCAGTAGCTTTTTTCTCCATATTTTGCAAAGTGAGACGATCAAGTGTCCTGTCGGTCATATGCTTGTGCTGGTTTAGAAAAGCCCCAGCCAAATCATTCCAAGAGCGAATCTGATCCTTGCTCAACTGACTATACCACCTAATTGCGGACCCGCTGAGGCTATCCTGAAAGCAGTGAATTAAAAGCTTATCATTATCTATCTGACTTGTCATCTTTCGGCAGAACATAGTGATGTGGGCTGATGGATCGGTCGTCCCGTCATATTTCACAAAGTCAGGGATCTTGAACTTAGGAGGAATGACTAAATCGAGGACCAAGCATCGTTCTTTCGCCTCCACACTCCCGAATACATCTTTTCTTTCTATTGCCCGGAGCCTTTCATCTAACAACTGATATTTCCCTTGGGAATCTGCTAACTCAACCTCATTTACTGCAACCCTTTTCAACTTTGCCTGTTCAGCTGGATCATCTGAGTTTAGGACATTGACGGGGTTAACAGTGTTCTGGGCATCACTTATTGCGACCTCATCTTGGCCCTTTTGTACCTCTAACCCTTGTCCGGCGACAAAGTTTTCGGTGTATCCTTTTCCCTTGATTACAGCAGACATTAGCTCCATCAGTTTAGTCATCTGATCCTTAGATTCTGCTTGAGATTTTGCTAGCTGTTCTCGCAATTCTCTCTGTTCCCTTTCCATTTTTTCCATTCGGGCAACTTGTTCATCCTCCATAGCACCAGCCTGTATTAAAAGTGTACTCAGTACTTCTTCTGATTTGAAATGGAAATTCTTTCAAAGACTCCTAAAGCCAAGCCAACTTCTATTTATTTCCCCCAAATGTATGTCATGATGAATGAGCCATGAATGCAATTTGATGCATATGAAGCCTAAACAATATGATGTATGGATATGTACAATGGAAACATGCTGACCATATATGTGATAAATGCAATCACAATGCCAACATGTTGCAAACAAAGAATAAACAGATCAACACATGAATATATGCAATGACTGATCATGTATTTTAGCATGTTTCCCAATAAATGATCACATACAATATGAATGCAACACGGTGTCAATTATGCAAACAATGAATGATTGATACAGAGTATATACAAAGAAAATCATGCTAACCATGTGTGTCATGAATGTGACCTAATGCTAATCATGATGTATGTAATAAGCAAATTAATGCATGGATATATACAGAAAAATCATGCTGATTATGAATGCATGAATGCAACCTGACAAATAATTGATGGGATGCAAAATGCAAAGGGGAAGATATCACGGAGGAAATAAGAATCGGAGGAACTTAATCATCAACATCTTATAAATTTGAAGCATACTTAATTCATTCCCATATCAATGTTCACAATGGTATAAACCATGTTTTACAAAATTTGAGTAGTAGTTAAAACTGTCTTTACAAGCACTTTATTCTTCCTAGCATCCTAAGGCTATAAGAGCCGGCTACTGAAAAAGTGAAATCCTATTACATCATATAAGACCAAAGTCTTTCCACCTCAATGCTGTAAATCTCCCAATCCTAATGGCGTTTTCCCAGTCCTTTATCAATCAGTGTCGTTGGATCCAACCACTTGGCATCTATGAGAGCTTGCACTTTCCTTTTGACTGCTATACAATCTTCGATGCTATGGCCAACAATTCCACAGTGATAATCACATCTTTCATTTGGATTATACCACATTGGATATGGTGGTAGCAGGGGATTCAATGGGACACAGGCAACCATGTGATTTTGGATCAGTATAGGGAGGAACTCTTGGTAGCTGATTGGAATGGGATCAAAATGCATTTGGGTCTTATTCTGGGATCGTTTCTTAGTCACACATGGCCTAGGAGTTGGGGCACTTGGTGGTGGCACTAAGGTTCGAACCGGAGTGTTTACATGGGGATGTGGCGGAACAGCATGGTAAGGGTATGGATTTGGACACGGGGCCTTTGGAGGTTGTACATAGCTCGAGGTTCCTATCCCAGGTACTGGATAAGGTGATTGATGAGGGAAATAGTATGAACTGGTAGTTGGTAACGATGGAGTCGGATTCAGGAATCTCGTAGTGGTCGTCCCAATGGACGATTGGACCATAGTAGGGTGGGGATACTGGTTTGGACCTAGAACAGTTTGCAGGTATGGTACTGGATTCGAGGTTTCTGTCTTTGGTATCAGGCTTTCATGTTTAATTATTTTCATGATTTTGTCCATAATTTCATCAGGATTGCAACCTTTGTGGCATTGACAAGTGCAGGATCCAGCAAGGATTGTATGTTCTGGACCTAATGGTTTTGGTTGATCCGAAGATGATGCGAAGCCCTGAGAAAGTTCACCTTTACTGTTACCCATATCCTCAACCATTTTCAGCAATTTGGCAAGTTGTTCCTTCACCTCTCGTATTTCATGTCCATATTCATCTTGATTGCGTTCCAAAGCACCCAATCGTTCCTCCGATTCATTCCTCATATCTCGAACCCCTTTCATGCAAATGAAAATGTCATGAGATTAAGATTATGAATGTACATGCTCTATTCCTATGTGCATGAATAAACTGATGGTTAATGCATGAACATATACAGAGAAATTATGATGACTATGTATGCTATGAATGCAATCTAATGCCAGGTATATACAGATAATGACTATGCATGTCATAAACGTGTCCTACAATGAATGACCATGCATGCTATGATGTCAAAATGATACATGCTAAGAATAAATGAATTAATACAAAGGTAGGTACAAAGAATGACCATGTATATCACAAATGTATTCTACAATGAATAATCATGCATGTTATGACTGTAACACGATGTCAAAATGACACAAATAAATTAACCAATGATTACACGAAATTGGTGGGACCTAAATCTTGATTATTCAAAAATCTCATTATGCAAGATTTGCCTCCTAATTTATGATTTTTTTTTTAACATGCTTTTTTTTGTGTTTTTTTTTATTTATGAAAAACCAATCACATTATTTTCAAAAGAATTTCAGGGTGGATCCCACTATGGTACCATATGCAAATGTTCATGTGACACTACCGGTTTTATGAAATCATCAAATGAAATTACCAACTGTTTATTGCAAAGAATGAGATCAATAACACAACCAAAAATGTACATGCTCCATTCACACATGCATGAAATGTGCAACATGCAAAAATGCTTGAAAAAGGATTTTTTTTTTTTAAATAGCTAATGAACATCTGACCCAGCAATATCTGCTTATTTAGGCATCACGATGCCTTCGAGGCGGAGTATCACATTTATTACGGGCGATGTACGTACATCGTTGCCCGATCTACCACACTTATTCGGAGTGTAAAATAGGTAACAAAAACTTTAGAAATGTCCCTCCATGTGTTCCTATTTTTGGTATATCTAACGGAAATTCGGGATGGCTTCGCCTAGGTTCAACTATATGAGGGTGAATCGGTTCTAAGGCCCCGAATTATTCCTCACTGTCGCCGGTGAAGGCTAGTAAGGCACCCCGATAAAAGCGGGTTCAATTCGTTAGAGTATATTTTCCTATGCCCGTACGGAGGATTATCACGAAGGCATTAGGTACTTTATACTCCGAAAGTGTTTCACTAGCCCATACGGAGGATCAATCACGAAGGCGTAGTTACTTTACTTCCACTTAAAAGGACGGAATCCGGGTAGAGGATTCATGTTATGCAAATGCACGTGTAGTGTGTGTGGAGGAATATCAAACCTTTCACTACCTATTCTACAAACCTTATTCTAAATGCCCTAGCAATTAAAACATTCAAGAATAGTGTAACGCATTAACCGACAAGCAATTATAATATACAACCTTAAATAACTCGAGAACAAAAATAAAATGCATGCACATGAGTATGAACATATTTAAAAATATTTTACTATTTTTCAAAATTCTCCTTATTAAAAAAATGTGGGAATTAAAATTAAATACTAATTAAACCAACAAAACCGAGACTGAGATAACACACGACTAATTCTAGGCCTGACTCTCTAATATGTCCCCAGCGGAGTCGCCAAGCTGTCGCAACCTAAAAAATAACGACGTCTCATCGCAAGACTTTATTATTCGTTAAGCGTGACATTAAAAAAAAAAACGAGGAAAAGTCGACTTAATTCCTCTAGAAAAATGAAAGTTTTGAAAATGACCTTAAAAAAGACATGGAGTCGCCACCAATCTTTTTTAGCTAGGTGTGATCGGCCACCTATTAAAACCGGTTTTATAAAAATATTTTAAAAATTAATTAAAATATTTTTAAAACCAATTTCAAGTCTGCGTTAAAACCAGAGAAATCAAAGAAACGGGTTCGGGAGTCGGTTACGTGCGGGGAAGGATTAGCACCCCCACAACGCCCGTATAAATCGGTACCTTATTAACCGTGTGTTATCTCAAGTCTCGGTAAAAATTGGTTTTAAATTTAGTATTTCAAATTAATTCCCAATTTAAAGAAAAATAATTCCATTTTTTTATTGAAAATGATCCGGAATTTATAAATTCAAAATTTTCCTATATTCCCCAACAAACGTGGCAAAATATAGAAATTTTTATTAGTTTTGGAAAACTTTCCGAATCATTCTCTTTTTTGAAAGAAAGATATTCCTTTATTAATGATAATTGATGATATTCCCTCCAGCAAACCCGGTAGAGAACTCATGAATTATTTTAACTCGGGAATATCTTTATATTTTTTTTATTGAAAACCATTATCTTTTTTTGGAAACATTTAAAAGAAATGAATATGTATATGCCCCATTACAACCTTGAATAAAGACCTCTTGATTTATGAAGTTGTATGATCTAAATAGTGGAGAATAGGTGGACAAGCAAGCATATGGTAGAAGTGTTTTCATGAGATTGATTGAGTGTAAACACTTTACCACTACTTTAAAGAGTGAAAATCAAGAGAGTATCCCATGTGAGAAGTTGAGATTAAGTTTGAATATACACTATTTTGATTGAAATATGTTATGTTATTATTGGCTTAACTCAAACTATTTACATTCAAGCAAGATTTTTTGTGAATTTCTTTAAGCTATTGATTAGTTTTTAAGACTTGTCCAATGATTATCTCTAATTTATATTGGAAGGATTAGTTATAATTATTATTTTTAGTTTTTCTTATGTCTTCAATGTTTGTGGGTATCGTCCTAGTAAACCCTCACGAGACTAAACTCGTCCACTAGGGACACCTAGGGGTTTAAAGGCTTGTGTCACATGCTAAGTGCCACCGTGATTTCCTACGAAAATGGATTAGATTAGATTTTCTTATTTTATTTTTATTGAGTCGTTGCTAGGGACTAGCAACAATCTAAGTATGGGGGTGTGATAACTCGTATAATTATATAGTTTTTAGTTATGTTTTATTATTGTTTTGTGTCAAATACGAGTTATTATTGTTTAGTCTAATTGTGTTTATGATCTTTTATATTTTTATGTAATTTGGTGTTTTTCACAAGTTTCTTTGAGTGATTTCAGATTACTAGAATTAAGGGCAAATCCAGTTCAGTTCCAGTTCCGACACCTTTTGCCATATCAGCTATATCTCGAGTTTCACTGAAGCAATAAGGCTGAACTTTGTATCCCTGCAAAGCTAAGAGGCATATCTATCTTTTTCAGGTTTTACACTTCTTGAAACGGAGTCGTTTTCCCTAGCGAAATCGACCATCAAGTTGGCTGATGTGCAATGACGTCTGTTCTGCACCGTTTTGGTATTTTGACCATATCTCCCGATCCACGTGCGCAAATGATCTGATTCCAACGGCTATGGATCCGTAACTGATAGGGGTATATTTTTCTAGAAGACCATTTTATCAGATCGAGCCTCCAACATTGACAAAATCGACCATCAAGCTGGCTGATCAGAATTGTCATACAATATGACGAAAATTGTTAGAAAAATGCACCCACCTATTATACCTACCTTTGAAATTTGTAAAGCTTGTCTCTTGTCATTTAGCCCTCCAAAATGTGTATAAATAGAGGGCCTTGGATGAGTATTGGGATACATTGATACATTGGTAGGATAGCCATTGTAATAAAATTCTCTAAGTTTTCTTTTTCTTTCCTTTCTCTAGTTTTCTTTTTCTTCTTACATTTCTTTTCATTTTATTCATATCTAGTATGTGTTTCTAATCATATTGTTGAGGTGATGAGGTGAAGCTCTTGGTAAATGCTAAGGTTAGTCTCTTAAACATGAGCTAAAATGAATCATCATTTATAAGCACTAGCATAGATAATATTTTCTTTTGGTTTAAAATCATACTTGCAAAGTAGAGATCTTGATTCATTATTGACAATGAAAATGGCACAGTAAATGCTTGGTTTCATAACCTTGATTTGTTGTAGACATATACCTTGGCATAAGGAATGCTTGGACTCTTTTTATGAGTTTTGAGGACACCAAATGAACATAATATCATATGCTATGGACGTTGGACAATTTGGACTGAATTGCTAAACCTTCCGATTGGAACCTCCCTTATGTGTGGATTTCAATTGTGTAATAAAACAAGATTAATCTTAGCATAACACCAAGAGTGGATTCTCTAACCTCAACATCCTTTCTTATTGTTTTTTATATTTTGTTTAATTTCTTTTATGTTATTTTATTTATTTTGTTCTCTAATATCTTGTTTATTTTGTTTTGTTGTTGATTCCCTAATATCTTGTTTACTTTCTTTTTCTTATATATTTATAAACTTATACTTACTAATACGCTTCCCTGTGGTTCGACCTCGGACACCCGAGAATTTATTACTTGAACATAACCTGCACTTGGGTTTACAACTCTTAATTGAGTTACCATCAATAAGACACGAAATGACTTAAACTGGTGCAAATGTCTTTAATGCAAATGTAAATGACTTGGATTGATGCCCATGTTTCATGATACAGATGCCCCTACTAATTGTGTTCATGTAACTGGTTTATGAATGGTGTAACTACAATTACCACACAGTAATGAAAATGCAATGATTCTAGAAATGATGCAATTGCTTGAGATGACACAAATACGAATTCCATGAAGAATGTAAATGTAAAGGTAAAATACAGATGCTTATGGAATAATGCCAATGCAAATACCCATGAATGATGCAAATGCTTGCCGACACTGTGCAGATGCAAAAGCTCGATAAAGAGATGAGTGCTCATGAGTGATGCAAGTGCCCCCGGCTGTTTTTCTAGACTTTGGCTTAGCCTTTCAAATTCATTTTTCCTCTTCAAATCAGAGTATATCTTCAATTCATTTTGGCTATTCTCTTTGCCCCAACAGTTTTTTCAAACTTTCATCAACAGAGATCTGAACCGGGTTCTATTTCTTCTTCTCATATCTGGAAGTCAAGACCTATCCTGGCAGTTCTACACCTTTGAGTTAGAAAAATCCTTGTCTCATGCCAACATCAAAATGGGTATTTCAAAAAAATCTTTTTATTTGTTTTCGCATTTTGAAAACTTCTGAACAAAAAATATTAACCCCACAATGTGTGATGTACAAATCTTTTGAAGACTGATGATCATTGTTAGAAATTTCTCTAAGTATCAATCTGGGTTTTTTCAACTGGATTGGCAAGGCTTGGTATAACAAGATTCTGGCTTTTCCAGGAAAACTTCATGACAAAAATGTATATCCCTTCTAGGCTCACAAATGGAACAGGTTTTATAAATCATGAATTCATTGAGAACCAAACAAATTCAACATTCTTTTAGTTTCCATATCAAGGCATTTTGTCAAGCATCAAGATTGGCTGGGATGTTTAAACCGGAAAGTTTAATCTTGGGAACAAAGTTTCAGTTTTTGAAGACAATCCTCCGAATGAGAGCTGACAATTTGGGGGGTTCAAGAATTCCTAGATGTTTCTCGATGACCACTCCTTTAATAAGATCTTTTCTTTTGGGGTATCGGCACTATCATCGATGGCATCGAAAATTCCCATTCTACTCTAGACCGCCCGTTTTTTTGGGTTTTCGCCCTAGAGTCCCATTCTTTTCAATTTTTCTCTTTTTTTTTTTTACCATGCACTTGAGAATTCTAAATTCTTCCTTAGTGAAATGAGAATTTGATAAGATGGGATAAAATCTGAGGAAAACCCTTTAAATTAAACATTCATGCTTGATCAAAATGGACTTTTAAAGCACGTAATGTAGGCCATGGCTCAGATTCAGAAAGAAAGGATAAATAGGCCCAAAATATGTGTTTGAGGGTAATCAGATCAAGGATCCTTTCTTGAAGAGGATTTTCTTTGAAGCATGTGTCTCTTCTTGGACATTTCTTTCTTTTTGATTTTGCTTTTTTTCTTCCTTGCTTTTGGCTTTCAATTTGCCATGTCTTTCACACACATTTTTTTATTGTGTTTTTTGTTTGTTTTTCTTGGCTTTCATTTCGTCATCTTTTCCTCTTCTTTTTTTCTTTGACAGAGTGCGCCCGTATTTATTCGGGGCTCCATTTGCTTTGTGTCTGTCCTTGAGCTGTCACTTATTTCTCAATGATCTTTAAAAAGATCTTTCCTCGCATTTGCCCCCCAGTGTAGAGGGTAATCCTTGATCAGGGTTCAAAGAATTAAGAATTCTTTTGGCTCAAAAGGGGTGACTATGGATAATAATTTTTTCTTGTGAAATGGATATGAAAGATGGCCATTCATCATATCAAGCCCAAATATTCTCATTGAAAAGCAATCCTCAGGGGAAATAGATATTCAGAATTTCATTTTGCACTTTGGAATCATCCGAATTCTCATATGCATGATATCATGATTTTTCTTTTTCTTTTTTTTCTTTTTTTTTTGTTTTTTTCGTCGCATGCCCCCAATGATTCATGCATTAGCCCATCCTTCTTCACTATGTATCCATCATTTCCACATATGATGCCCCAATTTGATTATCCATGCGAATTTGTATCAACGAGGAACATGGCAAGTCTAGGTCTGTTTTGAAAAGGCTGAGTTTCCAATCTGAGTTCTTTGAAGAGACAAGGAAAACATGACCCAAAAGCAGGTTTTCTCTGGGACAAGGGATAATCTAGTTTAATCATTGTGCCCCAAGGTGTCAATCATGAAGTGATGTCTGGGCAATTAGTGTTTTGTGGTCATTGGGAAAGGTCATGAATGGTTTTAGCACAATCCTGACACACACCAAATTATCAAAATCTGGATTCTTGAAAGAATGTCTCATTTGTTTGATTTTCAAGGAATTCAAAAAATTTCAAAAAGTTTGTTCCTTTGTTCATAGCCTAGACTAGGATTTACATCCTTGTTTATTTTGCAATGACAATGCTTCTCTTTTTTCATTCATTTTTCCTTGAAGCATTAGGTCTTTCAAGTGTTATTGATTCAAGGTTTAGGTATAGAGAAGCCCAAAAAAGAGGGGGATGGTGTTGGGTCATTTCTAACACTGATCATCAATCTTCTTGAGACTATCCATTATTAAAACTTCCTTAATGCTTGTTTTTGTAAATTCACGTTTATTTAAAACACAACAAACACAAAGCATTTAAAATTCATTTAATTCATGTAGATGTTAACATGAGACAAGTGCTTTCATCATCACAGTGTATAAAACTACATGCGTCAAAAATGCTCCTATTGACATCCTTCAAAGGTAGTAATTCTCCCCCTAAAACCCTGAAAGAAATTGATTTAGGGCTAAGTGGCCTTCCATTGATCGATAAGCTCCGGTGTCAAAATACCATCACGGATAAAACTTTCAATCATTTCCTTCAGTTGTCTGCATTTTTCAGTTGAATGCCCAACTACCCCTAGGTGATAATCACACTTGCTGTCAGGGTCATAACTCCTTGCTGATGGATTCGGAGCTATTTTCAAAGGTACCGGGGTAAGGTACTGATTCTTTATTAGTAATGGCAGTAAGTCAGGGATGGGGATTGGAATTCTTTCTTGATTTTCTCGCGGTCGTTTTCTGGAAGTAGGCCTTGTTGCAAGGGCTGGTATAGGATTAGGTGTTTGGGTAGGTAGGTAAGGATAAAGGCTTGGAGATACCTCAATAGGGTAACATGATTGGTATGAGGGAAATTGGGAATATGGGATGAAATCTTCCATAGTTTGGACATCTCCTCTTTCTTTCTTGGTGCCTTATTTCTCTCGGTATTGGATGTTCTTTCTCTTTCAAGTTTCCCATTCTTGATAGCATTCTCAATCATCTCCCCTGAAATTACCATGTCCGCAAAATTCTTCGAAGCATTGCCGACGAGTCTGTCATAGTACGGGGCCTGCAGTGTATTCACAAAAAGGATAGTGATTTCCTTTTGTGTCAAGGGCGGTTGTACTTGGGAAGCCAGGCTCATCCACCGTTGTGCATATTCTTTGAAGCTCTCAGTAGCTTTTTTCTCCATATTTTGCAAAGTGAGACGATCAAGTGTCCTGTCGGTCATATGCTTGTGCTGGTTTAGAAAAGCCCCAGCCAAATCATTCCAAGAGCGAATCTGATCCTTGCTCAACTGACTATACCACCTAATTGCGGACCCGCTGAGGCTATCCTGAAAGCAGTGAATTAAAAGCTTATCATTATCTATCTGACTTGTCATCTTTCGGCAGAACATAGTGATGTGGGCTGATGGATCGGTCGTCCCGTCATATTTCACAAAGTCAGGGATCTTGAACTTAGGAGGAATGACTAAATCGAGGACCAAGCATCGTTCTTTCGCCTCCACACTCCCGAATACATCTTTTCTTTCTATTGCCCGGAGCCTTTCATCTAACAACTGATATTTCCCTTGGGAATCTGCTAACTCAACCTCATTTACTGCAACCCTTTTCAACTTTGCCTGTTCAGCTGGATCATCTGAGTTTAGGACATTGACGGGGTTAACAGTGTTCTGGGCATCACTTATTGCGACCTCATCTTGGCCCTTTTGTACCTCTAACCCTTGTCCGGCGACAAAGTTTTCGGTGTATCCTTTTCCCTTGATTACAGCAGACATTAGCTCCATCAGTTTAGTCATCTGATCCTTAGATTCTGCTTGAGATTTTGCTAGCTGTTCTCGCAATTCTCTCTGTTCCCTTTCCATTTTTTCCATTCGGGCAACTTGTTCATCCTCCATAGCACCAGCCTGTATTAAAAGTGTACTCAGTACTTCTTCTGATTTGAAATGGAAATTCTTTCAAAGACTCCTAAAGCCAAGCCAACTTCTATTTATTTCCCCCAAATGTATGTCATGATGAATGAGCCATGAATGCAATTTGATGCATATGAAGCCTAAACAATATGATGTATGGATATGTACAATGGAAACATGCTGACCATATATGTGATAAATGCAATCACAATGCCAACATGTTGCAAACAAAGAATAAACAGATCAACACATGAATATATGCAATGACTGATCATGTATTTTAGCATGTTTCCCAATAAATGATCACATACAATATGAATGCAACACGGTGTCAATTATGCAAACAATGAATGATTGATACAGAGTATATACAAAGAAAATCATGCTAACCATGTGTGTCATGAATGTGACCTAATGCTAATCATGATGTATGTAATAAGCAAATTAATGCATGGATATATACAGAAAAATCATGCTGATTATGAATGCATGAATGCAACCTGACAAATAATTGATGGGATGCAAAATGCAAAGGGGAAGATATCACGGAGGAAATAAGAATCGGAGGAACTTAATCATCAACATCTTATAAATTTGAAGCATACTTAATTCATTCCCATATCAATGTTCACAATGGTATAAACCATGTTTTACAAAATTTGAGTAGTAGTTAAAACTGTCTTTACAAGCACTTTATTCTTCCTAGCATCCTAAGGCTATAAGAGCCGGCTACTGAAAAAGTGAAATCCTATTACATCATATAAGACCAAAGTCTTTCCACCTCAATGCTGTAAATCTCCCAATCCTAATGGCGTTTTCCCAGTCCTTTATCAATCAGTGTCGTTGGATCCAACCACTTGGCATCTATGAGAGCTTGCACTTTCCTTTTGACTGCTATACAATCTTCGATGCTATGGCCAACAATTCCACAGTGATAATCACATCTTTCATTTGGATTATACCACATTGGATATGGTGGTAGCAGGGGATTCAATGGGACACAGGCAACCATGTGATTTTGGATCAGTATAGGGAGGAACTCTTGGTAGCTGATTGGAATGGGATCAAAATGCATTTGGGTCTTATTCTGGGATCGTTTCTTAGTCACACATGGCCTAGGAGTTGGGGCACTTGGTGGTGGCACTAAGGTTCGAACCGGAGTGTTTACATGGGGATGTGGCGGAACAGCATGGTAAGGGTATGGATTTGGACACGGGGCCTTTGGAGGTTGTACATAGCTCGAGGTTCCTATCCCAGGTACTGGATAAGGTGATTGATGAGGGAAATAGTATGAACTGGTAGTTGGTAACGATGGAGTCGGATTCAGGAATCCCGTAGTGGTCGTCCCAATGGACGATTGGACCATAGTAGGGTGGGGATACTGGTTTGGACCTAGAACAGTTTGCAGGTATGGTACTGGATTCGAGGTTTCTGTCTTTGGTATCAGGCTTTCATGTTTAATTATTTTCATGATTTTGTCCATAATTTCATCAGGATTGCAACCTTTGTGGCATTGACAAGTGCAGGATCCAGCAAGGATTGTATGTTCTGGACCTAATGGTTTTGGTTGATCCGAAGATGATGCGAAGCCCTGAGAAAGTTCACCTTTACTGTTACCCATATCCTCAACCATTTTCAGCAATTTGGCAAGTTGTTCCTTCACCTCTCGTATTTCATGTCCATATTCATCTTGATTGCGTTCCAAAGCACCCAATCGTTCCTCCGATTCATTCCTCATATCTCGAACCCCTTTCATGCAAATGAAAATGTCATGAGATTAAGATTATGAATGTACATGCTCTATTCCTATGTGCATGAATAAACTGATGGTTAATGCATGAACATATACAGAGAAATTATGATGACTATGTATGCTATGAATGCAATCTAATGCCAGGTATATACAGATAATGACTATGCATGTCATAAACGTGTCCTACAATGAATGACCATGCATGCTATGATGTCAAAATGATACATGCTAAGAATAAATGAATTAATACAAAGGTAGGTACAAAGAATGACCATGTATATCACAAATGTATTCTACAATGAATAATCATGCATGTTATGACTGTAACACGATGTCAAAATGACACAAATAAATTAACCAATGATTACACGAAATTGGTGGGACCTAAATCTTGATTATTCAAAAATCTCATTATGCAAGATTTGCCTCCTAATTTATGATTTTTTTTTTAACATGCTTTTTTTTGTGTTTTTTTTTATTTATGAAAAACCAATCACATTATTTTCAAAAGAATTTCAGGGTGGATCCCACTATGGTACCATATGCAAATGTTCATGTGACACTACCGGTTTTATGAAATCATCAAATGAAATTACCAACTGTTTATTGCAAAGAATGAGATCAATAACACAACCAAAAATGTACATGCTCCATTCACACATGCATGAAATGTGCAACATGCAAAAATGCTTGAAAAAGGATTTTTTTTTTTTAAATAGCTAATGAACATCTGACCCAGCAATATCTGCTTATTTAGGCATCACGATGCCTTCGAGGCGGAGTATCACATTTATTACGGGCGATGTACGTACATCGTTGCCCGATCTACCACACTTATTCGGAGTGTAAAATAGGTAACAAAAACTTTAGAAATGTCCCTCCATGTGTTCCTATTTTTGGTATATCTAACGGAAATTCGGGATGGCTTCGCCTAGGTTCAACTATATGAGGGTGAATCGGTTCTAAGGCCCCGAATTATTCCTCACTGTCGCCGGTGAAGGCTAGTAAGGCACCCCGATAAAAGCGGGTTCAATTCGTTAGAGTATATTTTCCTATGCCCGTACGGAGGATTATCACGAAGGCATTAGGTACTTTATACTCCGAAAGTGTTTCACTAGCCCATACGGAGGATCAATCACGAAGGCGTAGTTACTTTACTTCCACTTAAAAGGACGGAATCCGGGTAGAGGATTCATGTTATGCAAATGCACGTGTAGTGTGTGTGGAGGAATATCAAACCTTTCACTACCTATTCTACAAACCTTATTCTAAATGCCCTAGCAATTAAAACATTCAAGAATAGTGTAACGCATTAACCGACAAGCAATTATAATATACAACCTTAAATAACTCGAGAACAAAAATAAAATGCATGCACATGAGTATGAACATATTTAAAAATATTTTACTATTTTTCAAAATTCTCCTTATTAAAAAAATGTGGGAATTAAAATTAAATACTAATTAAACCAACAAAACCGAGACTGAGATAACACACGACTAATTCTAGGCCTGACTCTCTAATATGTCCCCAGCGGAGTCGCCAAGCTGTCGCAACCTAAAAAATAACGACGTCTCATCGCAAGACTTTATTATTCGTTAAGCGTGACATTAAAAAAAAAAACGAGGAAAAGTCGACTTAATTCCTCTAGAAAAATGAAAGTTTTGAAAATGACCTTAAAAAAGACATGGAGTCGCCACCAATCTTTTTTAGCTAGGTGTGATCGGCCACCTATTAAAACCGGTTTTATAAAAATATTTTAAAAATTAATTAAAATATTTTTAAAACCAATTTCAAGTCTGCGTTAAAACCAGAGAAATCAAAGAAACGGGTTCGGGAGTCGGTTACGTGCGGGGAAGGATTAGCACCCCCACAACGCCCGTATAAATCGGTACCTTATTAACCGTGTGTTATCTCAAGTCTCGGTAAAAATTGGTTTTAAATTTAGTATTTCAAATTAATTCCCAATTTAAAGAAAAATAATTCCATTTTTTTATTGAAAATGATCCGGAATTTATAAATTCAAAATTTTCCTATATTCCCCAACAAACGTGGCAAAATATAGAAATTTTTATTAGTTTTGGAAAACTTTCCGAATCATTCTCTTTTTTGAAAGAAAGATATTCCTTTATTAATGATAATTGATGATATTCCCTCCAGCAAACCCGGTAGAGAACTCATGAATTATTTTAACTCGGGAATATCTTTATATTTTTTTATTGAAAACCATTATCTTTTTTTGGAAACATTTAAAAGAAATGAATATGTATATGCATGACATAAATAAAATGACATAGCAAAATCTAAATAATATAATGCAACCTAAATGACATGACAAATATGAATGGTATGGCATATAATTTAAATGATATGGAATAAAATAATGCTATCATATAATATGCATGAAAATAAAAATAGAAATAATAATGCATGAACATAGTATATGCTAAATAATATGACCCAAAAAAATGACTAAATAAAAGCATGGGATATCATGAAATATTCCAAATCATATGATAAACCATATAACATCAAAAATATAAATCAAAATAATAACAATATCATAGAAATTATTATAACAAGAATCACATATTATATAAAATGCATGAATATAAAAATGCAATGCATGAAATGTATTTTTTCCTTTAATTAAGGAAATCCGTATATCTAAAAAGATATCCGGCTACCTTAGGAAAATATGTCAAATTAAATATTATAAAACCAAAATACTTTGTGATTGTTTGAAAATAATTTTGAGAAGCTTGAATTAAAAATAAAAATGGGCTAGAATTTTTTAAATGGCTCTAATTTCCTAAGTTTAAAAAATCCGGACTTGGCTACCCTTAACCCGGGACTTGAAAAACCATTTTTAGAGTTTAAAAAGGCTTAGAAACTACCCTAAGTCAGTAGCTAACCCTCCTAATCAGCCCACTCTAAGTAAATTAACCAAAACAGAAAAATGGTTTCTCTTTAAATTCAATTCTGACTCCACTGTCCAGTTTTAATCCACGATTTTTTACCCTATTTTTAAAAATCCCAAAAATTCTAAAAAATATACTGGAGACTCAGGACATGTAAAACTACACGAGAAAAAATTGGATTAATTTTTTGATCAAAGATGAATTCCCAGAAAAACCAGAGATGTACGAGTTTTTTGAGGAGAAAAAACTGCTTTGTTTTTCTTTAAATTCAATTCTGACTTCACTGTCTAGTTTTAATCTACGATTTTTTACCCTATTTTTAAAAATTCCAAAAATTCTGAAAAACTTATTGGAGACTCAGGACATGTAAAAATACACGAAAAAAAATCGGCTTAATTTTCTGATCAAAGATGAATTCCCAGAAAAATCATAGATGTACGAGTTTTTGGAGGAGAAAAAAAAACTGTTTTATTTTTCTTTAAATTCAATTCTGACTCCACTGTCCAGTTTTAATCCATGATTTTTTACCCAATTTTTAAAACTTCCAAAAATTCTAAAAAAAATACTGGAGACTCAGGACATGTAAAACTACATGAAAACAAATCGGCTTAATTTTATGATCAAATATGAATTCCCAGAAAAATCATAGATGTACGAGTTTTTGGAGGAGAAAAAAACTGCTTTGCCAACACATTTTTGCTTTTGATAAAATCATTTAAAAACCAAAGTAAAAATATTTGAAACTCATAAAATGACTTGAAAGCAGTAGCTAGGACTCTTTGAAAGTTAGATAAAAATTGGCTAAATAAAAAAAAATCACAAAGGTAGAGTAATCAATTTGACAAACTTAATTTTCCACAAGTGTGCTCAAGAGAGCATGATCTTGAACCATTAATTGGCTCAAGTCATTATTCAAGTGGCATGAACATGAAATGCATGAAACAATGCAGCAAACATAATGCATGAAATGCATGGATCTAAACCTAAATGTAAGGAAAATGCATGACACAAATAATATGGCCTAGACCTAACATGAACTTGCATGGCATTTAATGTAACCTAGACCTAAGACATGCATGGCATTTTCAAAAACACAAGGCATGCTTAATTCAAAAATCCAACCAAATATCATGCAAATGCAAAAACCTAACAACTAGCATGACAAAAATACAACACACAATGCAAAACACATGGAGTAGCCAAATGGCCTCAAGCTCCAACAAGCATGGCATTTTCACAAACACTTGGTATGCTAGCATGAAAAACTAAGTCATAACACAAAAAGCACACAAGCATTTTCACAAACACCTAATATACCAAATCTAAAACATGCTCACTAAGATATAAAACAAGAATCAATCAAAGAATCACACAAGCATTTTCACAAACACTTAATATGCTAACTCTAAAACATGCTCAAATTTAAACAACATGAAAACAGAAAATTAAAAATGCAAAAACATGATATCTAAGACACAAATGGCAACAAACAAAGCAACCAAATTAAATATAACTTAAGAACATGAAATAACATAACACTTAAAACATCAAAAACAAAGAAAATAGCATAAAAAATATGGTAAAATGAATTGAAACAACAACTTAAAATAAATAATGTAGGCCATTTGGCCATGGTGAGTTTATTGTAAAAAAAAATGTAAAAAAAATACTTAAGAAAGGAAATGAAGGAAGAACAAGAAACATTATTTTAAAATGAAAACTCACCAAGTAGAGATTAAAATAGCAAAAAATAAGAATAGAAAATGAAAGTGCAAGAGTTGGTGCTCAAGAGCAACCTCAAGAAGCTAATATTTCAAGCTTTTCTCTTCAAACTTTCCTTTTTTCTAAACTTTTTTTTTTTGCTCTCAACCAAGAAGATAAAAAAACTAAGAAAAACTAAGAGAAATCAGCCAAAATGGAAAAGAAGAAACCAAAATCTGCCTCCTCCCCTTTGGGCTAGCCTTAATGCATGGTTATATAGCCTCCAAGATGTTGTCATTTTTGTGTAACCTAATTTCCATCAAATGGCCAATAATTCAAGATGAAAAGTCATGAAATTACCACCTTTAGATTAGCATCTCAGCCCTCTCAAATTACAGCTATGCAAAAATAATGTTGACATCTTTCTTAACCTATGTGGTTTAATCACCATGGCTTGATCAAAGAGAATGGTTAACTAACTCTTGATTTTTAACCACTTGATTAAAAAAAATAAATTAGAAGCTTCCTCCTTTCTTTGGGCTTGGGCATGCCAGCACTTCTCTTTTCCAGCCCAACTCTGATTTTTTTGAAGGGCCAAAAAAGCCCTTTTCGGTTGCTTGGGTGAAATGACCATTTTGCCCCCCGGATGCAAATAAATATCAAACGGACTCCAAATTCAATTTTTCTGTTTTTAATACTTCCAAAATAATAAAATATTGAGTTCTGGAAGTTTTCAAAATTATCCGAGTCCGTTTGCTATTTATTTGGATTTTTTCTTCCCAAAAATGCCCTTTTATGCCCCTACATTTTACCATTTTTTAAACGAGCTCCAAATCAAGATTTTTCTTCACCAATATCTTCAAAATAATTAAAAAGTGTGATCTGGAAGTTTTCATAATTTTTGGAGCTCATTTGGTATTTTTTTGGGATTTATCGGCTTGAATTACTGCATAGGAGGCCCGGGATTTGGCCATTTTGCAAACGAACTCGGAATCAAGATTTTCTTTCGCCAATATCTTCTAAATAATTTAAAAATGAGATTTGCCAAATTTCAGAATTTTTGGAGTCCATTTGCTATTTTTCCGGGATTTATCTTTTTGAATTACTGCATAAGAAGCCCGGGATTTGGCCACTTTGCAAACGAACTCGGAATCAAGATTTTCTTTCTCCAATCTCTTTCAAATGATTTAAGAATGAGATTGACAAATTTTCCATAATTTTCGGAGTCCATTTGCTATTTTTCCCAAATTTTTCCAATTTTACCCTTTAACCTCCGAAACCCGGTTTTGCTCAAAACAAGTCCGATTTTCAGATTTTCTTCAATCTGAGCCTTGGGCCATCCTTTTTAATCATTCCTCATCCATTGGGGGCTTTGGTCTTACCAAGTCGGGCCATTTCTGTGATTCTTCCCGATTTCACCGAAATCCACTAAAAACACTAATTCTCGGTTTTCTCCCGGATTGACTTTTTTTTCGGTTTTTCTTGCAAGTGACTTCTCCATTACCCGTAGTCAGTGCTTATCTTTCATTTGGAACCTTCAATTTCGACCAGTTTGATCGTTTAAGCACTTTTCCCCAAATTTCTCGGATTAGGGTTTCCTTTCTACTGAATCTCCAAATCCCAACTTCCGAACTCCATATCTTTCAATGTAGACCTCGGATTATCAAAACTCTTTCGCCATTTATCAATTGAACTTAAAATCTTGATTTTGAAAGTGGGTTGACTTTTTCAGTAGTTGACTTTCTGGGGTTGACTTTTTCGGGGTTGACTTTTTTTTAAGTTTGACTTTTTGTGCTCGCCCTCTTAAACTAAGTCTCGGAGTACCACCTGCAGGATGAAAACAGTCTTTTTACACTTGGGAACATCAATATGGGAAGAAAATATACCTGTTTAGTGGTCCGGACAAAATTAGGTGTCTACAGATCTGCTTAAGGTATTATTGAATTCTATCACTGAAAGGGATGAATTCCGCTTTCAAGCCTGCAAGAAAGTAAAGTTGTTCAAAGAAAAGACAACTAAATGGCATGAATCGAAAATCATCCAGTGGTTGGATACCTGATGATAAACATGCGATAGTCAAGCCGATGACTATAAATCAAGCGCTTCTTAAAAGGCAACCCAAGCTTTCTACTCTTTACTCTTTGATTTTTATTTTTAATTTCTATTTTAGTTAATTTATTTTTTTGTCTCTTTTCTAATATTTTATTTTTTTATTTATTTTTGTAGGTTAAAAAAAATTGGGCCTAGCGTCGCGGCACCAAGAAGTCTGAGAGGGTGGCGTTGAGAATTTTTTTTTTTTAATTTAAATCTATTCTTTTAATTTTTTTATTTTTTACAAGGGTTTAAATATTTTTATATTTCTTATTTTGAATTCTAATTTTTTTTTAGGTTATTATTATTAATAATTTATTTTTGCTTTATTTTCTTTTGTAGTGACCACTCAACCAACTTAGACAAGCATTGTCGCAACCTAAATAAATAATAACAAGTCTCATCGCGAGACTTATTACTCGTTAAGCGTGACATTGAGTAAACAGAGGAAAAGACGACTTAATTCCTCTTGAAATAAAATAAACGGTCGAGGGTATGAAAACGGCCTCGTAAAAAGACATGGAGTCGCCACCAATCTTTTTTAGCTATGTGTGATCGGTCACCTATTAAAATCGATTTTATAAAACATTTTAAAATGAATTAAAACATTTTTAAAACCAATTTCAAGTCTGCGTTATAAACCAGAGAAAATCGAAGAATCGGGTTTGGGACTCGGTTATGTGCGGGGAAGGATTAGTACCCCCACAACGCCCGTATAAAACGGTACCTTATTAATCATATGTTATCTCCAGTCTCGATAAAAAGTTGGTTTTTAATTTAGTATTTCAAGTTAATTCTTAATTTTAAGAAAAATAATTCCATTTTTAATTGAAAATGATCCGGAATTTATTAATTCAAAATTTTCCTATATTCCGCAATAAAATCTGCAAAATATAGAAATTTTTATTCATTTGAAAAACTTTCTGAATTATTCTCCTTTTTTTGAAAGAAAGATATTCCTTTATTAATGATAATTGATGATATTCCCTCCAGCAAACCCTGTAGAGAACTCATAAATTATTTTAACTGGAGAATATCTTTATTTTTATTGAAAATCATTATCTTTTTCAAAACATTTAAAAATATGAACATGAACATGTGTGACATAAATAAAATGACATGGCAAAGTCTAGATAATATAACGCAACCTAAATGATATCACATAATTTAAATGGCATAGTATATTCTAGGTAAAATGAAAAATCCTAAGTATCATGGTATATTCTAAATGAGATAAAATTATTTAAATGACATGACAATTTTAAATGATATGGCAGATTTTAAATGACATGGCATATTATAAATAAAATAACCTAAATGACATGGAATATGATCTAAATGACAAGAAATGACATGAAACATAAAATAATGCTATCATAAAATATGCATGAAAATAAAATAAAAATGCATGAACATAGTATATGCTAAATAATGAGACAAAAATAAATGACTAAATAAAAAAATATGGGATATCTTGAAATATTCAAAATCATATGGCAAATAATATAACATCATAAAATGTAAATCAAAGTAATAATAATACCATGGAAAATATCATGGCAAAAATCACATATTTAAATAAAATGCATGGACATGAAAAATGCAATGCATGAAAATATATTTTTTTCTCTAAATAAAGAAATCCGTATATCTAAAAAGATTTCCGGCTATCTTAGAAAAATATGTTAAATTAGGTTTTCTAAAAATAAAAAATAAAAAAAAAAATTTTGTGATTGTTTGAAAACAATTTTGAATAAAAACTTGAGTGAAGATTAAAATCTCTACCAAGATATTATGATCTTCTGTGGTAGAGATAAAGCAACAGGTGAAGGTGCAGAAAATTTTGAAGACCCTATTGAATCAATGGCAGAAGAAGTAGAAAATGAGGTGAACTCACCAATTACGCAACTGCCAGCAGAAGCTTCAGCTTCTTTAACTCCAACTGAAGGTTCACGTCACAAGAAAGGAAAGAAAGATCTTTTGGTTGAGATTGTGGGTGAATTCATTACATCGATCAAGGAATATGTGTCAATGAAGAAAAATCAAGAAAGACCAAACCCTACTGGTGAAAAGATACATGAATTTGTTTCTAAGATACTATACCTTATTCGAATTGATATTTTCACAACAGTTGAAAGGTTGATAAATGGCAACCCAGAAAACTTTTATTTGTTGAAATGTCTATCTGATGATGAGAAGATTGAATATGTATTTACTCCAAAATTAGAGTTTTTGTGTGCAGAATAGGAATAGATAATAAAAGAATGTTCATTGCTTTGGTTGAACTCCATCAGTAGACAAGTCTGTTTCACTCATATTAACATAAACTCAAATCATTTGACACACTGTCTTGCAAAGCATTGTGTTGGAAGGACAATTAATCTTGTTGCTATTTATTTTTATTAGATTCTTGACCAATTGCCATTATTTTACTAAATACTAATTACATCAAAATGTGTACAGTGCCGTGAACTCTAAATTGTTTATATATTACATCTTTACTTTCTAGTTAAATTACCAAAGTAAAAAAAATTCCAACGATGATGACCGACGATGAAGCCATGAGACTGGAGAAGGAGATCGGACAGACACGACAAGATCTTAGCAAGCTCCAAGCGGAGGTCCAGCAGCTAGGTAAGAAAATTGAAGATCGATTTGAAGGGCTAAGATCAGAAATTAAAATGGAGTTTAAAAAATTTCTAGATCTATGGTCAAGAAAGAACGAAGTCTCTGCAGGTAAAGGAGTTGCCACAGAGTTCAACTTCCATGATGGATCGGTAGGAGGCGAAACAACGCAGGGACATACTGAAGGATTTGGGCCTCTGATCATGCCTGCAAAACAGACTTACGAGGAGAGCTTCCATGCTTGTTCACATAACTTGGATTGCCCTCGTTTTGCTGGTGAAGATTTCAAGGGATGGATGTGGAAAATGGAGCAGTATTTCGAAGCAGAAAGAGTCCCTGAAACTGCAAAGGTCGGAACAGTTATGCTGAACCTGGAGGGTAGAGCACTACAGTGGCATCATTACTATGCCAAGCGGTAGGGAGGCAATGACAGGGTGAGTTGGGTGAAGTATTTGACTGAGATGAGGAACAAATTTGCACCTGATGAAAATGAGGATCCTGTGGTGGAGTTTGTTGCTTTGAAACAAACAGGATCCTTGACAATCAATCAAATGGTCGGAGCTAAGTTTTTGGCTATGGGAGGTGATGCGAATAGGTTGCGAAGTTTTAGGGTTGATGGCACAACGTATAATCCTTCTGATGGGAAAATACATGATTGGCCAAGTGCTGGAAGGGATGTTAATCTTGAAACAATTACCAAGATCGCTGCTATATGTAATGGTTCAGGTGTAACACATTTTGACAATAAGTTTGTAGCTCATGGAATGTTTACTGAGGAAGCGATAATGGTTTTTGTTAAGAAAATGGGAATCCCAAAAGGATCGTATAGTGGTGGATCAGCTGGCAATGATGTTCTATGTTCATGGGTGCTATTGTCAATTCCAAAGCTAGAAGAATATCTTTGGATTGTTACAGCATACAAGAAGATGTTAAGGTATCTGCGCATGATGGTTTTAGTTTTGGTTGTCTTGGAATCTTTGGAGCTGCTGGTATATATTTCAATGCTGATTTACTGAGTCCAAGAATTGGTAACGATAATGTCAGCATTGAGACTGAAACTCCTTTGCTTGATTTCCCTACTAGTCCACTATGGTCAAATGTTTTTATGAAGAATAATGCGAAAGTTTTGGTTCTTCTTCGTTGCTCCAGCGTTCAGGTGAGAGGCCAAATTAGTCTATATCGTGGGGAATCAATTGTCTTTGGGTTGTCTACATACCTAATGGCAGATTTTGAGCTTGTTGTAGAAAAACTTTTAATGAGTGATTCCACCATAGAGGTAATTCATGCGTTTTGGGGTTCTGTCACAATAAGAGTCAGGTTGGTCTATGATGAGTATGAGGACCTAAGAGCAGAGCTAATGGCTTTGAAGCAGACATGCCGTGAGGGGTTTTCAGGCCGTGATGAGAGGAAATCTAATTTCGAGAATTCAGAGGATGAAAGGCGCACAAATGCATTAGCTGGATTTAGGCATTCTCTCAAAAAGAAGAATAGTAGAAGTGATGGTCGTGTTAGCTCTGTATCCATCAAAGATGTTAGTGGTGTCGAGGAGCTGCAGGCGGGTGGTCAATTTGGTGAACGTATGATCGTTATGGGCATCTTCTTCTTAATGCAGGTTTTCTACTTTATGGATTGGGTGAAGCACATGTTTAGTGACACAAAACTGTTTCAAGTTTTTTTGAGGATCACTGTGACCTATGCAGTAGTGGTAGGGGCTATTACTTTGGGAGTAGGCACAGTATATGGCTATATTCCACCTTGGCCAGGAACGTTTTACTCTTTGTTGGATCCAACCTATGCCAAGGATTAATCTCCATTATTGCATTTGCCTCTGAGCATCAGCCAACAGCATGGTCATCTGTCATGTTTTATTTCCATATCCGGGAGTTTGAGAAGGCTTCCAGTGTGAAGCTTGCTGCATGTACAATTGCTAACAATTTTTGATGTTCATGGTGTGGGCTTTAAGAATTTTACTCAGTCTACAAGGGATGTGATCAGGTGGCTGCAAAAGTTTGATGCTGATAATTACCCTGAGACGCTTCACCAAATGATTATCATCCATGCTGGACCTGAGGTTAGGCAGTTGGGGAACACTGTGAATAGTGTTGGGAAGGTTATGGCTTCTGCTAGGCCACATTATCCAATGTTGAAGGGTAGTTATACATCCACGGCAAAATCAAGATCAGAAGCTGTAGATATTGCATCCCCAAAAGGAATGAAGAGCATATGTGACAAAAATGGGATTTCTACTGCTAAGTATCAAACAGTTTCAAATGCATCAGCTGCAAGGCAATATATTAAACAGCAAGGAACTTCTATTGTTATCAAAACAGAAGGATTGGTTGCTGAAAAAAGAGTTATTGTTGCTATAATATTGGAGGTGGCATATGAAGCCGATGACTCAATACTTGTCGAGGATGTTTCTGGTTCTACAGGTTGTCGAGTCATTGTTGAGAAACTCTTTAATGCATACTTTATGTGCTCAATTTTATGGCAATTCTTCATGAATTACAATAGAGGTTTCATACTTTCAATCCTTGAGGACAAGGATTGTTTCAACAAAGGGGTATTGATGCAGACACATTCTGGAAGGATGGTTGTGGTGATGCGTTTGGTAAGGTATTAGGAATATTTATATAAAAATATAAATATTTTTATATTTATAGTATTGTTTCAGCAAGGAAATTCTTTATTTTCAATTGCTGACTGTGATATTGGATACCGAGAATATTGTTGATATAAAAGTAGCTGCCATGATCATGGTAGAAGCATGAAGGAAAATATACACTAAATTCTCTCTTTCTCTTGTGTTATTCTCTCTACCTCTCTCTCTCATTTATGCTGTTCTTCCCCTCTTACTCTTAACTCTGTTTCTTCTTCTCTTTTTACTGTGTGGTTCGTGATCCTATGATTTAGGCACGTATCATTTTGATTCAAAAGAAGATAAGAAACGTTTATTATATATTACTTCTTTACTTTCTTGAAGCTATAATTCAATTAAATATCTTCGATTTAAGAATTATATTTATATTTATATATATTATATTGATTCAATCTTTTTATATGTTATAAAAGTAAAAAATTCATTTTCATTTAAATCTAAATCCAAATCATAATTATCCAAACAATGAATTTGAATTTATTCAAAATCTTGAATTTGAAATTTTTACCAGACAGAATTTTAAATTCATGAATTTGAAAATCATAAATATCAAATCTAAAATTTTGAAATCTAAATCGAAATTTAAGTTTCCAAATGCAACTTAAGAAAATTGTAACAAATTTCTTGACAATTTCTTAGATGAGAAGATTTCTAAATTTTCACCAAAGGGAAATTTAGAAAATTTTCCAATATATGGATTTTCATTTGCTCCGGTGATTAATATAAGAAAAAGAAAAAATTAAAAATTAAAACTTTTGGATAACGTCAAAAACTACAAAATAATAAAAGAAAACTTAAAACAAAATAAGAAAAAGAAAAAAAAATATATAAGAAAACAAAAATCAAAATATCAAATCAAATCATTTTATAAAATACTAAATCAATATCAGGATTGAGCCTCTACAAGAAAACAATGACTTTTTTTTAATACTTTTCAAGTGAAAAGTTCATCTCACCAAAATGTTGGTAAGGACTTTGAAAAAAAATTCAATTATTAAAATAAAAAATAAATAAACAAGAGAAACTATTGAATAAATCTTGCAACTAAACTTCTTGAATACTCTTGAAGTGATAGATGATATTTTCTCTACATCCTACCAAAGTATTGAAAGATCTCTAAAAAAACCTCTCATCACGTTTGGTTCATCATAATAGTCATTCTATTACAATATTATTCAACGCGCTACAATAATACGACCGTTTGGTTCGCAAAATGACCATTCAGCGGAATGCCCGATTCTGACCTTATTCCCCAAAAGCACCGAATAGCCATTCAGCAACCCCTCCCTGAATGGCTATTCGATGCAAACATAGAATACAAATTTTTTTTTTTTATTCCTAAAATACTCCTAACCCAAAAAAAAGAAAGAAAAAAAAATAGTAGTTTGAAAACAAAAAATCAACACAATGGACCAGCAAAATTATTTTGGGCAAAAAATCAAAGGAAAAAAGGAGAAAAATTTCTCTCCTATGGGTTTCGAGTTAGGATAATATAGGGGGTTTTGGGAGCTTAAAATTTAAGAAGGAGGAAGAGGATACAAAGAAGAAGAACATATAAAAAAGCTAAAGCTTTTGGGACGACGATAGATGACGAAAAATGGATGAAAGTCGTGGGTTATTTTCGCAGATCTACGTTTTTCGGATAATTTTTAGAAAAAACCAATTAGAAAAATGAAAATAGGAGATTGAAAAAAAGCTTTGGATGAAATTTCGAAGATTTTTGAATTTGGTGACAATGGCCGGCCGTGACGACGACTACCGATCGGAATCTGGATTTTGATTAGTTTGCTAAAGAAGATGAACAAGAGAGAGTGAAAGAGAGGTAGAGAGAGAAAGTGTGAGGAAAAAATGAAAGGAGAGAGAAAGCGAATGCTATTTTTAAGGAAAAAAATTAATAAAAAAATTAAAATTATTATATTATATTTTAATATATTATTAAATATAAACATTTAATTATTATATTATTATTTATAAATATTTTAAATATAATATATTATAATTTTATTTAAAAATATATATTAAAATATAATACATTAAATAATTTTATATTTTATAATTTAATATATTTAATATAATTTTAAGGGATTAATAAATTAATTTTAGTTTTTTTAAATAAAAAAAAATTATGTTAAAAACAAAATAATCTTTTTCTGTCTATTTTTTATCTATTCCTTAACATCATTTTAATCAACCAAACAAGTTGATAAGTATTCCTCCTTTATTCTATTCAACCAACCAAACTATGTAATATCTATTACCACTCTATTTCATTCCCCCTCTATTCCATTCTAAACGACTAAACGTACTGTTAACATTTAAATCATGAAATTAAATAATATATATAGAAAGGGAAATAAAAGACTGAAAATGGAAAATCATGGAATACCTAAATAAAAAAAGAGATGCTATGAAAGAAACAAGTATACAACTTGCAAAAACAAAGAATTCGCTGCCAAGAAAACTAAAGAGATAAAATAATAGTAAGATGGCTATCATCTAACTGCATATAGCTGTGTTTATACTAGACACCAAGACAATAACACCAATGTGCCTTCATATAATATAACAGTTAATCTTGCCGCATATAAAATCTACCATGCTTACAATTTCAATGGTTTTAAACCAAGGGATGCTCGGATCCTGTTGGCTTCAGCAATCTCTGGATCTGGGTGGTCCGTTCCATCATCCTTCTTTTCTTTCTTTCCCTTCTTCTTCTTCTTCGGCTCTTCTAGAGCACTACCATCCTCTGGTTCATGCCTTCTAGGACTAATGCTGCTGCGAGCATGTCTCTTGCGGTCCCTACTCCTACTACGACTCCTTCGTCTGCCGCGGTCCCTGTCTCGCCTATCACGCTCCCTCTCATAACCATACTCCTTTTCCTCTCTCAGGCGATAACGATCCCTATCCCTGTCCCTCTCTCTATCCCTATCTCTGTCGCGGTCACGTCCCCTTTCTCTATCATAGTCTCTATCTCTGTCATAATCCCGATCCCTGTGAAAAGGGAAAGACACAATTCCAGACCTCTTGAGACTCAAAATTAGTCTACAAATTCATTTTGATAAATCAATATCATGCTTTATACATGCTTCACTGTTTTCAATTTCAAATGGATGTTTGCAAAGAAAAATCAATAACAAATACATCACAAAAAATTGTATGAACCCATTATACTTTGATGCAAGTCCTACAAAGCATCATTAAAGATTACAATCAGAAGTGTCTAACCATCCAAAACTTTGAAGAGCCATGTAAGTCACAAAATAACCTTTAAAACACGAATTTGTGCCTTTGGGTTACGTTCTCTCAATACTAGCTTACAGAAAGCAATATGATTTCTCAAATATAACAAACACCATTCACAAACTAAAATATTACCCTGTAAATGCAGCCAAATCAAAAGTAGATTTAAAAAGTTAAAAGAGAAGTCATCAGGCTAAAAACTGAACCTAATGCTAAATTGTATGATCCATCATACTTCTCGCTGCACACTGTCAGTGCAGAGAAACCTGGCAGGACCACAAGAAATTTTCTATAGGAAGCATTTTCAGCCCATACATGGCTTTAAATGCCATGAGGGAAACACAACATTGAAACACTTATGCCTACATAAATAGGGACTATACTCAAGAAACAGCTTCCATTAGTATCAAAAAACAAAAAAATTTCTTGTGGTAAAATGGTTAATGGGGAAGCAGGGAGCCTGTCAGCTGTTACAAGCTAACCAATTTGTTGTAGCTTCATAATGGTAACTGGAAAAAAGGCAGGGAAAAATTAAGTCTATAAATCAAATGATGCTATCGAAATTAATAGCCCTAAAGTAGGTGCATATCGTGGGACAAACACTAAGGCTCCCATTATGTTTTATTAACCCTAAGGTAGGTGCATGCTTTGTTGTTTGTTCATAATCATGAAAAGAACACTAAGGCTTTGCTTGGTAGGGTGGAAAGAAAATTAGAAAGATGGAAAATTGGAGGAGGAGAAAAGTGAAAAGATGGAAAACATATTTTTTCTTTCCATTGGTGTGCTTGGTAGGAAAGATGGAAAAGTGGAAAGAAAATTACATTTTCTTTCCATCCATTGCTTGGTAGAGTTGAAAAATGAAAGGAAAGGAAAGATAATGAAAAATATATTGTTTTAGCATTATACTCATTGTAAGTTAAGATGAGTCACACCACTCTCATTTTCTTTCCTCTTTTCTTTCCAATTTGGAGTGATTTGTTTTTGTTAATAGGTGTGAAAAATGATGATCTTTCCTATTTTTTTTCCTCTCACTTTTCTTTCTTACCAAGCACACTCAAAATTCATTTTCTTTCCACTTTTCCACACTCCTTTTTCCATCCTTCCACTTTTCTACTCTACCAAGCACACCCTAAGGCTCTCATCTTCTTTTATTGTTTTATATCCTCAAAAGTTCTGGAAAACAAAGATACACACAAAATGACTATTATGTGACGTCAGTTGAGAGATGCTTTCAAAAGAATGTACAATTTATCCCCCGTTCCCCCTTCCTGCTACCCCCTATCCTCACTCACCCCAACATACACACTCCTTGTAACTCTGTCCATATAGAATTATTTATAGACACGTTCTACAGGTTCTCCAATTTTACACAAAATAAAATTGCAGTTTATTTTTAACAGAAAATAATCAGCATCAATAGGAAATGATATGGCTCCAAAGAGGTTTCAAGCCCTTCCATCTGATGCCATCCAATAGCAGGATCCTAATGGACAGTGTAGCTGTGCAGGAATTTCATAAATAAGGAACAAGCAAAAAATCGACAGAAGATACCTGTGTCTATGACTGTCACGTCTCCAATCTCTTTCTCTCTCTCTTGCAGGGCTTCTGGCTCGGTAATAATCCTGCTAAAAAGATAGGAATTATATCAGAAAAGAGAAACCACAAAATCTTGCAAAGAAAATAGTGCTACAAACCTTTTCATGAGCCACCTCCTCTTCTAAACCATCTTGCTCGTTCTCATCCTTCTCTTCCTCTTCCTCGAAATCATCTTCCAGCACGCTTTTTCTTGCATCCAGTGCACCAAGCGATTCAAGAGTCCATCTGTTGAAAGACACATAACAAACGTAATCTTCAAAGAAAGCAACATATTAAGAACACAAATATATTCGGGTAGCTCGCTTAACATATAATTCCTACAGCATAAGACATTCAAATTTGATAACATTAATCAAATAACCAAAGAAATCAATAACTAGCAAGGAGAAAAAAAATACTTACCTTTTCTTAATGCGCGGCATTGCAATATCACAAGAATAATCTCTAGTGAGAAGTTCATCAATAACCTCATCAACATGATTCAAGATAAAATCTGATACATTAAAGACCACCCAAGATGACACCAATTAATAAATCCATCCAAACATTAAAACCGATGCATACAATAATAGATACAGAATGAAATTGAAAAGGAAAAATTAGAAAGAAAAAAAAGAAAAGGAAAAAGAAAAAGAAAAAACTTACTTCCATCAGGTGATTTTCGCCTTACTTTCCGATAATCGTTGTACAAAGGCTCTAAATAACGATAAATATCGGAATCGATCCCCGTCAGACGCAGATAAAAAGCTCCCAGAACTCTAACATACCTGAAATTAATTTCCCCCATAATATTTATAATCATACTACTTTTTTTAATGGTGAAATTGAAACAAGCAAAAGGGAAAAAGTAAATGAAATGTTTTTAAAAATGTAACTTGTAATCGTCGTTTTTGATGAATTCGACGACTATATCTTTTTCGGGTTGGATTTGGAGCATTTTCATGATGAGGCACATGAAGGGAGTGGGCTTGCGATTGCCGCCGAAAGTTCCGCCAATGTGGTCCAGCTCCATTGCCTTGTCGACCAGCGTCTCCGCCGTCAACCCGAAACACTGCTCCTTCCAGTACGTATTCTGGTATATCTTCGACCGTACGATCTTCTCTACCAGGTTTTGAGGGTTCGTTCCCCTTATGCTCTTCGCCGCCGGGTCCGTACGGTTCGCCATGGTCGCTTTGGATAAACGTTTCTTTAGTTTGGTTCTATTGAATATATAATGGACAAAAACCTAGCTCTAAGACAAGGATATAGACGGTGATATTAAAAGTAGGGGGGTGAAATTGAAAGCCGTTAGGCGATATTAAAATTAGAGATGGCACAAATAAGGTCAAAATATGAAATTATTTGAGAAAATTAATTAATTCCTTGGAGATTTCAGCTAGTTTTAGAAAAAAAAATTACGCTCAAAAAAGTTTGGGTTGAAAAAAATATATTAAAAAGGTGTGGTTAAATTTATTTTTTTAATTGTTTAGCATTGATCTGAAAAGTATTGTGTAAAATTGAAATGTAAAAAAAAATATGTTTAAAATAATAAAAGTACAGATATGTGAGAATAATAAAATTATTTTATCCAAAAGCCAACATTTAAAGCCCAAAAGTTATATTTTTTTAACTTTTTTTGGATTGACTTTTCAAACCATGGTTTCAACAAAAAAATCAATTTTTGTTATTTGTTTAGCATTGCATTTGCGGTGAAAAACAACTTTTGACCTCAAAAGCTGTATCAAAGTCAATGTTAAACAAGGCCTCAAGGTGTTACTTGTCCCCTCATTTTTAGGTTTCATATTCGCATCGAATCTTTTGGTCTTTCAATTATATTGTGTGTTTATTTAAAATATACTCACGATGCAATTGTTTCCGCAAGAGATAATTATAATTTTAATTCTAAATTATATGTTTTTTTTTCAATTTTAAAATTTTTAGACTTAAATATTTAATTTTAAAAGTTGTTAAATGTGTTAAAAATTAATCTTTCAATTATTGTTCAAACGTAAACACTAATAGAAAATTTATGTGATATATAATGGGCACACATGAATGTCATTTCATTAATTTATAAATATTAAAAATATATTTTTTTAAAAACCAGCATCCTTATAAAATATTAAAAAATCACTACTTTATATTTTACTATTCTTTTCTCTCACTAAACCAACAGCCTCTTTCCCTTTCTTACTAAATCAATGCCTCCTTTTTTAAATTGCTACTTTCATCAAAATTCAACTATTAAAAACAGCCTAGAACATCAAAGAAAAATCAACTTTAGGCCCTTAAATTATATGCCATGTAAGCCTTTCATATAAATTGGTTTTCAATGACTTCCAAGTAATTCTTGACATTATCACAATTTAGGATGAAACCTCAAATGAATTTACTGTTATAGGATTTGATGTACATCATACTTAAATAGTTAGATTTCTCCCATTGTACATACAAATATTTTTTCCCTGCGCACTTGATTCGTGGAAGACAGATTTGTTCCCCCGAAACGTTAAGTCAAGGTTCTAATACCCAAGAAATAGCTTTTTTTTTTTTTTTCCAATCAAAGAATTTTTCATCACGATATAACATTGAAATTCTAGCAACCTTATTTGTCAAAATAGTAGAAATACTACAAAATCTAAGAACACAACCTTGCTGTGAAAATAATATTCATTTTGGTACCTTTATATTTAATAGTAAATTCAAACTTTTATGTGAGTAGAGGTGCATTATGCATATAAATTTACAAAATTTTATGATAAAACAATAACTAAAATACCAAAATTAAATATTCCATATCTATGGGCTTAAGAAAAATTTACTTTTGATGCAATCTTGTTTTATAACTTTAATCATTTTACAAAAATTAATTACCTCCCTGTAGGGTCAAATGATCAATTTTTATAAAATTAATTTATATCGATGTCATTTTTCGTATGTAGTTTTTAAAAAAAAAAATTATTTTAAATAACTATTAATTTTATCTAAATCAACTTAAAATGTTGTGGCTACTCTCAAGCAAGTGATTTAGAACTTTAATAAGTTTTTAAATAACTACTAATTTTGTTTAAATCAATCAACTTAAGATGTTGTGACTACTCTCAAGCTAGTGATTTAGAATTTTAATAATGATATCCAATATGTATGCAAAAAATTTATTGCATATTATAAAACAATTCCAGCTAAATATAACATCATATGATGCCAAAATAAAATATTAAAAGTACATGACATAATATATGCATACTATAAATAATTTCATACATGATTACATATAAAAATATGCCCAAGACTATAAATATAAAAATTTCATGGCATAGTGCATATTTCAATTAAAATTGAAATACCAAAATTAGTAAAATCAATTTTTAATAAATATATTCAATTATGCACTTAACTTTAGACTGAGAGTACATAAATATTGAACACGTTATAAGGATAATACATATTGCCAATAAAATCTCAGCATGCCAAAATATTTTAACATGAAATAAAATTTCAGAATATATGCATAAAATATATTAATCATTTAATCATGCATAAATATTAAATAACAAATATTTTATCCCATTACAAAATTTCAGAAAAATGAGAAATAAATTCAGCATAAAATTAACGGTGCAAACGGTGTCAAAAATGGAGGCTGGACAAGGCATCATGAGCCAAATGCGCCACTCCCGCAAGTGGACCTTGGTTTGGGTAGTTTGCCCATCTTCTTCAACCTCCAGTTGATCATGTATGACCCGACTTGCTCACTGTTTGATCCATTCGGGTTTGTTGTGGATTTTCACTAGAGGTGGCAAAATGAACCCGAACCCGAAAACCCGCCCAGGAAAACCCGAATCCGAACCCGCCCAAACCCGATTTGACCAAAAAGTCAAAAACCCGAACCCGAAAAAGCCCGAACCCGAATGGGCCCGAACCCGAATGGACCCGAACCCGAATGGGCCCGAACCCGAATGGACCCGAACCCGAATGGACCCGAACCCGAATGGGCCCGAACCCGAATGAGCCCGAACCCGAATGGACCCGAACCCGAGACCGGCCCGAACCCGAACCCGAATTTAATACTAAAAATAAAAATAAACAAATTGCAATTATTTTTTTTTACAAAGCAATAACTTTAATTATTAATTTTATTCTAATTTTTTTAATAATTTAATTAAAATTTAAAATTTAATATATTATATATTATATATATATGATGAAATAATAATTTTATCAAAAAGTAAATTATATTTTGTACTTATAAGTTATAACTTTAACGTCTCATATCATGATGAATTTACAATCTAAATATTTTAAATTCTTGAAAATTTTAAAGATGTGAAAAAAAAATTTGACAATAATTCAATTAATCTATAAGGGTAAAAAAATTGACAATAATTCAATTATTTTGGCCTTTTGGGTTATACTTAGACCTGCTCACGGGCCGGGCCTGGGCGGGATATTTTGTGTTCCGGGCCGGCCCGGCCCGGAACAGTAATTTTTATTATAATATTATTTTATTTAATTTTAATTATAAAAAAATAAAAAAAATAAAAAAATTATTTTTTTATTCCAATGAACAGTGTTTCGGGCCTAAACGGGCGGGCCGGGCCGACCCAGGGCCAGGCCTGGGCAGAGAAAATAAAAAAAAACTGGGCCGCGGCTCGGCCCGGCCCATAAGCAGCTCTAGTTATACTTATGCGGTTAGGTTAGGGTAGGTTTAATTGGATTATGGCTTTCATGTGATTTTATTTTAGCGGGTGGATTTAATGGGGTTTTGGGTTTGATGGCCTTTTGGTTTTGGGTATATTTATTATATATTAATAAATAATCATATTAATTATATATTTATTACGTATAATTTAAATATAAATTATATTTTTTAGTACTACTTTATAATTTATACTTTATACTGATGAAAAAAATATAAGTACTCGATATATATATATATATATATATATATATCTTGACTATAAGCATAAATTTTTTGCATTTTATAAGTATATAAACGAATAGATGAATGTCAGGATTTATTTTTAAAAGTTTTTTATTTTATAGTGAATATAAATTATAATGTATTTATATTTTGAAATTTGAGCTCATCAAATCAATTATTTTAAATATCAATATATTAATTTATAATATATCATATTTTTTATAATAAATTATTTCAAAATTTGATTTTATATAACAAATTAATTTATTATTCTTTTGGTGCTAACAAATATTAATTTTAAAAAATAAATATAATTAAAAATATCATATAATAGCAAAAGTATAAAAATAAAAATAATAATAATAAATTAATAATTTGTTTTTAGATATAAATATTTAAATTACGTAAAAATGATTACATCTAATATAAAATAAAATAATGTAAAACATACCCGTACCCAGATCGAACCCGAACCCAGACCGAACCCGAACCCGAACCCGAATGGGCCCGAACCCGAATGAGCCCGAACCCGAATGGGCCCGAACCCGAATGGGCCCGAACCCGAATGAGCCCGAACCCGAATGAGCCCCAACCCGAATGGACCCGAACCCGAATGAGCCCGAACCCGGATGGACCCGAACCCGAATGAGCCCGAACCCGAATAAACCCGAACCCGAATGAACCCGACCCGAACCCGCCCGAACCCGCCCAATTGCCACCTCTAATTTTCACCCAAATTCTCACTTGCCAGCTTGTTTTAATGCACTTAAATGCTCCAGACACGTGGTTAGCACAAATATTCATCATAAACTTTCATTGATTTTACTTAAAGCTATCCAAAATAAAATCAATAATCAAAACTTTCGGGTTTCATAGCAACATAACCTGCTCCAGATTTTCTCATGGTTTTTTTGGTTTTAATCCAATCAAACATTTTGGATCAACACCAAGAAAACAGGATGATGTTGGAATATGGCTTGGAATATGGCTCAAAATATGGCTCAAAGTCACATAGGTGGCTTAGCACCATTAATGGAGCTACCACTTGCACCACTTGCACCACCAATAATGGAAGCTACCACTTGCAAATGGATGGTGGCTATGGTGGCTACCACTTGCAATGTGTTCACACCAAGATAGGTGGTGGATGGTGGCTATGGTGGCTATGGTGGCTGCCACTTGATGCATGTTCACACCTTGATATTTTGGCTATAAATAGCCATGTAGAGAGAGTAGAGTAGAGTAGAGTTGAGTGTAAGTTAGAGCTAAATTGTTGAAGCAAATACTCTGTGTTTATAGAGTAATTCGGTATTGTGTTGAGTTGTGAGTTCAGTGCTTGTATAGCACCTTGAATTCTGTATATGTTTGTACTCTAAACTCCATTAATACAAAGCTTCAAGCTCCTCCTCCCGTGGACGTAGGCACAGTTGCCGAACCACGTAAAATATCGGTGTTTTTCAGTGTGTTTAAATCGGTTTTAGTAATATCAATTCGCTTCCGCACAACAAATTGGTATCAGAGCCAATTTTTACGTAAAACCGAGTTTGTTCGATTCTGTCCGTTTTTCAAAAGTGCTCCAATTTGTGTTTTGAAAATACCAGGTTGAAAAGGTCGTTGAGAGGAGTGCAACAGAATCAACCGGAGCACCAGAGGAGGCCGCACGCGCCCACACGCGCCGCCAGAAGAAGCGCCCACGCGCCCCACGCGCCCACGCGCCGCACGCACCACCAGAGGTTGCAGACGCGTGACACCCACGCGCAGCACGCGCCACACGCGCCTCAAGAGGTTGAAGACGCGTGAAGCCCACGCGCCCCACGCGCCACACGCGCCGGCCACCCAAACAGCTCCACGCGCTCCACGCGCCACCGCACGCGCCGCCGTACGCCGCCCACGCGCCGCCGCAGGTCCGACCAACTTTTTCGGGCTATTTTTTGAGCCGTTTCAGAACACTATTCCGAGACTTTTCCGAGCCGGTTGAGCTAAACCGAGTCCATTTCGAGCCACCTGAAGCAGAATATTCGCAAAATATTCACCGTGTGTCCAAAATTTACACAGTTGGACCCGTTCCTGGCTATTTCGACTATTCCGGACTCAACCGCGGCATCCGTTTTTCCATACAGGTACCGGAAAAACACTTTGTTGGTAATTTTGTTTTATTACCATGACAGAATCATTAGAGACACATGAAACAACCAGCAGCGCACGATCAAGTTCTTATATCAGAAAGAACTCGATGACCACTGCAAAGTTCGAGGTGGAGAAATTTGATGGCACCACCAATTTTGGCATGTGGCAGTGCGAAGTTCAGGATCTGTTATTCCGAGAGGGTTCATATATCGCTCTGGAAGACAGGCCCAGAGATATTTCGGAAGATGACTGGAAGTTTGTCAACCGTCAGGCTTGTGGCACAATCCGGTTATGCCTAGCCAAGGACCAGAAGTACTTTGTCATGAGAGAGAATAATGCAAAAACTCTCTGGAAACAACTTGAGGACAAGTACATGACAAAAAGCATGGAGAACAGACTCTATCTGAAGAAGAAGCTGTTCCGCTTCCAGTATATGCAAGGTATCACCATGCAGGAGCATCTAGTAAGTTTTAACAAAATCCTCGCTGATCTTGAAAATCTAGATGCAAATATCTCTGATGAAGATAAGGCTCTTACTCTGTTAAATTCCTTGCCTGATAGCTATGATCATTTAACGACTACACTGTTGTATGGTAAAAATGATATAGAATATGTTAATGTTTGTAATGCTCTGGTGAATAATGAGTATCGGAAAAAGGATCAGCATGATCACCAGAATACTACACCAGAAGCTTTAACTGTGTACAGAGGCAGGACGGACAACCGAGGAGCCGGAGAAAACAAGCGAGGTAAATCCCGCTCAAGGAGGGGATCATCGAGAACACGACTCTCGAGGGACGAGTGTGCCTTTTGCCATGAGAAAGGGCATTGGAGGAATAACTGTCCCAACATGGAGAGGTCGATTGTGAGTGTAGCTCAAGAATCTGAGGGAGAGGAAGACTCTGCATTTACGATTTCCACAACAAAACACTCTTCAGATCAATGGATTCTGGATTCCGGATGTTCCTACCATATGTGTCCGAACCGGAAGTGGTTCTCAAACTTCAAAGAGTTTGATGGAGGGATTGTCCATATGGGCAATGACAATACTTGTCACACTAGAGGCATCGGAACAATCCGACTGAAAATGCATAACGGTACAATCAGACAACTTACAGACGTAAGGTATGTCCCTGATCTCAAGAAGAACCTCATATCACTGGGGGTCTTAGACTCAAATGGTTACAAGGTGACCATTCAGAATGGAGTCCTGAGAGTTGTACGTGGAGCATTCTTAGCAATGAAGGGTTATATGAAGGGAAATCTGTATCTTCTTGACAGAGAAACCGTGACAGGCAGAGCAGCAGCCTCTCACAGAATGATGGGATAGTCCGACACTTCACTGTTCCTAGCACTCCCCAGCAGAATGGAGTTGCAGAAAGGATGAACCGAACTTTGGTTGATAAAGTTCGCTGCATGTTATCCCAGTCAGGCTTGAGCAAAGCATTTTGGGTGGAGGCTTTATTGTTCGCCTCCCACATTATCAACAGACTAACCTCTACTGATGGGAAGACTCCCATAGAGGTGTAGTCCGGATATTCTGCCAATGAATATGATCGGCTTCGTAGTAACGGATGCAAAACTGGATCCTAGAGCCAAGAAAGCTGTCTTCTTTGGGCTTTAGTGAAGGAGTAAAAGCAGTCCGATTGTGGAACCTTGAGTCAAAGAGAGTCATCGTAAGCCGAGATGTTGCCTTTGACGAATCTGTAATGCTGAAACTGTCAACTCCAGAGAATGTGAACCAAGATTCTCTAAAGCAGGTGGAGTTTTGAATTTGAAGATGCTGGTCAAAATTCAGATGAATCTGAACCAGAATCTGATGACACCTTAAACTGAAGTGGAGGAGTCATCCCCGGAAATCTTTCAGCAATTTGAATCAGTTGTCACCAGTAGACCGAATAGACATATTCGGAAACCTGCTCGATACACAGACGTGGTGACATACGCCCTTCCAGTAATTGATGATGATGTTCTGATCAATTACAAAGAAGCTGTAAACAGCCCTGTGCATGCCCAGTGGAAGGATGCGATCAGACTTGGAAGTTAGTTCCACTTCCAACACTCAAGATATCAATTGGGTGCAAATGGGTCTTTGCCAAAAAGGAGGGTGCTACCGGCAAAGACAGCATCAGATACAAAGCCAGATTGGTAGCCAAAGGTTAGGCTCAAAAAGAAGGAATAGACTACAATGAGGTATTTTCACCTGTTGTTAAGCATGCATCTATTCGGATCTTATTGGCTTTAGTAGCACTGTATAACCTAGAGATAGTTCAACTTGATGTAAAAACTGCATTCCTCCATGGTTCCGTAGAGGAGGAAATTTGTATGACTCAACCAGATGGTTCTGGAGTCCCCGGTCGCAAAGATTACAAAAGCAAGTTGAACTGATCACTGTATGGTCTGAAACAATCCCGTGACAGCTGTACAAACGGTTGGACTGTTTCAAGACAGGATGAAAAGTACACACGCAGTCAATTTGATCACTGTGTTTATTTCCGGAAACTTCAAGATGGATCATTTGTCTATCTGCTGAAAAAGGCAAGGTGGAGATCGACAGGCTGAAGGCTCAACTGAGCTCAGAGTTCGAGATGATCTTGGAGAAGCTAAGAAAATTCCTGGGAAGTAGACAGAAAAATTGACTCAGGCTCAGTGCATTGATGAATCATGCCAATGCAGTAGGTGCCCTGATATGTGAGTAATGGTGTGTACATTTGAAGGAGAAAAAGGAGGAAGCTCTGATCTGTGAATTCTCTCTGTGGATTCTCGCCAAGGTGGAGATTGTTGGAATATGGCTTGGAATATGGCTCAAAATATGGCTCAAAGTCACATAGGTGGCTTAGCACCATTAATGGAGCTACCACTTGCACCACTTGCACCACCAATAATGGAAGCTACCACTTACAAATGGATGGTGGCTATGGTGGCTACCACTTGCAATGTGTTCACACCAAGATAGGTGGTGGATGGTGGCTATGGTGGCTATGGTGGCTGCCACTTGATGCATGTTCACACCTTGATATTTTGGCTATAAATAGCCATGTAGAGAGAGTAGAGTAGAGTAGAGTTGAGTGTAAGTTAGAGCTAAATTGTTGAAGCAAATACTCTGTGTTTATAGAGTAATTCGGTATTGTGTTGAGTTGTGAGTTCAGTGCTTGTATAGCACCTTGAATTCTGTATATGTTTGTACTCTAAACTCCATTAATACAAAGCTTCAAGCTCCTCCTCCCGTGGACGTAGGCACAGTTGCCGAACCACGTAAAATATCGGTGTTTTTCAGTGTGTTTAAATCGGTTTTAGTAATATCAATTCGCTTCCGCACAACAGATGAATCAACCAAAAGAGTTTCGGGTTCAACCATGTAAAATAGATTTGTGTCTTTCAAAATTTATCTGATTTTATACTTTATCAGTGCAATCAGATCCATCCAAAACATGATTTAAGAAAAAATAAATATAACCCATTCAGTGGTTTCAATCGAGATAACATAAAACATAATCAATAATCAAGAAATATTTTCGAGTTTGAAACCCATAAAAAACCTGATTTTACTACCTTAATGTTCTTGTTCAATTTTCATGCTTTGTGGATTTTAATTCAATTTCCATATCGATTAAGGAATTATAATACATAACTCATCAAGTCAGTCATGAACCAAAATTAAAACCCCTAAACATATATATGCCAATAATAAAAATATAATACTGAAACAAATTAATACATATTTTATAAACATATTTAAAAAAATAAGAAAACATGTCTTTATAATTTGAACAATATAGTTAGAGAATCTGACTATAATACAACATGATAATACTAAACGTTTATTAGGCCATGGTTGTTCAAGAAAACGGCCATGCTCCAATCATACGAAGAAACTCTCTTTCATTATGATATGTGTTTTTAATTTATTTCTGTTTTTTGTAATTACTTTAATAACTAATTAAAATTAATTTTTAGGGAGAATTTAAAAAATATCCATTTCATTGAAAATTATTATTCAATGATCTAATAAAAATAATTATTTAAAAAAAAATGAAGAAAAAAAAAATTGTTAATAAGGAGATAGTAAAGATAAAATTACCCTTATTGAAAAAAAGCACCCATTCTCCATTCTTCTCTCGTGTCCTGACACTTCCCCTAATTTTTTTTCCTCTATGAGATTCTCAAACCCTTTCTCTCTCTCTCTTGGTAGTAGGTTCATCTTCTTCTATTTCCTTTGTTAGACGTTCCTCTCTATCATTTCATTCTTCTTTCTATCTGTGAATCAATTCAGTAGATTCATAGTCAAATAATCATTGGGTTACCGTAGCAACTATGGTTTAAGTTGGAATTTCTTGATCATTGGCAATAACAGGTAATTCTCTGATAATTGAACTTGTTCCTCATTTTGTTTTCCTATTTTTTATACTTAGTAATCGGTTTGGCTAAGTGGGTTTACTATAATTTGACTGATGGGTTTCCCATTCGTAGGGGAATTATAATATTCTACTACTAGTATAATGAATATAGAGATGGAAGAAGGATTTGCTTCAGCAGCTTTTTTTTCACCAATATCAGTGTCTTTTTCCTCTCACCCTCTCTCTCTCTGTCTGTCAGACCCTGAAGATGCACAAGCATCAGGCCATGCTGTGGCTTGACACAAGCAGGCCAGCCATCGGGCCTTGCTGCGGGTCGACGCAGGCAGGTTCGATCGGGCCAAGTTGCGATGAGGTAATTGGTCCATTGCACAACCGAGATACGGGCTTGGGTGCAAAACATGGGAAAGACTTAGTCCGAATCAAAGAGGGAATTCGGGTGCCTTGCACGTGGGCAAGTGGTCTGTGAAGTGCGGCAGACATGTTGGCTTGAGGAAATTAAGTCCGAGTGGGAGACTGACTGGGGCGTGATGTGCGGACCAAGCATGCCCAAGGCCCACGTGCGCGGCGTGGTGCTTAAGTTGAGGAGTTGTGGCCGAAACTTAAGGCGCACTCAAGAACGTGGTCAGACTCCGAGTCTAAGTAGGATTGTAACTGTTGCCTTAAAAACGTGTCCTAATGGTCAGGGGTGTTGGCCAAGTCTTGTAACTATAAATACTCGTTGAGTAGAGCAGAGGACACAACAGACTTGAGATCTGACTTGTGTGATCCCTGCAGCAAACTTGTATTCCGAATTATTGAAGAGCAATAAAACGGTTGAGAGATTCCCGTAAACTTGTTGCCTTTGTTTGATCGTTGTTCTTGTTTCCGTTGTACTTGTGTTGGGCTGACTAAGTGCGCGACTTATTGCCATCATTGGGTCAAAATTTTGGGGAGAAAATTAACCCTTTGACAAGTTGGTATCAGAGCTTCGTTGTCGGAAAAGATCAGAATCAATGGCGGCTAGAGAGTTGAACGAGCACGTGAGTGTGCTCGAGGGCTTGGTTGGAGCGCCAGCCCATGATGCCGGATCACTAGTAGAACAAGGCGAGTTGCATGCGGAACGAATAAAGGAGTTGTCGCAGCTTGTTCTTGATAATCAGTCGGATGCTGTTGCTCGGTATAACGACATTCTCAGTCAATTACTTAGAGTTGCAGACCGGGCGGAGGAACGGTTCTGTGCTCTTGAACAAGATATCATCTTGTTGAAGAGAGCTGCTGTGGGCCAAGGCAGTAGCGATGGTGGCGAAAAAACAAAACTCTGAGTCCCGGAGCCGAAGGCGTTTGATGGTAGTCGGAATGCTAAGGCAGTTGAGAATTTCTTGTGGGACATGGAGCAGTACTTTCAGGCTGCTCGGGTTGCGGAGAGGGAACAAGTCACCATCACGAGCATGTACCTCACCGGCGATGCTAAGTTGTGGTGGAGAGACAGGATCAATGATGATGCTTGCGCGGGTAGACCACGGATTGAGACTTTCGATGTACTGAAAAAGGAACTTAGAGATCAGTTCCTGCCCTTGAATGCCGCGTGGGTTGCAAGGGAAGCCTTGAAACGGCTTAAGCATAGTGGGTCTGTGCAAGATTATATTAAGGAATTTAGTTCCTTGATGTTGGACGTGAAGAACATGTCGGAGGACGACAAGTTGTTCAACTTCTTTTCGGGTCTTCAGCCTTGGGCACAGGCTGAATTGAGGAGGCAAAACGTGAAGGATTTGCCTCAGGCTATCGCAGTCGCGGACAGTTTGGTAGACTTTAAACTTAATCCTTCTTCTTCATCGTCGGAAAAGAAGAAGGGAAACTAGGGAAAGAAGGGAAAGTCCGGGAAAGATTGGAGGAAAGACAAATAGAAAGAGGGAGAATTTCCTAAGCACAAGGGCTCGGATCCGCCCCAAAGCAAAGGTAAATCGGGTTGCTTTTTGTGTTCAGGTCCTCACAGATTTCGGGATTGTCCCAAGAGAGACCGGTTGTCGGCCCTTGTTGCTAATGAATCGGCAGATGAAGGTGGCTGCAGCGAGAGCACACCGAGAGTGAATCCGATTCAGTTACTCAACGCTTTGACCACGGAACAACAGATTCCGATGAAAGGACTGATGTATGTGACAGCCAGGGTGAATGGCAAGGCTGTGCGGGCTATGCTGGACACGGGTGCCACAAATAATTTTGTTTCGTTGAGAATGGTTGACGAGTTGGGTTTAAAAGTTACCAAAAGCGCAAGTCAGGTTAAGGCAGTGAATTCGAAGGCTCAGGGAATTCAGGGGACGACTGTTTCCACTTTGCGGGTGGGAAGTTGGCAGGAAGAGTGCCGATTTATGGCGTTGCACTTAGATGATTTCGATATGATCCTTGGAATCGAATTCTTTGTCCAAGCCAAGGCTATGGCTATGCCTCATCTTGGGGGCATCATGATTGCGAGCGAGAAGAGTCCGAGTTTTATACCTGTTGAGGGGCAGGTTACCGAGAAGCCACTGATGCAGAGTGCTTCTCAAGTTAAGTCGGGAATCAAAAGAGGTGAAACCACCATGATTGCTGCATTGGTCGAGATTAAATCGGACCAAGTGATGGAAGTCCCGGATTCAGTCGCGGAGGTACTGGATGAGTTTAGGGACGTGATGCCCACAGAGTTGCCGAAGGTACTGCCGCCTAGGCGTGCTATCGACCATCGGATCGAGTTGGAGCCAGGAACTCGACCCCCAGCACGAGCCCCCTATCGGATGGCCCCTGCAGAACTAGCTGAGTTGCGGAAACAGCTAGATGATTTGCTCGATGCTGGTTACATCCAACCATCTAAGGCCCCTTACGGAGCCCCGGTTTTGTTTCAGAGGAAACAGGATGGTTCGATGCGGATGTGTGTGGACTATCGGGCCTTGAACAAGGTCACGATTAAGAATAAGTACCCAGTCCCGAATGTTGCTGACTTGTTTGACAGACTGTCCAAAGCAACTTACTTCACTAAGTTGGACTTGCGATCAGGGTATTGGCAAGTGCGGATTGCGGAGGGTGACAAGTCAAAAACAGCTTGTGTGACTAGGTATGGCTCTTATGAATTTCTTGTGATGCCTTTCGATTTAACTAACGCTCCTGCTACTTTTTGCAACTTGATGAATGATGTGCTTTATGAGTTCCTCGACGATTTCGTCGTTGTCTACTTGGACGATATCGTGGTGTACAGCCGGACTCTTGGGGAACATATTGAGCATTTACGGTTGGTTTTCTCGACACTGAGAAAGAACTCCTTGTCCGTGAAGAAGGAAAAGTGCGAGTTTTGACAACAAGAGATCATGTTTTTGGGGCATAAAGTCAGTCAGGGTCAGATTCAGATGGATGAGAGGAAAGTGCAAGCCATTTTAGATTGGTCAGCACCAACCAAGGTCACTGAGTTGAGATCTTTCCTTGGTTTGGCCAACTATTATCGACGGTTTATTAAGGACTACTCGAAGATGGCTGGGCCTCTTACCGATTTGTTAAAGAAAGATAAGCGTTGGGAATGGTCGGATGCTTGTCAGGAGGCATTTGAGAAGATTAAGCATGCAGTGACGTCGGAACCAGTGTTGAGATTGCCTGATTTCGAGCTACCCTTTGAGGTGCACACTGATGCTTCAGATCGAGCCATTGGTGGGGTGCTGGTCCAGGAGGGACACCCCATCGCTTATGAAAGCAGAAAACTGAAAGAAGCCGAGCAGCGATACTCAGCTCACGAGAAGGAAATGACGGCAGTGGTGCATTGTTTGGAAATTTGGAAACACTACTTGCTGGGAACTAAGTTTGTGGTCGTGACCGATAATGTTGCCAACACTTACTTTAAAACTCAGAAGAAGTTGACGCCCAAGCAAGCACGTTGGCAAGAATTTCTGGCTGAGTTCGATTTTACTTGGGTTCATAGACCGGGAAGTTAGAACCTTGTCGCTGATGCTTTGAGTAGGAAGGAGGTGAAAACCTTTGTTGCCGCCTTAACAACTGTGCAGTCGGATTTTGTGGATCAGATAAGGCAACAGGCCGATGCGGACTTGAATTATGGGCAGCTTAGACAGAATGTCAGAGATTGGCTGGTCCGCAGATACTGGCTAGAAGATGACCTGTTGTATGCACGGGGCAACAGACTCTATGTTCCTGCGGGAGGGGCATTGAGGAGGGAATTGCTGCGAGAGACGCATGACCCTCAGTGGGCCGGACATCCGGGAGTTGAGCGGATGTTAGCCTTATTGTCGCGAACTTACTTCTGGCCAAAGATGGAAGAAGACATTGAGTTATACGTTCGGACATGTTTGACTTGTCAAGTGGGCAAGACTGAAAGGAAGAAGCAAGCTGGTCTTCTTCAACCACTTCCGATTTCAGAGAGGCAGTGGGAGTCTGTTTCGATGGATTTTATAACCGGAATGCCCGAGGTAGGAGGCATGGGTTCAATTTTGGTAGTGGTCGATCGCTTTTCGAAGTATGCAGTTTTCATGGCAGCACCACAATCGTGCACCGCCAGTGCAGCGGCGGAACTTGTTCTGAAAAATATGGTGAAGATTTTCGGGTTGCCTAAGGATATTGTTAGCGATCGGGATGCTCGATTTACGGGCAAGTTCTGGACTTACTTGTTCAAATTGTTGGGTTCAGAGTTGAAGTTTTCTACAGCAAACCATCCGCAAACTGATGGCCAGACGGAGCGGATCAATGCTTTGCTGGAAGAATACTTGAGGCATTATGTTACAGCAAGCCAAAAGAATTAGGTGAGTTTACTTGATGCAGCCCAGTTTTGTTATAATTTGCATAAGTCATCTGCGACGGGTTTCAGTCCAGCGGAGTTGGTTATGGGACAGCAGCCATTCACACCGTCGGAAGTAGCCAAGTCTAAGTCTCAGGGAGAGTGCCCGGCTGCCTATCGCTTTGCTAGAGAAAGGCAAGAGCTGATGGACCAGGCAAGAGAGAGCTTAGAAAAAGCTCAAAGGCGGATGAAGAAGTATGGGATATGCATCGGCGGTCGCTGGAGTTTCAGCTCGGGGACAAGGTTCTACTGAAACTGACGCCTCAAATGTGGAAGAAGGTCACTGACAAACGCTATCATAAAGGCCTTGTGCAAAGGTATGATGGTCCATTCGAGGTGATCAAGAGAGTGGGTAATGTTGCTTATCGGTTAAAGTTGCCGGAACGGATGAAAGTTCACCCAACTTTCCATGTTAGTTTCCTAAAGCCTTATCATGAGGATGCTGTGAATGAACGACAGTTGATCAGAAGGGCACCTCCAAGTGTTAGGAAACACTTTGAGAAAAAGTTGGTTCAAATTTTGGACCATCGGAGGGAAGGCGCGAGTAGGAAGAATCGGCGGGATTACTACTTGGTGCATTGGGAAGGCGAGAACATGGAAGATGCGACTTGGGAAAGGGAAGTTGACCTTTGGCAATTTGAAGATGAGATCAGACTTTACTTAGAAGCTCTTCCGATAAGGGCATCGGAATCATCTGGTGGGGGAGGGTTTGTCAGACCCTGAAGATGCACAAGCATCAGGCCTTGCTGTGGCTTGACACAAGCAGGCCAGCCATCGGGCCTTGCTGCGGGTCGACGCAGGCAGGTTCGATCGGGCCAAGTTGCGACGAGGTAATTGGTCCATTGCACAACCGAGATGCGGGCTTGGGTGCAAAACGTGGGAAAGACTTAGTCCGAATCAAAGAGGGAATTCGGGTTCCTTGCACGCGGGCAAGTGGTCCGTGAAGTGCGGCAGACATGTTGGCTTGAGGAAGTTAAGTCCGAGTGGGAGACTGACTGGGGCGTGATGTGTGGACCAAGCATGCCCAAGGCCCACGTGCGCGGCGTGGTGCTTAAGTTGAGGAGTTGTGGCCGAAACTTAAGGCGCACTCAAGAACATGGTCAGACTCCGAGTCTAAGTAGGATTGTAACTATTGCCTTAAAAACGTGTCCTAATGGTCAGGGGTGTTGGCCAAGTCTTGTAACTATAAATACTCGTTGAGTAGAGCAGAGGACACAACAGACTTGAGATCTGACTTGTGTGATCCCTGCAGCAAACTTGTATTCCGAATTATTGAAGAGCAATAAAACGGTTGGGAGATTCCCGTAAACTTGTTGCCTTTGTTTGATCGTTGTTCTTGTTTCCGTTGTACTTGTGTTGGGCTGACTAAGTGCGCGACTTAGTGCCATCATTGGGTCGAAATTTTGGGGAGAAAATTAACCCTTTGACACTGTCTCTGGTCTAGAAGAAAGTCAAAGGATTTCAAAACAAATAGTTGTCTTGGTGGTCTAAAACTAATAAGAAAAGAAAATAGAGAGAGAGAGAAAAAATAGATGCAAATTGGATTTAGGAAAAAGTTGTTACTTATATGAAAATGTACATATACTTTTGCTGAAATGTACATATTATTATATTTTTATGTACATATAAGTGGGCTTATTTTTCGTTTTCAAATTATTTTATGTCATTATATCATTGAGTAATAATTTTCAATAGATGACATGTTTTTCAAAATTTTCCTTTCTTTATTGCGTTTTTAGTGTTGACCCCAATTTTTAGTGGTACATGATTTCTGAACATGACATTGTATTGTCAAAAACCTGTTTCAGCTTTTTTTGGTGTGGAGAAAAAATATATTTATTGTATGAAATATATATGATAAGACACTTTTAGCATTTTATTGCCAATTTCTTGATTGTCACTTAATGGATAATCATGTCTGCTCGCTTAGTGTTAGGGAGGACCTGGAATCAGGCCCACTGTGGTCCAACTGTCCGAACCGAACGCGAGATCAGAACACTAAAACAACTCCTACACAACTGTCCCAATAGAAACAGGTTCAGATTGGGTGCAATGAAGCTACATCACCTATCCTGCACCCTCACTCAGATGCTGACACGTGGCACAATCTGGACCGTCCGTCAGCCTATAAATAGGCTACTACTAGCCTACTCCAACAAGTCCCATCATAGCTGTAAAATTCGAACTAGGGAGAGAAAGTCCCTAACCAGATCAGTTCCCTTATCTCACTCTACATTTTAAATTTGGTATATCCTAAGCGATCTTATGTCCTTGCGTACTAAACACTTGAGGTGACACTGACTTGAGCGTCGGAGCGTGCCCCGGAGGTAAACCTTCGGTGCCCCTCTCACCTTGTTACTTCCTTGCAGGATATCATCCAACTGGTTGAGATCACTTCGATCTCGATATGTCCAGACGTGTCCCGATGTGCCACGCATATCTAGCAGAAGGTTATTTGCATCAGTTCCTATATGCCTTGTACGCTCGGCGAGAGACTCACGACATCGGTTCCAAAGTGCCACACACATCTGTTGACCTCGACCCCCATGTGCCCGATATCCACCTAAGTGCCACTTACTTTGGCTCAAGCACACTAACCACATCAGTACTCTAGTGTCCACTAGTGTTTAGCCTTAGTCTCTTCCACTAAAACGACCATATCCATTCCAGCAAACTCTCACAGTTTCGAACACTGATATTTTCACCCGCAACATTTGGTGCTTTCATTGAGAGAGCCAACAAGAAGTATGGCTCCTAAGAAGAGAGTCGCTACAAGGTTTGGACCTCGTCGACCACCTCGAAGTGATCCCCCTCTTAGAGAAGAAAGAGAAAAACACCCCTTCTACCTCAAGGCTTTCATGTCTAAGGATTTACAACGGGACTCAAGTGCCCCCTAAGGCACGTCATCCTCAAAAGAGCAAAAAGTGAGCAACGACCTCGACCAACTAAGTAGCGATGTCCGCAACTTAACAAGAGATAGTGAAGGATCTGGCTTCTACGAATCACCCAATCACGGGAAACACTCATGTCGTAAATGACATAAGAAAGGAGAGCGCGATGGATGAGGCTTGGGAACCTGAGAACACTTCCACCATGGAAGCGTCACCAAGTACCTCCCTTATCCCCTTTAAGCTCCCCATGTCAAGTAAAGAGGCGAGCCAAGTAGACATGGAAGAAGCACCAAAATGCTCACACGCCAAGGAACTCAAACCAATGTTCGAAGATTTCCTCACCTACATCATCGAAGAGGACATAAGGTGGAAAGACGGATGCCCCTACTATGATGAAGGAGATGAAGGGCGGTGTGCGGAGACTCAATTCCTCTTCAAAGGCAAGCACAACATCTAACAACTCTCACATCGGAAAACAAAGGTAGTCGCTCATAAATGAAGGACAAAAGGCAAGAAACTTCAGTTGGAGCTAGACATCAGGTGGCACATCTCCTCTCATGCCCACATAGGTGTCCTTGCCTAGTAATTCACATCATCACGGTTGAGCTAACTCCAAGCAATTCGAGCACATCAAACAAGAGAGAACATGATGGAACTTAAAGAGACTTCTTAGCCGACATCAAGCAATTAAGAGATGACATCCGTGGTCTGAAACTCGCCACAAGAAATCCACCACAAGACTAAAGGCTGGTCGCAAAGAGTGCTCCCGCCACAATGAAAGAGATCAGGAAAGAAGTGAAACTAATGATACATGGCAGTCCGATGACACTTCAGACACAAAAGCATTATCAGGCCAATCACTCTTACTGACACAACTCTTTTAATGAGCAAAAGAAGATGATACTCAAGGAAAAAGGTGGAAATCATATTAGCAGCCACAACACACCACAGACCCAAAAGAAAGGTTGAGCACAAGAAGAGACATTCAAGAGCTTAAGTTGTAGTTGAGCAAAGAGAATGAAAGAGACAAAGCCAACCTGAAAGAGAAGCTTGACATCGCTGACTTCGTTACAACGGCCAAAAGACAAGAGAGCAAGATGGAAGCTAGAAAAATAGCAAACTAATGGGCGCATCACTCTTCAATCTTGGGACACTAAGGAATTCTCCCATCACTCAAAAAAGTGACATTGCCATCTCAATACTTCGGACTCCCACCAACGAAGTCCTATGATGGCGCATCTGATTTTACCAATCACTTGGTAATGCCCTGCACGAACATATCAATCCAAGGTGCGAGTGATACCACCAAGGACCATTGGCTATTTTAGAAGGCTAGGACTTCATCCGCAAATATTCCTAGCCAAATAAGACTTCCATCACCATTGCGACAATCAAACAAAGGTTAGGCAAGTCTCTAACAAAGCGGACACAAGCTCAGAGGTCACCAAGAGCTTAAGCTTCACCTCGCCTAGAACTAACTATGGGCATAGTCGACTACCATAAAGGGCATCACGGATCTCCCCCAAAGAGAAGAGTAACTGGCCGAATGATTAAAGGAACACCCTCAAAATCTCATAAACGTGTTCCCCTATGTGAATCCCAAGTGTGGACATTACTTTTGTAGCACAAGCTAAATGCTAGAAGCATGCACAAAGTGTGACTACAGAGACCTAATCTCGTGAAAACTAGGAGCAAAAGCTCTCCCTAACCACGACATCACCTAAAGTCATGAAAATGGTAAGCATGGAAGACCATGACAAAAGAAGAAGTCCGCACATAGCCGGATTCACATCATGCAAAAAAATAAAGCAAGAGGTTGTGACACAACGCTCACTCACATCCAAGATGGCCAAAGGATATCCTCCATTAATGACAAAGTTCCCAAGTCAAACCACATGCGGGCTTATGCCACCTAAGAAAGAGCCTCCTTAGTGTGATCCCTAGTCCGACACCTAAAGTAGCAAGACAAAGCTGATGGTTATAGTAACTAAAGCTCACACTCAAAGAATAAGTGAGCTCGAAATGACGCATATAAGGGAAGAAGAGAAATCACCAGATGAGAAACTCTCCTTATATGAAGAAGATAGACAAAATGCCAAACATCGCTACAAAGGTCCGGCCACGACAATGGAAAACACACTACACACTTAGACATCACGAACTTAGCATTACAAAGGACTTTTGAGCGTGACCAGGTAGGCGACCTCCAGCAACAACTCCTAAGTGAAAGAGCTTGGATGAATTGACCACCTCCAAAAGAAATCCTCAGTAAGAGAGCACAGACACATAGGCCACGCTCTTGAGGCATAAATAGCTGGAGTGCGACGGCCTCTCTGACAAAGCTCCTCGCAGTGACTAAAGAGACTAAGTTCACGTTTTTGAATAAGGTGAGATAATAGTGCTTAAAATGACTATGGACAAAAAATTGATGCTAAAGGTGCAAAAACCATATGAGGATGGAAGTTAGTTTGCAAGCCTTCAGAGAAACAGCTCAACTTCTAGAAGTCCATTGATGGACACATCCGTGGTTACAGCAAGGGATTAAGGTCATAAACAACTCAAATCGATGGACAAGCAAAAGTATGAAAACACTCTCAAAAGGGAGCCTCGTGCCATTCATAGAGAAAGGTCAACACGCCTTTAAAGCGTGATCACTTCAAAATCCGCTCGCAACTAAAAGAAAGCATGATTCAACTTCCACTTCAAAAGACATCATCCGCCCAACTTCACCTACAACCTTCGAGATTGGATGACCTTGACATCAGTCCTTAAGTGAAAAGGTTTTGCACAACAGCCTCTCCTTAAATCAAGGATTGACATCGGCCCCCAAGTGCAAAACCTTAGTCACTTTGGAATGAGGTCCTACATCGGTCCTTAAGTGCAAGAGCATAGACACTTTTGGCTTCACCTTTGAACAAGGTTCGACATTGGTCCTGAAGTGCAAAACACTTTGGACCTTATGTGTAAAAGCTTGACCTCACATAGGAACAAAGAACGACATGGGTCTTTAAGTGGAAAGACTTGTACTACAACCATATCTTGAAACAAGGTCAGACTTTGGTCCTCTAGTGTGGAAGTTCAAACACTTCGGGCTTAAATGGAGAAATCCGACCTTACCTTTGAACAAGGACTGACATCGACCTCAAGTGAAAACACTTAGACTATATCTCGGAAACAAGGTTTATTGGTGAAAAATGAGCACGCCATCTAGAGCAAGAACATTCTTGAACACGCCTCTTTTGCTCTCTTCCATAAAACGGCCTGGACATCTTCCCACGTGACATCTCTAAGGAGCACACCGATCTCTCTGTTGGAAACACAACTACACCGGGCGTCGATGAGTTTAAGCTCACATAAAAGTGAGAAATCACTACGGATGAGTTTGAGCTCCAATAGAAGTGAAAAATCGCTACGGACGAGTTTGAGCTTGCATGAAGGTGAGAAATCACTAAGGATGATAAAAAATTGGTGGTCGCACTCACAAGAGTCATGCACCACAAAAGATGATGGATCAATTTCTAAGAAGTCCGTCAATAAACACGTTCGCAGCAAAGAGATGATTGAACTGAATTTGGTGGAGAAGTGAAAATGGCATCCGCAAGTAAGCAAGCATAAGCTGCAAGTACTCAGCATGGCGGACAAAACGAGAGCCCTCCTTGAAAAGGCTTCCACGCCACTCACATAAGGAGGCAACATCGGGCTCCCACGCCAATCACCCAAGAAGGCAACATCAGGTTCCCATGCCATTTGCATGAGGAACATAAGTGCAAAATTTGGCAGACAAACGAAAATGCTCCTCAAAGGAATTACCACGCCACTAGCACGAGGAGACAAGTCCCTTATAAGCGTGATCGTCTCAGAGTATCCTCTCTACATGCTGCAATCAAACGCCACATGAGGATCGATCCACGCTAAAGAAATGTATAACCACACTTGTACAAAGGTGTGAATGAAAAACGCCATCATAGAAAGCCTCAACGGCTACGTTGAACTTGCTCAACAGTTGACAAGGAAAACACCACGAAATGAGGTGGTCTTACAATAACTCCCATGGCGCACATAAGGCTACACCACTACACGTTGATGCTGGATGAGCCATGAGGAAAAATAACAAGGGGAAGTGCGGCTTCCGCCCCTTTTTCTCACATGTAAGGATGAGAGACCGATTGTCTTGAGCTCTCCTTAACACATAGGGAGATGATGTCCGAAGAAGAGGCTTGATCAATCTCCCTTTATGATGTCTCTCTATGTGTTAAGGAGAGAGCGATGAGGAACAAAGCTCCGCCACTTGAGGGATGCCTCAAATAAGGAGAAGTCTTGGACCCTTACATCACTCCTACGGTGATGGACAACTCACTAAAATGCTCACCTGCAGCCAAATCATTTAACAGTCTGATGCTGAGCCAGAAGAGCGCCAAACGATCCACTAGAGACTAACAAAACGTCCTCCTATATAGCGGCTTGATGCTAGCAAAGCCATAGCTGATGCCAGACCACGTGATGTATCCGACGTCGAGGGTCATCCTCATCACGCCCTCGTTGCCAAGACCAAACCGACGGCCTGAAGTCCTCCTTGAGAGCCGACTAAGAGGGGTTATTGAGGAACAAAATGCTCTATGACGAACGTGATGGCTAACCTCAAGGACAACCAAACTCCACATCTTCTATAAACATCATCTTTTCAACATGACAACGGAGTTTGATGAACTAAAGCATGCCCCGGACTCCTACGAGATCCGATGCCGAGCCTTAGGAACGCTGGACAACCTTCAAAGACTAACATATAAGTTCCTACACAACGGTTCGATGTCAAGCCACAAATGCTTGATGCCGAACGTCCGTTTTGAAGTTTCGAACTGGTGAGAACTCATAGGACCACCAAATGTCCTTTGATCACCTATGTTCTAAGTTCTAATTCAGATGAACGGTTTGATGCCCCTCGAACCCCTTAAATGGGTTTTCGGCCAAAGAGGGAAGGCTCACCAATAGGGGCGACACTTGATGTCAAAAACGATGTCGGAAGGTAGGGCATGAGCGAGCAAATCAAAAGACAATAAAAATCCACTACGGCAAGTCCGAGGTAAGTTTTGTCAATTAGATTTACACTAAACTCTCTTGACTTTTTTCAGAGAAAAATAAGTCTGACAAAAGTAACCCACGTAGGGAGGCTTACACGCCCAACATGTAAGAAAAACCCACATTGGGAACATTCACGCCTCATGTGACTTAGAAAGTATGAGCTCAAGGCTCGAACAAAGAACCCTCTAAGATAAAACACATCCGAAGGTGCTGTCCGACACAAAACCATCAACAAAGGACCCTCTGATGTAAAAACACATCTGGAGGTATCGTCAAAAGGCTATCAACAACGGACCCTCCAATGTACAAACACATCCAGAGGTGCTGTCCGACAAAGAGCCATTAACAAATGATCCTCTAATGTTATAACACATAAGGAGGCATGATTCACTAAAGGAGGCTACGTAAAAGACTCTTCAACATGGAAACGCATCCAGACTATGGTCTAACAAGAACTTGAACGATGACTTCGCAATGTAGAGAACACATTAAGAGGATCGTCTATCGAAAGCAAAAACTCAAACAACTTCTGCAAAAAAGTCTTCCGATGTTAAACACATCAGACTCATGCCTAAAGGCCTTTCCTATGAAGAAGCGTTGGCCTCCCACAAACACAAGCAAAGAAGCTCCCCAACGGTAAAACACATTGGGTCCAATGTCCTAATGTCTCGATACCCCAATCTTACTACAAAAACGTTGCAATGGACTCCAGAAGAGCAAACTCCATCAACTTGCAACTACAAAAGAAGCCAACTTGAGAAAACACTAAGGCTAACCTCTCAAGCGTACGGCCGAACAAGAAAAGAGGAAAACCTCCATAATCGGCCATATCAGTCCCCAAGTAAAAATCCAAGCTAAGCTCCCTACGTGAACAAAACTCACGACAAGCAATCTCTATGGATCTCATCAGTTGATGAAGGCAAAATTCAAAGAAAACAACTCCACTCAAACACACCAACTTAAGCAATCACTTAAACGATCGCAAACTATGTCTGCACGACTCTACAAACTCTTAGAAGGGGCGAATTACATAAAAAAATGGCATGAAAATGCACGCCTACACTCCTCTCTTTAAAAACTCTCTCATCCAAGCTCTAAGGAAGAAAAAACAACACCGGACCAACCTCACACGAGATTGGTCTTTGAAGGGAGAGTAGTACCCCTTGGAGAAGTCTCACCAACAAGTCACATAAGGATGAATGCACCAAGTATCAGACAAAGGTACAAGTGACATAAGGAGATAACGAGAAAGAGAAAGAAAGAAGAAAGAGAAAAGAAAAAGAGAAAAGAGAAAAGAGAAGAGAGAAGAGAAAAAAGAAAAGAGAAAAGAAAAAAAATCCAAAATGGATACTTCATCCATTCATCAAGAAAGTGGCAAAGTCATCACAAGAAGATGGAGCCCGAACATAAAAAATCTTATCTCTATTAAGTGATGAAATGAAGTTGTTCAAATTCACCAAGGCAACAAAGGCCTCTGACAGAAAGGATGTTCAAATGAAGTGGCAACAATGCTCTTGAAAGAAAGAAGTAAGCCTCGGACAACAAGCCACATTCACTTCCGGATGTGCAAAGGTTAGCCATGCCTAGCACACTAAAGGAACAAATGTGTAGAGAATGCTACTTTTCGATATGCTAGCCACGCCTAGCACACTAAAGAAAGAAATAGACTTGTAGAACAACTACGTTCACTTTCGAATATACAATGCTAGACACGCCTAACACACGAGAAGGAGATGTGAGATCCACAATGACAACCTACAAAAGAGTTGGTCATTCGGACACAGGCACATAAAGAAGCACAATTCACATGTTTAGAACATGCAAGGAAACAAAAACAACATCTTCCCTCATGTGTTTCAGACCAAAGATAAAGACAACAAAAAGTCTACACCAATAACATCTTCGCCCATATTTTCGGACAAGGAAGAAGGTTGCCAAAATTCCTACACCAAAAAACAGGTGTTTCGGACCAATGAGGAAGGTTACAATAATCCTACACCAACATCTCACCCCACGTGTTTCGAACCAAGGAAAAAATGCTACAAAGAATCTATACCCTCCACATCTTCCTCCATATGTTGCAGTCCGAAAAGAACATGACAATACTTGACAAACAAAGAAAACACAAGCCAAACACATAGAGGAGACGCAACAAACATTGGTTAAGGAGTAACAACACTTCGGACAACCTCCCTATGTGATCCAAAGTGTTCCCTAAATGATCAAACAAGTTTCCAAGGCAGCACCCTAAGTGATCCCAAGTGCATCCTATGTGATCCGAAGTATCCCCTAAGTGATCAAACAAGTTTCCGAGGTAGCACCCTAAGTGATCCTAAGTGCACCCTATATGATCCAAAGTGTTTCCTAAGTGATCAAACAAGTTTCCAAGGCGGCACCCTATGTGATCCTAAGTGCACCCTAAGTGATACCCAAGTGTTCTCTAAGTGATCAAACAAGTTTCCAAGCTGCATCCCAAGTGATCCTAAATGCCCCTAAGTGTTCCTAAATGCCCCTAAGTGGTCAGGCAAGTTCCCACGAGCTCCCCTGTGAAGATTAGGCGACAACAAAAACACTTGAGGGAGCATGACTGAAAAATCTCCGAAAACTTGGGGAAGCATGGACGTAAGTCCAAACACTTGGGGGAGCATGCCGAAAGACTCAAAACATGTAGGGGAGCAAGATGGAAATCACCAAACAAATAAGAGGGCAAAACTTGGTGTATCCCTCCTACGTTAGCAAAAGACTGAACGAAAGTCATGGGAGCGAAAGTCGCCAACATTTTCGCACTGCCAATACGAGTTCTATAGCTCATACTAGAAGGAGGGAGTAGAGTGTATACACATAAGAAAAAGAAGTGGCAATGCTTAAAACATCTCACAAAGGGGAACAATAAGGTGAACCATAAAGTTCCCATGCCAAAGTGCCAACATTCTACTACATGTGACTAGAGACATCTCCCACATAGGATGGGATGGCTGAATCCAGTAAAAGACAAGGGACGACCTCAAAAGAACAACTCGGCGCAAGAGTAAAACAAGAGCTCACCAAGTATGCGCAAGAACTCCCTGAAGTCACTACGGAAGCTCCTCCCAATGTCCCAATATGCTAAGCTAGCTCCTCCCAAAGTGGCCAGCAACGCTCACTAAAACTCTCTTGCAGAGAAAGTGATTCGGATAAAAGGCCAAGTAAAAAAGAAGAGCTTGACCTCAAAAAAATCAAGCGGCCACATGGAAAGCTTGGTGAAGTTCGGCTCGGACAAGTTCATTCATTGACAACCCATCTTAAAACATCTGTGTTCCCCAAATAACATCTTCAAACATGACTTGAAGGTAGACGACGATTACAAAATTCACAGAAACGCGCACGAGCATCAAAACTCAAATAGCCTCAAAAGCACCCGCGCAACCTCAAGCACGTCCACGCTCAAGTACTAAGCCATGAAAGTAAAGGCTCAACCATGTGCAACTTACCACTCCTCGCACAAAAATACACAAGTACGCACAAACACGTGCAAACGTCCATGGTGCAACGACTTCTTGACACAAACAAGCAACCTCTGCATGTCTAATGAGAATACGACTTTGTTTGCACATAAGGACTTATGTGAACGTTAACACTTCCATAAAACAAGCATGAGTTTCACAAACTCATACTAAGAGGAGGCGAGAGTAGCAACCATATATACATACACACAGCGGACAAAAGACACAAACACAATTCTTAACCACAAAAGAAGAGAACAATAACGGGGCACAGGCTAAAAATGGAGTTGAGCACAAGCTCCTCCAACTACAAAAGAAGAACAAGGGTGCACAAATCAATAATGGAGTTGAACACAAGTTCCTCCTACAACATACCACGCTCTACCATTTCACATAAGGAACAAAGAGCGAAGGAAACAAGGCACAAAGTCCCCTCTAGTGGCCGCATCTCCAGCAAAAAAGAGAGAGAAAATTGCCTCAGACTAACGAAAAACCACAAGAGCATCCATGGGTGTCTAAGTTCGGACTTGGGAAACCTCAAAGACACCCGCGCCTCGACGAGCACGTCTGCGCGCAAGAACTAAGCTACACAACAAAAAATCCAACAACATGCAACTTGCCGCTTTTCGCGCAAATACACGCAAATGTACACGAACATCCTCAACATGTAAACAACTTTGTTCGCACATATAAACCTATGTGAATGTGCACCTCCATGAGACCTGCATGAGTTCAATAACTCGCATTAAGGAGGGAAGGGAGTAACAAGCATAAGACATACAAGTGCCGCGAACAAAACAAAAACAAAAGAAAACAAATAAAAAGGAACGGCCAAAGCTCCCTAAGTGACTTGAAGCTTCTCCAAACTACCGGACCTCACATCAAGAGAAGAAAGTGCAAACCTTCTGATGTAAAACAAGAACAACCATCAAGTTAACACTTGAGAAGAAGCCGGCAACCAAACATGCTAGCACCCATAGGACTAGCTCAAGAAAAAACTAAGTCTGAAAAGAATGGAAGCATGAAGAGATGGTCTTCCTCGCTAAAAGATCCCTAAGTAAGGTGTCACCTCGAAAACAAATTGACTCAGACAAACTGTTCACGACTTCATTCAAAGTTTTGAAGGAGGGAGTAAGACCCTCTGTGTAACAATAAAGTCGCCAACGCCCACTTATATGAAATTATGTGACTGATGTCATCAACACTCAAGAAGAAAGAGAAAAGAAACACACTAAAGACATCGCCATCCTCCCGAAGTGATGTTGAAAAACAAAAAGGAAATGTGGTCACAAGCTCCACCTCCAATTCGTCACAATCGGACAAGGCAGAGGATGAGCGTGGCAATAGCTTGAGCAAAGACCTTTTTCTCAATCTTGAAGAAGAGAGCAAGGTCCATACGGACATTTGCACATCAGCCCTTAAGTTGAAGAAGCTAACACAAGCTTGGACACTTGAACATTGGCCCCCAAGTCGAAGAAGCTAGTAGAAGCTTGGATACTTAGACGTTGGCCCCTTAAGTTCAATCTATCTTAAGGACACTTGGACGATTGGCCCCTAAGTCGAGGAAGCTAATACAAGCTCGAACACTTGGACGTTGGCCCTTAAGTTCAAGAAGCTGTCCTACAGACACTTAGATGTTGGCCCCTAAGTTGAAGAAGCTAATACAAGCTCTGATGTAGCCAACGACACCTCTCACTGAGGAAGAGGACAAACCATATGGCCAAAAGAAGCGATGGACACGGCTACCACTAGTTCCTAAGCCGAAAGAATGTGTAAAAGCAAAGTGGATACAACCCACATCAGGCCCCAAGTCCCACCTAAAGTATAGTGCAAAAGGGTAGAAGATGTAGCTACCACTAACATCCACCATCATTGGAAAGACATTCCAAACACAACGGCAACAGGAACAAACTCAAGGGAAGATGTGGTACTTGCCTCCACAAAATTGAGGCCGAGCCAATCAAGTCCATCCAAACATGGCCGAACTTCAATCATGTCAAGAGGAAGAAGTGAAACTCACCTCCATATAATGATGTAGTCACCATTCTTGCATGACTAAGTCCGAAGCCATGAAAAAAATGTTGGATCTTGTTAGAAAAAGTCAAGACGAGCTATTCAACCACATCGGACAAGAAGATGAAACTTGAGCAAACACGCTCAACTTCTCGAAGGAGGGAGTAGTGCCCCCACTCCACAACAATTGCAAGTGTGGCACACAACTTGGAAAAAACCAAGACACTCCCACACCACAATATGGTCGGAAAAGAGAAATTGCACACGACTTAGCAAATGTTAAAGGCATCACAAGACATCCCAAAGGGCCATGGAATTCTATGAAGAATGAAATAGGATGTAGGCGACAATCACCGAACCTATAGCTCACTTCCAAAAAGAGATGGAGTCGAAGAAGGTACAACCACAAGGCACGACCACGAAACCCGTCCTTAAGTCAGGAAGTGACGACGAAAGTATACAACACCTCCACAAACGTGCAAAGTGAGGATGAAGAAGAAGATGTGTGGCCATGACAATTGTCAAAACGTTCTAATAGAAGTCCGGCTTTCTAAACATGCAAAATAAAGCAATTTGAGCTCCTCTCAAAGATGATCATACAGAGGTCCGAGCATGCAAACGGGAGAAGATGTAAACACACCTCCTAGATATGCCTCGCACCTCAAAAAAGATCACTTAGAGGCTTGCTATGAACACAAGGACGAGAGAAGATGTTAAAACACACCTCCTAGATATGTTCCATGCCTCAACCAAACACACTTCATCTCCAAACAGTCGGACTCCTCCTGAAGGTGTGACAAATCGACGCTCATTCAACACAGCAAAAAGTGATGCGCTCACGTTATAATGTGATATGAAACAAATAAGGCAAGACGTCTACCTATCTACAAGTCACTTGAAGGGACAAAGGTCCTTCAAAGAAAGGTGTAGTGAAAATCATCCCCCCAATGCACAAAAGAGAGAAATACTAATGCCTACCTCTTCGAACGAAAGGTAGTCGAGCTTGTCAGCACACATCAAGGAAGGAACCGCAAAAACTAGCCTCCAGATGTGCAAACGATGATCCGCCTGCCCTACCATTTTTGACATACGAAGACAAGGTAGTTGAGCTCAACGTCACACACAATGAGAAAGCCACTCAGCTGACCTCCAGATGTGCGAGAGCAACTCCTATATTTGTGCAAAGAAGAAAACGCTGAGTTTGCCAACACGCACAAGGAAAGGCCACAACGCCAGTCTCCAAATTTGCAAAGACAACTTCTCCATATGCACAAAAACAAGCTAAACTTGCTAAGCACACAAAAAGATCACAAAGCTGAACTCCAAATGTGCAAAAACTAGCAACTAAGGGATGCTTGTCTCCTAAGCATGACACCGTCCTTCACGGACAAGAAAAACAGATGAGGATACACACCAAGGATTACCCAAGTTCGAGCTTTACAAAAAAGCTCCAGATGTAATGACTTAATCACCAGAAGTGAAGATTTCCTACCGAAACTTGCATGCAGGGCATGAAGAGCTCTCGCACGCCTACGCCAAGAGTCGCAAGGCACCCATTAGACTCTTCATCGCCCTAAGAGACGCGTCTTGCTCAACCCGGTCACATTGCACCCAATCCTTCTCAAGTGACCGAAACTAATACACACTTTCGGTCTTGAGGGGGAACTGAATGTTAGGGAGGACCTGGACCAGGCCCACTGTGGTCTAGCTATCCGAACCGGAAGCAGGATCAGAACACTGAAACAACTCCTACACAGCTATCCCAACAGAAACAGGTTCGAATTGGGTGCAATACAGCTACATCACCTATCATGCACCCTTACTCAGATGCTGACACGTGGCATAATCTGGACCTTTCGTCAGCTATAAATAGGCTACTACTAGCCTACTCCAACAAGTCCCATCATAGCTGGAAAATTCGAACTAGAGAGAGAAAGTCCCTAACCAGATCAGTTCTCTTATCTCACTCTACATTTTAAATTTGGTATATCCTAAGTGATCTTATGTCCTTGCGTACTAAACACTTAAGGTGATAATGACTTGAGCGTCAGAGCGCCCCTCGGAGGCAAACCTCCGAAGCCCCTCTTACCTTGTTACTTTCTTGCAGGATATCATCCAACTGGTGGAGATCACTTCGGTTTCGATGTGTCCCGATGTGCCACGCAAATCTAGCAAAAGGTTAATCACATCAATTCCTATATGCGTTGTATGCTCGGGGAGAGACTAACGAAATCGGTTCCAAAGTGCCACACACATCTATTGACCTTGGCCCCCATGTGCTCGATGTCCATCTAAGTGCCACTTACTTTGGCTCAAGCACACCAAACACATCAGTACTCTAGTGTCCACTAGTGTTCAGCCTTAGTCTCTTCCACTACAATGGTCATGTCCATTCCAGCAAACTCTCACAGTTGCAAACACTGATATTTTCGCCCACAACACTTTGCAAGTTTGACGATTGTTGTTCGAGAATTGCAAGCAATTCATGAACTTGCTTTATCACGTTAAAACAAGTACAAACCTTACTCGATAAATCAAGTTCAAGAATTGCTTGGAATTTCAGTTACTGGTTTTGAACAAGCAGTGCAGATATATTTCAACCAAACATTAAGTGTAGAGCAGGGTTTAGATAGTTGTTTAGACATTCATACTTTTCATGTTTGTCTTGAATTTTTTGCACTTATGGCATCTACTATAGCAGAATCTACTTTTGCTCACTGTTAATGGATGAATGTAGCAGCTCATATTGATTGGTATGGTAATAACAAAAAGTTTTATTCTTTCAGTGTCTAGATCTGTATGTCACTGAAAATGCTCACATTTTGTGGTTTTACCATGTTCTGCTATTTTGAAACTTGGCCTTAGGTTCGTGTACACATACGGCCATAAAATATTTTCCCTTAGGTTGGTGCACACATATGCACACGTTGGTAATTTTAAGGATCGGGAACACATAAATGTTTAATTAATTGAGATATAGATAGAATTTTTAACTGTTACGAAAATGTACATATCTTTTGCTAAAATTTACATATAGTTATGCTATATGTACATACTTTTATACTTCTATGTACATATAATCCATGAAGAGAAATGATTTCTGTTTTATTTGCTATATGTACATTCTTATTTACATTTGGTTAATATAAAAAATAGGTTTATTCTTTTCTTGTTTTAATTGCTACACTTCTATGTAAATATTTTTTCTTGCAGCACAAAATATTCTCTGCAGGTATATGAATGCGAAGGTTGGAGGTGCTATATTTCTTGTTGGAAGACATTGTATAATTGTCAAGTTTTTTTTAGAGTGATCATCATTGAATATTATATGCCTTACAATTGCTATAACACTTTTTGTAAAGCTATGTATAGCGTTTATAGTTATTAATGATGGTGTGATGTATAGATCGACTTTTTCGGATGTACTGAACTCACATACCGGATACAGTTTTGTATTAAATCAATATGTATAACCTTATGATTCCAGATGAGGGGAATGAATGTCTATAAATGTTAAAATACATATTATTTGGAAGAATGTACATAAGACATGGCTATATGCACATATTCTTATGCAGGGTGTTAATTTATAGTTAATTTATATGTACATTTAGTTAATTTATATGTGAAAAAATAAAAATCGATCCGTTAACCCTTAAAAATTGGGGAAAAGCATTCGATGTAAAAAAGGATCGATCCTTTTCAGAAAGGATCGATCCTACAAATATTGTAACTTTTGCACGGATAAAGCTACAAACCATCCTTACAAATATTATAACTCACCCCCATAGAGTCCCAATACAACCTCTTTCAAGTGTATAAACTATATCTCACAAGGTGATATGTCTCCCTAAAGGCCAAGGCTCCTACTTATAGATGAGCACTCCTCTTGGCTCATCCTAGTTACTCAATATGGGATGAGCACTCTGTAGACACCTAATTTTGTCCGGACCACTAAAACAAGTATGTTTTCTTCCTAAATCGATGTTTCAGAATGTAAAAAGACTTTTTTCCATCCTGCAGGTGATACTCTGAGACTTAGTTTAAGAGGGTGAGCATAAAAAGTCAAACTCAAAAAAGTCAACCTCGAAAAAGTCAACCCTGAAAAAGTCAACCCCGAAAAGTCAACTACTAAAAAAGTCAACCCACTTTCAAGATCAAGATTTGAATTTTGATTGAAAAATGGATAAAGAATTTTGATAATCTGAGGTCTACATCGAAAGATATGAAGTTCGGAAGTTGGGTTATGGAGATTTAGTAGAAAGGAAATCCTAATCCGAGAAATTTGGGGAAAATGCTTAAACGATCGAATTAGTCGAAATTGAAAGTTCCAAATGAAAGATAAGCACTGAATACGGGTAATGGAGAAGCCATTTGAAAGAAAAACTGAAAGAAAAGTCAATCCGGGAGAAAACCGAGAATTAGGATTTTTGGTGGATTTCGGTGAAATTGGGAAAAATTACAGAAATGGCCCGACTTGGTAAGACCAAAGACCCTAATGGATGAGGAATGATTAAAAAGGGATAGCCCAAGGCTCTCTTTGAAGAAAATCTAAAAATTGGACTTGTTTTGGGCAAAATCGGGTTTCAGAGGCAAAATGGCAAAATTGGAAATTTTGGGAAAAATAGCAAATGGACTCCAAAAATTCTAAAAAATTGCAAATCTCATTTTTAAATTATTTTAAATATATTGGCGAAATAAAATCTTGATTCGGAGTTCGTTTGCAAAATGGCCAAATCCCGGGTCTCTTATGTAGTAATTCAAGAAGATAAATCCCGAAAAAATAGCAAATGGACTCCAAAAATTTTGAAAATTTGCAAATATCATTTTTAAGTTATTTGGAAGATATTGGGGAAATAAAATCTTGATTCAGAGTTCGTCAGCAAAATGGCTAAATCCCGGGCCTCTTATGTAGTAATTCAGGCAGATAAATCCCGAAAAAATACCAAATGAGTTCCAAAAATTATGAAACCTTCCAGATCACACTTTTAAATTATTTGGAAGGGATTGTTTAAGAAAAATCTTGATTTGGAGCTCGTTTAGAAAATGATAAAATATGGGGGCATAAAAGGGCATTTTTGGAAGACAAAATCCAAATAAACAGCAAACGGACTCGAAAAATTTTGAAAACTTCCAGAATTCAATATTTTATTATTTTTAAAGTATTAAAAAAATAAAATTTGAATTTGGAGTCCGTTTGCCATTTATTTGCATTCGGGGGGCAAAAAGATCATTTTACCCAAGAAACCGAAAAGGGCTTCTTTTGCCTTTCAAAAAAATCAGACCTGGGCTGGAAGAGAGAGTGCTGGCCGACCAAGGCCCAAGGAGGGGAAGGATTTTCTGATTTTTCAATCAAAAGGCCAAAAATTAAGAGTTAGTTAGTAATCTTTTGATCAAGCCATTGCAAATAAGCCACATGGGCTAATACATGAAGAGTGAGAGTGTCAACATAATTCTTGAACAACTATAATTATGGACAGCTGATGGCCTAATCTAAGGGTGATAATTTCATGTTTTAAACCTCTTGATTCATTAGCCATTGGATGAAAATTGGTTGGAGGAAGGATGACAACATCCTAGCTTATATGAGAGAGGGTTTCGGCCAGCCTAGGGGATCCAGAATTTTCATTTTCAGCACTTTCATTTTTGATATTTCTCTCATGTTTGGCTGAGTTTTCTCTCTTTGGTTGCAAAGCAAAAAGAAAAGTTTAGAAAAGAAAAGAAAGTTTGAAGAGAAAAAGCTTGAAAGATAGCTTCTAGAGGTTGCTTTTAGCACCAACTCTTGCACTTTCTTGATTTTCCATTCTTGTTTTTGCTGTTTTGATTATTATTTTGGTGAGTTTTCTTTTGATTTTTCTTTTTAAATAAGTGTTTTTTAATGTTCTTTTTAAATTCTTTCTTCATCTTTTCTTAAAAAAAGTTATTGCATTTTTTTTCTCTTGATTTCTTGTCTTGGCCGAATGGCCCATGTTTTTTGTTCTTGATGTTTTGCTTTGATTTGTCATGTTATTTTTGTTATTTTTTTTAGTCTTGATGCTTTAAATATTCTTCTACTACATATACTTGAAGCTTGTTTTAATTTGGTTGCTTGTTTGTTGCCATTTATGAGTTTATTATCATTTGCATTTTTATTTTATGTTTTCATAATGTTTAAATTTGTTGATGTTTTATATTTTGTAATCCATGTGTTTGTGAAAATGCTTGTTAGTTTTAATACATCTACCGTATATTTGCATGATTTGAGTGTCATATTTAGGTTGAGTATGTTAGTATATCAAGTGTTTGTGAAAATGCCAAGCTCACTTGGAACTTGAGGCCATTCGGCCATCCCATTGATTTTGCTTTGTGTGTGCATTTTTGCTATGTTAGTTGATAGGTTTGCATTTGCATGACATTTGATTGAGTATTTAGTTTAAGTATACCTTGCTTATTTAGACATGAGGCCATTCAGCCATCTCACATTATTTTGCTTTATGTGTGTATTTTTGTTATGTTAGATGATAGGTTTGTATTTTTATGACATTTGATTGAGTTTTTGGTTTAAGCATGCCTTGTGTTTGTGTTATTGCCATGCATATTTTATATGTTAGGTTTGGTTTATTTTGCCATGCATGTCCATGCATTTTAGACCTAGGTTGCATTAAATGCCATGCAAGTTCATTTAGGTCTAGGTCATTTTATTGATGCCATGCATTTTTCATGACATTTAGGTATTAAACTCATGCATTTCATGCATCATATTTGATGTATTTTTTTCATGCATTTTATGTCCATGCCACTTGACTAATGACTTAGGCCAATTAATGGTTCAAAGTCATGCCCCCTTGAGTATACTTGTAGAAAATTAAAGAGTTGTCAAATTGATTATTCTACCTTTGTGATTTTTTTTTACTAGCCAATTTTTGTCTAACTTTTCAAAAGTCCTAGATACTGTTTGTGAGTCATTTTGTGAGTCTTAAATATTTTTACTTTTATTTTTAAATGATTTTATCAAAGGCAAAAAATGTGTTTTGGCAAAATAGTTTTTTCACCCAGTACTCGTACTTTCCTGATTTTTCTGGGCATTCATAATTAATCAGAAAATTAAGCCGATTTTGTTCCGTGTATTTTTACATGTCCTGAGTCTCAAGTAATTTTTTTAGAATTTTTAGAATTTTTTAAAAATAGGGTAAAAAATCATGGCTTAAAACTGGACAGTGGAGTCAGAATTGATTTGAAGGAAAATCATTTTTCTGTTTTGGTTAAGTTACTTAGAGGGGGCTGATTAGGAAGTTTAGCTATTGAATTAGGGTAGTTTCTAACCCTTTTGAAACTCTAATTTTTTTTTTTAAATATCAGGTTAAGGGTGGTCAAGTCTGGGATTTTAAATGTAGAAAATTAGAGCCATTTAAAAAAAGGGTGTAGCTAAGTTTTTATTTTTAATCTAAGCTTTTCAAAATTGTTTTCAAACAATCACAAAGTATTTTGGTCTAAAATATTTAATTTGATATATTTTCCTAAGGTAGCTGGATATCTTTTTAGATATACGGATTTCTTTAATTAAAGGAAAAGATACATTTTCATGCGTTGCATTTTCCATATTCATGCATTTTATATAATATGTGATTTTTGCTATGATAATTCCTATGGTATTGTTATTATTTTGATTTATATGTTATATTTTTTATTATATGATTTTGAATATTTCATGATATCCTATGCTTTTTATTTAGTTATTTTTTTATATATTATTTAGCATATACTATGTTCATGCATTATTATTTTTATTTTTATTTTCATGCATATTATATGATAGCATTATTTTATATTTCATGTCATTTAAATTATATACCATATCATACATATTTGCCATGTCATTTAAATTATTTCATTTCATATAGAATATATTATGTTACTTAGGTCATTTCATTTCATTTAAAATATATTATATAACTTAGGATATTTCATTTCATTTAGAATATGCTAAGACATTTAAATTATTTCATATCGTTTAGGTTGCATTATATTATTTAGATTTTGCTATGTCATTTTATTAATGTCATACATATTTATATTTTTAAAATGTTTTCAAAAAGGTAATGATTTTCAATAAAATAAAGATATTCCCGAGTTAAAATAATTCATGAGTTCTTTGCTGGGTTTGCTGGGGAGAATATCATCAATTATCATTAATAACGGAATATCTTCTTTAAAATGAGAATGATTCGGAAAGTTTTCCAAACTAATAAAAATTTCTATATTTTGCCATGTTTGTTGGGGAATATAGGAAAATTTTGAATTAATAAATTCCGAATCATTTGCAATTAAAAATGGAATTATTTTTCTTTAAATTAGGAATTAACTTGAAATACTAAATTTAAAATCGACTTTTTTATCGAGACTTGAGATAACACATGATTAATAAGGTATTGTTTTATACGGGCGTTGTGGGGGTGCTAATCTTTTCCCGTACGTAACCGAGTCCCGAACCCGTTTCCGTGATTTCTCTGGTTTAAAACGTAGACTTGAAATTGGTTTTAAAAATGTTTTAATTAATTTTTAAAATATTTTATAAAACCAGTTTTAATAAGTGGCCGATCACACCTAGCTAAAAAAGATTGGTGGCGACTCCATGTCTTTTTCAAGGTCATTTTCAAAACCTTCATTTTTCTAGAGGAATTAAGTCGACTTTTCCTCGGTTTTTTTTAATGTCACGCTTAACGACTAATAATGTCTTGCGATGATACTTGTTATTTTTTAAGGTTGCCATAGCTTGGCGACTCCACTGGGGAATATTAGAGAGTCAGGCCTAGAATTAGTTGTGTGTTATCAAAGTCTCGGTTTTGTTGGTTTAATTGGTATTTAATTTTAATTCCCACATTTTTTTTAATAAGGAGAATTTTTGAAAATAATAAAATATTCTTAAATATGTCCATACTCATGTGCATGCATTTTATTATTGTTCTCTTGTTATTTAAGGCTATATATTATAATTGCTTGTTGGTTAATGTGTTATACTATTCTTGAATGTTTTTTTTATAAATTGTTGGGGCATTTAGAATAAGGGGTGTAGAATAGGTGGTGAAAGGTTTGTTGTTCCTCCACACACACTACACGTGCATTTGCATATCATGAATCCTATACCCGGGTTTCGTCCTTTTAGGTGGGAGCAAAGTAAGTAAGCCTTCGTGATTAACAATCCGCATGGGCTAGTGAAACACTTCCAGAGTACTAAATTACCTAAGCCTTCGTGATTAACAATCCGCATGGGCTAGGGAAATAGACTCTAACGAATTGAACCCGCTTTTATCGAGGTGCCTTACTAGCCTTCATCGACGAAAGTGAGGAGCAATTCGAGGCCTTTAGAACCAATTCACTCTCACATAATGAACCTAGGCGAAGCCATGCCGGATTTCCGTTAGATATACCGAAAATAGGAACACATGGAGGGATATTTCTAAACCTTTTGTTACCTATTTCACACTCTGAAGAAGTTTTGTAGATCGGGCAACGATATACGTACATCGCCCGTAATAAAGTGATAATCCATCCCAAAGGCACTGTGATACCTATATAAGTAGATATTTGTCGTGGCAAATATTCATTAACTGTTTGAAATAAAAAATAAAAATCCTTTTTCAAGCATTTTTTTTGCATTTTGCACATTTCATGCATGTGTGAATAGAGCATGTACATTTTTTTTTTTGTATTATTGATCTCGTTTTTGCAATAAATGGATAGTGATAATAATCTCATTTGATGATTTCATAAAACCGGTAGTGTCACATGAACATTTGCATATTGTACCATAGTAGGATCCACTACCCCGAAATTCTTTTGAAAATAATATTATTGGTTTTTCATAGAAAAAAACATGTTTCAAAAAATCATAAATTTGGAGGCAAATCTTGCATAATGAGATTTTTGAATAATCAAGATTTAGGTCCCACCAATTTCGTGTAATCATTGGTTAATTTATTTGTATCATTTTGACATCATGTCACAGTCCTAACATGCATGGTTATTCATTGTAGAATACATTTGTGATATACATGGTCATTCTTTGTACCTACCTTTGCATTAATTCATTTATTCTTCGCATGTATCATTTTGACATCATAGCATGCATGGTCATTCATTGTAGAATACGTTTATGACATGCATAGTCATTATTGTATATACCTGTGCATCAATTTATTCATTTTTTTAAATTCATCATGTTAGCATTAGATTGCATCCATAGCATACATAGTCGTCATAATTTCTCTGTATATGTTCATGCATTAATCATCAGTATATTCATGCACATAGGAATAGAGCATGTACATTCACAATTGTATTCTTAATCTCATGACATTTTTATTTGCATGAAAGGGGTTCGAGATATGAGGAATGAATCGGAGGGATAATTGGGTGCTTTGGAATGCAATCAAGAGGAATGTGGACATGAAATCCGGGAAGTGAAAGAACAACTTGTCAAATTGCTGAAAATGTTTGAGGATATGGGTAAGAGTAAAGAGGAACTTTCTCAGGGCTTTGCATCGCCTTCGGATCAACCAAAACCATTAGGTCCAGAACATACAATCCTTGCTGGATCCTGTGCTTGTCAATGCCACAAAGGTTGCAATCCTGATGAAATTATGGACAAAATCGTGAAAATAATTAAACCTGAGAGCCTGATACCAAAGATAGAAACCTCGGATCTAGTACCATACCTACAAACTGTTCTAAGACCAAACCAGTATCCCCACCCTACTATGGTCCAATCGTCCATTGCGATGATCACTACGGGACCCATGAATCCTACTCCATTACCACCAATTGCTAGTTAATATTGCTTCCCTCATCAATCACCTTATCCAGCATCTAGGATAGGAACCTCGAGCTATGTACAACCTCTAAAGACCCCGGGTCCAAATCCATACCCTTACCATGCTGTTCCTCCATCTCCCTATGTAAACACTCCGGTTCGAACCTTAGTGCCACAACCAAGTGCCCTAACTCCTAGGCCATGTGTGACTAAGAAACGACCCCAGGCTAAGACCCAAAGGCATTTTGATCCTTTTCCAATCAGCTACCGAGAGCTTCTCCCTATACTGATCCAAAATCACATGGTTGCATGTGTCCCATTGAAACCCCTGTTACCACCATATCCAAAGTGGTATAATCCAAATGCAAGATGTGGTTATCACTGTGGAATTGTTGGCCATAGCATTGAAGACTGTATGGCCTTCCAAAAGAAAGTGCAAATCTCTTATAAATGCCAAGTGGTTGGATCCAACGACATTGATTGATAGAGGGCTGGGAAAGCGTCATTAGGATTGGGAGATTTACAGCATTGAGGTGGAAAGACTGTAGTCTTATATGATGTAACAGGATTTCACTTTTTCAATAGCCGGCTCTTATAGCCTTAGCATGTTACGAAGAATAAAGTGCTTGTAAAAGATAGTTTTAACTACTGCTCAGATTTTGTAAAATATGGTTTATACCATTATGAACATTGATATGGGAATGAATTGACTATGCTTCAAATTTATGAGATGTTGATGATTAAGTTCCTCCGATTCTTATTTCCTCCGTGATATCTTTCCCTTTGCATTTTGCATCCGATCAATTATTTTTCATACTATACATTCATACATGTATCATGTTAGCATCAGGTTGCACTCATGCATTCATAATCAGCATGATTTTTCTGTATATATCCATGCATTAATTTGCTTATTCTTTACATGCACCATGTTGACTTTGGGTTACATTCATGACAAACATAGTCAGCATGATTTCTTTGTATATGCTCATGCATTAATCTGTCATATTAACATTAGGATGCATTCATGACATACATGGTCAGCATGATTTACTTTGTATAAACTCTGTATCAATTATTCATTGTTTACATGTATCATAATTGACATCATGTTGCATTCATAGTGTATAGGATTATTCATTGGGAAATACGCTAAAATGTACATGATCATTCATTGCATATATCCATGCGTTGATTTGTTTATTCTTTGCTTGCAACATGTTGGCATCGTGATTGCATTTATTACATATATGGTCAGCATGTTTCCACTGTACATGTCCATACATCATATTGTTTAGGTTTCACGTGCATCAAATTGCATTTATGGCTCCTTCATCATGACATGCATTTTGGGGGAATAAAACAGAAATTGGCTTGGATTTAAGAGTCTTTGAAAGAATTTTTATTTCAAATCAGAGGTATAAGAAGTAATGAGTACCGTTTTAATACAGGCTAGTGCTATGGAGAATGAACAAGTTGTCCGAATGGAAAGAATGGAAAGGGTACAGGAAGAATTGCGAGAACAGCTGGCAAAATCTCAAGCAGAATCTAAAGATCAGATGATTAAATTGATGAAGCTAATGTCCACCGTAATCAAGGGATACATTGAAAACTTAGCCGCCAGAGAAGGGTTAGAGGCACGAAAGGGTCAGAATGAGGTCGTAATGATAGATGCCAGTACACAGTTAACCCCGTCAATGTCTTAAATTCAGATGATCTAGCTGAACAGGCAAAGTTGAAAGTGGTTAATGAGGTAGAGTTGGCAGATTCCCAAGGGAAATATAATTTGCTAGATGAAAGGTTCTAGGTAGTAGAAAATACAGACGTATTCGGGAGTGTGGAGGCAAAAGAACGATGCTTGGTCTTCGATTTAGTTATCCCTCCTAAATTCAAGGTCCCTCACTTTGTGAAATATGACTGGACGACTGATCCGTCAGCCCATATCACTATGTTCTGCCGAAAGATGACAAGTTATATTGATAATGATAAGCTTCTGATCCACTACTTTCAGGATAGCCTCAGCGGGTCTGCAATTAGGTGGTATAGTCAGTTGAACAAGGATCGGATTCGCTCTTGGAATGATTTGGCTAGGGCTTTTCTAAACCAGTACAAGCATGTGACCGACATGACACCTAACCGTCTCACCTTGCAAAATATGGAGAAAAAGGTTACTGAGAGCTTCAAAGAGTATGCTCAGAGATGGAGGAACGTGGCCACCCAAGTACAACCGCCTTTAACTCAGAAGGAAACCACTGTCCTTTTTGTGAATACACTACAGGCCCCATACTACGATAGACTTGTTGGCAACACCACGAAGAATTTTTCGGATCTGGTAATCTCCGGGGAAATGATTGAAAATGCAATCAAGGCTAGGAAACTCGAAAGAGGTAAAACATTTAATGCAGAGAGAAACAGGTCACCCAAAAAGAAAGAGGAAGATGTCCAAGCCATGAGAGACTTTGCCCCGTATATTCTGGCTACTTCATACCCACCACCCTGTCCTTCTATGAATTATGTACCCATGGTTCATACTTATACCCAATGGCCTCTCAGAATCCAGTAAATTTTCAACCTTTTGTCAGTCAAAGAAAATCGAAGAATATCCGAAAAAGAGATCAGTTTGAGTCACTCCCCATGTCTTACTCTGAACTATTGCCCTAGCTGGTCGAAGAGCAACTCCTCACTAAAGTTCCAGTAGAGCCTATCCAACCCCCATATCCAAGCTAGTATGACGAGAATGCATATTGTGATTATCATTCTGGGATTCAAGGACAATCCACAGAAAATTGCTTATGTCTGAAACGGAAGGTTCAAGCACTCATCAATAAAGAACAGTTAGATGTGGGGAAGAAAAAAAGGTCAGACAGCGTGGAGAATCTGCTGAATGGGAATGATGAGACCATTATGGATGTCATACTAGGGGAAGAAGATGGAAAGGTCGAAAAGAGTACTGAGGAATAGCCAGTTTGAATTAGGGAGAACATGTCAAGGGGAAGTTTTTATGCATTTTGTTTCAGACCTTATGATGAAAACACTTGTCTCATGTCGACATTCATAAGAATTAAATGAATTTTGATTTTTAAAATGCTTTGTGTTTGTTATGTCTTAACAATAATCTGAATTTGCAAAAACAAGCATTAAGGAAGTTTTAGTAATGGATAGTCTCAAGAATATTGATGATCATTGTTACAAATGACCCAATACCTTCTCCCCACTCTTTTAGGTTTTCCTAGGCCTAAATCCCTTGAACCAAGAACACTTAAAAGACCTAATGTTTCAAGGAATGTGAATGATTGAACTTCATAAAACCATCGTCATCATAAAATAAGCAAAGATGTAGATCCTAGTCTAGGCTATGAACAAAGGAACGAACTTTTTGAAATTCTTTCGAATTCCTTGAAATTCAAACAAATGAGACATTCTTTCAAGAATCTAGATATTGGAAAATTGATGTATGTCAAGATTGTGCTAAAACCATTCATGACCTTTACCAATAACCACAAAACACTAACTACCCAAACATCACTTCATGATTGACACCTTGGGGCAAAATGATTAAACTAGATTATCCCATGTCCTAGAGAAAACCCGTTTTGGGTCATATTTTCCTTATTCACTTCAAACAAACCCAAGATTGAAACTTATTCTTTTCAGTACAGACCTAGACTTGCGATGTTCCTCGTAATGATATAAATTCTCATGGTTAATCAAACTGGGGCATCATATGTGGAAATAATGGTTTTATGGTAAAAAAGATGGACTAACGCATGAATCATTGGGGCATGCGGAAAAAGAAAATTGTGATATCATGCATATAAGAATTTGGATGATTCCAAAGTGCAAAACGAAATTCTGAATATCTATTTCCCCTGGGGATTGCTTTTCAATGTGAATATTTGTGCTTGACATGAGAAATGGCCATCTTTCATATCCCTTTCGCACAAAAAGAAATTATCTATAGTCACCCCTTTTGAGCCGAAAGAATTCTTTATTCTGTAAAATATGATCAAGGATTATCCTCTACACTAGGGGACAAATGCGAGGAAGGATCTTCTCAAAGATCTCAGAAAAATGAGTCCTAGCTCAAAGACAGATACAAAGCAAATGGAGCTCCGAATGAGTACGGGCTCACTCAGTCAAAGAAAAAGGAAAAGATGGCGAAATGAAAGCCAAGAAAAACACACAAAAAAAGTGTGTGAAAAAGCGATGGCAAATGAAATCCAAAAGCAAGGAAGAAAAAGAGCAAAGTCAAAAGGAATGAAAAGTCCAAAAGGGATAAATGTTTCAAAGAGAATCCTCTTCAAAGAAAGGATCCTTGATCTGATTACCCTTAAACACATTTTGTGGGCCTATTTATCCTTTCTTTCTGAACCCTGAGCCATGGCCTACATTACGTGCTTTAAAAGTCCATTTTGATCAAGCATGAATATTTAACTTGAAGGGTTTTTCCTCAGATTTTATCCCATCTCATCGAATTACCATTTCACTAAGGAATTAGAATTCTCAAATGAATGGTAAAACAATGAAAAAAGAACAAATTGGAGAGAATGGGACTCTAGGGTGAAAACCCAAAAAAAGGCGGTCTAGAGTAGAATGGGAATTTTCGATGCCATCTATGATAGTGCCGATACCACAAAAGAAAAGATCTTCTTACAGAAGTGGTCATCGAGGAACATCTAGGAATTCCTGAACCCCCCAAATTGTCAACTCATATTGATTTCAAAAACGGAAACTTTTTTTCTCTTAAATCAACTTTCCAGTTTAAACATCCCAGCCAATCTTGATGCTTGTCAAAATATCTTGATATGGAAACTAAAAGAAAGTTGAACTTGTTTGGTTCTCAATGAATTCATGATTTATAAAATTTGTTCCATTTGTGAGCCTAGAAAGGACATACATTTTTTGTTGTGAAGCTTTCCTGAAAAAAAAAACCAAAATCATGTTGTACCAAGCCTTGTCAATTCAAGTTGAAAAACCCAAATTGACACTTAGGAAAATTTCTAACCATGATCATCAGTCTTCAAAAGATTTGTATATTACATACTGTGAGGTTAAAAATTTTGACTCAAAAGTTTTCATTAAAAAATCAAAATTGTTTTTCAAAAAAGGAAAATAAAAATATTTTTGACATACCCATTTTTGATGTTAACATGAGATAAGGGTTTTTCTAACTCAAAGGTGTGGAACTATTAGGGTTAACCTTGACTTCCAAATATGAGAAGAAGAAATAAAACTCAGCAAGCAGACTCCTATTGATAAGAGTTTGAAAACTGTTGGGACAAAAAGAATAGCCAAATATTAAAAAATAAATTGAAGATATACTCTGATTTGAAGAGGAAAAATGAATTGGAAATGCATCACTCATGAGATCTATTTATTAAACTTTGCATCTGCACCGTGTCAGCAAGCATTTGCATAATTCATGAGTATTTGTATTTGCACTATTCCATGAGCATCTCCATTCTATCTTTACAAGTACATCCTTCATAGATATTTGCATTCGCATCATCTCAAGCAAGTGCATCATTTCTAGGATCATTGCATCTTCATTGTAGATGCAATTACACCATTAATGAACCACTCACATGAATATGATTCGTAGGGACATTTGCATCTGCATTTAGAAACATTTGCATCATTCCAAGATATCTGTATCATTTCAAGAAGCATTTGCATCAATCCAAGATATTTGCATTTACACCATGAAGCATTTGCATCCTCTCTCAAATCCTTCAGGTTAATTTGTAGGTCATTTCAATTTTTGGTTCCATCCAGATCATTTTGAAATTTATGGTTTCACCCATGCCTTTAATTTCTGGTTTCATCCAGATCTCTTTCAATTTTATTGTTTCACCCATGTTTTTCAAATTTCTGGTTCCATCCAGATCGTTTTCAAATTTCTGGTTTCACCCATGCCTTCAATTCCCTGGTTTCATCTAGATCTCTTTCAATTTTATGGTTTCACCCATGACTTTAACCTCTGGTTTCATCCAGATCTTTTTCAAATTTTTGGTTTCACCTATGCATTTCAATTTTTGGTTCCATCCAGATCATTTTCAAATTTCTGGTTTCACCCAACCCTTTAATCTCTGGTTCCATCCAGATTTTTTTCAAATTTCTGGTTCCATCCAGATCATTTTCAATTTTTGGTTTCACCCATGCCTTCAATTCCCTGGTTTCGTCCAGATCTCTTTCAATTTTATGGTTTCACCAATGACATTAACCTCTGGTTTCATCCAGATCTTTTTCAAATTTTTGGTTTCATCCATGCTTTTCAAATTTCTGGTTCCATCCAGATCTTTTTCAAATTTCTGGTTCCATCCAGATCATTTTCAAATTTCTGGTTTCACCCAAGCCTTTAATCTCTGGTTCCATCAAGATAATTTTCAAATTTCTGGTTCTATCCATATCGTTTTCAAATTTTTGGTTTCACCCATGCCTTTAATCTCTGGTTTCATCCATATCTCTTTCAATTTTATGGTTTCACCCATGCTTTTCAAATTTTTGGTTCCATCCAGATCGCTTTCAAATTTTTGGTTTCACCCATGCCTTTAATCCCTAGTTTCATCCAGATCTATTTCAATTTTATGGTTTCACCCCTGACTTTAACCTCTAGTTTCATCCAGATTTTTTTCAAATTTCTAGTTTCACCCATACTTTTCAAATCACTGGTTTCATCCAGATTTTTTTTTTCTGATTTCACCCATGTTGTTCGTTTTCTGGTTTCATCCAGATCTTTTTCAAAATTCTGGTTTCACCCATGCTTTTCAATTTCTGGTTTCATCCAGATCATTTTCAAATTTTTGGTTTCACCCAGGCTTTTCAATTTCTAGTTTCATCCAGATCTTTTTCAATTTTTGGTTTCACCCATGCCGGTAAGGTTAGCACAATACAGGATAAGACCCCTAGACCATCGTCGAGATCTTTTCTTCTCCTGCAAATAGAACCCGTTTCCTTAAGACGGGTCGAGCCTTGATTAGTCAAGGAACTAAATTTAAGGACAATATCTTCTATTTACAGTTTTAAAAAATATATGAAAATATGAAAAAGAAACCCCTTTTCCCTTCTCTTCACATGTGATTTCACTAACCGGACAAAATTAGTGCTTGTTTATCTTTGCTTGATTCCTGATTCTCAGCAATAGCCAAAGAGGGGGGCAGCTGTAGACACCTAATTTTGTCCGGACCACTAAAACAAGTATGTTTTCTTCCAAAATCGATGTTTCAGACTGTAAAAAGACTTTTTTCATCCTGTAGGTGATACTCCGAGACTTAGTTTAAGAGGGCGAGCATAAAAAGTCAAACTCAAAAAAGTCAACCTCAAAAAGTCAACCCCAAAAAGTCAACTACTAAAAAAGTCAACCCACTTTCAAAATCAAGATTTGAAGTTCGATTGAAAAATGGAGAAAGAATTTTGATAATCTGAGGTCTACATCGAAAGATATGGAGTTCGAAAGTTGGGTTATGGAGATTCAGTAGAAAAGAAACCCTAATTCGGGAAATTTGGGGAAAAGCGCTTAAACGATCGAATTGGTCGAAATTGAAGGTTCCAAATGAAAGATAAGCACTGACTACGGGTAATGGAGAAGCCATTTGAAAGAAAAACTGAAAGAAAAGTCAATCCGGGAGAAAACCAAGAATTATGGTTTTTGGTGGATTTCGGTGAAATTGGGAAGAATCCCGACTTGGTAAGACCAAAGCCCCTAATGGATGAGGAATGATTATAAAGGGATATCCCAAGGCTCGGTTTGAAGAAAATCTAAAAATCAGACTTGTTTTGGGCAAAATCGGGTTTCGGAGGCAAAAGGGCAAAATTGGAAAATTTGGGGAAAATAGCAAATGGACTCCAAAAATTATGAAAAAAATGCAAATTTCATTTTTAAATTATTTTAAAGATATTTTAGAAAGAAAATCTTGATTTGGATTTCGTTTGCAAAATGGCCAAATTCCAGGTCTCTCATGTAGTAATTCAAGAAGATAAATCGCGGAAAAATAGCAAATGGACTCCAAAAATTCTGAAAATTTGAAAATATCATTTTTAAATTATTTGGAAGATATTGGGGAAATAAAATCTTGATTCGGAGTTCGTTTGCAAAATGGCTAAATCCCGGGCCTCCTATGTAGTAATTAAAGCAGATAAATCCTGAAAAAATACCAAATGAGTTCTAAAAATTATGAAAACTTCTAGATCACACTTTTAAATTATTTGGAAGGGATTGGTAAAGAAAAAATCTTGATTTGGAACTCTTTTAGAAAATGGTAAAATGTGAGGGCATAAAAGGGCATTTTTGGAAGAAAAAATCCAAATAAATAGCAAACGAACTCGAAAATTTTTGAAAACTTACAGAATTCAATATTTTGTTATTTTTAAAGTATTAAAAAAATAAAATTTGAATTCGGAGTCCGTTTGCCATTTATTTGCATCCGGGGGCAGAAAGGTCATTTTACCTAAAAACCGAAAAGGGCTTCTTTTTCCTTTCAAAAAAATCAAACCTGGGCTGGAAGAGAGTGTGTTGGCTGGCCAAGGCCCAAGGAGGGGAAGAAGTTTCTTATTTTTCAATCAAAAGGCCAAAAATTAATAGTTAGTTAGTGATCTTTTGATCAAGCCATTGCAAATAAGCCACATGGGCCAATGCATGAAGAGGGAGAGTGACAACATAATTCTTGAACAGCTGTAATTATGGACAGCTGATGGCCTAATCTAAGGGTGATAATTTCATGTTTTAAACCTCTTGATTCATTAGCCATTGGATGAAAATTGGTTGGAGAAAGGATGACAACATCCTAGCTTATATGAGAGAGGGTTTCGGCCAGCCGAGGGGATCCAGAATTTTCATTTTCAGCACTTTCATTTTTGATATTTCTCTCTTGTTTGGCTGAGTTTTCTCTCTTTGGTTGCAAAGCAAAAAGAAAAGTTTAGAAAAGAAAAGAAAGTTTGAAAAGAAAAAACTTGAAAGATAGTTTCTGGAGGTTGCTTTTAGCACCAACTCTTGCACTTTCGTGATTTTTCATTCTTGTTTTTGCTTTATTGATTATTATTTTGGTGGGTTTTCATTTGATTTTTTCTTTTTAAATAAGTGTTTTTAATGTTCTTTTTAAATTCTTTCTTCATCTTTTCTTAAAAAAGTTATTGCATTTTTTTTCTCTTGATTTCTTGTCTTGGCCGAATGGCCCATGTTTTTTGTTCTTGCTGTTTTGCTTTGATTTGTCATGTTATTTTTGTTATTTTTTTTAGTCTTGATGCTTTAAATATTCTTCTACTACATATACTTGAAGCTTGTTTTAATTTGGTTGCTTGTTTGTTTCCATTTATGAGTTTATTATCATTTGCATTTTAATTTTCTGTTTTCATAATATTTAAATTTGTTGATATTTTATATTTTGTAATCCATGTGTTTGTGAAAATGCTTGTTATTTTAATACATCTACCTTATATTTTCATGATTTGAGTGTCATATTTAGGTTGAGTATGTTAGTATATCAAGTGTTTGTGAAAATGCTAAGCTCACTTGAAACTTGAGGCCATTCGGCCATCCCATTGATTTTGCTTTGTGTGTGCATTTTTGCTATGTTAGCTGATAGGTTTGGATTTGCATGACATTTGATTGAGTATTTAGTTTAAGTATATCAAGTGTTTGTGAAAATGCCTTGCTTATTTAGACATGAGGCCATTCAACTATCTCAGATTATTTTGCTTTATGTATGCATTTTTGTTATGTTAGATGATAGGTTTGCATTTTTATGACATTTGGTTGAGTTTTTGGTTTAAGCATGCCTTGTGTTTGTGTTATTGCCATGCATATTTTAGATGTTAGGCTTGGTTTATTTTGCCATGCATGTCCATGCATTTTAGACCTAGGTTGCATTAAATGCCATGCAAGTTCATTTAGGTCTATGTCATTTTATTGATGCCATGCATTTTTCATGACATTTAGGTATTAAACTCATGCATTTCATGCATCATATTTGCTGTATTTTTCATGCATTTCATGTCCGTGCCACTTGACTAATGACTTAGGCCAATTATTGGTTCAAAGTCATGCTCTCTTGAGTATACTTGTGGAAAATTAAAGAGTTGTCAAATTGATTATTCTACCTTTGTGATTTTTTTTACTAAGCCAATTTTTGTCTAACTTTTCAAAAGTCCTAGCTACTATTTGTGAGTCATTTTGTGAGTGTTAAATATTTTTACTTTGATTTTTAAATGATTTTATCAAAGGCAAAAAATGTGTTTTGGCAAAACAGTTTTTTCACCCAGTACTCGTACTTTCTCGATTTTTCTGGGCATTCATCTTTAATAAAAAAACTAAGCCGATTTTTTTTCCATGTAGTTTTACATGTCCTAAGTCTCCAGTATTGTTTTTAGATTTTTTAGAATTTTTAAAAATAGGGTAAAAAATCGTGGCTTTAAACTGGACACTGGAGTCAGAATTGATTTGAAGGAAAATTATTTTTCTGTTTTTGTAAGTTACTTAGAGGGGGCTGATTAGGAAGCCTATCTACTGACTTAGGGTAGTTTCTAAGTCTTTTTAAACTCTAAAAATGTTTTTTTTAAATCTCGGGTTAAGGGTGATCAAGTCCAGGATTTTAAACTTAGGAAATTAGAACCATTTAAAAAAAGGGTTTAGCTAAGTTTTTATTTTTAATCTAAGTTTTTCAAAATTGTTTTCGAACAATCACAAAGTATTTTGGTTTTAAAATATTTAATTTGATATATTTTCCTAAGTTAGTCGGATATCTTTTTAGATATACGGATTTCCTTAATTAAAGGAAAAAATACATTTTCATGCATTGCATTTTCCATATTCATGCATTTTATATAATATGTGATTTTTACTATGATAATTCCTATGGTATTGTTATTATTTTGATTTATATGTTATATTGTTTATTATATGATTTTGAATATTTCATGATATCCTATGCTTTTTATTTAGTTATTTTTTTTATATTATTTAGTATATACTATGTTCATGCATTATTATTTTTTTTTCATGCATATTATATGATAGCATTATTTTATATTTCATGTCATTTGAATTATATGCCATATCATTCATATTTGCCATGTCATTTAAATTATTTCATTTCATTTAGAATATATTATGTTACTTAGGTCATTTCATTTCATTTAGAATATATTATATAACTTAGGATATTTCATTTCATTTAGAATATGCTAAAACATTTAAATTATATCATATCATTTAGGTTGCATTATATTATTTAGATTTTGCTATGTCATTTTATTAATGTCATACATATTTATATTTTTAAAATATTTTCAAAAAGGTAATGATTTTCAATAAAATAAAGATATTCCCGAGTTAAAATAATTCATGAGTTCTCTGTCGGGTTTGCTGGGGAGAATATCATCAATTATCATTAATAACGGAATATCTTCTTTAAAATGAGAATGATTCGGAAAATTTTTCAAACTAATAAAAATTTCTATATTTTGCCATGTTTGTTGAGGAATATAAGAAAATTTTGAATTTATAAATTCCGGATCATTTTCAATTAAAAATGGAATTATTTTTCTTTAAATTGGGAATGAAATTGAAATACTAAATTTAAAATCGAATTTTTTATCGAGACTTGAGATAACACATGATTAATAAGGTATCGTTTTATACAGGCGTTGTGGGGGTGCTAATCCTTCCCCGCACGTAACGGAGTCCCGAACCCGTTTCTTTGATTTCTCTGGTTTAAAACGCAGACTTGAAATTGATTTTAAAAATATTTTAATTAATTTTTAAAATATTTTATAAAACCGGTTTTAATAGGTGACCGATCACACCTAACTAAAAAAGATTGGTGGCAACTCCATGTCTTTTTCAAGGTCATTTTCAAAACCTTCATTTTTTTAGAAGAATTAAGTCTACTTTTACTCGGTTTTTTTTAATACCACGTTTAACGAATAATAAAGTCTTGCTATGAGACTTGTTATTTTTTAAGGTTGCGACACACTCCACTTGACTCAACCAAGTTACTCAATATAGGACTTGAACTCAATATACTCTACAAATACAAATCAGAGGAAGCATCTTAAAGAAATAAGACCAAAATATTCATTCAATCCTTCAAAAAATAGCCTACCTAGCTTTGCTAGAGAATCAGCAAAAACTGTTGGCTTCCCTGCGGATATGCACAAATGCAGTTTCGTCCGTTTGGAACGATTCCAAATTCCAAATGACTGTCCGTTTATATCATGGTTTTATGTCACTTGTTAATTTCAGATCTAAATTATGTTAAACTCTTTCAATAGTTAATCTAATTTCATTGCTACACTTTATAGATTTTTAATATTAGTGTCGATTCATATTTTTATCAGCGATGTATCTCATAAACATTATTCATGAGTAATTCATATTACTCCCAAGAACCTTTAGATATACACAAAAGATTATCTGATATTTTTTATGAATCTTTTAAATACAATTCTTAAGACTGGATATCGAATTCCTTTGTCTAAAAATGTTTTATTTAATATATTCATCTTATATGAATAATGCATCATAATACATTCTACTAAATCATTTAATTTTTGTGCATTTATTGATCAAGCGTTTCATGTATCAATTCGGATTTCAAAGTTATATTTATAACCTTCAACATTTAAAGAATCGATATACTCATTGATTTTATATATGTACAAAAGATTTTCCAAAAAAATTCATTTACTTGCTTTATTGTGTGCTTTCAAGAATCATTTTTGAATATACATATTTTATACACCACAAGAAAAGTCATTTTTACCAAAATTTATAAGTGCCGGTAAAAGACAAAAAAAAAAAAAAAAAAACCCTTAATACCATCATCGATAGTTCCTTGACTGCCGATTGATCGCCGACTAGACAAGTGCTGGTGAAAACTTTCCGACGGGTCTAACCATCTATGCCGAAATAGTACCTATATTTGCTGACATGAGTTTTTTCGACACTTTAAACTTTCATTATATGTAAAATATCTTTCCAGGCATTTTAAAATATCGGTAAAAAACATATTTGCTTTGAATTTACATATTAATTTAAATATTTGTTGAATAAACTATGATGACATTTAAAATTGCCATTACAAGTTAATAACTTTTAAAAGTAATTTAAAGTGCCATTAAAAATAATTATTTACATAAATATTATATAAATTGTTTTGACACTGTAGACTACCCTTGAATTTTTTTTTCCCTGCTTTTTGCAAATTGAATTTAAAAAATAAAACAAATTAAAGTTCAAGCCATTGATTGTCATAAAATTATTTTATTTACATAAGATCATTTAAAGTATCCACCACCAAAGTAAACAAAAATAGCCTCATAAGAAAGTGTAAAATGCAGTTGAGATTGTAAAATTGCTTACATTCAAGCATAAAATGCAGTTCAGAGTTTTACATATAATTAGGACATTGCAAACAGACTGCTTCTATTAAACACTCTGCTCCCAAAGCTTCACGCTCTGCTCTCTCCTTCACCTACAAGATAAAACCAAAAAGAATCTTAATACAAACTCCAACCCTATCCTCACATTCAATTTCAAGCATTGCTTCTATTAAACACAAACAATATACTAGCTAAAAAATTCTAATACTTATTAAATAAATAAAGTGAAACATAAACACAAAATGTGTCAGCAAAATATGATTGACAAAACAATATGACATGTACATGTAACTAACAGGTAGCATCAACCAAGCAAACTAGAACTCTTCAACCATATAAACTTCCTCTTGATTGGTAAATATTGCAACAATCCAATCATATAAACTTCCTCCCAAATAAACTAATTAAGCAAAACAGAATTTAGTAACAAAGAATCTAGCATTTTGACATGGAAATGAACAACCAGAACCATCATTTTAAGTTCAAGAACAACTTCAGATAAAGTGCTGGCAACACAAGATTTGATTTGGTTGAAATCTGAATTTGGTCCCTTTGTTATTTCAATTCAGCAGCTTTACTCCCTTTATCCCAAGTCAATTAATTAATCAACAGAGATTTACTATTCGAGAACTTACAAGAGCAAGCCTATCTTGAAGATAGCTCCTAAATGGTGTCTGCGTTTGCTGCAAAGGAACTGAATTTAAAGAATACAACAGATTAAAAGTTCAAGCCATTGGTTGCCATAAAATTATTTTATTTACATAAGGTCATTTTAAAACTCATGATAAAAGTTTCTTTTCAAATATACGGTGTCTCTATTGTATGTTAGACTCATTAGATAGTCCATTGCAATAGAGATAAAGAACCTTCTATCAATCCAAATGAGTATGGCAGAATTAAACAGAAAAAAATACCTTCTCCTCGATGCCTCAATGGGGTCAGAACCAGGTAATGGTGCACCTCCCGAGGTATAACTCTGAGCATCTGTGGAAGCTTCAGATTTCCATAAAACATCTGGTGAAATATTGATGCAATGGGATCAATGATTGGTCTGTTCTAAATCACAGGGAAACACTTGAGAGAGAGAGAGCTTAAAATGAACTTGTTATTCATTTCATGAGCTAAAAGGAAAGCCAAAGAATACTTGAGAAATTCAGGGAAGAATGTAGAGAATGCAAAATCATTTCTTGTAATATATATATATATATATATATTTTAAAATCATTTCTTGTAATATTTGGGATTCCTGGCCCTGTTCATTGTTGATGGGCCTGTGGTATTGCAAATTAGAAATGTCCGGTGATGCCATAATAATAACGAATGGAACAGGCAACAAGTTTCCTAAGGATGAATTAAATGATATTAACGCATACTTACCTTTTCTAACAATTCTTGACTCTCAGGTGGTTGTTTCTTCAAGCTCTGTAGTTGACTTGATTGCTTTACCTCTTCTCAGTTCTTACACACACTCAGACACAAGTCCCAAGTCCCAACTGGTCGAATTCCACTCTTGAGTTCTTATGGTGACACCAAGAAAAAAGGTCAAACTTAAACAAAACAAGAAAGTTTAAGAAACTCTACAATCATTGTAGCATACCAATATGCAACTGTTGCTGCTGCCCTGCTCTGGCAGCAAGCAGTGCAGTAGCTGCTTTAATATGGAATGCTATCTGGGTGGCATTGAAACAACATCAACCAGCGAATCTGAACCCTGCACTAAACTCTGAACTCCAAAGATAAAAAAGAGATCGCATATAAAAGAAACAGCCCGACATGACCTCAGTGTCAATGCCATTTATACATATGATAACAGCAACTAATATTAAAGTATCCATTTTGTCACAAGGACAAGGCTCAATTAGACTCAAGAATCTAGTGATAAGTACAAACATCAATTAGCACAAAAAAAAAGCATTGCTTTTACTGATCACAAAATGTTCAATTGAATGCCCAGGCCAGTAAAAATGCATGTAAGCCTGTTGCATTTTTACATGGTATCTAAAGAAAATAAACCTAAAGGCACCGGAGCACACCAAAATTAGTTCTATAGCATTTCGCTTCAAATCAACCTTTATTTATTTATTTTCCTGAAGGTAGTATCTTCAGGAGATTAACATGAAACAAGCACATATTAAAGTAGAAGTTAACACAAGAAAGCAACTCAACTTGGCAGCCACCATGCACAAAGGTGGTTGTGGTTCACAACAAATCACCAAATAAGTGAAATGACTGTTTGGACCAAAAGACAATGAAAATAGAGTTGGATCATACGCCACAAAAAAGACCTGAAACCTATAAATCAACTGCATTTAGTGGGCAGCTTCTTTGAAACAACATTTCTTTAGACATCCATCTTCGTCACAAATGCTAAGATAACACCCATATATCATCATACCATGCATGCCAATCCCAGGAAAATGCATATTCGGAAAGAGATAATCAACATAATGCTACTTTGACCACAAGAACTAGCATAAGAGAGCTATTACTTAGCAGTAACTATATAGCAGGACTGCATTAATCTTATAATTCACCACCATATTGAAAACATGTAGTTGCAAAATTACCTCAAACAACATCCTTATGTGTTTGCGGAAGAGCTTCTCCATGTCAGATGGACCCAAATCAGGGTTCACTGCATGTCCCTGAGGATCCTTTTCCAACTTAGACTTTGACTCTGTCCAAGATGCCTAGAAAGATTAATAGAAGCAATGAGTGAACAACTTGACAAATTCCAAATGAACCCACAAAAACCAAGCATTCAAGAAGATTGGTCTCAAACATAATAGAAGCTTAAAGCAATAGTCTGATGCATTTGTCTTTTGCATTAAAAAAAAAAAAATCAGGAAACTTACTGCTTACAAGTAAGTTGAACTTACTACATAGCATGAAGGATAAATGCTTACATTCTTGCATATCCAGACTTCAAAATTAACAATATTTCAATTATTTATTCAGCTTCTATTGCAGGCAAAATAAAATAAAATAAAAAAAAGTTATAAAACAGGGAAACAAAAGCAAATGAGATTGCAACAGAGCTGAAATTAAAATAAAGGGTACAATGAAGGATCAAAGACTATCAAGGAAACAAATTAAAATAAAGGGTACAATGAAGGATATCCTCTCAAAAATGCTCTTCAACAAAATAGATCCCCCCATTTGAATAGACATGCAAAAAGATGACATATCCACGAGTACAAAAATGAGTTCCCACCAAAAGTGCACAAATTCATGAATCCAAAGAAACATGATTCAAGGAATTCCAGCAGCAGGGGAAGGCCCCCATAATTACCAATTAAAAAGAAATACATAATATTTAGTCTGAACAAACCTTAAAACGTGGATCAAACACTATCTTTGATAGTTCTTTTTCCCCTTTTGAGAATGGTGCTACTCCCCGTTCTTTGAGCATTTCCTGTAAATTTCACTTTCATGATAAACAAATTGATCTCCAGCTACAATTTGGATTGCAGTAATAAAACCTCCAGAAACAAATCCATATTTATGGCCCCACCATTCTGGAGGAACACTTTCAGCTTTGTTTCCTATCACAAAGAGCCAAGTTATCTCAGAAACGATCAACAGCAGACAGCTGCAGCCAGCAAAAAGCAAGCAAGTTACAGAAAGAGGCCAAGAATATCCTTTGCTAATGTCCAGTCCGGCTTTCAACCTTCAATATTACTGCATAGACCATAAAGACTCTAAACAAAAATTTCTGAACCCTATAATGCATTGGAAAATACACCTTACTGCAAGAATTCACCCCACGTTTTCAGTATGAATTAGAGTTACTATCAATGTCTTTCATCAATCTACTTGTAGTTATTACCTCAAGTGGGAAAATCCTGACTTTCAGTTGTCTCTATCAACTCCATTTCACCACCCACATCAGGATTTGCCGGTGATGACTCCTCAACCTTTTTGGCCTATTGCAAAACATACATGGGTAAATATACATTGATTTTTTTAACCAAAATTGCTACTAAATGTTAAGATGCATCAAATCAAATACTAATTACAAGGGAAAAAGATCTACCCAAAAAAAAGGATTTGACAATTCTATCAAACAAAACATAAAAACTACATCGTAATGCATATTTCAATTATATGAAGTTGCAAGATCAATTCATTTAGCATTTAACCAGAATAGAAGATCTATTTATTACTGAATCACTATGTTTCGAAAGTGATGTGTTTCCGCCTTTCTAACTCACGTAGAGACATCTAGAATTTGTTCAAAAAGTTTTAACAAATTTAGGGTTTGACTGACGATGGCGAAGATGGTGATGCGACGGAGACACTGATGATGACGAAGGTGACGAAGATGGCGAGAGTGACAGAGAGCGAGTTTGATGTTCAAAATTTAGGGTTTGACTTTCAAACATTTGGGAAGGGAAGAGATTTGTATTGATTTGTGAGAGAATTGAACAAAAAGAAAAAGAATATATATATATATATATATATATATAGAGAGAGAGAGAGAGAGAGAGAGAGAGAGAGAGAGAGAGTGGAAGTTATATTCACCGTGAGAGAGGATTGAGGAAGAAAATGTTTTCCTTTTTTGAAATGTAAAAATGAATTTGGGTCAATCTGATATTTAATTCTACGGGGCCTCATAGTGTCCAAAAAAAACTTAATAACACAAGCGATTTATTTGAAACAGGAAAGTTCAATTAAATTTTAGAAACTGGAGCGGTTCTCCGAACCCCCAAAAAAAAAAAAAATGTGCCTTCGAAAGCAACATTTTTGTAATCTTAAAAGTCAAGTATTTGTAATCTTAAAAGCAGCCATCTTATATCTCACGTTTTTTTGTAGTCATATAAGTCAAGTATTTGTAATCTTAAAAGCAGCCATCTTATATCTCATATAAAAACTTAGGTTTAGGTTAAGGACAAATCGGCTATTGGGCCATTTAGGAATTACTTATATTTTTATATTTTCATACAGTATTATCCACCTAATTCATCTCTAATGAATTTCATTAAATAATCATTCAACGTTTAGTTTCAAGCGATCTTTATTTAGATATTATATTTTTTTATTATTATTATCATTTTGATAGGATACTCGAAAGTGTTTCTAACAAGTAAATAAAATAAACATTCGATGAGATTTATTAAACTCACTTTGTCATTTTTTTTGGAAGTTAAATTACTTTAAAAACTATGTCAACGAAATTAAAAAGGCATATATATATATATATATATAAAGAAATTAACCAAGTAATTAAAGATATGTACCATTAAAATGTCAATCCTTGAGCAGAATTAATCACTTTGGCCTTTTCCCAAACGTATACTTCCACTGTATAGATCAAGAAATGTCTTAAGTCGAAAGTAAGGCATATCATCTTGAGTGAAAGGAAAATAATTTCCATGCGTGAGGCAGTCTGCATATTTCATCATAAAGAGTGCACAATCGACAGAGCTGTAACATCAAAGAAAAAGATTGAAAGTTCATTTCATGAATATTTATAAACAACAAAATGAAAACCCAAAGCTTCATTTCATTAATATTTTCTCAAATTAGGAGAGAATATTTTTTTGGTATAAAAAAATATCGTAGCTCGGAAATAAGGGAAGGGATTGCAAATGCTGAGATTCGAGTTTTAGACTGGATGCCACCTCTTAAAGGTGGCTGCATAGATCTGACAGTTCGTATATTCGTGTCGTGTTGTGTGTCATGTTCGTGTCCTGTCCAATATTATCAGATCTATGACTTCATGAACCAATTAAACTAAATTCTGAATTCTAAGAGAGAAAATTGCTTACTTCTTTTGTAAAGGAATATCTTTTGGGACATCAAATGACCAATCCTTATGATCATGTCCCAATGACGGCAATAGAAACTCTAAAAACCACCGTAGGATTACTTGCTTTTCCAAAACATTGGACATTCGAGAATGCTCGTTTGAATCCAACCATACCAATTTTTTACCATCAATGTCAGCATAAAAAAGAAGCCAATGTTCATGCAAACACACTGGTAGAAACAACTGCATTAACAAACAAATGAAGATGTTACAATTCTACTTACTAGATTATGTTATAATATTGCATTAGAAACTAGAAAGACTACTAATTAGCCTATAGAAAGAGAAAAAAAGAAAGAAAATTACCTTGCTCACGCCTTTTAAGTCCTTTTGCTTAACCCAATTTAACACTTGAGATTCAGCCTTTGATCCGTTAATCAAGAAAGTCTGGTTCATAATTATACATGCATAGTTTGAAAAGTTATTCCCATACCAACTATCATATATATATATATATATAACTTGGGTCCGAATAACTAGTGTCTATAGACACTGGTTAAAAATTATTAAATTACTATTTTAAGAAAGTTTTTTACATTTAATACATTATTTTTACTGAATTAAAAAAAAAAATCAATTCATTAATAGCACTTTTTTTTTCTCTTAAATATCACCTTAACCAGTATCACTAGATACTTATTAACACTTCCCATATAACTTAATTAAAATTTTGAATAGAAAAGGTCCTTACAGCTGTAGAAGAATCGAATGAATGGTGCTTCAGATATTTATGTGGGAATTTCTCATACCTTCTTTTTAGCAAAACGAAGAACAGATTCACAACCTTCAAATACATTTCCAAGCAAATTTTTAAGAAACAAAACGCAAAAGAAATATATATACTATTAACTTTGAATGGACATTTACCGTATCATCAATATAGTAATTTTGTGCATCCCTTACATCAACATCATGTGGAGGAATCATAAGCAAAGGTGCTAATGCATTACCCTGTATCTTATCTCGTCCAACATATTCTCTTTAAAACAAATGCAACAAATAAATAAGTTTCATTATGATTTTCATAACTGAGATAATGTATCATACATACCCATTTATTGCATGATTTTGCCATTTGCTCAAACATTTTAATTCTTTCTCAGTGAAAGGAGAGACCAGATATGTCCGAACTTCCTACAAAAGACATAGAAACAAGAGAAAAGTAACCTTTTACCAGTAAATCAAAGTTAGGTGTATTTTTTTTATGTTAAAGAATCTTTTATTAGAAATCAATTCTGAAAGTATGAGAACTTTTTAGACATATGAGATGTTAGATATATAGTACCGGACTACGATTTTCGATTGAGTTTCCTCATATAGGTTTAGAAAATACGAAAGGTATTGAGTGTAACCTTCTCTGTCCATGTTGTTGCCTCCCTTCCTAAATCTTCATTCCATGATGCTTCATTATCAGATTCAGAAGAGAAGTGTTTCAACTCCAAATCATGTGCAAGAGTTGAACTGTTCTTCGATTTGACAATGGGGCAGCCTGTGTTTCCTGATCTTTTATTAGGTTCCACATTTGAAACTGGAAAACTAAAATAATTAGATGATAATAAGAACTTAATATGATATTACTTACAATCTTTAGGAGATTCTAACCAGTCCTTGCTGCATATCATGGCCTCTATGAGCTTAGGATCTAAGCCATTGAATATTGGATTGTTCATCACAACTTTTTCACTGAAAGTAGAACCTAATATGATAGATGACATCGGTATTGCTAAGATATCACGAGCCATCCTCCCAAGAATAGGAAAGCTTGAAGCTTGTTCACTCCACCAACCAAGTAAGTCGAACTCCATTGTGGAAGAAACTATAGGTTCTTGAAGATATTTATCAAGTTCTGACTTCCATGAGGCCTCAAGGTTAACATTCCTTTTAGAATTGTACCACCTATGGAAAGATTCGATTGTATTTTCTTCAGCATTCAACAATGTCAAGGAATTAGTATCATCGGAAAGATATGTCACATTGTTCATTTTACTTGCATATTCATTGAAAATATCAGTGAGATCATTTCGAATCATTGTCAAGTGAATCCTGGCTACATGATTGCCATAGAGTGTATTGTATGAGAACTCCACAAGCTCAAATTTAAACCGTGGATCAAGAATTGCTGCAATTGCCAAAACCAAGCTCGACGTCATCCAATTGTTATCATCAGATTTCACATTCATCAATGGATAGCCTCTTCTTTCATGTTGGCTAAGTCTCTTGTAGATATCATGAATGGCCACCAAACAAGGATTTGAAGTTCCTATGACACCATCAGTAGATTTCCCAACATTCCGAAGCAAGCTGAAATCTTTCTCACCTACGTTATCCTTACCAAGGAGACCATGAATACATTCATCACTACTGATGTAAAATGTGCTTAAAGGATGTGAAGTTTTAAAAGAGGGCCAGCTTTTTCTTATTTCTTTAGCTATTTCGAAACTTGAAGATGAACTATGTATGGTCAAGGAGCAAACTTTGTCGTCAAAATTCCAATCCATAAGCATCCTCTTGAAATTTTCATGGAAAATCTGTGTCAAATTCATGCCCAAAATTTTTTAGATCAAGAATTTTCTTTTTCAATTCCCAATTGTCATCAATAAATTGTACAACATAACAACAATACGTAGTCTTTTCAAGATCATGTTCCCACAAACTAATTGTCAAATTAAAGCGACAGGAGAGCTTATCAAAATGTTCGAGGAGTTTATGTTTTTCCTCTTTGTAGACACGAATTATATCAGATGATAGAGCTTCTTGTGATTGAAGTTTGAACATTGGTTGCAAATTCTTCAAAAGAATGCAGAAAAATTCATTCTCAACTATATTCAATGGGTACTGATGCTTAATAATCATTCTTGCAACATCCATGCTACTCCTCTCTTGATCAAATGAAGAATTACCTTCACCAACACTTTCATTTTTTGAATAACCTATCCCAACTGGAAATATCATTTGTTGATCTCTATCTTTGGTTGCTCTAATTTTACATCTTTCCAAGTGTTTTCTTAGGTGGGTAGTTCCTTTCTTACTTGAACCATCAAACTTTCTATCACAATGTGCACATAAAGCCCATTCTTTCCCATCCCCATCCTTTTTCTTGGTAAATTCTTCCCAAACATTAGATGTCAACTTTCTTCTTTTAGTACTTGAGATCCGTAAGTTACTTGCATCTGCTTTTACCATTTCATTCTCATTACTCGCAAGTGGTTCAAAAGAAGTTTGTTTTCCACTTTCCTAGCATAATAAGCAACCAAGAGTATAAATATATTCATAGTTCTATCATCATCATTAAAAATATAAGGAGATAAATATATTCCTGACCAGAATAAAAGAATTATTTCGAAGAAACATTATTTGAATGTAGTTGAAATGTCATGATACTATCATGTAACCGCATGAAAAAAGAAATAAAAGACATTTTAAAGATTTAGTTTAATTCGGATAGGCAAAAAGCTAAGGTGAACATCCTTTTTTAGAACAATTAGATTGATTTGTTGGTAAAAAAACAAAAAAAAATGAATAACTAAAGTGTATAAAGAATAATTAATACAATATTTTTTGGAAAAGTTAAGAGCACTTAATGCAATTGTAACCTTGAATATAATGATAAAGGAACAACAGATTACCTGTTCATGAGGCCTTGGTGTTTCAAATACTCCATTATAAATCATTGGATTGGGTGCAGTAAAGAGACCTGTTCCAGTTGGTGATGAAGCATGCATAGGTAGCGGTGGGTGAAAATTTGGAATCACTCCCCTCTAAAAGCAAATCTTATTATCATTGGACCAGTGAATGCTAATTTATGATCCCATAGTAATATAAGCATCAGATAATGTAAATACAATTAAGATTGGTACATGCTCATTAAGCCCTCGTATTTCCAGCAGATCATGAGTCATGACCATGTTTTGGTTTAACTGTATTCAGAGGACTTTTTATGTTTGAGTTTAGATAATAACTGGTAGATGAAGCTGGTGAAGGGTTTCTCACAGGCATTGTCCTTTGCAGAATGTTTGAAATGACTTCTTCCTGGAACCCAACTTCGGTGCCTTGAACCCTTAGTGTTACAAACATTTTCTTCATTTTTTTCATGTCATTGAAGATGTCAAGTGCCAAGGATTCTAGTTTCTCAAGTTCTCTCTCAGATGGAGGCAAAATGAATTCCACTACATAAACGTCACCATAATGGTTTTGTAGACAAGTTGCAACAACACCATGAGGGTCAAATGCTGAATGTACTAATGTATTGACATATCCCTTAAGCTTAATAATACTTGGTTCAAAAAAGAAGGGCTTATTTGATTGAAGCACTTTTTCAACAACAGGTTGCTCTTCTAAAGGATAATGTTTTGATGAACACGCTTTCATAAACAATAGAGAACGCGCATCAGTCACATAACAACAACTAATTTCGATTGACAGAATATGTTTCTTGTATGGATCTGACATAATTTTATTCGGGGTTCGCTTAACATCAGCACCACAAGCCCATGTTAAAGCCAATGGAAGCTTATATTTACAACATACATCTTCTAACATGTCATATATCTCAGCCAAAGCAGCCAATCGGTTTAATGATAAACCCTGTTAATATAAATAATTACGAGTTACCAAAAATAAAAATAGAAAATCCAAAATAACACTTGCACGCGAAAAAAAAAAAAAAAAAAAAGAAGCACAAGTCATCCTTAAGTTAACAATTTTTGACAATTATCCTTCAGTTAACCTTTTTTTTTGTTGATAATTTTGTATGCAACTGTAAGTTTATTACTTAAATACCTCGCTAATGGTATCTTTCACACTTGATAATGAAGCCTAGGAGCAATATGAGACTCTAGGTCCTTCATTTACAACTACCAAAAAAGATATATGAAATGCACAAAATGTGTAACCTCTAGGCTAGTTATGAGGCAAAAGAGCCTTTGGAAAAGGTATGAAGTGGATTCATGCTTTGAAACAATAGGTTTTTTTTTAATCTATATGGGGATGATAATGTTATTTTATATGGGTTTTGGCTTATGAAATTGTTTGTGATTTTTTATGAAATTTGGTCATATCATTGTATTGTTTATATTTATATTAATAACAAAGTTTTTGATTGAGTTAATATCACGAGTTAAGTTATACTATTTGAGTTGAGAAAATTATAAAAAAAATAAAAAAGCATTTCGATAAATATGGAATATAGAACATTTATTTTTTTTAAAATTTTTTATTTAAAAAATTACTAAATTTATGCATTTCTACATAAAAAAAAAAAAAACTTAAATAACTACTCTTTTTAAAACTTAAAAAAAAAATCGACCCACATCATTGGTGTACCAAATTCTGGTTTATGTATTATGATACATTGCTCTACCAAATAAAGTTCTTTTTCTCACCCGAAAGAGAGAAGAAAAGTGTAACAGTATAACAATTTTTTCATTTGACAATAACTGTTCTGCCTACATTTTAAAAATTTTATATAGAAAATTTTAAACTTCTTTCAAATCTTTAATTTTAGGGTTCATTTGTTTGACGAAAAATAATTTTTGGAAAATAGTTTTTGTATATTTTGGTATTTGTTTTGCTGAAAATAACTTGGTTAACGAAAAATGAATTTTAAATCAACGAAAAATTAACTCATTTTTCAAAAGCTGAAATAAAGTGAAAAGGATCGATCCTTAAATATAAAGATCGATCTTTTTTGAAGCAAAGCAAAAAAAATAATTGAACGTATAGGGATTGATCCCTCAAAAATAGAAGTTGAAGTAAAGTAAGAAAGGATCGATCCCTTAAGTGTAGGGATCTATCCTTTTTATATCATGCGGATTTTTTCAAAAAACAGCCAAATAACAAAAAATATTTCATACAAAATCACCTAACAACAAAAAGTATAAACTTTTCCAAAAAATAAATCTATTTTTTTTTTAAAATTATTTTTTGAAAACTATTTTTTTGAAACAAATAATAAATTAAATTTATCATTCATCCTTTAACGAGAAATTTTTTGATATTGTTAAAAAAAGATACAAAGTTAACGATAAAAAATATTCTAAAGAATGTTCAATTTTTTCTTTCACCAAAAGTTCCTTTCATTGTTAGCTTTATCGATTTCTTAATTAAATTAAAAGTATATTATAAATTTTTTTTAAATCAAATTAAAAGTATATTATTAATATTATTATTATTGCATTGCACCATTTTAAAGATGAGTTAACGATAAAAAATATTCTAAAGAATGTTCATTTGTTTCTTTCACAAAAAGTTCCTTTCATTGTTAACTTTTATCGATTTCTTAATTAAATTAAAAGTATATTATTAATATTATTATTATTATTGCATTGCACCATTTTAAAGATGAGTGATAATATTTTTAAGTAAACCAAAGTGAAAATTTTAGTATGATATTGTTTAAGAGACTTGAAAAAGAAAACTGAACGGAATAAAAAGTTAATACCTCCGGGAAAAATTGTAAAGGTTGCACTGTATCCTCTAATGGAGGAATTGGATTGATACCTATAATAAAATTTATAAACATGTTATCATTAGTCAAAATAATTCTAAATCTAATTAACAATAAAGTAAAGAAAGGCTTGATGACAGATTACATGTTTTCTAATCCTAAATTTTTAGATCAATACATTAGTGATATTTTAAGTATCTTTTGTAATTGATTTACTTATTAACAAAATTTCACTAATAAATGAGTAATTCTAATTATACTCCTTCCGTCCTAGTTTTTTGCCTATCTTTCTTTTTTTTTTTTTTTAAATTAATTAATTTTAATTTTTATGTTTTTTTTTTTTTACACTAAAATTTTTGGTACATAAATTTGTAAAGTTAATTTAAAAATACATTAAAAAACAAAGTTTTGTGAAAATCAAGAAAATACAATGTGAGATGAAGGGAGTATTTTATTATTATATAAATGGAGATGGATGAATCAATCAACTTGATAATTGCTGATAAAATTGGAGAAAATTGAAGAATTAAGCTGTTATTAAAAAAAGTATATCAGCTATAGATAATTATATTATTGTGGTCTATAAACATGTGAACAATAATTCAGAAAAAAGAAAATTACCTATTTCTTGGACAAAGTTATTGCTGAATGGATTGAGCTGCTGCTCCCAACCTCTGAGTTTCCAAGCCGATATGAAATATATTGGGCGATTTTCCTTGCTTCTAACCAAACACCCATTGTCCTCTTGGATTTCACCCTTGGCCAAAGTACATAGCTTCCGATGCAGCTTGAGTGGAACTGGAAGAAAGCCAGCCATTAGCAAGCGGGATCGCCACTGAGCCAAAGTCTGATGTCGCGAAATGCGATCCCTTCCTTCACATCCTATTAAATTACCTATCTGTCGTCTATAATAATTCTCAATATCATTTAAAAATGCAAAGCAAAAAGATGCAGAGCAACGAAAAGCATAGGAGTAATATTGGAAAGAATCCTTCAATCGTTTGATGAAATTAGAGTCATTAAGATCAGCATCCTGCTCCATGGTAATAACAATATCTGGGTTTATCTGTCTCAACTTTAACAACTCTTTCTCCATTGTTCCTGCCTCTGCCAATAACGTTTGGAGTTTATTGATATAGAAGACGACCACAACCTCATCCTCTGTTCTTCTTAATTCCAAGATAGACAGATCCATTTCACCCAAATTATTGGCGTAAACCACTTTGAACTCCTCCAACTCAACGTCTCTTTTTTTGGCCTCCGTAGTGAGATACTGCTTTTCTTGTTGGACATCTACAACTTTTTCCAGAAACGGTGGTAATATGACACTTACACGGACTGATAGGGGATTGCCGGAACGCTTAGGTAGATCCGGAAACAAGTATCCCTCTCCATATAGATGTGGGATGTAGAAGTCAATGAGATGCAATTGCTTCTTTCCCATCACGGCATTGTTGATGGCATCTTTGACAATATCTTGAAAATCATACCATTCGTAATGATAATATAATGGAGGAGTCAGCTGCAAAGTGAAATAGGTACCTGCATGATGGAGTCCGTAAGCTCGGCGAACTAGAGCTTCCGCAAAGTATTTCACAACTTTGCTTTGTTCTTCGTCGGGTTCCTCAGCAGCAAGATTCCAGATCCGCTCCAGGTGTGAATCGGCAAGTTTGAGATCCCCATCTCGAATAGCTTTAGCACAATCCACTAAGGCCTCCAAGGCAGAAGAGGCCATTACTGTATCGCAAATACTAAAAATTTGGTTGAATTCAAACTGGCAAATTACCGACAGTGCAGACCTAGCTGGTGATGAAGTTTTGGGAATGGGAAAAAAAATTAAAGGGAATTTAGTGGAATGGAGTATCGAATCGGCGGTAGACAATTTTGCAATTTCTTAAGATTATTAATGAAACTATTAGAGCCAGCAAGCGTCAGTAATTAACGGACCAATATTTAAAGCCAAAGCTTAGCTAGCTTTTGAATGGAAGGAACCCTAAGGTTTCCTAATATATTCTACGTAACCCTAACGGCCTTTCATCATTATTCTAATACAAATAAAATAAGGACGTCTTTAATCGTAACAAATTAAATAAGAATTTTTTCTAACAAAAGTCTTTAAAATATTTTTTAAAATTAATTAATATATTATTTATAATAATAATTTTATATTAAATGCAGTAATTAATAATTTTATTCGATCATTTTTAATATATTGAATGAAAATATTAGTGGTAACCTTAAAAAGTGTCATTAAAATATTCGTTAGCAAAATCCATTAAAATAAAACATGCAATTAATCTTTCATTTATGGGGTAGTTTTTATTCTGGGTCATTGAACTTAGCATCAACTTTCATATAGAACAAACGTTTAATTTCATCAAATTACATCACTAAATTTTTATTATTAATAAATTAAGTCACTTATGCTAATTTTGTTAAGTAATTCTAACGAAAAAACAGACTTAGCATGAAAATATTTTTACCTAAAATGTCAATCATACATTATCTTGATGAGATATAAAAAATATATACATGTTGAGCTATTTTTTCGTTAGAATTAATCAACAGAGTTAGCATAAGTGACCTAATTTATTAATAATAAAAGTTCAGTGATGTAATTTTATGAAATTAAAAATTTGTGACCTACATGAAAGTTAATGTTAAGTTTAGTGACCTAGAATGTAAATTACCCTTCATTTCTGAAAAGTAAGAATACTATGATCAGTAAGAATTCAACGAAATCCTTGCCCATAGGGGTGAGCAGGATGTTGGTTTATTGAATTTACCGATCAAAACTGACATTATTCAATTAATTCGATTTGATTTGTTCGATTGCGCTACTGATCGATAAACACATTCGGTTAAAACATGTATATTCGGTCAATGCGATTTTTTTTTTCCCAAATTGAACCGATAAAAAAAATCGATATTTAATTAAAATAAATAAATAAATAATAAACCCAAATCATAATCTATTATTAAAAAACCCATACACATAACCCAATGCTCAAACCCATAACTCCATAAGGCCAATAGGGACCATTTGGCCAAATTCCCATAACTCAAACTCCCCACCCAAATTATGTTCGATTTCCAACCGAAAGATTTATAAAAAATAGGATGAAACCGATTAAATTGACTGAATCGGATCAATTATATTATATTCGATTCGGTTAGTTTAATTTAAAGACTCAAATTCATCGATTTTTTGAGCGAATTCGATTTAATCGATTATTGATATTTTATAAGCGAACCGACCGAATGCACGTTTTTATTAGCCCATGAATCAGTAAAAAAAAGAGGCGATTTCGTTGAGTTCTTACACTAATAATTATAACTTTTCCACAAAAAGTAATCAGTAGCGCGTCATTCATTGTTGTGGAGGTCCTCTCCAGTCCCTTTTTTTATCAGAATATAGCTAAAAAAAAATTATTTACCAAAATACCGTTGTTTTCAGATTAATTCTCAAAATCCGCTTGTTTTAAAACTAGCTGGAAAATCGTCATCCCCCATGACGATTTTT